>JAYESA010000009.1:131338779-132593779 GCA_036927795.1 Iris macrosiphon
AATCACCCATCTAAACTCTTTTCATCAATGTATGCTTATTCTACACTATGTTTCAGTTAGAATAACTTATTTATACTCGTTTTCACTAGTCTACGATAGTTTTATACCATATTTAGATTATAATCACCCATCTTTACTTATTTTCATCATTGTACGCCCATTCTAAATCATATTTGGGTTAAAAACATTCATTCATATTTGTTTTCACTAATCTACGAGTATTTGATACCTTATTTCGATTAGAATCGTATTTGTATACTAGTTTCACTAATCTAGACCACTTTTATACCTTATTTTGTTAGATTTACGTATTTATACCCAGTTTCACCAATTTACGTTCATTCTAAATAATATTTTAATTAGAATCATCTATCTATACTCATTTTTACCATTATAAGCATGTTCTATGATTATATTTTTGTTACAATCACACATATATACTTGTTTTTACCTTTCTATCCCTGTCTTATTTTATATTTCGGTTAGAATTACCCATCTGTACTCGTTTTTACAATTTTATGCCCATTTTTATATTATATTTCGGTTAGTATCACCCATAAATTATATCCTTATTCTATACCATATTTTGATTAGAACCACTCATTTATACTCATTTTCAATATTGTATGGTCATTTTTTGTCATATATCGGTTAGTACCACCCATAAATCATTTACACTAGTTTTTACCGAAATATTGTATATAACGGTCGTAGAATAAATCATTTACACTCGTTTATACTCGTTTTAACATTGTATGGTATAGTGTGAGTGGTAACCAAAATATTGTATACAATATTATATGGTCATTTTATGTCATATATCGGTTAGTATCACGCATAAATGAGTGTTATATTTCGGTTAGTATCACCCAAAAATTATTTACACTTATTTTTACCAGTTTATGACCGTTATATACAATATTTCGGTTAGATTCATCCATCTATACTTATTTTCACCAGTCTACGATCGATTTTACCATGTTTGAATGATCAATCTATACTAGTTTTCATAATTGTATGAACCAAATTTTGGTTAGAATCCATTATTTATATTTGTTTTCACTAGTCTATGAGCCTTTGGTATCTTATTTCGGATAAAATAATATTTATTAGTAGTTTTCACAAGTTTAGGCCACTTTTGTACCTTACTTTGGTAGAGTTACGTATCTATACTAGTTTTCACCAATCTACGCCAATTCTAAATCATATTTCGATTAGAGTCATCCATCTATACTCATTTTCAGCATTATATGCCCATTAAACACCATATTTTGTTAGAATAACTCATTTTACTCGTTTTTACTAGTCTACGACCGTTTTATACCATATTTCGGTTAGAATCACCAATCTATACTTGTTTTTACCAGTCTACGACAGATTTTATCGTCTTTCGATTAGAGTCACATATCTACACTCGTTTTTATCTTTGTTCACTCATTCTAAACCAATTTTGGTTAGAATCATTCATTTATACTCCTTTACACCAGTCTAAGAGCATTTTATACCTTATTTCGGTTATAATCATATTTATATACTAGGTTTCATCAATGTACACCCATTCTATCATATTTCGATTTGCATCACCCATTTATACTCATTTTTAACATTCTAGGCCTGTTTTATGTCATATTTCGATTTGAATCACCCATATGTACTTATTTTTATCATTATATGATCATTCTATACCATATTTTGGTTAGAATAACTCATTTATACTCATTTTTACTAGTCTACGATTATTTTATTCCATATGTATGTTAGAATTACTTATTTATACTCGTTTTTATCATTGTGTGCTTATTCTAAATCATATTTCGGTTAGAATCATTCATTTATACTATTTTTTATTAGTCTATGAGCATGTAATACCTTATTTGGGTTAGAATCGTATTTAAATACTCGTTGTCACTAATCTAGGTCAGTTTTATACCTTATTTCCATTGGATTTATACATCTATACTCGTTTCACCATCTACGTTC
This sequence comes from Iris macrosiphon, assembly GCA_036927795.1. Classification (NCBI taxonomy): domain Eukaryota; kingdom Viridiplantae; phylum Streptophyta; class Magnoliopsida; order Asparagales; family Iridaceae; genus Iris; species Iris macrosiphon. Next base: position 131,340,760 of record JAYESA010000009.1, read on the forward strand.
GTTCTAAACAATATTTGATTGGAATCTATACTCATTTTTACCATTGTACAATCATTCTAAACCATATTTTGGTTACAATAACTCACTTATGCTCATTTTTACTAGTCTACGACCGTTTAATACCTTATTTTGGTTAGAATACTAATTTATACTCGTTTTTACTATTCTACGAGTATGTAAAATCTTATTTAGGTTAGATCATATTTCGATACTCGTTTCATTAATCTATGCCACTTTTTAACTTATTTTGGTTATAGTCACGCATCTATGCTCGGTTCAATCTACGTCCACTCTAAACCATAATTAGATTAGAGTCACGCATCAATGCTCTTTTTACCATTCTAAGTCTGTATTATACCATATTTTCGTTAGAATCATCTATCTATACTCATTTTTACCATTCTACGCCCATTTTATGTCATATTTCGGTTAAAATCGGCCATATATACTTATTTTCATAATTGTCTGCTCATTCTATACCATATTTTGGTTAGAATCACTCATTTATACTCGTTTTCACCTGTATAAGAGTATTTTATACCTTATTTTAGTTAGAATCATATTTATATACTTTTTTTCACTAATCTAGTCTACCTTTATACCTTATTTTATTTAAAGTTACAAATCTATACTCAGTTTTACCAATTTATGCCCATTCTAAATTATATTTTGATTATAATCACTCATCTATACTCGTTTTTACCATTCTAAGCCTGTTTTGTACTATATCTCGGTTAGTATCGCCCTTCTATACTAGTTTCACATTTTAAGCCTGTTTTATACCATATCTCGGTTAATATAGCCTATTTATACTCGGTTTCACCATTCTACAAATTTTTATACTATATTTTGATTAGAATCATCTATATATACTTGTTTTCATCATTGTATGATTACTCTACATCATATTTCGGCAAGAATCACTCACTTATACCAAAATCCGACATTTACGAGCATTTAAAATCTTATTTGGTTAAAATCATATTTATATACTTGTTTTCACTACTCTAGGCTACTTATATACCTTATTTTGATTAGAAACAACCATCTATACTTTTTTTCCACTATTCTACGCCTATTTAAATATTATTTTGGTTAAAAATTATCTATCTATACTCATTTTCATCATTATACGCTCAGTCTAAACTATATTTCAGTTTCAATCAGCCATATATTCTTGTTTTCATCATTGTACACTCATTGTAGACAATTTTTAGTTAGAATCACCCATCTATACTCGTTTTCATCATTGTATGCTCATCCTACACCATATTTCTGTTAGAATAATTTACAATGGTTTTCAACAGTCTACGACCATTTTATACCATATTTTGGTTAGAATCATCCATCTATACTCATTTTTACTAGTCTATGATCGATTTTACCATATTTCGAATATGGTCACCCATCTACACTCGTTTTTATTATTATACGCTCATCCTAAACCATATTCAGTTATAATTATTTATTTATACACATTTTTACCTGTCTACAAGTAATTAATACCCTTATTTTGGTTAGAATCATATTTATATACTCGTTTACACTAGTCTAGGCAACTTTTATACCATATTTTAGTTAAAATTATTCATCTATACTCGATTTCACCAATCTATATCCATTCTAAGTCTTGTTGAAAATAGAATCACCCATCTATATGCAATTTTATTATTCAAGCATGTTTTATGCTATATTTTGATTGAATCACCAATCTATACTTGTTTTCATCATTGAACAATCATTGTAAACTATATTTTAGTTAGAATTACCCATCTAAACTCGTGTTCGTTTTTGTGTAACCATGTTTTGGTTAGAATAACTCATTTGTACTCGTTTTTACTAGTCTACGATCGTTTTATACCATATTTAGGTTAGAATCATCCATCTATACTCGTTTTCATCATTACACGCTTATTCTAAACCATATTTGGGTTAGAATTATTCATTCAGTCTACGAGCATTTGATATCTTATTTCGATTAGAATCACATTTGTATAGTAGTTTCACTAATCTAGGCCACTTTTATACATTATTTTGGTTAGATTTATGCATTTATACTTGGTTTCACTAATCTACGTCGATTCTAAACCATATTTTAATTAGAATCACCAATCTATACTCTTTTCACCATTCTAAGCATGTTTTATGCCCATATTTCTATTAGAATTATATATACATACTCGTTTTTACCCTTTTATCCAGGTCTTATATTATATTTCGGTTAGAATTATCCATTTGTACTCGTTTTTACCATTCTATGCTCGTTTTATACCATATTTTGGTTAGAATCATCCATACATTATATGCTCATTCTATACCATATTTTGATTAGAAGCACTCATCTATACTCATTTATATTATATGGCCATTCTGCGCCATATATCCGCTAGAATAAATTATTTACGCTCATTTTCACCAGTCTAAGACTGTTGTATACAATATTTTTGTTAGATTTACTCATCTATACTCGTTTTACCAGTTTATGATTATTTTTACAATATATCGGTTAGAATCAGCCATCTATACTAGTTTTCATAGTTGTACGAACCATATTTTGGTTAGAATCCATTATTTATACTTGTTTTCACTAGTCTATGAGCCTTTGGTATCTTATTTTGGTTAGAATAATTTTTATTACTAGTTTTTACAAGTCTAGGCCACTTTTATACCTTATTTTTACTCATTTGTACTAGTCTACAATCATTTTGTACTATATATAGGTTAGAATTACCCATCTACACTTATTTTCATCATGTACGCTCATTCTAAACTATTTTCAGTTAGAATTATATATTTATACTCATTTTTACCAGTCTACGAGCATTTGATACCTTATTTTGATTATAATCATATTTACATACTCATTTACACTAGCCTAGGCCACTTTCATACCTTACTTTGGTTAGAGTTAAGCATCTATACTAGGTTTCAATAATCTATGCCCATTTTAAACCATATTTCGATTAGAATAATCCATCTATACTCGTTTTCATCATTTGTGCTCATTCTAAACTATATTTTTATTACAATCACCCATCTATACTCATTTTCATCATTATATGCTCATTTAACTACATATTTTGGTTCGAATAATTTATTTTTACTCATTTTTACCAGTCTACGACCATTTTATACCATATTTTGGTTAGAATCACCCATCTATAGATTGGTGGTTCTAATCAAAATAAGGTATATAAGTGGTCTAGATTAGTGAAAACGAGTATATAAATATGATTCTAACCGAAATAAGATATCAAATGTTTGTAGATTGATAATTTTGAGTATAAATGAGTGATTCTAGACGAAATATGATGTTGAATAATCATACGATAATGAAAATGAGTATAGATGGGTGATTCTAATCGAAATATAGTATAAAAATTTGTATAATGGTAAAACTGAGTATAGATGGATGATACTAAACGAGATATGGTATAAAACAGACTTATAATAGTAAAAACTAGTATAAAAATGTGATACTAACGAGATATGGTACAAATAGGCTTAAAATGGTAAAAACGAGTATAAATGGGTGATTCTAATCAAAATATGATTTAAAATAGGCATAAATTGGTAAAATCGAGTATAGATGTATGACTTTAAATAAAATAAGGTAAAAATGTGGCCTAAATTAGTGAAAAGAAGTATATAAATATGATTCTAACTAAAATAAGGTATAAAATGCTCGTATACTAGCAAAAATGAGTATAAATGAATGATTCTAACCAAAATATGTTGTAGAATGAGCATACAATGATGAAAATTAGTATAGATGGGTGACTCTAAGCGAAATATGTATAAAACATACGTAGAATGGTAAAAATGAGATATATGGGTGATCTAAAGAAATATGGTATAAAATAGGCTTAGAATGGTAAAAAAGAGCATAGATGGGTGAATCTAATCTAATTGTGGTTTAGAGTATGCGCAGATTGTAACCGAGGAAGATGCGTGAATCTAACCAAAATAAGTTAAAAAGGCATAGATTTGTGGAAATGAGTATAGAAATGTGATTCACTACTAGAAAATTGTCCTTTTGCATCCCTTAAAAAACTATCGCAAATATTTTTTATCGTCGCAAGTACTATTTGCGACTGATTTTGCGACGGCAAACAAAGGGGTCGCTTCTGATTGCCTGGCAAAAAGTTTTGGCGACGACAAATAGCAGACTCTATGTTTTAGCGACACTGTTTGACGATGGTTGGTTGCCTAAGTTGCTAACCGTTTTAATGATGACACGTGCCTGGCACAAATATTTAGCGCTGCCCTTTAACGATGGCTTGTTGTTCAAGTGGCTAAATATATTAGTGACGGGATATAGGCCATTGTTGAACTTTTGTAACACCATTTAGCGACGAATGGTTGTTGGTGTCACTAAATTTATTGGGAACATCATAGAGCAAATGAAAAATATTCGGCGATGCCATTTGCAACGGTTTATTACTGTCACTGTAGAAGCATGAAAAATACGCTGGAAGCTCTACGCAGCATATTGATGCAAAGCAGCATAAACAGAGGACTTCAGAGCCTTCAAACGTGCAAACAGATCTTCTCCGCCAAAGCACAGTGAGAAATACAGGCTCAAAGACCATCCGCGTAGGGCAGTATGTCCAGGCTGCTTCAGCGTAAACATGGTGCTTCATCGCCTTTATGGCGTAAAACTCATCCTCTTTTCATGCAGCATAGAAGTGTACGAGGGACGCTTCGTATTCTCCGAAGTGAACTGTCAGAGCCTACAATGAACCTGTTAGAGCCTGCAATGAACCTGTCAGAGCCTGCAATGAACCTGACGTCTCGACTTGTAACAAAAGGATACTGCTCGACTACCCAGGCGACGGCTATAAATGATGGCGAAGCACTGCAACCCAGACTGTCATTTACTGCCATTTTCCTTGCGTAAACTGCTTTTACGTACACAGAGGAATATGCTGCCTAGTTTACAGAGGCAGATGAGAGCTCCTTATGCTCCGCAGAAGACCGCCTGCCACGTCAAAAGCTGTACCTCGTACGAGATTCGAGGCACGTCTCTGCATTTTTATGTACAGAGCGGTGACAGGTTCTCAAGGCACGTCTCTGCGTTTAATGTACAGAAGGGTGGCAGACCTTTAAAATACGTCTCTATATTTAATGCGCAGGATGATGGCGGATCTCCACATTTAATGCAGGAGATTTGATTAAATGTTACCGAACCGTCGTTTAGTGACATCCCCCTTTGCGAGAGCTGCTCCTACGCATACAAAAGAATACGCTGCCTGGTTTTACACAGGCAAACATGAGCTCCTTATGCTCCGCAGAAGATGAACAAACTACCACGACAGCGGTTACTCTTCGCACAGGGTTCAAGGTGCGTATCTGCATTTAATGCACAGAATGATGGCAAATCTTAAAGACAAGCATCTGCATTTAATGCACAGGATGGGGGCAGATCTCTGCATTTAATGCAAGAGATCTAATTATCTCCAAGAGCCGTAATTCTGGCTAAAACCTCCACATCATCACTCTGGCACGTTACGATCGGCTTCTACGCCCCTTCAGCTTCGGTGCCTGCTCGGCTTTTACGCCCATTCAGCTTCGGTGCCTGCTCGGCCTTCTGTGCCTATTCAGATTCGGTGCCTGCTCGGCTTCTACGCCCATTCAGCTTCGGTGCCTGCTCGGCCTTCTGTGCCTGCTCGGCTTCTACGCCCACTCGGCCTCTATGACCACTCGGCTTCTGCTCCTATTCGGCTTCTATATCGGTTTGATAACTATTTGGCTTCTATGCCATGGTGACAGACACTGGCTTCTATGCCAACCTCTTCTACACGAGGGATACCTACCTACGTGGCTTTTACGCCATGATCTTCGTAGCGATTATACGCGTTTTGTCCCTTAGTTGGTCCCACGTCACACGCTCATTCAAAGGATCATCTATACGCAGGCATTGGTTATTTTAACCGTTGTGTAAAAGGGTGCTGTACTTTTCTACTACTTAGTTTTTACACTGATTGAGTGGTCACTGTCACCAAAAATCTATAAATAGAGACCTCTATCAACAGAGGACAAGGTCGAAGAATTGGTCGAACAATCAGAAGTAGGCCAACAAACTGAAAGGAGAAATAGAGGAGAGAGAGAGAGAGAGAGAGAGAGAGAGAGAGAGAAGCATCCAGAGCTCAGGCAAAGAGAAGGGATCGACGACTTTGGCATCGGGCATCCACCCTCTTTAGCAACCTTCGAAGCTGCTACCTGTCTTCCACGGCACTTCTTCAACATCGTGCGGTCCAAGGGATAAAGTGATCGACTGCAGATCAGACACCTATAGCAATATTCACCCAGATTAAATAAATTGTACTTAGACATCCTCGTGTAGGATCCAATTTGTACAATCTTGTTTGTAAACATAAAAGAAGGGCGGGTCTTCGTACAAGACCTCGTTTTTCGTATTCATCAAATCTTTTCTCATTTATATTATATCCCGAAACAAGATGGCGACTCTGCTGGGGACATCTTTCTCTTCTGATGAGGAAGCTATTGTTCAACACGATACGATATCCGTAGGATCCGTGAAGAAGACACTTGTCGTCCAGTTCGACCAGTCTTCCTACGAAGATATGCTCCGAACAAAGGGCAGCTCCCACTCTCTATCTGTCCAAAACAACAGAAAGCTGCGAAAGGCCTGGATGCCCAAGACATCCTCTACAATTCCTATGGACTCTCCGATCTCTCCGACCAATGAGGTTGTAGCGTTGCTCCCTCCCTGCCCTGCGCGTAAAATTCAGTCGCCTGTCTCTGACAGAACCGACAAAACTTCTGGCAATGTCTCAGTGCTAACCCAGAAGTATACTCCGCGCTCTGCGCATGAAATTCAGTCTCCCATCCCTGGCAGAATAGACAAAACTTCTGGCAATACCTCAACGCTAACCCAGAAGTATACTCTGCGCCCTGCGCGTAAAATTCAGTCGCCTGTCTCTGACAGAATCGGCAAAACTTCTGGCAATGCCTCAGCGCTAACCCAGAAGTATACTCCGCGCTCTGCGCGTGAAATTCAGTCTCCCGTCCCTGGCGGAATAGACAAAACTTCTGATAAAGCCTCAGCGCCAAATCAGAAGTACAAGACACGCTCCGCGCGTAAAATAACATCTGACTTCTACGGAGAACCAGATGATCCCTGTGATCTCCGCAAGGGAAAGCGAGCAGCGGACTACTCAACTTCTCGGTATTTACGCCAGCAAGGGAACAATCTGCACGCCCTCCGAATTACGCGAGACGCTGATGGCCGACTGAGGACATCCTCAGCTTTACGCCAACCAGAGCGAAGTTCCAAACTATGCCAGGCGAAGTCCCTAGGCGTAAAGAAGGCTCCAGTTGCGGAAAGACACCCTCCTCGGGGATTATCCGCCACCCAGATGGCCAACCTGTTATATACGGGTGGCACAGGAAAGACTATGATTCCCGTCATCCGCATGCCCACCAATGGGAACAGAACGAACAAGCCATCATCTTCTTCTTCTGAAACTTCTCCTGACCTACGGGATTATCTAATCCAGAAACGCCAAGACAAAAGCCATAAACAGACTTCAGTTCCCCTAACGGTCAAACACGGGGAGATCTTATGGAAAGATACATCAACGTCTAATGTCGTCATGATAGGTGGACCACACGAAGATTCTATCTTTATTATTCCACCAACTCGTGACGATCAGCATCCAATAATCTTCGGTCGCAGACGGAACACCTCGATCATACAGGAAGAATTTCGCGAGTCTAAAACTGGCAGGATACAAACCCACAGATATAGCCCGTAAGCATTAAATATTATGCAAAGCATGGGTTATGATTTGAACCTGAAACAAGGCCTCAACTATGGAAAAGGTAGACGAACACCAGTGCGTGGTAATTCTCACCATCAACAAGCTCGTTTCGGGTTGGGATATACTGCATCTCTTGCAAGACCCAAAACTTTAAAATCTAATCCTGTACAACCAAAGGCAGCTCCTGCTAAATCAGTTTCTGTGGCCGGAGGCCACGGCATGTCTGGGGGTAACTTATCTCGACAGAACAAGGCGGCTTCCGAGGCCGGGGGTAAAATTTCCTCAAGATCAGAAGATGATGCAACGACGACAATCTTCCCGGAAAACTATAAAACTCAGGCACCAGGAGCCCTACGACCAAAAGGGACTTTCTCCTTCAAAGAAGATGACATCATTATAATCTTCAACATGTTGAGAAAGGAACGCAAGCTTCAGCTACCCAACATCAGATACCTTGAGAGGGCCGGCAAAGTCGATGACCCAGATTATTGTTACTTCCATCGGTACACTCATCACCCTACAAGGGCCTGCTATGTGCTAAAAAAAAGAATACAGGAGTTGATCGATGCCAAGTTCATCACCTTGCATCTATAAAACAAGGAGACAATCACTACAGAAAGATACCGGATGATGAGTCCCGCAAAAGTTTCCCCAGTGGATCCTTCAGAAGAAAAATCACTTTATAGTAATTCTTTTTCGGACCAAAAGTTTGTCATGTTCATATCACCTCTGAATAAACTTTCGGCTATCGACTATCATATTACCTCTGATGTCGATTGTCATCTACACTTAACATCTGTGCTTAGCCATAAGTACACCAGAGTGTTAAGTCCACAAAAACTGCCATGTCCATATTACCTCTGAGCAGACGTGTACCTCCATCCCCAATGGAGTCACAATCAAAAAGTTTGTCATGTTCATATCACCTCTGAATAAACTTTTGGCTATCGACTATCATATTACCTCTAATGTTGGTCGTCATCTACACTTAACATCCGTGCTTAGCCATAAGTACATCAGAGTGTTTTAAGTCTACAAAAACTGCCATGTCCATATTACCTCTGAGCAGACGTGTACCTCCATCCCCAATGGAGTCACAATCAAAAGTTTGTCATGTTCATATTACCTCTGAATAAAATTTCGGCTATCGACTATCATATTACCTCTAATATCGGTTGTCATCTACACTTAACATCCGTGCTTAGCCATAAGTACGCCAGAGTGTTAAGTCCACAAAAACTGCCATGTCCATATTACCTCTGAGCAGACGTGTACCTCCATCCCCAATGGAGTCACAATCAAAAGTTTATCATGTTCATATTACCTCTGAATAAACTTTCGGCTATCGACTATCATATTACCTCTGATGTCGGTTGTCATCTACACTTAACATCCGTGCTTAGCCATAAGTACACCAGAGTGTTAAGTCCACAAAAAACTGCCATGTCCATATTACCTCTGAGCAGACAGCAGCCTCCGCCCTTAATCATCAACCTTCGGCGTAGCAAGCAGCCGAGTGATTTAAATGCAACCAGAAGTGCGGTTTCTGATAATAATAAAGGACCTTTTTTTCAGTATATCGACGCTCGGATTCCAAATCAGGAATCCTTTCCCAATGACGATATAGAGCCTATAGCACAAAAATTCTTGGCAGCTATAGATTCCTATCATCTGTACATATGGGAAGTGGCATCATCATCCAATGTCACCATGACATATGGACCACATGAGGATTCTATCTTCATTGTTCCACCTGCCCGCAATGGTCAGCGTTCAATAGTATTCGGCCACATGCGCAATGAACAGACTATACAAGAAGATTAATTTGATGACGACTCTGGTGAAATGCAAGTTCACAGGTACAGCCTGCAAGCCTTGAAGATCATGAAAAATATGGGTTACAACTTAAGGATGGAACCAGGTCTCAAACTATGGGAGAGGCAGACGAACACCGCTGCTCGGCAATCCCCACTATCAACAAACCCGTTCCGGGTTAGGGTACGCCACCTCCCTTACGACTTCCAAGTCGAACGAGGATATCTTTTCCTCTTTTCAAGATGGCTCATCGCCCTCCGGCTCATCTCATGCCCTCGAGCAAACATTATCAGCAAATATGGTAGCGACGGATTCCTTCGAATCAGACGAACAAGAATCCGAACCATTCGAGAATGACGCTTGGGCTCAGCAGATGGATACACAATAGGAGTTCCGATACGAGCAGAGAGAACCTCCCACTAAAGATGAAGTTATCCAGATTGACGTAGGGGATGAACTTTCACCAAAGCCGATATTTATCAGTAACGACCTTTCCGAAGAAGAAAGGGAAGAAATTACCCAGCTGATAAAAGAATATATCGACGTCTATGTGTGGAATTATGAGGATATGCTAGGTCTTGATCCAAATATGGCTACTCATAAACTCAACATACTGCCCGATTCAAAGCCTGTGAAGCAGCACCAACGCCGGTTCCGCCCGGACATGATGGATGCTATTGAAGCTGAATTCAAGAAGTTGATAGCCTGCGGCTTCATCCGTGAAGAACAACATCCCGACTGGGTCACCAATGTTGTCCCGGTCATGAAAAAGAATGGGAAAGTACGGATCTGCATCGATTACCGAGATATGAACGCAGCCTGCCCCAAGGATGAGTTCCCTCTTTCCATCATAGACGTCATGATCAATAATACATACGGTTTTGAACATATGTCTTTCATTGACGGATTCTCAGGATAAAATCAGATCAAGATGCATCCTGAAGACGAGAAGCATACCGCCTTTCGGACACCACTGGGGGTATACTGCTATACGGTCATGCCCTGCGGATTAAAGAATGCCGGGCCTACGTACCAACGAGCTATGAGTGACATATTCCATAAGCATTTACGCAAGACAGTGGAGTATTACGTGGACGATGTAGCTGTCAAAAGCCGTCTCAGGGATAATCACATCCAAGACTTGAAGACAGTATTTGAATTGATGCACCAATATCAACTCAAAATGAACCCTACCAAGTCCTTTTTGGGGGTATCTAGCGGCAAATTTATGGGATTTATCATTACCGTCAAAAGCATTCAAGTGGACCCTGATAAAGTCAAGGCCATCCTAGAAATGTGGCCGCCCCACAATCTGAGGGAACTCAGGGGATTTCAAGGTCGTCTGGCTTATATCCGAAGATTCATATCCAACCTCTCCGGGAGATGCCAGCCCTTTTCTCGTCTCATAAAGAAAAGTGTATCTTTCGTATGGGACGAAGCCTGTCAGCAAGCGTTCGGAGATATCAAGCGCTACCTCACTAGCCCGCCAGTTCTGGTACCTTCCGTCATAGGAAGACCATTCGTGCTATATGTTCGAGCAATGGATCATTCTCTGGGAGCTCTTCTCGCACAAAAGAACGATATGGGCCACGAGCAGGCTATTTATTACCTCAGCAGGATGATGGTCGTAGCCAAACACCGGTACAACCCTGTGGAGAAAGAATGCTTGGCTCTGATGTTCACTATTCAGAAAATGCGACACTATGTCTCAGGCCAAACCATTCATATCATCTCCAGGATCAATCCTCTTTGGGTACTGATGAGCAAGCCAAGTGTTCTTAATTCCCGACTTGCGACTTGGGCGATGTTATTAACGCCATATGACATGGTGTACGTCCCTCAGAAGTCCGTCAAAGGCCAAGCATTGGCCGACTTTCTAGCTGCTCATCCCATCCTGGAGGCCTCCAAACTATACGAGGACATTCCCGACGAAGTTGCGGAGTGTAATTCTGCAACGGAAGGCGAGGCATGGCAACTATTCTTCGATGGCGCCTCCAGGACCAGTCCCAAGGGAAACATGGTTTCAGGAGTAGGAATCATCCTAGTCACTCCTGATAAACTCGTTATCTATCGAGCATATTCTCTTAACGAGTCCTGTTCCAACAATGTGGCGGAATACAACGCTCTACTAGTCGGGTTCCAAGTCACTAAAAAGCTGGGGGTCGAATCTCTGGAAGCCTTCGGTGATTCTCTGCTGATCGTCAACCAAGTCAGAGGAATATATGAAGTCCGGAATCCTGACCTCATCCCCTATCACCGAACAACGATCGAGATAGCCATGACATTCAAAGGTTTCTTCCTTGAGCATGTACCTCGATCTCAAAATCTGGAAGATGATGCCCTAGCCAGTTTAGCTGCAGATTTAGCTACCCCTGTAAGAAGGCAAAATTCGGTAATCCTTCTTAACAGAGACCTATTCTGTGTGAAAAACAACTTTCACATCGAATACAGCTACACGGTGAACACAGATCCTCGCAGGAGAGACTGGAGAAGTCCCTTTATAGATTTCGTAGCATACAGAATCTTGCCAGAAGATCCTAAAGAAGCAATATCTGTCAAAAGACGATCATTATGCTTCTACTTCGATGCATCGTCATAATGCCTATATCGTCGGTCTTATGACGGGCTATTATTACGATGTCTCTCTGGTGATGAAGCATAGCAGATTATCCATGAGGCTCACGATGGCGTATGTGGGGCACATCAACCCGGTCCTAAGCTACAGGATCGTATCAGGAGAATGGGCTATTACTGGCCCACTATGATCACAGACGCAATCCAGTATGCCAGACGATGCAGGGTCTGTCAGGTCCATACAGACTTCATACATCAACCGTCCGAACATCTACATCCTACGATTGTATCCTGGCCTTTCGAAGCATGGGGTATGGATATCATTGGCCCTATTCACCCGTCTTCTTCCAAGGGTCACCGGTTCATACTGGCCATCACAGATTACTTCTCCAAATGGGCAAAGGCGATCCCTCTTGCTGAGGTAAAGACATATAACATGACCAGCTTCATCAAGCATCACGTTATTTACCACTTTGGGGTTCCCCGAAGGATAATCCATGACAACGGGCCTCAGTTCGTCAGCCATACATTTCACCGATTCTGCGATAAAAATCGGATACAAAATATGGCCTCCATGGCATATTATCCAGCTGCTAATGGTTTGGCGGAATCCTTCAACAAAACCATTATCAAGCTCTTAAAGAAGTTCGTCTCTTCAAACAAGAGAGATTGGAATGAGAAGCTGGAAGAATGTCTCTGGGCATACCGCACAACGGTACGAGCACCGACAGGTTGCACGCCATTCTCATTGGTCTACGGGAGTGAAGCAGTTCTCCCCATCGAGATTCAAATTCTGTCACTCAGGATAGCCGTGGCCAACGAGTTAACTCAAGAAAAGAATGACCTTTTAAGGCTTCAAGAGCTAGAAGGATTAGACGAGAAATGCCTCCAAGCTCAGCAGCGCATTGCGCTCTACCAAGCACGCATCTCCAGAACTTTTAATCAAAAAGTAAAGGAAAGAGTGTTCAGAGCCGGCGAGCTAGTTTTAGCTGTAAGAAGGCCGATGATTCTTACTCACAGAAGTAAAGAAAAATTTTAGCCCAAATGAGAAGGCCCTTACGTGATCGAGACAACGTTTTCAAACGGCGCTTACAGGTTAGCCCAGCCTAATGGAGACCTGATAATGGCTCCTATCAATGGCAAATTCCTGAAAAGGTACTATTCTTAAACCTCCTCTGCTCAAGTGGAATAAGGTAATCTCATTCTGATAAAACTACTTCCAAAACGAAACTAGTTGGCTCATATTTCTATCATGTCCATATGACCTCTGAATAGATATGCTCTGCTAAAGCTTACCAAAAATATATCACGTCCATACTACCTCTGATATCACTTTTACTCAAACCTGTCATTTATATTCCAAAATGATGGGTCCACAAAGTCAGATAAAAAACCTCTTTATTATTCCCAGAAAAGAGCGAAAGTACATTTGAAAAGCGAAAGCAAAAGTATATCAGGAAGGGGGAGATGTCAGGTCGCGAAGCTGTTGTGCCAGTACGGCCATCCTCTCAGCCTCGAAATCCAAGACATCAGTGCGGACCCGCTCCAACCGTGCCTCGTCATCTATCAGGAGGGACAACTCGGCTCTAGCCCGAAGGAGACCGGCACGGGCGACACCTGCACTCGCCAAGTTCTGTTGTGCTGCGACCAGTCGGCCATTCACCACATCTAGACCTTCCGACGACTGAGAAGCCCACTCCTTAGCCAGGCAAGCTTCGTCTCCAGTTTGCGGACCCTCGCTACATTGCCGTCATGCTCGGCCTGGCACTTCGTTTGAAGGGAGAGAGTCTCCTCCAAGACGATTTTCCCTTTATCCATCTCCTTCTGATTGGTCTTGATGAATTTATTTAGACCTTCCTTCTTTTTAGCAAGATGCACAATCAAGGAGTCATATCTGGCCTGGACCAGAGCTTCAATATTGGCTTGAGTTTGCTGCAGATATTCGTTAATGGGTTGCTCCAAGCCATTAACCATCGCCTCCAGTGCGTCAGCTACCCCGGCAACACCGATTTCCCTGACCGCCTCTATCGAGAACCGAGAGGACCTCTTCAGCGATGCAAAGTCCTACTTCTTCGCCAACACCTTTGACATTAGCATTCTCAAATTGGTGTAGAAGATCCCGGTGTACTGCTCGGTCAGCGCAACTAGGTCCGCATGAACGCGGGGAGTGTCCGCGATGGTGGCGACTTTCCCAATAGGAATTACCACAGACGATGTCGCCACGGCCGTTGCCTCAACAAGAGGAACGACGAAGGAAGAATCGCCAATACCGGACGAAGTGATCGGCGTGCTCAAAATAGGCACTGTCGCAACGACTGGCTCGTCCTCCTCTTGAGATATCAGAGTCTCCTCGACAGGCAAGCCAGTACCCGAAGAGGTTTCCTCTTCAAAATCAGGTACCTCCGTGTCACCACTAGGACCTAACACAGAGCCAATGGGCGCATCTATGACACCCTTTTCGAAGAGGTCTTCTCCTGAAAAAAAGGCAAAAGGAAGTTAATATCAAAGCAATATTAATTTCCCAAAGAAGAGGCATAAAAGACGATATTTACCCCTGGCCGACGGCATATACGTTGCATCTGCAGCCTGTACAGCTGAATCATTTATTAATAATGCTAGGCGAACTATCATACCTGGAGAAAGGGGTCTGCAAACTAACACTGGCAGGTAGTCCTCCAGGTCCTCCTCAAAATCCAATCGAGGCTCATCGGCTGGAATCGCGCTAGGTGTGCTCGCAGGCACGGCAGAAGTCCCTCCCGATTCCGATCCGACTAGAGGTATACGGAACTTTATTATACTCAGCCCCGAAGGTGACCTCGTTCCTCTACCTGAAGCAGTAGCAGCGACGGCGGCATCCAGCTGAGATTCTTCGGCACCACCAGCCAGAACTGTGGAAGGTCCCTCTCTAAAAGGCGAGGAACCTCCAATCAAAGAATCGTCCCCAACACGGGGAGATGCAAGCTCACCTCCAGGAGCATTAATGCCAGGAATCCGGAGAGAACGATTTACCATCTTCTTCTTTCTCTTACGAGGGGAAGCTTCCTTGGAAGCAGGAGCCATTCGCTTCCCAGAAACTACTAAAGCCCCTGCAGGCGGAGGTACTTCACCCCTAGGGACCGACACCAGAGGCTCATTCGGAGTAACGGACTCACCCTCATCGAAAGAAACCGAGGGGACTTCAACTCTTCCCCCAGGCTTGGAAGAGGGTACCCTAAAGCTTCCATGCATATCAAAATTACGATGGAAGGTGTTCGTTGCCACATATAACTGGGCATACGAATGCAGGATACGCAGCTCCGTGGAGAGTGTAATGACGGGCACAATGAAAATTGTCCCAGTGCAGCCCATGATAAAATATCGCCATCCCTGTGCTCCATCAATGAGTCCACCTCTGGACCTGAAGCTGGTGACGGCATTGCCCACGTGCAACTGATCATACCCAAACTACTGGGCAAACTGACTGGGCAAGTAGGGCTCCAAGAAGCAATAATCTTCGCTTCTGTACAGCAGATGGGGTGGTCTAATATAGACCAACTAATTAAAAGCTTCGAGAGAAAGAATGGTCTTCTTTCTACCCGAATCCTCGAGCCTAATCCCCGACTGATTGCGATGTACAGGAGGGACGGTGCAGAAAAGCTTCCAACTATGACTGAAGCCTAGCGCCCGCCGACAGTCTATAACCGTGCTCACGTTCCAGGAAGACTTTCGGTAGTTCAACAAGAAACTACCCCCCGAACTACTGCCAGAACCGGGAGACATCATCCGGGGATTATGGAGAATTAACCACCCCATCAAATACAGGTATGGTAATTCTATCCGGGGAAAACTATCACGCCGAATTTCATCGACGAGCAGCCCGTCAATCATGGCCCTCAGGCCAGCTTGTATACGATACACCATGGCAGGGAGCAAGCCCAGTCTTGCCCCGAACACCAGACGCACTGCAGGCCAGAGCGTGTTGCGGTAGATGCGGTCCGCAGATACGACGCCAGGCACTACTAATCGGCGCAGCCATATGGAGAGGAAGCCAGCCAGTTGAGCCTCCCAGGACAGAGGCCTGCGACAGCGCCTCAAATAGCTATAGGCCTTAGTGCCTTCAGGATACTTTCCCGTCCCTTCGTCAAGGAATCGGTCCGGAGCACCAACATCCACTATGAGATCGTCAACTACCTGAGCATTAAGCGTACTAAGGGGATTCACAGGCAGATCCTTGCCCTATAATACCTTCTCCGGCTTGGCAGTCCGGGATCGGTGAAAGAAGAGATAGGACGTCCATTTGCTGATATGAGCCAAATCTGAGGGCTCATCATAAAAAGCAGTGTAGGCGAGGTAGTGGCACATCAGCTCCTGATAGAAATCTACTACTCGAGGGTCTGAACCCCCAGCTCCCGCTTCGTGGTAACATACTCTTCGTATGGAGTATCCCCCATCGGCAGTCTTGAGATCTCTGCCATCTCATGCAGGGCCAATCCCAACTCCCCCAGTGGAGTGGCGAAGGTCCCGGTAAGCGAAATATATCGCTCCATCAGTGCCAGAAACATGTTAGGGTTAGGAGATAACCCAATACTGGTCGCACTCACAACTGCAAACAGACCGATGTTCTCCAACTCGGTCTGAAAATGCTTCAGGGCCCAATCAACTAAGCGAGCCCATCGAAGGTTTGAAGGGGTGATCCACCCGCCACACCGAGGGTTCACCTTAGGGTATACTCCCCCATGTCCCATAAAATCATTACATAAAGTCGGTAACTGGACCGACTGGATCACCAAACTGTCTTCACTAGAGACACTGCCCGGGTACAGCCCCCTGAACAGCGTCATAGAGCCAGAAGGGCGGCTGACAAACGACCCCTGGTCAGCTCCTCTCAGATGAAAGATCTTTCCTGGCTTGCCGTGAAGATTGGGGGTCAGCGTCCACGACATCTTCCTGGGATGTGTAGCATGAAAGAAGGCCGAGATGGGATAGTCTCTCGGCATATTGGGCAGATACAAGACCAAATCCACGGCAGGGAAAACCCAGAGTTCTCTCTTAGGCTTTGTCTGGGACTGCTTGTCAATCATATCCCCAAAAAGGAAATCCAACTTCAGGTATTGCTCCTCGTCTACATACGTTAGGGGCTTTCCGTTGATCATGCTCAGCAGCATTCGCTCGCCCTGAGCCGATATCAGAATTGCCCTTCCTTTGGGATATTGGGGCCCGGAGATAGGGAATGTCACGTGTGATAGATCCTCCAAATAGTTGGAGTGCAGCATCCCGACGGCAGAGCCCATCACTTCAGCTAGCGGAGACTCATGCAAGTTAACTGCAAAAGCACAGAAGAAACACGTCAGTTCCTAAAAACTAAACATTTCGGGACTTGCAGCATCCAATCAATAGTCCGTGCTCTGCGCCGAGACTGTAAAACTTGAACCTTTACGCTGGAATCCATTTCCTTAGCATAAAAGTCAAGATTGCCAGTATACGGTCTGTGCTTTACGCCAGATTGATTAAATTGAGTTATTACGCCAGGATTTCCATCCACGAGCATAAAACTCAAATTTTAAACACCAAGTTTTCGGCGGTCAAGGGTTTTACGCTCGACTGCGGAAAAATAGAGTTTTTACGCGGATACATTAGGAATGTGGGCGTAAAAAGATAAAACGTCTCCGTGCATCATCTTCCTCAAAGAGGCTATCAGCACAGAAGACGACCTAGCACGGTCACGTTCAACGTGTGCGAAGGATTTTTAGTCATTCTCTTCTTTTCCAAAAGCTCTACCTTCCAGGCCGGGTGCACTACTCGTCGGCGGGATGCTCCGCTCAGAATAAAGTTCGCCTTGTCCAACCAGAGATGCTCTCGCTTGTGCCGAAGAACGAGAAGAGGAATCAACCTTCTTTTCCTTAGCGGAGGAAGTTTGTTTCGAAGCCATTACTGGAAACTTTGAAGATTCGAAGAAGAAAATGAAAAGAACTCGAACAGTCGAAAGCTTTCTCTCGCAGAAGACGGATGGAAAGTTTTCCCCTCAGAAACTTGGGATATATATAGAGTTCGGATGGACTCCTTGGACCCCGAGCCAAATCTCCTAATTAATATTCGGTTATGATTGGGTCCCACATCAGCCTATTTATTCAGAGAAGGCGGACAGTCGGTGAATTCGAAAAGTTTTTCGTGCAAAGCAGGTTCGTGGTTTCTACGCTAAGGAGCTTTCTACGCTCGACAGCTACAGATCTACGGTTTTACGCTCGTAAGCTATAAGTCTATGGTTTTACGCCCGGATGCCTTTGTGCTCGGTAGCTTTTATGCTCGAGAGGTTACAAACCTACGACTTCACGCTCAGCAGATACCAAATTGATGATCTCACGCTCGGTGGCACTTAGTTTACGCTCGGAGGCGACGGAACCACGACTTCACGCTCGGAATTTTTTTTTTTCAGAAGCAACAAATCTATAGTTCTACGCTAAGGAGCTTTCTACGCTCGACAGCTACGAATCTACGACTTTATGTTCGACAGCTACAAGTCGGGTTTTACGCCCGGATGCCTTTGTGCTCGGTAGCTTTTATGCTCGAGAGGCTACAAACCTACGACTTCACGCTCAGGAACCACAAGTCTATGATTTCATACTCGATGGTGTTTAGTTTATGCTCAGAGGCTGCCAACTTATGATTTTGCGCTCCATGACTTACCGCATATCTGAAAAATATACAGGCCAGAGTACGCGTACATCTGAACGATCCTCAAGGCGGTCAATTACATGAGTTCACACAGAAGATACTCCTTCTTGACCTCAAGATATCCCAAGTACCCGAAGCATACAGAGTTCAATATTGAAAAAATTATTCTTCTTCACGGGTCGATTCGAAGTTAATCCAGACTCCAGTCTGAACATTTTATCTACCAAGAGGGCAAATCAGTTTGACAGCCATTTCTTGCCCTGTTCCAAGGGATTTCCGAGAAATCATTCTTGAAGATGATGTCTGAACAAAGAAATTCTGTTTATCAGAAGTAACAGTTCAGGATTCTGCGCGGTTCCTCACTCCTAAACAGTAGGACAGTTCGAACACTCGAATGCTAAAGCGGCTTTCTACGCATCCCTAGTTATGCATAAAAGACAGGACATGACCTAGCACTCTTTCTAAACAGAGTCGGCATAAAGAATCAGACGTGTCAAAGCTACACATATTCAGACTTCACAGCAAAGTATGGCAAGATGATCATATGAAGAAGAAAGACGATTTTATTAAAAAATTAAAGTCATGATTACATATGAGGGAAATCCAGTCTACAAGGGTTTTCTTTCTTCATTTTTATGACTACATATGAGGGAAATCCCGTCGACAAAGGGGTTCCTCACCGTCGGCAGAAGATCGCACCGAGAAGCTGTTCTGACAGGTTCTCACATTGGTGAAGGTCTTCCTCTTCTTCCAAGACGGTTCGTCGACATCCACAGTCGATGAACAAGAAGATGATCAGTGGCGGGAGGATACAAAACTGGGCATAGACCCATCCTCCAACAAAAAGAAAAGCAGAGTAAATCTGCTTTCTTACATCCCGTGCCACAAAGATAACGGGAGAAGGTGCCACTTGCAAGCAGCATGGTGAAATATGATTCTTCGTCTCTGCCGAAGAACCACCATACAAAGTTGTTGATTATCCTGAGCAAAGGAGGCTCTGATATCCTTCCATGATCCATCGTTACAGAGGACATTTGCTCGAAGATGCCGTCTTTTTTGGCTCCTTACATGCTGGAAGAGCATGATCTCCTTCTTCCTCAAGTCGACCCGACGAACTTCGGCCATCATCTCTGTATGACGAAGGAAGTATGGAAAGAATAGGAGAACTCCTCAGCCTTTTTATAGGCGAGAGAGAGCACCAATCCCCAATAAATCTGCCATAAAGTCAGCCTCGACCGTTTCAAAACTCCATTCAAAAATGATTCGAGTTACGAGGAGCGGTTCATGCTTCATTCAAAGCGTTTCAAATTACGAGGAATTTAAAAGCTTTGAAGGGGGTCTTGTAGAAGCATAAAAAATACGCTGAAAGCTCTACGCAGTGCAAAGCAGTATAAACAGAGGACTTCAGAGCCTTCAAACGTGCAAACAGAGCTTCTCCGCCAAAGCACAGTGAGAAATACAGGCTCAAAGACCATCCGCATAGGACAGTATATCCAGGATGCTTTAGCGTAAACAGGGTGCTTCATCGCCTTTATGGCGTAAAACTCATCCTCTTTTCATGCAGCATTGAAGTATACGAGGGACGCTTCGTATTCTCTGAAGTGAACCTGTCAGAGCCTACAATGAACCTGTCAGAGCCTGCAATGAACCTGATGTCTCGACTTCTGACAAAAGGATACTGCTCGACTACCCAGGCGACGGCTATAAATGATGGCGAAGCACTGCAACCCAAGCTGTCATTTACTGCCATTTCCCTTGCGTAAACCACTTTTACGTACACAGAGGAATATGCTGCCTAGTTTACAGAGGCAGATGAGATCTCCTTACGCTCCGCAGAAGATAAACCGCCTGCCACGTCAAAAGCTGCACCTCGTACGAGATTCGAGGCACGTCTCTACATTTTTATGCACAAAGCGGTGACAGGTTCTCAAGGCACGTCTCTGCAATTAATGTGCCGAATACTGACAGATGCCTGAGGCACGTCTCTGCGTTTGATGCACAGAAGGGTGGCAGACCTTCAAAATACGCCTCTATATTTAATGCGTAGGATGATGGCGGATCTCCATATTTAATGCAGGAGATTTGATTAAATGTTACCGAACCATCGTTTAGTGACATCCCCTTTGCGAGAGCAGCTCCTACGCATACAAGGGAATACGCTGCCTGGTTTTACACAGGCAAACATGAGCTCCTTACGCTCCGTAGAAGACGAACAGACTGCCACGACAGCGATTACTCTTCGCACAGGGTTCAAGGTGCTTATCTGCATTTAATGCGCAGAATGATGGCAAATCTTAAAGACAAGCATCTGCATTTAATACACATAATGGGGGAAGATCTCTGCATTTAATGCAAGAGATCTGATTATCTCCAAGAGCCGTAAATTTGGTTAAAACGTCCACATCATCACTCTGGCACGTTACGATCGACTTCTACGCCCCTTCAGCTTCGGTGCCTGCTCGGCTTCTACGCCCATTCAGCTTTGGTGCCTGCTCAGCCTTCTGCGCCTATTCAGATTCGGTGCCTGCTCGGCTTCTACGCCCATTCAGCTTCGATGCCTGCTCGGCCTTCTGTGCCTGCTCGGCTTCTACGCCCACTCGGCCTCTATGACCACTCGGCTTCTATGCCTATTTGGTTTCTATGTCGGTTTGATAACTATTTGGCTTCTATGCCATGGTGACAGATACTGGCTTCTATGCCAACCTCTTCTACACGAGGGATACCTACCTACGTGGCTTTTATGCCGTGATCTTCATAGTGATTATACACGTTTTTTCCCTTAGTTGGACCCGCATCACACGCTCATTCAAAGGATCATCTATACGCAGGCATTGGTTATTTTAACCATTGTGTAAAAGGGTACTGTACTTTTCTACTACTCGGTTTTTACACCGATTGAGTGGTCACTGTCACCAAAACTCCATAAATAGAGACCTCTATCAACAGAGGACAAGGTCGAAGAATTGGTCAAAGAATTGGTCGAACAATCAGAAGTAGGCTGACAAACTGAAAGGAGAAATAGAGGAGAGAGAGAGAGAGAAGCATCCAGAGCTCAGGCAAAGAGAAGGGATCGACGACTTTGGAATCGGGCATCCACCCTCTTTAGCAACCCTCGAAGCTGCTACCTGTCTTCCACGGCACTTCTTCAACATCGTGTGGTCCAAGGGCTAAAGTGATCGACTGCAGATCAGACACCTATAGCAATATTCACCCAGATTAAATAAATTATACTTAGACATCCTCGTGTAGGATCCAATTTGTACAATCTTGTTTGTAAACATAAAAGAAGGGTGGGTCTTCGTACACAAGACCTCGTTTTCCGCATTCATCAAATCTTTTCTCATTTATATTACATCAAAAATAGTCACCCTAACATTTTCATTCAAGGGTAGTTTGGTATTGACAATAGGTAATTGTAATTTTAGGATTTATTTATACTACAAGTGGGAAGGTCCTTATTTTGTGTACTATATTTTACCAGGTATTGCATGTTGTTTCTATTCTTCATGTATCATGGTGTCAACGTGTCATCGAACGGACACGAGAAATAGTAAAACCCTAGGTAAAAATATATGTGTGTGTGTTTAATTAGATTAGTAATTAATAATTAGTAATTACTTAATTAATATGACTTATTAATAAGAACTTTGTGATTTACCTAAAAACCTAGACGTTGACCAAGTATAATTAACATGATAATTAAGGACATGTATTTTATGCAAACGTAATTATTTTCATAAATAGGACCTTGGTAATTTGCTGCCTCGAGGTACACGATAAATGAGGACATGACACGTGTACATCTTAGTTGCGTGTACACGCGACCCTGTAGTTGAACAGCTGTGACCCCTTAAGTCAGTGTCTAAGAGCAGCATATTGGTTCTGTAGGTGATACTTTAGTGTCTGATGATCGAATTACTATATTATATTATATGTATAGGGTCGCTGGACCAGTCAGGAGAGACTTCAGGATCAGGCTATTGGCATTCGCAGCTTGAGTACCCAGGCAAGATACCTTGCCATATTTACTGTTTAACTTAAATTATGCAAATATTGTATGATATTTTGTTGCATTCTTTTATACAACTGTGCGCGTCTGAGATTGACTCGGGTACAGTCGACGAATGCGTCGATAAGTAGTGTACTTGACCTAGTCTTTAGTAGACTCACCCCCTATTGGGAGGATACTCTGATATCTTCCGAGACTTGACACTCTTACACGCATCATGGTGACAAACTCATGTTGGGATGCGGGTTCGCGTACCCGACTAGCTATAGGTGCGTATGACTTGTATCACGGTTTAGTACGTAATCAGGATTATATAATTAGTAGAGACTTGGCATATAGATACGTGGTATGCACGTCGAGTATTCGACTTGTAACATTGGGCGGGAAGGACAACTGGTAGGCATATGGGATATACACATTGGACTCCGTAGTATCCCAAGGAACCACGGATCAAATGACTTCCTTTATTCAGATTCTACATTCTACGAAGTGATATGGACGTTATACTATACAGATTCCACGCTCTTCGGAGTATGGACGTTATGTCTATACCTACCCATACGTACCTAGGTTGTCCTCATATTGCATTCACTTAGATGGTTAGCACATTATTTATTTTATTCAGTATATATATATATGACATACATTTTTATATCTTGTTACGTCCCTCTGAGGACCTGGTTCCCTTCCAGATTTGGACGAGGGATATTATCCTACAGTATACGGACCCGGACAAGAGACGAGGTACGCATCCGAGGAGGAGCTAGAGGTTCTACCGTCAGAGTTCCCATGATCATTTGGTAGGCCTTCTGCCTAGGATTGGACCATCATTATCTGTAATATCATTTTATCTGTCTTTCAGTACTTTTATTTCGTCATAGTAGTGGGTTTGTTCCCACCAGACATTTTGGAAGTACTATGATATTACAGACTGACGTTTATTTTCCAGTATTTATTTTAGTACTTTTTGTTTATATTGTGGATGAGATTAGATTACTTGTTTGATGTTAGTATTGGACTTGTTAGTATTTTAGGACAACAGAGTACTCTTCGTAGGATCCATTAAATTGGGTAATCCCTCGGAGACGTATTAGCTGGATATTGACACGTGGCCTGGTCCCGTGTATTTTGGGACTGGGATATGACACTTAAAGTCTCCAAAACTATCCTCAGGTGCTCTTTATGCTCCTCCGGGGTCTTCGAATACACAAGGATGTCATCAATGAAAACCATACGAACTTGTCAAGGTACTGGTGGAGCACCTTATTCATCAGATTCATGAATACCATCGGGGCATTGGTCAACCCAAACTACATCACCATAAACTCAAACTGGCCATACCGAGTCCAAAAATCTGTCTTCGGAATATCTTCCTTCTTTACTTTCACCTGGTGGTAGCTTGACCTCAAGTCTATCTTTAAAAATACCTTCACTACGCTCAACTGATCGAAGGACTGCCGATCCGTCGTCCCGAAGAACAAACACAGCAGAGGACAATACCATACCAGGAAAAGGAGCTTCCGACTTGCTACTACTGTGGTAAGAGAGGACATTTCGAGAAGGACTGCCGAAAGAGACTGGGGACATGCATAATTTATGGAGTGAGCCAGCACCAAGCCCGAGACTGCCCATAACGCAGAGATACAGCACCGCAGACCGGACAGAGGCCAGCAGCACCAGTCCAGAGGACACTACCCCCGATAAGAGGCCAGCGTCTACCAGCACCCGGAGGATTTCAGAGGGGACCACCCTTGGCCCCACAGGAGGTGCTGTTTGATCGAACCAGACAGCAGACAGGAGGGCAGAGGCACGGACAGGCCTTTGCACTAGCAGCTACTGAGGAGAAAACAAAAGGGGAAGCTATCACAGGTACCATTTTAGTTGCATCATTACCTACGACTGCATTATTTAATTTTGGTGCTACACTATATTTCATATCTAGTATATTCGTAGCTATGCATATAGTAGATACTTCCCCCTTACCTAAGAGTTGGAAGATTCTTACCGGAGGAGGCATCGTGCCGGTTACCAGCACTATTAGAACATGCTCGGTAGTCATGTGTGGTAGAGAGATGAGAGCACAATTTTTGGTATTTCCTATGCCTTACTTTGACGTTGTGCTAGGCATGGACTGGTTAAGCCAGTATAATGCCGTACTGGATTGCCGGAAGGGTTGCGTCACTTTTAGACTGCCAGATCAACTCGAGTTCGAGTACATGCGAGGGACCATCGAGCAAGGAGTAGGACTAACAGCTGGAGCTTACATGGATATGGAGACGGTATCCCCACCGATAGTTGCAGAATTCGAGGATGTTCTCTCGTAGGAGTTGCCAGGCTTACCGCCAGATAGAGATATGGAGTTCACTATTGAGCTAGTACCCGGAGCAGCACCAGTATCTTCAAATGTATACCGATTGGCGAAGAAGGAACTAGATGAGCTGAAGCTACAGTTAGAGGAGTTGTAGATCAAGGAATTTATCCATCCTAGTGCATCACCCTAGGGAGCAACAGTGTTGTTTATACCTAAGAAGGATGGGACAGTCCGGATGTGCAATGATTACAGAGCCCTTAATGCCTTGACTATCAAGAACAAGTACCCCCTGCCGCAGATTGATGATTTGTTCGACCAGTTGACAGGAGCAGTGGTGTTCACGAAGATCGACTTGAGATCGGGATATCATCAGGTAAAGGTGCGAAGAGAAGACATTCCAAAGACAGCATTCAGGACTCGTTATGGTCACTACGAGTTCTTGGTGATACCTTTTGGACTAACAAATGCATATGCCGTATTTATGAACTTGATGAACAGAGTCTTCCACCAATACCTAGACCAGTTCATAGTAGTCTTTATCGACGACAACTTGGTGTATTCGAAGAACCACGAGGAGCATGAAGAGCACTTGAGAAAAGTATTAGAAATACTGAGGTGAGAGAGGCTCTATGCCAAGCTGAGTAAGTGTGAGTTCCTTCTAGACCGTGTCACTTTTCTTGGACACGTTATCTCAGGAGATGGTATTTCAATAGATCCGGCGAAGATTTCATCAGTAGAGACATGGCCGACCCCTACCATTGTCTTGGAGGTAAGGAGTTTCTTAGGACTTGTCGAATATTACCGGAGGTTAATAGAGAGCTTCGCAAGGATCGCAGAGCCGATGACCCACTTGACCCATAAGGAGCAGGAGTTCACCTGGACAGAGGAGTGTCAGACGGAGTTCGATGAGCTGAGAAGCATCTGACTACGGCACCTATCTTGACTATACCTTCTGGACCCGGAGGATTCGTGATCTATAGTGATGCGTACGGAAAAGGATTATGATGCATCTTGATGCAGCATGGAAATGTTGTAGCCTATGCCTCTAGCCAGTTAAGGACCCATGAGAAGAACTATCCCACTCACGACTTAGAGCTTGCCGCAGTGATCTTTGCTTTGAAGCTTTGGAGGCACTACCTATACGGAAAAAGAGTAGAGATATTCACAGATCATAAAAGCCTAAAGTATGTCTATACCCAGAAGGACCTGAACCAGAGACAAAGTCGTTGGGTCGAGGTAATGACAGACTTTGAGATTGAGCTACAGTACCACCAGGGAAAGGCCAACGTAGTAGCTGACGCATTGAGCAGAAGACCCATGGCATTCTTTTTGACTACTCAGCAACATTTGTTGAGATATCTAGAGCAGATGGGTATAGAGGTCATTATGCCCGAAATAGACGGCCAATTGTCGAGTTTTCAATTACAATCGACATTAGTTGAGAGGATCAAGACTGCTTTGCCAACAAATGCCAGATTACAGAGGCTTCGACTAAGGACAGAGGCCAAAATACAGACAGGATTGTGCATACATAAAGATAAACTTTGAGATGTGGAGATCGTCTCTATGTTCCAAATAGGAAACTTCGTCAGGAGCTGATGTTGGAGGTACACAGTTCAACATACTCTATTTATCCAGGAGGCACAAAGATGTACAGAGACTTAAGGCAGTACTACTGGTGGCATAGAATAAAGAGGAAGATAGCCCGCTTTGTGGCGAAGTGCCTGGTGTGTCAGCAAGTCAAGGCTGAGCATCAGAGGTCTGCAGGTTTACTTCAACCGCTCCCGATACCTTAGTAGAAATGGGAGCACATCACTATGGACTTCGTTATTGGTTTTCCGAGGAGTCCCAGTGGTCGCAATGTCGTATGGGTGATCTTGGATCGACTCACCAAGTCCGTTCACTTTCTACCTTTCAGAGTTGGGCAGTCTACAGAGGTCTTAGCAGATATGTATATAAGGGAGATCATGCGACTGCATGGAGTACCAGTCAGTATAGTGTTTGACAGGGATACGAGGTTCACTTCTTACTTTTGGCGGAGTATGCAAGAGAGTCTCGTCACCCGCCTAAAGTTCAGCACATCGTATTACCCGCAGACAGATGGCCAGTCCGAGCGCACCATTCAGACACTAGAAGACATATTGCATGCTTGATTTCAGCGGATTATGGGAGGACCATTTGCATTTGGTCAAATTTTTCTACAACAATAGCTATCGAGCGAGCATTCAGATGGCTCCCTATGAAGCATTATATGGCATAAAGTGTCGTTCCCCAGTATGTTGGAGCGATGTGGGCGAGAGGCAGATTCTTGGACCAGAGTTGGTTGTTCATACGGTGGTGAAGGTAAAGAAGATCCAAGGGCACCTACGAACAGTACAGGACAGACAGAAGCATTGGACAAATGCACATCGACGACCCCTAGAATTCCAGGTTGGAGATCATGTGTTTCTAAAAATCTCACCTACCCGAGGGACTATTAGATTTGAAGGCAGAGAAAAGCTGAGTCCGAGGTATATCAGACCATTCGATGTGTTGGAATACATCGGAGAGGTTGCTTATAGGTTAGCCTTACCACATACTTTAGAAGGAGTTCATGACGTCTTCCATGTATCTCAGCTAAGGAGTTACATGCCAGATCCGAGTGATGTGCTTGACCATTTAGAGATCACAATCGGCCCGAGTTTATCATATCAAGATGAGCCTGTAGAGATTCTGGACAGAAGCGAGAAG
This sequence comes from Iris macrosiphon, assembly GCA_036927795.1. Lineage (NCBI taxonomy): Eukaryota > Viridiplantae > Streptophyta > Magnoliopsida > Asparagales > Iridaceae > Iris > Iris macrosiphon. The sequence continues at coordinate 131,368,637 of JAYESA010000009.1, forward strand.
GTATTGTGAGGTCAGACTATCCCTCTAGTTCGAGTCATATGGAGGGATCATGCACCAGGCGAGTCGACCTGGGAACACGAGGATGATATTCGATAGCGTTATTCCCATCTCTTCGAAGGCCTAGGTATGTAGTAGCATTTCAATTCAGTCAGTAGTTCTTACCATATGTATATTTTAAAGTAGAGGACGAAATGCCCTAAGGAGGGTAGATTATAAACCCCCTCGACCAAATTTAGGTTTAATTAATTTAGATTGAGAGACTAGGATTAAATTGGTGACAATTAGAGTTGAATGCAGTAATTTAGATTAATGTGCAATAATTATATTAATTAATACCCCTTACCGTTGCTTTGATAGTTGGAGCGCTACACTAGCATTTACCTGCAAACAAATTTTATACACACTTCCTAGACATGCCAGGCTACCATTGCGACCCTTGTGTAACTCTTAAATACTCTATATTGTGCTTTATTCTAGCTGCACAATATTCGTTACAAACGTCCTTGTATAAATCCCAAATAAATCAAACTTTTCATAATTGTCCATTCCTATTTGAAATTAGAGACCAACCTCACCCAAAGCTAGACCCAACCTAGCTCATGTACACCCTACACCACTTCATGTGGACATATTCTCTACCCCAAGGAGAGGGCCGGCCCAATTCCCAAGGTAAATCCCCTCTTCCTCTCTCCTATATAAATGCATCTATCTCTCTTTAAACCCTAGAAAACCAAAACCCTAACCTAATAAAACCCTAGCCGATCACCCTCTTCTCCTTCCCCTTCCTCAGATCACACGGCAGCACCACCTCCAGCCGCCACCACCTCAGCCCACCTCGATCACCTACCCCTCCCCGTCGACGCCAGACCACCATCTCCTGATCACCACCAACCAACCGACCCAGCCTCGCCATCACCACCCCAGCACCATCCGTAACCCTCACGTGCACCACTGCCAACCACCACCCGTGCCACCATCATCAATATCACCATCACCACCCCGCGTCATCCCCCGACTCCACCTCTACCCGACCCTGATTACCTCCAACCACCAGCACCACCGCCCACCACCTTCTCAGCCACCGTGACCACCGTCCCCAACCGCCAGCACCGCCAAACCGCCGCTGCAGCTGCTGCCAAGGCTGCTGCAACTGCTGTCGAGGTTGTTGCTGCCCTTGTTTCCTGTGCCACGTCGGAGCTCCACCCTACGTCGAAGGAGCAGGCCGTCGACGAGCACAGACCCCCCCCTCTGTCACTACCATGTATTGCATGTTGTTTCTATTCTTCATGTATCATGGTGTCAACGTGTCGTCGAACAGACACGAGAAACAGTAAAACCCTAGGTAAAAAATATATGTGTATATGTTTAATTAGATTAGTAATTAATAATTAGTAATTACTCAATTAATATTACTTATTAATAAGAACTTTGTGATTTACCTCCCTGGTGGTCGGGCGACCCAGAGAAAAGGCATACTCCCAACCTTTTCTGACAAACCTCCTTGGTATGTCCGAGCTTTCCACAAAATACATAATGAACGGCCTGTTGTGCCTGTCTCTGTGGTTGGTGCTGGTGCTTACCACGAGTCGGTGCCTGGTGTTGCCTGGTTACTGAAAGTGGAGACGCTTGGCTGGTCCTGCACTACCACTCGTTCCTCCAGAATCGTTGCATCCTCTCTTTGGCCTGAGGTCCAGATCATCCTCAGCAATCTGAGCATCTATCAAAATGACCTTAAAGGTAGAAGTACGATGTCCGAAAGTACGAGACTTGATCTTTTTCATCTATCAATTTTTCATCTATCAAAATTTTTGCCGCTTGGGTCATGTCCGGATCGTGTCCACTTTAGTTTTTTTGGAAATCTATCTCCCAATTGGTAATTTCTGAATTTTCTCTTGTTGTAGCTTCTAAATTATATATGAGACCTCTAGGAACTACCACATGGCATATGACTACCTATGGGAACAAGTTTTAGATCAATTGGTTATGTATTATGAATTCTAGGTGTTGATTTATGTGTATTTTGGTGAAAATACGAGATAGACACATCAATTGTGTGTCATGAGACCAATTAGATATAATTAGATTTAGATCGGGGTTGTGGGACTAGGTACGTATCCACAATTGGACACGAGGAGACCATATCATGATACGGTGTGATACCGAATGATACATAGCTCTATTTTTGGTGTTTTGTACAATTACTCTTCGATTCTCATTTTAACAAGTTACTTTAGTTATATTATGATATATTATATATATATATATATATATATATATATATATATATATATATATATATATATATATAAATAATTATTATAGAAAAATTTGATTAGTGGCCTCTCACTTGGGTGCGTATCATGAATTTTCTCAAATACACACTCTTGGTGTTTGTTTTAATATCTCTATTGTGTGATATACATAAGTATATGATATTAAGTATATATATATATATATATATATATGTGTGTGTGTGTGTGTGTGTGTGTGTGTGGATATTTATGTGTGTGTGTAGGTGTAAGTACAGTAAGAAGGCTTGAGCATCTCTGATACTCGAGAGTATCATAACAGTGGCAGTTGTAGTAGCAATTAGGAATTAGGCAGCAGCAGCATGAAACAACAGTAGCAACAAGGGAGCATGGAGAAGGAAGTACCGTTCTCGAGTAAGAAGGGAGAGAACTGTACCTATTCTGGGCACAACATACTGCAGCAGCATGCATTATAGACAGTGTGTCACTACTTGATGTAGTTGGCAGCAACTGTGTTAATGCACAATCGGGTAATTATTGTTCTGTGCAGATGAGAAGTTGGGTTCACTTGTAGTGTGATTGAAGGCTGGTAGCAAATTCTCTTGCTGCTGTGACCAGTAGGTATGTGTTGGTGATGTAAATATGGTGTATCAGTAAGAGTTGGGGGCAGTTGAGTGAGAATGGGGTATATGTGTAAGAGAGCTGGAGTTGGGAGTGACTGCGAGTATAGTGTCATGTGTTAGGATAAGTGGAAGTGAGGTATCAATTGAGGCAAGTGATGTTAGTGTTAGTTTTCAGTTCAATACTGAGACTCGAGCAGGGTATCTGTGAGTTGGAGTTCAGTGACTTGGTATTGTACGTGTATGTAATGGATTGGGGGTTGATACTTGAAGCCATGGTATTAGTAATGTCAGTTAGTTAACTAGAGTGCTAGATGTTAAGTTAGTTTTTTTGCATCTGTTAGTAAGTTAGAGGGTTATGGGAGGTTAGTCATATCTAGTATACTATATATATACATGTTACCTAGTATGAGATGAGTTAGTATATATATTGATACTAGTTAGTATATAGTATGAGCTTAATATTAATTTACAGTTCCCTTGAGTTAACCCAGGTAATACTAAGGAAGAGTTATATAATAGTTACTAGGTATTGAATACACATTAGTATTACTAACTAACTAACTAACTAACTAACTAACTAACTATATATATATATATATATATATATATATATATATATATATATATATATATATAGTTATATACTCATGGCATTAGCTAGTATGGAATACTTAAGGTAATCACATAAAAGCTCAACCAAGACCTAGTATAGCTAGTACAAGCTAGTATTAGCCAGTTAATGACCAATTTAGACCAATTACCTAGTATTCATAATTTAGTTAGCTAGTGACCTTGTATTATCTAGTTAATAGCTAGTATGATTCAATAACTTTAGTTGGACCTAGAAATTGGTGTATGACCTAGTATTGACTTAGAATAAACTATTAATGGCATAGAAGTATACTAGTGCATTGTTTAACTCAATTATCATTCATTACACAAATTGGCCTAGTGTTCCTAAATAGGAAAGTGTCACACCAGCTTGGGTATCGAGAGACATCTTTGCTCAGGACCAGAGGCGAGTACATCTCTCTATTAGTTTTATTTCATGATAGTGTATATATCGTATATTCTAGAACTGTATACTTGTTTTCGACATAGTGGTTACACGGACTGGTACTATATGGATCCTGTCATAGGATATTATCCCCTCCCATATTCAGCGGGTACTCCTTCACATATATTTTATCGTGTATATCGGGTATTGATTATCGTGTACTTCGTGTTCACACACTGCTCGTGTTCAGTGTGCCCATATTCGTGTTCGTAATATATCGTGATTGGATCCATAAGTATTGGTTGGGGATGGGGGAGTAGGAGTTGGTTTTGTGATCAAGCCCAAGTGTATTCGTGTACTTGTCGATTACATATCACATGTGTAATCGAGTTACCATATTGTCACACTTACCCGGATCCTTTTTTTTACTCAGAACTCTATGCATTAGAGTTTCCTTTTTACCTTGTTTTGGTCTACTCCAATTAATATAAAAGTTAGTTTAACTTTCCTATATTCTTTGCAATATCGATAAAAATGACGACTCTGCTGGGGAAGAACTTCTCCTTCAATGAGAAGTTAGTGATACAGTCCGAAGAAAGCAAGCTGGGTTTAACCCATAGAATGCTGGTGGTTCACTTCGATCAACAGGCATTTAAAGAGAAGCTGGACAAGCCTGGCTCTACATCGAGGCCCACAAGACCTCACAAGACTCGCAAGATTTGGGTCACCAAGGCTGCTGTGCCGTACCTACTGTCCGCAAAAGATGCTCTGCCAACACCCCCTATTGGGGATGCGCATCAGGTCAACCCATATCCTCTCTCCGTCTTCAAAGGTAGTCTTGAAAGAAAGATGTTGACTCTCAAGAGGTATGTCCACGCTTAAATGCACGAAAGAAAAGATACAATATCAGAAAATAGACACATGAAGCCTTCTGCAAGCAACAAGGCCAAAGAAAAGAAGTCTGTCCTCAACAGGATGTCCTGCGACACCAATATGGATTCTCTATACTATGCACCTGTGAACGTTGGTTCAAAGAAATTCAAACTATCTCGAGCCATACGTGTTCGAGGGGCTGTGCATGCTGTCTACCAAAAGTATGCGCTGGTGATTGTCATGCGTGCTGCAGATGGAAAGTTGTATAGGGCTGACCCAGGCACTCATTCTCCGATGTGGGCCAACCCTTTAAGTCTTCCCAAAACTACTTAGGTGCCACAGCTGCACATAAACCAAGTAAGGGAGCAAAAATTGTGTTGACAGAACCATGTGCCCCATTTGGTTGTACGCATGATGTGTGTCCGTCTCACATTAAGTCTTACACTGACGACCAGGGTGCAGTTTCTTCGCAAGAACCAGGTCGGGGAGCAAAAACTGTATTGACAGACCCATGCATCCAGTTTGGCTGCTTACATAAAGTGGGTCTATCTCATAACAAGTCTTCTACAAATGCTCTTGGTGTAGTCTCTGCGCAAGTACTGGGTCAGGGAGCAAACCATTCACAATCACAGCCATACGCAAGGTTTGACGAAGCACACGAAATGGATATGAAAGTGAAGTTTCCATCGTCTGATTTGCACAACTTGATTAGTTGTAAACACCCTAATTTTTCAGAAATTTTTTTGAAATAATATTCCCGAATTTTTGGTAGCTTTGGAAAAGAACCAAGGTAATTAAGGATTTTTAAATGCGGTTATTTGGAATTTAAAATATGATAGAAATAAGATTTTATGGTGTAAATTGGAAAACCGGATAGAGGGTAATTTTCGGTGAATTTATTGGACTCCGGAATCTTTTTAAAGTCCTAGAAACCATTAAATTGTTAAACCGAATTAAACTCGTACCAAATGCCCAACATCCCCATGAGAACCGAGGCCAAGCCCAAGGAGTGTTGACCCAGCCCAATCCTAGGCCCAACCCAAGAGGGGTTGACCAGTCAAAACTATTCTATGTCAACCCAACACCATGTTCACATATATATACATTTTTCCTCTTCCCTATTTTCTATTCCTAAAACCCAAATAGAAACCCAGCCGACCTTACCATCACCCGACTTCAGCAGCCGACCGGCGGTGGACCCTCTCCCGCGTGGCCTGAGCACCAGCCCGCTCCGGCTACAGCCCCGCCGACCGACAACCCGGGTTTCCCGACCGCCCGCTGTGTTTTCCGACCGATCCAGCGGCTGACCCCAGCGCCGCTCCGGCCTGGACTTCTTCCCCTCAGCGGCGGAGCAGCTCCCATCCGGCCGCTACCGACCAACTGATCTGGGCGACACCCCAACGCCGCTCCGGCCTGGACTTCCTCCCCTCGTGGCTGAACAGCCCCGACCAGCAGCGTGCGACCCCGACGCTCGCTGCAACCCCCTCCAGGCCGACTCCGCCCCCGACCGGCCGGCGTTCCCTCTGCTTCGCCTGGCGAGCCTCCCCTCGCCGACCAGAGCAGCCCCTATCCGTCGGATCATCGACGGAATCTTGAACCTAGTCTGGACAGAGCAACTCGGTCGCAGGACAAGGAGTTGACGCTCGGACGCGTGAAAACTCAAATTCACGGAGCACTGTTCAGGTATCGTTTTCTCTCGCCTCGTAAATCCGTTTTATTTTCTGTCAGTTTCTACGCGTAGACGATATGACCCTCTCGGTGCCCGTGCAACCCGCTCGGCGCATCGCGTCCTGTGGTGATCGCATACCACGATCCAAAAACAGGAAAAACAATGCCCCGTTTCACACCGGAACTGAGTACGCCCCGCCAAACGGGACGACTTGGTCGAACGCGGTCTTTACCAAAATGTGCGCGACGTTGATGCGGTCGTGTGGGATTTTGCGGAAGTCGATTCGGATGTGCATGCACACCGGAATCAACACGTATCCGTCGACGATGCCCCGTATCCGTCCTTTCTGGAACACGCTGTAACTTTGTGTACACACGTCGGATCGAGACAAAACTTGTGCCATCGGACTCGTAGCAATACGCTGGTCCTGTGACCCAAGTTAGGTCCGTTTCTGAGAACGTTGACAAAATCGTGTATCGTGGGTCCCACAGGCTCTACTTGACGGGTGATTTTATGATCGGCTCATCGGAATCCAATTCTAGAAGTTCCATTGGGTTCGTATCAACGTTCCTGACTTATAGACACTGAGTTTGAGAAATTTGGAGACCTTTGATCCTGGCACACTTTTCGGTGCAAAGTGGCCCACATGTGGACCCCACTTTGGCCCGAAAAGAACCTTTTTGCCCCTGTGTCCAAATTGGACGTAAGGACAGGCATTTCTAGCAGTTTGATATCTTCTGAGACGGCTGGTGATGTTTATTACAGCTTTTGGAGTAGTACCTACAGGATCCGCTGATACCAGGACGACTGTTGATATTCAAACACCAGGCAAGTGTACCTTGCCAAACTCTGCAGTATTGTTATATATTTTCCTTGCTTCATTATATTGCTGTGCAAGCTTAACCTAGGACCGTGTGACGTACTTAGCGTCCGACTATTAGTCGGGTGCCAACACTGTACGCGGTGTTGGGTACGGTCATCTAGAGATGGACATTCGTGACACTTTATATTCTCGTACTTGTCTTACCAAGTATACTTTGACCCAAGACACTTGACACTCCTCATGAGACAGGATCTTCCCGAGATATTCGTAGTGATCCTGTATAGGATACAGGACTTGACAGAGATACTATATTCTTAGATACATTATGACTTGTTGCATTAGTGATGATCCCGCTTGACATGGACATGAGACGTTATGGTCATGATAGGCGTGGTTACATTGGGTGGGGAGAGACACACAGGCTACAGTCTGTTTTATATATATATCTTCTATTATTGAGAGGTCGAAGACTCGCGGAGCAGAGCTAGACCCACTACCGGTTATTACCGCTACCGGCTCCCCGACACAGAGCTTGTAGTGGCTCAGCCTGAGTACTCGTGCTGCTCTCCCTTGTATTTTCACTTAGATGGTTATATTGCTTACCCTATTTATCTCATTATTGCTACACTGCTTATATTTTGACTTGTATATTTTCTGTACCTTGCTATGTCCCCTGAGGACCTGGATCCGGATTATGTCCCCAGGATTTGAGGACGAGATCTATCCCGAGGTATACGGGACCGCAGCAGGAGTTGATCCAGGAGCTGTACCGCCATCCGAGGACGAGGTGTTAGCCGAAGACTTTTCCTGAGCATCCATGTTTCATGCTCAGTATTTACTTATTTATTTCAGTCATTTATATTCTGGTCTGTTGAACCATTGTACTAGATACTTATCGGGTTGTTCCCCGAAGTACCTTGATGAGACTAGCTGATGATTTATATTCCTTATTTATTCTGTGGATCATATTTTATATCTTGTGTGGATGAGATTAGTTGTGCCATGATTGTCGTAGACTTAATTTTACAGCTTAAGTATGCCCTGATGGATCCATTAAATTGGGTTTGTCCATCGGTGCGTGCTGCTGGCCATTATCACGCGTCTGGTCCCACGGTATTTGGGACTGGGGCGTGACATAGTTTTTGTGGTGGCCCATGCAGGTCTATGACTAAATTGTTCGGTTTCAACTTAGGGACCGAACCAGCCTGCCTTAAGGATAGGATAGATTGTAGGATCTCATCCATTATTTAAACCATTATTAAACTCTATATCGAACTCAAAATTGTTACTTGAACTGTATCCTGTATTGATTCCTTTGAGCGTTCTTACAGTTTATATTTTGGTTGAAGAGAAATGGATCCCAGGAACGGAGATGAGATTCCTTTGGACACGCCGTACGACGCTGAGGTTACTGATATAGACGGAGTGACTCCAGGGAATGGAGGACAAGCATCGCAGAACAATCAAACCGGTCAGCCTAATCCAAGGTTCCGGAGAGATGACATCCCACCTCCACCACAGTTCACTCCCCAGATGCCAGTTTTCTCGCCTGGACAAGCCATGGACGGGCAACATATGTTCCAGATGATGTATGCCATGATGCAGGCCCAACAGCAGATTCAGCAAGAGACCCATCGCCAGGAGGCAGAGTATCTGAGGACCAGCCTGGTATCCGCATTGGAGCAGACAAATCCACCAACAAGGCGAACAACGACGGGATCTATCACCGATTTTTGTCATCTCAAGCCTCGTACATTTTCTGGTAAAGAAGGGCAACCTAAGTTCATGAATGGCTCACTAACATTCAGCATCAGTTGGAAGCCGCTGAACTTCCGAGAGAGAAGTGGATGACTGTAGTCAGAATACAATTAACTGATAATGCGCATCACTGGTGGCTAGCAGAAGAAAGGAGGCTCGGACAGGACCGAGTCACATGGGACGAGTTCTCCAGACTCTTCCAAGAGATGTATATTCCGGCAGTTGCACGATCAGAGCTCAGAGATAAGTTCAACCGCCTCATCCAAGGCAGTATGACAGTGGAGGAATACAACGCAGAATTTATACGCCTAAGTCGCTTCGCTCCAACATTGATCTCGACAGAGGAGGAGAAAGCTGAAAAGTTCTTTGACGGACTAAAATTCGAGCTTCAGATATTGATTGGCTCAGTTGCACCTACAACATATACCGATGTCCTTGCAGCAGCACGATGCATGGAGCGCGTCACTAGAAGGGAATCAAATCTGAAGAGGCCAAACACCTCCGTACCATCCAAGACAGCACCAGGAGATTCTGCAAAATGATTCCAGAGGAGTATTCCGGAGAGACCAGGAAATAGGGACAGACCTCTTCCTACTTGTCACCACTGCGGCAAGGTAGGGCACATTGAGAAAGAATACAGACGTAAGTTGGGACTATGTCTGAGCTGCGGATCCAACCAGCATTTTTCCAGGGACTGTTTTGAATGCAGAGACGGAGCACCGAGACTAGCTTTACCTGCACCACGACCAGCTACAGGAGCAGTAGGAGCACAGCAGACAGGAGCTGGAGGAGTTAGACCACCAGCTACATGAGGCTACCAGCAGAGACCACCACTGGCACCACAGGCGGCCCTATTTCAGCAGCAGCAGCAGAGAGGTCCAGCTCAGGGTCGAGGCCAGGCATTCACATAAGCTGTTGAGTAGGAAGCTACTGCGGGCGAGGTTATCGCCGGTACTATTTTAGTAGCTTCATTGCCAGCTGTAGTATTATTTGATTCTGGAGCATCGCATTCATTTATAGCAGCTAGCTTTGTAGCCACCCATAGAGTAGCTACCGTACCCCTTCTGAATATGAAGAGAATTCTTACGGAAGGTAGAATTATTTCGGTTAGTGACGTCTGTAGATCATGTTCTATAGTAGTTTGTGGAAGAGAAATGCGAGCTCAATTCCTGATCTTTTCTATGCCGGATTATGATGTCGTACTTGGTATAGACTGGTTAAGTCTGTACCATGCAACTCTTGATTATCGACTTGGACGGATTATATTCAGACCGCCTGGACATCCAGAATTTGAGTTTCTTCGAGGAGCAGTAGAACAAGGAGTTCAGTCTACTCTTAGGGTACTAACTATAGAAGGGGAGACAGGTTACCCAAGAGTCATATCAGAATTTATGAATGTATTTCCTGATGATCTTCCAGGTTTACCACCTGATCGGAAAATAGAATTCACAATAGACTTAACTCCAGGAGCAGAGCCTATCACTTCATCAGTTTATCGGCTAGCACCTAAGGAGTTAGTGGAGTTGAAAGAACAGGTTGACGACCTTCTGGATAAAGGTTTCATTCGACCCAGTGTTTCACCTTGGGGAGCACCCATATTATTTGTACCAAAGAAGGATGGAACAGTATGGTTATGCATTAACTACAGGGCACTGAACGCTGTGACCATCAAGAACAGGTATCCCTTACCACGCATTGATGATCTATTCGATCAATTGAGTGGTGCAATGGTATTCTCGAAGATTGACCTTAGATGCTACCATCAGATCAAAGTAAGGAAGGAAGACATCCCGAAGACAGCTTTCAGGACTAAGTATAGACATTATGAGTTCTTGGTGATGCCGTTTGGCTTAACCAACGCGCCAGCAATGTTTATGAGCTTAATTAACAGAGTCTTCCATCAGTTCTTGGATAAATTCGTGGTGGTGTTCATTGACGACATTCTCATATATTCTAGGAGCCACGAAGAGCACGAGGAGCATCTCAGAATCATGTTAGAGACCTTGAGACAGGAAAGGTTATATGCCAAACTCAGTAAGTGTGAGTTTTTTATGGACAAAGTACCTTTCTTGGGACATATCATCTCAAGAGAAGGACTTTCAGTGGATCCAGAGAAAGTTACGGCAATAGAGACTTGGCCTACACCCATATCAGTTGCGGAGGTGAGAAGTTTTCTCGGACTTGCAGAATATTACCGAAGGTTTGTAGAAAATTTTTCAAGTATTGCAGAATCGATGACGAAGCTGACACGCAAAGATCAGGAGTTTTTATGGACAGAAGACTGCCAGAAGGCCTTCGAAGAATTGAAGAGAAGATTAACAACAGCACCTGTCTTGACTCTTTCTTCAGGGTCAGGAGGTTTTGTTGTTTACAGTGATGCATCGGGTAGTGGACTGGGATGTGTTTTGATGCAACATAGCAAAGTCATTGCTTATGCATCGAGACAGTTGAAGGTTCATGAGAAGAACTACCCAACACACGATTTGGAGTTAGCTGCAGTTATATTCGCATTGAAGATTTGGAGGCACTACCTTTATGGGGAGAAAGTGGACATCTTTACAGATCACAAAAGTCTGAAGTATGTATATACTCAGAAGGAGCTTAACATGAGGCAGAGGCGTTGGCTTGAATTGATGGTAGATTTTGACATCGATCTGCAGTATCATCCGGGAAAGGCGAACGTCGTCGCAGATGCACTAAGCAGGAAGCCTACGGCTTATTTCTTGACGATGCAGCCCGAGTTATTGAGAGATCTACAGAAGCTTCAGATAGAGGTTGTCTTACCAGGACATAATGGCTTGATGGCTAATCTTGAAATTAAGTCATCACTCGTGGAGAAGATTAAGGAGGCATTGCCCACCGATGCTAGATTTAGAAGGTTGAAAGAAAGGACGGAAGCAGGCATACAGACAGGACTTCGCATACACGAAGACGGGACATTGAGGTTTGGAAATCGCCTGTATATTCCAAATGGAGAATTGAGACAGGAGTTAATGACTGAAGCACATAGCTTTATGTACTCCGTTCACCCAGGAGGAACCAAGATGTATCGAGACTTGAGACAGTATTACTGGTGGCATGGAATGAAAAGAGAGATTGCAAGATTTGTGGCCAAATGCTTAGTCTGCCAGCAAGTAAAGGCCGAGCATCAGAGGACTGCAGGTATGTTACAGCCGCTTCCTATACCAGAATGGAAATAGGAGCATATCACGATGGATTTTGTCACAAGATTTCTAAGGAGCCCCAGCGGAAGAGATGCAGTTTGGGTTATTGTGGATTGACTCACTAAATTGGCACACTTCTTACCATTTAGAGTTGGACAGTCTACAGAGGTACTAGCCGACATATATATGCGACAAATCATCAAATTACATGGAGTACCTGTTAGTATTGTATCGGATTGAGATTCGAGATTTATATCTCATTTCTGGAGAAGCATGCAAGAGAGCCTGGGCACCAGACTCAAATTCAGCACGGCATACCACCCACAGACAGATGGCCAATCAGAGCGCACCATTCAGATCTTGGAGGATATGTTGCGATCATGTATGCTAAACTTTGGAGGATCTTCGGAAGATTATTTGTACTTGGTGGAGTTCTCCTATAATAACAGTTATCAGGCCAGCATCCAGATGGCACCATTCGAGGCATTATACGGAAGGAAGTGCAGATCACTTATATATTGGAGTGACGTTGGTGAACGTCAAATACTGGGTCTAGAATTGGTAACGCAGACAGTAAAAAAGGTGAAACAGATTCAGAATCATCTACGAGCAGCTCAGGACAGACAGAAGCATTGGACGAATACACACAGGCGTCCCCAAGAGTTCAAAGAAGGAGAGCACGTGTTCTTGAGGATTTCGCCCTCCCGTGGTACTATCAGATTCGGGAGAAGAGGCAAGCTGAGCCCAAGGTATATTGGGCCATTTGATATTCTAGAGCACGTTGGTGAGGTGGCTTATCGTCTTGCATTACCTCCATCCTTAGAGGGAGTGCATGACGTATTCCACGTCTCCCAGCTGCGAAGGTACGTGACCGACCCAAGTCACGTAGTCGATCATTCAGAAATCGCAGTGGGCCCAAGCTTGAGATATAAAGAACAACCAGTTGGCATCCTCGACGTCAGTGAGAAGATATTGCGGGGATAGACAATCAGACTAGTTCGTGTAGCTTGGAAACATTATTCTCCCGGAGAATCGACTTGGGAACGAGAAGATAGTATGCGCCAGCGATACCCCCACTTGTTTGAGGAGACAGTTGTAAACTGAGCAACCTTGTATTTCCATATCTCTTTCTTTATAGCTTATTCTTTGATTGCGAGGACGCAATCCTCTTAAGGAGGGAAGATTATAAACACCCTGATTTTTCAAAATTTTTTTTTGAAATAATATTCCCGAATTTTTAGTAGCTTTGGAAAAGAACCAAGGTAATTAAGGATTTTTAAATACGGTTATTTAGAATTTAAAATATGATGGAAATAAGATTTTATGGTGTAAATTGGAAAACTGGACAGAGGGTAATTTTCGGTGAATTTATTGGACTCCAGAATCTTTTTAAAGCCATAGAAACCAGTAAATAGTTAAACCGAATTAAACTCGTGCCAAATACCCAACATCCCCATGAGAACCGAGGCTAAGCCCAAGGAGCGTTGACCCAGCCCAATCCTAGGCCCAACCCAAGAGGGGTTGACCAGTCAAAACTATTCTAGGTCAACCCAACACCATGTTCACATATATATACATTTTTCCTCTTCCCTATTTTCTATTCCTAAAACCCAAATAGAAACCCAGCCGATCTTACCATCACCCGACTTCAGCAGCCGACCGGCGGAGGACCCTCTCCCGCGTGGCCTGAGCACCAGCCCGCTCCGGCTACAGCCCCGCCGACCGGCAATCCGTGTTTCCTGACCGCCAGCTGTGTTTCCCGACCCATCCGGCCGATCCAGCGGCTGACCCCAGCGCCGCTCCGGCCTCGACTTCTTCCCCTCAGCGGCGGAGCAGCTCCCATCCGGCCGCTGCCGACCAACTGATCTGGGCGACACCCCAGCGCCGCTCCGGCCTGGACTTCCTCCCCGCGTGGCTGAACAGCCCCGACCAGCAGGGTGCGACCCCGACGCTCGGTGCAACCCCCTCCAGGCCGACCCCGCCCCCGACCGGCCGGCGTTCCCTCTGCTCCGCCTGGCGAGCCTCTCCTCGCCGACCAGAGCAGCCCCTATCTGCCGGATCATCAACGGAATCTTGAACCTAGTCTGGACACAGCAACTCGGTCGCAGGACAAGGAGTTGACGCTCGGACGCGTGAAAACTTAGATTCACGGAGCCCTGTTCAAGTATCATTTTCTCTCGCCTTGTAAATCCGTTTTAGTTTTCGTCAGTTGCTACGCGTAGACGATATGACCCTCTCAGTGCCCGTGCAACCCGCTTGATGCATAGCGTCCTGTGGTGATCGCACACCGCGATCCAAAAATAGGAAAAATAATGCCCCATTTTACCCCGGAACTGAGTACGCCCTGCCAAACGGGACGACTTGGTCGCACGCGGTCTTTACCGAAATGTGCGCGATGTTGATGCGGTCGTGTGGGATTTCGCGGAAGTCGATTCGGATGTGCGTGCACACCGAAATCAACGCGTATCCGCCGACGATGCCCCATATCCGTCCTTTTTGGAATATGCTGTAACTTTGTGTACACATGTCGGATCGAGAAGAAACTTGTGCCATTGGACTCGTAGCAATACGCTGGTCCTGTGACCCAAGTTTGGTCCGATTCTGAGAACGTTGACAAAATCGTGTATCGTAGGCCCCACAAGCTCCACTTGACGGGTGATTTTGTGATCGGCTCATCAGAATCCAATTCTGGAAGTTCCGTTGGGTTCGTATCAACGTTCTTGACTTGAAGATACTGAGTTTGAGGAATTTGGAGACCTTTGACCCTGGCACACTTTTTGGTGCAAAGTGGCCCACATGTGGACCCCGCTTTGGCCCAAAAAGGACCTTTTTACCCCTGTGTCCAAATTGGACGTAAGGACAGGCATTTCTAGCAGTTTGATATCTTCTGAGATGGCTGGTGATGTTTATTACAGGTTTTGGAGTAGTACCTACAGGATCCGCTGATACCAGGACGACTGTTGATATTCAAACACCCGGCAAGTGTACCTTGCCAAACTCTGCAGTATTGTTATATATTTTCCTTGCTTCATTATATTGCTGTGCAAGCTTAACCTAGGACCGTGTGACGTACTTAGCGTCTGATTATTAGTCGGGTGCCAACACTGTACGCGGTGTTGGGTACGGTCATCTAGAGATGGACATTCGTGACACTTTATATTGTCGTACTTGTCTTACCAAGTATACTTTGACCCAGGACACTTGACACTCCTCATGAGACAGGATCTTCTCGAGATATTCGTGGTGATCCTGTATAGGATACAGGACTTGACAGAGATACTATATTCTTAGATACATTATGACTTGTTGTATTAGTGATGATCCCGCTTGACATGGACATGCGACGTTATGGTCATGATAGGCGTAGTTATATTGGGTGGGGAGAGACACACAGGCTACAGGCTGTTATATATATATATATCTTCTATTATTGAGAGGTCGTAGACTCTCGAAGCAGAGCTAGACCCACTACCAGTTATTACCGCTACCGGCTCCCCGACACAGAGCTTGTAGTGGCTCAGCCTAAGTACTCATGCTGCTCTCACTTGCATTTTCACTTAGATGGTTATATAGCTTACCCTATTTATCTTATTATTGCTGCACTGCTTATATTTTGGTTTATATATTTTCTGTACCTTGCTATGTCTCCTAAGGACCTGGATCCGAATTATGTCCCCAGGATTTGAGGACGAGATCTATCCCGAGGTATACGGGACCGTAGCAGAAGTTGATCCAGGAGCTGTACCGCCATCCGAGGACGAGGTGTTAGCCGAAGACTTTTCCTGAGCATCCATATTTCATGCTCAGTATTTACTTATTTATTTCAGTCATTTATATTCTGATCTGTTGAACCATTGTACTAGATACTTATCGGGTTGTTCCCCGAAGTACCTTGATGAGACTAGCTGATAATTTATATTTCTTATTTATTCTGTGGATCATATTTTATATCTTGTGTGGATGAGATTAGTTGTGCCATGATTGTCGTAGACTTGATTTTACAGCTTAAGTATGCCCTGATGGATCCATTAAATTGGGTTTGTCCATCGGTGCGTGCTGCTGGCCATTATCACGCGTCCGGTCCCACGGTATTTGGGACTGGGGCGTGACATCAGTCACAAGAACAAGACGAGGGAAGCGGCTCCAGCACATAAAATGTCTTCTTATAGACACACTTGTGCCAACATTATCATCAACTGCTGCTCTAATAAAACAATAGTTCCCCCAACCAGACAGTTGGTATTCCAGCGACTGCAACCCGCGATACCAATCCGACAACGTCGCAAGAAACGAGTGCACAAAGAAGAGAAGAAATTACTTCTCGCCTCATACTACTCAACATGGAAGTCTCCTTCTGCAAAGAAGGTCTCAGTGAAGAAGAAATCTTCCAACACAGCGGTGTCTACCAATACATGAAGGAATCGACCACGAGGTAGAAGATGGTACCTACTATGGGGGTTCTAAGGCACCCGCTTGAGAACAAAAGCTGGGGGTAGCAATCTTTCGATGTTCCACACCAACCCATATTTGCAAGAAGACAGTGAATCTCAAGGAACGTACGACAACCTACCTGGGGGTAGCCAAGTCCGCCTGTATGGTACAATCACCAAGGTTGGGGGTAGCCATCCCCTAGATTCTGAAGACGATATAATAATGCCTTCCTTCTATGAAGATAGCGGGCTAAAGGTATCAGAGGCAAAAAGTGAAGCATCCAGAGTTCCATCTATCTCTCCCCATGTAATGCCTGTATACATGGCAGAAGACAATCAAGCCTCTAGTGATCAACAACATCTTGAGGCACTTGAAGCCATGGTGCAAGCCATGAGTGCTCCGATGCAGACTCTGACTCAAACTGTAATGGGCCTCAGGGTAAGTATAGTCCCACAACCATCATAAATCTCGTAGCAAGCAAGCCAAGAACATGGAAACAAGAAAGATTCAAGTACGATCACTCCCTCTCCTACCACAGGGGCCAATCATACCTTACAACGTTTATCCGCTCCCCTGTCATCCGACGATGCCCAAGACACAATCCGAGAAGTCAAAGAGCTGCGAGCTCACTTTAATTCGATGAGGGTCACGATCCGCACCCGATATAGGGGCAAGAGTACGTGGGTACGTCCAGCCTACGCCGCAGCATCGACGGTAGAACGCTGTCTAGGTCACAATACTATCTAATCAATCTCACACGAGTATCCAACTCCATAAGGAGACACATATATCACAATATAATATGGAAATACTCAATCACAGAGACTAAAGCATGATAAGATATTGAAGAAAATAAATGAACACAATATAAGTCTAAACAACAAAAATAGTCTAACCTGCAAACAATAACATCCAAATCTCCAAGTATGCCGGAAATAAGTCCTCTAAGTCGCAGTTTGGAAAAATATTTCCAGTCAGGAATGAGCGAAGTACAAGCACTAACAGCAGTTCCATGTATATTGACAAAAACTATAATAAAGTGTAAAGAAATACAAGATGGATATAAATACTAGCAATAAGAAATACTGGTGAAATAAAGTACTGGAAATAAGAAATGTTGGAGCATATATCATCATCAATGGTACACTAGCAATGATCAAAAATACAAGTACATGCTTGAATAATGAACTGGAATACAAGTGCATGCTTGAACAATAACTAGAACATGGGGAAATGCTAGATCAATAAACTAGAAATACATGTATAGACTAACTAGCTAAGTGTGTAAAATATTAGTATATCATGTGATCGGCTTAAAACTGATCAGGCTTGCTATGTATGACTAGCTATGATTCATGTAAGGTCAGCCTAACCATCCAGTTAGCTATGATGCAAGCAATAGTCAGGCTAATTATACATAACAAGCTATAAGGCATGTAATGGTCAAGCTGCACCGACGTGAGGTGTGGGTGAGCTATGATTCATGTAGAGTTGGGTATGATCACATAATCTACTAATATCTCCCTGTCCCCAGCTAGCACGATGGATTCCAATCACGACTCATCGTGATAAGTCTCGATGATGCTAACTTGTGTATACATAGTGTAAGAATCATGTACGCTATACAACTAGAATCATAGAGATAATCAACATAATAAAAACTGTCAGAGAATGTACTCGCTTGGGGTCCTCTACTGGCAATACCAATGTCCTATTTTTGAGGTCTAGTATGAATAATCCAACAGTCCTATAGACATCATTTAATAATAATACAGCATCAGTCATTACACTAACACATAATCATAAATACACTGAACTTAGAGACTATGCTAGGGGTGACATTGGTCAATTAGTAGGATCGAATGTGCGTCTAACTGTACGGGTGTCACATCTTCAAATGTTGTGCATAATCGGACAGTCAATCACTAACACCTGTTTAGCCAGTACGTCAGTGTACATAAGGCAGTCAACTCATAAATATTCAAGGTCACATGGTCATATGCAAATATAGGGTATCCATAATTAACACTTATGGTCATATGCAACTACGTATATATATTACAGTCATACCCCCTACTAGCAATTAATTTCTTATATATATATCTATATATATTAAACTAATTATTATACGTACGCACACAAGTCATTAGGCTCAACAACACAAGTCTGTAATCATATCAACAAACTATCACGAAGTATGCTAACCCTAATATTATTCACATATGCACACATAAAATCATGAGAGGGCAGTTCGAACCTGTGCGTGCACGGGATCGAGGAGGGGGTAGTCGATGACGAGGGAGGTCGCTGACCGGAGTCCTACCTTAAGGGACTCGAGGTGACTGTACCAAGTCTCGGAACTGGTGGCACGGTGCTGACTGCACAGGGGAAGGGGTGGCTTATCGAAGATGATTGCTCAGTGGCGTACTTAGCGACATGGAGGTCAGAAGCTACTGGTCCCTTGGAGTGACACACGATCGAGGTTTCTGTACTCACGGTGATCCGACAAGGGAGAATGGAGATGATGATGGTGATGATGATGATGATGATGAAGATGATGATGAAGGTGATGATGATGATGATGATGACGATGATGATGATGGTGATGGTGATGGTGATGGTGATGGTGATGATATTGATGATGATGATGATGATGATGAAGGGGCTTCCGAAGGAGACTTAGGCGAGGAGAGCTGCTGGATGTAGGCTGTGTTCAGGCGTTCAGGTAATGTCGAAGAGGAGTGGAGGAGATGTCGATGGTGGGCGGATGATCGGAGGAAGGAGGGATGAAGGAAAAGAACATGGATGAGAGGTCAACGAGGGTGAGTCGACGCTGGAAAGTCGGGGACGATGCTGACATGGCAAAGGAGAACGAGGTGTCGAGGGGTTTGATCCAGCGAGGTCATCCATGGTGGGGCGGTGATCAAGCCGGGTCGTGTTTCTCGGGTGTTATTGGTGGCTGATTTGGGGTTGCTGTGACGAGCAGTGATCCGGCGGGTGATCTCCGGGGAGAGGTATGGTCGTGCTGTTGATGGTTATCGTCGGGGAGTCGTGAGGGGAGTGGGGTCGTCGTGCTGGCGGTGAGGCCGCGTAGGAAGTCGGGGTGGCGGGGAATGGTAGCAACGGGGATGTCGCTGCCGTGGGGTAGTTGAGGGGAACTCAGGCGTGGTGGCTGCTCAGGGAAGGGGAGTTTGCATGTAGGAGAATATAATGATGCTAGCCTAGGGATTAGGGTCGTCCATATGCCTCATTGGGATGGGGTTGGCATTGGAAAATGTGTTAGGATGAATGGTATATATATAGGATGGTGTGTGTGGTGAGGATGGTGTTACATTTGAAATGAGGGGCCAAGATTTAACATGAAGGAAAGGGTACAAACAAAAAGGGGAGATATGGAGAGAGTGGACCGGTCAATGCGGGAGGGGGTAATTTCTTCATGTGCCTTGACCAATAGGATGGTGACACCTCATTGCATTTTTGCATAAAAGTCCCCAAAAATTAAAAAATTGCACAAAAGTGGGTTTTTGGATTGAAT
Source organism: Iris macrosiphon (assembly GCA_036927795.1). NCBI lineage: Eukaryota > Viridiplantae > Streptophyta > Magnoliopsida > Asparagales > Iridaceae > Iris > Iris macrosiphon. The sequence goes on from JAYESA010000009.1 coordinate 131,388,759, forward strand.
GAGGGAAAACAACATGTTTGGTGTGATGTATTGGTTAAAAAGGATGTGTGGTATTTAGTATAAGTCTTGAGGGTGTAAATGGGGGTTTAATTTGGTGTTGGGTCTAGGTTTGGGTCAAGTTGGGTCCTTACACCAATTTAATTAAAATTAATGTAAATGGTGTTCTAAAATTAATTGGAAGTACATGGGCTTAAAATTAGGTGAAACACAAATGTCATGGACGTAGAAGACTCAGAATAGAATATTATCATAATTTGGGTTGCATAAGATGGGTCAAGATTGTGTCTCCAATTTTGATTGGAACACACAAGGATACAAAGTTGGATTTATTTAGAATTAAAAATAAACGTCCGTAACGAATATTGTGCGACTAAAATAAAGCACAAGAGAGCATATTTATGAGTTACACAAAGGTTAAAATAGAAGACTAGCACGTCTAGGACAAGGGTATAAAATTTGTTGGAAGGCAAAAGCTAGTGTATCGCTCCCAATATCGAAGCAACGGTAAGGTACAACAATTAAATAAAATCACCGTAATAAAATATAACCTTAATAATTAATCCCGAAATAATACAAATTTAATTCATAACCCTATATTATGGTCAGGGGTTCATCTAGTGGGCTTCTAGGTCTAGTATACTAGCTCATGCATTAAAGAACACTATACATATAATATATATATATATATATATATACACATATCATGCAATTCTTTAAAATAAATACACACAATACTTATAATAAATAAAATGACCAAATTACCCCTATTTTAGGACGTGGTAGTGACAAGTCTACCCTCCTTAGAAAAATTTTGTCCTCAAAATTTAAGATCCTCAATAGTTGTATTCATATATATATTTATTTATTACCATCAAAATTTAATTCATCAAACCATATAATCGTGAAGTAAATCCATATTGTTATTTCGCAAAATTTTCAAAATTCTATAAATATCATATTCCTGGAAATCTTCAAATATAAAATCAAATTTCATTCTTATCACAATCTCCTCCAAAAATTTTAAGTTAATAACTAAATACTCAAAAAATTTAATATCCAATCCTCTAATTGAAATCCAATCAATGCATATTTATAAAATTTAAAAATCTCATCCAAAAAATTTGAATTCAAACACTAATCCATTAGTGATCTTATTCCTCAATTTTTTTTCCACACAATACTCAAATACTGATACTTACGAAGTCTTCAAATACAACATTCAAAATATAAGTTTTAAAAATTTATATCTTGCAGCCAAATAAATATAATGGTAATCTTCTTAAATTCCTCAAAATTTAATGACAAATTCGATCATATCTTAATCTTCATAAAAATCAATAATTTAACAAAATCGTCAATTCTGCCATATCAAGTTCTCAACTCTTTATTTAAATTAATGTTTATCCTCAAAATTTAAGGCACCTTGTCTTTTTCTGTCTAGTCATAACTTCTTTATTAATCTTTACTATGGTCAAACCCCCAACAATCGAGGTCTAAGAAAATCCTACCTACAGTCACATAACATGCAATCTAGAGAAAACATGCATGGTTATGGTCACTTTTGTCATGGTATTGCAGTCTCTTGTCAGGGTGTACTACTAACTACATTCAAGCAAGATAATCATTGATACAAGCTACGGTACTAAGAAATCAATCAATCAATCAAACAGACAAAAAAAGAACAGAAGGAAAGAAAAGAACAGAACCTGCTAACACATCACCTGGACATCTTTATCCTCTAATATAAACTTAACTCTAGCACATTCACTTAGAAATTCTTATCCCTATACACTGATACCCATATCAACTAATCACTAGCCCACAAGATACCCATGGATACATCCACATGGCACACACATGTCTATTAATACCAAAATCTGATACCAAAAACCTCTAACACAAACATAGGTCAAATTGCATCCAAGTTTAATACCTCTATCCCTTGGTACCACTATTTTTACTATAAGCACACCCACTGCTAACTCTCTTACCTACTGTAATTGTTTATACTAGTTGTTCTTATCACTCAAGTGCACGCCAAGTGCAACACAACACACTAAGTACTGCTCCCTCTAATACAATTCTAGATGGACACCCAAGTCAGTTTGCAGTGTCATCTTAGGCATGCTCAAGCCAACAGATTCTTACACATGCACTTCATCCACTCATATACTGTTATACATTTCTTACCTACCATAAAATTTTATCCTCAAATAAAACCCTCAAAATTTAACTTCTTGAACAATTTAAAATAAAATACATATACTTTCCTCAAAAGTCAAATATTTAAATATTGAAATAAAATTTTAATCACTTCCAAAAATCTTTATATCTTTGACTATGTTTATTGAATTGAATTTGAATCCTCAAAAATTTAATGACATAAAATCTCAACTCCTCAAAATTCTTAAAAATTGAAATTTATTTCCAATCTTTAAATTATAAATTTAAATCCACATCTATCTAAGTATACATATAAATACTCATAGTCTCTAACACTCAAGGTACACACAAATACACCAATTGTCTATACTCTTCAATTGTGTACTGAATATTGTACTGCCTGGATTACTTGCAATATTGCTTCCAATAATTTTTTATCCATATTAACTGATACACCAATCTAATATTATCACACAAGGTACTCACTGTTACTAGCATATTGCTCAACTAATCCTTGACATAGAAATACTAGCACTCTTGGTATAGTAACACTAGCTTCATCATTAGATCACCTTATCACACTGACTAGAACTCATGATCACTTGCACTTTCTATAATACACATGTTTTACTTCACTCTCAAAGGTAGGCATATGGTTCCATATCTCGATTGATGTATAAGTATTTTCCTTTAACCTTTTACAAGCTGATAAACTAATCTGTGATATATTTCATACCTTCCATGACCAATCTTGATATTTCTCAACCCATGGCACACTATAGGAATTTTCTAATACTCATGCTTCCACTTTCATGAACTTTCATACTGACACTCAACACCCACTGTGCATCCTGCACACAATTTCTAGACACTCTTCCACCTATTGCTTCCAACATATTACTGGCCTATACATCCATCACTAGTAATATACTGGTACACTCATATCAAATCACATATCAAGACCCTACTTTTATCTGTAACACAAGTCTTACTACTGAGCATAATGTATTCTCCTATACACTTATGGTTACCCTCCTACTATGGCACACTCATTAATACCCTTTATGCATATACTTTTCTTTACTCTTAACACACCCAAGTATCAACCATCAAATTGATATCATGCTGCATTAATTTTTCAACAAAAATTTCCTTGATACTTAATTATTTACATGGATCGCCCAACTACATGAATTCATGATTATCCAGGACTGGCATGCTGACTCTGATACTAACTCCTGGAACCATCACTAATACTCTTTACTCCCCTTCTACCTATAGTACCAATACTAACTATAATGACACCTATGATAGAACTATTGCTACAAGGTACCATACTATGGGTTAACTCTAGATTAATGCCTACTGCTCACATGTCCAACCAAGAAACACTTACAGACTCATAATCCATATGCAGTCAACACTGATACAAGATACAGACCTAATTGCAAGTCACCAATTATCACACTAACAAGGAACCCTAATGGAAAGAAGCTCAAGAAGAAACTTGACTGAGGACTGAAGGTATCTCTACTACTAGCAAGGAAAATAATGGAAGAAGGTCCTATAATAACAGAAGTATATAAGTATTGAGATGATACTTTAAGAACCAACTTAAGATACAACCTGATAATCATACACGTTTGTCCGAAATTATGGCACTCAGAATCCTCGCCACGCCAGTAAGCATAGCTGCGATAAACGATATGTTCCATAACTAAGGTATGCAACTCTATAATTATGTCATCTAGAATCCTCGCCATGCCAACCGGTATGGCTGCAAGAAACTCTAAATTTCATAACTAAGATATGTACATCCAAGGTCAGGTTCCTACGTTTCCGCCATGACAACTAATATGGCTACAACAAACTCTAGGCTCCATAACCAAGGTACACGTTTTACCTTTCTCACTGTCCTTATCAACATATGTTATCAGATGATACCATAAATTTTAATCCATAAAATATATCTCGATATGAAATCAAACTCAACAACGACACCAAGAATTAAATTTAACAACTGATCAACAAGAATCAAATTCAATAAGTGAGAACGGATGAAAACAAGGAAAAGATTTAAATTAGAAATTATAATAAGATTCTCAAGGGTCATCCCAGGAATCTCTTAAATAATTTGCGATTGAGTATCCTCTCTCATCCTAGTGTCCTATATCCTATCGCAGGCACGCAGTAGTACAACTAAGATGTCGCACTACCATGACATCGTACTACTTGTGAAGCCTGACCTACATGGGCCACCACTAAAAATGTGTCACGACTCGCACACGATATAGGGGTACGAGTACGTGGGTACGTCCAGCCTACGCTGCAGCATCGGCGGTAGAACGCTATCTATGTCACAATACTATCTAATCAGTCTCACACGAGCATCCAACTCCATAAGGAGACACATATATCATAATATAATATGGAAATACTCAATCACAGAGGCTAAAGCACGATGACATATGGAAGAAAATAAATGAACACAACACAAGTCTAAACAATAAAAATAGTCTAACCTGCAAACAATAACATCCAAATCTCCAAGTCTGCCGGAAACAAGTCCTCTAAGTCGTAGTCTGAAAAAATATTTTCAGTCAGGATGGAGTGAAGTACAAGCACTAACAGCAGTTCCATGTATATTGACAAAAACTATAATACTGTGTAAAGAAATACAAGATGGATATAAATATTGGCAATAAGAAATACTGGTGAAATAAAGTACTAGAAATAAGAAATGCTGGTGCATATATCATCATCAATGGTACACTAGCAATGATCAGAAATACAAGTGCATACTAGAATAATAAACTGGAATATAAGTGAATGCTAAAAAAATAACTAGAACATAGGGAAATGCTAGATCAATAAACTAGAAATACATGTATAGACTAACTAGCTAAGTGTGTGAAACATCAGTATATCATGTGATCGGCTTGGGACTGATCAGGCTTGCTATCTATGACTAGCTATGATTCATGTAAGGTCAGGCTAACCATCCAGTTAGCTATGATGCAAGCAAAAGTTAGGCTAATCATACATAACAGGCTATGAGGCATGTAATGGTCAGGCTGCATCGATGTGAGGTGTGGGTGAGCTATGATTCATGTAGAGTTGGGTATGATCACATAATCTACTAATATCTCTCCGTTCCCAGCTAGCACGATGGATTCCAATAACGACTCCTCGTGACAAGTCTCGATGATGCTAACTCGTATATACATAGTGTCAAAATTATGTACGCTATACAACTAGAATCATAGAAATAATTAACATAATAAAAACTGTCAGAGAATGTACTCACCTGGGGTCCTCTGCTGGCAATACCAATGTCCTATTTTCGAGGTCTTGTCTGAGTAATCCAACAGTCCTATAGACATCATTTAATAATAATACAGCATCAGTCATTATACTAACACACAATCATAAATACACTGAACTCAAAGACTACGCTAGGGGTGACACTGGTCAATTAGCAGGGTCGATTATGCGTCTAACTGTATGGGTGTCACGTCTTCAAATGCTGTGCATAATCGGACAATCAATCACTAACACATGTCTAGCCAGTACGTCAGTGTACACAAGGTAGTCAACTCACAAATATTCAGGGTCACATGGTCATATGTAAATACGGGGTATCCATAATAAACACTTATGGTCATATGCAACTATGTATATATATATATATTACAGTCATACCCCCTACTAAAAATTAATTTCTTATATATATATATATATATCTATATATATTAAACTAATTATTATACACACGCACGCACACGCATACTAGTCATTAGGCTCAACAACACAGGTCTGTAATCATATTAACCAACTATCACGAAGTATGCTAACCCTAATATTATTTACACATGCACACATAAAATTACGAGGGGGCAGTTCAAACCTGTGCGTACACGGGATCGAGGAGGGGGTAGTCGATGATGAGGTAGGTCGCTGACCGGAGTCCTGCCATGAGGGACTCGAGTTGACTGTACCAAGGCTCAGAACTGGTGGCACGGTGCTGACTACACAGCGGAAGGGGTGGCTGCTGGTATGCATCGTGCGTGGGCACGACAAGACCGATGGCTATGACGAATTATCGAGGATGATTGTGCGGTGGTGTACTCACCGACACGGAGGTCAGAAGTTGTTGGTCCCTTAGAGTGGCATACGGTCGGGGTTTCTGTACTCGGGGTGATCCGGCAAGGAAGAATGGAGATGATGATGGTGATGATGATGATGATGATGAAGGTGATGATGATGATGATGATGATGATGATGATGATGATGATGATGGTGATGATGTTGATGATGATGATGATGATGATGGTGATGATGATGATGATAAAGGGGCTGCCAGAGGAGGCTCAGGCGAGGAGGACTGCTGGATGTAGGCTGTGTTCAGGCGTTCAGGTGATGTCGAGGAGGAGTGGAGGAGATGTCGATTGTGGGCAGATGGTCGAAAGAAGGAGGGATGAAGGAAGAGAACATGGAGGAGAGGTCGACGAGGGTGAGTTGACGCTGGAAAGTCAGGGACGATGCTGACAGGGTAGAGGAGAATAGGGTATCGAGGGGTCTGATCCGGCAAGGTCGTCCACGGTGGGGCAGTGAGCAGGCAGGGTCGTATTGCTCGGGTGATATTGGTGGCTGATGTGGGGTTGCTGTGATGAGCGAGGATCCGACGGGTGATCACCAGGAGAGGTGTGGTCGTGCTGTTGACGGTTGTCGTCAGGGAGTCGTGAGCGGAGTGGGGTCATCGTATTAGCGGTGAGGCCGCATGGGAAGTCGGGGTAGTAGGGAATGGTAGCAACGGGGATGGCGCTGCCGTGGGGTAGTCGAGGGGAACTCAGGCGCGGTAGCTGCTCAAGGAAGAGGAGTTTGCATGCAGGAGAAGATGATGATGCTAGCCTAGGGATTAGGGCCGGCCATGTCTCTCATTGGGATGGGGTTGGCATTGGAAAAGGTGTTAGGATGAGTGATATATATATATATATATATATAGGATGGTGTATGTGGTGAGGATGGTGTTACATTTGAAATGAGGGGTCAAGATTAAACATGAAGGAGAGGGTACAAACAAAAAGGGGAGAGATGGAGAGAGTGGACCGGTCAATAAGGGAGGGGGTGATTTCTGTATGTGCCTTGACCAATAGGATGGTGACACCTCATTGCATTTTTGCATAAAAGTCCCCAAAAATTAAAAAATTGCATAAAAGTGGATTTTTGGATTGAATGAGGGAAAATATCATGTTTGGTGTGATGTATTGGTTAAAAAGGATGTGTGGTATTTAGTATAAGTCTTAAGGGTATAAATGGGGGTTTGGTTTGGTGTTGGGTCTAGTTTTGGGTCAAGTTGGGTCCTTACACCAATTTAATTAAAATTAATATAAATGGTGTTCTAAAATTAATTGGAAGTGCATGGGTTTAAAATTAGGTGGAACACAAATATCATGGACGTAGAAGACTCAGAATAGAATATTATCATAATTTGGGTTGCACAAGATGGGTCAAGATTGTGTCTCCAATTTTGATTGGAACGCACAAGGATACAAAGTTGGATTTATTTAGAATTAAAAATAAACATCCATAACGAATATTGTGCGACTAAAATAAAGCACAAGAGAGCATATTTATGAGTTACACAAAGGTCAAAATAGAAGACTGGCACGTCTAGGACAATGGTGTAAAATTTTTTGGAAGGCAAAAGCTAGTGTAGCGCTACCAATATCGAAGCAACGATAAGGTACATCAATTAAATAAAATTATCGTAATAAAATATAACCTCAATAATTAATCCCGAAATAATACAAATTTAATTCATAACCCTATATTATGGTCAGGGGTTCATCTAGTGGGCTTCTAGGTCTAGTCTACTAGCTCATGCTTTAAAGAACACTATACATATAACATATATATACACATATCATGCAATTATTTAAAATAAATACACACAATACTTATAATAAATAAAATAACAAAATTACCCCTATTTTAGGATGTGGTAGTGACAATGAGCAACTGAGACACGATTCAGAAATATGGAATACAACAACCTCATCCGTCTGAGTAGAAAAATATGGTATACCCACCCAAGTACAAGCCACACTCGATAATCCCGTTCAACGGAAAGGCATCTTCTCGTCAGTAAATAAATTAATTTGATTCAATGATTGGACATATACCTCGGGACGACGCACTCGTTACCAAGATCTTCGTTGGAACTCTAACTGGAGTAGTCTACGACTGGTTTTGTAGTCTCCAGGACAACTATATTTTATCGTTCGAAGATCTTCGACGTCTCTACATCCCTCGATTCTACGATGGTGGAATGGACATGACTATGAGCTCCCTCATGGACATAGTTCAAAGAGAAAAGGAACCTATCTGAGAGTACATAGAACGGTTCAGGCATACGAAACTGAAACTGCCCCTGGGCATTCCTGATAGCCATTTGATGGATACTTGTAGAAAAAATTTACTACCTGCAGTGAAACTGTGGACAACTTCAGTCCCGTTCTAGGATTGATGGTGTTCATCATAAGCACTACCGCTATAGAGAAAAATACAAAAGATGTCCGTTTGCTGGTACTGCATCTCCCTACTAGCGACGACAGAGGGAAGTTCCCCTTCAACAACAACTTCAGTGCCAATGGCCGTGACAATAAAGGAAAGCAAGCTTTCATTATCAACGTATCCAAAAGTTATGCTGTGCCTACTCATAGGCCGACAAAAGCACCCAAGACAAAGGAAACTTACTCGTTCGACAATGATGATGTTATCAAGATTTTTCGTATGCTAATAAAAGGCAATAAGCTCAAACTATCTGATATCAAATGACCAGATAAGGCATATCAGATCGACAACCCTAAATACCGCCACTACCATTGATACATCCATCATCTAACACGAGATTACTAAATGTTGAAGTGGCACATCCAATATCTGTTAGACTCTAAAGCTCTCACTTTAGACTTTGAAGATAAAACAGTCGCTGCAAATATGTTCTCCTTCCATTTTGGTAACTTTCCAGCGATAGAAGCCTAAGGACGGTGTTGTCCCGATACCTAAGACAACTATGGAATTCATGAACCTCCCTCTAGCTCAAGTAGCCAGGTTGGTACAACTCACCACTCCGCGAAAAGAAGTCATATGGGTCCATCCAGACATCGTCCCTGATATGATAAAGCAAGCAGTACCTCCCGCTACAAAATCTAAAGGAAAGAAGACCAGGTCCTGTCACACGGTCTCTCCATCAACCGATGAAGCCTTAGCTGGGGTAACCAGGTCAGGAAAAACCTACCTGCGAGACTACGACACGACCTTAGATGACATTATACCTTTGACGACTGTACCTACAGCTCCGGTAGCACCTGATCCAGGTCTGTCCCAATCTCCTATAGCAGACGAGCATAACCAGAAAGAGGATCTCTTTGATAAACCTCTGAGAAAAGATGTAGCTCATGGGCTAGAAAAGCCATATAACTTTGATATATTGGCATAGAATACCAATACCTTAGCAAAGTTATCACTCTTCGGGCTCCTTCGTCTCTCAAAGAGACTCGTGATGCCTTGAGTGAGGCATTACAGAATACCGACTCCTACCTCGCCTAAGTCAAGCCACCGACTAAGGATCTTGTCGTATGTCCCCTCTACAACAATGTAATGGAGTCAATCCCAAACATCATGTTCTCATAATAAGACATGCTGCTAAAAAATAACAGGCATGATAAACCCTTATATTATATATGGTATATCACCGCCATCAAGGTAGATCGCATGGACATTGATCCAGGATCATCCCTCAATATCATCTCCCAAAGTCTGCTCCAGACCTTAGGGATCCCCATGCATTGGTTGGCAATAATAACACGACCCTTAGTGGCTTCAATACAGGGAGGAGTTATCCTATGGGGGAGATTCACCTAAAATATCAAATAGGTGACCACCAAACAGAGGTAACTTGCTACGTCATCGATGTGGATGTGTCCTATAATGTTATCATGGGGTGTCCCTAGATACATGAATACATAATCGTACCATTAACTCTCCACCAATGCCTGAAATATGTTGACAACAACGGCATCGTTAAGACAAAATTTGACGATATTGATCCTTTCAAAGGAGTCGAAGCCTACTACTCTGACTCAATCTTGTATAAACGGATTCACCTAGATGAAGGAGGCAAAGATGTCGATGATGAAGCAGAGGTCGGTTCAGCTCAAGATGAACCTCTAAGAGTTTATCTCAAATGATGCTTGTCACACCCCAGTCCCAAAATACGTAGGACTAGGAACACGTAAGCATGTCAGCCGCATGTATATGACACTCCAATATATGGAAACCATAACACACGTACGCTGTAATATGAATAACAATTCACAAGTGGTATATAATATATATCATAAGTCACAGGGCATAATCTAAATCTCATCCACAAAAATCAAATGGAAATAAATAACCAATAACCAAGTAACTAAATCTCAATATGAAGTATCTAAGGATGATAGTTGGGTGGAAACAAATCCACTACCAAACTAGAATATAAAAGAAAACACAATATATGTACATCAACTAACAATCACAAGGCTCGAAGGGAAAACCTCCTAGAAACATAAGTAACCAGTCTGGATCTGCACTCCTGTGAATACTCATGAACATCTATACTCCTCAGAGGGACATAACAAGATACATAGAAGCATGACAATAAAGTACTAAAATAAATATCCAATGGGTCACCTAACCATCTATGTGAATGCATGTTAAGAACAACTTTCTAACAAGTGGGCTATCTGGCCATAAATGGGATTAGCATGATTCTCTCGGAGAATCAGGGGCCTACAAAGTATGTCATCTTTCGAACGCCAGAGGCCGCCAGTAATATAGGGGTCATCACCGCCACGTATCTCCGACAGAGCGTACGAGTTATAGAAAGAAAAGTGCAAAGGATCCCAAATGTTGTACTTGTTGTTCTCCCCACCCCATGCTCTAAGCATGTCACATCAATGATACGATAATACCTCTAATAAATGCCAAGTCTCCTAGCATGCAAAGTTTCTATCGGCAGCTATCCCTATATGTCGTACGACCTATACGTACAGGAGGCCAACCTGTCACGCAAGTCCGTGTCCTACATGAGACTCACACTCGTGTAACAACGGTGTCACGGCCAATGAGACCTAAGAATGCCTCGTGATAATGGGATGGTCTCATGAACTAGGTCACATGCATATACATAATAAAAACAGATTACGACGATACCGTCGTTGCACCCAAGTTTCCTTGGACGCGCAATTTATATAGCAGTTAAAATATATGAACTAATAAGCAGAAATAAGATGCATGCAACATATGAAATATAAATAATAATACAATAGCAATGTATACTTACTTGGCAAGAAAGCTGCGTAATACCAATAACCTGCTCCTGAGGTCGCGCAGAATAATCCAATGTCCTATATATATAATATAATACAATACAACATCAGCCATTACACTAGCACATACACAACCATAAATACACTGAACTCAAAGGGTACGCTAGGGGTGACACTGGTCATTTAACAGGGTTAACTGTACGCCTAATTACGTGGGTGTCACATCTTCAAATACTGTACACAATCAGACAGTCAACTAACACTTGTCTAGCTAGTACGTTGGTGTACACAAGGCAGACAATTCCCTAATATTCAGGTCACAAAGTCAAAGTAAATATGCGAACAAAATCTACGGTGTCCTAGGGTCGTACAGCAAGTAAACACATATATAGTCATAATTATTATTTAGCATTTACTTAATTATACAATACATATATATATATATACCAAATTGAATAATATATGCATATGCGTACGTATACGTATACGTATACGAGTTGGGTTCACCGACTCAGGGTCTGATGTCAACTAACTGTGGTAAAGCAATACTAATGTCCTACTGGCATACACACAAGTATACACAAAAAGGGGAAGAGGGACAGGTTCGAACCTCGGGATACGCTCACGGGGACGACAATGACGACGATGTGGATGATGATGACGAGGGTAATGATTAGGATAATGATGATAATGAGGATAATGATGGTGGTGATGATGATGATAATGATTATAGATGATGATGATGATGATGGTGATGATGGGGTGATAATGACGATGATAATGATTAAAGATGATGATGATGATGATGATGGTGATGATGGGGTGATGATGATAATGATTGGAGATAATGATGATGATGGGGTGATGATGATAATGATTGGAGATGATGATGGTGATGATGTGGTGATCCTACTACAGGAGTCCGACGAGGAAGTAGATGAGGGGAAGGAAGAGCACAGGGAGGTGGAAGAGGAGGCTGGTAGGAAAGAGGAGGAGGTGCTCAGGGAGGTCCGGCGTGGCTGGACTGCGGGATATAGCTGCTGTGTCGAGGTCAGGATGCAGGAGAACGAGGTAGTTCAGGCAGTGTCGTGGCTGCTCGGTCGAGGCATCGACGGAAGAAGGTACTCCGACCGGAAGGTGCGTGGTTGGGGATGACAAGGGGAACGGGAACGGAGGAGAAGGTGGCAGTCGAACATGAGTCGGGGAAGAGGCGTTTATTGGTGATGGGATGATGGTGGTGGTGGTGATGAGCGGCTCGGGGAGGAAGGTGGTGGACGTTCAGGCGCAGAGGGTCCGGCGGCTCAGAGCTGCTGCTCAGGCGAGGAGGAAAGGAAGTCGGAGAAGATAGGGAGAGGTCAGGGTGAAACGCGGTGAGGCGGTGAGCAGAGATGGTGGCCGCGGGAAGGTCGTTAATGGCGGTGGCGTTGATGGGAGGCGGTCAAGTTTCTGATCCAGCGGGATCAGCGGGGTCGTGGCAGTTCAGCGGGCGAGTGCAGGCGGTCGAGTTTTGCGGGTGCAGGCTGCTGGCGGTGAATGGAGAGGGAGCAGCCGTGGTTGGGAAGTCAACTGACGAGGCTCGGGGTTGGCTTCTTGCAGCTCAGGAAGGAGACGGCATGTGCATGATGCTGCTCTGGGCGAGTCGAGGGACTGTTTGATAATAAATGGAAGAAATAAAACTAGGTTTATACAAAACACTTTCTTAGATTTACAAACAAGAAGTACTATTAATCCTATACGAGGATGTTTAGTACAAATTTTAATCTGGATAAATATTGCTGTAGGAGTCTGATCTGTAGTCGATCACTTTGTCCCTTGGACCACACAATGATGAAGAAATATCGTAGAGGAAGGAGATGCTTCAAAGATTGCAAGAGGGAGTGGATGCTCGATGCCCAAATAGTCGATCACTACTCTCTGTCTGTGCTCTGGATTCTTCTCTCTCAAAAATCAATTTTTGACCTTAGACCTCTGTCAATAGAGGTCTCTATTTATACGGTTTTAGTGACAGTAACCGTCCAGTCGGCGTAAAAGCCGGACAATAGAGAGTGTGGCACTTTTTATGCGGCGGTTATAATAACTGCCACCCACGTATAAATGATCTTCTGAATAAGCATGTGACGCGTATCTCATTAAGAGATAATGCGTATAACTGCTACGAAGATCACGGCATGCGAGCCACGTAGGTAACTGCCCCTCGCCTAGAAAAGGTTAGCGTAGAAGCCAATAACTGTCACCATGGTGTAGAAGCCAAATAGTTGTCAGGTTGGAGTAGAAGCCAAATAAGCGTAGAAGCCTTATAGGCGTAGAAGCCTGATGCTGTATGGATAGGTAGCTAGCGTAAAAGATAGTTGTTCCTCCTTCTTTGACTGAGGCCTTGAGCATATTCTGGACAAAATAGCCTTATCACGCATAAAGCAAATATAGCCTGAGTTGGCATATTTCTAGAAGATAGAGTACAGCGTGCTCCTTATAGCTGAAAGTAGCCCGGTGGCGTATTCCAAGAAGATAGCGTACAACGTGCTCATATAGCTGAAAATAGCCTGATGGCGTAATATGCAGGGGTGATGATGTAGACGTATTAGCCATAATTATGACTTTCCCAGTCTTTGGAGATATAACCCAATCTCGTGCATTTAATGATGAGATCTACCACCATTCTGAGCATTAAATGCAGAGACGTGCCTCGAGATCCGTATGAAGAGCAGCTTTTGACATGGCAGTTCGTTTTGTCTTCTGCCGAGCGTAAAAGCTCACATCTGCCTGTGTAAAACTAGGCAGCATATTCTCTTGTATGCATAAAAGCACTTTGTATCAGAGAAACGTCACTAAACGACGGTTTGGGTCTCTGTGCCGTACCATCATTACAGCCATCGTCTGGATAGCTGTACAGTACTCATTGTCAGGAGTCAGGTTTACTGCATGATCTGACAGGTTCATTCGAGGAATACGAAGCGTTCCTCGTACACTTCCATGCTGTATTAAAAGCGGATGAGTTTTACGCCATAAAGGCGGTATAATACCCTTTTTACGCTGAAGCGGCCTGGAAATACTGTATTACGCGGATTGTTCTTGAGCTTATATTTTACGCTGTACTAGCGACAAAGCTCTGTTGTACGCCGATGGCTCTGAAGTCATATTTTACGCCACTCAGCACTGAAATACTGTGTATAACTCTGCAGCGTATTTTTTATGCTTCTACAAGACCCCCTTAAAAGTTTTTAAATTCTTCGTAATTTAAAACACTTTGAATGAAGCATGAAATGGTCAAGTCTGACTCGTTCCTCGAGGCTGATTTCTTAGCAGATTTTTAGGGATTTGTTGGGATTCGGTGTGTTCTCTTTTGCCTATATAAAGGCCGAGGAGTTAACCTGTTCTTCCCATATTTCCTTCACCATACAGAGATGATTGCCGGAGTTCGTCGGGTCGACTTGAGGAAGAAGAAGATCATGTTCTTCCAACATGTAAGAAGCCGAAAAAGAAGGCATCTTCGAGCAAATATCCTCTAGAACAATGGATCATGGAAGGATATCATAGCTTCCTTTGCTCGGGATAATCAGCAACTTCATATGGCGATTCGTCCAGGAGAGAGGAAGGGTCACATTCAACCACACAGCTTGCAAGCTGTATTTTCTCCCGTTGTTCGTAGACGAGGGCAAACAAACTAGCCCTGTCTTTCAGTACTGAGTTGGGTCTAACACCTCAACTCAATCTGTCATAGCGTATGGAGGATGGGCTCTTGAATAATTTATACAGGCCCAGTTGTATCCTCCGCCATTAATTATTTTCTTGTTCATTGACTGTGGAAGTCGATGAACTGCTGTAGAAGACGGATAAAGATATCCCCCAATGCGAGAACCTAACAAAACAGATTCTGGGCATGATCTTTAAATAAGGATGAAAAACCCTTTATAGACAGGATTTCCCTCATATGTAATCATGAAGATGAAAAAAACCCTTTGTAGACTGAATTTCCCTCATATGTTATCATGATTTAATAAAATTGTCTTCTTTTGCGCATCTGATAATTTTTCCATATTCTTTGCTGTGATGAAGTCTGAATATGTGTAGCTTCGACACGTCTGAATAACTTTACGCCGACTCTGATAAAAAGAGTATTTGGTCCCGTCCTGTCTTTTATGCATAACTGAAGATGCGCTGAAAGCTTGTTTAGCATTTAAGTCAAATATTCGAACTGTTCTGCTATTTGGAATAGGGAACTGCGTAGAATTCTGAACTGTCACTTCTCTGATAAGAAGGATTTCTTGTTCAGACCGTCATCTTCAAGAATAATTTCCCAAAAATTCCTTAAAATAGGGCGAGAAATGGCTGTCAAAATTGAATCGCCATCTTGAACTGTAGAGGAAATATTTAGACTGGATTCTGGATGAACTTCCAATCGACCCAAGAAGAAGAGTCATTTCCAATGCTGAACTCTGTATGCTTTGGATACTTGGGATATTTTGAGGCCAAGAAAGAGTATCTCCTGCGTGAACCCTTGTAGTTTGACCGCCTTGAGATTTGTTCAGATATACGCATACTCTGGCCTGCCTATTTTAGGATATGTAGAAAGTCATAGATCCGTACTGTAGATGAGTGTAAAATCGTAAGTTTGTAGCCTCTCGAGCGTAAAAGCTGCCGAGCATAAAAGCATCCGGGCGTAAAACTGTAGAATTATAGCTTCTGAAAAGAAAACTTTCGAGTGTGAAGTCGTAGATTTGTCGCTTCTGAGCGTAAAAAGCTTCTGAGCGTGAAATCATAGATTTGTAGCCTCTGAGCGTGAAGTCGTAGGTTTGTAGCCTCTCAAGCGTAAAAGCTACCGAGCGTAAAAGCATCCGGGCATAAAACTATAGACTTATAGCCTCTGAAAGTAAAACCGTAGATTTGTAGCTTCCCGAGCGTAAAAAACTCCTTGGCATAAAATCACGAATCTGCTCTGCACGAAAACTTTTTGAATTCGCTGACTGTCCGCCTTCCCTAAGTAATAGGCTGACGTAGTCCCCAATCATACCCGAATATTAAATATCAGATTTGGTTAGGGATTCGAGGAGTCCATCTGAACCCTATATATATCCCAAGGCTTTCAGAGAGAAGACTCTTTACTTGTCTTTTGCAAAAGAAAACCTTTGTCTCTTTGAGTATTCTCCTTCATTTCTTCTCTGAGCATTCTGAGTTTTTAGCAATGGCACCGAAACCAATCTCCTCCTCTAAGGGAAAGAAGGTTGCCTCCTCTTCTCACTCCTCTGCTCAAGCAAGAGCGACTCCCGTCGGGCAGGGCGAGCCCGGCTCTGAACGAAGTATCCCACCGACGAGCTGTGCATTGGGCGTTATAGGTAAAGCTTTTGAGATGACAAGAACGAAGAAAACCCTTGGCACACGTTGTACGTGAACGCGCTAGGTCATCTTTTGTGCTGATAGCCTCTTCGAGAAAGATGATGCACAGAGATGTTTCATCTTTTACGCCCACATTTCTAATGTGTCAGCGTAAAAACTCTATATTTTCGCAGTTCTGGCGTAAAAACTTTGACTGTCAAAATTTGGCATATACTACAAACTTTGAGTGTTACGCTCTGGATGAGAATTCTGGCATAATAACTCAAACTTTGGCAGTCTGGCGTAGAATACAGACTGTCAGATTTTGGTGTATACTGCCAATCTTAAATTTTATGCCTTGGAATGAGATTCCAGCGTAAAAAGTCAAATTTTTACAGTCTTGGCGTAAAAGCACAGACTGTTGCTTTTTGGCATAAGTTGCAAGATTATGAGGTCTAGTATAGAAACTGACGTATTTTTCTTGCACTTTGTAGTTAACTTGCATGTTTATCCGTTGGCTGAGGTGATGGGTTCGGCTGCTGGGATGCTGTATTCCAATTACCTGAAGGATTTGTCCTATGTGACATTTCCTATTTCTGGACCCCAATATCCTGAAGGAAGGGGAATCTTGATATCGTCTCAAGGAGAGTGAATGCTTTTGAGCATGATCAACGGAGAGCCCCTGGCGCATATAGACGGGGCACAATATATAAAACTGGCTTTTCTCTTCGGGGATATGATTGACAAACAATCCCAGACGAAGCCAAGAAAGAAAACTGGGTTTTTCCTGCCGGGGGCCTGGTCCTGTATCTGCCCAAGATGCTGAGAGATTACCCTATCTCGGCATTCTTCTATGCCACGCATCCCAGGAGGATGTCGTATACTCTGACCCCTAATCTTCACGGCCAGCCGGGGATGATATTTTACCAGAAAGGATCCGACCAAGGGTTATTTGTAAGTCGCCCTTCCGGCCCGGTCATGTCGTTCAGGGGATTGTATCCGGGCAGTGTCCCGAGTGAAGACACTTCACTACTCCAACCACTTCAATTATCGACTTTCTGCAATGACTTCATGGGTCATGGAGGAGTATACCACAAGATTAATCCTCGAACCAATGGGTGGGTTACCCCTAAAATCTTCGATGGGCTCGTTTAGCTGACTGGGCCCTGAAGCATTTTTAGACTGAGCTGGAGAGCATTGGTCTGTACGTGGCTGTGAGTGCCACTAGTGTTGGGTTACCTCTCAACCCCAATATATTTCTGGCTTTGATGGAGTGATATATCTCGCTTACTGGGACTTTCGCCACTCCACTGGGGGAGTTGGGATTGGCCCTTCACGAAATGGCAAAAATTTTAAGACTGCCAATGGGGGATACTCCTTATGAAGAGTATGTTCCCACAAACTGGGAGCTGGGGGATACAGACCCTCGGGTAGTGGCAGTGTACCAGGAGCTGATGTGTCACTACCTAGCGTGCACCGCCTCTATAATGAGCTCTCTGATTTGGCGCATACCAACAAATGGGCATCCTACCTCTTCTTTCATCAGGCCAGGACTGCTAAGCCAGACAAAGTCATGGATAGCAGGGATAGGCCTTTGAGTTTTCTGAGCGTGCTTAGTGCTCAAGTAGTCGATGACCTTATTGAAGATGCTGGGGCTTCAGATCAAATTCTCGACGAAGGGATAGGGAAATATCCCGCGGGCACTAAAGCCTACAGTTATTTGAGGCATTGCCGCATGCCTCTGTCCAAGGAAGCTCAACTGGCCTGCAGTGCGTCTGGTATTCGGGGCAAGACTGGGCTTGCTCCCTGCCATGGTATGCCGCATACAAGCTGGCCTGAGGGCCATTACTGATGGACTACTTGCCAATGAAACAAGGCGTGACAGTTTTCCCAGGGTAGAATTACCGTTCCTGTATTTGATGGAATGGTTAATTCTCCATAACCCCAGGGTGATGTCTCCCGGCCCTGGCAGTAGTTCGAGGAGTAATTTCATGTTGAATTATAAGAATTCTATCTGGAACGTGACTACAGTTTTAGACTATCGGCGGGCACTAAATTTTGCTCACAGCTGGAAGCTCTTCTGCACCATCCCCTCTGTACATCTCAATCAACAGGGGAGCAGGCTTCAGGACTCAGGTGAAGGAAAGACCATTCTTTCTCCTGAAGCTTTTAATTGGTTGGTCTACATTATACCTTCCCATTTATTGTACAGAAGTGAAGATCAATGCTTCTTGGAGCCCTATCTGCCTAGTCGGTTTGTCGGGCAGTTTGGGAATGACCAATTGCACGTGGGCAATGCCGTCACCAGTTTCAAGTCCAGGGGTGGACTCATTGATGGAGCGAGATGATAGTGGTACTTCATAATGGGTTGCACTGGAGCAGCTTTTATTGTGCCCGCGACTTCACTCTCCATGGAGTTGCGCATCCTCCATTCGTATGCCCAGTTTTATGTGGCAACCAATACCTTCCATCGCAATTTTGATATGCGTGAAAGTTTTAGGATGCCCTCTTCTAAGTCAGGGGAAGAGACGCAGTCCCATCAGTTTCCTCTGACGAGGGTGAAGATTCTGTCAATCCAGATGAGCCTTTGTTGGCAGTACCGAGAGGCAAAATACCTCCACCTGCAGGGCCTCTGATTATCTCTGGTAAGCGAAGGGCTCTTATTCTGAAGGAGACTTCCCCTCACAAGAAGAAGAAGACGGTTGATGGTCCTGTCAGGACTTCCCACCCTGAGGTTCCTAGAAGGGAACCTGTTGTTTCCTCTGTTGGGGACGATCCTTTGATTAGAGGTTCTTCGCCTTTTAGAGAGGGAACCTCCACAGTTCCGGCTGGCAGTGCCGGAGAATCTTTGCTCGAGGCTGCTGTCGCTGCTACCGCTTCAGGTAGTGGTACGAGATCGCCTCCGAGGTCGAGCCAAATAAGGATATCTTTGTCCAGATCAGCAACGGGAGAAATCCCTGCCGCGTTTGTAAGTATACCCAACTAGATTCCACCTGATGAACCTCGATTGGATCTGGGTGAAGACTTGGAAGAATACCTGTCAATGTCAGTTGGGACGTGTCACGACCCGCACCCGGAAAATCGGGCATGAGTCGTGGGTACGTCCAGCCTACGCCGCAGCATCGGTGGTAGAACGCTGTTTAGGTCAACTATCTAGATAATAATCTCACACAAAAATCGGGCATGACCTCTCCAAAAGGAGGGCAACCACACAATCAAAATATAAACCTGTCAAGATCTCAACTCCAAACGGAGGAGCAATACCAAATGATAATCACAATATACTCAATCACGAATCTAAGCACGATAAGATAACAAAGAAGACTAACAGCTATAAAGTCTAACCAACAACAACTACTACAATAACCACAACATCAAATAATAATACAACAATATCCAAAATAATATACAAACAAGGTCTCAAAATAATTCTCACAAGGGTGTGGGCTGGGTCGGACATGGGTCCACTAGGGTCTGACATGGGTCCAGGCTAGCCAAAACCCTAAAACAAACAATAAAAATATAATACAATCAATAATTAAATATAAATACAATTAAATATAAATAATCCACAATTAACTAAATTAAAAAAATAAAAAAAAATACCCGGCTCTGGAAATGGGGTGGTGACAAGCCTATCCTCCTTAGAAAATTTTGTCCTCGAAATTTATAGTCAATCACAATCTCTCTAGGTCAAACCCCCAACAATCACAGTCAAGAAATTCTACCTAAATAACATACAAGATCAGGGTCCTATTGGTCGTGTTATCATAGTCTCAATCAGGGTCACTACACTATCTACCACAGCACAAGAAAATCTAACAGGTACTAATGAAGCACACCACAGGAATGGAAAAGGACAGGAAGAAGAAATAAGAGACAGACCTGCTAACCCGACATCCGTAGCATCGGCCTCCTCGACCGTCAACGCATAAGCCCTGCCCTGCTGGGGTGTATCCCTCTGCTGGTGCGGGGCATGATGCTGTGCCACAGATGGCCTAGCTCCAACTCTCTGATCCTGTGCTCCATCCAATGGAGGTGCAGTAGGGCAATCTCGCATCTGGTGAGCAGCGGATCCACAGAACAAACACACCTTCAGCCTCCTCCTACAAATATCCCAAGTGTGTCCTGCCTTCATGCAGTAGGCACAAGTGGGCACCCTCTGATCCTGACCCTGCTGCGCTGCCTTCTGCATATAGGGACGCTTAGCTGGTCCCGCACTACCACTGGCACTGCCTGAATCATCCCTGCCTCTCTTGGACTTGAGCTCCAAGTCATCCTCTGCTCTCTGAGCATCTCCTACTATCTGCTCAAAAGTCGCCTCGCGGTCGCTCCTGGTCAAAGACTTGACCGCCATAACCAAGCCCTTGCGAAACTTCCTCGCCTTTGCTGCCTCACTCAAGCCATCTACAAATCTGTCCAGACGGCAGAACTCCGCTGCGTACTCGTCCACCGTCATGCTCCCCTGGACGAGTGCCTCAAACTGGCTCTCCAAAGCACTGAGCGCCACATCTGGGAAAAACTTTTCCTTAAAAAGCCTCTTAAAATCCTCCCAAGTAAGCCCTGGCGCTGCAATCCTCGTATCAGTGCGATACCACGTCAAGGCGAGGTCGAACATCTGACTGCCCGCTGCCTCTATCTGCATGTTGTCTGGAATCTGCGCCAGCCTGAAGATGCCCTCAATCTGCTCTATCCAGTCATCCGCGTACAGGATACCTTCTGTACCACGGAACTCCTTGGGCCGCATCCTCTGAAAGTCGATAATACTGCCCGGCCTCGGATGCTGAATCTGATCTGCCTGTGGCTGAATCTGTGCCACCCTATCCACTGCTGTCATGGCCACCTGGTGGGCGTTCTCAATGCCCAATCTCATCACATCCACCTGACGGTGCTGCGCGTCCATCATCTCCCTGAAGAACGCAAACAACTGCACGGCATCTACTGGAGCAGGAAGTGGTGGAGGAACCACCGGAACGACTGGGATAGTCCTCGGATCGATAGGTGAAGGAGAATCCCCGAGAGAAGCAGATGCTCCCTCAACCGCAGGAGTGGTGAGTGGAGCGGTAGCAGCTGCCTGAATACGAGCTGGACGAGAGGTAGCAGACCTCTCAGTGGCAACTGCTGGAACGGTACGATAAGATCGTGTCTTCGGAGGCATCCTGAACACAGATCAAAAGAAGTCAATACGGTGCAAGATACGATATCATCAAAGAAGGACAGTGATATTGCAAAAGAAAACAATTTCAGAAAAATTAAAGATAGCAAAAGGAAGTAGGAAGGGTCCTAGTTGTGATTGAGCACACTCTCTCTCAGCCTATATCCTATATCCTACTGCAGGTAAACTAAAAAGCTGACCTGCATGGGCCACCACCAAAAACGTGTCACGACCCGCACCCGAAAAATCGGGCATGAGTCGTGGGTACGTCCAGCCTATGCCGCAGCATCGGCGGTAGAACGCTGTTTAGGTCAACTATCTAGATAATAATCTCACACAAAAATTGGGCATGACCTCTCCAAAAGGAGGGCAACCACACAATCAAAATATAAACCTGTCAAGATCTCAACTCCAAACGGAGGAGCAATACCAAATGATAATCACAATATACTCAATCACGAATCTAAGCACGATAAGATAACAAAGAAGACTAACAGCTATAAAGTCTAACCAACAACAACTACTACAACAACCACAACATCAAATAATAATACAACAATATCCAAAATAATATACAAACAAGGTCTCAAAATAATTCTCACAAGGGTGTGGGCTGGGTCAGACATGGGTCCACTAGGGTCTGACATGGGTCCAGGCTAGCCAAAACCCTAAAACAAATAATAAAAATATAATACAATCAATAATTAAATATAAATATAATTAAATATAAATAATCCACAATTAACTAAATTAAAAAAAAAAAAAATACCCGGCTCTGGAAATGGGGTGGTGACAGGACACCCCCTTCTCCAGGTATGACAGCTCGCTTAGTATCATTAAAAAATGATTTAGCTGTATTGGCTGCAGGCGCGACATATATACCATCGGCCATGGGTAAATATCGTCTTTATGCCTCTTTTTAGAAAAAAAAATTTAACATCGGTTGATATTAACTTTTTCTTATCTTCTTTTCAGGGGAAGACATCTACGGGGAGGGCAGTGTTGACGCGCCTTTTGGATCTGTTTCAGCTCCTGTCGATGACATGGAGGTGCCCGACTTTGAAGAGGAAACATTTACGGGTGCAGGCTCGCCTGAAACAGTTCCGATATCTCGAGAGGAGGATGAGCCTGTCATTATGACAATGCCTCCTTTGAGTATGCCGGACACTTCGTCCGTTGTTGGCGCTTCTTCTTTTGTCGCACCATCTGTTGAGGCGACGACTGTGACAACATCATCTGCAGTCATTCCTGGAGGGGGATTCGTCGATATTGTAGCCACTCCCCGTATCCATTCGGATCTAGCCATGCCGACTGAGCAGTATACTAGTATTTTCTACACTACCTTGAAAACGCTGATATCAATGGTGCTGGAGAAGAATCTAGGCTTCGAGGCTCTGAGGAGGTCCTCCCAGTTTGTGATAGTGCCGATCAGAGATTTCAACGACGCTGGGAGAGCTAATACACTGGAGCAGATAGTTAATGGTTTGGAACAACCTATTAACAATTATTTACAACTATTTCGAGGCAGCATTGACGGTCTCGTTCAAGCTAGGTATGACTCCTTAACTGCAGAGCTTGCTGGGCAACTGGAATCTCTGAACAAATTCATCCAGGAACAACAGCAGTAGATGGATCAAGAGCGTACCGAATTGGAGTATGTCATTCCCCAGCTGACTCAGTACAAAGCCGAATTTGAGAAAGAGACGTCGAGGGTCCACAAATTGAAAGAAGAGCTCGCTCAAGCAGAGGAGAAGGCTCTCTCTTTGTTGGCAACTCGAGATGTGCTGAAGGATCGAATAGAGACTGCTCAGCAGAACCTGACACATGTGGGTGTCATCCATGTAGGTTTTGTACGTGCTCGGTCCCAGCTATCTGCTTTGAACAATGATGCGGTAAGGTTGGAGCGGGCTCGCGTCGACGTCTTGAACTCCAGGGATGAGAGAATGGTTGCTCTGGAGCGGCAGATTCGCGACTTAACTGCTCCCCCCAAATAATGTACTTTTTTCTTTCATATGTAATTTTGCTCTTTTTGGGAATAATAAAGAGACTTTATCTAACTTTGTGGACCCATCATTTTGGAATATAAATGACAGGCTAGGGTGAAAGTGATATCAGAGGTAATATGGACGTGATATACTTTCGGTAAGCTTCAGCTGGATATATCTATTCAGAGGTTATATGGACATGATAGAATATGCTCCAACTAAAATTTGTACACAAAATACTATCAAAGGTAATATGGACGTGATAGGTCTTGAAGTTCCAAATTAGTTGAACATATCTATTCAGAGGTTATATGGACATGATAGAATATGATCCAACTAGTTTTGTTTTGGAAGTAGTATTGTCAGAATGAGATCTTCACCATACTCCGTTTAGAAAAGGAGATTAAGCATAGTACCTCTTCAGAAATTTGTCATTGATAGGAGCCATCAACAAGTCTCCATTAGGCTTGGCTAATCTGTAAGCGCCGTTTGATAACGTCGTCTCGATCACATAAGGGCCTTCCCATTTGGGTTAGAATTTATACTTACTCTTATGAGTAATAATCATTGGCCTTCTCACAGCTAAAACTAGCTCACCAACTTTGAACACTCTTTCCTTTACTTTTTGATTAAAAGCTCTAGAAATGCGTGCCTGGTAGAACGCGATGTGCTGTTGAGGTTGGAGGCATTTTTCATCTAATCCTTCTAGCTCTTGAAGCCTTAATAGGTCATTCTTTTCCTGTGTCAACTCATTAGCCAGTGCTATTCTGAGTGACAGAATTTGAATTTCGATAGGGAGAACTGCTTCGCTCCCGTAAACCAATGAAAATAGGGTACAACCCGTCGATGCTCGTACCATTATGCGGTATGCCCAGAGACATTCTCCTAGCCTCTCATTCCAATATCTTTTGTTCGAAGAGACGAACTTTTTTAAGAGTTTGATAATGGTTTTGTTGAACGCTTCCGCCAAACCATTAGCAGCAGGATTGTATGCCGTAGAGGCCACATTTTGTATCCGATTTTTATCGCAAAATTGGTGAAACGCTTGGCTGATGAATTGAGGCCCGTTGTCATGAATTATCCTTCGGGGAATCCCAAAGCGATAAATGACATAATGCTTAATGAAGCTGATCACGTTAGATGTCTTCACCTCAGCGAGGGGGATTGCCTCTGCCCATTTGGAGAAATAATCTGTGATGGCTAATATGAACCGATGACCTCTGGAAGAAGATGGGTGAATAGGACCAATGATATCCATACCCCATGCTTCGAAAGGCCAGGATGCCACCATAGCATATAAATATTCAGAAGGTTGATGTATAAAATTTGCATGAACCTGGCAGGCTTTGCATTGTCCTGCATATTTTATTGTATCTGTGATCATAGTAGGCCAGTAATAACCCATCCTCCTGATATGATCCTGTAGCTTAGGATCGGGTTGATGTGCTCCGCATATGTCGTCGTGAGCTTCACGGATAATTCGCTGTACTTTATCACCAGAGAGACATTGTAATAATAGTCCGTCATAAGTCCGACGATATAGACATTATGAAGACACATCAAAATAGAAGCGTAATGATCGTCTTTTGACGAATACTACTTCTTTAGGGTCTTCCGGCATGATTCCGTATGCTACAAAATCTATAAAGGGACTTCTCCAGTCTCTCCTTGGAAGATCTGTGTTCACAGCGTAGCTGCGTTCTATGTGAAAGTCACACAGAATAAATCTCTGTTAAGAAGGATCACCGAATTCTGCCTTCTTATAGGAATAGCTAAATCTGCAGCTAGACTGGCTAGGGCATCAGCTTCCAAATTCTGAGATCGAGGCACATGCTCTAGGAATAATCCTTTGAATGACATGGCTATTTTGATCGTTGCTTGGTGAAAAGGGATGAGGTCTGGATTCCGGACTCCATATATTCCTCTGACTTGATTGACGATCAACAGGAAATCACCAAAAGCTTCCAGGTATTCGACGTCTAATTCTTTAGCGACTTGGAGCCCAATTAGTAGGGCGTTATATTCTGCCACGTTATTAGAGCAGGGCTCGCTAAGAGAATATGCTCGATAGATGACGAGTTTCTCAGGAGTAACCAGGACGATTCCTACTCCTGAAACCACATTTCCCCTTGGACCAATCCTAGAGGCGCCATCGAAGAATAGTTGCCATGCCTCACTCTCCATCACAGAATTACATTATACAACTTCGTCGAGAATGTCCTAGTATAGTTTGGAGGTTTCTGGAATCGGATAAGCAGCTAGGAAATCAGCCAATGCTTGGCCTTTGATGGACTTCTGGGGGCGTACACCATATCATACGGTGTTAATAACATCGCCCAAGTCGCAAGTCAGGAATTAAGAACGCTTGGCTTGTTCATCAATACCCGAAGAGGATTGATCCTGGAGATAATATGAATAGTCTGGCCTGTAACATAGTGTCATATTTTCTGAATGGCGAACATTAGGGCCAAACATTCTTTTTCTACTGGATTGTACCGGTGTTCAGCTCCGACCATCATCCTACTTAAATAGTAGATAGCCTGTTCATGACCCTCATCGCTCTTCTGTGCAAGAAGAGCTCCCAGAGAATGATCCATTGCCCGAACATACAGCAAGAATGGTCTTCCTATGATGGGAGATACCAGAACTAGAGGATTAGTGAGGTAGCGTTTGATGTCATTAAATGCTTGCTGATAGGCTTCGTCCCATACAAAGGATACACCTTTCTTCATGAGACGAGAAAAAGTTTGACACCTCCCAGAGAGGTTGGATATGAATCTCCGGATATAAGCCAGACGACCTTGAAATTCTCTGAGTTCTCTCAGATTGTGGGGTGGTCGCATTTCTAAGATGGCCTTGACTTTATCAGGGTCCACTTGAATGCCTTTGGTTATGACAAATCCCGGGAATTTGCCACTGGATACACCCAGAGAGGACTTTGTAGGATTCATTTTGAGTTAATGTTGGCGCATCAACTTGAACACTGTCTTCAGGTCTTGGATGTGATTATCCTTGTGGTGACTTTTGACAGTTATGTCTTCTACGTAACATTCTACTGTTTTGCGTAAATGCTTATGGAATATATTACTCATAGCTTGTTGGTACGTAGCTCCGGCATTTTTCAGTCCGAAGGGCATGACCGTATAGCAATATACCCCCAATAGTGTCCGAAAGGCAGTATGCTTTTCGTCTTTAGGATGCATCTTAATTTGATTGTATCTTAATAATCCGTCCATAAAGGACATGCGTTCAAAACTGCATGTATTATCGATCATGACGTCTGTAATGGGAAGAGGAAACTCATCCTTGGGGCAGGCTTCGTTCAGATCTCGATAATCGATGCAGACGCGTACTTTCCCATTTTTTTCATGACCGGGACAACATTGGCGATCCAGTCGGGTTATTGTTCTTCCCGGATGAAGCCACAGGCTATCAACTTCTTGATTTCAGCTTCAATGGCATCCATCATATCTGGGCGGAACCGGCGTTGGTGTTGCTTTACAGGCTTCAAATTGGGTAATATATTGAGCTTATGAGTAGCCACTTTTGGATCGAGACCTGGCATATCTTCATAATTCTACGCAAAGATGTCGATATATTCTCTTATCAGCTGGATTATTTCTTTCCTTTCTTCTTCGGAAAGATTGTTACTGATAAATATCGATTTTGGCAAAAGTTTATCCCCAACGTCAATTTGGATAACTTTATCTTCAGTGGGAGGTTCTCTTTGCTCAAACCGGAGTTCCCATTGTGTATCCATATGTTGAGCCCAAGAGTCATTCTCAAATGGTTCAGATTTTTGTTCGTCTGCTTCGAGAGAATCTGTCAATACTACATTTACTGATAATGCTCGTTCGAGATCATCATATGATGAGCCGGAGGATGGTGAGCTATCTTTAGGAGAGGAAAAGATATCCTCATTTGACTCAGAAGTTGTAAGGGAGGTGGTATACCCTAACCCGAAACGAGTTCGTTGACAGTAGGGATCACCGTACAATGGCATTCGTCTGCCTTTTTCGTAGTTGAGGCCTGGTTCTAGCTTTAAGTCATAACCCATACTTTGCATAATCTTTAAAGCTTGCGGGCTATATCTGTGAACCTATATTTTACCAGCATTATCATCGGGAGAATCTTCTTATACAGTCGGTTTATTGCACATGCGACCGAAGACTATTGAACGCTGACTGCTGCGAGTAGGCAGGACAATGAAGATAGAATCCTCATGTGGTCCATACGTCGTGATGACATTAGATGATGATGCTACTTCCCACACATACGGATGATAGGAATCTATAGCTTTCAAGAATCTGTGTGCTATAGGTTCTATATCGTTATGGGGAGAGGATTCCTGATCAGGAATTTGAGCGTCAATGTACTGGAAAAGAGGATCTTTATTATCATCAGAAACCACATTCCTGGTTGTATTTACATCAATCGGCTGCTTGTTGCGCCGAAGGTTGATGACCAAGGGTGGAGGCTTCTGGTTTAAAGTGATCACTAGAGGATCACCTCTGTTTCCTGACTTGGTTTTGTTCAGGTGGATAGCCAGAGGTTCCATGACTTTCGGACGAGTAGTTCGCCCTTTCACCTTGATTGACAGAGGTTGTTCGATAGAGGGTTCTTCTGGCTCCCGGTGGGATTCCTCCTCTGTTTTGCTTGACACCTCCTCCATGTAGTCTTGGGTATACAACATGGCATCAGAGTAGTAGGATTCTACTCCTTTTAACGGGTTAAGGTCAACAAACTCTGTTTATACTGTTCCTTGGACATCTATATATTTAAAGCATTGATGTAGAGTCGAAAGCATGATGTTGTGGTCATGGATCC
Source organism: Iris macrosiphon (assembly GCA_036927795.1). Taxonomy (NCBI): domain Eukaryota; kingdom Viridiplantae; phylum Streptophyta; class Magnoliopsida; order Asparagales; family Iridaceae; genus Iris; species Iris macrosiphon. The sequence goes on from JAYESA010000009.1 coordinate 131,417,576, forward strand.
ATGGTCTGCCCAGCAGAATATTGTAAGACACCTCTGAATCAATGACATAATATGTAGCCACTGATCTAAGGTCGCCAATCTGGATCCTCAAACGAATCTTCCCCAAAGGCTTACTTTTCCTGGCGTTGAAACCCACGATTGTAGTGGTGGTGTAAGCTAATTCGCTAGTAGGAATCCTCAATGGTCTGAGCAGACTATGAGGAATGATGTTGATCGATGATCCAAGATCTATATGAATCCGGTCAACCTCCATAGAACCGACATATCCGGTGTAATAGAGGGGTCTGTCATGCTTGTTGTGTTTTAACAGCATGTCATCTTGAGTGAAAGTGATATTCGGGACCACCTCCATCACACTATGGCATTGAGGACATGCCACAGGTTCTTCATCAAGGGACTTGAGCTGGGTCAAGTATGCATCCGCCTGCATTAATGCTTCACTCAGGGCTTGACGAGTGTCTTTCGAGAGACTGAGTAATTCAAAAATGGATAACCTGGCTGGTGTATGAGCCAACTGGGCCAGTATGTCGAAGTTATACGGCTTCTCTAAACATTTGCTTTGAATATTCTTCAAAGGTTTATCGAAGCGTACTTCCTTTTGCTTCCCCTTGTCCGTCGAAGTTGGTCTCGAAGGACCGACCTCTGGTATGACAGGTTCCGGTTCTGAAGGCTTGGCAGTTGGAGCGTCTGTCGATGCTTCTTCCTGACTTCCTCCATAGTCCTTGAGGTAGGCTTTCCCTGAACGGGTTCCAGTAGCCAAAACCTTTTCTTCTGATGTCGAGGATACCGCAACCATATGACATGGTTTACACTTCGAGGTCTTCTTAGACTTAGCCTTAGCAGCTTGAGTCTCTTCTTCGATCTTTGATACCAGATCTGGATGAACCCACATAATCTCGCCTTGCTGGGTAGTTAGGGGTACTAGGTCATGATTTTGACCCCTGGCTGGAGGGAGATTAATGATGTTCATCGTTGTCAGGGAAATAGGTACAAGACCATCCAGAACTTCTTGAGGAGGCAGATTGCCAAATTGGAGAGAGATCATGTTGGCTGTGACCGTCTTCTCGCTGTTGCACAGAGTGATGGCCTTAGCATCGATCAACTCCTGGATTTTCCTTTTTAGTACATAACATGCCTTTGTGGGGTGATGTATGTACCTATGAAAAATGCAGTACTTTGGGTTATTAGTACTGCCGACTTCATTAGGCCGCTTCACCTCATGGAGGGTAATCTTACCGCTTTTGACGAGACACTCGAATATGCTCGGAATATCGTCGTCGTCGAAAGAGTACACTTTAATGGGCCTGGAAGTCCCAGGTTTTGTCTGTGTGGTTGCCGCAGTCTTTTGCCTGGACGTATTGATCGCCAGAGCTTCTTTTCCTTTGGAACCACGGGGATGGTTGCTGTTGGAAGATGACCTCTTGCCTTTATCAGAGATAGATACCATAATTCCATTATCACGCGCCTTCCGACTGTTGTCTTCAGCGGCTACCGCTGAGATGATAAATGAGGGCCAATCATGGAACTAATATGGTCCTGTGAATACCGAGATCATTGGAAGAAGATTCTTCCTGTAAATGTCCACTAATGCTGAGTCAGGAACTCTGGGAGGCATTTGCAAAGTGGCTTGACGAAAACATTCGATGAAAGTACGAACATTCTCTTTTTCCTTCTGCTTTACTTCGATGAGAGAGGACATAGACAAGTCCATCCCTCCTTCGTAGAATTGGGCTTTTTCCTTCTGCTTAAAATCTTCAAAGGAAGTAATACAGTTGTCCGCAAGACTACGATACCACTGATAAGCCACTCCCGAGAGACAGCCTTTGAATACTCGAGTGAGAAGGGCGTCATTCCCTTGCAATAACACCGTCATCATACTGAAGTAGTTCATGTACTGGCTCGGTGATGTCTTTCCCTCAAACAAAGCCATAGTATGTGGTTTGTATTTAGGAGGAAAAGGGACCTCATCCCAGATAGCTAGGTACGGCTGGTTGATTTCCAATTTCTTGAGCTGATCTTTGTGCTTCAAGGCATCAAATTGGGCTTTCAATTCCCGCACTGCCTACATTGGATCTTCAGCAGGTGGAAGGACCGCAGAGTGGTGAGAGATCGGTTGTATTGCAACTTCAACAGGAGGTGATATATTTTCCGAGTTAGGAAGTGGGGGAGTTGCTGATTCTTGATCTAGAATAGGCTCCTTGTTCGCATTGGATGGTGGTAAGTCCACCCCCATACGTATTTGAGTCGGAGGGACCGATGCTTGAGCTATAGCAGCTGTGTGTTGAGTCAGCATCATCTGGGGCATATTCACCATCATGGACTGTATCTCTTTTAGAGATGTCTCCAACACAGCGATGCGTTGCTCGGTACTTCCTGACGAGGAAGCTTTTTCGTGTTCATCTTCAATGGCATAGACTCCCATTTCTCTGGATGTCATTGAAGGGCTAGTATAGGTCTCTGTAGAGAATGACTCTATACTTTCAGCATCTGATTCGGGAAACTGGCGACCCCTAGTGTCAAAATCAGAAGAATACGAAGCCGGTTGTCGTGACCTCGAACGGGTATTTCGGAACACCCCAGCTTCAGTGTTCTTAAGGAGCTTGTTGAATCTCCTTTGGCTTGGAGTTCTAGAGGGATGACGTCTTGAATTCGACCTTCCTCTAGGAACATGTGAAGCCATGTTCACTGATGCATGTGCAGGCTCTTCTTCCTAGAAAGACATAGAGTAGTTCAACTGGTCAAAACCGACCATTTTGCTTCAGAACAGAAATAATTAACTACAATCCTACGACTATTACAATAGTGCTCTCTAGGAGGCGTAATAGACATGCTGGAAGATCCCCTATCCTTGTGTTTCTGGATCAGATATTCACACAAGTCTGGAGGATTTACAGAAGAAGAAAAAGAAGAAGAAGAAGAAGAAGAAGATGGCTTGTTCCTCTTGTTTACATCAGTTGGCATGCGTATATTGGGAACCATAACTTTTCCCCTGCCACCCGTATACAATAGGTTAGCCATCTGAGTAGCAGGTAATCCCCGAGGAGTGTGTCTCTCCATAAATTGGGCTTTTTTTACGCTGAGGGGTTTAACCTGGCATAATTTGGATCTCTGCTCAGACTGGGGTAAAACCGAAGAAGCCTTCAATCGGCCATCCGCTTCTCGCGTAATCTTGAGAGCGGGCAGATTTTTCTCTTGCTAGCGTAAAGGCAGAGAAGTTGAGTGGTCCGCCATATATTTTTCCTTGCGTAGATTGCAGGGACCATCTACTATTCTGCGAAGGGCAGATGCATTCTTACGCGCAGAGCGCATTTAGAATTTCTGATTTAGCGCTGAGGCATTATCAGAAATCTTGTCTGCCACGTCACAGACGGGAGACTGAATTTTATGCGCAGAGCACGGAGTAGACTTCTGGACTAGCACTGAGACTTCGTCAGAAGTTTTGTCTACCACGTCACAAATGGGAGACAGAGTTTTACGCGCAGAGCGCAAAGTAGACTTCTGGACTAGTACTGAGGCATTGTCAGAAGTTTTGTCTTCCATGTCACAGAAGGGAGACAGAGCTTTACGCACGGAGCGTGAAGGTTGCGCAGCTATAACCTGGCTGGTGGGAGGAACCGGAGAGTCGGCAGGAATGGTAGGGATGTCCTGGACATCAAGACCTTACGCAGTTTCCTGTTGTCTTGAACAGAGAGAGAGAGTAAGATCTACCCCCTGCTCGAAGCAAATCTTCATAGGCAGACTGGTCGAACTGGACGACCAAGGTCTTCTTCATTGATCCTACTGATACTGTATCGTGTTGAGCAATTGCTTTCTCGTTAGATGAGAAAGAAGTCCCCAGCAGAGTCGCCATCTTGTGTTTGATAATAAACGGAAGAAATAAAACTAGGCTTATACAAAACCCTTTCTTAGGTTTACAAACAAGAAGTACTATTAATCCTATACGAGGATGTTTAAGTACAAATTTTAATCTGGATAAATATTGCTGTAGGAGTCTGATCTGCAGTCGATCACTTTGTCCCTTGGACCACATCAAAGATTGTAAGAGGGAGTGGATGCTCGATGGCCAAATCGTCGATCACTACTCTCTGTCTGTGCTCTGGATTATTCTCTCTTAAAAATCAATTTTTGACCTTAGACCTCTGTCAATAAAGGTCTCTATTTATAGGGTTTTAGTGACAGTAACCGTCCAGTCGGCGTAAAAGTCGGACAATAGAGAGTGTGGCACTTTTTACACGACGGTTATAATAACTGCCACCCACGTATAAATGATCTTCTAAATAAGTGTGTGACGCGTGTCTCATTAAGAGATAATGTGTATAACTGCTGCGAAGATCACGGCATGTGAGCCACGTAGGTAACTACCCCTCTCGTAGAAAAGGTTGGCATAGAAGCCAATAACTGTCACCATGGCATAGAAGCCAAATAGTTGTCAGGTTGGCGTAGAAGCCAAATAAGCGTAGAAGCCTGATGCTGTATGGATAGGTAGCTAGCGTAAAAGATAGCTGTTCCTCCTTCTTTGACTGAGACCTTGAGCGTATTCTGGACAAAATAGCCTTATCACGCACAAATGCAAATATAGCCTGAGTTGGCGTATTTCAAGGAGATAGCGTACAACATGCTCCTTATAGCTGAAAGTAGCCCGGTGGCGTATTCCAAGGAGATAGCGTACAGCGTGCTCCTATAGCTGAAAATAGCCTGATGGCATAATATGCAGGGGTGATGATGTAGACGTATTAGCCGTAATTATGACTTGCCCAGTCTTTGGAGATATAACCCAATCTCGTGCATTTAATGATGAGATCTGCCACCATTCTGAGCATTAAATGCAGAGACGTGCCTCGAGATCTGTACGAAGAGCAGCTTTTGACATGGCAGTTCATTTTGTCTTCTGTAGAGCGTAAAAGCTCACATCTGCCTGTATAAAACTAGGCAGCATATTCTCTTGTATGTGTAAAAGCACTTTGTATCAGAAAAACGTCACTAAACGATGGTTTGGGTCTCTGTGCCGCACCATCATTACAGCCATCGTCTGGATAGCTGTGCAGTACTCATTGTCAGGAGTCAGGTTCACTACATGATCTGACAGGTTCATTCGAGGAATACGAAGCGTTCCTCGTACACTTCCATGCTATATTAAAAGCGGATGAGTTTTACGCCATAAAGGATACAAAGTTGAATTTCGATTGGAACACACAAGGATACAAAGTTGAATTTATTTAGGATTAAATATAAACGTCTGCGATAAATATTGTGCGACTAAAATGTAGCACAAGAGAGCATAATTATAAGTTACACAAAGGTCAGGATAGAAGGCGGGCATGTCTAGGACAATGATATAAAATTTGTAGGAAGGCAATGGCTAGTGTAGTGCTCCAATTATCGAAGCAACGGTAAGGTGCACTAAGTGATATAAATATTATAAAATTAATTAAAATGTCGTGTTTTATTTCTAATTGGATTCAACTCGCCCTAGTTTCACTATCTAAGCCAAGTATGCCTAATTTTGGGTGAGAGGGTTTACAATCTACCCAAGTTAAAATAATTTCGTCCTCGAAATTAAAATGAGGCATAATTTGTTAAATCCTTCACATTCGTACATAAGGCAAGTCATCGCGATCTCTTCCAAAATTTTAAAACCTATTCAAATCCATTGTAATCACTTTCAAATTAAATTAACCATTGTTTAAATCAAAATTTAACATATCGTACTATCCTCTCGATTTTTAAATAATCAATCATCCAAATATAATTCAAATCTATATGACATCCCACATAAAAATTTATATCACAATCTCCAACTATCATAATCTCCTCTAGAAAATAATTCTAATCAAATATTATTTATATTTTCAACTTATGAATTTTGTACTCTTCCAATTTTAAATTTAATTTACATCCTAAATATTTCAAATAGGTAATCCAACAATCAAAATTTAACTTTTAACTCAAATCATCAAATTGTAATTTTTTTTTATCTAATTCACCAATTGTTCAAGTCTAAGATTCTATATTGATCCTCAAAATTTAAATTGATGATTCAACCTTCAATATTCAAAATTTAAATCATTTGCTCAAGTATAAATATTTGGTCCGAAATATCAAGATTTCAAATTCATTAAATACTCATTATCTAACTCCTTCTTCTAAAATTCTCTACATTTAAAATGACTTAATCTCTCAATCTAATCTTACTTGATCACAATCTAAAAGGAATTTACCTCAAATTGACAATGCAACTTCTACCCAACTTAGAATTTACCCATCTATCACATAAGGCTATACATTTAAGAAAATATTCCTCAAATCATTTAATCATGTTATTCAATCCTCAGAAGTTTCAACACTAATATATTACCTATGATATGACCTTAATCAATTATAAAAGAGAGTCACCGAATCATGTGATTAGCCTATGGGATATATCTAGTACTCTCTGTGTATCAACTTATACTAGGCATGAGCATTCGTCTTTCCGGAATAGGGGAAGACGGAAAACAATAATAAGGAATTCAAGTAGGAGGTGATAGATTACAAGTATGGAGATCAAGGCGATTAGAGAATTCAAAAGGGAATTGTCAAGGCAGGTGTGGATTAAAATCCTATTTGGTAAATTCTTATTCGCATGCTCATATCAATATAGTTATATAATCGATACGATATGCTCATACACGTCTAGGGGTAAGTATATTCGTGTACTAGTCGACTATATATCTCAATCAACGTAATGTAGTCATGCGAAGAGCGAACCAAGCGCACTATGGTTAGCTAGACCATAATACACTGATTCTGATTTAGGTAATGTATTAGTGTGGTTGATCAGGCCCCAATAACACACATGTCATGAACAAGCTTGATAAAAGAATAAGCTTGCAAAACTAGGCTATAATAGCAGCATAAGTCGAGGTAGTTCAGAAAATATAAGTACGCTGGATTATGATGAAAGAAGGTACATAATAATTCAAGTTCACAAAGAAGATAAGACTCTACAATCTCTACAGTTGTCATACAAACTCCTTGTCTAGGTCGCTAGTCGACCAAATAGGGTCATGGACCTCTAAGTGTTACAGTCGGGATAAACACTATCATCTTATACAAGCATATAGTTAATATTATTCAGTTATACTTCAATAATGGATCAAAAAGACTTCGTGTTACTAGGTTGTGAGACATACTATCCAACTTAAAAGTATAAACTAATACTGTGACTGTCTTAAGGGGATTCTACAAAATAACCTTGCACTTATAAATAAAGCAGAAACTCTTATTGGGGTTTACGAGAAAAATATCTTGGTACTTATTAGGGTATCCTATTGCATTATATAGGTAATGGTCGTCTTAAGTCTTAATCATAGTGCTTATAGAACAAAAGTATTAATACTAAGAAAGGAGAAGTTATCGACTCTCACATGAAAGAGGATGTAACCAATATAGAGATATGGGTACAATTACGTGATTCAAAACTAAGGTATAACCATAAAATTATAATCTAAAGGAATACTCAACTATCAAGTTCTAACTACAAGGCACATAATTTCAAAATTCAAGGGTAACAACTATAATCCTAGCAAACTATATATCCTAACATGAAATAAAATCACTTGGCCTACAATCAGAAGGGTTAGGTGGCACGAATTTAAATATGAAGGAAAATTTTTAGTCGTCGTACAAATAGCGAGCGCTAAGATTTCGGAGGAACAAGATATAAAACTAAATAGAAAGACTCTAGATAATATCATGGTTTTCTAAGGGGAAGGTGGTGAGCTAATCTCTGTGTTCGAGGTATGATCAAGGAAAATATTATATTCATTCCTCTTGGCTTCCTAAGGTACTGTCTGCTAATCTCAAGACAAGAATCTAAATTTATAGTTCTCTAATACTATCTCACTATGAGGGTTAGGTTTAGTCCTAATATTCAACCTTAAATTTCTATTAGTTCCTCAATACTAGGGTCAAACAATATTGTCAAATTTCTAACTAACTCTAGTAGTGTCTATACTACTCTTAAGTCCTTTATAAATATATCAAGGGATAATGGTCAATCAATCTATAGGTAAGGGTGCTAGAGTTCATTAGGTATTCTAAACTTAGTGATGTGTCAGTATTCTAGTGGTATTCTTAGTAGATGTATTATCCTAATTATTATCCTAACAACAATGATTCCTATATTCTAGGAGAGGCTATACTCAAGGAACTATTAGGAAAGCACGTGAATTAAGCAGGATGCAATTATTTAAATAGAATAGATTGGAAAAAATACGAGTCATAGTCAATTATGGATGAGATCCTATACTCTAATCCTATTTGCAGGCTTGCTCGGTATAGTAACGTAACCGAGACAATATGCTCTCGACCTGCATGGGCCACCACTAAAAATATGTCATGCCCCAGTCCCAAAATACGTAGGAATAGGAACACGTAAGCATGCCAGCCGCATGTATATGACACTCCAATATATGGAAACCATAACACACGTACGCAGTAATATGAATAACAATTCACAAGTGGTATATAATATATGTCACAAGTCACAGGACATAATCTAAATCTCGTCCATAAAAAATCAAATAGAAATAAATAACCAATAACCAAGTAACTAAATCTTAATATGAAGTATCTAAGGATGATAGTTGGATGGAAACAAATCTACTACAAAACTAGAATATAAAAGTAAACACAATATAAGTACATCAACTAACAATCACAAGGCTCGAAGGAAAGACCTCCTTGAAACTGTGCTCCTGTGAATACTCATGAACATCTACACCTGGAAAGGGACCAGGTCCTCAGAGAGACATAACAAGATACATAGAGGCATGCCAATAAAGTACTGAAATAAACATCCAATGGGTCACCTAACCATCTATGTGAATGCACGTTAAGAACAATTTTGTAACAAGTGGGCTAACTAGCCATAAATGGGATTGGCATAATTCTTTCGGAGAATCAGGGGCCTACAAAGCATGTCATCTTTTGAACTCCAGAGGCCACCAGTAATATAGGGGTCATCACCGCCACGTATCTCCGATGGAGCGTACGGGTTATAGAAACAAAAGTGCAAAGGATCCCAAATGTCGTACTTGTTGTTCTCTATACCCCATGCTCTAAGTATGTCACATCCATGACACGATAATACCTCTAATAACTGCCAAGTCTTCTAGCATGCAAAGTTTCTATCGGCAGTTATCCCTATCCGTCGTACGACCTATACGTACAGGAGGCCAACCTGTCACGCAAGTCCGTGTCCTACATGAGACTCACACTCGTGTAACAACTGTGTTACGGCCAATGAGACCTAAGAATGCCTCATGATAATAGGGTGGTCTCATAAACTAGGTCACATGCATATACATAATAAAAATAGATCACGACGACACCGTCGTTGCACCCAAGTTTCCTTGGATGCGCAGTTTATATAGCAGTTAAAATATATGAACAAATAAGTAGAAATAAGATGCATGCAACATATGAAATATAAATAATAGTACAATGGCAAGGTGTACTTGCCTGGCAAGAAAGCTGCGTAATACCAATAACCTGCTCCTGAAGTCGCACAAAACAATCCAATATCCTATATACATATAATATAATACAATATAACATCAGCCATTACACTAGCACATATACAACCATAAATACACTAGACTTAGAGGGTACGCTAGGGGTGATACTGGTCAGCTAACAGGGTCAACTGTGCGCCTAATTACGCGGGTGTCACATCTTCAAATACTGTACACAATCAGACAGTCAACTAATACTTGTCTAGCTAGTACGTCGGTGTACACAAGGCAGACAATTCCTTTATATTCAGGTCACAAAGTCAAGGTAAATATGCGGGTAAAATCCACGGTGTCCTAGGGTCGTAAAGCAAGTCAACACATATATAGTCATAATTATTATTTAGCATTTACTTAATTATACAATACATATATATATATATATATATAGAGAGAGAGAATAAGGGAGGTGAGATGGCACCTCATTCTAAAAACAAGGGTGGCGGTGACGTGGCACAATCTCAACCACACATTTCATAATTGGCAATTTGTACTTTACCCCCTCCCCTCGTTTGTGTGGTTGAGATTGTGCCACGTCACCGCCACCTTTGTTTTTAGGATGAGGTGCCATCTCACCTCCCTTATTCTCTCTCTCTCTCTCTCTCTCTATATATATATATATATATATATATATATATATATATATATATATATATATATATATATATATATACCAAATTGAATAATATATGCATATGTGTACGTATACGTATACGAGTTGGGTTTAGCGACTCAGGGTCTGATGTCAACTAACTGTGGTAAAGCAATACTAATGTCCTACTGGCATACATACAAGCTCACATAAAAAGGGGAAGAGGGACAGGTTTGAACCTCGGGGTACGCTCATGGGGACGACAATGACGACGATGTGGATGATGATGACGAGGGTAATGATGAGGATGATGATGGTGATGATGATGATGATAATGATTGGAGATGATGATGATAATGATGGTGATGATGGGGTAATAATGATGATGATAATGATTAGAGATGATGATGATGATGATGTTGATGATGATGGGGTGATGATGATGATAATAATTGGAGATGATGATGATGATGATGATGATGATAATGATGGGGTAATGATGATGATGATAATAATTGGAGATGATGATGATGGTGATGATGGGGTGATTTTACTGCCGGAGTTAGGTGAGAAAGTCGACAAGGGGAAGGAAGAGGACAGGAAGGTGGAAGAGGAGGCTGATAGAGAAAATGAGGAGGCGCTCAGGGAGGTCCGATGAGGCTGGGCTGCAGGATATAGCTGCTGTGTCAAGGTCAGGATACAGGAGAACGGGGTGGTTCAGCTATCGTTCAGGCGGTCTCGTAGCCGCTCGGTCGAGGCATCGACGGAAGGAGGAGCTCCGGCGGGACGCTGCGGGGTTGGGGACGAGGAGGGGAACGGGAACGGAGGAGAAGGTGGCGGTCGAACAGGAGTCGGGGAAGAGGCGTTTAAAGGTGATGGGGACGATGGTGGTGGTGGGGATGAGCGGCTCAGGGAGGAAGGTGGTGGACATTCAGGCGGAGAGGGTCCGGCAGCTCAGAGCTGCTGCTCAGGCGAGGAGGAAAGGAAGTCAGAGAAGAGAGGGAGAGGTCGGGGTGAACCGTGGTGGGGCGATGAGCAGATATGGTGGCCACGGGGAGGTCATCAATGGCGGTGGCATTGATGGTAGGCGGTCGAGTTTCTGCTCTGACGGGATCAGCGGGGTCGTGGCGGTTCAACGGGCGAGTGCAGGCGGTCGAGTTTTGCGGGTGCAGGCTGTTAGCGGTGAATGGAGAGGGAGCAGCCGTGGTTGGAAAGTCCTCAGACGAGGCTCGGGGTTGGCTTCTTGCTGCTCAGGAAGGAGACGGCATGTGCAGAGTGGTGCTCTGGGCGAGTCGAGGGACAGCGGCCGGCGGTTGGCTCCGACGGTTGGCCGGGGAAGGGGTGTACACAGGAAGAGGGAAGGGGATGATGATGATATTGGGTTTGTGAATGAATTAAAAAGAAAAGGAAAAGTTATATTTATATGTATGTAGAATAGGGTTGGGGTTTGACCTAGGTATTTGGGTTGGTCAACATCCTACTTGGGATGGGCTTGGCCTTACAAGGAGATTTTTGGAGGGCTAGGATTTGCATTATTTGAAATATAAGGCTAGGATAGTTGGGGGGTGATGGTGATTGCTACACACTACAAAAATAATGGAAAAATTTATATGACCAAATAATTAAGAAAAAATAGGTTTCTTCATGTATTGGGTCTAATGGTATGGACACCTTAATATATTTTTGCATAAAAGTGTCCAACAATTAGAAAATTGCACAAAGATGGAAATTAGATAAAATTAATTAAAATTAATATGATAGGTGTTCTAAAATTAATTAGAAGTATATGGGACTAAAATTAGGTGGGACACAAGTGTCATGGACATAGGGGACTCAGAATAGAATATTATCATAAATTGAGTTGCACGAAACGGGTCAAGATTGTGTCTCCAATTTTGATTGGAACGCACAAGGATACAAAGTTGAATTTATTTAGGATTAAATATAAACGTCTGCGATGAATGTTGTGTGACTAAAATGTAGCATAAGAGAGCATAATTATAAGTTACGCAAAGGTCAGGATAGAAGACGGGCATGTCTAGGACAAGGATGTGAAATTTGTAGGAAGGCAATAGCTAGTGTAGTGCTCCAATTATCGAAGCAACGGTAAGGTGCACTAAGTGATATAAATATTATAAAATTAATTAAAATGTCGTATTTTATTTCTAATTGGATTCAACTAGCCCTAGTTTCACTATCTAAGTCAAGTAGGCCTAATTTTGGGTGAGGGGGTTTACAACGCTCCACCCACATATCTACTCCTCTAGTCGTCAAGCTTTATGGAAATGCTCCTGAGCCTTTGGTAGTCAAGCCCCGAAGGCATGGACGTCCATCAAACAAAGATCCTTCTGTGGTAAAAACCCCAGAACCTCTGACAGTCAAACTATGCAGGAAAGCTCTAACACCATCAGCATTAGCAACGAGTACTGAAAGAGATTAATTGGAAGAATTTGTCGTGACTTCCACCGACGTACCTTCCTACTAAGATATGATTCCGTCGAAAAAGATACCGTACTTTCTCAATAAAGGGATATCTTTGAAATTTTCTATTATTGCATATTGGAATGCCATATATTCTTTGGAATATGGTTAGGTCTACACATGCATACACAGATAACTATCGCTCATGCAGTAGACCGGATCCTCCTTAGCAGGATTTCAGCTTCATAATTTTGGCAAGGAAAAGAGGCGATAATTTATCATTTTTGGAAAGGTCGAAGGTCGCCAAGACTTCATCTCGAAAGAACCATAACCAAAAAGTGGTAGAATGCAACTTTACCGCTACAACATTCAAACCAAGCATATCCTCCAGAAGATGGGATATGATTTGAAAACTGACCAAGGCCTGAACTATGACAAAGGATGATGCTTGTTGTTACACCACTTTGTCAGACATACTACCAAAAAATAAGTCATGGTTTGGGGTATGTCATATCCCCTACAACTCTCGAAGACTCAGGCGAAGAGGGTGAGCTACAATCTCACTCTTCACAATCGTCCGCTTGGGACTTGGACACTAGCATCGGGGATATGATCAAGCAAACATTGTCTATTAACATGGCGTCAGCTGACCCAAAAGAAGACAATGAACACCCAATTGTGCTCTTTGAAGTAGAATCATGGGCTCAAGAACTTGAAGTACCATAGAAATTATGGTTCGAGCAACGAGAACCTCCTACTGAAGAAGAAGTGGTGGAGGTTGATTTGGGTGACGATTCTTCTTCTAAACTATCTTTATCAGCAAAAACCTCTCCACGGAAGAGCAAAAATACCTTAACCAACTATTAAGGGAATATATCAATGTCTTCGCATGGAGCTATGAAGATATGCCGGGCATGGAACCTCAAATCGGGACGCATAAGCTTAATATTCTGTCAGACGCTAAGCCAGTAAAGCAACAACAAATGCAGTTTCATCTAAACATTATGGACGCGATTGAATCTGAAGTGAGTAAGATGATAGCAAGCAGCTATATTCGTGAAGAGAAACATCCGGATTGGATAGGTAATATTGTTCCCGTCATCAAGAAAAATAATAAAATTTGAGTCTGTATAGACTTTTGTGATTTGAATGCGGCTTACCCAAAGGATGAGTTTTCCCTTCCAATCATGGACATGATGGTTGATAAAACTTATGGTTTCGAGCATATGTCATTCATAAATGAATTCTCTGGCTACAATCAAATCAAGATATCTCCAGATGATAAAAATCATACATTATTTCGAACACCGATAGGAATATATTGTTATACAGTAATGCCCTTCGGGTTGAATAATATGGGTATGACATACCAGCGAGCAATGAGCACTATCCTCTGTATACACCTGCCCAAGACAGTCGAGTGTTATGTTGATGACATTTCTGTCAGATCCGCTTCTAGGAGGACCACCTTAATGACCTAAAGACAGTATTCGACCTGTTACGAGCGCACCAACTAAGGATGAACCCTATTAAGTTATTTCTGGGAGTCTCTAACAACAAGTTCTTGGATTTTATCATAACCTCGAAGGGTATTCACATTGACCCAGAGAAGGCCAAGGCCATCCTTGATATGAACCCTTAAAAAAACCTTCAAGAGCGTCACGGTTTGCAAGAAAGGTTAGCCTATATCAAATGAATCATATCTAACCTCTCTAGGCAATGTCAGCCATTTACTCAACTGATAAAGAAGGGTGTCTCTTTCATTTGGACCAAAGAATGTCAATGAGCCTTTGACGATATCAACAACTACCTTAAGAAGCCCCTAGTATTGGTGGTTCCAGTCATGTGAAAACCCTTCCTGCTCTACGTACGAGCAATAGATTACTCTCTTAGTGATTTGCTAGCCAAAAGTGTGACACAGGTCGTGAGCAGGCCATCTACTATCTCAACATGACGATTATCGATATGAAACAAAGATACAACCCTGTCGAAAAGGAGTGACTCGCCCTACCCTTCGCTGTTCAAAAAATCTGTTATTATTTAATCGGGCAAACAATCATGTGATTTTGCGAGTTAACCCCCTCACAGTCCTCATGACTAAGCCTGGGGTAATTAATTCTTGTTTAGCCATATGGACAATTCTACTGTCACCTTACAACATAGTATTTATCCCACGGAAGGCGGTCAAGGGCCAAGCATTGGCCGACTTCCTAGCAGCTCATCCGGTGCCAGAAACCTGGAAGCTTTATGACGAGATTCCAGATGAAGTGTTAGAATCTAACACAACGTCGAGATAGTCCGTATGGCAAATGTTCTTTGATAGTACTTCAAGAACAGGGTCCCAAGGCAATATCATCGCTGGAGTGGGGATGATGTTGATTTCTCCCGATGACCTGGTCATCGATCATATTTATTCACTTATAGAGCCATGTTCCAATAACGTGACAGAATACAATGCCCTCATTATTGCGCTCCAGCTGGCTAAACAATTAGATATGGACTACCTAGATGCTTATGGTGATTTCAAACTGATAGTAAGCCAGGTCTAGTGCGAGTACGAAGTCCGATCATGAGGACTTACTTCCCTACCATCAAGCAGCAGTCAACATAATTTCCACTTTCACATGGTTCTTAATAGAGCATGTACCATGGATGCAAAATATCGAGGCTGAAGATCTTGTCGGTCTTGTAGCTTCCTTGGCGGTCCCGATTAAGACCCATCAATTGGTAACAGTGGTCGGACAAGAACTGGTCTGCCCTAAGAACAACTTATGCTTGTGTCTAAGCCACTCTACAGAAACAGACATGAACGTCAAAGATTGGAGGCTCCTATTTATAGACTATGCCATTTATAAAATCCTTCCAAATTACCCAAAGGAGGCCACTTCAGTCAGAAGACGCTCCCTCCAGTTCTACTATGATACAACCACTAAGTTGTTATAACATCGTTCATATGACGGGCTTCTGCTACAATGCCTATCAGATGCAGAAATGAAGCAAGCACTTTGTGAGGCTCACGACGATGTTTATGGCACATACCAACCCACCCCTAAGAGCTACATGACCACCTCCGACATATAGGATACTATTGGCCAACGATGGTAGCAGATGCTATTGACTATGCGAAGAATTACAGAGTGTGTCAAATCTATGCCGACTTCATCCACCAACCCTCGGAGTTTCTATACCCAACCGTTGAATCTTGGCTGTTCGAAGCATGGGGTACGGACATCATCGGACTGATCAGTCCACTATCGTCTAAGGGGCACCGGTTCATCCTGGCTATCATGGTTTACTTCTCTAAATAGACGGAAACAGTTCCATTCGTAGAAGTAAAAATATCCAACATGATTAGTTTTATAAAATATCATTTCTTCTACCGCTTCGGTTTTCCTTTCAGGATCATTCATGACAATGGTCCAAAATTTGTGAGTCATAATTTCTTTCAATTTTGCAATAAAAATTGAATCCAAAATATAGCTTCGATTGCCTATAACCCAGCAACAAATAGATTAGCATAAGATTTCAACAAGTCAATCAAGCTACCTAAAAAGTTTGTCTCATCCAACAAGTGAGAATGGAATGAGAAGCTCGGCGAATGTCTATAGGCTTATTGAACAACAGTTCAAACTCCGACAGGCAGCACACCATTTTCTTTGGTCTATGGAAGCAAAGCCGTACTTTCTCTGGAAACCCAAATTCCTTCTCTCCAGGTAGCTCTGTCTAACCATCTAACCATTGAAGACAACCGTCGTTGGCATTTAAAAGAATTATAGGCACTTGATAAAAATGCCTCTTGGCTCAACATCGCATCGGGTTATATTAAGCACAACTTTTTGGAGCCTTCAATAAAAAGCTAAAAGAAAGGACATTCCAAGTCGGCGATCTCATCCTAATAGTGAGAAGACCAATGGTCATGACCCACAGGTCGGCAAGAAAGTTCGAAGCCAACTGGGAGGGCCCATTCATAGTGGATATAGTCTACTCCAATGGCGCATATAGGCTCGCTAGGCCTAATTATGACTTTCTAATGATGCCAATCAACGATAAATTCCTAAAAAAATACTATGCCTAAGTTAGGCATGCAAAATAAAAATGTACTACATTCTTTTTTTGGCATATAATCCAGTCTGCCTTTGCCGTACGTGGTAAAAATCTATTATCCGTACTCGGGAGTACCAAATACGCAATGGATAATAGGTCTTCAAAAATTCCCCAAGGTAAGTAGTTCACATCCATATTACCTCTGAACTTTGAGCTATTCATCTTTTCCTAGAAGAGGAAAGGAAAACAGTCATGTCCATATTACCCCTGACTCATTTTTTTTTATCTCTACGAAACACCTCACCATGATCATACTCAGCTACAAGAAAACTTTCTTGCCTATCGATTTTATACCAAAAATTTCTAACTATTGCAGATGGTATCTTCTTCAATATTTTCGCATAGAACTGCTCTAACCTATCATGTTTATATTACCTTTGATAGAGTCTGTTTATCATAAGTCATGATACTATACTACATCTATATCAACTTTGGTATAATATTCATAAACATGATACACACAACAACAAAAATGTTCTAAAAAGAAAAGAGAAATTTTTATTGATATTCAAGATCATTAGTACATATGATGGAAGTCCATTACCTTAAAGATTTGTATTGATATTCAAGATCATGAGTACATTTGAAAAAAAAAAGACCCCTCTGTGCTGCTTCTGGTACCAAAGCGTGTAAAGCTGTCAACTCAACGCATTCTGGGTCATTACTTCAGCAAGCTCCTCAGTGTAAACCACATTACATGTAAAAGAATCCATACTGATGGATAGTAAGGGAGCTTGCAATACAGAGCTGAAGCTACAGACCCAACTCTGTCATGTGAAAGGACACGCATAGAAGTCTTGGTTGGGATATTAATCCTAATCCTATAACCATGGCGGCCATATACAGGGAATAACTAAGGTAAGATAGGTTTGAAGACCACGAACAATCTCCCGGGTAATATGTTTTCTCATCACGAACAATGAAACTTATGATATCCTTCCATGCTCCATTAAGACCAGGGCAACCCAAGGCAACTCCTTCATGACAAGTACGCAAACAAAATCAAAATACTTGCAATAAAGGCAGTAAAATAGAAAAAACTGGAAAATCAAAAGCAAGTTACCCATGCTCAAAGACACCATGCCCATAGATTAAAAGTTCGATATATATGCACATCTCGACCATTATGCATGTTACATAGACAGCTCTCCTAGAGAGATAGCTACATACATGCCGAGGGTAGTCGTGCATAGCCTTCCAGCATATTCTTCCAATGAGGGTCTTGAGACAACGTCACCCATACATCCATTTTTATGTTGAAGCCTTTCAGCGATGGCCATGCACATCAGGTCGTAGGGTTTGTCAGCTTATGTTATTAGCGATTCTTTGCCCATGCAAAATAGACCATGTGTTAGTATCTGTAATTGTTAAGAAAGAGGATACAAGGGTTATCTCTTTACCTTTCGAAGTGGCCGCCACGAAAAAATAATCAACCATCAAGGTCAGGGGATCGACGAAGCACTCGACCGGACTCCCTGAGCCTAACCATTGTTATGGCATCTTGACAAGGAGAAATGATTCTCTCTCTCCCCCATGGCTCCTATTTATAGGCAAAGATGGCCATTAAAGCTCTCCGAGCAATTAGGCACCAAAATCATGGAATAAATCTCACATTTAATGAATGAAACCATGCCTAGGGAAGATGAAAGAGTAGGTCAACCCCATAAAATGTGCCGGATATATTATGCACTAATAAACAAACACTCCAACAAAGCTAATGCGCCAGATCTCGTATGCGCTGTAAAACCCCTAATCTTAAAAACCGTATTAAGTATTTAATTAATTATTTAATTGATTTATAGTATTTAATTAGCTAAATAGAAGAAATATAATTTATTGAATTTTTACTTTTAGGTAATTGTGCATATAGAGGATTTATGGAGCAACCATAATTTTTCCCTAATTAATTACATATAGGAGACCTTGTAGACAGTTGATAGATTAATGGTATGTACTAATATAACTTCTAGAATTTTATGTATATATATATGTATATAAAGTTTATTAAATAGAATAGATTAATGAAAAAGAATTAGAAAAGAAAAGAGAAAGAAAAAAATAAAAATAAAATAAACTATTAATCAAAACCCTAAACCACTATAAACCAAACCCATTAATATCCAACCCACACCCGCTAGTAACCTACCCGGCCCGTTGATTAAATCAGCAGCAGCAGCAATATGTTTTCCCCTCCGCGCGGGTTCATCTCCCCCCTTTCGGTTCATCTCTCTCTTTATATATATGTATTACTTCTAATTAAAAACCCTAACCCTAAACTTACCATCTATACTCTACCCCTACCCTGTGAGCGTCACCGTCGACCTAGCCGCTGCCTTCAACCTCAATACCGCCGCCACAACCGCACGTCCGCCTTTCGAGCCGCGTCGCGACTGGAATACATAGTAGTTTGAACAACAACTTAGTTGTGTTCACGCCCCAATTTCTGTTCCATCTCGCGACCAAAATCTACCCCGTCTTCTCTGGTACGTTCATGACCTATCCTCCTTCCCATACTGTGCATTAGTTTAACTTGAACATCGTGTAAACCTAGGCGAAAATAGATACCAAGTTGGCAAAAAATGATAACTTTTAGATCGCAAAAAACTGCGGTGACCACCGATGTTTACGGACTCGTATATCCCACTATAGAGATCCGAATTTAGTTTTTTTTCGGTATGCGAAACCACTTAACCGAGATTAATTTCTGTCAAATACAATATTTTAATTATTGCTGTATGTAGAATTAAATCAGATTGAAAATCCCGAAAAACCTGCTTTTTTAATTTCCAAAATTTGTGATAGGGAGCACGTCCCGCCAAACGGGACCGCGCCATCGCGTACCAAGTGCACCGCAAGGTGCGCACGGTATATCCAGGCGTGTGGGCTTTCACGGAAACTAATTTGAACACGTGTGCGCGTCGAAATTAACCCGTATTCGTAAAAATCCCCTATATCGTGACTTTTACAAAACCCTGTGCCATTTAGTGTACGCTCATCAGAATGCGACAAAACTTACGCCACTGGACTTGTAGTATCGCGCTGGTCATGTGACCCAATTTTCACACAATTCTGAGATAGTTGACCAAGTTGCCTATTGGCGAGCCCCACGATTGACTTTTTGGGCAAATTTGTGTTTGGCTCACCGAAATTCAAAATTGGACATATCGTTGAGTTCGTACTGACTTTTAGAGTTGTTTGACCTATAATTTATCCTATTTAGATACCTTTACTCTTGGCACGCTTTTCGATGCAATATGGGCCACTTGTGGACTCCATTTTGACCCAAAATTATCGTTTTGCCCCTGTGTCCAAATTGGACGAAAGAGTAGTAATTTTTAGCTATTTTACTGATCCTGGAAGCGTTGGTGATGTCTATTTCAGCATCCGGAGATATTTGTTCGGAGGCTGTAGTTTCTGATCCCGTATCCTTGACATTTGGACCTTTATACTTTACAAATTTCTTGCCAGGCAAGTATACCTTGCCATTGTACTGTTATTTATATTCCTTATGATGCATGCATGTCTTATTCTGCTTATTTTAGTTCATATATTTTAAGCTGTTATATAAATTGTGCGTCCAAGGAAACTTGGGTGCAACGACGGTGTCGTCGTGTTACGTATTCCTAGTCCTACGTATTTTGGTACTAGGGCATGACATTTTTTTAGTGGTGGCCCATGCAGGTCAAGAATATATTGTCTCAGTTACGTTACTGTACCAAACAAGCCTGCATATAGGAATAGAGTATAAGGATCTCATCTACGCTTGACTAAAACTCATCCTTCCTTTCAACTATCCTATTTTAATGCTTGCATCCTGTTTGATTTCCTGTACTTCTTCTAATCGTTTCATCCACCACCTGCAGAGAGATGGATATGCATAATGGATGTACTGCCGCCAATGGCGACACACCTTCAGGAGTCAATGGCCAGACACAAGGAGACACCTTGACGACTCCTAGACTTTCGGGACTGGATGGACAAACTCACAATCCAGTTCTATCTAATCCTTCAGCTTCACCTAATAGAAACCTTCCAGCTTCATCGATACCGCAAGATGGCCAGACACAGCTGTTCCAATGCTTCCAGATAATAATGCAGGAACAGAGACAACAGGCAGCCACACTAGCTGCAGAGCAGAGGCAGCAAGCAGCGGAGCAGAGGCAAGAATTTCTGGCAGCACTGGAGAGAATGGCTGCACAGGCTACTATACCAGCTTAAGCACTAGTTCCAGTACCTCAAGCTAGAGTTGGTTCAGTAAAGGACTTTATTCAGATGGGTCCCAAGCCGTACAAAGGCATTAAGAGCCCAGAGGAAACTATAAACTGGATTACCCACACTCAGAAGTTATTAGAAGCATCGTAGCTACCTACCGATCTATGGATGACATATGAAATAACGCTACTAGATGGTAATGCTCATCACTGGTGGGAATCAATTGAGCACCAGTTGGGTACATATCAGATATGGAAGCAATTCTTGGAGTGCTTTGAGAGGAAGTACTTCCCAGATATTGTCAGGGACGCGTTGTATGATCAGTTTCTTCACCTGGAGCAGGGGAACAGAATAGTTAACGAGTATGATATCGATTTTAGTCGCCTCAGTAAATATGGCGCTGCCCTGATACCAAATGACTTGGCCAAGGCTAAGAAGTTTTATCGCGGACTGACTCAAGAGATCCAACACTATACTAGCTCACAGTCCCGGATCTCTTATGCCAAATTATTAACAGAAGCAAGATTTCAAGAGACCATCAGCAAGGGTAAAGGAGCTCAACTGAAGACACAACAAGGACCAGCAAGGACACAACAAGGAGGGCCTATCATATGTCCTTTGGTACAGCAACAACAGCATCAGCACAGAGCAGGACCGTACCAGACTTCGGAGAAGCCCCACTACAGTTCTTGTGGGAAACGTGGACACATTATGAGAGATTATTGGACTCGTTTAGGACAATATATGAGATGTGGTTCCGAATAACATATGGTGAGAGACTGTCCAATACAGCAGACATTGGCGCTTCCACCGCCAACACCGAGGCTAGCGCTTCCAACACCGAAGCCAGTTCAGCAGATGACTAGGCCGGGAGCACCTTGACCCCCAGCAGCCAGAGGATTTCAGCGAGGACAACCTCTACCTACTCAGGAGGATCAGTTCACGAGGGCCAGACATAGACAACCACAGAGGAACATACAAGCTTTTTCACTAGAAGTGGATGACATGGATCAGGAGATTGATGTCAGAGAAGGTATTACTCTTGCTTTTACTTTTTCTGCTGTGACATTATTTGATACGGAAGCCATCCACAATATTGCCACTACACCTTTACCTAGTTGTGTTAGAATTCTCACAGGAGGAGGAGTTGTACCTGTTAGTCGAATTTGTAGATCGTGTCCTGCAGTAATCTGTGGCAGAGAGGTGAGTGCCCGACTCTTAGTCCTTCCTATGCCGACTTTTGATATTGTGCTTGGAATGGACTGGCTAAGCAAGTACCACGCTTTCTTCGATTGCTTTGGAGGAAGCATTCTTTTTAAGATACCAAGCCAGCCGGAACTTGAGTTTGCACGAGATCTATTGAAGCCATAGATAGCGTACAGCTTATAATGGAAGACATTATTTATCATCCCATCATTTCAGAGTTTCAAGACATTTTTCCAGAAGAATTGCCAGGACTACCCCCAGACAAAGACGTTGAATTCTCATTTGAATTGACACCGGGAGCAGCACCCATAACATCGCATATTTACAGATTGGTGAAGAAGGAGATGAATGAGCTGAAGGAACAGTTGAAAGAATTAGAAGAGAAATATTTTATCCGACCGAGTGCATCACCCTGGGGAGCACCAGTATTGTTTGTACCGAAGAAGGATGGGTCAGTACGTATGTGCATTGGCTACAGAGCCTTGAATGCAGTGACCGTGAAGATTAAATACCCATTGCCATGCATTCATGACTTATTTGATCAGTTTAGTGGAGCCAAGGTATTCTCGAAGATAGACTTGAGATCGGGTTATCACCAGGTGAAGGTACGGAACCAAGACATCCCGAAGACCGCATTCAGAACAAGATATGGATACTACGAGTTTCTGGTCATGCCATTTGGATTAACCAATGCTCCAGCTATCTTTATGGATCTAATGAATCGAGTCTTCCACCAATATTTGGACCAGTTTATGGTCGTCTTCATAGATGACATACTTGTCTATTCGAAGAGCCACGGGAAGAATGAGAAGCACCTGCGGATTATTTTAGAGACCGTAAGGAGAGAGCAGTTATATGCGAAGCTCAGTAAATGTGAGTTCTTCTTGGACAGAGTTTCATTTCTTGGGCATATCGTTACGAGAGATGGTATTTCTGTTGATCCAGAGAAAATTTTGGCAGTTGAGACATGGCCTGTTCCTAAATCAGCATCAGAGGTGAGAAGTTTCCTTGGACTTGCAGGATATTACCGACGGTTCATGGAAAACTTCTCAAGGATAGCAGCACGTATGACTCAGTTGACTTGCAAGGATCAAGAGTTCGTATGGACCGACGAGTGTCAAACCACTTTCGAGGAGTTGAAGAAGCGACTGACCACAACACCAGTATTGACTATTCCATCATGATCAGGAGGCTATGTGATTTATAGTGACGCATTAGGAAAAGTCTTGGGATGCGTGTTGATGCAACATGGCAAGGTGATTGCATATGCATATAGACAGTTACGAGTGCATCAGAAAAATTATCCAACTCATGACTTGGAACTTGCAGCCGTTGTATTTGCTCTGAAGCTATGGAGACATTACTTGTATGGGGAACGAGTGGAGATCTATACAGACCACAAAAGTCTTAAGTATGTCTTCACGCAGAAGGAGTTAAATATGAGACAACATCGATGGCTTGAGTTGGTGAAGGATTTCGAGATAGAGCTACATTATTACCTAGGCAAGGCTAACGTTGTAGCAGACGCGTTAAGCTAGAAACCAGCAGCTTACTTCTTGACGATGCAAAGGGAATTATTGGAAGACTTGTAAGAGCTTGGCATAGAAGTGATATTACCCGGAGCAGATAGAATATTAGCCAACTTGCAAGTACAGTCATCACTAGTAGAGAGGATTAAGGCAGCTTTGCCTACGGACGCCAGATTTCGGAAATTGAAAGAAAGGACAGAGGCCGGAGAGCAGACAGGATTGTGCATTCATGATGACGGGACAGTACGATGCGGTGATCGTCTTTATGTTCCTAATAGTGAGATTCGATAGGAGCTGATGGCAGAAGCTCATAGTTTGATATATTCTATTTATCCTGGAGGCACCAAGATGTACCGTGACTTACGACAGCACTTTTGGAAGCATGAGATAAAAAGAGAGATAGCTCGCTTTGTAGCTAAATGTCTTGTATGTCAGCAAGTAAAGGCGGAGCACCAAAGAATATCAGGATTATTGCAACCACTTCTGATTTCCGAGTGGAAGTGGGAGCACATCACTATGGACTTTGTCATGGGTTTTCCCAAGAGTCCAAGTGGAAGAGATACAGTATGGGTAATAGTTGATCGACTCACCAAGTCAGCCTATTACTTGCCTTTTAGAGTTGGTCAGACTACAGAAGCTTTGGCTGACTTATACATGACGCAGATCATGAGATTACACGATATACCAGTCAGTATTGTATCAGACATGGATTCGCATTTTGTATCGAACTTTTGGAGAAGCATGCAAGAGAGTCTTGGGACTGGCCTAAAGTTCAGTACATCTTATCACCCGCAGACAGATGGACAGTCAGAGCATACTATTCAGACACTGGAGGATATATTGAGGGCTTGTATGTTAGACTTTGGAGGATCATGGGAGGACCACCTACATCTTGTAGAGTTTTCTTACATCAATAGCTATCAAGCGAGCATCCAGATGGCTCCATTTGAAGCATTATATGGAAGTAAGTGTAGGTCTCCCGTGTGTTAGAGTGCCGTAGAAGAACGTCAGATTATGGGACCAGAGTTGGTGGTCAACACCGTTGAGACAGTAAAGAAGATACAAGGGCACTTGTGAGCAGCACAAGACAGGCAGAAGCAGTGGGCAGACCTTCATCGTCGTCCCTTGGAGTTTAAAGAGGGCAATCATGTCTTCTTGAGGATATCACCTACCAGAGGCACCATTTGATTCGGAGGGCGTGGCAAGTTGAGTCCAAGGTATATTGGACCATTTGACGTGCTAGAGAGAGTGGGAGAAGTGGCATATCGACTTGCGCTACCACCTTCACTTGAGGGAGTACATGATGTATTCCATGTATCGTAACTCAGGCGATATATGGCAGACAACAGTCATGTTCTCGACCATTCTGAGATTACCATTGGGCCGAGCTTGTCATACAAGGAGCAACCCGTGGAAATCCTTGATCGTCGAGAGAAAGTATTAAGGAACCAGTATATTCCCTTCGTTCGCGTGGCATGGAAGCATGGCGCGCTAGAAGAATCTACTTGGGAGCGCAAGGACGACATGCACAAACATTTTCTGAACCTATTCGTAGACCAAGGTATGAACTTACTAAGTTAATTTATATCTTATACCATCCTTGAGGTTCTATCGTAGCTTAGTTTTAATTTCGAGGACAAAATTTTTATAAGTTAGGTAGAATGTAAAACCCCTAATCTTAAAATCGTATTAAGTATTTAATTAATTTATAGTATTTAATTAGCTAAATAGAAGAATTATAATTTATTAAATTTTTACTTTTAGGTAATTGTGCATATAAAGGATTTATGGAGCAACCGTAATTTTTCCCTAATTAATTACATGTAGGAGACCTTGTGTAAAGTTGATAGATTAATGGTATGCACTAATATAACTTCTAGAATTTTATGTATATATATATATGTATATAAAGTTTATTAAATAGAATAGATTAATGAAAAAAATAGAAAAGAAAAGAGAAAGAAAAAAACTATTCATCAAAACACTAAACCACTATAAACCCAAACCCATTAATAACCAACCCACATCCGCTAGTTACCTACCCGGCCCATTGAATAAATTAGTAGCAGCATCAGTATGTTTCCCCCTCCGTGCGGGTTCATCTCCCCCCCTTTCAGTTTATCTCTCTCTCTATATATATATTACTTCTAATTAAAAACCCTAACCCTAAACTTAACATCTATACTCCACCCCTACCCTGCGAGCGCCATCGTCGACCTAGTCGCCGCCTTCAGCCTCAATACTGTTGCCACGACCGCACGTCCGCCGTTCGAGCCACGACGCGACTGGAATACACAGCAGTTTGAATAGCAACTTAGTTGTGTTCACGCCCCGATTCCCGTTCTATCTCGCGACCAAACTCGACCCCGTCTTCACCGGTACGTTCACGACCTATCCTCCTTCCTATACTATGCATTAGTTTACCTTGAACAGCGCACAAACCTAGGCGAAAACATAGATAAAGTTGGCGAAAAATGACAACTTTTAGATCGCAGAAAACTACGGTGACCACCCATGTTTACGGACTCGTATCTCCCACCATAGAGATCCAAATTTAGTTTTTCTTTTTGGTATGCGAAGACCACTTAACCGAGATTAATTTCTGTCAAATACTATATTTTAATTATTGCTGTATATAGAATTAAATCAGATTGAAAAGCCTAAAAAATTTTAATTTCCAAAATTTATGATACGGAGTACGCCCCACCAAACGGGACCGCCCCGTCGCGTACCAAGTGTACCGCAAGGTGCGTACGGTATATCCAGACGTGTGGGCTTTCGCAAAAACTGATTTGGATGCGTGTGCGCATCGGAATCAGCCCTTGTGCGTAAAACTCCCTCGTATTGTGACTTTTGCAAAACTTTGTGCCATTTATTGTACGCTCGTCAGAATACGACAAAACTTGCGCCACTGGACTCGTGGCATCGTGCTGGTCCTGTGACCCAATTTTCACGCAATTATGAGACAGTTTACCAAGTCGCCTATTGGCAGGCCCTACGGTTAACTTTTTGGGCAAATTTGTGTTTGGCTCACCTGAATCCAAAATTGGACATATCATTGAGTTCGTACTAACTTTTAGAGTTATTTGACCTATAATTTGTCCTATTTAGAGATCTTTACTCTTGGCACACTTTTTGGTGCAAAGTGGGCCACATGTGGACCCCACTTTGACCAAAAATTACCATTTTGCCCCTGTATCCAAATTGGACGAAAGGGTAGTGATTTCTAGCTATTTTGCTAGTTTTGGAAGCGTTGGTGATGTCTATTTCAGCATCCGGAGACGTTTGTTTAGAGGCCGTAGTTTCTGATCCCGTGTCCTTGATATTTGGACATTTACACTTACAGATTTCTTGCCAGGCAAGTATACCTTGTCATTGTACTGTTATTTATATTCCTTTTAATGCATGCATGTCTTATTCTGCTTATTTTAGTTTATATATTTTAAACTGTTATATAAACTGTGCGTCCAAGAAAACTTGGGTACAACGACGGTGTCGTCGTATTATGTTTTTGTTATGTATATGCATAGGACCTACTTTATGAGACCACCCTATTATCATGAGGCATTTTTATGTTTTATTGGCCATGACACTGTTCTTATACGAGTTTGAGTCACGTGTATGATACAGACTTGCATACTCGGCTGGCCACTGGTACGTATAGGTCGTACGACGGATAGGGATAACTGCCGATAGAAACTTTGCATACTAGTTAGACCTGGCAATTATGTAGAGGTATTATCGTATCATGGATGTGACATAATTAGAGCATGGGGTGGAAAGAACAACAAGTAAGGCATTTGGGCTCCGTTACACTTTATTTTTATATAACCCGCACGCTCCGCCGGAGATGCGTGGTCGTGATGACCCCTATACTACCAGGCGGCCTTTGAGGTTCAAAAGACGTCATACTTTTTAGGCCCCTGAATCTCCAAGAGAATCATGCCAATCCTATTTTGGCCAGATAGCCCACTTGTTGCAACTAAATCCGTCTATATAACTACTGTTTCATATGGAGCCAGTTCCCTAGAGGGAACCTCCTTTTTTTGCCGCCCGCTGTGCTCCATCTTCTATTGATCGTTGATCGAACACAGGCCTTCCTTTCGCCTAAAGTTGTTCTCAAACTGCATTCACTTAGACGGTTAGGCGACCTCATTGGATGTTTATTTTTAGTACTTTATTAGCATGTTTATATGTATCTTGTTATGTCCCTCTGAGGACCTGGTACCTTTCCAGATATAGACGGGCAGGAGTATCCGCAGGAGTACGAACCTGGACCTGATGCTTCTTATCAGACTGAGGAGGTCTTACCTTCATAGTATCTATGATTCATTGCAGTTATTAGAGATTATAGTTGTTATTTCTTTTTAAATATTATTCTTATATTAGAGTTTGATTCTCTTCTCTCTTTAGTAGTTTTAGTATAGTCGATTGCAGTGGATTTGTTTCCATCCGACTATCATAATTTGAGACTTCCTATTTGATATTTAGTATTTATTCCTATTTAATTATTTATTTGTGCTGTGGATGAGATATAGATTGCGTGTGAATTGTTGACATATATTACCACTGGTGGGTTGGATATTCATGTACAGCGTACGTGCGTATATGGTTTCCAAATATTAGAGTTCGTATACATACGGCTGGTGTGTTACGTATTCCTAGTCTTACGTATTTTGGGACTGGGGCGTGACATGCGCCTTCACCATCCATGCTTCTGTTCAAAGTATTTTTAACTTAATTAAGTTCGAAAACTTTGAAGGGGGTCTAGTAGAAGCATAAAAAATTTTACACCATGGGCCAAATGTAGCCCAAGTCATGTGCTAAATATATCCATGTACTAATATTAGTGCAATAAAGGTCCCATGCAACAACACCCTAAATACCCCCATATGATAGTCCCCCATACGACGGTTCTCTATGTGCTACAGTCTAAGACATCACAACAGTATTCCCATTCGACAATATTCCCCTACGCTACTACTACACCGATGCTCCCCATGCGACATTATTCCTAATGCGCTGGAGTGTATACATCAAAGTTTTTGTCATTAACCGCCAAAGTCTTTGAATAAGTAAGGCATGACACATGTTACGTGGATTATGGGTACCAGCAATCCCAGATCTCAAATTTCCATATGACAGCTATATCATGACATGCACCTATCTATGGTAGCATGAGATCCGTCCACACATATGCATACATGGTCCTCTAAAGGGTATAAATAGTGGACGTCTCCCACACACACAAAAAAAGCGAAAAAGAAAGAGAAGAAGAGAAGGAAACTAGAGACAACCAAAGAGGGACATCAACTGATTTGCATACTTAAGTTCCCGAAGGCCTCGCGATTCTCTTTCGTCGGACTGTCAATGGAGTAAAGAAGTTGAATGCAGACTTTATCTCCACCGTCACACTTATCTAGATCCTTTTTTGTTCTCAGAACTATACGTATTAGAGTTTTTTTGTACCTTATTTTGTTATACTCCCATTAATACAAAAGTTCATTCAACTTTTCCCATATTTTTTGTGATATCGATAAAGCTTTACATCCTGAAGCATCAGCGACTTTCCTAAAGTCAGTTTTAGTACCATTGTTCCGATCCCAAGTATTTTAGCTTGTGCCTTGTTCACTATTGAAACCTTCTCGGAAGTAGGCTTTTATGTGGTAAACCACTCATTCTTAGAGCAAATATGGTAGGATGCACTAGTGTCCACCCACGAGTCAGTGTCGACACCAGTTGAGTCAACCTGGGAATCATACCAACCAAGTTAGTCTCACTTTACTCTTTCGGTTTAGGCTTGGATTTCTATTCCTTCTTGTAGTGGCCCTTCTTTTCACAGTTGAACCAAGTCACATCAGACTTGGATTTGGCTTGAACGAAGCTGACTTCACCTTTAGATGGTTGAAGTCCTTTTTTTTGTTGTAAGAAGCCTTCTACTTCCCTTTGGAGTCTCCAACATACACCATGTTGACCGTGGCTATCTTTTGGATAGTGTGTCCACTTTGAGTTGAGCCCTCAACTCGTCTACAACATGGATCTAGTATTGGAGGCGCTAAAGATTAACCTCCATTTTTTTGGGTGCATATTTGCAATAAAGCTGCTCCATCCAAGCAGGAGCTTGGCAACATTGCCCCCAACAATGAATTTGTCTACAAGGGGCATGCCATCATCCTCAAGTTTTTGATGTAACTTAAAAAATTCTTTGACTTGAGGCAACATCATCTTGTCATCCTCAAGTCACATCTTAAATTAATTTTTTGTGACATGAATCTTGGATCTGTTCTCGTTAGACTTGTAGTACCTATCTAGAGACTCCTAGATGTCCTTTGCATAAAATTTCTTGCTATATGACTCCGCCATGGTATCTTCCATGGAGTTCAGAATCAACAGTTGTTTGCTATGAACAAAAAGTTATACAAACTTTTATGTTACAAACTAAAAAGAAAAGAAAAGAAAAGAAAAGAAAAGAAAACAAAAGAAAACAAAAGAGCACAATAAATCCTATACAAGAATTTAGAGCACAAAAATTCTAGGGAAGTTGAGCTGTAGAGATCTGAACTGTGGTCAATTACTTTACTCCTTGGACCACTAGACACAAAGAAAGAAATGCAAGTGCTTGAACTTGGACACTTAGAGAACTTGGCAACAAGGAAGATTTGGTAGCACTGCCACGTAGACCTTCTATCCTTCTCTTTCTGTCCGTTCACTTCTGTCCGTGTGAGACACCACTGGTCTTATATTTATAACCATTCAACACTGGAACAGTTATTAGAAGCTAGACGCACAAAGTAACCAATTAATATTAAATTTTTATTTTGTGCGCACACTTTTGAGAATTCATAACCCACGTATTGTTGAGTGGGTGAAAAATTTGCTGTCAGCTTGACATGTGGCTCCCTGTATGAGGAATGCTCTGGTAGTGGCGATAACTGCATGTACACATTCTGTGAGGATCATGTCCTTCGAGACATGTATCTTAACTGCTCACTGTCAGTTAGGATCATAGGCGCACTATTATAAAATTTGGAGATAGTAGCCATACTGGCGTACTTTGATAAGGTTTGGAAGAAGTGGCCATACTGGTTCACTATGGTAGAGATAGCTCACTGGCACACTCTGATAGAATTCTGCACACTTGCGTACTCTGATAGAGTTTAGCCCATTGGCATATTCTGATAGAGTATAGCACACTAGCATACTCTGATAGAGTTTAGTACACTGGTGTACTCTGATAGAGTTTAGGTCAGTCTGTCCACTAAACAATAACCTGGATCTGCGTGCCAAAGATCTTCTATATTAATGATTTAATCTTTTTGAATGATGTGTCTGTCAGCTGTCAGTTTTATTGTATTAAATATAATGGAGAAAGACATGATGATTGTACGCCTGTCTTTGAGGAATGGACTGAATGACTAGAGTGCGTCTCTGCTCACAACTTTGGGAAAGTGTGCCATTCCTTTGCTGAGAATGTTTTATAAGAAAGTATGCCATCACTTTCTTCTTGAACTTGTTTCATAAGAAAGTATGCCATCTCTTTCTTGTATCTGGAGGCGTACTTTTTATGCTTCTACAAGCCCCCTTCAAAGTTTTCAACTTTTTAGAATAAATTCAAAATACTTTGAACTAGAAACATGAAAAGAAGTTAGGATATTTGTATACGCATTCTGGTAGAATCCTAACAGATTGCTGATGTGGCTATGTCTTAAATAAAAATTTGACTAAATTCCTGATTTGATGCAGTCTTCAAGGCATTGGATGCGACATTATTTTTGAGAAATTTTTGGAATTCGGGATATCTCTCTTCGCCTATATATAAGTGGAAAGAGAGCCCCCATCAGAACAAAGCCCTCATTAGAACCCCTAAAAATTTCTCCTTCTTATCGTGAGAATGAGCACGGCTATCTTTCGGATCAAGCCTAAGAAGAAGACGGCAATCACGATAACCACCACAAGCATTCAAGAAGTCGTAAGAGGAGACGCCCTCCGTCTATGTGTAAGATGAAGATATTCCATTGCTTCTAATCTTTTTTCCTTCCTTTCTTTTTGTCCAATGTAAACAGTAGAGAGTACAGGGAATTTTATGAGCACAAACATGATGCACATGGATATTTCCCTCTTTCGGAGTGGAATTAACTTTCTGGGGCACTTTTTGAGTTTTGAACGAATTCGAAAAGTTCACGCACTTTTTCTCTTTTAGAGTTAAACATAAACTGTCTGTGCACTCTCTGATTTTTGAACGAATTCAGAAAGTTTGCATACTTTTCCTTTTTTATAGTAAAAAGGGACTGTCTGCACACTTTTTGAGTTTTAACAAACTTGATGAGTGTGCACATTTTCCCAGTATATGTACGTATCTTTTTCCTTTAGTCAAAATGCTGATAGCGTGCCTTTTTGCGTAGGGATAACACTAGACTACTTCTTTCACGATGGAGCATGGACGGATATCATAGATTTTGTCGTTCGTACTGAACAGACATATTACCCCGAAGACCATAGTTGTCTTCAGATCCATCTTATTGTGATCACTCCCCTAACATGGCCGCCGTATCGATTACAGGATTGGGATTGGGATTGGAATCTTAACCAGGACTTCTAATAGCGTCCCATCCTCATGACAAAGGGGGCCCATGTATATTTTAAACAAATTTATGCAGTCCTAGCTTTGTGTTGCAACCTCCCTTACTATCCATTAGTATGGATTCTTTTTCATGTATTGAGGTTTGCAATGAGGAATGAGGAGATGGGGATGGCTCTGTGATAGATTTCCATCATATGTAATCACAATTTTGGAATAAAAATCCAGATGTAATAGATTTTTATCATATATAATCATGATTTTGAACATGAATAAAATCTTGGCTTGATTCTGTTTTGCTGCCACGTATTGCTGACTAATTAATTTCTACCTCAATCAAGGAGAAGAGTTAACCCCGCATATTAGAGCGAACTAGACTTTGTGCGCACTATGCAACCATATCTATCAACTGGCTGGTGTACATATTATGCAACTGTTCCCATCGTACATGTGGGAGTCTTTAAAAAAAATGTAGAATACCAACGACCGCACTTTGGGTTTGGTGCTTGGCTCTTCACTTAGGGAAATAAATAGTTACCTCCCTTCACTTATGTTTCATGCATGGAAATTTGAACCTTCAACTTCTTTTATAATTACTAGAGTTTGTTCACTAAATTTCTAACTTTTCACTCAAACTAGCCTTTGTCCAATGGCTTCCCAAGATACTTCTAGAAAGAGGGCAAGGGAAATCGATTAAGTGACCGCTTCCTCTCCTGTTAAGGCTAACTGTGGACACGCTTCTACCACTCTTATGTCGCTCCCTGTTGAGGAGAAGAAAGATGTGTCCTCTATACCCTGCAGGATCTTACAAAATTTGTAAATAATAGCGATTTAAATGACTATAATTCTTCCTTCCTCTAAATTGCACTATTGTCCTCTTTTCTTACTTTTTTTCAATGAAATTTTTTGCATCCTTTCTGTTTTATACGTAGGAAAAGGAAATTTTCTCAAACAATCTTTAGATAAGTACGTAAGGGTAGATGCGACTATGTTGAGATTAATTAAAAAGTACTGACCGGATAGCAAAAAGAGAAACCATATGAATCAGGCTAGG
Organism: Iris macrosiphon; assembly: GCA_036927795.1. Lineage (NCBI taxonomy): Eukaryota > Viridiplantae > Streptophyta > Magnoliopsida > Asparagales > Iridaceae > Iris > Iris macrosiphon. The sequence goes on from JAYESA010000009.1 coordinate 131,450,826, forward strand.
GCCAACCACTCAACTAAGAAAGATTTGACAAAAAATGCTTTCCTTATCATAGCTATGATTTGAATGATGTCATCAAAAATGTCACGAGTATTGAGATAATTTCATTTGGAAGAATTTTTTAGACTTATTATCCATTGCATACTTGAAACTAAGCACAAATAATAAGTTAGAAGGAAATAGCACTATCAGAGGTAATATGGACATGATAGCTTTTCAGATTAGGACCCCATTGTATATATATGCTCAGAGGTGATATGGACGTGGTAGAGTATAATTCCATGGGAATAATTTGGTGGACTTATTACCCATGTCGTGCTTTTACGGAGTACATGTAATCAAGTTTGAAGATGAAATGCTATCAGAGATAATATGGACATGATAGATTACAACTCCGTGAGGAAAAATAGTGTAGAGGTGATATGCACATGACTGTTCTTCTTTAGCATATTTTACTCTACTAAAGAATTTTGAGGACCCATTACTTATAACATATTCAAGAATCTTGAATAAAATAGTTTGAGATGAGAAAATGTTACACAAAATTTGTGAAGACATTTCTCCAACCTTACTGTGAAAGAAAAACTTTAAGGTGGACCTATTACCCATAACATTTGAAGACTTCTTTGATACGGATAATATATTTTATAATTTACATTATTAGAAAATAAATGTCGTACTGTATATTTATATTATCGGGGAAATAATGTAGTAAATACATACATTGTGTATTTATAAATGACTTATAGGAGATGAAAAATACAAGGTCTAGACATAGTATTTTTTGAGGAATTTTCTATTGATGCGCATCATCAGCAAGTTTTCTACCCAGTATGCACTATTAGAATATACAGGTTCCACTACGAAAGGACCTTCCCACTTGGCTTGGAACTTTTCTTTGCTTTTGTGCATCATGATCATTGGTCTCCTGACCGTCAGAGCAAGATTACCGACTTGAAATATTCTTTCTTTGACCTTTATGTTAACGGATCAAGAGATACGTGCCTGGTAAAGCTCAATACACTATTGAGCTTGTAAGAACTTTTTATCCAATATCTCCATCTCTTGAAGTTACAAACGATCATTATTTTCAACGGTTAGCTAATTAGAGAGAGGTATCCCGAGGGAAGGAATTTGGATCTCTAGAGGAAGAACTACTTCACACCCATAAACTAGAGAATATGGTGTGCTACAAGTAGGAGTACGTACCGTTGTCCGATAGGCCCATCAACAATCATTCCAATCACGCTTATTGGATGAGACAAACCACTTGAGGAGTTTAATTATGGTTTTATTGAAGGCTTCTGCCACTCTCCGTTCCCGATATACATATTTGGAACGTATTCTTGCTTATTGACATGGTTGTCAGGTTGGTTGGAGGTCAGACTATTTTCTGGTAGAGTTGGTTCTTGGTTTATTTTGATATCAGGGCTTTGTCATGACTTGAACATTGGTTAAGTGAACCCAAACCCTCCCTATATAAACCAAAATACACACACTCTCTTCTTATTATTTCCTTTCCATATTCTCTCTTAGGTTTTCTCTCTCCCTCCATAGGCAAGTACACCTTACATAAAAATGAAGAAACCTTCTATTTTATGAGTATATTATGTTTGCTATGTGATTCTTCATATATTTAGAACTTGTTATTGTCGGATTTGGTGGATGGATTAGTATAGATCTACATTTTTAGTTGATCACTTTTGATGTGTTCTTGGGTTTTCTTGGATTTTGATCTTTAAAAACTTGATATTTTTGATTTTTCTTTTGTTCTATGTTGATGAGCATTTGATTTTTGAGTAGTTTAAAACTTTACTTTGTTGGATTTGGACTTTGTTTGAGTTTTCTATTGAAGGAACCAAACTTGGGTTTTCAAAACTATTATGGTCGAAACATATTGTTCTAGGACGAAGGTGCTCCATGCGGCAAGCTTAGTATGTGGCCTAGACTTCTCGCTCCAAAGTCAGCATGTGGCCATCTTGTTGTACGTATCACTAGAATCTGCACATGCGCCCCATGGCCAAATGCATAAAACTTGAACGAATAAAATTTTACTAAGTCCAAAAGATTTCATGCGGTCAAGTGTGTATGTGGCCAAGTGGAGCATGCGTCCTCGAGCTATGCGTTTTCTCTTTCTTTGAACACATGACTCAGCACCTCTGTAACCTCCGATTTCCAATTTCCAAAATAATTAGATTTTAATTTATTTTAAAATATCGAGTTTTATAAAATATTTTCCTTGAAAATTTTCATTTGATTTTGAACGATGTTTGATTGTAGAAGGTAATTTAAAAAAATCTTTTATAAAAATCATTTTTCCTAAATGACGATGTATTACAAAATAAATAAATAAATAATATATATTCCTCTAGTTTCAAATATTTATTGGCTTGAAATCATAAAATTATTTATTGGATAAAATTAATTAAAGGACTAGTTGTTTCTTCAAAATAATTTTTATAATTAATGGAATAGTAAATAAATAAATTACGTAGCTTTTCTAAAATATTTTCTGAAATTATAATCTTTTCTTTTAAATTTTTCAAATTACCATTTCCTATTAACTAGCCAGCACACCCTCATTTTTCCCCACGTGAGAAACCCGTTTGATTAATTCTGGGCCATTCATTATTGGGCCAACCCGCAACCCTTTATCCCACACCATCTCTCCCTATTTAAGTTCTCATTCTCACAACTACCTAGAAACCCTAGCTAGCCTTCACAAATTCCCACAAGCCAAAGCCACCACCATTTTTGTGTGCTCGTGTCCGTGTGTCCAGCATCACCATGTCAGCCGTGATGGCCTCGGGTCCGACCCCGGGTGTCCCACAGTATCCATTCATTTTCTGGGTTCGGTTACAACATTACAACCGATTTTGTGTCCGACACCACCCGGACACAACCCCCACACCACAGTACATTCAACCCGTGTCCAACACCGGACACGTCTACAGTGCACCCCATCGTGTCCAGCCTCGGACACGATCGACCCAGACACACAGAACCCTAACCCTAGATCTAGCCGCCGAGTCCAGCAGGTCGCCGCCGAGTCGAGCAGGCCGCCGCCGAGTCGAGCGCCTGTAGTCGAGCTCGCCGTGGCCGACCAGACGCCACCGCCGCTGGAACCAGCCACCGCCGTCTCCTCGATCTGGCCGCCTGCCACCACCTGGAGTCTCTCGAGTCGATCGCCGCCGGAGCCGACGTCGTCGCCGCCGATCTGGCTTAGATCCGCTGCCGCCGTCGGGTCGAGTCCGCCGCCGAGCTCGAAACCGCCGCCGCCTCGAAGCGCCCGCCTCCTCGCCGAGTTCGAGCAGCCGCCACCGCCTCGAGTCGAGCCCGCCGCAGAGGATCCCCTCCTCGCTGAGTTCCCGCTGCCGCCTCACCTGCGCCGACCCCGGCGGAGCCCCGCGCCGACCTCGACGGAAAATCCCCCGTGAGCCCCTCTTCTCCTCCCCTTTCTTTTTCTGTGTAGTTAGTAAAGAGTAAGTTACGGTTAGAGTATTAATATAATTAGTATAAGTTAGGTATAATTAGCTTAATGTTTAATTAATTAGATTAATGGTTAAATAATTAATCAATTAGTATAATTTAATTAGTTTAGTTAAAAATGATTAGTTAGTTAATTAATTAATTAGATTAGTTTAGTTAATTGTTAATCAGTAGTTAATTAGTAATCAATTAGTTTAATTAAATTATAAAATCAGTTTAATATATATAATTAGTGTGTATAATTAGTGAATAATATATGTATGTGTATATATAATTAATATGATTATATATATATACGTATTCTAGTATAGGTAATATTGGTATGTGTACATAAATATATTTCGTGTGTACTTAAAATATTTTCAAAATATAAAATGGGTATGTAGTTAATTTAGTGCATGTATATATATATGTGTAAGTATATTAATGTTAATTTATATATGTATTTAATGTGATTAATATATATATAAATACGTATTCTACTACATGTATTATTAGTATACTCAATATGTATTTTACTATATAAAATTGGTATAAGTTTAATAAAAACATAATTTGGCATATGTATATATATATATCTTGTACATACAATTAATGTATTGTATATATATTTAATGTGATGTACTAGTATTAGTATATATTTTAATAATAACATTGACAATATACATATATATATATATATATTGTAAATACATTTAAATTGGTGCATGAATATATATTGTAAGTATTAATGATAATTAATAATATGTGTATTTATCTACGTATCCCTACTAGATGGCCCTAGTTGACTAGTGCCATACCTAACATGGCCCTGAGACCAGTATTTTTGACTGTGTTAGTGTAGCATCTGATGCAAATGTGGTTTGCTTGTGTTATGTTTATAGGACTGTTGGTTTACCCAGGGGATACTCTGGAATAGGACATCAATAATTACCAGCTAAGGACCCAAGGCGAGTACATTCTCTGATTAGTTTCTAATTTATGATATCTCCTATGTTCACTGTATCTAGTGTAAATATCCATGTTCCCGACACGTTGGTTACACGGATTGGTATACACGGATCTCGTCATGAGATGTTATTCCTTATTCATGGTGTAACTTGTACAAGACTTGTTTCCTTGATATCTTGTGCATGTACAGACACTGATTCCCGGGGAGATTTGCTACCTTCCTAGGGAATCCCGTGCCATAGCGTACCATGATTGGATCTACTATACCAGTCGGGGGTTTGGGGAGTACTTTAGTGTAGATATGTGATCATACCCAACTTTATATGCACCATAGCTCACCCCACATCTCACGTCGGGTGCGGCCTGACCATTTACATGTCTCCTCACTGTTACATCGGTTAGCCCTACTAACCCATGTAATGAGTTTACATGCCTCCTCACTGTTACATCGGTTAGCCCTACTAACCCATGTAATGAGTTTACTAGTCCCAAGCCGATCACATGTTAAAGCTAGTACTCACACACTTAGTCATAGAATTCTTGCTCATGGACATATTGTTTCTTTTCCTGCATTACTTACAGTATTTCCAGTACTTCTCTCATTGTACATTTCTCGTACTTATACATGCATCTGGTATATTTCCACCTAGAACTGCTACATAGTTTATGTCATTTATATAGAACTGCTATTTAGAGGTGTACTTTGCTCCTTCCTGACTGGAAAATATTTTTCCAGACTGTGACCTTAGTAGACTGGCTCTGACATACTTGGGGATTGGAAGTAATGATTGCAGGTATGATTATTGTGTCATTAGACTTGTGTTGTATTCTTTTATTTCTTTATTTTCCTATCATGCTGTAGTTGTGATTGAGTATTTCTAGATTTATTTTATGTTATCCACGTCTTCTTATGGAGTTGGATACTAGCGTGAGATTGTTTAGATAGTACTTGACCTAGACAGCGTTCTACCGCCGATGCTGCGGCGTAGGCTGGACGTACCCACGCTCTCGTGCCCCTAAACCGGGTGCGGGTCATGACACGTTTTAGTGGTGGCCCATGCAGGTCAGACTTCGCAAGTTGTGCGATGTCGTGGTAGTGCGACGTCATAGTTGTACTACTGCGTACCTGCTATAGAATATAGGACATAGGATACTAGGATGAGAGAAGATACTCAATCACAAATTCTTGAGAGATTTCCTGGGATGACCCCAAGAGAATCTCATTTTCAATTTAAATCTTTCCTTATTTCCGTCCGCTCTCGCTTGTTGTTACTGAACTTGATTCTTGTTGAGCAGTTATTAAATTAAATTCTTGATATCATTGTTGAGTTAATTCTTGTTGACGAGTTGTTAACTTTAATTCCTGGTATCGTTGTTGAGTTGATTTCAAATTGAGATGAATTTTTACGGACTAGAATTTATGGTATCATCTGATGACATATATTGATGAGGACAGTGAGGAAGGTAAAACGTCTACTTTGGTTATGGAACCTAGAATTTATCGCAGCCATATTAGCTGTCGTGACGAGAACGTAGGAACCTAACTTGGATGTACATACTTTAGTTATAAGATTTAGAGTTCTCGCAGCCATACCGGTTGGCATGGCGAGTATTCTAGATAACATGATTATAGGGTTGTATACCTTAGTTACGGAACCTGTCGTTTATCGCGTCTATGCTTACTGGCGTGGCGAGGATTCTGAGTGTCATGATTTCGGATAGACGTGTATGATTATCAGGTTGTATCTTAAATTGGTTCTTAAAATACCATCTCAAGACTTATCTATTTCTGTTATTCCAGGACTTTGTTCCACCGCTTCTTTCTTTACTAGCAGTAAAGATACCTTCTGTCCTCAATTCAGTCTTCGAGCTCCTATTCCTTGAGGATTTCTTGTTAAGCATGGTAATTAGTGGCTTGTAATTTTGTCTGTATTTTGTATTAGTGTTGACTGTGTTGTTAGTGAGTTGTAAGTGTTTCTTAGTTGGACATGTGAGCAGTAGGCTTTAATCCAGAGTTAGCCCTTAGCATAGTACCTTGTACCAATGGTTCTAGGATAAGTGTCATTATAGTACTATAAGTAGAAGGAGAGTATAGAGTATCAGTGATATTTCAAGAGTTAGTATCAGAGCCCATTTACCCGTCCTGGATAATCATGATTATGTAATTGAGTGATCTATGTAAACAAGTAAGTATCGAGGAAATTGTATTGAAGATTAATGGAGCATAACGTCCAATCTGATGATTGATATCGGGCGTGTTGAAGGTAAAGAAATTTATATGCATAAGGAGTTAATGAGGTGTCATGAGTAGAGAAATATCGGAATAGGTAAGGAAGATGGTGAAGTGTATCACGGATTAGTTTAATAGGCTTTAAAGGATTAAAGGAAATACCTATACAACCATCGAGATGAGGAACCATGTACATGCCCATGAGAGTAAAGAAACATGAGTGTTATAGTAGATACATGTAATCCTGAGATATAAGGAGCTTGATGAATGATCCATTAATGAAGCTAGTGATATAATACCAAGAGTGCTAATGATTCTATATCGAGGATTAGTCAAGGATGACGTTAATAACAGTAAGCACTCTGTGTGTTGATAATTAGATGATATACCAATTGACATAAATTGAAATCATGAAAGAAAACACAGTTGATGATAACTTTGATCATTGGAGGTAATAGTGCAAGTGATTCGGGCAGTACAAATTTAGTACACAGTTCTAGACAATAGAGGTATTGAGTGCACCTTGAGTATCAGAGACCGTGAGCACTAATATGTACATTGAGGAGTTATAAATTAAAAGGTGGAAATGAATTTTAAATTTTCAGAATTTTTAAGGAGTTGAGATTTTATGTTGTTAAAATATTGAGGATTTAAATTTGATTCACTAAACATAGTTAAGGCTACAAAGATTTTAGAAGTGATTAAATTTTATTTCGATGTGAAGTATCTAATTTTGAGGAGGTATATGCATTTTATTTTAAGTTGATCGGGAAGTTAAACCTTGATGATTATTTTGAGGATTAATTTTGGTAGATGAGAGATATGAATATTAATATATGATTAGTTGATATGGGTGACAGTGTACATGAATAGAAATTAGTTAGTGAATGTGCTAGAGTTAAGTGGTTGATAGCAGATACCGCAAGTAATATGTTAGCAGGTTCTTTCTTTTCTTTCCTAATGTTCTTTTCGTCTTTTGATTGATTGATTCCCTAGTAACGTGGTTTATATTCGTGATTTTCTTGTTAGAACTTAGCTAGTAGTACACCCTAACAGAGACTGAAATACCATGACAAAAGATGCATGACCTTTATTTTCTTAAATTGCATGGCCGTAGGTAGAGTTTTCTTAAACCATGATCATTGGGTTATGACCATAGCAAAGACCTATGATGAGATTATGACTGACAAAAAGAGACAAGAGGATTAAATTGTGGAGGAGCATTAAATTAAATAAAGAATTTAGGGGTTGTTATAACAGAGTTGATGGAATCATTGTTTTTGCGAAAATCGAGGTTTGATTGAAATTCGAGGACAAACATTAACTTAAAGGGAGAATTAAGAAATTCACAGAGCCAAGAATTTGAGGATTTATTAATTTTAAGGAGGTCTTGATATGATTGAATTGATTATTAAAAAAAAAAAAAAAAAATTGAGAAATTTGAGAGATTATCATTTTATTTAGTTGATTGCAAGATAGAAATTTTATATATTATGAATGTTGCATTGAAGATTCTGGAAGCATCGTATCGTTGAGTATTTGAGGAAAAAGAAAATCAGGAAATAAAATCGTAAATGGAATAGTGTCGAATTCAATTCTTGGGATAAGGAGTTAGATTGGAATAAGCATCAATTGAATTTGAGTTAGATGATTGATGAGTGTTTAAAGTTAAATTTTGGGATGCAGATTTTTAAGTTTTATAAATATGCATTGATTGGATTTCAATTAAAACGATTGGATAGTAAAATTTTGTATTTAGTTATTTACTCAAAATTTGAGGAGATTATGATACGACTGGAATTCAATTAAAATATTGAGGATTTGAGTAGTAAAAAAAAAAAAAATTTTACATTGGGATAATAAATTCAGAGGATGAAGAAAAAAAATATTAGTTCAAAACCCGGAAACATTATACATACGGATAAAGAAATATGGAATGAAATGAAGCTCATGGTAAAGAAGATTATAATATAATTGATTATGGGATCATATAATTGAAGGTCGTAAGGTAAGATCATGGTATATTGAGGTTGTGATTTAAATTAAAATCTTGACCATGACAGTAACATTTGAAATCGAAGAAAATAATCGAGGTATAGTTGACGTTAAGATAAACAAACTCGAATTTGATGATAAGGCTTTTGATTCAGAAATTCTAAGATCTAATCTAATAAGTTTGTGGAATTTGAAACTTTTATAAGTATTAGTTAATGATGAATCACAAGATTGAGAAAAGTAAAATGAACGAGGATAAAAAGGAAGGATTATTTTCAGATGGTAGTAAAGACTACTCTTTTTCCTAGAAATCAAGAAAGGCGATTAGATGTCTCTTGATTACATTCTGAAGGATGTATTTAAGTTTCTTAAATCAAATTGTCGACCGTATCCTTCGAATTAGCTATAACTTTCATGTCTATATCATTCATTATACTGGGTCTTCCTTGGTTTAGTTACTTTGAAAAGGTAACGTGCATTATTCCAATTATCCTTTTTTCAGTGATCGTGTCTACTTCCCAAAACCTAAACTTTCTAGAGGATTCAAGGCCGAGCCATGATTCCTTCAAGTTATTCCTGTCTTAAACCATATTTTCTTTTTCTTCATGTTTCCTTCTGTTTGGTAAATATTTTCCTTATAGAAATATTTTCTTCAATGATATATTCATCATTATGAACAACAAATTTTTTCTATCCTAGTCATCCCTAAAATTTCGAGGACGAAATTTTTCTAAGGTGGATAGACTTGTAACCTCCGATTTCCAATTTCCAAAATAATTAGATTTTAATTTATTTTAAAATATCGAGTTTTATAAAATATTTTCCTTGAAAAATTTCATTTGATTTTGAACGATGTTTGATTGTAGAAGGTAATTTAAAAAAATCTTTTATAAAAATTATTTTTCCTAAATGACGATGTATTACAAAATAAATAAATAAATAATATATATTCCTCTAGTTTCAAATGTTTATTGGCTTGAAATCATAAAATTATTTATTGGATAAAATTAATTAAAGGACTAGTTGTTTCTTCAAAATAATTTTTATAATTAATGGAATAGTAAATAAATAAATTACGTAGCTTTTCTAAAATATTTTCTGAAATTATAATCTTTTCTTTTAAATTTTTCAAATTACCATTTTCTATTAACTAGCCAGCACACCCTCATTTTTCCCCATGTGAGAAACCCGTTTGATTAATTCTGGGCCATTCATTATTGGGCCAACCCGCAACCCTTTATCCCACACCATCTCTCCCTATTTAAGTTCTCATTCTCACAACTCCCTAGAAACCCTAGCTAGCCTTCACAAATTCCCACAAGCCAAAGCCACCACCATTTTTGTGTGCTCGTGTCCGTGTGTCCAGCATCACCGTGTCAGCCGTGATGGCCTCGGGTCCGACCCCGGGTGTCCCACAGTATCCATTCATTTTCTGGGTTCGATTACAACATTACAACCGATTTTGTGTCCGACACCACCCGGACACAACCCCCACACCACAGTACATTCAACCCGTGTCCAACACCGGACACGTCTACAGTGCACCCCATCGTGTCCAGCCTCGGACACGATCGACCCAGACACACAGAACCCTAACCCTAGATCTAGCCGCCGAGTCCAGCAGGCCGCCGCCGAGTCGAGCAGGCCGCCGCCGAGTCGAGCGCCTGTCGTCGAGCTCGCCGTGGCCGACCAGACGCCACCGCCGCTGGAACCAGTCACCGCCGCCTCCTCGATCTGGCCGCCTGCCACCACCTGGAGTCTCTCGAGTCGATCGCCGCCGGAGCCGACGTCGTCGCCGCCGATCTGGCTTAGATCCGATGCCGCCGCCGGGTCGAGTCCGCCGCCGAGCTCGAAACCGCCGCCGCCTCGAAGCGCCCGCCTCCTCGCCGATTTCGAGCAGCCGCCACCGCCTCGAGTCGAGCCCGCCGCAGAGGATCCCCTCCTCGCCGAGTTCCCGCTGCCGCCTCACCTGCGCCGACTCCGGCGGAGCCCCGCGCCGACCTCGACGGAAAATCCCCCGTGAGCCCCTCTTCTTCTCCCCTTTCTTTTTCTGTGTAGTTAGTAAAGAGTAAGTTACGGTTAGAGTATTAATATAATTAGTATAAGTTAGGTATAATTAGCTTAATGTTTAATTAATTAGATTAATGGTTAAATAATTAATCAATTAGTATAATTTAATTAGTTTAGTTAAAAATGATTAGTTAGTTAATTAATTAATTAGATTAGTTTAGTTAATTGTTAATCCGTAGTTAATTAGTAATCAATTTGTTTAATTAAATTATAAAATCAGTTTAATATATATAATTAGTATGTATAATTAGTGAATAATATATGTATGTGTATATATAATTAATGTGATTATATATATATACGTATTCTAGTATAGGTAATATTGGTATGTGTACATAAATATATTTCGTGTGTACTTAAAATATTTTCAAAATATAAAATGGGTATGTAGTTAATTTAGTGCATGTATATATATATGTGTAAGTATATTAATGTTAATTTATATATGTATTTAATGTGATTAATATATATATAAATACGTATTCTACTACATGTATTATTGGTATACTCAATATGTATTTTACTATATAAAATTGGTATAAGTTTAATAAAAACATAATTTGGCATATGTATATATATATCTTGTACATACAATTAATGTATTGTATATGTATTTAATGTGATGTACTAGTATTAGTATATATTTTAATAATAACATTGACAATATACATATATATATATATATATATTGTAAATACATTTAAATTGGTGCATGAATATATATTGTAAGTATTAATGATAATTAATAATATGTGTATTTATCTACGTATCCCTACTAGATGGCCCTAGTTGACTAGTGCCATACCTAACATGGCCCTGAGACCAGTATTTTTGACTGTGTTAGTGTAGCATCTGATGCAAATGTGGTTTGCTTGTGTTATGTTTATAGGACTGTTGGTTTACCCAGGGGATACTCTGGAACAGGACATCAATAATTACCAGCTAAGGACCCAAGGCGAGTACATTCTCTGATTAGTTTCTAATTTATGATATCTCCTATGTTCACTGTATCTAGTATAAATATCCATGTTCCCGACACGTTGGTTACACGGATTGGTATACACGGATCTCGTCATGAGATGTTATTCCTTATTCATGGTGTAACTTGTACAAGACTTGTTTCCTTGATATCTTGTGCATGTACAGACACTGATTCCCGGGGAGATTTGCTACCTTCCTAGGGAATCCCGTGCCATAGCGTACCATGATTGGATCTACTATACCAGTCGGGGGTTTGGGGAGTACTTTAGTGTAGATATGTGATCATACCCAACTTTATATGCACCATAGCTCACCCTACATCTCACGTCGGGTGCGGCCTGACCATTTACATGTCTCCTCACTGTTACATCGGTTAGCCCTACTAACCCATGTAATGAGTTTACATGCCTCCTCACTGTTACATCGGTTAGCCCTATTAACCCATGTAATGAGTTTACTAGTCCCAAGCCGATCACATGTTAAAGCTAGTACTCACACACTTAGTCATAGAATTCTTGCTCATGGACATATTGTTTCTTTTCCTACATTACTTACAGTATTTCCAGTACTTCTCTCATTGTACATTTCTCGTACTTATACATGCATCTGGTATGTTTCCACCTAGAACTGCTACATAGTTTATGTCATTTATATAGAACTGCTATTTAGAGGTGTACTTTGCTCCTTCCTGACTGGAAAATATTTTTCCAGACTGTGACCTTAGTAGACTGGCTCTGACATACTTGGGGATTGGAAGTAATGATTGCAGGTATGATTATTGTGTCATTAGACTTGTGTTGTATTCTTTTATTTCTTCATTTTCCTATCGTGCTGTAGTTGTGATTGAGTATTTCTAGATTTATTTTATGTTATCCACGTCTCCTTATGGAGTTGGATACTAGCGTGAGATTGTTTAGATAGTACTTGACCTAGACAGCGTTCTACCGCCGATGCTGCGGCGTAGGCTGGACGTACCCACGCTCTCGTGCCCCTAAACCGGGTGCGGGTCGTGACAACCTCCTTGGCTCATCTTTTCATGACTTTGTCTTGTTTTTCTGACAAACTTTATTGTATGCCACATCAGTCACATCATCACTTTATGCCATTTTTTTTACTTATATTTATTGCCCATCACTTTTGCACTTGTCTCGAAGAGTGGACCATGCCCCATCCATGCATCCTTGATATTCATGCGGCTCGCGACTTTATGCGGCCTTAAAACCCATGCGACCTCGACTTTATGTGGCACCCTGGCTGTAAGATCATTGTTTCATGCACACATTGAACACTTGCTTGGTTTAAAGATGTTCTCGTTTGATTAAATGATTGCGATGCTATGTGTTAAACTTAGAAAGGACTTATATAACCCATATGTGACCCTGTGTTAAATTGACTAAGTACCTGACATGAGCCCTGTAGATGTGGCCTTATATGTACTTACTAATTTTTCTTGATTACCTAATTATACGTTGGATAAAATAAGGGGCATTGTTAAACTTGGGGGTAGGTATGCAATCCCGGTCATTGTTTGGTTTAAGGATTGTGGATCTGATCTCGAGGAGTTCTCACACTACTCTTATTCTTATCTATCGATATAATAAAGTGACAATTATTATGACCAGTGCTTAACTGTCCTGTCCTGAATGACTTGCTACTTGGTTATTTATCCTTGATCTTGATATTAACCTTGATACTAGAACTTGTTCCTGCCCTGACTATTGTATCCGTGCTGATACACTTGATCGCACCAAGAGAGCTACTTGATATATATGTTGAGCCGTCGTGCCACATATACTTGCTACATGATATATGTAATTATTTCCAGGCATGAATCTGGTAGTTGGACAGTGACTTTAGTCGTGGCTAGATAGTATTGATTATTGCATCATACTTTGGTAAATCCATATTTAACTTGCGAGTAACAATATGGGTTCATATCAAGAGTGCCTGTACTTAAAGTATGACATCTAAGAAGAATGTTCATGTGGCCACGAAATAAGATTTTATTAACCCAGGGTTAACTAGGCAAGTTAACTTGTAGAGCATTGGGATGGAACGGTATCCCGAGATCATGTATGTCGAGCCACCATAAATCAGCTGAGAGTAAAGGCTGGCCAGCACATATACTGTATATCATTCGCACTAGTGGAGTGTAGTATCTGATCTAAATATAAGACCGAGCCAATATCTTTCTTATAGAAAGCCTGTAACTGTTACTTATCGTTAATTTGCTCAGTGCCCTTGCTAGGGGCGGGTGCATCTTATATATAATCATTTGTTCAGCCAGCCCTAATTGATTATGGCACGATCTGAGGATACTTATGTATTGTATTATTGGGATAACCCAAAGATCACATATCAAGCTATAATATATGATTGGTTGTTTAAATTTCTTGTAATGCATGCCTAGTCTAGAAGTTGGACTATCGTGGCATGATGATTCAATACATGTCCTTGTTTGGTTGTTGGATTATGTCATTATGTCACGATAATCCCTATACTGAAGCTAGATTATTTTCTTCTATGTAATATCTCTGATTGTATATTGTGCCTTCTGTTAAATAGAATTATGGACATATGATATTGTAGCATAATAGTGCAACTCATGTCCTTTTTTGGTTGTTAGGTTGCGCATTTGTGATATGCTATGTTATGGACTGAAAATACGATGCAGAGTTATTTTAGCTTGACCATAATCAATGGACGTAGTCTATCTTGATATGATCAGGCACTTCCTGTCCTAGTTGGTAAGGGGTATCGTGTCATGTCATGGATAGAACATATGCCATTGATTGTTGGCTTACATATCTTATGCTATAGAACTGGTTTTGTTTCTTTATTTCATACTTCTTTGTGGTACTTGCTATTTGGGGTCTAACCTCACTGGTTTTGCATGGCCAAGTTTAAAGCCAGCATCTGAGGATCAAGCTTACTTCCCCTTCACTGATGGCACACAATTGAATAATGGCTGCTGAGGGACACGTATGGGTTTCTTTATTCACTGCTCGTCTTTTGTGAACTATATTCTTTTGGGCAATTAGCCAACTGACACCGGTTAGCTGGCAAATCTAGATACTAGTTCCTTACATGACTGTAATATATTCAGACTGTAGCTGACTTACAGTCATGTATACTTTTGATCTTTTATCTGGCTTATCATTTTGTTTTCGTAGATCTCTAAGAACATTCGATGTTTCGAACGCCTTACTACTTATTCTGAAATATTCTATGTTATTGCTACTTGTTTGAAAGATTGTGATATAAAAATTCTTGACCCTAGGAGACCTGATTGTAGTATGCACTCCCATATCTCTAGACAACCTTAACTCATTTTAGGTTGCTTCGGTATTCCTCAAGGTGTGGTTGGCTTAGTCATTCTCTCACTGTCCAGTATTCTGGATTTGAGGTGTGACAAGGTTTTAGTGTTGGCCCATGTAGGTCTGTCTTTCTTTTCAGACTTGTGGGGTGTCTTGATTATTAAAAATCTTAATCAAACACATGTTCCTCCTTGAAATCCTAAATCTGTCTCCTCGAAACTCAGCTTGACTTCGGTACCATTGATTCGTCGATCCTTTCTCGCCCTATTCTTGATTTATCTTATATCCTTTTTTTAGGTCTTCTCTAGCTTCGTTGGTTAGAGCACTAGTAATTTCAGCAGGGCAAGGATCCGTTGGCCCACAGTGAGAGATAATACCTTTTCCTTGAGGAATCAGGGTAGAACCAGTAAAGGAGCACGGGGAACAATATGTACCAGAAGCTCCAATACCCCAGGTCGTACCAGTAGTGCCAGTAGCACTTGATACACTAGTATTGCTGGAGATTATACGAGGAATAATGGTGACACAATAATACCAACAACTTTAGCAGTAAGAGCATAATGTCTTGTTGAATCAAGGATTACAGATGGCCTTGGAAATAAGTGTTAGAACAGACTCAGGGGCATCAGTGAGATTCTGCCGACTCAACCCTAAGTACTTTGATGGCATAGAGGACACCATTACCGCAGATGCTTGGCTGCAGAATATTGAAACAATATCGACAGTGACAAAAGTTCCAGCTGAGGAACAAGTTGATTAGGTCCGATTGTAGCTCCAGGACCTTGCTAGAGATTAGTAGGCAATAAAAGAAGTTGAGTTAATCTGTCACGCTCCAGTACCAGAATACGGAGACGGACATGGCCAGCTATCCTGTATAAGATATTATACGTCATACAACGATCACGGCTGAAATAAGAAAATGGGGAGCATGATATAATCAAGTATCCTATGGTCAAGAACTTCTATGTCTCAATCATTCAAACAAGAAACAATAAACATAGAGCATATATGATAAAGCAATAAGGCGTCCTAAATACTTTCTTAAAATGTTCTAGAGACCAATTGTGCCAAATAAGAAGCTGGAAGAGTAACAAAAGTACATGATAGTGATCAGCTGTAGTGTCACGCCCCAATCCTAAAATATCGAGGGACTGGACACATGGCAATGGCCAGCAGCACGCACCGATGGACAACCCAATTTAATGGATCCATCAGGGCATGCTTAAGCTGTAGTCTAACAGTAAATAGAACAATTATTACAAGTTCCAGGTTATTCTAATCTCATCCACAACAGATAATCACATATTAAATGTCAGAAATAATGCAAATAAGAATAACTACCAAATCTCAATAAAGTGTCTCGGTGAATAATCCGAGAACAAGTCTGATACATCAAGCAAATAGACAGGAAATAAAGGAACTGGAAATAGAAACAGAAATAACTAACTATATACAACCAATGCTCAGGAGAAGTCCTCTAGTACGATCTCGTCCTCAGGTCCTGGTACAGCTCCTGGAAGTGCTCTTGTACGGTATATCTCTGGATAAATCTCTTCGGCTATACCTGGGGACATAATCCGGATCCAGGTCCTCAGGGGACATAGCAAGGTACAAGAAAGCTCATGCCAAAATAAATGCAGTGCAGCAATAAATAAATAATAGGGTAAACTATGTAACCATCTAAGTGAAATGCAAGATAAGAGCAGCACTAGAACTCAGGCTGAAACTACTACAAGCCCTGTGTCGGGGAGCCGGTAGCAGTGATATCATGTGGTTGTCTATCTCGTAGTGAGACTAAGACGTCGGCATAATATATAAAAATCAACCTGTAGTCTGTGTGACTCTTTCCACCCAATGTAATCACGCGTATTATGACCATAACGTCTCATGTCCATGTCAAGTGGGATCATAGCTAATGCAATAAGTCATAATGTCTATAAATAAAAGATCTTTGTCAAGTCCTGTAACCTATACAGAATTACCATGAATGTCTCAGGAAGACTCTGTCTCATGAATAGTATCAGGTGTCCTGGGTTCTGATGTACTTGATAGGACAAGTACCAAGAGTAAGGGTATCGAATGTCCATCTCTAAATGACGTACCCAACACCGCGAGCGGGGTTGGCACCCGACTATGATCGGACACTAGGTACATCACACGTTTCCTAGGTTAAGCAGTTATAACAAGTTACATATGAATCTACAAGAAATCAAGTAAAATATTATGACAAGAGTCACTACGAGTTGACAAGCTCTACTTGCCCACTGATGCATAATTAAGTCCAGAAAATAAATAGCAAGCTGCAGGGTTTGGCAAGGTACACTTGCCTGTGGTTCCGGCTCTGATTGCGGCTCTGACTTCAGCTGGATTAGCAGGCGGTACTCCGGTTGCTGAAACAAATATCACCATAAGATCCAAAAAATATCAATCAGCTAGAAATGCCTATCCTTGGGTACAATTTGGAGACAAGGGCAAAAACGACAATTTTGGATCAAAACGGGGTCCACATGTGGGCCCGCTTTGCACCAAAAAATGTGTCAGGGTCAAAGGTCTCCAATTTTACCAAAATTAGTGTCAACAGGTCAGGAACGATGATACGAACCCAACGGAACTTCCAGAATTGGATTCCGATGAGCCGATCACAAAATCGCCCATCGAGTGGGGCATGTGGGGCCCACGACACGCGATTTCGTCAACGTTCTCAGAATCGAACCAAACTTGGGTCACAGGACCAGCGTATCGCTACGAGTCTGATGGCGCAAGTTTTGTTTTAATCCGACGTGTGTACACAAAGTTAGGGCATGATTCAAAAAAGTTGGATACGGGGCGATGTCTGCGGATACGCACTGATTCTGGTGTGCACGCACATCCGAATCAGCTTCTGCGAAATCCATACGTCCGTATCAACGATGCGCACGTATCTGTGAAGACCGCACGCGACCAAGTCATCCCGTTTGGCAGGACGTACCCAGTTTCGGGATGAATCGGGGCGTTGTTTTCCTGTTTTTGGATCGCGGTGTACGATCACTATAGGACGCGATGCCCCGAGCAGTTTGTCCGGGCACCGAGAGGGTCATACAGGCTTCGCAACGCAATTTACGGAATCGAAATCAGAGCTACGAGCAAGAAGTTATAAGTACCTGAACTGGGCTCCTCAGAAACCGGGTTCACCGTGTCCGACACGACACAGGACACTGTGTCCCGTGTCCAAGCCGTGTCCGGCTGTGTCAGCCTAGGGTTAGGTTTAGGGTTTGGGTCTGAACGGCAGAGGGGCGGCGGCCGGGCTGAGGCGAAGGGGGCCGGAGGCGACCGGGGAGCAGAGGCGGCCGGGGCTCGTCGACGTCGTCGCAGGCGGCTACGGGGGTGGAGGCGAGGCGGCTGGGGGCACAGGTGGCTAGGGCTGGCCGTGGGGGGATTGAAGGAGGAGGAGGAGGTTTATATAGGCTGGGGGAGCTCGAGCGGGGTGGAGGTGAGGCGAGGAAGGCGGAGGCGTGGCGAGGTGGCCAGGCGGAGCGGCCGGAAGCGCGGGAAACAGCGCCGGAGGCGGGCACAGGGCGGGGACGTGCTCAGGGAGAGGGGGAGAAGAGCGGGTCGGGTGCGGGTCGGGCGGCGGGTGGACCCGACCCGACCCGATAAGCTGAACGGGCTGGGCCGATTTGGGCCGGGCTGGGGATTGGGCTTTGGGCCGGGGTTATTTAATTAAATAAATAATTAAATAAACAGTAAAATAAATAATTAAATAAATAAATAGAAATTAAATAAATAATTGTTTTATGTGATTTAAAAATAGGTCCGGGGCCCGATAAATTCTAGAAAAATTATCCTAAGTCCAGTTTTTCATTTTACACCCAAAAATATTATTTTTATAATATTTTAATATCATTTATTATCTATTAAAAATCATTTAATAAATAAAAGCCTGATTTTAATTTCAGAAAAAATCTCAGAAAATTCCAGAAAATTGTGGAAAATCCAAATTTAAAAATTTTGCAAAATCAGGGGGTTTACAATCTACCCCCCTTAAGAGGATTGCGTCCTCGCAATCAAAGAATAACCGGTCAACCGAGATGACACGGTTGCAAGTATTATTCGAAACATATCACAAGATACTTAGGAAAATACCATTTTCCTAAGAATGAAAGTTATGCACTTTCCAGAGAAAAATCTAGTTAAAGCAAAAGATCTTCAACTTTAGAAAACTAGGTTATTATTAACAAGATGCAAATTACTAGGTTGGGGCTGAGGTCACGAACCAATAGGCACGAGCTATAACAAGACTAGAAACGGATAACTACAAATCACTTACGCGCATCAGCTACTCCACGAGTCTGCGCGTTCTCCACGGTCATCGCCAGGGCTTGCTCGCGTCTTTGCAGTCGATTCTTCTGCTGCTGAGCCTGCTGGAATAGTAGGGCCTGGGGTATCAAGGATGGCCTCGGCTGATACCCTCCTGGAGCTGGTGGTAGGGCTTCTTGAACTTCCGTTTGCGGTGCTCCCAATATTGGACAGGTTGGCCGCGGAATTGGTAGCGCTTGTTGTTTTACCCTTGGTGCTCTGTCTCGACGCTCAGGGCATTCCTTTAATAAATGCTGACTGGATCTGCAAACTATGCATAATCTCTTCTTTCGTCTGCACTCGTTCTCTATATGACCTCGCCGGTGACAATATGGATAAACAGGTATTGCCTGTGGAGATGCTTCTGGTGGCTGGTGGATGTGAGGTCTTTTTGCAACTTCTTGTTGTTGTGCTCCGGCTGATGCTTACGTGGATGGCCGCTTCATACTGGTCTCTCTCCTGATGACGCGCTTAATGCATTATTCTGCAGTAAGGACGTCCGAATACGAAGTAGGTGCAACGGATCCAATTAGTTTCTGTAGCTCAATGTTTAGTCCGTCGAAGAATTTCTCAGCCTTCTCTTCTTCTGTCGGGATCAATGTCGGGGCGAAGCGACTTAGGCGAATGAACTCAGCGTTGTACTCTTCCACCGTCTTAGCATCCTGAGTAAGGTGATTGAACTTGTCCCGAAGTTCTGATCGAGCGACAGCTGGAATGTACATCTCCTGAAAGAGTCTAGAGAACTCTTCCTAAGTGGCTCGGTCTGGTCCGATCCGTGTTTCCTCAGATAGCCACCAGTGATGTGCATTATCCGTCAACTGCATTCTGACGGCAGTCATCCAACGTTCCTTTGGAAGCTCAGCTGCTTCTAATTGATGTTGAGTGTTGGTGAGCCACTCATGAACTTCAGTGGGCTCTTCTTTGCTTGAGAAGGTACGGGGCTTCAGCTGTCGAAAATCGGTGATAGAGCCCGTCGTTGGCCGTCGAGCTGGTAGGTTGGCCTGCTCTAGTGCAGTTACTAGGCTGTGACTCAAAGCCTCTTGTTGAGCTTGCATTATTGCATAGATCATTTGAAACATCTACTGTCCGTCCATGGCCTACCCTGGTGGAATTACGGGCATTGGTGGAGTAAATGGCGTCGTTGGTGGAATATCATCTTGCTGGATTCTCGAGGCATGTGGTTGAGCTGTTTGTCCTCCATCCACTGGTGTTACTTCGTCTTCGTTGGTTACCTCAGCATCTCGTGGTGATGTTATGGGAGTCTCATCGTTTGCTCGTGAATCCATAACCCTGCAACCAAAATAAATAATAAGAGGCACACAGGAATCAAGGCAGTATGCAAGTCAAGGAATTAATTCGAAGTCGATATGGATACCAAGAATGTTTCAAGCAAGTGGATGAGATCCTAAAAACTTATCCTATCTTATTGCAGGCCTGTTCAGTCCCTAAGTTGAAACCGAACAATTTAGTCGTTGACCTGCATGGGCCACCACAAAACCCATGTCATGCCCCAATCCCAAAATATCAAGGGACTGGACACGTGGCAATGGACAGCAGCACGCACCGATGGACAACCCAATTTAATGGATCCATCAGGGCATGCTTAAGCTGTAGTCTAACAGTAAATAGAATAATTATTACAAGTCCCAGGTTATTCTAATCTCATCCACAACAGATAATCATATATTAAATGCCAAAAATAATGCAAATAGGAATAACTACCAAATCTCAATAATGTGTCTCGGTGAACAATCCGAGAACAAGTCTGATACATCAAGCAAATAGACAGGAAATAAAGGAACTGGAAATAAAAACAGAAATAAATAACTATATACAGCCAATGCTCAGGAGAAGTCCTTTGGTACGATCTCGTCCTCAGGTGCTGGTACAGCTCCTGGAAGTGCTCCTGTACGGTATATCTCTGGATGAATCTCTTCGGCTATACCTGGGGACATAATCCGGATCCAGGTCCTCAGGGGACATAGCAAGGTACAAGAAAGCTCATGCCAAAATAAATGAAGTGCATCAATAAATAAACAATAGGGTAAACTATGTAACCATCTAAGTGAAATACAAGATAAGAGCAGCACTAGAACTCAGGCTGAAACTACTACAAGCTCTGTGTCGGGGAGCCGGTAGCAGTGATATCATGTGGTTGTCTATCTCGTAGTGAGACTAAGACGCCGGTATAATATATAAAAATCAACCTGTAGTCTGTGTGACTCTTCCCACCCAATGTAATCACGCGTATCATGACCATAACGTCTCATGTCCATATCAAGCGGGATCATAGCTAATGTAACAAGTCATAATGTCTATAAATAAAAGATCTCTGTCAAGTCCTGTAACCTATACAGAATCACCATAAATGTCTCAGGAAGACTCTGTCTCATGAATAGTGTCAGGTGTCCTGGGTTCTGATGTACTTGATAGGACAAGTACCAAGAGTAAGGGTATCGAATGTCCATCTCTAAATGACGTACCCAACACCGCGAGCGGGGTTGGCACCCGACTATGATCGAACACTAGGTACATCACACGTTTCCTAGGTTAAGCAGTTATAACAAGTTACATATGAATCTACAAGAAATCAAGTAAAATACTATGACAAGAGTCACTGCGAGTTGACAAGCTCTACTTGCCCACTGATGCATAATTAAGTCCAGAAAATAAATAGCAAGCTGCAGGGTTTGACAAGGTACACTTGCCTGTGGTTCCGGCTCTGATTGCGGCTCTGACTTCAGCTGGATTAGCAGGCGGTACTCCGGTTACTGAAACAAATATCACCATCAGATCCAAAAAATATCAATCAGCTAGAAATGCCTGTCCTTGGGTACAATTTGGAGACAAGGGAAAAAACGGCAATTTTGGGTCAAAAAGGGGTCCACATGTGGGCCCGCTTTGCACCGAAAAACGTGTCAGGGTGAAAGGTCTTCAATTTCACCAAACTTAGTATCAACAGGTAAGGAACGATGATACGAACCCAACGAAACTTCCAGAATTGGATTCCGATGAGCCCATCACAAAATCGCCCGTCGAGCGGGGCCTGTGGGGCCCACGACACGCGATTCGTCAACGTTCTCAGAATCGAACCAAACTTGGGTAACAGGACCAGCGTATCGCTACGAGTCTGATGGCACAAGTTTCGTTTCAATCCGACGTATGTACACAAAGATAGGGCACGATTCAGAAAAGTTGGATACGGGGCGATGTCTGCGGATATGCACTGATTCCGGTGTGTACGTACATCCGAATCAGCTTCTGCGAAATTCCACACGTCCGTATCAACGATGCGCACATATCTGTGAAGACCGCACGCGACTAAGTCATCCCGTTTGGCGGGGCGTACCCAGTTCCGGGGTGAATCGGGGCATTATTTTTCTTATTTTTGGATCGCGGTGTGCGATCATTACAGGACGCGATGCCCCGAGCGGTTTGTCCGGGCACCGAGAGGGTCATACAGGCTTCGCAACGCAATTTACGAAATCGAAATCAGAGCTACGAGCAAGAAGTTACAAGTACCTGAACTGGGCTCCTCAGAAACCGGGTTCACCGTGTCCGACATGACACAGGATACTGTGTCCCATGTCCAAGCCGTGTTCGGCTGTATCAGCCTAGGGTTAGGTTTAGGGTTTGGGTCTGAACGGAGGAGGGGCGGCGGCCAGGCTGAGGCGAAGGGGGCCGGAGGCGACCGGGGAGCAGAGGTGACCGGGGCTCGTCAACGTCGTCGTAGGCGGCTACGGGGGTGGAGGCGAGGCGGCTGGGGGCGCAGGTGGCTAGGGCTGGCCGTGGGGGGGATTGAAGGAGGATGAGGAGGTTTATATAGGCTGGGGGAGCTCGAGCGGGGCGGAGGTGAGGCGAGGAAGGCGGAGGCGTGGCGAGGTGGCCGGGAGGAGCGGCCGGAAGCGCGGGGAGCGGCGCCGGAGGCGGGCACAGGGCGGGGACGTGGTCAGGGAGAGGGGGAGAGGAGCGGGTCGGGTGCGGGTCGGGCGGCGGGTAGACCCGACCCGACCCGACCCGTTAAGCTGAACGGGCTGGGCCGATTTGGGCCGGGCTGGGGTTTGGGCTTTGGGCCGGGGTTATTTAATTAAATAAATAATTAAATAAACAGTAAAATAAATAATTAAATAAATAAATAGAAATTAAATAAATAATTGTTTTATGTGATTTAAAAATAGGTTCGGGGCCCGATAAATTCCAGAAAAATTATCCTAAGTCCAGTTTTTCATTTTATACCCAAAAATATTATTTTCATAATATTTTAATATCATTTATTATCTACTAAAAATCATTTAAAAAATAAAAGCCTGATTTTAATTTCAAAAAAAATCTCAAAAAATTCCAAAAAATTGTGGAAAATCCAAATTTAAAATTTTTGCAAAATTAGGGGGTTTACATGTAGTCTAATTTAATACAATCATGTAAGGAGACTAATGTCCAGACGTTCCGGCTAATAAGTACCGGTGGGTAAACACCTAAAAGAAGTAAATATACAACGACGAGCAGGAAAAAAAAATCCACTCATTATCCTCTGCGACCATGTTTCTGGTACGCGCCATGCGTTGGGGATAGTATGCTGGATCCTCGGGTGCTGGCTCGAAACCTGGCCATGCAAAACTAGTAGGGTTAGACCCCAAATAGCAAGTACCACAATGAAAGCACAAAATAGAGAAACAAAAATCTAAGAAATAATTATATAATAATACATATGTTTAGTGTCGTAACTTAGGTCCATAGCATACCCTAGCGTAAAGGACCAACCCTAGAACCAAACAAGGTCAAGGGTTGAACCATCACACTATGATAGTCTATTTCTCTAGGATACTAACCGAATAATACAATCACAACCAAGTCCATTTTCTTATACCGGCCAATCACTTGTACGGCTTGCTATTTTGTGGAGTTTGAGGTTATCATAAAAATAATGCATAATAGGTATACTCAGATCACAACAGTGCCGAACATGAGTTAGCCGAGCCAAATAAGAAATATACAGGCACTTACAGGATGCATCAGTCCCCCGTAGGTCTACTGTGTTAAAAATACGATATTAGCGGTTCCAACACTCCTAGAGCGAAACAGTGGCTCGACATATTTATAATAGGTCAGAAACTGCACTCCACTAAGGCGGATGATATACAGTATATGTGATGGCCAACCCATAACCCACTTAGAATGAATCTCTATAGGAAGGTTCGTTGGTATGATCTTAGGATACCTTTCCCTCCAAATTTTACTACCACTTTTAGTTACCTAATTAGCCCTATATTATGTTCGAAATCTCAAGGCATGGCCACATGAGAATTTTCCTTAAGATGTTGTACAAAGTACGAATATGCTAGATACGACTCTATAAAAGTTTAATCTGGATTCACTCGAGCGTGTATGCAACATTCAATTAATATCCTAGCCACGCTTTGGTAGTTGACTCGCTTATTATGCCCGTACTGGAGAAATAATATATATATATATATATATATATAATATTATACGTTCAGGTATTTGGAGGTATTCTCGATGCACAACCAAAAATAAATTACTTAACACGTGACATGGTATGTCGGACCTCGGCGCACATCCGATCATATACACTTTCAGCCAATAATTTGTATCAGCATGGATATAATATTTGAGTCAAATAACC
Source organism: Iris macrosiphon (assembly GCA_036927795.1). Taxonomy (NCBI): domain Eukaryota; kingdom Viridiplantae; phylum Streptophyta; class Magnoliopsida; order Asparagales; family Iridaceae; genus Iris; species Iris macrosiphon. The sequence continues at coordinate 131,475,835 of JAYESA010000009.1, forward strand.
AATTATACATTGGGTCACATGAATCAAGATTGCATTGTAACACGAAGTTTATGTCATGCACATAGCCGGTTAGTCACTATCCACTTAGTATGGTTTATAATGAAATATCAGTTCAACTCATGCCATGTTCATAACAAATCTTAGCTTATGGTTATGTTTGGCATGAGGTCGGATTACTAAATCCATTCTTTCTTAGAATCATAACACAAGAATTAATCCAAATATAGATCACAAAAGAATAAGGAAACATTCAATCAAATAATCAAGGCCGCATGGGTCTCTAGGCCGGATATGAATACCTGGCCGCATATCTCTCTAGGCCACATGGGAAGTCCTAGCCGCATGTGCAGTCTAAGCCGCATGGACTACTTGGCCACATATAAAATCTGGTCACATGCTCAAGGTTAAATTCTACTCCTTAGGACAAGTGTTGAAGTGATGACCAATAAATAAAATTTCAGTGATGTGACATGTAACCTCCGTATCCTGAAATTCTTAGGTTAATTTGGGGCTATTGAGATTTTTCCACAATTTTTGGTTAATTAAAAACTAGTAACAGTAATTTTCTAGAGCTTTCAAGAATTTATTTTAGTGACAAACATAATTAAAAATGTCCTAAATTTTTATTTTATGTTCTAAATAATCAAATATATTTTCTAGAATTTTTTCAGTATTTTTTGATTATTTTTAGTATTTGTTGGGAGTTATTTAGGCTAATAACTAATTTTTAGGACTTGTAGAATTTATTGTGCAAGCCCAGGAATATAGAATAGACCCACATAATTTTCTAGGGTTTATAATATTATTATATATTTTCTGGAATTATTTCAGAATTTTTGGAATAATTTTAGTATTTATTTTTAGTTAAATGGGTAAAACTAATGTTTAGAGCTTCTCCTAATTATAGTAGTAAACCTATGAACATAAAATTGCCCCAAGTATTTTTCTAGGGTTTTTGGGTTCAAAATATATTTTCTGTAATTTTTTTAGATTTTTATGATTAATTTTAATGTTCATTTTGAGTTATTTAGATTTAAAATAACTTAAATAATATTTTGATAAAGGCAAATCAAAACAAATAATATAACCAAAACCATCCAACCAGATTCTGACACAGGTCATCCTATCACTTTTCATTCAACCGCTCAATATCTATATATATATATATATATATATATATTATAATAACCTTAATTATCCCATTATTTTAGAGAGAGAGATTTGAGGAGATGTCATCTAGGATTTTCTTCATTTTCTAGAAGCCATTACTAATAGCTCCGGACTCCAAACGGGCCCAATTTCTTGTGTTAGAACCGTATTGAGGTTAGCTTTATGAATATATAAATTGTTTTATGAAATTATGGATATTAAATTCTGGAAAATTTGTAGAGCATGGCATGTCCAAAAATAGATACGTCTCGGCATTTTCTCAATTTTGGGATGACCAGGAATCAGAATCATGAACCGTTTGAAGTTTCAGAAAGTTAATGTCGAGATCATTGACATATGTTTTTCCCAGAATTTGATTCAAAATATTTCTATACTGTTAATTCTGTAGAACTTCTAGGTCAGATATTAACCACCGTTGCACAATACGAATGTGGTATGTGCAATAAATTAATAAACAAATTTGAATTCGGAGGAGCCATAAATTCTAGCATATTTTTGACGCTGAAATCTATAGGAAACCATGCATGAAATTTGAGTTTGTATCGGTTGACTTTTTGGTTAACAGATTGCCTCGATTTGCGTATCATGAGTCTCGAATGGATAAAGTTTAATTTTTTAAACAAAATTTAGGAATTGACCTAAAAATTAAAATAAAATTTTAGAGTAATTATTTCAGAATTAAATAAATTAAAATAAATTATCTTTTGATATGGTAAATTTGTAAAACATAGGCTATTTGGACTGTGACTTGGATTCTGATTCATACCAGCTAAGAATCACAGGCGAGTACGTTCTCTGATAGTTTTTATTATATGATATTTTCTATGATGCATGTTTATAGTATTGTTTTACCTGATTTCTGATACGATGGATACACGGTTTGTTATTACATGGATTCATTTTCGTGAGATACATATTTCAGGCCTATTGACTTTTTCTGGACTAATGAATTTCTGGACTAATTTATTTTTTTGCATGTTGACATCTTCTGGACTATTGAGATTATTCGTGTCTGGACTTGGATCCATGAGTACTTGTCGGGCGAAAAAATACCTAGGAGACGTGTGAACTACCCTTTCCATCCCATGGTTTTTCTGGAATAATAGCAGCCACACACGACACGTGTGGTTTGCCGGATATTACCCCCTAGCCGTTCACATGGCAACTTGGTATTCCAAAATACTAGTTAGATGCAGTCATTCTGGATTAATCTATACTTGCTGATTGTACACTTGCATGACATGTTTTCTAGTTCGTATATTTGTCTGTCTATACATGCTTCTCTGTTCTTCTTTCTTGTCTTTTATTATTTGTTTATTTAACTGTTCCTCTATGATGTACCCTATTCTATTATTATATGCTCCTCAAGTATTTCATAACTATTTACTGTTAATAGTACTTGTCAATTAACTGGAACTGCTATTGGGTTGTACTCGTTCCATCCTGACTGGGTAAACATTTTAGGTGACTTGCTATCTTGCTCATTGGATTTGGTTGAAGATCGAGATGCTTGTGGAGGCCAATATTAGAATTTAGATAGTTTAGCAACATCTTTGGATTTGATGTTTAGTGGGTTTATTCCGAGTTATAATTTAATTATAAATTGAGAATCTTGTAAAACTATGTAAATATTGTGAATGAGCAATAGATTTAAATTTATGATTAAATATTATCTATTTGGATTGATGGACCATTGTTATCATAGACAGCGTACTACCGTTGATGCTGCGGCGTAGGCTGGGCTTGGCCACGTACTCGTATCAGAAAAGCGGGTGCGGGTCGTGACAAGTTTTTAGTGGTGGCCCATGCAGGTCCGTCTTTGCATCAAGTGTAATGTCATGGTTAGTACTTCAACTTAGTAGTACTAGCTGTGAGCCTGCGACTATGATATGCTCATTCATAATTAGGATTGATTTAAAATTTAGGAGAATGGCTAGGACTAGGTATACAATTGGAAGTCCTTATTTTAATTTTATTGCTTGGGTAGTTAAGGTGTTACATAGGCTACGTGGTTAAAATAGATATACATGTTAAACTTTTAGGTAAACTCTAGTAGATAAACTTGAGAAAATTAAGTGATTATATATTATAATATTTTTATAAGTTGGTGTGATCAAAGTTAGGGGTAGACTGTGCGATTGGTAAATTATTTCCTTAAGGTTACACAATTATTGAAAATAAGAATTAAAAAAAAAAATCTGCTTTGAGTTTTAAATTTCTTTGTAGCTTGATGATTATAATTTTCTTGCTAAAACATGGTTGAATTTTTTTTTAAAAAAAGAAAAAATAGTTTTAAATTAAGTGATGATAAAGACAAGAAGATGAAGATTTGTGGAATTTTAGATTTTTGTAGGTTATTATAGTGGATTGAAGTTTAAGTTTGAAGAATTTAAATTTTGAGTATTTGATTTAAAATTTTGAGTATGGGTTAATTACTTTGTGATTTTATCAAATTTAAAAAAAGATTAACATTAGAGCTATTGGACTACAAGATGTGGATTTAAATTTATAATTTGAAGATTGAAAATAAATTTCAAGTTTTGAGAAATTTTGAGTAGTTGACATTTTATGTATTTAAAATTTTTAAGGATTCAAATTCAATTCAATAAACAAAGTCAAAGCTATAAAGATTTTTGGAAGTGATTAAAATTTTATTTCAATATTTGAATATTTGACTTTTGAGAAAAATATATACATTTTATTTTAATTGTTCGAGAAGTTAAATTTTGAGGATAAAATTATAATGTGGGTAGAAGTTGTCATATTTAATTATTGACAATTTTTTTTTTTTTTGAGGATAATGTTGAAAGTTTTTAAAATTGTGGATAATCTTGAAAGTTTTGAGATATAATTCAAGAAATTCAAGGATAATATTAAGAATTTGAGTGTTAGGAGTTTAATATAATATTAAGATTTGACTTATGGGTTGAGTTAGACCAAAAGAATAACAATACAAAGATTTAATTTTATAACATGTTGAATTCGACTTTTAAGGACTTAATTCAAAATTTAAATTTGTTCGAAGGATAAGATTGATGGAGTAGATTTGGAATTCAAATTTTGAGGAGAAGACTTTGAATTTTTTTAAATATTTCATAAAATATAAATTAGTAGGATTTACTTTAAATATTGGAATTAACTTTTAAATTTTTAGGATTGAATTATTAATCGATATTTACGCAGGTCAAGCTTCGTAAGTTGTGTGATATCGTAGTAGTGCGACAACTTAGTTGTACTACCGCGAGCCTGCAATAGGATATAGGACACTAGGATGAGAGAGGGATACTTAATCACAAATTTTGAAAGATTCCTTGGACGACCCTTGAGAATCTTATTATAAATTCCAATTCAAATATTTTCCTTTGTTTTCGTCCGTTCTAACTTGTTGTTATTAATCTGATTCTTGGTGATCGATTGTTAAATTTAATTTTTGGTATCGTTGTTGAGTTTGATTTCATATCTAGATAAATTTTAGGGACTAAATTACGGTATCATCTGATGACATATGTTGTTGAGGATAGTAAGAAAGGTAAAATATCTACTTTGGTTATGGAGCCTAGAGTTTATCGCAGCCATATTAGCTGTCATGACGGAAACGTAGGAACCTGACTTCGGATGTACATATCTTAGTTATGAAATTTATAGTTTTTCACAGCCATACCGGTTGGCGTTGTGAGGATTCTAGAAGACATGATTATAGAGTTGCATACCTTAGTTATGGAACCTATCATTTGTCGCACCTATGCTTACTGGCATGGCGAGGATTCTGAGTTTCATAATTTCGGACAGACGTGTATGATTATCAAGTTGTATCTTAAATTGGTTCTTAAAGTATTATCTCAATACTTATCCACTCTTGTTATTGTAGGATTTGTTCCATCATTCTTTAGCTTAGAAGTAGAGCCTTGATGTGAGTAGATAAGAAGTGATGTGTTGGAAGTAATATGTGGAAGAAGTATCTAAAAATTGTGTGCATAATGCACAGTGGGTGATGAGTGTCACTGTGAAAGTTCATGAAAGTGGAAGCCTGAGTATTAAAAATTCTAATGGTGTGTCATGGGTTGAGAAATATCATGATTGGTCATGAAAGATATGTAGTGTATCATTGATTAGTGTATCAGTCTATAAAATATTTAAAGGAAAATACGTATACATTAATCGAAATATGGAACCATATGCCTGTATTTGAGAGTGAAGTGAAACATGTGTATTATAGAAAGTGCAAGTGATCTTGACTTCTATTGAGTGTGATGAGGTGATCTAATGATGAAGCTAGTGTCCTAGAACATTAAGGGCATATGTTGTGTAGTGAGAAAGCTAGTGTTACTATATCAAGAGTGCTAGTGTTTTTATATTAGGGATTAGTTGAGTAACGTGCTAGTAATAGTAAGTACCTTGTGTGATAATATTAGATTGATGTATCAGTTAATATGTATAGAAAATTATTTGGAAGTAATAGTGCAAGTAATCCTAATAATAGTGAGGACAAAATAAATTATGGCTATGGGGACAAATCAAATTATTGTGAGAAATGACTACAATATGAGATTCCAAATTTTAAGGATGAAATTTTGTTTTTAAAACTTGAAGATTAGATTTAATTTTTAAGTTTGGATATGAGATTAAATTTGAAGGATTTAATTATTAAAATTTTGAAGACATTTATAAATACGATTTAAATTTTAAGAAAATAATGTTAGATTGTATTTAAGAGTTATGACTTGTGAATCTGATTTAAGAGAAAAATTCTATTGGATTTTAAACTTTGAAGATAAATTCAAAATTTGAATATTTACTTTAAAATTTTAAGTTATGAGGATGAAGTTAATTTTTAAGGACTTTGTTAAATAACAATAGTGGTTTAACTTCATGATTATATAGATTAAATTTTGATTGTGGCAAAAAAATATATTAAGGATTTTAAATTTCAAGGATAAATATTAATTTAAATAAAGAGTTAAGAATTTAATATGGCAGAATTGACGATTTTGGTAAATCATAATTTTTTATGAAGATTATGATATGATTAGATTTGTCATTAAATTTTGAGGAACTTAAGAAGATTAAAATTATATTTATTTGACTACAAGATATAAATTTAAAATTTATATTTTGAATGTTGCATTTGAAGATCTTGTAAGTATTATATTGTTTGAGTATGATGTGAAAAAAGAATCGAAGGGTAAGATCATTAATGTATTAGTGTTTGAATTCAAATTTTTGGGATGAGAATTTAAAATATGCATTGATTGGATTTAAATTAGAGGAGTAAGATCATTAATTGATTAGTGTTTGAATTCAAATTTTTGGGATGCAATTTTTAAATTTTATAAATATGCATTGATTGGATTTCAATTAGAGGATTGAATATTATATTTTTTTGAGTATTTAGTTATTAACTTAAAATTTTGGAGGAGATTTTTATAAGAATAAAATTTGATTTAATATTTAAAGATTTTCAGGAATATGATATTTATAGAATTTTAAAAAAAATTGTGAAATAACAATATGGATTTACTTTATGATTATACGGTTTGATGAATTTAAATTTTGGTGGTAAAAAAAAAACTAATGAGGATTTTAAATTTCGATGACGAAATTTTTTAAGGTGGGTAGACTTGTGACCTCCGTATCCTGAAATTCTTACTTAGGTTAATTTGGGGTTATTGAGATTTTTTCTCAATTTTTGGTTAATTAAAAACTAGTAACATTAATTTTCTAGACCTTTCAAGAATTTATTTTAATGACAAACATAATTAAAAATATTCCAAATTTTTATTTTTGTTCTAAATAATCAAATATATTTTCTAGAAATTTCTGAGTATTTTCTGAGTATTTTTAGTATTTATTGGGAGTTATTTAGGCTAATAACTAATTTTTAGGACTTGTAAAATTTATTGTGCAAGCCCAGGAATATAGAATGGACCTACGTTATTTTTTAGGATTTATAATATTATTATATATTTTCTAGAATTATTTTAGAATTTTTGGAATAATTTTAGTATTTATTTTTAGTTAAATGGGTAAAACTAATGTTTAGAGCTTCTCCTAATTATAGTAGTAAACCTATGAACATAAAATTGCCCCAAGTATTTTTTTAGGCTTTTTTGGTTCAAAATATATTTTTTGTAATTTTTTTTATGATTAATTTTAATATTTATTTTGAGTTATTTAGATTTAAAATGACTTAAATAATATTTTGATAAAGGCAAATCAAAAACAAATAATATACCAAAACCATCCAACCAGATTCTGACACGTGTTATCCTATCACTTTTCATTCAGCCGCTCAATATATATATATATATATATATATATATATATATATATATATATATATATATATATATATTATAATATATATATATATATATATTATAATAACCTTAATTATCCCATTATTTTAGATAGAGAGATTTGTGGAGATGTCATCTAGGGTTTCTTTTATCTTCTAGAAGTCATTACTCATAGCTCCGAACTCCAAACGTGGCCCAGTTTCCTACGTTAGAACCGTATTGAGGTTAACTTTCTGAATATGTAAATTGTTTCATGAAATTATGAATATTATTTTCTAGAAAATTCGTAGAGCACGGCATATCCAAAAATATATGCGTCTCGATGTTTTTGCGATTCCGGGCGAACCAAGAATCAGAATCATGAACCATTTGAAGTTTAGGAAAGATAAGGTTGAGGTAATTGACATATATTTTTTCCAAAATTTAATTCAAAATATTTCTATACTGTTAATTCTGTATAACTTCTAGGTTAGATATTAACCACTGTTGCACAATACGAATGTGGTATGTGCAATAATTCATAAACAAATTTGAATTTAGATGAGCCATAAATTCCAGCATGTTTTTGACTCTGAAATCTACAGAAAATCATGCATGAAAGTTGAGTTTGTATCGGTTGACTTTTCGGTAAATAGATTACCTCGATTTGCGTACCATGAGTCTCGAGTGGGTAAAATTTAGTTTCTTTAAACAAATTTTAGTAATTGACCAAAAAACTAAAATAATAAGAATAAAATAGGATTTTGGAGTAATTATTCCAGAATTAAATAAATTAAAATAAATTATCTTTTGACATGGTAGATTTGTAATACATAGGCTATTTGGACTGTGACTTGGATTCTGATTCATACCAGCTAAGGACCACAGGCGAGTACATTCTTTGATAGTTTCTATTATTTGATATTTTCTATGATGCATGTTTATAGTATTATTTTACCTGATTTCTGACATGATGGATACATGGATTGATATTGCATGGATTCATTTTCGTGAGATACATATTTCAGGCCTATTGACTTTTTCTGGACTAATGTATTTTCTGGCCTGTTGACATCTTCTGGACTATTGAGATTATTCGTGTCTAGACTTGGATCCATGAGTACTTGTCGGGAGAAGAAATACCTAGGAGACGTGTGAACTACCCTTTCCATCCCATGGTCTTTCTGGAATAATAGCAGCCACACACGACACGTGTGGTTTGCCGGATATTACCCCCTAGCCGTTCACATGTCAACTTGGTATTTCAAAATACTAGTTAGATGCAGTCATTCTAGATTAATCTATACTTGCTGATTGTACACTTGCATGACAGGTTTTTAGTTCACATATTTGTCTGTTTATACATGCTTCTCTGTTCTTCTTTCTTGTCTTTCATTATTTTTTAATTTAACTGTTCCTCTATGATGTAACCTATTCCATTATTATATGCTCCTCAAGTATTTCATAACTACTTATTGTTCATAGTACTTGTCAATTAACTAGAACAGCTATGTACTCGTTCTATCCTGACTGGGTAAACATTTTAGGTGACTTGCTATCTTGCTCATTGGATTTGGTTGAAGATCGAGATGCTTGTGGAGGCCAATATTAGAATTTAGATAGTTTAGCAACTTCTTTGGATTTGATGTTTAGCGGATTTGTTCCAAAGTTATGATTTAATTGTAAATTGAGAATCTTGTAAAACTATGTAAATATTGTGAATAAGCAATAGATTTAAATTTGTGATTGAATATTATCTATTTGGATTGATGGACCATTGTTATCATAGTGTCACGTCCCAGTCCCAAAATACGTACGACTAGGACACGTAAGTATGCCAGCCGCATGTATGTGGCAACTCCAATATATGGAAACCATAACACACGCGTACGCTGTATAATGAATAATAATTCACAAGTGGTATAACTATCACAAGTCATAGGGTATAAATAAATCTTATCCACAGAAAATCAAATATAAATAAATAACCAATATCTATGAAACTAGATCTCAATACAGAGTATCACAAGATGACAGTTGGATAGAACAAATCCAGTGCCAACTAGAATATATAAGTGCAACACAACAAACACAATATAAGAATATCAGCTAACAATCACAAGGCTTGAAGAGAAGACCTCCTCGAAAATATAAGTAACCAGTTCGGATCTGTGCTCCTGCGAATACTCATGAACAGCTACACATAAAAATCGACCAGGTCCTCAGAGGGACATAACAAGATACATAGAAGCATGCCAATAAAGTACTGAAATAAATATCCAATGGTCGCCTAACCGTTTAAGTGAATGCTGTTTGAGAACAACTTTCCAACACGTGGGCTATCTGGGCCTAAATGGAATTGGCATGATTCTCTCGGAGAATCAGAGGCCTCAAAGCATACCGTCTTTTAAACGGCAGAGGCCGCCTGTAATATATGGGGTTATCACCACCCGTCGCTCCGGTGGAGCGTCCGGGCGAACAAAAGTAAAGTATAAAGGAGCCAAACGCCTTACTTGTTGTTCTCCCCACCCCATACTCTAAGCATGTCACATCCATGATGTGATAATACCTCTAATAACTGCCAAGTCTACTAGCATGCAAAGTTTCTAACAGCAGTTATCCTTAACGCACGGCCCACACATACAGGAGGCCAGACCTGTCACGCAGTCCATGATCTATATGATACTCACACGCGTGTAAGAAATGTGTCACGGCTAATGAAACCTAATGATGCTTCATGATAATGGGACGGTCTCAAAAATAAGGTCAAATGCATATACATAACAAAAATAAGTCACGACGACAACGTCGTTTGCACCCAAGTTTTCTTGGATGCGCAGCTTATATAGCAGTTAAAATATATAAACTAATGACAGAAAATAAAGATACATGCAACATATGGAATATGAATAACAGTACAATGGCAAAGTATACTTGCCTGGCAAGAGAGCTGCAAAATGTAACGTCCAGATGTCAAACACCCAGAGTCAGAAACTAAACCTTAGAACAAACGTCTCCGGATGCTGAAATAGACATCACCAACGTTTCCAGAATCAGCGAGATAGCTAAAAATCATTACCCTTTCGTCCAATTTGGACACAGGGGCAAAACGGTCATTTTGGGTCAAAGCGGGCTACACATATGGGCCACTTTGCACCGAAAAGCGTGCCAAGGATAAAGTTCTCTAAATGGGATAAAATTATAGGTCAAACAAATTCTAAATGTCAGTACGAACTCAACGGTATATCCAAATGTGAATTCCGGTGAGCCGGGCACAATTTTGCCCAAAAAATCAACCGTGGGGCCCGCCAATAGGCAACTTGGTCAACTGTCTCAGAATTGCGTGAAAAATGGGTCACAGGACCAACGCGATACCACGAGTCCAGTGGCACAAGTTTTGTCGCATTCTGACGAGCGTGCACTAAATGGCGTAGGGTTTTGTAAAAGTTACGATACGAAAATTTTTCTCGGATACGGGTTGATTCCTACGCGCACACCCGTCCGAATCAGTTTTCGCGAAAGCCCACACATTTGGGTATACTATGCGCGCTTTTTGGTGCACTTAGTACACGATGGGGCGGTCCCGTTTGGCGGGGCGCGCTCCGTATCACAAATTTTAGAAGTTGAAAAAGTTGGTTTTTATGGGTTTTCATCCTAATATAATTCTGCATATAACACCAGATCAAATAATGTAATTGACAGAGAATGATCTCGGTCAGGTGTTCTTTCCATAGCAAATTTTTTTTCTAGGTTTAGATCTCTGTGGTGGGAGATACGAGTCTTTAAACATGGGTGGTTGCAACATTTGTTCTGAGATTAAAAGTTGTCGTTTTTTCTCGACTTGGTGTCAATTTTTGCCTAGGTTTACAAACTGTTCTAGGTAAACTAACACACAGATATGGAAGGGGGATAGGTCGTGAACATACCGGTGAATATGGGGTCGAGTTTGGTCCAGCAATGGCACGGGAATCAGCGTGTGAACAGAGCTTCGCTGCCGTATATTTCTGCAGTGTATGCGCGTGGCGTGCGGTGGTCGCGGCGGGCGGCTGCTACTCCGGCGGTGGTGCTCCGGTGGCGACGGTCATCGTTAGGTCGGCGACGGCTGGAGGGTTCGAGATGGAGAGTTTAGTTTTAGGGTTTGCTATATACGTATATATATAGAGTATAAAGCGGGGGTCGCGGGTTTATACAGCGCGCGAGGGGGGGGGGAGCTCAGGCCGCTGTTGCTGCTGCTGTTAGGAAGGGTGCGGGCCGGGTAGGTAGTGTAATGGGTTAGGTAACTAATGGGTTTGTGTTTGGAAATTAATTTCTAATTTCTTTTTCTTATTCTTTTTCTTTTATTCTATTTTCTTTTCTATTCTATTCTAATTCATTTCCTAATCTACTTTTTTTTTCTCTCTTTTCTATTAAACTTATATATATATATATATATATATATATATAACTTTTGAAATTATATTAGTGCATACAATAAATCTATCAACTGTCCAAAGGGTCTCCTATATGGAATAAATTAAAGAAAAATTACGGTTGGTCCATAAAACCTCTAAATGCATAATTACTTAAAAATAAAAATCCAATAAATTTCTATTTTTCTAATTAGCTAATAATTACTATTAATTAATTAAATAAATAATTAAAATAGTTAATACAGTTTTTAAAAATTAGGGATTTTACATTCTACCCAACTTATGAAAATTTTGTCCTCGAAATTAAAAACTAAGCCACGATAGAAAGTCAAGGATGGTATAAGATAGAGATTTGTAGCTTATTTTATACCTTCCTCTATCCTAACCTCCATAATTTTCCAATTGCCATGGGGATGTTTGGAGGGCTATAATTTGCATTATTTAAAATGCAGGACTAGGTTTAAATGAGGGGGCGATGTTGCGCGTTGCACATTCCGAAAATCCTGAGAAAAATTTATATGAAGGGGGAAAATAGGTTTCTTCATGTATTGTCTAATAGTATAGACACCTTAATGCATTTTTGCATAAAAGCGCCAAATACTTGGAAAATTGCACAAAGATGGAAATTGGATTAACTAAATTAAAATTAATGCGCAAGGTATTCTGGAATTAATTAGAAGTACATGGGGATAACATTAGGTAGGACACAAGAGTCATGGACATATAGGGCTCATAGTAGAATATTATCATAATTTAGGTTGCACAAAATGGGTCAAGATTGTGTCTCCAATTTTGATTGGAACGCACAAGGATACAAAGTTGATTTTATTTAGAATTAAATATAAATATCTGCGATGAATGTTGTGCGACTAAAATGTAGCACAAGAAAGCATAATTATGAGTTACACCAAGATCAGAATAGAAGGTGGGCACGTCTAGGACAAGGATGTAAAGTTTGTAGGTAGGCAATGGCTAGTGTAGTGCTCCAATTATCGAAGCAACGGTAAGGTACACTATGTGATATAAATATTGTATAATTAAATAAAATACCGTGTTCTATTTCTAATTGGATTCAAACTAGCCCTAGTTTCTCTTTCTAATTCAAGTAGGTCTAATTTTTGGTGAGGGGGTTTACAATCTACCCAACTTATAATTTACCCATCTATAACAATAGGCTATACATCTAAGAAAAATATTCTTCAAATTATTTAATCATGTTATGCAATTCCTCAAAAGTTTTGACACCAAACATATCACCTATGATATGTTCTTAATTACAAAAATAATCATCAAGTAATGTGATCGGCCCATGGGGTATATCTAGTACTTTCTGTGTATCAAACTTATACCAAGCACGAGCTTTCGTCTTTCCAAAATAGGGGAAGACGGAGAGAAATAATAAAGAATTCAAGGTGAAGGTGATAGAATACAAGTACGAGGTTCAAGGAGATTAAAGAATTTGAAAAGAGAGTTGTCAGGGCAGTTGTGGATTAAAATCCTGTTTTGGTAAATTCCTATTCGCATGTTCATATTGGAACAGTTATGTAACCGATACAATATGCTCAGACATGTCTAGAGGCAAGTATATTCGTCTACTACTATATATCTCAATCAACGTAAAGTAGTCATACGAAGAGCGAACCAAGCGCACTAAGGTTAGTTAGACCTTAATACACTGATTCTAAAATATATTAATGTATGCATCCACTAATACATATATCATGAACAAGCTCGATAAAAGAATAAGCTTGCAAAACTAGGCCATAAAATAGCAGCATAAGTCAAGGTAGTACAAAAAATATAAGTACGCTAGATTATGATGAGAGAAGTTATAAAATATTTCAAGTTCACAAAGAAGATAAGACCTACAATCTCTACAGTTGTCATATTAATTCCTTGTCTAAGTCGCTAGTCGACCAAATAGGGTATGGGCCTCAAAACTTTACAGTCTGGATAAACACTATCGTCTTATACTAGCATACAGTTAATGTCATTCAGTTACACTTCAGTAATAGGTCAAAAGACTATGTGATACTAGGATATGAGGCACACTACCCAACTTAAAAGAATTAAACTAATACTGTGACAGTCTTAAGGGGATTCTACAAAATAACCTTGCACTTATAAATAAAGCAGAAACTCTTATTGGGGTACACGAGAAAAAGATCTTGGTACATATTAGGGTATCCTATTGCATTATACAGGTAATGGTCATCTTAAGTCTTAATCATAGTGCTCATAGAACATGTGTCAATAGTAAGAACAGAAAAGTTACTGGCCATCAAAGAGAAAGAGGATATAACCTATATTGAGGTGGGGTACATGTTACTTGATTTAAAACTAAGGTATAACCATAAAATTATAATCTAAAGGAATACTCAACTATCAAGTTCTAACTACCAAGCACAGAAATTCAAAATTTAATATTAACAACTATAATCCTAGCAACTATATGTCCTTAACACAACATAAAATCACTTGGCCTACAATTAGAAGAGTTATGTGGTACGAGTTGGAAGATGAAGAAAAGAAGAACATAATTAGTCGTTGCACAAATAGCGAGCGCTAAGGTTTCAGAGGAACTAGACGTGAAATAAAATAGAGAGGCTATTGATAATATCATGGTTTCCTAAGGAAAGATGATATGCTAATCTCTGTGTTTGAGGTATGATCAAAAAAATATTTTATGCATTGCTTTTGGCTTTCTAAGGTACTGTCTGCTAATATTAAGGCAAGAATCTAAATTTATAATTCTCCAATACTATCTTACTATGAAGGTTAGGTTCAGTCCTAATATTAAATTTTGGTTTTCTATTGGTTCCTCAATATTAGGATCAAATATTATGGTAAAATCTCTAACTAACTCTAGTAGTATTTATACTACTCTCAACTCATTCATAAACATATCAAGGGATAATGGTAAATTATTCTATAGGTAAGGGACGCTAGGGTTTATTAAGTATTCTAACTTAGTGATGTGTCAATACTCTAGTCATATTCTTAATATGTGTGTTACCCTAATTATAATCCTAACAACAAGGATTTCTATATACTAGCAGATGTTATACTCAAGGAACTATTAGGGAAGCACATGAATCAAGCATGATGCAATAGTTTAAATAGAACAGATTGAAAGGAATGTGAATCGTAGTCAATTATGGATGAGATCCTCACTACTAGAAAAAGCGGGATTAGCGACGTATTTTAGCGACGTCAAAATAAACGTCGCTAATAATATATAAATTAGCGACTCCTTATAAAAACGTCGCTAGACGTCGCTAAATGGCGACATTTAGCGACATTTAGCGACTTTTATTAAGATTTTAAAAGATAAGTCGCTATAAGTTTAATTAAGGTCGCTAAACGTCGCTAATATGTCTAATTTATCGACGTTTAGCGACGTATATAGCGACCTTTATATTAAAAATATTTAGCAACGTATTTAGCGACGTCCTTGACGTCGCTAAAATTTAATTTAGTGACGTTTTTATTGGACGTAGCTAAACGTCGCTAAAATTTGGTTAATTAGAGCTCGGTTTCATTTTTCCCCATCTGTTGAAATTAGGCCTCTACTCTAATCCTATTTGCAGGCTTGCTCGGTACAGTAATGCAACCGAGATAATATACTCTCAACCTGCATGGGCCACCACAAAAACATGTGACGTCCCAGTCCCAAAAAACGTAGGACTAGGACACATAAGCATGTCAGCCACATGTATATGGCAACTCTAATATATAGAAACCATAACACACGCGTACGCTGTATAATGCACAATAATTCACAAGTGGTATAACTATCACAATTCACAGGGTATAACTAAATCTCACCACAGAAAATCAAATATAAATAAATAACCAATATCTATGAAACTAGATCTCAATACAGAGTATCACAAGATGACAGTTGGATGGAAACAATTCTACCGCCAACTAGAATATATAAGTGTAACACGACAAACACAATATAAGAATATCAGCTAACAATCACAAGGCTCAAAGAGAAGACCTCCTCAAAAATATAAGTAAATAGTCCGGATCTGCGCTCCTGCGAATACTCATGAACAGCTATACCTGAAAAGGGACCAAGTCCTCAGAGAGACATAACAAGATACATAGAAGCATGCCAATAAAGTACTGAAATAAATATCCAATGGTCGCCTAACCGTCTAAGTGAATGCAGCTTGAGAACAACTTTCCAACACGTGGGCTATCTGGCCATAAATGGGATTGGCATGATTCTCTCGGAGAATCATGGGCCTCAAAGCATACCGTCTTTTGAACGGCAGAGGCCGCTTGTAATATATGGGATCATCACCACCCGTCGCTCCGGCAGAGCGTCCGGGCGAACAAAAAAAAAGTGCAACGGAGCCCAAATACCTTACTTGTTGTTCTCTCCACCCCATGCTCTAAGCATGTCACATCCATGACACGATAATACCTCTAATAACTGCCAAGTCTACTATCATGCAAAGTTTCTAATAGCAGTTATCCCTAATGCACAGTCCACACGTACAGGAGGCTCTCACGTAGTCCGTGATCTATATAAAACTCACACTTGTGTAAGAAATATGTCACGGCCAATGAAACCTAATGATGCTTCATGATAATGGGGCGGTCTCATAAACAAGGTCAAATACATTTATATAATAAAAATAAGTTACGACGACAACGTCGTTTGCACCCAAGTTTCCTTGAATGCACAATTTATATAGCAATTAAAATATATAAACTAATGACAGAAAATAAAGATGCATGCAACATATGGAATATGTATAACAGTACAATGGCAAGGTATACTTGCCTGGTAAGAGAGCTGCAAAATGTAACGTCCAGATGTCAAACACCAAGCATCAGAAACTACGACCTCAGAACAAACATCTCCGGATGCTGAAATAGACATTCCCACCATTTCCAGAATCAGCGAGATAGTTAAAAATCATTACCCTTTCGTCCAATTTGGACACAGGGGCAAAACGGTAAATTTGGGTCAAAGTGGGCTCCACATGTGGGCCAATTTGCACCGAAAAGTGTGCCAAGGGTAAAGGTCTCTAAATAGAAAAAAATTATAGGTTAAACAAATTTTAAATGTCAGTACAAACTCAACGGTATATCCAAATGTGGATTCCGGTGAACCGGACACAATTTTGCCCAAAAAGTCAACCGTGGGGCCCGCCAAATGGCAACTTGGTCAACTATCGCAGAATTGCATAAAAATTGGGTCACAGGACCAGCGCGATACCACGAGTCCAGTGTAGTAAGTTTTGTCGCATTCTGACGAGCGTGCACTAAATGGCGTGGGGTTTTACAAAAGTTGCCATATGGAGAATTTCTGCGGATTTGGGTTGATTCTGACGCGCACACGCGTCCGAATCAGTTTCTGCGAAAATCCACACGTCTGGGTATACCGTGTGCACCTTTCGGTGCAGTTGGTACACGACGGGGCGGTCCCGTTTGGCGGGGCGCGCTCCGTATCCCAAATTCTGGAAGTTGAAAAATTAGGTTTTTATGGGTTTTTATCCTAATTTAATTCTGCATACAACACCAGATCAAATAATGTAATTGACAGAGAATGATCTCGGTCAGGTGGTCTTTCCAATTAAAAAAGAATTTCTAGATTTGGATCTCTGTGGTGGGAGATACGAGTTTTAAACAGGGGTGATTGCAACAGTTGTTCTTAGATTAAAAGTTATCGTTTTTCCTCGACTTGGCGTCGATTTTTGCCTAGGTTTACGCACTGTTCAAAGTAAACTAATACACATATATGGAAGGGGGATAGGTCGTGAACATACCGGTAAAGAAGGGGTCGAGTTTGGTCGAGCGATGGTGTGGGAATCAGCGTGTGAACAGAGCTTCACTACAGTGTATTTCTGTAGTGTATGCGCGTGGCGTGCGGTGGTCGCGGTGAGCGGCTGCTACTCCAGCGGTGGTGCTCCGGTGGCCGCGGTCGTCGTCAGGCCGGCGACGGCTGGAGGGTTGGAGATGGAGAGTTTAGGTTTAGGGTTTGCTATGTACGTATATATATAGAGTATAAAGCGGGGGTCGCGGGTTTATACAACGAGCGCGGGGGGGGGGGCTTAGGCCGCTGCTGTTGCTGCTGTTAGGAAGGGTACGGGCCGGGTAGGTATTGTAATAGGTTAGGTAACTAATGGGTTTGGTGTCACGCCCCAGTCCCAAAAATGACGAGGGACTGAGCATGTGAGCAATGGCCAGCAGCACGCACCGATGGACAACCCAATTTAATGGATCCATCAGGGCATGCTTAAGCTGTAGTCTAGCAGTACTAAGTACAAGTCTCAGGTATTACTAATCTCATCCACAGAATAACACAGATTGATTTGCCAGAAATAATGCAATGGAAATAAATATGCAATATCAAATAAGGTTATCTCGGGAAACAAATCCGAGAAATATTCTGTTACATTTAAGGAAACAGACAGGAAATAAAATACTGAAATGGAAATACTGTGAATATGTAGCCGGTGCTCAGGAGAAGTCTTCGGCCACTATTTCGTCCTTTGTTCCCTGTTCTGCTCCAAGGAGTGCTCCTGTACACTACACCTCTGGGTAGTTCTCTTCAGCTGAACCTGGGGACATAATCCGGATCCAGGTCCTCAGGGGACAGCAAGGTACAGAAAATACAAGCCAAAATAAATACGGTGCAGCAGATAATTAAACCAGAAGGTAAGCTAAGTAACCAGCTAAGTGATATGCAATATGAGAGTCGCACTAGAACTCAGGCTGAAGCCACTACAAGCTCTGTGTCGGGGAGCCGGTAGCGGCAATAACTATGAATTACACTATGATATATACTATGTTTTATATATATAATATCAGCCTGTAGTCTGTGTGCTCTCACCACCCAATGTAATCACACGTCTCATGTCCATGACACGCACGATCATAACTAATGCAGCAAGTCTGATAGCTATGAATCAATTGTCTAAGAATGTAAAATCTATGTCATAACCATGCATCCTATACAGAATCACCTTGAATGTCTCAGGAAGACTCTGTCTCATGAAATAGTGTCAAGTGTCCTGGGTTCTGGTGTACTTGATAGGACAAGTACGAGAATAAGGGTATCGAATGTCCATCTCTAATGACGTACCTAACTCCGCGTACGGAGTTGGCACCCGACTGTGATCGGATACTAAGTACATCACACGTTTCCTAGGATAAGCAGTTTAAACAAGTTACATTTAATGAAATCAAGTAAAATACTATGTCAAGAATTACTGAGAATTGGCAAGCTTTACTTGCCCACTAATGCATAATTAAGTCCAGAAAATAAATAGCAAGCTGCAGGGTTTGGCAAGGTACACTTGCCTTGTGGTTCCTGTTCCAATTGCGGCTCTGACTTCAGCTGAAATTGCAGGCGGTACTCCGATTGCTGAAACAAACATCACCATCAGATCCAAAAAATATCAATCAGCTAGAAACGCCTATCCTTGGGTCCAATTTGGAGACAAGGACAGAAACGACAATTTCGGGCCAAAACGGGGTCCACCGGTGGACCCGCTTTGCACCGAAAAACGCGTCCGGGTCAACGGTCTCCAAATTTACCAAACTTAGTGTCAACAGGTCAGGAACGATGATACGAACCCAACGGAACTTCCAGAATTGGATTCCGATGAGCCGAACACAAAATTGCCCGTCTAGCGGGGCCTATGGGGCCCACGACACGCGATTTCGTCAACGTTCTCAGAATCGGACCAAACTTGACCCACGGGACCAGCGTATCGATACGAGTCCGATGGCGCAAGTTTCGTCTCGATCCGACGTGTGTACACAAAGTTAGGGCGCGTTCCAGAAAGTACGGATACGGGACGATGTTCGCGGATACGCGTTGATTCCGGTGTGCACGCACACCCGAATCAGCTTCCGCGAAATCCCACACGTCCGTATCGACGAGGCGCTCGTGTCTGTGAAGACCGCGCGCGACCAAGTCATCCCGTTTGGCGGAGCGGACTCGGTTCCGGGGTGAAACGGGGTCTGGGTTTTTCCTGTTTTTGGATCGCGGTGTGCGATCACCACAGGACGCGATGCCCCGAACGGTTTATCCGGACACCGAGAGGGTCATACAGGCTTCGCAACGCAATTTGCGGAATCGAAAACGGAGCTACGAGCAAAAAGTTACACGCACCTGAAGGGGACCCAAAAATCAGGGTCAGACCGTGTCCGACACGTGTCGGATTCAAAATCGAATTTAGGGTTAGGGTTAGGGTTAGGGTTCCGCTGCTCTGCGGCGGGGCTCCGGCGGCTGGGGCGGTCGGGTCTTCGTCGGACGCGGCTCTCGGAGGCGGCGGCGACCGAGGGGCGGCGGCGTCGAGCTCGGGCGGCTGCCGGAGCTGCTGTGCGGTGCGGGGCTGCTCGCTGCGGTGGCCGCTGCGGGGTGCGGTGGCCGTCGACGGTGGAGAGGAGTGGGTGGCTGACGGAGGAGGAGGGCTGGGCTGCGTCGGGGTGGTGCGGCGGCGACGGCGGCGAGTGGTGGGGGCACGGCGGAGGGGACGTGGTGGTGGAAGGGGTGGAGTCTGGCCGGAGAAGAGAATCGGGGAGGGGTTTTTAAAGGCGGGGCGAGGGGCTGGGGGCCGAGACGGGCGGAGGACGTGGGCGCGGGGAAGGCGGAGCTCGCGGGGGTCGTGGGGGCGTGCAGGGGCGGCCCGGGCGGAGACGTGGCCGGGACGCGCGGCGGAGCGGCCGGGTCGCGCGGGGGCTGGGGATCGTGGGGAGGGTGAGGGAAGCTGGGTCGGGTTCGGGTCGGGTTCGGACGGACCCGACCCGACCCGATAGGCCGAGCGGGCTGGGCCCGTGGGCCGGGCTGTTTGGGCCGTGGGTTTTATATAAAATAAAAATTAATAATAATAATATTTAAACCAGTAATTATTTAATAATTAAATAATTAATTAAATAATTAAATTTAGGTGCTTTAACAATAGGTCCGGGGTCCGATAAATTCCAGAAAAATTGTCCTAAGTCCAGTTTTTCATTTTACATCCAAAAATATTATTTTCATAATATTTTAATACTTTTTAATATCAATTAAAAATTATTGAATAATTAAAACCCTGTTTTTAAATTACAGAAAAATTCCAGAAAATTCCAGAAAATTATGAAAAATCCAGTTTTTAAAATTTTGAAAAAATCAGGGGGTTTACAATCTACCCCCCTTAAGAGGATTGCGTCCTCGCAATCAAAAGAATAACCGGTCAACAGAGATGACGCGGTCACAAGCATCGTTTGAAAACATATCACAAGATACTTAGGGAAATACCGTTTCCCTAAAAATGAAAGTTATGCACTTCCAGAAAATCTAGTTAAAACCAAAGATCTACAACTTTTATGAAAACCAGGTTGTTATTAACAGGTTGTAATTTACTAGGTTGGGGCTGAGGTCACGAACCAGCGGGCACGAACTGCAACAAGACTAAAACGGATAACTACAAATCACTTACTCGCATCAGCGTCCTGCACAGTCAGCGCATAAGCTTGCCCTCGTCCTTGAGGTAGATTCCTCTGCTGCTGTTGGGCTTGCTGGAAGAGTGTTGCCTGAGGTGCCAAGGGTGGCCTCGGTTCGGGTGCTGGTAGAGCTTGTTGGTTTATCACAGCATCTCGTGGTGATCTTGTAGAAATCTCGTCGCTTGCTGGTAGATCCATTACTCTGCATCCAAAATAAACGATAATAGGCGCACAAGAATCAAGGCAGGATGCAAGTCAAGAAATTAATTCGAATCTGAGATAGATGTCAAGAACGATTCAAGCAAGTGGATGAGATCCTAAAACTTATCCTATTCTTACTGCAGGCCTATTCGGTTCCTAAGTTGAAACCGAACAATTTTTTTTTTTAGTCGTAGACCTGCATGGGCCACCACAAAAACCATGTCACACCCCAGTCCCAAAAATGACGAGGGACTGAGCACGTGAGCAATTGCCAGCAGCACGCACCGATGGACAACCCAATTTAATGGATCCATCAGGGCATGCTTAAGCTGTAGTCTAGCAGTACTAAGTACAAGTCTCAGGTATTACTAATCTCATCCACAGAATAACACAGATTGATTTGCCAGAAATAATGCAATGGAAATAAATATGCAATATCAAATAAGGTTATCTCGGGAAACAAATCTGAGAAATATTCTGTTACATTTAAGGAAACAGACAGGAAATAAAATACTGAAATGGAAATATTGTGAATATGTAGCCGGTGCACAGGAGAAGTCTTCGGCCACTATTTCGTCCTCTGTTCCCTGTTCTGCTCCAAGGAGTGCTCCTGTACACTACACCTCTGGGTAGTTCTCTTCAGCTGTACCTGGGGACATAATCCGGATCCAGGTCCTCAGGGGACAGCAAGGTACAGAAAATATAAGCCAAAATAAATACGGTGCAACAGATAATTAAACCAGAGTGTAAGCTAAGTAACCAGCTAAGTGATATGCAATATGAGAGTCGCACTAGAACTCAGGCTGAAGCCACTACAAGCTCTGTGTCGGGGAGCCGGGTAGCGGCAATAACTATGAATTACACTATGATATATACTATGTTTTATATATATAATATCAGCCTGTAGTCTGTGTGCTCTCCCCACCCAATGTAATCACACGTCTCATGTCCATAACATGCAAGATCATAACTAATGCAGCAAGTCTGATAGCTATGAATCAATTGTCTAAGAATGTAAAATCTATGTCATAACCATGCATCCTATACAGAATCACCTTGAATGTCTCAGGAAGACTCTGTCTCATAAAATAGTGTCAAGTGTCCTGGGTTCTGGTGTACTTGATAGGACAAGTACGAGAATAAGGGTATCGAATGTCCATCTCTAATGACGTACCCAACTCCGCGTACGGAGTTGGCACCCGACTGTGATCGGATACTAAGTACATCACACGTTTCCTAGGATAAGCAGTTTAAACAAGTTACATTTAATGAAATCAAGTAAAATACTATGTCAAGAATTACTGAGAATTGGCAAGCTTTACTTGCCAACTAATGCATAATTAAGTCCAGAAAATAAATAGCAAGCTGCAGGGATTGGCAAGGTACACTTGCCTTGTGGTTCCTGTTCCAATTGCGGCTCTGACTTCAGCTAAAATTGCAGGCGGTACTCCGATTGCTGAAACAAACATCACCATCAGATCCAAAAAATATCAATCAGCTAGAAACGCCTGTCCTTGGGTCCAATTTGGAGACAAGGGCAGAAACGACAATTTCGGGCCAAAACGGGGTCCACCGGTGGGCCCGCTTTGCACCGAAAAATGCGTCCGGGTCAACGGTCTCCAAATTCACCAAACTTAGTGTTAACAGGTCAGGAACGATGATACGAACCCAACGGAACTTCCAGAATTTGATTCCGATGAGCCGAACACAAAATCGCCCCTCGAGCGGGGCCTGTGGGGCCCACGACACGCGATTTCGTCAACGTTCTCAGAATCGGACCAAACTTGACCCACAGGACCAGCGTATCGATACGAGTCCGATGGCGCAAGTTTCGTCTCGATCCGACGTGTGTACACAAAGTTAGGGCACGTTCCAGAAAGTACGGATACAGGGCGATGTCCGCGGATACGCGTTGATTTCGGTGTGCACGCACACCCGAATCAACTTCCGCAAAATCCCACACGTCCGTATCGACGAGGCGCTCGTGTCTGTGAAGACCGCGCACGACCAAGTCGTCCCGTTTGGCGGGGCAGACTCGGTTCCGGGGTGAAACGGGGTCTGGGTTTTTCCTGTTTTTGGATCGCGGTGTGCGATCACCACAGGACGCGATGCCCCGAACGGTTTGTCCGGACACCGAGAGGGTCATACAGGCTTCGCAATGCAATTTGCGGAATCGAAAACGGAGCTACGAGCAAAAAGTTACACGCACCTGAAGGGGACCCAAAAATCAGGGTCAGACCGTGTCCGACACGTGTCGGATTCAAAATCGAATTTAGGGTTAGGGTTAGGGTTAGGGTTCCGGTGCTCTGCGGCGGGGCTCCGGCAGCTGGGGCGGTCGGGTCTTCGTCGGACGCAGCTCGCGGAGGCGGCGGCGACCGAGGGGCGGCGGCGTCGAGCTCGGGCGGCTGCCAGAGCTGCTGTGCGGTGCGGGGCTGCTCGCTGCGGTGGCCGCTGCGGGGTGCGGTGGCCGTCGACGGTGGAGAGGAGTGGGTGGCTGACGGAGGAGGAGGGCTGGGCTGTGTCGGGGTGGTGCGGCGGCGACGGCGGCGAGTGGTGGGGGCACGGCGGAGGGGACGTGGTGGTGGAAGGGGTGGAGTCTGGCCGGAGAAGAGAATCGGGGAGGGGTTTTTAAAGGCGGGGCGAGGGGCTGGGGGCCGAGACGGGCGGAGGACGTGGGCGCGGGGAAGGCGGAGCTCGCGGGGGTCGTGGGGGCGTGCAGGGGCGGCCCGGGCGGAGACGTGGCCGGGACGCGCGGCGGAGCGGCCGGGTCGCGCGGGGGCTGGGGATCGTGGGGAGGGTGAGGGAAGCTGGGTCGGGTTCTGGTCGGGTTCGGTCGGACGGACCCGACCCGACCCGATAGGCCGAGCGGGCTGGGCCCGTGGGCCGGGCTGTTTGGGCCGTGGGTTTTATATAAAATAAAAATTAATAATAATAATATTTAAACCAGTAATTATTTAATAATTAAATAATTAATTAAATAATTAAATTTAGGTGCTTTAACAATAGGTCTGGGGTCCGATAAATTCCAAAAAAATTGCCCTAAGTCCAGTTTTTCATTTTACATCCAAAAATATTATTTTCATAATATTTTAATACTTTTTAATATTAATTAAAAATCATTGAATAATTAAAACCCTGTTTTTAAATTACAGAAAAATTCCAAAAAATTTCAGAAAATTGTGAAAAATCCAGTTTTTAAAATTTTGAAAAAATCAGGGGGTTTACATTTGGGTTAGGAAATTAATTTCTAATTTCTTTTTCTTTTATTCTATTTTCTTTTCTATTCTATTCTAATTCATTTCCTAATATGCTTTTTTTTCTCTTTCCTATTAAACTTATATATATATATATATATATATATATATATATATATATATATATATATATATATATATATATATATAACTCTAGAAATTATATTAGTGCATACAATAAATCTATCAATTGTCCATAGGGTCTCCTACATGGAATAAATTAAAGAAAAATTACGGTTGGTCCATAAAACCTCTAAATGCACAATTACCTAAAAATAAAAATCCAATAAATTTTTATTTTTCTAATTAGCTAATAATTACTATTAATTAATTAAATTATTAATTAAAATAGTTAATATGGTTTTTAAAAATTAGGGGTTTTACGCATAAACAACGTACTACCGCCGATGCTGCGGCGTAGGCTTGGCTTGGCCACGTACTCGTATCCGAAAAGCGGGTGCGGGTCGTGACATGACATAGAGTGAATGATGTGACTGTTGTGACAATGCATTAAAGTGTGTCAGAGAAAAAAGACAAAGTCACAGAAATATGTGCAAACGGTTATGATTATGCATCCAAAAAAGGTGGTCACATGCTCTGCTTGTCGTATATAAATCATACTACATGGATTGCCTCTTGGACTTAGCAAATTTCTCATTCGTTTAGCGAGTTAAAACACAAGAATCTCAAGGACACTTGTGTAAAAAATAAACAGTCATGCGTCCAACAAGATGGACGCATGCTGGTTAGTATATACGACACAGAGTTCAGGCCGCATAGCACTCAGGCCACATGGTACTCTCTGCCGCTTATGATGTTGGACGTATAAGCACTTCATCTTCTCCAATAGTAAATTTGGCCATGGCGGAAGCTCCAAAATCAAAAATTTATTTTGACCATAAAATCCTCATTTTAAGTCCAAATCAAGTGAACCAATAAAAACCAAGAAAAACTTATCAAGCCCAATAAAAATTCTAAGTTAGAAATGTTGATCTGCACTAATCCATCCACCAAATATGAAAATTCTAAGTTCTAAAAGTGTCTAAAATCATGCAAATAACATAATAATCAATTAATATAGAGGGTTTCTCTATTTCTCATGCAAGATGTACTTGCATGTGGAAAGGAGAGAGAAAACAAAAGAAAGAGAAAGAAAATAACGTAATGAAGAGAGGGAAGTAGAGGTAGGCTTATATATGGTAGGTTTGAGAGTTGAACCAATGGTTCTCATAACTTGAACCAACCCACAAAATAAACCATGAACCAGGTTAAACCAAAGAATGGGTCTAGTCTCCATGCACATGTAACTGTGCTAAAATAAAAATATGTTCCAAATACATATATCGAGAA
The DNA here is from genome assembly GCA_036927795.1 of Iris macrosiphon. Classification (NCBI taxonomy): domain Eukaryota; kingdom Viridiplantae; phylum Streptophyta; class Magnoliopsida; order Asparagales; family Iridaceae; genus Iris; species Iris macrosiphon. The sequence goes on from JAYESA010000009.1 coordinate 131,501,950, forward strand.
CGGGGAGTGACATCTCTATCCACCTTAGAAAAATTCTGTTATTGGAATTCGAATCTAAGTAAGTTAGAGAAGTCAGGACAAGCACAATAAAATCCTACTAGTAAAACTATACATGAAAGCAATATCATCATAACACATAGGTGATCACCTGATCACAGAATCTAGATACGAAGGCATAAGGTAGAATATACCTTCTGAATCGAATATGTGCGAGTACCGAGATCGAATATCATCCTCGCACTCCTACGTTGATTCTCCAAGAGTGTGATGTCCCTAGGCAACTCGGACAAGAGAAATAGTCTGGTTCTTGAGTACCTCTCTTCGATCTAGAATGGATACGGGTTGCTCCTTGTAAGATAGGTCAGTACAACTGACTAATTCAAAATGGTCTAGGATATGACTCAGATTTGGGATACACCTACGCAACTGAGATACATAAAATATATCGTGCACCTAACGTAACGAAGGTGGAAGGGCAAGATGATATGCCACATTGCCTACCCGATCGAGAATGTTGAACGGCCCAACGTATCCCAGACTAAGCATCCCGCGAACTCCGAATTTAATGACTCCATGGATAGAATAAATTTGCAAAAATACGTGGTTGCCGACACTAAACTCTAAAGGTCTACGATGTTGATATTCCCAATGATGATGTCGGTCTTGTACAGCCCGAAGTTGCTCTCTGATCTTTCTGACAACTTCTACTGTTTGTGTGATCATTTTGGGACCTAACATCTTTCGCCCACGAATGTTATCCCAAGCCAACAGTGATCTATACTTCCTGCTGTATAGTGCTTCAAAAGGTGCCATTTGAATACTGGCCTGATAACTATTGTAATACGAAAATTCCACTAAGTGAAGGTAATTTTCCCAAGATCCACAAAGGTCTAAGGTACAGGCTCGTAATATATCTTCCAAGGTCTGGATGGTCCTTTCTGATTATCCATCTGTCTGGTGGTGGTAAGCTGTGCTGAATCATAACTTGGTACCTAATATCTCGTGCAAGCTTCTCCAGAAATGAGAAGTGAACCTTGTATCTTCTTCTGATACTATTCTTACTGGCACTTTATGCTGTTTCATAACCTGTCACATATACAAATCCGACAACTTCTCTGTAGACTGTCCCACTCTAAAGGGGGGAAATATGCCACTTTCGTAAGCCGATCAATTATCACCCAAACTGCATCTTGACCAGTCAGTGATCTAGGTAAACCAGTCACAAAGTCCACGGTGATGTGTTCCCACTTCCACTATGGAATAGGGAGAGGCTACAATAATCCTGTCGGTCTCTGTTGTTCTGCATTAACTTGCTGACATGTCAGACATCGCGAGACGAAGTGTGCTATTTCCCTCTTTATTTTGTTCTACCAAATGTGTTGCTTAATATCGTAATACATCTTCGTGTCTCCCGGATGAATGGAATACTGGGAACTCTGTGCTTCAGTCATAACTTCTTGTCGAATATCCCCGCTTGGTACGTATAGACGATTTCCAAACCTTAGCGTTCCATCCGCATGTATTATCAAATCCTTCCAAAGACCTGACTCATATTCTTTTTGTAGATTTTGAATCTTTGGGTCCTCTACCTGAGCTAGTTTGATTCTATCTACCAAAGTTGACTGAATCTGTAGGATACCATAAACTTTTGTACTCTATGGAAGTACTATCTCAATACCCATCTTTCTTAAGTCCTATAGAATGTGCTTCTTAGTAGTCAATATAAATTTGCCACCTCTTTTGCTAAGTGCATCAGCTACTATATTAGCCTTGCTTGGATGGTAGTAAAGTTCTATGTCATAGTCTTTCCTAGCCATCTTCTCTGCCTCATGTTCAGGTCCTTCTGTGTGAATACATACTTTAAACTCTTATGATCCGTAAATATTTTTACTCGATCGCCATCTAAGTAGTACCTCCATAACTTAAGTGTGAACACTATTGTTGCTAACTCCAAATCGTGAGTTGGATAGTTCTTCTTGTGATATCTGAGCTAGCGAGAAGCATACGCTATCACTCTTCCTTGTTGTATTAAAACACATTCAAGTCCTTTTCTAGATGCATCACAATATACTGTGAATCCTCTGGAGCCTTCCAGAAGAGTAAGGATTGGTACAGAGATTAACTTCTTCTTCAACTCTTCAAAGGCTATCTGGCATTTCGCTGGCCACACAAATTTAACTTTTTTGCATATCAACAGAATCAAAGGTGTCTAAATCTTAGCAAAGACTTACATAAATATTTTGTAGTATCCTGCCAAGCCTAGAAAACTATGAACTTCTACTGCTACCTTCAGAATTTGCCAGTTCTCTACTCATCTACCATCTTGGGATCAACTGACACTCCTGCTCCATAAATAATATACCCAAGAAAAGATACGTGATCCAGCCAAAAATTATACTTACTAAGCTTCGCATATAACTTATGCTCCCTCAAAGTTTGCAGTACTATTCTGAGATGTTCTTCATGCTCCTCCTCATTATGAGAATACACAAGAATGTCATCGATGAATACTACCATAAATTGGTCCAAGTATGGCATGAAGATATGGTTCATCAAATCCATGAATATTGATGGAGCATTAGTCAGTACGAATGGCATAACAAAAAATTCGTATACCCATATTGTGACCTAAATGCTGTCTTCAGAACATCCTGCTCCCGAACTCGCACCTGATAATATCTTCATCGTAAATCTATCTTGAAGAAGACTCTTACCCTACTTAATTGATCAAAACAATCATCAATCCTGTGTAATAGGTACTTGTTCTTCATGGTCACTGCATTCAACCACCAATAATCCATACACAACTATTTTAATCCATCATTCTTGTTCACCAATACCGCTGGTGCTTCCCACGGTGATCCACTGGTCCAAAAAAATTTCTTTGCCTTCAATTCTTCCACGTGTCAATATAACTGGTCAAGTTCTGATGGTGACATTGGGTATACCATCTGGGATACTGGTTCTGCTCCGGGCATCAACTCTATACAGAACTCTACTTTTCTAAATGGGTGTAATCTGGAAAGCTCGTTGGGAAATATATCCATAAACTCTTCAACTATCTTGAGGTATCGGGTCTTCTTTCTTTGCTACTATTGTGACTCCTCCCATATGCTGGTCTCTTGCTATTCTGCTAAGGACAAATTCTTCTAGACTAGAATTTCTAAACAATACTCTACCCTCACGACAGTCTATTGTTGTATGACTGTCTCTCAACCAGTCCATGCCTAAGATAACGTCAAAATTACCCATAGGAAACTCGATCAACTTTGCTGGTAATAAATGGCCACATACTATGACTGGACATACTAATCACACCCAACTAACTTTTATGATCCTATTGCCAGTAGGTATATTCAGCCTCTCTGGCAATGCCTTAAACTTTAATCCAATACGTGTCATATATTATACAGATATAAATGATTATGAAGCTCCAGAATTAATTAAAGCAATGGCAGGAAAGGTTGTAACAAAAATATTACTTGCCACTATGTTGCACTATGCCATAGCTTCTCCAAAGATGTGGTGAGTGCCTGCCCTTGGCCTTGTTGAGCTCCCAGCCGTGGTCTTCCTTGCTGCTGTTATTGCGGTCCCTGCTGATTCTGCTGGTGTTGCTGTCTATAAAGCTAGGCATGCTTCAACAACGGACGCTGAGCTAAGTGCCATACTTTTGCTACTGGTCCTCCTTACTGCATTGCCTTTCGAGCTGGCAATACAGAAAACTATTATACTGGCCCTCCTGGCCTCTAAATTAATGGGTATGTGCCAACCTTGTGACCAGGGTGTGCAGCGCCACATGTACAACACAACAAAGGTATGCAGCGCCACGTGTATAACACAAAACTTTACTCTTGATGGGTGTACAGCACAATATGTACAACATAATAAGGACATCATACGTCCCACCCTCCATGCGTCTCTGGTCCCATGTGTCCCAGACTCCATGTGTTCTAAGCGTCTCTGGCCCCATGTGTCCCAAACTCTATGTGCTCCATGCGTCTCTGGCCTCACGCGTCCCAGACTCTATGCGTTCCCTGGCTCCATGCATTCCAGACTCCATGCATTCTATGTGTCTCTGGCCTCGCGCGTCCTAGACTCCATGCGTCTCTGGCCACATTCGTCTCAGACTCCATGAAGACCTAGCCTTGCCGTTACAACTGAAGTAGCTCTCTCCAACCAAGTGCGGGCTACGTGTCAAAATTGTCCAATTCATGCCCGCAAAGGATAAGAACTGCCCAGATCTTCAGCAATGGAGAATCCCAAGAAGTGACCACGTGGCAGCTTTGGCCTGCTCACGGTTACAGCTGCACCCGGTTAGGAAGGAACATATGGCATCCTCTAGCATCCATACGGCCTAACACATGCGCACTTAAGGATGAATATATATATCAGGGTGACATGCCCAAAGGGGACAAACAGAGAAGGACAGAGAGGGAGAGAAGAAATAGAGAACATACAGAGCAAAGCAAAGGAAGAGCATAAGCTTCTTCGCCCTGCGTCGGATAGTCAACGGAGTAAAAGAGACGCCATAACACTCCTTGTCCATTGCCACACCCCAGAACAAAATATTATACTTAAACAATTTTGTTTAAGATTATTTGTACTCTTCTTCGTTCCTTAAATCAAAAGTTTTACAAAAATTCATTTAATGGCGAACAAGGTGGCGACTCTGCTGGAGACTTCTTTCTCCTATGATGGGAAAGTTGTAGCAATTTTTGACGCAGCCAAGCTCGGGTCGACTCAAAGAATGCTGGTGGTCCATTTCGACCATCAGGATTTCGAGGATATGCTCTCTGAGGGTGGCGCTTCTCCAAGGTTAGCGAAGCTTAGGAAGACCCGCAGGACATGGGTGGCAAAGCCCACTGTGCCTCACCCAACTGTAGAGGATGTGCTCCCCATCTTTCTCTCTGCCGTAGGGACCGCACATCATGCGTCCACTACTTTTGTAATAGCCCCTTCCAATGAGAAGGGTGCTCAGCACTTGAAGACCTGCAAGACATAGGTAGCAAAGGCCGCTGTGCCTCACCTAACCGCGTAGCGTGCACTTCCTCTCTCTCTCTGTTACTAAAGACGTACCACATGCGTCCACTCTGGATGTCCCTGTTCATGCGTCCTCCTTTCTTAAAAAGGGGAGTGCTCGACGTCCGAACTCTCGCAGAGAAAAATAATACGATGCCAAGAGTTTGGGGGTTGTCGCACAATACATGCGACCATTACGAAGGATGTAGAGAAGAAAGAAGTATGCGACTTCCAACTCAGCTGTATGCGTCTTTGACACTCCCAGAAGCTATGTCTTTGACAGAATCCTATCGGACCATGCTCCCATGCATGTCTTTGAGGAAAAACAAAATTGGATACTTCGTACTATGCACCTGCGCATGCTAAGTTAAAGAAGTCTAGGGTAGTACGAGCTCATCAAGCTCAAGCAACTGTCCATTTGGTTGATAGTCAGCGGGCGCCGCTAACCATTATGCGGTCCCTTGATAAAAAGCTATATAAGACTGGCCTATGTGTCCAGCTCACAGTGGCAAATAGACAGGGTTTGTCTCAAAATCCTTCCACTAACTATTTGGAAAAGTTCTTGTATGAACCCTATATCAGGAAGAAAATGCAACACCCACGCACCAATGCCCTCGGTCTACCCGTGCTCACAAAAAGGTGCAAAGGTGGACCAACCATCGTTTGACATGCACAACATAATCAGTCACAAGTGCAAGATGAAGAAAACAACTTTGGTGCGTGAAGTGTCTTCCCCAGGATATCATTGCGCCAAAATTATCATCAACTACTGCTGCAAAAATGTGGTAGTACCCACAAATAGGTAGTCGACATTCCAACGACTGTATACAAAGGCAACTAGCCAGCAACAACCCAGAGATTAGGTACAAACACCAGAGGAGGATAAGCTATCATTTGCCTCATGCTATTCTGCTCGGAAAGATCCTTCCACCGTAGGAGGAAAGAAGTACAATATCTCCAATCCGCCACTCTCAACTAGCACATTGAGAAGACAATTACCAGAAGGACCAACAACGAGACCTGTGGAAGATATTTTCTAAGGTACCCGCTCGAAGAATAAGCTATCGGCCACTGGGGGTAGTTCTTCCTCACGACCCCTGAGAGTTATATGAGCTGGGGGTAGTACTCCCTCGGACCTATACAAAACCCGGTATTCCGAGAAGGCGATAATTCCCCGAAAATGGACTCCGATATCCCTGGAGGTGGCCACCTTCATCCAGATGACGTAGCTTCCAACGTTGGGGTTAGTAGTCCCTCCGAATCCGAGGAAGAGGCCACGATACATGATGACCACTCCCGACAAGAATCAGGGACGAAAAGCACGACATCCACTACCCTGTCCATCTCTCCCTAAGAGAGGACTACATACATGGCAGGGGACGTCATGCCCATCTTCAACGTGCTGAGGTTCTAAAGTCCCCAAAGACTTACTCCTTCAAAGATGACGATGTCATGCCCATCTTCAACGTGTTGATGAAGGGTGGCAAGCTTCGACTCTTCGATGTCAAATGCCCTTTAAAGGCAGCTGAGATGAACAATCCAAAGTACTGTCACTACCATCGCTATGTCTACATGCGACGAAGGATTGCTAAACCCTCAAGCAGTATATCCAGCGTTTGATCGACACCAAGGCTCTCACCTTGGATATCGATGTTAAGACAGTTGTCGCAAACATGGTATCTCTCCAGTTCGGCAACTTTTCAGCCACAGAGGCCCAAGATGGAGTAATCTCGATCCCCCGGGCAATGATGGAAGTCGTCAACCTTCCGCCGGCTCATGACAAAACTGTCGAACTAATACCTCTCACTATGCCATGTGGGGAGGTCATATGTGTTCACCCTGATCTTGCTCCAAAATTGATACAACCGACAACACCGTCTGCCACCAAGACCATGGATAAGATATCCAAACCTTGCTATACCGTTCCTTCCCATCGGAGGAAGCTATAGAAGGAATAACAAGGTCATGCCTAGCGTACCAACGAGAGTATGACATCCCTGACGATGGGGCACTTCCAATAGTTGCACCCGCGATATCAGATCTGGGTATATCCCAGCCTCCAGCAGTGGACAAATCTAAGCAGAAAGATACTCGCTTTGACAAGCCGCTATGTAAAGATTCAGCTCAGGGGTTGTAAAAGCCCTACAACTTCGATATTTTGGTCCAGCTTGCTAACACTCCAATGAAGTTGTCTCTATTCGAGCTTCTTTGACTCTCCAAAGACACTCGGGTCACTTTTATTAAGGTATTACAAAATGCCGACACCTACTTGGCATAGTTCAAGACGCCAGCTAAAGATCCTGTTGCTTGCCCCCACTGCAATAATATCATGGAGGCGATACCTAGCATCAAGTTCTCACAACAGGACATGTTATGGAAGAATAACCGGTATGATCGTCCCCTATATTACAGGGTACATTTGTGCCGTTAAGGTAGACCAGATGCACATCAATCCGGTTCATTAATCAGCATCATCCCGCAGAGTCTGCTTCAGACCTTGGGCATTCTGATGTACCACATGGCAACCATAAATACGTCCATCACTGGCTTCAATGTAGGAAGGAGCTACCCTCTAGGCAAGATTAGCCTAAAAATCTAGATCGATGACTTTAAAAAAGAGGTCACCTACTACGTTATTGACGTAGATGTATCCTACAACATCTTTCTCGAACGTCCATGGATACATGAACATAGGATCGTGCCGTCGATCCTGCACCAGTGCCTGAAGTACGTCGACGAACATGGCACGGTCAAAATAGAGTTTGTTGATATCGACCCATTCAAAGGGATATAAGCCTACTACTCTGACTCGATCCTTTACAAACAGGTCTACCAAGATGAATGTAGCAATGACGTCGATGAGGAGGCAGGGGCTGGGGCAATACTAGAAGGCATGTACTCCCGACACAACCTTTTCTCTCATCATAAAACTATGAAGGAAGGCATCCGAACCTCTGGTCGTCCGCCTTTGTAGGACGGATCGACCGCCAAAGGAAGATCCGACACCATCTACCACGTTCGAACCTTTCGTCGTTTGCCTTTGCAGTCTGAATCAACTTTCGAAGTATACTTCACCGCCTCCTACAATGTACAAGCCTCTGGTAGTAAAGTTGCATAGGGAACCTCCAAAGCCGTCACTCGCACTGGGGGTATATCTAGGGAAAGATGAGCTGGAGGAGTACGTAGCTTCCCATGCTAACGTCCCTTCTCTCGACGATATAATTTCGGATGATGAGATACCTTATTTCATAAATAAAGAGCTATATTTGAACTATTCTAAATTTGCACACATAAGCACACTATACTCCATGGAGCACGGTCTAGGCCTGCGCCTGCAGAGACAGGTGACTACCACCGATGCTGTAAACCGGATCCTCCCCAGCCTAGGTTCTGACTTTATGGTTCCATCAAAGAGAAAGGGAGACAAACCCATCATCTCTGGCCGGGTAGAAGACCCCCAGTTCTTTATCCTAGAGGAACAAGTGCCAGAACCCGATATCGGCAAAATATAACTCTACCGGTTCAGTGGTCAAGCCAAATATCTCATCTAAAAGATGGACTATGATCTTAAAAGAAACCAATGTCTGAATTATGGCAAAGGTTGACTACTGCCTGTACCCTTCGCCGCTCCAATAGGCAAGTCTGAGGACTACTACCATAAGATGAAGCATGGCTTAGGGTACATTACGCCTTCCACAACCCCCGAAGGCTCGGATCAAGAAGATGATTTACACTCTCACTCTTCAGAGTCTTCCTCTTGGGACTCCGATGTTAGTATCGAAAATTTGCTCAAGCAAACATTGTCTGTTAACATGGTGTCAGCTAACCCTGAGAAAGATGACGAAGATCCACTGGAACTCTTTGAAGTAGAACCGTAGGCCCAACACCTAGACACATAATGGGAGATATGTTTTGAACAACGAGAACCTCCTACGGAGGACGAAGTCGTACAAGTTAATCTCGGAGATAAATCCTCCCTCAAACCTATCTTCATCAGCAAAAGTCTGACTGATGATGAACAAGAATCCTTGGTACAGCTCGTCAGGGAATATATTGATGTCTTTTCCTAGAACTACGAAGATATGCCAGGGCTGGACCCCCAAATCATGGTCTACAAGCTCAATATCTTGTCGAACATTAAGCCTATCAAATAACAAGAATGATGATTCTGGCCGAACATCACGAACGCCATCGAAGCTAAAGTCAACAAACTGATAGCTAGTGGCTTCGTCCGCGAAGAAAAATATCCAGATTGGGTAGCCCACATAGTGCCCATCGTCAAAAAGAACGGGAACATCCAGATCTACATTGACTTTCGTGACCTTAACACGGCATGCCCTAAAGACTAATTTCCTCTTTCAATCACAAACATAATGATTGAGAACACTTGTGGCTTCAAGCGCATGTCCTTGATGGACTGATTCTCGGGCTAGAATCAGATCAAGATGTCTCCTAACGATCAGAAGCATACATCATTTTGAATGCCGATAGGAGTGTATTGCTACATAGTTATGCCCTTCGGCCTAAAGAATGTGGGTTCTACATACCAGCTAGCGATGAGCACCATCTTCTTTGAGCATCCACATAAGATGGTCAAATGTTACATCGATGACATCACCGTCAAAAGTTGCTCCAAAGGTGATCAACTCAAGGACTTGAAGACAATGTTTGACCTCATGTGTATGCACCAGCTTAAGATAAACCCTACCAAATCCTTCTTGGAAGTATCCAGCAGCAAATTTCTAGGCTTTATCATCACTTTTCGGTGTTCACATAGACTCCGATAAAACTAAAGTAATCCTTGAGATGAACCCGCCAAAGAACCTCCGGAAACTCTGCGCCTTCAAGGAAGACTTATATATATTAGGAGGTTCATATCGAACCTCTCTGGGTGTTATCGGTCGTTCACCCAGCTCATGAAGAAATGTGTCTCCTTTGTCTAGAACGAAGAATGCCACCGCGCCTTCGACAACATCAAGGAAAACCTATTAAACCCTCCAGTGCTGGTAGCCCCAGTCATAGGGAAGCCTTTCCTGCTCTATGTACGTACTATAAACCACTCCCTCGGTGCCTTATTAGTCCAGAGTAGTTATGTAAGCCACGAGCAGGCCATCTATTATCTTAGCCGGATGATGGTTAGTGCAAAATACAGGTACACCCCCATTGAGAAGGAATGCCTTGCTCTTATATTCGCTATCCAGAAGGCTCGGCATTATAAGGCTAGACAAACCATTCATGTAATCTCATGAGTCAATCCTCTCAGAGTCCTCATGACCAAACCAGGGGCGCTTAGTTTCTGCTTGGCTAACTGGACAATACTTCTGTCTCCATACGACATGGTATTTATTCCACATAAAGCCGTCAAGGGTCAAGCACTGGCTGACTTACTGGCGGCCCCTCCAGTGACAGAAACCTCAAAACTCTATGATAAGATTCCATACGAAGTCGCAGACTACAAAGCTATAAAAAAGGTAAAAGCCGTTTAGGGAATGTTCTTTGACGGTGCTTTGAGGACAGGGCCCAAAGGCAATATCATCGCTGGAGTCGGGATAATGTTGATCTCTCCAGAAGATTTGGTTATCAACCGCGCCTACTCCCTCACTGAGCCATGCTCCAATAATGTGGCAGAGTATAATGCTCTCATCATTGGACTTGAACTTGCTAAACAAGTGGGAGTTGACCACCTAGAAGCCTACGACGATTCCAAATTAATAATCAGCCAAGTCCGGGGGGAGTATAAAGTCTGGTACGAAGACCTGATTCCTTACCACCAAGCTGCACTTGGCATTATTTTGACCTTCGAGGGATTCTTTAATAAGCACGTACCTCGGCTGCAAAATATCAAGATGGACACCCTAGCTGAACTTGCAACCTCTCTAGCTGTTCCAGCCAATACCCATGAACTGATCACCGTAGTCAGTCCGGAGCTGGTCTGCCCGAAGAATAATAACTCCCTGTGCCAGAGCTACTCAATAGAGACGGACACTGACTCTCAAGACTGGAGACTTCTATTCATCGAACACAGTCTATGTAATTCTCCTCGAGAACCCAAATGAGGCCTCTTCCATCAGAAGATGTTTTCTCCGGTTTTATTATGATACAACTACCAAAATACTGTAACGCTGCTCCTATGATAGCCTTCTACTGTGATGTCTATCAAACACAGAAGTGAAGCAGGCTCTTCGCGAGGCTAACAATGGAGTTTACGATACCCATCAGCTAGGGCCCAAGCTATAGGACCGCTTCCGTAGAATGGGTTATTATTGGCCAACAATGGTAACGGATGTCGTCGGCTACGCAAGAAAGTTCCAAGCGTGCCAAATCCATGCAGACTTCATCCACCAAACCTCAGAGTTTCTATACCCGACTGTTGCTTCCTAGCCATTCGAATCCTAGGATATGGATATCATTGGACTGATTAGTCCATCTTCATCCAAGGGACATCGGTTCATCCTCATCATCATCGAATACTTCTCCAAATGGGCGAAAGCAGTACCACTCACGAAAGTCAAGAAGTCCAACGTGATCATCTTCGTCAATCATTATGTTATATACCACTTTGGCTTGCCACAAAGGATCATCAATAATAATGGTCTACAGTTTGCAAGTCATTCATTCTATCGGTTCTACGATAACAATCGTATTCAGAATGTAGTATCGCCTACCTATAACCTAGTGACAAATCGTCTTGCAGAAGCCTTCAACAAGACCATCTTAAAGCTTCTCGATGTTCGTGTCTTCTAATAAACATGACTGGAATGAGAAGCTGGAGAATATCTCTGGGCCTACCGTACAATGATCCAGACAGTTGTTGGCAATATGCCTTTCTTTATGGTCTACAAAAGCGAAGAAGTCCTCCCATTCGAGATCCAAATCCCTTAATTCCGAGCGGCTCTCTCCAACTAATTAATCATCGACAATAATCACCGTCGACGGCTACAAGAGTTAGAAGCACTCAACGAGAAACGTCTCTTAGCTCAACAGCGCTTTGAGCTATACCAAGCGCGTCTTTCGGGAACCTTAAAAAAACAGGTAAAAAAGAGGAACTACCAAGTGGGTGATATTGTCCTGACTGTAAGGAGGCCGATGGTTATGACCAACAAAACGGTCGGCAAATTCTAACCCAAATGGGAAGGCCCGTTCGTCGTAGATTCAATATTCTCCAACGGTGCCTACCGGCTCACGAAACCCAACGACGACTTGATTATGATGCCTATCAATAACAAGTTTCTGAAAAAGTACTACGTATAAACTTGACTTGTACTCCCCTTATCACTAGCCGGGCAATCAAGATGTACATCTCTATACTCTTTGTTCTTTATCCCCAACAAGTGCCTATATACAAAATTTTTCCCTTCTTTACAAATATTTGTAAAAGTCATTGTCTGTATCCAGGAGTCCAGGATACGCAACATATGATGGACCCTCAAAGTCTTTCTAGCGGAGCGGTGCTCAGGTCTACCTACACACTCCCATATTGACCACTCAATCCAATCTTTTTAGATGCTAGCCATGTTCATATCACCTCTAAGCTATCGTCCCACCAACCTCCCTAGCGGAGCACCCCTCAGGTCTATCTCTGTAAACCCCCTCGACCAAATTAGAGCTATTTGGATTAAATTATGAGACTAGGGTTTAATTGGATGCAATTAGATTTAAAGTACAGCAATATTGTAACTTAATACACCTTACGGTTGCCTTGACGTTTGGAGCACTATACTAGTTGGTACCCCCAAACCAATTAAGTACTCATCCCCTAAATAAGTCAGACTACCCACCTACACTTTGTGCAACTGTTAGATTCCCACTATGATGCTTAAATCTAGTTGCACAACAGTCGTTGAAAACGCCCAAGTGTTATTCCATTAAACCAAACCTTCTCCTAAAGGCTTGATGCAATTGTTGTAACGTAAATTAAATTGAGGCCCAGATCACCCCAAAACAAGTCATAACCCAGCCCTGTATACCTATCATGAGGACCAGACCCCACCCTAAGGAGCCCAGACAAGCCCAAGGCCCGAGGCCCCAGGCCATAAACTCTCCTATATAAACAACTCTTTCTACTACTATTGAAACCCTAACACCTTCACCCTCTTTTCTCAACCCTAGCCGAATCCCTACCATCCCCGACCACCCCTGCCGGACTGAACCACCCCAGACTCACCGGACCACCGCCCCCTCGGCATCAACCGCTGCCTCTCCGTCGGAACTCCATCCATCCAGCCACCATCACCGATACATCCAAACCCGACCACCCAAGCCAGCTGTCCCCTCTCCGACTTCCAAAACCAACGCCCTCCGCTCCGCCTGACGCCGCCAGACCCCGCCACCCGACTCGCTGGACCATATCTACTTCAGCATCACCGACCGCCTCTACCGCACCATCTCCACCCAGCTACCATCACAGCCCCGTAGACCCCCGGCCGATCCCGACTGCTCCCCACCACCCTCCAGCGCCGTCGAACCACCCGCGAGGCCGACCCTGACCAACCCCCATGATTGGACCATCACCCCGACGCCAGCATAGCACGCTGCCACCGTGCCAGGTCGCTCTATCCGCGACTGCAACCCTCACCGCTGCTGTAAATAGCAGGCCGGACCCGTCCACGTCGATCGGAGTTCACCCAAGTCAGAGGAGACAGTCGACCAGCGAACGAACCCCCTTGCTCGGTCGATCAGGTACTCGTTCATTGAACCCTTCACTCGTGTGTCCTATAATTCCCCATCGTGTCGTCGTGTCGCACTTGAACCCATATCTATAGTGTTTAACCTAGGTAGAAATATATGCATGGAAGTTGATGTTAATCAGATATTAATAAATGAATAATTATTCTAAATAAATGACCAGTTACCAGGGACAGGTAATTCACTAGAAACACCTGGATATAAACCTAGTATGTCGAACATGGAAAATAGAGACATGTGTTCGCGCTGAACCGAAATTATGGACAGCCCGTAACTAGATAAATTATTGCCTCGATACGCCTGTTAATCGAAGACAGAACACATGTACACCCTAGCTACGTGCACACGTGACGCTGTACTCGAGCAATAGTAAACTCGCGACAGTATTCAAGTATAGCGTCTTAGTCATATGTAGTTAAAGTGTATTGTCTGATGTCTGTATTATTGTGTTATATTGTATGTCTAGGGTCTTTGGATCAGCCAGGAGACGCTACAGAAGCAGGCTTTTGACATTCACCTCTTGAAGACTCAGGCAAGATACCTTGCCATATTTACTGTCTAATTTAAAACATGCAAATGTTGTATTGTATGCTTGTTGTTTTGCTTTATACAACTGTGCGCGTCCGATTTTGTCTCGGGTGCATTCGACGGATACGTCGGTGATTAGTATACATTGACTTAGTCATTAGCAGACTCACCTAATTGGATGATACCATGTTATCTTCCAAGACCTGACACTTCCACACGTATTCATAGTGACAAATCTCATGTTGGGATACGAGTTTGCGTGTTCGACTAGCTATCGCCGTGTGTGACATGCATCACGGTTAGCAAGTACTTCTGGACTATTTCAGTCAAGAGACTTAGAATTTAGATAAGGGGGTATGTGCGTCGATTATTTGACTTGTATATCTATAATGGGCGGGGAGGACGACTAGTAGGCATATGGGATACCCCACCCCATTACATTAATACCGCACTCGACGGAGTAATACGGACGTATATATATATTACTGATACCATGTTTCTGTAGAGTGTTGGACGTTACTTGGTGATATTGCAGATACCACACTCTGAAGAACGTCAGACGTTACTATATTCCTGCGCCCGTGTTATAGGGGGCATGTGTGGCATATACTAGCCGGTTGCCATGACTGGTGAATTACGTCAGCATATGTCTAGCCTACACCTTCCCATATACTCACAGTTGTCCTCATATTGCATTCACTTAGATAGTTAGCACACCCTTTATTGTATTTATTTTATTCAGTATTTTATATATGGCATATTTCTATGTATCTTGTTATGTCCCTCTGAGGACCTGGTACCTTTCCAGATTTGGACGAGGCTTTCTACCCCACAGTATACGGTCCTGGACAGGAGACGAGATTCGCTACAACTGAGGAGTTAGAGGTGCAGCCGTCAGAGTTTCCGTGATCATTTGTAGGTCTTCTGCCTAGGATTGGGAGCATCATTATCTAGACAGCCGATGCCCTAGTCATTACTCTTTTACCTATCATTTCAGTACTTTTATTTTGTCTTAGTAGTGGGTTTGTTCCTACCAGACATTATTGGTTGTACTATGATATCTTGAGACTGGTGTTTATCTTCCAGCAGTTTATTTTATACTTCTTGCTCTTTATATTATGGATGAGATTAGTTTACTTGTTGTTCATTGATATGGGATATGTTAGTAGTTTAGGACATCGTAGCACTCTTCGTAGATCCATTAAATTGGGATATCCTCGGAGACGTGTCAGCTAGCTATTGCCACGTGGCCTGGTCGCGTATATTTTGGGACTGGGGCATGACATGGTTTTAGTGGTGGCCCATGTAAGTCGTCTTATTCGCTTGTGGTATGGTAACATGCCCAGCGAGCCTGCAATAGGATAGAAATTACTAGGTCTCATCCACTTTTGATTTGTCTTTGAACTTCCTTCATACTTCTTCTAAATATTTGCATCCTGTTTAATTGATTCCGTACTCTTCTAATGAAGTTCTATCTCTTGCAGCAAGATAAATTTGTGCAGTGGACGAGGAGCATCCAGTGCCGCGGTACCAGATAACACCACTCAAAGAGAGGAGGTACCCCAAGGGCAACCCCCGCTATAGACCATGCTGATATATTGGCACGAGACATCGTAGGGCGATCCTACACCGCAGCCTGAGGGACAGACTTCCCAGACAATCCCCACGCAACATTGTGAGGGCCAGACTTCTGGAGCTACACCGATGCCACAGACTGAGAGGCCGATATCTGAGGAGATGCCTACTGCACAGCCAAAGATTCTACTACCACCGCCTCCACCTTATCCCACCCCAGATACCACAGCTAGATGGCCAGCCACAGATGCTTCAGTTCTTTCAGGCAATGATGCAAGCACAGTGGCAGTAGACAGAGACATTGAGACAGAGTATGATAGCAGTACTAGAGAGGACACCTGTCTCAATACCAGTACCAGCACCTCCGCCAGCCCAGACAGGTGGCACTGTTAGATGGTTTTGACATATGGGACCAGATACTTTCTCGGGCAATGAGACTGCCGAGCAGATCTCCGATTGGGTCGCCAACACGGAGATGTTACTAGAGGCTTCGCAACTGTACCCCGACCTTTGGATGACCGCAGTGAGGGCCCAACTAAAAGGCAATGCTCATCACTGGTGGGATTCTATTGAGCGTAGTGTAGGCAAGAACCAGACTTGGGAACAGTTCCTAGAATACTTTAATACGAAGTATTTTCCAGCTACAGTCAGAAATGCCCTGTACTCCCAGTTCCTACATCTAGAGCAGGGAAATATGACTGTTGAAGCCTATGACGCAGAGTTCAACTGCCTTAGCAGATTTGGTGTCGTCCTGATACCCACCGATCTCGAGAAAGCTTAGCAATTTTATCACGGCCTCAATTTTGAGCTACAGAGGAATACCACTACATAGGCGAGGATTTCTTATGAAGAGGTTCTTGCAGAGGCGAGAATCCAGGAGGCCATCGTCAGAGGAGCCAGACTTTCCAGTACGACTACACCAGCCAGAGCCCAGCCCTGAGCAGGAGGACTGATCCGTCGTCCCGGAGCACAGACACAGCAGAGGGCAGCGCCATACCCACAGTAGGAGCTTCCGACTTGTCACCATTATGGCAAGAAGGGACACGTCATTAAAGATTGCCAGAAGAAGTTGGGACTGTGCATGATATGCGGATTGAGTCAGCACCTTGTCAGGGATTGCCCACAGCATAGAGAGGCAGCACTGCAGACAGGACAGAAGCCAGCAGCACCAGTCCCGAGGATACTACCCCTACCAGGAGGCCAGCAACCACCAGCACCCGGAGGATTTTAGAGGGGACCACCCTTGGCCCCATAGGAGGTACAGTTCAATATGAACCGACAGCAGACAGGAGGACAGAGGCAGGGACAAGCCTTTGCCTTAGCAGCTACTAAGGAGGAAACAGAAGGGGAAGCTATCACAGGTACCATCTTAGTTGCATCATTACCTGCAACTGTATTGTTTGATTCTGGTGCTACGATATCATTTATATCTAGTAGATTTGTAACAATGCATAGAGTAGCGACTTCCCCCTTACCTAAGAGTTAGAAGATTCTTACCGGAGGAGGTATCGTGCCGGTTACTAGCACTATCAGAACGTGCTCGGTAGTTGTATATGGTAGAGAGATGAGAGCGCAATTCTTGGTATTGCCTATGCCGTACTTTAATGTTGTGTTAGGCATGGACTGGTTAAGCCAGTATAATACTGTACTAAACTGCCGGAAGGGTAGCATCACTTTTAGACCACCAGATCAACCGGAGTTCGAGTACATGTGAGGGACCGTCGAATAAGGAGTAGGACAAATAGCGGGAACTTGTATGGCTACGGAGACTGCACCCCCACCAATAGTTGCAGAATTTGAGGATGTATTCCCCGAAGAACTGTCAGGCTTACCGCCAGATAGAGACGTGGAGTTCACCATCGAGATAGTACCCGGAGCAGCACCGGTATCTTCTAATGTATACCGATTGGCGAAGAAGGAGTTAGATGAGCTGAAGCTGTAATTGGAGGAGTTGGAGAGCAAGGTATTTATCCGTCCTAGTGCATCACCCTGGGGAGCACCAGTATTGTTTGTACCCAAGAAGGATGGAATGGTGCGTATGTGCATTGATTACAGAGCCCTTAATGCTTTCACTATCAAGAATAAGTACCCCCTGCCACAGATTGACGATTTGTTCGACCAGTTGACAGGAGAAGTAGTGTTCACGAAGATCAACTTGAGATCGGGTTATCATCAAGTGAAGGTGCGAAGAGAGGACATTCAGAAGACAGCATTCAGGACTCATTATGGTCAATACGAGTTCTTAGTGATGCCTTTTGGACTAACGAATGCACCTGCTGTATTTATAAACTTGATGAACAGAGTATTGCACTAATACTTAGACCATTTCATGGTAGTCTTCTTCGACAATATTTTGGTGTATTCGAAGAGCCACGAGGAGAACAAAGAGCATCTGAGACTAGTGTTAGAGACACTAAGGAGAAAGAGGCTTTATGCCAAGCTGAGCAAATATGAGTTTTTTCTGGATCCTGTCGCTTTCCTTGGACACGTTATCTCAGGAGAGGGCATTTCAGTAGATCCGGCAAAGATTTCATCAGTAGAAACCTGGCCAACCCCTACCAATGTCTCAGAGGTGAGGAGTTTCCTAGGACTTGTCGGATATTACCGGAGGTTCGTAGAGAACTTCGCGAAGATTGCAGAGCCGATGACCCACTTGACCCGTAAGGAGCAAGAGTTCACTTGGACAGAGGAGTGTCAGAAGGCATTCGACAAACTGAAGAAGCGTTTGACTACTGCACCTATCTTGACCATACCTTCTGGACCCGGAGGATTCGTGATCTATAATGATGCATCCGGGAAAGGATTAGGATGTGTCCTGATGCAGCATGGGAAGGTTGTAGCCTATGCCTCTAGGCAGTTGAGAACTCATGAGAAGAACTATCCCACCCACGACTTGGAGCTTGCAGTAGTGATCTTTGCTTTAAAGGTTTGGAGGCACTACTTATATGGAGAGAGAGTGGAGATATTTATTGACCATAAGAGCCTGAAGTACATCTACACCCAGAAGGATCTTAATCAGAGGTAGAGACGTTGGCTCGAGGTGATGACGGACTTCGAGATTGAGCTACAGTACCACCCGGGAAAGGCCAACGTAGTAGCTGACGCGTTGAGCAGAAGACCCATGGCATTCTTCTTGACTACCCAACAACATATGTTGAGAGCTAGAGCAGATGGGTATAGATATCGTTACGCCCGGAATAGATGGAAAGTGGTCGAGTTTCCAGTTGCAATCGATATTAGTGGAGAGAATCAAGGCTACTTTGTCGACAGATGCCAGATTTCAGAGGCTTAGACAGAGGACAAAGGCTGGATTACAGACAGGACTGCGTATACATGAAGATGGGACTTTGAGATGCGGAGATCGTCTCTATGTTCCAAATGGAGAACTTCGTCAGGAGTTGAAGGCAGAAGCATACAGTTTAACCTATTCTATTCATCCAGGAGGCACAAAGATGTACAGGGACTTGAGACAGTACTACTGGTGGCACGGAATGAAGAGAGAGATAGCACGATTTATGGCCAAGTGCCTGGTGTGTCAGCAAGTCAAGGCTGAGCATCAGAGATCTGCAGGATTGCTCCAACCGCTCCGTATACCAGAGTGGAAATGGGAGCATATTACTATAGACTTTATTACGGCCTTTCCGAGGAGTCCTAGTGGGCGCAATGCAGTATGGGTAATCGTAGATAGACTTACCAAGTCCGCACACTTTTTACCCTTCAGAGTTGGGAAATCGACGGAGGCCTTAGCAGATATATACATAAGGGAGATTGTGCGCCTACATGGAGTGCCAGTTAGCATCGTGTCTGACAGGGATACGAGGTTCACGTCTTACTTTTGGCAGAGTATGCAAGAGAGTCTCGGTACTCGTTTGAAGTTTAGCATAGCGTATCATCCACAAACAGATGGCCAGTTGGAGCGCACCATTCAGACGTTAGAAGACATATTGAGAGTGTGCATGCAAGATTTCGGAGGATCATGGGAGGACCATTTGTATCTGGTTGAGTTTTTCTACAACAACAGCTATCAAGCGAGCATCCAAATGGCTCCCTATGAAGCGTTGTATGGAAGGAAGTATTGTTCTCCAGTATGTTGGAGTGATATAGGCGAGCGACAGATTCTCAGACCAGAGTTGGTTGTTCATACCGTAGAAAAGGTGAAGAAGATCCAAGGGCACCTACGAGCAGCACAAGACAGACAGAAGCATTGGACAAATGTGCATTGTCGATCCTTAGAGTTTCAGGTTGGAGATCACATATTTCTAAAGATCTTGCCTACTCGAGGGACTATCAGATTCGGAGGCAGAGGGAAGCTGAGTTCGAGGTACATCGGACCATTCAACGTGTTAGAACGTGTCGGAGAGGTTGCTCACAGATTAGCCTTACCGCAGACCTTTGAAGGAGTTCATAACGTATTCCACGTATCCCAGCTGAGAAGGTACATATCAGATCCGAGTCACGTACTTGACCACTCAGAGATCACAGTTGGCCCGAGTTTATCATACCAAGAGGAGCCTGTTGAGATTCTGGACAGGAGTGAGAAAGTACTGCGAGGGGATACTATTCCCTTAGTTCGCCTCGCATGGAGACATCATGCACCAGGCGAGTCAACTTGGGAACGCGAGGAGGAAATTATACAGTGCTATCCCCATCTTTTCGAAGGAATAGGTACTCAATAGCATTTTAATTTCAGTCAGTAGTATGTACCATGCGTGTGTTTTAATTTCGAGGACGAAATGCTCTAAGGAGGATAGGTTGTAAACCCCCCTGACCAAATCAGAGCTATTTGGATTACATTATGAGACTAGGGTTTAATTGGATGCAATTAGATTTAAAGTACAATAATATTGTAACTTAATACACCTTACGGTTGCCTTGACGTTTGGAGAACTATACTAGTTGGTACCCCCAAACCAATTAAGTACTCATCCCCTAAACAAGCCAGACTACCCACCTGCACTTTGTGTAACTGTTAGATTCCCACTATGATGCTTAAATCTAGTTGCACAACAGTCGTTGAAAATGCCCAAGTGTTATTCCATTAAACCAAACCTTCTCCTAAAGGCTTGATGCAATTGTTGTAACCTAAATTAAATTGAGTCCCAGATCACTCCAAAACAAGTCATAACCCAGCCCTGTATACCTATCATGAGGACCAGACCCCACCCCAAGGAGCCCAGACATGCCCAAGGCCCCAGGCCATAAACTCTTCTATATAAACAACTCTTCCTACTACTATTGAAACCGTAACACCTTCACCCTCCTTTCTCAACCCTAGCCGAATCCCTACCATCCCCGACCACCCCTGCCGGACTGAACTACCCCTGACTCACCGGACCATCGCCCCCTCGGCATCAATCGTCGCCTCTCCGCCGGAACTCCACCAATCCAGCCACCATCACCGATCCATCCAAACCCGACCACCCGAGCCCGCTGTCCCCTTCCCGACTTCCAAAACCACTACCCTCCGCTCCGCCTGATGCCGCCAGACCCCGCCACCCGACTCCCTGGACCCCCCCACTTCACCATCACCGATTGCCTCCACCGCACCATCTCCACCCAGCCACCATCACAGCTCCATAGATCCCCGGCCGATACCGACTGCTCCACACTACCCTCCAGCACCGTCGAACCACCCGCGAGGCCGACCCCGACCAACCCCCACGACTGGACGATCACCCCGATGCCGGCTCAGCAAGCTGCCACTGTGCCAGGTCACTGTATCCGCGACTGTAACCCTCGTCGCTGCTATAAACAGCAGGCCAGACCCGTCCACGTCGACCGGAGTTCACCCACGTCGGAGGAGACAGTCGACCAGCGAGCGGGCCCCCTCTCTCGGTCGATCAGGTACTCGTTCATTGAACCCTTCACTCGTTTGTCCTATAATTCCCCTTCGTGTCGCACTTGAACCCATATCTATAGTGTTTAACCTAGGTAGAAATATATGCATAGAAGTTGATGTTAATCAGATATTAATAAATGAATAATTATTCTAAATAAATGACCAGTTACCAGGGATAGGTAATTCACTAGAAACACCTGGATATAAACCTAGTATGTCGAATATGGAAAATAGAGACATGTGTTTGCACTGAACCAAAATCATGGACAACCCATAACTAGATAAATTATTGCCTCAAGACGCCTGTTAACCAAAGACAGAATATGTGTACACCCTAGCTATGTGCACACGTGACGCTGTACTCGAGCAACAGTGAACTCGTGACAGTATTCAAGTATAGCGTCTTATTCGTATGTAGTTAATGCGTAGTGTCTGATGTCTGTATTATTGTGTTATATTGTATGTCTAGGGTCTTTGGATCAGCCAGGAGACACTACAGGAGCAGGCTTTTGGCATTCACCTCTTGAAGACTAAGGCAAGAAACCTTGCCATATTTACTGTCTAATTTAAATTATGCAAATATTTTATTGTATGCTTGTTGTTTTGCTTTATACAACTGTGCGCATCCGAGTTTGTCTCGGGTGCATTCGACGGATATGTCGGTGATTAGTATACATTGACTTAGTCATTAGCAGACTCACCTCATTTGATGATACCCTATTATCTTCCAAGACCTGACACTTTTACACGTATTCATAGTGATAAATCTCATGTTGGGATACGAGTTCGCGTGTTCGACTAGCTATCGCCGCGTGTGACATGCATCACGGTTAGCAAGTACTTCAGGACTATTTTAGTCTAAAGACTTGGCATTTAGATAAGGGGGTATGTGCGTCGATTATTTGACTTGTATATCTACATTGGGCGGGGAGGACGACTAGTAGGCATATGGGACACCCTACTCCTTTACACTGATACCGCACTCGACGGAGTGATACGGACGTATATATATATTACTGATACCACTTTCTGTAGAGTGTGGGACGTTACTTGGTGATATTACAGATACCACACTTTGTAGAACGTCGGACGTTGCTGTATTCCTGCGCCCGTGTTATAGGGGGCATGTGTGGCATATACTAGCCGGTTGCCACGACTGGTGAATTACGTCAGCATATGTCTAGCCTATACCTTCCCATATACTCACAGTTGTCCTCATATTGCATTCACTTGGATGGTTAGCACACCCTTTATTGTATTTATTTTATTCATTATTTTATATATGGCATGTTTCTATGTATCTTGTTAAGTCCCTCTGAGGACCTGGTACATTTTCAGATTTGGACGAGGCTTTCTACCCCACAGTATACGGTCCCGGACAGGAGACGAGATTCGCTACAACTGAGGAGTTAGAGGTGCAGCCGTCAGAGTTTCCGTGATCATTTGTAGGTCTTATGCCTAGGATTGGGGGCATCATTATCTAGACAGCCGATGCCCTAGTCATTACTCTTTTACCTATCATTTCAGTACTTTTATTTTGTCTTAGTAGTGGGTTTGTTCCCACCAGATATTATTGGTTGTACTATGATATCTTGAGACTGGTGTTTATCTTCCAGCAGTTTATTTAGTACTTCTTGCTCTTTATATTGTGGATGAGATTAGTTTACCTGTTGTTCATTGATATGGGACAAGTTAGTATTTTAGGACAGCGTAGCACTCTTCGTAGATCCATTAAATTAGGATATCCTCGGAGACGTGTCAGCTGGCTATTGCCATATGGCCTGGTCCCGTATATTTTGGGACTGGACGTGACAATCTCTATTCTTGGATAGACTATACTCAGTAAATCACTCGTCAGTGAGTTGCTCGTGTTGGCCCATCCGGTCTCAATTAACTTGATTTTGATAGTTAACTAAACCATACAATGATATTGCGTCTATTCAATTATAATCTTTTACTTATTTGAGTCTAGGATTGATGTAAGTCGAGTCATACTGGAAAATCAAAGTACCTATACCTAGATACCTAGTTCACTCAAATAAACCAATGAACCTATCCACCAAATCAGGCCACATTCATTAACAAAGTCTACCATACTTTGAAACCAAAATCGGGCCAAATTTATGCCGAACTCAGACCAAACTCGGTTACCCCTTTGGTATCAAATTATCATAGTAATAATATCCCTGACTTCCTGGCCAACGTTCAAAAATTTGAATTGAACCCCATCCGAATTCTGGCCGAATTCTGTTTGCCAATACACTATAAATAGGATTGGATTTCTATATTCTTCTCACTCAACCATTCTTAATCCTTCTATCCTAACGTGAGAAAACATCTGCGCCTTAACTTTCTCATCTCCAAGAAAAACTCCCTAGCCTTTTTAGTGCCAAGTGCGGTATCGGTCTAGAAGTCTACAGAGTTGTAAAAAGCTTGGCTCCATCAGTTTCTCTTCCCCTCTGGCTGTGAAGTTGCAAGACTTTGGATCAAACCTCATGGTGTAAAGAAGTATCAAGCCTTCAGATCAAAGCTTGTGACTCACTATTTGTGATTATAGTGGATAAAACTCTGAGCTTGAGTTCTCGGGACTGGACTAGTCCTCTCAGAGGGAAACCAGTATACATCTTGGTATTTACGTTTGCATTCTCTCTCTACTTTACTGCTTTACTTTACTGTCTTTATATATACTGTTAGTTAGCAACTGCCTTCATTCTGATAATCTTAAATTGTGTAAGTTATTCTGCTGCACTCTATTCACCCCCTAGAGTTGCTTTACGTCATTCAATTGGTATCAGAGCAAGTTCTCTTGATATTTGGCTTAATATCCTAAGAGACTTATGGAAACTGTTAGAACTATCCACACCAACAATGGTGAAGGCCAGTCCATAAATAGGCCACCCCTATTTGATGGTACTAACTACATATACTAGAAGACACGTATGAGTTTCTACCTAAAGTCACTTAATTTTGACCTTTGGGCTATAGTAGTAGAAGGATACAAGAAGACACCTAGAATAGTCATAGATGGTAACCTTGTAGAGAAACCTCATGATAAGTACACAGACACCAAAAAAAATCTTGTCTTGATGCTAAATCTATTAACGCTCTATTTAGTGCTGTAGACATAATTGAATTTAATAGGGTCTCTACTTGCGAAACTTCGCACGAAGTATGGAAACTTCTTGAGGTCACTCATGAAGGAACCTATCAAGTGAAGGAATAAAAAATAAGTCATTTAAAAGAAGAGTATGAAGCATTCAAGATGAAGCAAAATGAAACAATCACTCAAATGTTCACAAGATTCCTCGACATCGTCAACCCTCTATTATCACTTGGCAAGGAGTACAACAATCACGAGAAGATTCGCAAGGTACTCTGGTGACTCACCAAGAATTGGAATCCCAAGGCCACTACAATCATATAATGGAATAATCTTACTACGATGACCCTCGAGACACTCATAGGCAAGTTGATGACTCACGAGCTAGATCTCAAGTAATTTGATGAACCCACTCCCAAGGAAAAGACGATCGCTCTTAAGGCACATCACAAAAAGGTCACCAACTATAACTCCGACGACGATGAGTCTCAAGATGAGAAAGTTACCATGATCACTAGAAACTTCAAGAAATTTCTAAAGCTTGAGAGATCAAAGAAGAAGGAGCCTACTGACAAACATAATGAAGAGCCTATATGCTACAACTGTAAAAGGATATAGGTCATATAAAGAAAGATTGTCCAACCTTAAGAGAAGAAAATTTCCACAATCACACATCCAGAAGAACATCATCACAAAAATATGCAAACACTAGTATCTGGCATAAAAGTGAAGCTAGTAAATCCGAAGAAGAGAATCCTCGAGAAGTAGCAAACTTATGCTTCATGGCGTTAGCTGAATAGGTAACAGATAAAAATTCTTATAATGATTTTACTTTTGATGAACTAGATAATGCTTTTAGTGATCTTCTTAATGATTTTAGGAAACATAGAAATAAGTAGAAGTATGCTAAGAAAGATGTTCAAGAATGTTAGACTAAAATAGAAAGACTAACATCTCTACTAAGTGAAGTAAATGATACCTCTAACGATTCAGACGGGAATTCTAGACTTAAGCTTAACCTCCATGAGGCACTTACCAGTCCTGACAAGAGCTCTCAGGAGAATGCTAAACTTAAGGAAGAACTTAAATCTGAAAAGAAGAAGTATTCTATTGCTGCCCGTAGAATATATGCTCTCACTGCTAAATATGATGAAGTATATGCTACCTCTAAAAGATTAGAAATTATATTTGGTAAATAGGTCAAACAAACCTCCTCCCAACCTAACACGAGACATGTAGCAAGACAAAAGAACACTCACAGCTATGCTCCTACCTATATGCATAACAGTTCATGTAATCATATGTTCAGAACATATCATACACATAGAACCAAACATAAGCATGCATTCTATTATAGATATCTACGAAGACCACAAAGAAATATCCCACACAATCATGCATTTTATCCACATAGACCACAACGAACTGCTTCTCACAATTATATCTATCATGCTGTACCAAGCACCAACCACACAACCATATGTCACTACTGTAGTAAGAAAGGACATATCTAGATTCTGTAAAATAAGAAAGTTACTAGATATGAATGTTTATGCATGGGTACAAAAAACTAACACAGCAGGACACTCAAAGAAATGGGTATCAAGGGTCACATCTATAACTCGTTTTCTAGGTAGACCAACCCTCTCATGCTACAAGCAAGCGGATTCTCGATAGTGGTAGCTCATGAAATATGACTGGTGATGCTAACCTATTTGCAATGCTATAAATGAAGAAAGAATGTTATGTCCCCTTCGGCAATAACCTCAGAGGATATATTATTGGTAATGGTAATATAGGTATTCCTCCCTATCCTGTCATTAAAGACGTTTGTCTAGTAATATAATTAAAATATAACCTACTCAGCATCAGTCATCTAGATGACCATGGTTATGGTATTAACTTCGTTTAAAATAAATGCTCTATTTATAAAATATCCATATGTAAGGTTATCTTTGAAGGGATCAGGGAAGATAATATATATATTTTCTATCTTGCAAAAGACACTAACAATGCAGGCAAATATCTACACCCAACAAAGATGACACCTGGCTATGGCATATGCATCTAGGACACTCTAACATGGACACTATAGCAAAACTATCCACAAAGAAGCTCGTAAGAGGCTTACTAGAGATTACTTTCAAGAAAGATATGGTATGTGCTGACTGTGAAAGGAATAAAGCTACTAAATTTTCCTTTAAATCAGTCAACTTTGGAAGTACCTCTAAACCTTTACAAGTCTTGTATATGGACTTGTTTGGACCCAGTAGAGTAGCTAGTCTTGGCGGTAAGCTTTATGCTTATGTTATTGTTAATGATTTTTCTAGATACATATAGATTTATTTTCTTGCAAACAAAAATGAAGCATTCTTTGAATTTGTCACTTTTGCAAAAAGGTTCAAAACGAAAAAGGTTTCTTGATTACTCGTATTCGAAGTGATCATGGAGGCAAATTAAAAAATAGTGATTTCAAAAGATTTTGCAATAAAATAGTTTATCTCAAGAATACTCTTGTCCTAGAACTCCTCAACAAAATGGTTTTATGAAGCGGAAGAATATAACTCTTGGTAATATGGCTAGACTTATGTTAAATCAGTATAACCTTCCAAAATACTTTTTGGCTGAAGTTATAAGTACTTCATGCCATATTTTAAATATGGTGCTTATTCGACCTATATCGAAGAAAATCCTCTATGAACTTTGGTTTGGTAGAATCCCCACAATTAGTTACTTTAAAGTTTTTGGCTGCAAATATTTTATTCTCAATATCAAAGATAACCTAGGAAAGTTTGACTCCAAGGCCGATGAAGGTATTTTTCTAGGTCATGCCGCCAAAAGTAAATAATTCAGGGTATTCAACAACAACTCATTGAGTGTTGAAGAATCAATCAATGTTATATTTGATGAACACAACACTCAAGTACTAAATGACAGCGACGATGAAGGTAGTCAACTCGCAACCAACAAGATATCTGAAGATACAAACAGTGCAAGTCATCCAAAAAGTCTACCAAGGAGACTAAAGTTTTCCACAGATTATCCTTAGGGCTTGGTAATAGGTGATGTATCGAATGGTATAAGTACACGTTCCTTAGATAGAGATACCATAACAAATGTTGCTTTTATTTCTCAAATAGAACCTAAAAATACTATTGAAGCTTTTACTGATAAATTTTAGATTTCTGCTATGCAAGAAGAACTCAACCAATTTGAACGTAAACAAGTTTGGGAACTCGTTCCTAAACCTGATGATTATCCGATCATTGATACTAAATGGGGTTTCCAAAATAAATTAAATGAGGATGGTTCAGTTACACGTAACAAAGCTCGTCTCAGCTCAAGGTTACAACAAAAAGGAATGTATTGACTACAATGAGACCTATGCTCCTGTTGCTAGACTTGAATCTATCTGAATGCTTTGTGCTTTTGCTAGTTTTCATAACTTCAAACTTTTTCAAATGGATGTTAAAAGTTCTTTTTTTAAATGGAGTTATCAAAGAAGATGTTTTTGTCAAACAACCCCCAAATTTTGAATATTTCAAATACCCTGACCACGTAATCAAGCTATAAAAGGCTTTATACAGACTCAAACAAGCCCCACGTGCTTGGTATGAACGTTTTAGCTTCTTTCTACTTGGAAACAGTTTTTAAAAAAATTTGATACTTCCCTTTTTATAAAATCTTCTACTGATTCTTTTTTATTAGTGCAAATATATGTTGATGATATCATATTTGGATCCACTAATGAGATGCTATGTAACGAGTTTGCTAAGTGTATACAGAGTGAATTTAAGATGAGCATGATGAAAGAACTGACATTCTTCCTAGGATTGCAAATCAAGCAAGATTCACAAGGAACCTTTATCCATCAGGCTAAGTACACAAAAGATTTGCTCAAAAAGTTTGACATGGACAATGTAAAGCCTATCGGAACTCCAATGAAAACAACCACTAAGCTTGACCTTGATGAAATCAATAAACCAATAGACATACGTAAGTATCGAGGTATGATTTGTAGTTTATTATATCTAACTGCTAGTCGTCCAGACATTATGTTTATTGTATGCTTATGTACTAGATATCAGGCTAATCCTAAGGAATCACATTTGTGTGCAGTTAAGCGTATCGTTAGATACCTTAAAGGAACTTTGTCGGCAGGCTTATGGTATCCTAAAACAATATCCTTTGACCTTGTTGGTTACTCGGATGCTAATTTTGCTGGATGCAAAGTCGATCGAAAAAGCACCAGCGGCACCTGTCATTTTCTAAGAAAGTCTCTAGTCTCTTGGTTTAGCAAAAAACAAAATTATGTTACATTATCAACAACTGAGGCTGAGTATATCGCTGCAGGATATTGTTGTCCTCAAATTTTGTGGATGAAGCAAACCCTAGAAGACTTTAATCTGCACTATAAGAACATTCCTATTCTCTATGATAACACAAGCACCATTAATCTCACCAAAAATCCAGTATGCTATTCACGTACTAAGCACATAAAAATCTGACATCATTTTCTAAGGGACCATCAATTACACGAAGATATTTGTTTGGAATATGTTGATAGGAACATCAATTAACAGACATCTTTACTAAACCTTTAGCTGAAGATCGATTCAACTTTATCCATCAAAAATTAGGTCTTTTGGATTTTAATAAAATATAAAGAATCATAAGAAGCTTTATAATTTTTTTGTCACATTTTGAAAAGTTTTTTTTTTTTTTTGGATATAAGCCGAAAGGGCCCTTCTATCAAAAAGGTGTAAATAACCTTAAGTGATATGGTATTTACGTATCTTTGGACCACCGCTAGCTGGGATTCACCCTCTACAGCTACTCTGAGATGATTTAAACTCTTAAATTTATACGATTTAAATTCAATACTTATTATTATATATTTATATCAAGTCAAAAAAGGCATAATATTGATTAAAGTTACATTGAGATTCTGAAAATAAATTTATACAGAATTCAGACCGAACTCGTGTCGAGCTCGGACCGAACTCGGTTAGTTTAATTCCAGAATATGCTATGTCATTAATCTTCTTCCTAATTTAGGTTTCAGCTACTTTATTTATACATCTTTTCGTGGCTCATTTATTCTGACCAACGAAAAACATCCCCTCCTCCACAAATAAACTTAATTTTTCTTCCTACATCCTTTCCCAATGGCCCCTAAAAGAAAAATAGATTCCTTTTTTGACCCTTTTTTTTGTCCCATTATGCCAAACATAGGAGAATTTGATAGTTTTACTTTTCGAAGCCTCAAAATTTCAAAAGATTGGTTTAATGACTTCTCTAAGAGAGACATTTGACTTGGCCATTCTATTAATTTTTCTTCTAAACACAATGACTATCTACTTATTCTTCAAAAACTTCAACTTGAAGAACTTGTTACGCCCCGTACCAATATTTACACAAATGCTATTCAAATATTCTATTGTAACTTAACATATGAATATAATACTATTTTATCTAGACTTCGTGGCATTCCAATTAAATTCGATGCAGACGACTTGGGCAAAATCCTACACATTTTCGCTGATGGACAAACCCTAGTCAACATCATGCAAGTTCAATTAGACCATGGATTAACTCTAGACTCTTTCAAAATATCCTTTGTCATCCTCTTGAATGTCCACCTGAAAAACTTTATGCTAGATATTTGAATGGTCACTTCTTTGAAATGCATCATATTATCTTTTCAACTTTTCTACCTAAGAAGACTTACTTTGATGAGGTCTCTTATCTAGAAATATTAGCTTTATACCACTTGTATTTCGGTATTAACTTCAATGTTCCCCAGACCATCTTATCTCAAATGGTTCAATGTCGCAAGAAAGGGTGTCCACTACTCTACGCCATGTACTTGCCAACCATTTTCAGCTATTTCAACTTTCTATTGGATACTTGTCCACATCTTGAGGAATCTTTATCCCTCAATAGAGTTCGAAGAATTGAGCCATCTATGTTTCTACCATATAACTCATTATCAAACTCCAACACACATCCTACTAATTCCGTCCCTCCTGTTATGGAACAACTGCAAACCTTAACGTCTATTTTCAATCTGTTGCATGATCGCTTCCACAAAGAAGATATACGTAATCGTGCTACTGATTATCGCCAAACTCTTTAGACTCAGTCTCTTGGCAATACCTTGATAGACATCTAGTACACCCTATCGAAGCACCCAGCCGGACCTTTTCTGATTCTCCAGAATCCAAATTAACAAGATTTTCGTATTGATCACCCCTATGTTCAGTGATATTTGGATCTAGCTGATTCCTTCTTTGATCCAAATAGAATAGTTGAGCACGATGATGAAGATGAAGAAAATGACAACTCGTTACTCAATATTTTTGAATGTTTAAAAAGTTTACTTTTAGTTGCTCTACTATGGTGTTTCCACTACACATCTGCTTTTGTATATTTTCTTTTTAAATGAATAAATTTTAAAGCAATTATCTTTTTGCCATTATATGTTACCATATATACACTTTGCTCTCTTATTTTCTTGTCACCTCACAGATTTTGGGGGAATATGCCATTTCTATCAAATGATAATGGGAGAGAAATACATACATGATACTAGCTGACAAGTTGATACTTAATAGACGTTGTCTTCAGCATGTCAACTGCTCCACAGTTACGGGGGAGCCTTGCATTTGTAGTATCATTAATAGTTTGTCAATTACCAAAATGGGGGAGCATTGTATATCAAAGATTTAAACAAATCTTTTATTTATTTGAGTTTAGGATTGATGTAAGATGAGTCGCACTGGCAAATCAAAGTACCTATACCCAGATACCTAGTCCACTCAAATAAACCAACGAACCTATCCACCAAATCATGCCACATTCATTAACAAAGTCTACCATACTTTAAAACCGAACTCGGGCCAAATTTATGCCAAACTTGGACCGAACTCGGTTAGCCCTTTGTATGAAATCAACACAGTAATAATATCCCTGATTTCTGGGCCCAACGTTTGAAAATTTGAATTGAACCACATCCGAATTCTGGCCTAATTTTGTTTGCCAATACACTAAATATGATTGGATTTCTATACTCCTACTCACTTAACCATTCTTAATCCTTCTATCCTATTGTGAGCAAATATTTGAGCCTTAACTTTCCTATCTCTAAGAGCAACTCCCTAAACTTCCTAGTGCAAAGTGGGGTCTCGGTCTAGAATTCTATAGAGTTGTAAAGAGCTTGGCTCTATCAGTTTCTCTTTCTCTCTAGTTGTGAAGTTGTGAGACTTCAGATCAAACCTCGTAGTGTAAAGAAGTGGCATGCCTTTGGTCAAAGCTTGTGATTCACTATTGGTGATTATAGTGGATAAAACTCCAAGCTTGAGTTCTCGGGACTGGACTAGTCCTCTCAGAGGGAAACCAGTATACAACTTGGTGTTTGCGTTTGCGTTTGCATTTGCTTTCTCTCTCTACTTTACTTCTTTACTTCACTTTCTTTATATACACTGTTAGTTAGAAACTGCCTTCATTCTGATAATCTTAAATTTGGTAAATTATTTCGCTGCACTTTATTCACCCCCCTAGAGTTGCTTTACGGTCCTTCAGCTCAGACATCGGTTCACGTCCATATTAGCTCTGAACTATTGTCCTAACATTTCTTTCTGACTGAGTTTGTCATATCCATATTACCTCTGAGAAAACATCCTGGGTCTTTGCTGTCAATCATCACGTCCACATTACCTTTGATATCGGTTGTTAATTCCACTTATCACCCGTACTCACTAAGGTACGCCAGCGGTGCTAAATCCATAAAAACTGCCACATCTATATCACCTATGGCAGGGCTTGTCTCAAACCTATTACTTGCACTCAAAGTGCACAAAAAAGTAATGGGTCCACAAAATCTGCCACGTCCATATCACTTTTGGCATGGCTTGTCTCAAACCTATTCCTTGAGCTCTAGTACGCAAGAAGTAGTAAGTCCACCAAAAGTCTCCCAGTGGGATATCCTCAATGGAAGTAAACAGTCACGTCCATATTACCTCTGGCTCACTTTTTTTTTTCTTAAACAATATTGGGATCGTACCTAACCTCTCGGTATGGTTACCGATCAGCTCACGTCTATGATACTCCTGAGCTATCGACCTCACGTCCTCCCCTGAGAAGTTTTCCATGTCCATGTGACCTCTGAGAAAACCTCTCCCTACGACTATCATTAGTCGTTATCTCAACTTATCACCCGTGCTTAAATTTAGGTACGCCAGTGTGCGTAGCAAATTATACAACACGACAAATACAAAAAGAACTTTCAAAAAAGGAGATACTTTTATTCAAGATAATGAGTACATATGATAAAAATCCGTTATATTTTATGGGTTTTCATTAACATTCAAGGTCTGGAGTACATATGATGGAAATCCCTTTTAAAGGTTTTCATGAGTTCTCGCCAACAATAGAGCTCAATGCTTTCTGGCTCACCACTCTATAATACAAAACCCAGTATATGGAAGAGAATCCATATTGATGGATAGCAAGGGAAGAGCATGAGAAAGATGCTCTACTACCAGGAGAGAAGATCGACAACAGGAATACAAATTTATGCAAATCCTGTCATTGCCACCACAAGCCCCCAGCCGGTAGCAAGCCGCATAAAGGAAAGAAATGCAGCTATCACACTGCATGAACAAGGATGACTCAGCGTGTGACATATGATGTTCATACTCGTCTCTGGGATCAATCCTTACCGAACTATCCTCGTCTTTCGGATCAGTTCTCGGCGAACCGTCCTCTTTCCTTGATTAGTTCTTGACGAGGAACCGTCGCATAAGGGTAACATTCTCTTTGAACGATGGATGTTATGATATCCTTCCATGCTCCATCATAAGTAGCACGAGCTAGGATAAAACCTGTAAAAAGAAGACATGCTTCAGTCTCAGTGAAGATCGCATAAATGCACAACTACTACATACGGCTGTTTTGGCCGCAGCGATGCATGACCAGTCTACACGCACAAGCAAGAGAAGATCTTATCCATGCGATCAAGCCAAAGATAAGCTCTGTATGCATGAAGCAGATGACTCCCCACCTATGGGGCCATGCCAAAGCTCGATGTGCATGTTATAGAAGAGTGTTCGTCCACACGATAGAGCTCTGAGAAGAGGTTTGTACTTAACCAAGATGAGTCTCCATTCACACGACAGAACTTTGTGAAGGGTCTGCAGCATCCCTGCAACAGAATTTTGTACTGGTGCCTCTGTGTCCTTCATAGCCTAATATGAAAAGTACAGTACTACCCTACCTCTAAACA
The DNA here is from genome assembly GCA_036927795.1 of Iris macrosiphon. Lineage (NCBI taxonomy): Eukaryota > Viridiplantae > Streptophyta > Magnoliopsida > Asparagales > Iridaceae > Iris > Iris macrosiphon. Next base: position 131,535,982 of record JAYESA010000009.1, read on the forward strand.
AAATACCCAGATTAGGGGGCCACGGATCGAGACTGGTCTTAATCAACCCTTCGGTGAGAAGAGTCACAGCCTTGAGCATCCCTCACAGAGAAGGAAGCGAAGGGATATAAGTTTTATCTCTCTTCTCCTGGCCGCCTATTTATAAGCTTCAACAAATATCTAGGGAGATCAAGGCAATGAACCCAATGATTAATAAGGATAAACCTAGCGCCTCAATTCTCGTGATCTATCTTAATCTCCTTGGAAACCGATGACTCGAGCCATGTATCAAGAGATGGTTGCGAATCTGATGAGATCCGGTCAAAGATTGAGCAAATCCAATCAATTAATAATTCGACAGTCTGGCAGGACCGGTTATGCGGCATATCGCAAATATGCGGCCAAAACTCAATCATGCTTCTTATTTCAAAGTATTTCAAACTAGTCAGTTCTGGAAACTTTGAAGGGGGTCTTGTAGAAGCATAAAAATTATGCAGGCCGCATAAAAGCTCATGCACCCCCAATATAAAAGCAAGCCGCATAGGAACCGTACGGGACCTATGCGACCAGAATAGCCAACCGCATAGGTGGCCCTCAATTGGCCTGATCTTCCTCAAGAGTACGGGGGCCGCTTAAAAGAAATATTAATCAAAATAAAACAAAAAAAGTTTATTTGCAAAGGGGGGTTAAAACATATAGCCATCATGGCCCATACAAAATAAAAATAAAAAGAGGAAGACGCGATTAGTCTGATGAGCTACGAGCCTCACGAAGCACAACCGTGATATCCTAGAGCGAATGTATGCTCGCACGATGAAACTGGTGGCACATTCCTTCCCTCTATTTCAATGTCTTCCTCTCCTCTAGAGTTAGGGGCAGCAGGGCGAAGTCTGGAGTGGACCCTTGAGGCCTAGCAAGAGCCTCCAAAGTCAACCCCAACAAGGACACAAAGCTTCCAGCAGCAGATAACTCACCCTCATCCTGTGCCTTTTATCCAGGCAGAAATACAACGACAGCCGACGGAGAACCGAAAGCTCATCCCTCACGAGACCCTCCAAGTCAAGACCCTCCAATACCCAAGCACTAGGACGTAGCATGGGGGAGACGAAGAGGAAGCGAGGCGGGTGGCCAGGGTTCCCAACTAGAATCACCCTTGGACAACATATTTTACGAAATGGAACACGATAGACCACGACAGTGGTATTTATAAAAGAGAGCGACGGTTCGTATGACGGCAATAATTGCAATGATGAACCTAGAAACGGCAAATCTGACGGTTTGGCTTCCGAGAAGTCTATATTCAAGCAACGGTTAAATTCCCAAGAAGTCTGCATGTTGGCGGTTAAGCTTCCCAAAATGATTGAGCCAAGTCTTAAATGTTCCAGCTTGGCAGCACGCGTCCATGTGTCCAACAGCCATGTGCCCCCAAAAGAAGGCTCAAATCAGGCTGCAGAGTCACCCTATAACCCAATAAGGCTACAACCATGCGTCCCAATCAGTCGAAACAAATTTGACCGCAGCCATACCTGACGTGACATCCTGTCAACAATATCATCTCTGACACAGAGTCCTGACAAAAATAATTTTTTTGATTGCCTCAAAAGACGTGAACCTACTAAACGACAGAAGTCTCACATCAGCACGAAACTTCACTCTCGAAGGGTGTGCAACGCTACATGTATAACACAACTAGGACCCTATATGATCCATACCCCATGCATCCCTGGCCCCAAGCGTCCCAGACTCAAAGCGCTCTATGCGTCTCTGGCCCTATTTATCCCAGACTCCATTCGCTCTATGCAACTCTGGCCATAAGCGTCCTAGACTCCATGTATTCTATGCGTCTCTGGCCCCATGCATCCCAGACTCCATGTGTTCTATGTGTCTCTGGCCTCGAGCATCCCAGAATCTATGCACCTCATGCGTCTCTGGCCACATGCGTCTCTGGCCACATGCGTCTGACTCCATGAAGACCAGGCCTTACCGTTACAAATAAAGTAGCTCTCTCCAACTAAGTACGGGCTGCGTGTCAAAATTAACTAACTCACGCCCGCAAAGGACGAGAACTGCCCAGATCTTCAGAAATGGAGAATACCAACAAGTGCCCATGTGGAAGCTTGGCCTGCTCATGGTTACAACTCTACCCTGTTAGGAAGGTATACGTGGCATCCTCTAACATCCACATGCCCTAACACATGCGTGCCCAAGGATGACTATATATACCAGGGTGACATGCCCAAAAGGGACAGACAGAGATGGCCAAAGATGGAGATGAGGAACAGAGAGTATATAGAGGCAACCAAAAAAAGAGCACAAGCTTCTTCGCCCTGCGTCAGATAGTCAACGGAGTAAAGGAGACGCCATAGCACTCCTTGTCCATTGCCACGCCCCAGAACAAAATATTTTACTTAGAAAATTCTGTTTTGGATTTTTTGTACTCTTCTTCGTTCCTTAAATACAAAGTTTTACACAAACTCATTTAATGATGAACACCTATCAGTACTTTTTTATAAGTCTGGTAGTCGTGCCCCTCTACCAGTTATAAAATCTCCCGATGAAGTCCTTGCTAGAGCCTCATTGCTCTATCCAAATCCTTAGCCACCATAGTCAGAGCTAATTTACTCAGCCTGCAAAACTCGGCTGCATATCCATTCACAGTCCTACCAGCCTACTTAAGACCGATAAATATCTCTTGGAGCTCATACTACGCTACGACTCTAAATATTTAGCTCAAAATCGAGTCATACTATCCCAAGAGATATGACGGCTCAAGCCAACCTCTATTAACGCCCACCAGTCACGGGCAAGGTCTTTAAGCTGTAATCAAACTTAGTCAACTTGTTCATCTGTCGAAACCCTTGCTACTGCCAGAATTGCCTTAATATCTTGCAACCAAGCATCTGCCATGATGGCGTCCTCCATGCCATCAAAGTACCTTGGGTTAATTTGACAAAATCTAACCGATGCCCCCGAATCAGTCCTTCCAACTCTATCCAAGGCCATTTGTAAGCCCTGACTTAACTAGATATTTTGCTCTTGTTGTTAAAACTATAGATATTGCTGCACTGCCATCTGATGCTGCTAGGTAGCCATCATTCCTCGAAGGATCTCAAGTAATATCGGGGTATCAAGTACCACTGGTGGTGCTGGTACTACTAGGGGTACGAGGATCCCAGGGGTTGGTTCATCAACATGCCCAAGTTCTGGTTCTACTGTGCCATCTTGCTCAACTATTGGCTCTATCCGGATCTGACTCTGAGAAGGTGCTACTTTCCATTATTGCCCAGGGGAACCCTGTCCTGCCATGCCTGCTGCTTAAGCAACTGAAGAATCCCTAGAGAGAAGGACAAGAAACATGAAGAACAGACCAAAAAGGATCAATGAGGCAAGTAGTTTTAACAGTTCAAGCATTGGTACCGAGGAAGATAAAACAAGATATCAAATGGGACATATTTAATTGAGACTCCTATGATCGTAACACACCACAAGTCTGAAAATACAGACCTACATGAGACACCACTAAAATCTTGTCACGCCCCAGTATCGGAATACAGGGACGAACATGGCCAGCTCTCCCGTACAAGTTATATAACATCGTACGACGATCACAGCTATAACTAGACAAGGGGGTGCATACTATAAGCAAGCAGTTAGGGTCGCATATAACAACTATTATCTTAATTAGTCAAGTAGGGATAGTAAACATATAATATATATGATAAGGAAGTAAGGCATCCCAAATGCCACACCAAAATATTTTGGAACCTAGCTGTACAAAATAAGAAAGATGGTAGAGTAATAAAAGTATAAGACCATGATCAGCTGCAGTCTGATTAATTACAATCATGTAAGAAAACTAAATATCCAAATTTACGGCTAACAAATGCCCGTGGCTAAACGTCCAAAAGAGTAAACTGTGCGATAGCGAGCATGGAAGAAGAAACCCACTCGTTTCCCTTAGCGGATATCCGTCTAGTATGTGCCATTGTTCAGGGGAAGTACTCTTGATCCTCGGGTGCTGGCTCTAAACCTGGCCATGCAAAACTAGTGAGGTTATACTCCAAATAGAAAGTACCGCAAAGGAAGCACAAATGAAGAAACAAAACCAGGAAGAATAAACATATACCTATATATATAGTCTTGTATCATAGTTTTGGTTCATGACCTATCGTGATACAACAATCTAACCCTATAACCAAACAAGGACAATGGTTAGACCATTGCACCATAATAGTCACTGCACCTAAACTATTTAACAGAAGGTACAATGCACAATCAATTTTAGTTATATAATTGTCCAATCACTTGTATGAATTACTAGGTAGAGTATGGGTTATCCCAAAAATATTCTGTATGTAATAGGAATTCTCAGATCGAACCATATTCTAGCAGGGGCTAGCCGAGCCATGAATTACCGTATAGCATATTATAATATGCACCGGTCCCTCTTAAGGCCACCGTGCTAAGATCGTATAGAACAAATAGTATAATATAATAGTCAGATATTTCCATCTACTAATGAGGATTTAAATAATATCTATGGGGGCTAGCCTTCACTCCCCATATAATGATTGAGGGTGGCTAGTTAAGCACGATCTCAGGATTTCGTCCCTCCCAATGCTCTACATGTTTTAGTTGCCTAGTTAACCCTATGGTTAGCTGGAATCATATTGCATGGTCACATGTTACTCCCCTTATATATCGTACTATAGTACGGGCATGCTAGATATAAATCCACCTTGTCACTTTACAGTTCAATTTGGATTCACCCCAACGTAATGCAACAGTTAAACGAATCCTATCCATGCTTGGTTATTGACCAACTATCATATCCATGCTGGAGAAATTTTATTACATCATACGTCGCTTAACACGTAAGAATACCTTGAAGACCGGAAGTCTAACACCTTCAACCCTCTATTCTTGGCTAGCGTATCGAGATGACGGAGACAAGCAGTGGTACCTTGAAGGAGTATTCCTTGGCACCCTCTCGAAGACAAAATTATCGTCAACTTGGGGTGGTATTTCCTGTAGACCAAAGATGACTCTGCAAGCTGCGGGTAGCAACCCTTCAGAACTCTATAACAACCCGTCATTCAGAGGAGATAATGATTCTCAAGGAACATAAACTGAGATTCCTGGGGGTAGTTACCCTCATAAAAGTAAAGAACCTACCAACATTGGGGTTAGTATTCTCTCCGAGTCTGAAGAAGATCCAGCGCTGCCAGCCTTTCCTGATGATAGCTCGATACAAGGATCCGAGGAGGAAAGCGAGAGATCCACCGTCCCATCTGTCTCTTCCCATATGATGATAGGGTACATGCTAGGAGAGGACAATGAAGGAACCAGCGATAGACAGAGCTTTGAGAGCCTCGAGGCTATGATGCAGACCATGAGTGCTTTAATCCAGACTCTGACCCAGGCAGTGCTTGAGCTCAAGGCAAACACGACCCCGTAACCACCAAGGACCTCTGCACAAGCAAGCCAAGATCCTGGACACAACAGAAAGTCAAATGCGATTGCTTCCCTCACTTATGACAATCATACCTTCCCAAGATCATCTACTCCGTCGGCAGTAGATGATGCCCGAGAAGCAATGGGAAAAGTACGGGAACTTCGAGCTTGATTGGACTTAATAAGCAACCGAAATACACTACGTGAGCTCGGGTACGACAACCATATCCCCTAAAATGGAAGAACATAGCATATACACCCAAGTATAAGCCCTTTCTGTTCAATGGGAAGTCTTCTCCCCGTTAATGGAATATTATGGTTCGATGAAAGAGGTAAGCGATAACGGATTCGATATAGAATTTGGAAGAACGATCTTGAATATAGTTCAAAAGATAACCTTCGACAAGCAGTCTCAGCCGAGAATGATTATCCTGCGGGAGCACTGGAGTGGTAATTTCAAGTCCGGGAGGGATGATTGAATTCAAAGGAATATGTCCGATAATTATTCAAAAAAAATAAACTCGATGAATGGAATGTATCAAAAGTGGATAGACTTTGGCTTGAGGATTGAGCCTAGTTGCTTGAGGAGTGCTAGAAGTAGACTATGGTTTTATCAAACAGTAATATTAAAGTTTGACGAATTATAAATCTTTGATCTCAATCATAAATCCAAGTCATCCAACAAGATTCATATATTCGTTTATGAAACCATCAAGCTTGTCTTACTCTATGTTCTAGATTAAATCATCCATGAAATACTTTTAATTCACTTGTATTCTCATACTCATCTTATCGTGTCGAACCATAAGATAAAATGGTCCTTCAGTTGTCACGCTCTGGTCTTCCGTAAGTTCGATCATCCTTGCTGGATATGAGATCACCATGCCAACGCTTTTGCTGGATAATCGTCCTAATCCGGGCGTGACGCATGTGCGAACATGGACTTATGCTCGCACAAGACAAGAATGTCGAACGTTATGGATATCATCGAAACGATCGAGACACCTTATCATTATACTTTTGTTTCATCCAAGTTATATATATAATCTTTTAAGTCATGTCCGTTCATGCCGTGATCATAATTCGTCTAGCTTGGTGGTCAAGACTAATAATGGATGGGTTAGTTCTATCAAATATATTTGAGATAAACTATAGGAATCACTAGGCTTGATAAGTGACATAGATATATTATGGATTTGACTGAATACACTCGGACCTTGTACAACAGACATGTTAATATGAGTAGGATGATCTATGCTCGATGTTTAGAAATCTGAGTGAAATAAGCTTGGGTAGAATATCCTGTGCAAATGAATAATGGTTTGACCTTAGAAATTGGCACAAACATCATGTGACAAATTTGCACGATAAATCGTAAGCATAAACTGTACCTATGACCTTGTGAGCAGACCTAGTAATTAGGCAGACGACCCTGTGCCGAGTGAAAGAACCTGTGTGACCGACTTTAGAGTATTGCTCGAGCAAGCCTTAGAACTGGGGCAGCAAGACTTAGAGTTAGACTTGGAATGGTAAGTGTGTGCTATGTTTGACACGAATAGAATGGATGATAGGACATGGGCGCTAGTCGGTTAAATCGGATAGATCGTGCTTGACAGTAGTACAATGCTTGATTTTTGGTTAGATTGGAATGACTTAGATTTTGATTGACCCCGTTGGTGGTATCATCATGATTCATAAGGTGAGAACCCTTAAGACTTTCCCGAGTAACTCGTCTGATTTCGCTATCGCTAAGTTGTTTGAAATATATGTGTTTTGGGGATGACTGGAATATTTATACGATCCAAACTCAGTGATATGCTAAAATTGAATATTGTTATAAGTGAATGTGCTAGGTACGTTTGGACAAGTATAACAATTTGGATAAGTTTGCCTCAGCCTTAGATTGTTATTCAAGATGGATTATAACGTACCCTACGTTAAGCGATATATGTTATGTGCTAAGGAGCATTAGAGACTAAGTCAGAGCTTGGATTGAATGATAGAGTCAATGAATGAGACAGACCCAGCATACATACGACACAAATTGATATGCTTGAGATAGATTCTGTAGTATGCGATAGAATAGTTTGTGCTCAGGAAGTCTCAAGGACGAGAATTTTTGAGTGGTATATAATATAACAACCAATTCCGCTCAAGCGGACAGCCAATTCAAACGAAGCAAGTGTAGTGCCTCAAATCCCGATCCGACCGGGATGTGCACTATATAATTGGGCTTGTGGCTAGTTCGTCTGACTCGTAATTTAGATCTTCGGCATCTTCTTGTCACGGACAAAATTTGATGATCCTTTCCAACTCATGGAAAGGCCTCTATTGAAACGAGTCCAATAGTTTTCGTGTTTGGTTGCTTTGTTTTCTTGATTGCCGCTTTGGGATTTTAATTTGGTGTTGCTTTTGATTTGCTTAGTTTTTGCTGCTGGTTTTATCGTTTCGAGCTTTGATTCTTGGGGAGTTCGACAAGAAAGGATAGGCAAGAATTCTAATTGGTGCTCGTGCTGTTGCAGGTCCGCGTAACTGACGCTTGATCGTCGCTAGGCAGGATTCCTTGTTTCAGCAACCTTTTTCCTTAACCAGTGAGTGGTTTGGACCCTTCTTTCCTAATTTTTCATGCCCAAATCTTAAATGTTTCAAATGTTCACTCGATGATGTCCAGTTGGACGCCTAGAAAATCCTTAGGAAAATAGAATTTGTAGACTAATTTTACTATATGCTTGCTCACCTTATAACTTGAGTTTGTTTATAAAAGAGATTGGTTGTTGGTTGTGGCCTGGTGTCTCGGATAGAGTTTGGACCTATGGGATACCAAAATCGGAACACCGCTTGAGAAAATATGAACTGTTGCATAAGATATATATTGCTGCTTTACTTCTTTTGTTTATTTTGATGCATTGTATGAGATATAAAATGTTCATGCATTTGCATGGTCTGGGACAACTTGTGCACAAGGTTTGGCATTTCCTCGAAACGGCTTTCCGGGTTACTAGAATCGTATCGATCCGGAGGGAAATATTTGATTCGTGCTAGTCATGATGCATTGTGGGACCTCCAGCGGGGCTTGCTACCCGAGCTGATAAGGCTCGATCACACCAATGACCGCATAGAATAGAACACATGCAAATTTATTGTCTTGTGCAGATGGTAAGTATACTTTTTTTCGTTGCGGGGAAGGCATGCATCGGTTGAGTAAGCAACCGATGTGCTGGTTGGATTCAATGTTATTTTCATTCCTATCAAAACATGCAACTGATATGAATTGAATTCACTTGCTTCTTTATAGAAAGATCATCTTAATGCATGCTCGCCCCTAATAAGCTAGTGTCGATTTAATCGAGGTGGGTTCATCCCGCTCACCAGTATAAGTTGAGTACTGACCCATGTTGTGGGCAACTATTTCAGGCACTCAGACGGTACAACGCTAGTTGATAGACGAGGAGGCGTTAGGAGCACCTCTATTTTGAAGTATAGTTGGAGTCAGTTTATTTTGGAGGCTTGGACTTTCAACCTATACAAGGGCATAATGTATGAAGGACGTGGACTATCTGATGGAGCGCGTCCTGCCTTTTGAGTTATCTTTTGTAATGCAATTCAAGTAGCCGAGAGGCACATCAATGTAAACTCTATGTAAATTACTCTGAATTATCAATAAAAAAGCATGTTTCTTCCTGCACTTGTGTTCAAATATCTGTGAATGTGTTTTCTAAATTATGTTTCAAAATAGGTTCCTATAACTACAAGATCTTGCCTTGTGCGGGTACAACTCCAGGCTCGTACGGCATCACGCCCCAGCGATGACGTATCGGTTTCGTAAAGGATCCAGCAAGGACGATTGACCCTTTCGGGATTGGGGCATGACATATTGGTATCAGAGCACGGCTTTACTTCCGTGGGATTTCAAAAGATTATATAGGAGTTTGATGCGCCTCTCAATTGAGTTGCGTTCGGCGTCCGCTGCATGAGATGAGTCGCCTATACAATGAGACCATAGATAAAAAATCTATCATTTTTGGAGTGTTGACAAGCTACTCTCTTTTGTAGCCATGGCAAAGAAAAATACTGCAACTGCCAGCAATGCTCAGCCCATTCATAGCGATCCAGCAAGTTCTGGAGAATCCGGAGGAGCGGGTTCTACCGGTATGGCGGAACGGCTTATGCATCTCATGGAGGTGCAGCAACAACAAGCCGTTACTCAACAGGTGCAGTTTGCTGCTTAACAAAAGCAGATGGATACTATGATGCAACTGATTGCATTCTTGGTACCCAGCAACGGGGGAGCCACAATGACGCCTGTCACGTCATCGGCCGTGGCGGTAGAAGATGAGTCAGAAGAAACTCAGCCTCCAGCTAGGAATACCTGCCGTGCAGCAGAGTTCACTAAAATGCATCCACCAACGTTCAACGGACGAGCAGAACCAGACGTGGTGATGGGATGGATTGCAAAGCTGGAAGGACTCTTCAATCTGGTTGGCATTAGGGGATCCAAACAAGTGGCCTGTGCATCGGTTCAACTGGAACTGCGTGCGCATGATTAGTGGGAAGCCACTAAGCAAGGGATTTATGATGCCAATCCCAACTGCAAAATCACCTGGGAAATGTTTAAATCTGCATTCATTGAATAATATATCCCCCGAGCCGTGCGATAACAGAAAGAAGACGATTTTAGCAACCTAGTACAAAGAAGTTTGTCTGTTGATGATTATGACTCAGTGTTTGCTAAACTGGCTAAGTTTGCTGGGCATTTCTTGCCTAACTAGGAGGCGTGGTGCTATCATTTTCAGAAAGGTTTGAATAAAGATCTGCGTAGGGACATCATCAACCATAAATGTCAAACCTACAGGAAATGTTATGAAGCTGCCCTGAATAGCGAGAGGATCTTTGGACGTTATCCTCCAAAGGTCAATGTGCAAACCCCCCGTACCAATAATAACAAGCGTCCTCAGGAAACGGGAGGGTCTGGAGCACAAAAGCGTTCGCACACATAAGAACACAGGGGTCAATCCCAGGCACCGTACTACAACAGGTGCAACAAATTAGGGCATCGAGTGAATGAATATCAGGTTATTGGATGTTTTAAATGTGGTCGCCTGGGCCACAAACAGCTTAACTATCGGGAGGGCAAACCAAATCAGAACAACGGAAATCAGAACAAGGGGCCTCCAGCAAGTGATGCCAATGCTGTGCCAGTGAACCCACGACGCCAGGGTGCTTAAGGCCGAGTCTATGCACTGACTCAGGATGAGGCATCTGTATCCGATACTATTTTGACAGGTACTTTACTTTTCAGAGAATTGCCCGCTAGAGTCTTATTCGATTCAGGTGCTACACATAGTTTTATATCTGCTAATTTTACTGTTGAGCATAAATTAGCTTCTACTCCTTTAAATATGAACCTTTGCGTGAGTACCCCTTCGGGAGTCGACATGCCCGCCTATGCGATCTGTAGGGATGGTTATATTTGCATCAGAGGAAGGAAGATTTCCTTAGATGTCATTGTACTAGACATTAAGGATTATGATATTATTCTCGGTATGGACTGGTTGGGTGCTTGCCATGCAACAATCGAGTCCTCGGGGAAGCGAGTCGTATTTCGTCTACCCGACGAGGCAGACTTCTACTATTCGTGCAGCGCTGCACCGAAGAAGGCAATGGTGATATCAGCAATTTTGGCTAGGCGCATGTTACATCCGGGCTGTGAAGGGTACTTAGATTTTGTTCGAGACACCCGACAGGAATGTGCAGATGCAGCTCAGGCTGAAGTCATAGCAGATTTCCTCGACGTATTCCCGGATGAGCTGCCTGGAATGCCTCCTGATCGTGAGATCAAATTCAGCATCGACACTTTTCCGGATTCGCGACCGATATCAAAGGCACATTATCGAATGGACCCAGCAGAGCGAAAGGAACCTAAGGTTCAGTTACAAGATCTGTTGGACCGAGGATACATTCGTCCAAGTGTTTCTCCGTAGTGCGCTCTGGTACTGTTCGTGAAGAAGAAGGATGGATCCATGCGGCTGTGTATTGACTACCAAGAACTGAATAAGGCAACCGTGCGGAACCAGTACCCATTGCTAAGGATAGATGACTTGTTTGATCAGCTGTAAGGTGCAACAATTTTCTCTAAAGTTGATCTCAGTTCAGGGTATCACCAGTTGAAAATCAAATCAGTTGATATTCAAAAATCTGCTTTCAAAACCCGATACAGACACTATGAATTTCTTGTGATGTCGTTTGGCTTGACGAACGCCCCTGCAGCTTTCATGGATCTGATGAACTGCGTGTTTTGGCCGTTTGTGGATAAGTTTGTGGTTGTGTTTATAGACGACATACTAATCTATTCCAAGAATGAGGCGGAGCACAAGGAACACCTGAAGACCGTGCTGCAGATATTACGAGAGCATCAGTTGTTCGCTAAGCTCAGTAAGTATGAGTTCTAGTTGAACAATATGGCGTTCCTTGGTCATGTCTTCTCGGTCGAAGGCGTCGCCGTAGACCCGAAGAAAATAGAGGCGGTGGTGGACTGGAAGCAACCTACGTCAGCCATCGAAGTTCGAAGCTTTCTGGGCCTAGCGGGATACTACCGTAGGTTCATGAAATATTTCTCTAAACTGGCCTCGCCTTTGTGTTGCCTTACTCAGAAAGGGATTGTATACAAATAGAGTGATGACTACGAAGACAGCTTTCGGGAACTTAAGCGGCGTCTTATTTCAGCTCCGATTCTTGCACTTCCAGATGGGGTAGAGGAGTTTCAGATATACACCGACGCTTCAGGACTCTGCTTAGGGTGTGTGCTCATGTAAAGGGACAAGGTAATATCGTACGCCTCTAGGCAACTGAAGCCGCACGAGAAAAACTAGCCAGCACATGATCTGGAATTGGCGGCAATTGTGTTTGCACTAAAGTTGTGGAGGCATTATCTTTATGGTGTTGCTTGCAAAATCTTCATGGATCACAAGAGCCTCAAGTATCTATTCACCCAACGAGAACTGAACCTCCGGCAACGGCGTTGGCTAGAACTGATTAAGGACTATGACCTAATGATCGCATATACACCGGGCAAGGGAAACGTCATTGCTGATGCTCTGAGTCGAAAGCACATGGGCTCGTTATCTATAAACAACCATTTACTTCGAGATCTAGAGGCGATGGGCATCGAGTTTCGATTTCGACATCAAGGAGTGCAGCTGGCAACACTCCATCTTGAACTGAGTTTACGTGATAGAATCAAATATGATCAGGAGGGCGATTAGTTCCTAGCAAAGGTACGCGGACTGATCTCGACAGGGAAGACGTCTGACTTTGTGGCAGGCAAAGATGGGGCCTTACAGATGAAAGAAAGGCTATGTGTTCCTAGCGACCCAGAACTCCGAAGGGAAATTATGGCGGAAGCACACTACGCGAAGTATTCTTTGCATCCAGGGAGCACTAAGATGTACAAGGACTTATGCGGGACCTTATGGTGGCACGGTATGAAATGGGATATGGCGACCTTTGTGTCACAGTGCATGTCCTGTCAACAGGTGAAAGCTGGACATCAGAGGCCCGGCGGGGAGCTACAGAACCTCGCTATTCCTGAGTGGAAATGGGACAACATCACTATGGATTTCATTATGGGATTTTCGAAGACGCCGTGGGGGCATTATACAATTTGGTTCATAGTTGATCGTTTGACCAAATCAACCCACTTTCTTCCTATAAAAGTTACTTGGAGCATCGATCGGTTAGCACATATTTACATAGACGAGATTGTTCGATTACACGGAGTACCTAACTCAATCGTCTCTGGCCGTGACGGACATTTCTTATCTCGTTTCTAGACTAGTCTACCGTCTACTTTGGGAACCAAGCTACAGTTCAGTATCGTATACCACCCCAGAGTAATGGCCAGACAGAAAGGACAAATCAGATACTTGAAGATATATTATGGCTGTGTGCAATCAATTTGAAGACTAGTTGGGACACGCACCTTCCATTGGCGAAGTTCGTATACAACAACAACTACCAATCGAGCATCCAGATGGCACTGTACGAAGCACTATATGGACGCAAGTGTTGATCTCCAATCTGTTGGGACGAAGTCGGCGAGCGGCAGGTACTCGGGCCAGAGCTGGTAGAGCAGGCAGTTGAGAAAGTTCGCTTGATTCGGGAAAGACTCCGCACCCACAGAGCCGACAGAAAAGTTATGCTGATGCCCATCGAAGACCTTTGGAGTTCATGGTCAGGGATCATGTATTCTTGAAAGTGATGCCAATGCGTGGGGTGATGCATTTCGGCATGAAGGGCAAACTGAGTCCCAGGTTTATCGTCCCCTTTGAGATACTGGAATGAGTGGCAGTTATGGCGTACCGGATTGTACTACTTCCTGCCTTGGCTAAGTACATAACGTATTCTATGTTTCTCAACTTCGAAAGTATGTGCATGACCCAAGTCATGTGGTTAGTTTTGAATAATTGGAACTACGCACGGACTTGTCGTACTCAGAGGAGCCCGTGCAGATTTTAGACCGGAAGAAAAAAGTACTTCGCAATCGTACGATATCCTTGGTTCGCGTGCTGTGGCAGAACCATTCAGTTGGGGAATCAACTTGGGAGATGGAATCGTAGATGAATGAGAAGTATCCTTCATTGTTCATTCAGTCGGAGGTAGGGCCTTGTTCTTAAGTTTCGGAACGAAACTTTTTCTTAGTGGTATATTATGTAGTGCCTCAAATCCCGATCCGACCGGGATGTGCACTATATATTGGGCTTGTGGCTAGTCCGTCTGAGTCGTAATTTAGATCTTCGACATCTTCTTGCCACGGACGAAATGCGATGATCCTTTCCAACTCATAAAAAGGCCTTTACAGAAACGAGTCCAATAGTTTTCGTGTTTGGTTGCTTGGTTTTCTTGATTGCCGCTTTGGGATTTTGATTTGGTGTTGCTTTCGATTTGCTTGGTTTTTGCTGCTGGTTTTATCATTTGGATCTTTGATTCTTGGAGAGTTCGGCAAGGAAGGATAGGCAAGAATTCTAATTGGTGCTCGAGCTGTTGTAGGTCCGCGTAACTGACGCTTGTTTGTCGCTAGGCGGGATTCCTTGTTTCAGCAACCTTTTCCCTTAACCAGTGAATGGTTTGGACCCTTCTTTCCTACCTCATCACGCCCACATCTTAAATGTTTCAAACGTTCACTCGATGATGCCCGGTTGGACGCCTAAGAAATCCTTAGCCACAATGCATGCCAGCCACTAAGAAAGGAACATGGGATTTATAGACTAATTTTACTATATGCTTGTGCACCTTATAACTTGAGTTTGTTTATAAAGGAGATTGGTTGTTGGTTGTTGGTTGCGGCCTGGTACCTCGGATAGAGTTTGGACCTATGGGATACCAAAATTGGAACACCGCTTGAGAAAATATGAACTGTTGCATAAGATATATATTGCTGCTTTACTTCTTTTGTTTATTTTAATGCATTGTATGAGATATGAAATGTTCATGCATTTGCATGGTCTGGGAAAACTTGTGCACAAGGTTTGGCATTTCCTCGAAACGGCTTTCCGGGGCACTGAAACCGTATCGATACGGAGGGAAATATTTGATTCGTGCTAGTCACGATGCATTACGGGACCTCCAATAGGGCTTGCTACCTGGGCTGTTAGGGTGCGCTGCTAATGCTTGGAATATGTCCCTAAGGTGTCGATCACACCAATGACCGCATAGAATAGAATATATGCTAATTTATTGTCTTGTGCAGATGGTAAGTATACTTGTGTTTCGTTGCAGGGAAGGCGTGCATCGGTTGAGTAAGCAACTGATGTGCTGGTTGGATTCAATATTATTTTCATTCCTATCAAAACATGCAACTGATATGAATTGAATTCACTTGCTTCTTTATAGAAAGATCATCTTAATGCATGCTCGCCCCTAATAAGCTAGTGTCGATTTAGTCGAGTGGGTTCATCCCGCTCACCAGTACAAGTTGGGTACTGACCCACACTGTGGGCAACTATTTCAGGCACTCAGACGGTGCAACGCTAGTGGATAGACGAGGAGGCGTTAGGAGCACCTCTATTTTGAAGTATAGTTGGAGTCAGTTCATTTTGGAGGCTTGGACTTTCAACCTATGCAAGGGCGTAATGTATGAACGATGTGGACTATCTGATAGAGCACGCCCTTCCTTTTGAGTTATCTTTTGTATGCAAATCAAGTAGCCGAGAGGCGCATCAATGTAAACTCTATGTAAATTACTCTGAATTATCAGTGAAAAAGCATGTTTCTTTCTGCACTTGTGTTCAAATATCTGTGAATGTGTTTTCTAAATTGTGTTTCAAAATGGGTTCCTATAACTGCAAGTTCTTGCCTTGTGCGAGCGCAACTCCAGGCTCGCAGGGCATCATGCCCCAGCGAGGACGTATCGGTTCCGTAAAGGATCCAACGAGGACGATTGACCCTTTCGGGATCGGGGCATGACAGCAAGTACGATGACCTGACCCGCCTTGCTCAACTAGAAGACTTGCTTAAGGTAAAGGATTTCAGACTTGGCCCTTGAGGAGTTCATACTTAGACTTTCAATGGCACGCTAAGAGTATCGCTCGACCAAGGCGAATCATCACTAAGGTTGGTGGCTACGATGAACCTGTCTTTGCTTAGACTACATACTTAAAATATGGACTGTAGAAGCATAAAAAATATGCTGTAGAGTTATACGCAGTATTTCAGTGCTGAGTGGCGTAAGACGTGACTTCAGAGCCATCGACGTACAAACAGAGCTTTATCGCTAGTACAGCGTAAAATATAAGCTCCAGGATAATCCGCGTAATGCAGTATTTACAGGCTGCTTTAGCGTAAAAGGGTTGTTATATCGCCACTTTGGCGTAAAACCTACTCGCTTTTAATGCGGTGGGAAGTTGTACGGGGAACGCTTCGTATTCCTCGAATGAATCTGTCAGATCATGTAGTGAACCTGACTCCTGACAATGAGTACTGCACAGCTATCCTGACGATGGCTGTAATGATGGTGCGATACAGAGACCCAAACCGTTGTTTAGTGACGTTTCCCTGATACAAAAGTGTTTTTACGCATACAAAGGAATACGCTGCCTAGTTTTACACAGGCAGATGTGAGCTTTTACGCTCAGCAGAAGATAAAACGAACTGCCACGTCAAAAGCTGCTCTTCATACAGAGCTCGAAGCACGTCTCTGTATTTAATGCTCAGAATGGTGGCAGATCTTTGTACAGAGCTTGAGGCACATCTCTGCATTTAATGCTCAGAATGGTGGCAGATCTTTGTACAAAGCTCGAGGCACGTCTCTGTATTTGATGCTCAGAATGGTGGCAGATCTCTGCATAAAATGCACGAGATTTGATTCTATTTTTCAAGACTGGGCGAGCCATAATTACGGCTAATACGTCCACATCATCACCTCTGTATATTGCGCCATCAGGCTATTTTTAGCTATAAAGAGCACACTGTACGCTATCTCCTTGAAATACGCCAACTCAGGCTATATTTGCATTTGTGCGTGACAAGACTATTTTGTCTATAATACGCTCGAGGCCCTAGTCAAAGAAGGAGGATCAGCTATCTTTTATGCTTGCTACCTATCCACGCAGCATCAGGCCTCTACGCCTACAAGGCTTCTACGTCTATTTGGCTTTTACGCCAACCTGACAACTATTTGGCTTCTATACCATGGTGACAGTTATTGGTTTCTATGTCAACCTTTTTTAGGCAAGGGGCAGTTACCTACGTGGCTCGCATGCCATGATCTTCGCAGCAGTTATACGTATTATCTCATGATGGGATATGCGTCACACGCTTATTCAGAAGATCATCTATACGTGGGTTGCAGTTATTATAACCGCCACGTAAAAAGTGCCATACTCTCCACTATCCAACTTCTATGCCGACTGGACGGTTACCGTCACTAAAACTCTATAAATAGAGACCTCTATTGATAGAGGTCCAAGGTCGAAGAAAAGGTCGAAAAAAGATTGAAGAAATCGAAGAACAGAGAGAGAGCTCAGACAAAGAGTAGCGATCGATGATTTTTGCATCGAGTATCCACTCCCTCTTGCAATCTTTGAAGTATCTCCTTCTTCTACAGCACTTCTTCATCATCGTGTGGTCCAAGGGACAAAGTGATCAACGGCAGATCAGACTCCTATAGCAATATTTACCCAGATAAAAATTTGTACTTAACATCCTCGTATAGGATTAATAGTACTTCTTATTTGTAAACCTAAGAAAGGGTTTTTGTATAAACCTAGTTTTATTTCTTCCGTTTATTATCAAACACAAGATGGCGACTCTGCTGGGGACGTCTTTCTCATCTAACGAGAAAGCAATTCCTCAACACGAGGTAGTATCAGTAGGATCAATGAAGAAGACCTTAGTCGTTCAGTTCGACCAATCCGCCTACAAAGATGTGCTTCGAGCAGGGGGTAGCTCTCACTCTCTCTCTGTCCAAGATAACAGGAAACAGCGTAAGGTGTGGATGCCCCGGACATCCCCTATTATTCATGTCGACTCTCTGATCTCTCCGACCAACGAGGTTGTAGAATTGTTTCCTCCGCGCCTTGCGCGTAAAACTTAGTCTCCTGTCGTTGACAGGGCAGACAAAACTTCTAGCAATGCCTTAGCGCCAATCCAGAAGTCCACTTCGCACCTTGTGCGTAAAACTCAGTCTCCTGTCACTGACAGGGCAGACACAACTTTTGGCAATGCCTTAGCGCTAATCCAGAAGTCCACATCGTACATTGCGCGTAAAAACTCGTCTCTCATCGCTGATGGGACAGACGTAGTTTCTGACAAGGCCTCAGCGCCAAGTCAGAAAATTTAAATACGCTCCGCGCGTAAAAATATCACTCTCACTCAAAAGGAGGTAGAGAGTCCCAGTAATCTCCGCAAGGGAAAACAAGTGGCAGATTTCCCGACTCCTCGGATTGTACGCCATCAAGAGAGGAGTCTGCCCGCTCTTCAGATTACACGAAACGCTGATAGCTGATTGAGGACTTCCTCAGTTTTACGCCAACCTGAGCAAAGTTCCAAATTACGCCAGGAGAAGCCCCTAGACGTAAAGAAGACCCAGTCTGCAGATAGATACGCTCCTCGGGGATCATGTACTGCTCATATGGCTGAACTGCTGTATTCCTACGGCAGGGAAAGGGTTGGGGTGCCCAATATCTGCATTCCAACTAATGTAAAAGGGAGGAACAAACCTTCTTCATCTTCTTCTTCCGTTAATACTCCTGACTTACGAGAATTTCTGATCCAAAAACGCAAAGACTGGAGTCATAAACAGGCTTCAGTTCCACTAACTGTCAAACGGGGAGAGATCATGTGGGAAGATGCATCAATATCCAACGTCATCATGACATATGTACCACATGAAAATGATGCCTTTATCGTTCCTCCAACTTACGTCGACCAGCATCCAATAGTCTTCGGTCGCATGCAGAGCAGTCCGATTGTACAAGAAGAATTTTGTGAGTCCAAGGGTAGCAAAATGCAAATCCACGGATATAGCCCACAAGCTTTAAAGATTATACAAAGCACGGGTTATGATTTGAAGTTGAAACAAGGCCTCAACTATGGAAAAGGTAGACGAACACCGTTGTATAGTAATCCTTACTGTCAACAGACTCGTTTTGGTTTGGGGTATACTGCACCATTGCATAGTAACCAAACCTTCAGAGTTTGATCCTGCACAACCAGAGTCAACTCCATCTAAATCAACTTCATTGGACAAATGCCACGACATGTCTAGGGGTAGTCTACCGCAACAAAATAGGGCAGCATCCAAAGCTGGGGGTAGAATTCCCCCTAAATTTGAAAATGATGCAACGATGACGATCTTCCCGGAAGACCGTAAAACTCAAGCATCAGGAGCCCGAAGGCCGAAAGGGACTTTCTCCTTCAATGAAGATGACATCATTGAAATCTTTAATATGTTGATGAAGGAACACAAACTTCGGCTACCCAACATCAGATACTGTCACGACCCGCACCCGGGGTAAGGGTACTAGTCGGAAACAACGCCCAGCCTACGTCGCAGAATCGGCGGTAGAACGCTGTCTAGAAAGTCTATCTAATATAATGAACCACCAAAAGATAGTGTACTCAATCACAGAACTAAGATAGAATGAACACGAATCAGATAAGAATAGAATAGTCATAATACAACTCATGAGTCTAATACATCAATGAGTCTGAAGAAAAATACAGAAATATGCTGGAGACAAATCCAGTACAAAAGAATACTACAAAACTATAAAGCTACAACTCCAGGGTCAACTGTCTCAGTTGGGATAAGTCCCTCTTGAGCCAGGGTCTCAGAATCTAAACCCACAATATCCTGGGGTCCATAATAGGTAGGGTACTCCTCAGTGTCATCTGGAAAAATATATCTAGTCAGGAAAGGAGCAAAGTACAACCCTAACAGCAGTTCTCAAACAATGATAAAAACTATGTAACAGTAAATAGCTGTGGATAAACAAGATGCATAAATAGAGACAAGAATGTAGAGACAATAAGGAAATACTGGAAAGAAATACAATAATGAACAATATGCTGATGGAACAAGAATACTAATGACTAAGTGTGTGAGTACTAGCTTTAACATGTGATCGGCTTGGAAACTTGCACAAGAGTATAATGGCCTGGTTAATCATACGTGCGGTGTATGATCAACACTCACAAGAAACAAGATATGCACAAGGAGGGTATGATCACATATCTACACTAAAATACTCCCCACCCCCGACTGGTATAATAGATCCAACCACGGTACGTTATGGCACGAGATTCTCCAAGAAGATAGCTAGTCTCCCCGGGAATCGGTGTCTGTACATGTACAAGATAACCAATGAAACAATACTTGCACCATATACACCATATACCAAGGAATAACATCTCATGACGAGATCCGGATATACCAATCCGTGTAACCATAGTGTCAAGAGAACATGTATATCTACACTAGATACAACGAACATAGAGGATATCATAAATGAGAAACTATCAGAGAATGTACTCGCCTGAAGTCTAATGAACAGTCTCACAAATGTCTGACTCGGTGCCTCGAAGACCTAGATATGGAATACCACATTAATACAAGGTCCCGGAAAGAGAACAAGTCAAACTAGGCAATTTCTAGGTCAATAAGTCAAATCTAAGTCAAAAGTCAACTATGGTCAACTCTAAAGTCCACTAAAGTCAAACATGGTCAAACCCAAAGTCAACCTCACAAGACATCTATAAAATAATATAGAGATAAACTACAATAATTTAGGAATCAAATTAGATTCAAAAAGAACTCACACAAAGTATACTAATAATATAATTAATATATACCCTAAAATAATATATATACAACCCAATATTTATATAAATAACATAATATATTATTACAATTATTATTCCTCATAAAACACATATATATATACATATATATATATACAATTATAATATATAATATATACATTAAATCTGTCAAAGCGTCATTGAAAAACAGTGAATAAAATAGGATTAAATCAAAATAGTTTAAATAGTGACAGTCGGGACTGTCACCGAAGGACTGTCACCGAAACCCAAATAATAAACTGCCACTGCTTTGGTTTTCGCTGACAGTTAAACTGTCGCAGAAAATCGTCGTAGAAAAGCTGCTGTTTCCCGCTGCTGCAATTAATGACAGGTTTGTCATTAATTGCCCGAAGGCTACAGCGGCTGCTATTAGTCGGCTAATTAATGACAGTTTTTTTTACTGTCATTAATTCACTGTCACTAAAACAAGTTGTATATATATAATTATATATATAAAAACAGAATATATAAACAATATATATAAATATATATATAAACAGAATATATAAAACAGTATATATATATATATATAAACTATTAATACAAAAATGTACATATATATATTAATATACACATAAACTTATACCTTCAAATATTTAACAAAGAACATATAATTTACATGGCTAGAAGCACGTGCACCTAAAATATTTACATTAATATCCTAATAATTACATAATAATTATAAATAATATAATTACACAATTAAACATACAAATATATTTTATAAAACATTTTATGTATAAATTATATTATTTAACAAGTAGTAACATATATATTTGCATGGAAGAAAGCTACATATTATATTGTACATTATATTAGCACACCCAAAATATAGATCTATGCTACAATAATTACTATAATAAATACACAAAATAAATATTTAATATCCATATATATATACTAATTATAAATGAAGAATTGAGCCACAATTAATTAGATCTATGCAAAAATACACACAATTGGAGAGTATCTCACCGTATCCCACTAGATCTAGGATACGCATGCGACACGAGTCCAACACACAACCAAATGCACCCCGAAGGACACAAACAAATCACAAATAATATTTATGAACAAAACAAAGCGTCAAAAGTAGATCTATGTGTCCGTGTCAAAATACGACATGTTCAAAGCCCCGTATCGGAGGAAAACCCCCAAATGACACGTATCACCAAATAGTTGGGATACGAACCACAAGTATCCCAATATGGACACGACACTAGCCTCAAACACAAATCTCATGTTCAATTGATCTATAGGATCAATTGACACACACAACAAAATATAAATTCGGAATTCCAACAAAATTGACACAAAAAGTACCATAACTTTCTCCATGGGTCTCCTATGAACACAAAACAAAGTCCTATGGGTACTACATACATATAGGTTGATTTTACATGATTAAATCCCAGATTTAGAAGCTATTTAAATGGGAAAATCTGAATTATACCTATTGGGAGATGGATTCCCAATGAAACCTCCAATTGAGAAGAACTTGCTTCCAAATTGTAGATCCTTGCTCCTCTTTGTAGATCCTTGCTTCCTTCTTCTAGATCCTTGCTTTCTTCTTCACTAATAGTGAATTGGAAAGAATTTGGAATGAATTTGGTAGGGAATTGGATTGGGAATGGAGGGAATTTGGTAGTGGGAGAATTCTAGATCTAGATTTGGAATGAGATGAGAGGAGAGAAATTTCCCCCCCTCTTTAATAGGCCAGCCATAGCCCCTCCCCCAAGCAATTTTAAAATGTCCAATGTACCCCTTGGGGCCTCTCATGAAGAAATAATTAAGGAAGGAAGCTTCTAGTCTAATCATTTAATTAATTTAATCCATCTCCTTAACTATGGGCTTTCTAAATGGGCCAAGTCTAACTAATTAATTCATATTGGTCCATGGGTCCAAACTAAACTAGTTGGGTCCACTAAAATAAGTCTAAAATAAATAAATAATAACTAATAATAATTAAATAATACAACAAATAATTATTTACCATGCACAATATTTATTTAAATAGGAAATTACCAAAATACCCTTTCCTAGAAAATGTGGTAGTGACAAGTCTACCCTCCTTAAAATAATTTCGTCCTCGAAATTCAAAGACGAAAACTACCCCCAGAAAATCACAGAACAGAACTAAAGAATCACAACTAACTAATGAACAGAACATAACAATGAACAGAACATAACTAGAAATAACATACCTCAAGGTACAAACAAATATGGATAACGCTCTCGCATGTCATCCTCTCTCTCCCAGGTAGACTCCCCCGGAGAGTGATGCCTCCATGCGACGTGCACCAAAGGAATAGTCTGGTTCCTCAGCACCTTCTCTCTCCGATCCAGAATTCCAACTGGCTGCTCTGGATAGCTAAGAGTAGGGCCCACCTCTATCTCTGAGTGATCCAATACATGACTAGGATCTGCCACGTATCGTCTCAACTGTGACACATGAAACACGTTGTGCACTCCCTCCAATGCAGGTGGCAAGTCTAGTCTATAAGCAACTGCACCGACCCTCTCTAGAATAGTGAAAGGTCTAATGAATCGCGGACTAAGCTTTCCGCCTCCACCGAAGCGAATCGTGCCTCGTGTCGGAGAAATCCTCAAAAACACCAAACCATCCACCTAGAACAAAACACCACCTTAAGAACTTATCTATAACAAACAACCAAGAACAAGCACACAAAATAAAATCTAAACTATACCTCAAACTCCAAGGGTCTCCGATGGCTATCGGCCCAATGCCGTTGTCTGTCCTGTGCCACTCGAAGTCTGTCTCTGATCAACTGAACATTCTCTGCTGCATCCACAACCATCTCTGGCCCAAGCAAAACTCTCTCTCCAACATCGTCCCAAGACAAAGGAGTACGACACCTCCGACCATATAGAGCTTCAAAAGGTGACATCTCTATACTGGCCTGGTAACTGTTGTTGTAAGCAAACTCTACCAAATAGAGATGGTCCTCCCAAGAACCGCCGAAATCTAGTACACAAGTGCGCAACATATCCTCGAGAGTCTGAATAGTCCTCTCTGACTGCCCATCTGTCTGGGGATGATATGCAGTACTGAACTTGAGCTGAGTGCCCAAACTCTCCTGCAAACTCCTCCAGAAATGAGAAGTGAAACGACTATCCCGATCTGAGACTATGCTGACGGGAACTCCATGTATCCTAACGATCTGCCTCACATACATCTCTGCCAGCTTCTCCGTAGACAAACCCACCTTGAAAGGCAAAAAGTGGGCCGACTTGGTCAATCTATCAACAATGACCCAAATTGCATCTTTCCCTCCTGGAGATCGTGGTAGTCCGGACACAAAATCCATAGTAATGTGTTCCCACTTCCACTCTGGAATGGGTAATGGCTGAAGTAAACCTCCTGGCCTCTTCCTCTCGGCTTTCACCTGCTGGCACACTAAGCATCTGGATACAAACTGTGCCACTTCCCTCTTCATGCCATACCACCACACACTCTCTCGCATATCCTGATACATTTTGTTAGCACCTGGATGTATGGAATACTGAGAGCGATGCGCTTCCTGTAACACCTCCTCACGCAACTCCCCACTAGGCACACACAATCTAACTCCATGCCTCAAAGATCCATCCTCTGCAATAGTAAAATCATCCTCCAATCCTGCTCTCACCTGAGCTCTGATACTCCTCAAAGATACGTCATCATACTGTGCTGCCTTGATCCTATCCATCAAATCTGAATGTATCTGCAATCCCCACATCTGCATAGCACCACCCGAAACAATTACCTCAATGCCCAAGCTCTCCAAGTCCTCCAACAAATATCGATCCTGCGTCAAGAACATAGCTACCGGATACCTGCTCAAAGCATCGACAACTACATTGGCCTTCCCAGGATGATATTGCAAAGAGATATCAAAATCCTTTATCAGTTCCAACCACCGACACTGCCTCATGTTCAACTCCTTCTGCGTGAAAACGTACTTCAAGCTTTTGTGGTCTGTGAAGATCTCCACACGCTCTCCGTACAAATAATGTTTCCACAACTTCAGGGCGAATATGACAGCTGCCAACTCCAAATCATGGGTAGGATAGTTCTTTTCATGAGGACGCAATTGCCTGGATGCATAGGCAATCACTTTCCCATGCTGCTGAAGAACACAACCTAAACCCTTTCCCGATGCATCACTATAAATAGTGAAACCTCCGGACCCTGATGGCAATGTCAAAATAGGAGCAGACGTCAACCTCTTCTTCAACTCCTCAAAAGCGGCCTGGCAATCTTCCGTCCAAACAAACTCCACATCCTTCCTTGTGAGTCTGGTCATCGGCTCGGCAATCCTCGAAAAATCTTGCACAAACTTTCTGTAATAGCCTGCCAATCCCAAGAAACTCCTGATCTCTGCTACCGAACTCGGAGTCTTCCAAGATTCCACTGCTGAAATCTTCTTCGGATCCACTGAAATACCATCACCAGTCACAACATGCCCCAAGAATTCCACCTTGTCCAAGAAAAACTCACATTTGGACAACTTTCCATACAGCTTCTCCTTCCTCAGCACATCCAACACAATCCTCAAATGCTCCTCATGCTCCTCCGGTGTCCTCGAGTATATGAGTATGTCATCGATGAACACCACCACGAACTTGTCAAGGTACTGGTGGAACACCTTGTTCATCAAGTTCATAAATACCGCCGGTGCATTAGTCAAACCAAACGGCATCACCATAAACTCGAACTGACCATACCGAGTTCTAAAAGCAGTCTTCGGTATGTCCTCCGGCTTCACCTTCACCTGATGGTAGCCTGATCTCAAATCTATCTTAGAAAATACCTTCGCACCACTCAACTGATCAAACAGATCATCAATCCGTGGCAAAGGATACTTATTCTTGATAGTGAGATTATTCAAAGCCCTATAATCAATGCACATACGCACCGATCCATCCTTCTTCGGTACAAACAATACCGGGGCTCCCCATGGTGAAGAACTCGATCTGATAAACCCCTTATCCTGTAATTCGTCCACCTGCTTCTTCAACTCGACCAGCTCGCTGTTGTTTACTCTATAGACATGCTGCGAAATCGGTTCTGTACCTGGCACCAAGTCTATAGAAAATTCAACATCTCGATCTGGCGGCAATCCTGGCAATTCTTCAGGAAACACATCCAAAAATTCTGCTATCAACGGATGTGGCAACTCCTTGTCTTCCACCATAGCTCCACAAATAATGCCTTCTTCCTGCTCCGCAGCTCCTCTAGCAAACTCGAACTCTGGCTCTCCTGGCGGACCAAACAAAACTCTACCTCCTCTACAATCTATGCTAGCATGGTGCCTACTCAACCAATCCATCCCGAGTACAATGTCGTAGCTCGGAAGTGGCATTACAAGTAGACACGCACTCAACTCCCGGCCTCCCAGAGTAACTCTCCGATCTTTGCAAATATCATTAACCAGGATAATGCCTCCCCCGGTCATGATCTTGCAAGTCCTAAGCAAAGACTCGGCTACCAAACCATGCTTTAGAGCAAAAGAAATAGATACAAAACTATGGGAAGCACCACTATCAAACAAAGCTAAAGCTGGAATGGAATCAAGAAGAATAGAACCTGCGATGACATCTCCGGTGGGTTCCTCCTCTTCGACTGTCATAGCAAACGCTCGTCCCTGTCGAGCACCTCCCTGCTGCTGATGCTGGACAAAACGCTGCTGCTGTGTCGGAAGCGGTCCCCTCGATTGTGCTGCAGGTGGTCTCATCTGTGCCCTCGGAGCTGGAGCTGCTCCCTGAACTGCACGACGAGGACACTCCCTCAATTGATGCCCTTCAGTACCACAATACAAACAAACTCCTAGCCTCTTTCTGTAAACTTCCCAGATGTGGCCGGGCTTCTTGCAGAAGTTGCATAGAGCTTGCTGTAACTGCCTCTGCTGCTGAGGTGCCTGGTGAAAAGGCGCTCTAGCTGGAGTCTGGTTCTGCTGTGGCTGCTGGAAAGGTCTAGACTGGAAATGAGGACGTTTGGCAGATACTGCACTGCCGTTGGCCCCCAGAAAAGAGTCACGGTCTCTCTTGGTCTTCAAACCCAGGTCCCGCTCAACCTTGCGTGCCTCCGCAAGTATCTCCGAGTATGTCTCATAAAAAGATGGAATGAGAATCTTTACCTCCTAGTTTAGACCCTCTCGGAAACGAATAGCTCGAACCTCCGACTCCCTCACCAGATACTCTGCAAATCGGCTTAGCCTACCAAACTCTGCAGCGTATTCCTCCACAGACATGCTTCCCTGAATGAGACTCTCAAATTGTCTCCCCAAGTCAAGCCTGTCTATCCGGGCGAAAAACTTCTTCTTGAAAAGGTCCCTGAATACCTCCCAAGATTGTCCTGCGTCAACTAGAATCGGCTCATTCCTGAACCAGGTACGAGCGACGTCGAACAGTTGAAGTCCTACCGCCTCAACCTTCAGATCTTCAGAAAGACGGGACACCCTCATAAGACGCTCAATGTCCTCGAGCCAATCATCAGCATAGACGATGCCCTTCGTCCCTTTGAAAACCCTAGGCTCCAGTTTCTTGAAGTCCTGAATGTTGCCTGGCCGAAGCTGAGCAACCTGAGGAATAACCTGCTGCTGGACCGGAACTCCTCTCTCAACTACAGCACGAGCAAGCTGATGAGCACTCTCGATGCCCTGCCGTAGAACGTCGGTCTGCCTCTGATGTGCCTCCGACTGAGCCCTCTGTGCCTCGAGCATCTCACGAAACAGAGTAAACATCTGTGACGCCTCTGCTGGCACAGGAGGTGGAGGTGGAAGCCCCTCAGATACAGCTGGCACAGTCCTCTGAGTGGGTGGTGGACCTCCGAAAGCAGTTGACACTCCAATCACCGGAGAAGTGACTGGTGCAGGCCCTCGGGATGTCGCAGACCTCTCAGAAACTGCTCTCCCTTGCTGTGATCTAGTCTTAGGCGGCATCCTGAGACAAAGCGAAAGAAAGAATCAATATGGCACAAGATGTAAGATATTCAAGGAAAGGACAGTTTAAGAGATCAAGTATGAACGTCAAAGGAGAATAGTTGAATCAAAAGAATTTTCCTAGATGTGATTGAGTATCTCAGCCTATATCCTATATCCTATCGCAGGCTCGCAGTAGTATAACTAAGTTGTCGCACTACCACGACATCACATACTTGTGAAGCTAGACCTGCATGGGCCACCACCAAAAATGTGTCACGACCCGCACCCGGGGTAAGGGTACTAGTCGGAAACAACGCCCAGCCTACGCCGCAGAATCGGCGGTAGAACACTGTCTAGAAAGTCTATCTAATATAATAAACCACCAAAAGATAGTGTACTCAATCACAGAACTAAGATAGAATGAACACGAATCAGATAAGAATATAATAGTCACAATACAACTCATGAGTCTAATACATCAATGAGTCTGAAGAAAAATATAGAAATATGCTGGAGACAAATCCAGTACAAAAGAATACTACAAAACTATAAAGCTACAACTCCAGGGTCAACTGTCTCAGTTGGGATAAGTCCCTCTTGAGCCAGGGTCTCAGAATCTAAACCCACAATATCCTGGGGTCCATAATAGGTAGGGTACTCCTCAGTGTCATCTGGAAAAATATATCCAGTCAGGAAAGGAGCAGAGTACAACCCTAACAGCAGTTCTCAAACAATGATAAAAACTATGTAACAGTAAATAGCTGTGGATAAACAAGATGCATAAATAGAGACAAGAATGTAGAGACAATAAGTAAATACTGGAAAGAAATACAATAATGAACAATATGCTGATGGAACAAGAATACTAATGACTAAGTGTGTGAGTACTAGCTTTAACATGTGATCGGCTTGGGAACTTGCACAAGAGTATAATGGCCTGGTTAATCATACGTGCGGTGTATGATCAACACTCACAAGAAACAAGATATGCACAAGGAGGGTATGATCACATATCTACACTAAAATACTCCCCACCCCCGACTGGTATAATAGATCCAACCACGGTACGTTATGGCACGAGATTCCCCAAGAAGATAGCTAGTCTCCCCGGGAATCGGTGTCTGTACATGTACAAGATAACCAATGAAACAATACTTGCACCATATACACCATATACCAAGGAATAACATCTCATGACGAGATCCGAATATACCAATCCGTGTAACCATAGTATCAAGAGAACATGTATATCTACACTAGATACAACGAACATAGAGGATATCATAAATGAGAAACTATCAGAGAATGTACTCGCCTGAAGTCCAATGAACAGTCTCACAAATGTCTGACTCGGTGCCTCGAAGACCTAGATATGGAATACCACATTAATACAAGGTCCCGGAAAGAGAACAAGTCAAACTAGGCAATTTCTAGGTCAATAAGTCAAATCTAAGTCAAAAGTCAACTATGGTCAACTCTAAAGTCCACTAAAGTCAAACATGGTCAAACCCAAAGTCAACCTCACAAGACATCTATAAAATAATATAGAGATAAACTACAATAATTTAGGAATCAAATTAGATTCAAAAAGAACTCACACAAAGTATACTAATAATATAATTAATATATACCCTAAAATAATATATATACAACCCAACATTTATATAAATAACATAATATATTATTATAATTATTATTCCTCACAAAACACATATATATATACATATATATATATATACAATTATAATATATAATATATATATTAAATCTATCAAAGCGTCATTGAAAAACAGTGAATAAAATCGGATTAAATCAAAACAGTTTAAATAGTGACAGTCGGGACTGTCACCGAAGGACTGTCACCGAAACCCAAATAATAAACTGCCACTGCTTTGGTTTTCGCTGACAGTTAAACTGTCACGAAAAAGCGTCGCAGAAAAGCTGCTGTTTCCCGCTGCTGCAATTAATGACAGGTTTGTCATTAATTGCCCGAAGGCTACAGCGGCTGCTATTAGTCGGCTAATTAATGACAGTTTTTTTTACTGTCATTAATTCACTGTCACTAAAACAAGTTGTATATATATAATTATATATATAAAAATAGAATATATAAACAATATATATATATATATATATATATATATATATATATATATATATATATAAACAGAATATATAAAATAGTATATATATATATATATAAACCATTAATACAAAAATATACATATATATATTAATATACACATAAACTTATACCTTCAAATATTTAACAAAGAACATATAATTTACATGGCTAGAAGCACACCTAAAATATTTACATTAATATCCAAATAATTACATAATAATTATAAATAATATAATTACATAATTAAACATACAAATATATTCTATAAAACATTTTATGTATAAATTATATTATTTAACAAGTAGTAACATATATATTTGCATGCAAGAAAGCTACATATTATATTGTACATTATATTAGCACACCCAAAATATAGATCTATGCTACAATAATTACTATAATAAATACACAAAATAAATATTTAATATCCATATATATATACTAATTATAAATAAAGAATTGAACCACAATTAATTAGATCTATGCAAAAATACACACAATTGGAGAGTATCTCACCGTATCCCACTAGATCTAGGATACGCATGCGACACGAGTCCAACACACAACCAAATACACCCCGAAGGACACAAACAAATCACAAATAATATTTATGAACAAAACAAAGCGTCAAAAGTAGATCTATGTGTCCGTGTCAAAATACGACATGTTCAAAGCCCCGTGTCGGAGGAAAACCCCCAAATGACACGTATCACCAAATAGTTAGGATACGAACCACAAGTATCCCAATATGGACACGACACTAGCCTCAAACACAAATCTCATGTTCAATTGATCTATAGGATCAATTGACACACAAAACAAAATATAAATTCGGAATTCCAACAAAATTGACACAAAAAGCACCATAACTTTCTCCATGGGTCTCCTATGAACACAAAACAAAGTCCTATGGGTACTACATACATATAGGTTGATTTTACATGATTAAATCCCAGATTTAGAAGCTATTTAAATGGGAAAATCTGAATTATACCTATTGGAAGATGGATTCCCAATGAAACCTCCAATTGAGAAGAACTTGCTTCCAAATTGTAGATCCTTGCTCCTCTTTGTAGATCCTTGCTTCCTTCTTCTAGATCCTTGCTTTCTTCTTCACTAATGGTGAATTGGGAAGAATTTGGAATGAATTTGGTAGGGAATTGGATTGGGAATGGAGGGAATTTGGTAGTGGGAGAATTCTAGATCTAGATTTGGAATGAGATGAGAGGAGAGAGAAATTTCCCCCCCTCTTTAATAGGCCGGCCATAGCCCCTCCCCCAAGCAATTGTAAAATGTCCAATGTACCCCTTGGGACCTCTCATGAAGAAATAATTAAGGAAGGAAGCTTCTAGTCTAATCATTTAATTAATTTAATCCATCTCCTTAACTATGGGCTTTCTAAATGGAACAAGTCTAACTAATTAATTCATGTTGGTCCATGGGTCCAAACTAAACTAGTTGGGTCCACTAAAATAAGTCTAAAATAATTAAATAATAACTAACAACAATTAAATAATACAACAAATAATTATTTACCATGCACAATATTTATTTAAATAGGAAATTACCAAAAGACCCTTTCCTAGAAAATGTTGTAGTGACAGATACCCTGAGAGGGCTGGCAAAGTTGATGACCCTGATTATTGTCTCTTCCATCGGTACATTCATCACCCTACAAGGGCCTACTATGTACTAAAGAGGAGAATTCAGGAGTTGATCGATGCCAAGGTCATCACTCTGCATCTGTAAACGAGGGGACAATAACTGCAAATTGATTTCACTTTTAACGTGACAATTTATTCCCTCAAGAAAATATCGGATGATGAATCCCTAAAAGTTTCCCCAGTGGATTCTTCGAGTCTATCCTCACTAAAGCAAATCACTCTACAGTGAATTTTTCGGACGGGAGTTCATATTCATATTACCTCTGAACTATTGCCAAAATATTTCGTTATCTCCCCAGATGAGTTTGTCATGTTCATATTACCTCTGAACAAATCATCCTGGTCTGACTATGGATTATCATGTCAATATTACCTTTGATATCGGTTGTCATCTCAACTTAACATCCGTACTTAACTCTAAGTACGCCAGTGGTGTTAGGTTTACAAAGCTTGCCATGTTCATATTACCTCTGAGCAGATATGTACTTCCATCCCCAATGGAGTCATAATTCAAAAGTTTGTCATGTTCATATTACCTCTGAACAAACTTTCCGAGTTTTTGGCTATCGATTATTACCTCTGATATCGGTTGTCATCTCACCTTAACGCCTGTACTTAACTCTAAGTACAACAGTGGTATTAAGTCCATAAAAAAAACTGCCATGTTCATATTACCTCTGAGCAGATATGTACTTCCATCCCCAATGGAGTCACAATCAAAAAGTTTGTCATGTTCATATTACCTCTGAACAAATTTTCTGAGTTTTCGGCTATCGATTATCACGTCCATATTACCTCTGATATCGATTGTCATCTCAACTTAACACCCGTACTTAACTCTAAGTACGCCAGTGGTGTTAAGTCCACAAAAACGGCCATGTCCATATTACCTCTGTCAGGATTTGTCTTAAACCTATTACTTGCACTAATGTGTGCAAAAAGTAATGGGTCCCCTAAAAATCCCCCAGTGGGAGATCCTCAACAAATACGGTATCATACTACGTCCATAATACCTCTAGTATAATATCCGAAATTCATCCAAACAATCGTAAAGAAATAGGAGGATCCTTATATGATTGTAAACGGCGTTTACAGATTAGCTAAGCCTAATGGAAAGTTGGCAATGGCTATTATCAACTGCAAAATCCCGAAGAAGTACTATACTTTGATCTCCTTCTTTTAACGAAATATGACGAAGATCTTATTCTGACGATACCATGCACAAAGGTTAGCTGGATCATATTCTATCATGTTCATGTGACCTCCTAATAGATATCCTTAAACTAATTTGTAAACCTATCATGTTAATGATACCTCTGATAGTATTTAGTATACAAATTTAGTTGTATTATATTCTTTCAGGTTCATGTTAACTCTGAATAGATTTACATTCAACAAAACCTTAACGAAAGAATGTCATGTTAATGATACCTCTGATATCACTTTCACCCTAGCCTATCACATTCTAAAATGATGGGCCCACAAAGTCAGAAAATGTGTCTTTATTATATCCGAGAAATTATATGAGAAATAAGAAGGTACATCATTTAGGAGGAGCAGTCAAATCACGGATCTGCTGTGCCAGTGCGGCCATTCTCTCATCCCTGGAGTTCAAAACATCGGCGTGAGCCCGCTCCAACCTTGCCGCCTCATTGTTCAAAGCAAATAGCTCGGACCGAGCATGTACAAAACCTGCGTAGATGACACCCACGTGTGTCAGGTTCTACTAAGCAGTCTTCATTCGATCCTTCAGCATATCTCGAGATGCCGACAAAGAGAGAGCCTTCTCCTCTACTTGAGCGAGTTCATCTTTTAATTTGAGGACCCTCGCTGTCTCTTCCTCATATTCGGCTTCGCACCGAGTCAGCTGGGGAATGACATACTCCAATTCGGTACGCTCATGATCCATCTCCTGTTGCTGTTCCTGGACTGATTTGTTAAGAGATTCTATTTGCCCAGCAAGCTCTGCAGTTAAGGAGTCATACCTAGCTTGAACGAGACCGTCAATGCTGCCTCATGATAGCTACAAATAATCGTTAATGGGTTGTTCCAAACAATTAACTATCTGCTCCAGTGTATCATCTCTCCCAGCGTCGTTGAAATCTCTGATCGGCGCTATCACAAACTGGGAGGACCTCCTCAGAGCCTCGAAGCCTAGATTCTTCTCCAGCACCATTGATATCAGCATTTTTAAAGTGGTGTAGAAAATACTAGTATACTGCTTAATTAGCATGGCGAGATCTGAATGGACACTGGGAGTAGCTACAATATCGGTGAATCCCCCTCCAGGAATGACTGCAGACGATATTGCCACAGTCGTCGCCTCAACAGATGGCGCGGCAAAAGAAGAAGTGCCAACAACGGACGAAGTGGTCGGCGTACTCAAAGGAGGAATTGTCGTAATGACAGGATCATCCCCCTCTCGTGATATCGGAACAATTTCGGGCGAGCCGGCACCCGAAAACGTTTTCTCTTCAAAATCAGGCACCTCTGTGTCATAGACAGGAGCGGAAACAAAGACGAAAGTTGCGTCGACGCTGTCCTCCCCGTAGATATCTTCCCCTGAAAAGAAGACAAGAGAAAGTTAATATCAACCTGATGTTAATTTTTCTAAAAAGAGGCATAAAGACAACATTTACCCATGGCCGATGGTGTATATGTTGCGTCTGCAGCCAGTACAGCTAAACCATTTCTTAATGATGCTAAGCGAGCAGTCATACCTGGAGATGAGGGTGCACCAAATGACGACTGAGGGTAGTCATCCAAGTCTTCACCCAGATCCAATCGAGGTTCATCAGGTGGAATCTCGTTGGGTATACTTACAGACGCGACAGGGGTTTCTCCCGTTGCTGGTCTGGATAAAGATATCTTTATTTGGCTCGGCCTCGAAGGCGATATCGTACCACTACCTGAAGCGGTAGCAGCGATAGTACCCTCAAGCAAAGATTCTCTGGCACTGCCAGCCGGAACTGTGGAGGTTCCCTCTCTAAAAGGCAGGGAACCTCTAATCAAAGGATCGTCCCCAACAGGAGAAATAACAGGCTCACTTCTAGGACCCTCATGACTGGAAGTCCTGTCAGGACCACCAACAGTCTTCTTTTTCTTGCGAGAGGAAGTCTCCTTCAGAACAGGGGCCCTTCGCTTACTAGAGATAACCAGAGGCCCTGCAGGTGGAGGTATTTCGCCTCTCGGTACTGCCAACAAAGGCTCATCTGGATTGACAGAATCTTCACCCTCGTCAGAGGAAAGTGATGGGACTTTGTCTCTTCCCACTGACTTAGAAGAGGGCATCATAAAACTTCTATGCATATCAAAATTGCGATGGAAGGTATTGGTTGCCACATAAAACTGGGCATACAAATGGAGGATGAGCAACTCCATGGAGAGTGAAGTCACAGACACAGTAAAAGTTGCTCCAGTGCAACCCATTATGAAGTATCGCCATTCTCTCGCTCCATCAATGAGTCCACCCTTGGACTTGAAGCTGGTGACGGCATTGCCCACGTGCAATTGGTCATACCCAAACTGCCTGGCGAACCGACTAGGCAGGTAGGGATCCAAGAAGCATTGGTCTTCGCTTCTGTACAATAAATGGGAAGGTCTAATGCAGACCAACCAATTAAAAGCTTCAGGGAAAAGAATGGTCTTCCCTTCACCTGAGTCCTGATGCCTGCTCCCCTGTTGATTGAGATGTACAGAGGGGACGGTGAAGAAGAGCTTCCAGTTGTGAGCAAAATTTAGTGCCCGCCGACAGTCTAAAACTGTGGTCACGTTCCAGGTAGAATTCTTGTAATTCAATAAGAAATTACTCCCCGAACTACTGCCAGGGCCGGGAGACATCACCCTAGGGTTATGGAGAATTAACCATCCCATCAAATACAGGAATGGTAATTCTACCCTGGGAAGTTGTCATGACGTGTTTCATCGGCAAGCAGCCCATCAGTAATAGCCCTCAGGCCAGCTTGTATGCGGCATACCAAGGCAGGGAGCAAGCCCAGTCTTTCCCCGAACACCAGACGTACTGCAGGCCATAAGGTGTTGCGGTGAATGCGATCCGAAGATGCAATGCCTGGTACTACCAATCGGCACAGCCATACAGAGAGGAAGCCAGCAAGTTGAGCTTCTCGTGACAGAGGCCTGCGGCAATGCCTCAAATAACAATAGGCTTTAGTGCCCACAGGATATTTTCCTATCCCTTCGTCGAGAATTTGATCTGAAGCCCCAGCGTCTTCAATAAGGTCATCGACTACCTGAGCACTAAGCACGCTCAGAAAGCTCAAAGGCCTATCCCTGCTATCCACGACTTTCACTAGCTTAGCAGTCCTGGCATGATGGAAGAAGAGGTAGGACGTCCATTTGTTGGTATGAGCCAAATCAGAGGGCTCATTATAGAAGGCGGTGCACGCTAAATAGTGACACATCAGCTCCTGGTACACTTCCACTACCCGAGGGTCTGTATCCCCTAGCTTCCGGTTTGTGGGAACATACTCTTCATAAGGAGTATCCCCCATTGGCAGTCTTGAAATCTCTGCCATTTCATGAAGGGCCAATCCCAACTCCCCCAGTGGAGTGGCGAAAGTCCCAGTGAGCAAAATATATTGCTCTATCAGAGCCAGAAACAGGTTGGGGTTGAGAGGTAACCCAATACTGGTAGCACTCACAGCCGCATACAGACCAATGCTCTCCAGCTCAGTCTGGAAATGCTTCAGGGCCCAGTCAGCTAAACGAGCCCATCGAAGATTTATAGGGGTAACCCACCCATTGGTCCGAGGATTAACCTTGGGGTATACTCCTCCATGCCCCATGAAGTTATTACAGAAAGTCGATAATTGGACTTGTTGGAGCAGTGAAGTATCTTTACTAGGGACACTGCCCGGATATAATCCCCTGAACGGCATGACCGGGCCAGAAGGGCGTCTTACAAATAACACTCGTTCGGACCCTTTCTGATAAAATATCTTCCCCGGCTGGCCGTGAAGATTAGGAGTCAGGGTCTATGACATCCTCCTGGGATACGTGGCATGGAAGAATGCCGAGATAGGATAATCTCTCAGCATCTTCGGTAGATACATGACCAGGCCCCCGGCAGGAAAAACCCAGTTTTCTTTCTTGGGCTTCATTTGGGATTATTTGTAAATCATATCCCCGAAGAGGAAAGCCGGTTTTATGTATTGTGTCCCGTCTATATACGCCAGGGGCTCTCCGTTGATCATGCTCAACAACATTCGCTCTCCTTGAGATGATATCAGGATTCCCCTTCCTTCAGGATATTGGGTTCCAGAAATAGAAAATGTCACATGGGACAAATCCTTCAGGTAATTGGAGTGTAGCATCCCAACAGCAGAACCCATCACCTTAGCCAACGGAGATACATACAAGTTAACTACAAAGTGCAAGAAAAATACGTCAGTTTCTATACAAGATCTCATAATCTTGCAACTTATGCCAAAGAGCAACAGTCTGTGCTTTTACGCCAAGACTGTAAAAACTTGACTTTTTACGTTGGAATCTCATTCCAAGGCATAAAATTCAAGATTGGCAGTATACACAAAAATCTGTCAATCTATGGTTTTACGCCAGATTGCCAAAGTTTGAGTTATTATGCCAAAATTTTCATCCAGAGCGTAACCCTCAAAGTTTGTAGTATACGCCAAATTTCGACAGTCAAAGCTTTTACGCCAGACTGCAAAAATATGGAGTTTTTTACGCTGACACATTAGAAATGTGGGCGTAAAAAATAAAACATCTCTGTGCATCATCTTCCTCGAAGAGGCTATCAGCACAGAAGATGACCTAGCGCGTTCACGTACAACGTGTGCGAAGGATTTTCTTCGTTCTTGTCATCCCAAAAGCTTTACCTATAACGCCCGATGCTCAGCTCGTCGGTGGGACACTTCATTCAGAGCGGGGCTCGCCCTGCCCGACGGGAGTAGTTCTTGCTTGGGCAGAGGAGCGAGAAGAGGAGGCAGCCTTCTTTCCCTTAGAGGAGGAGATTGGTTTTGGTGCCATTGCTAAAAACTCAGAATGCTCAGAGAAGAAACGAAGGAGAGTACTCAAAGAGACGAAGGTTTTCTTTTGCAAAAGACAGATGAAAAGTCTTTCTCTGAAGGCCTTGAGGTATTTATAGAGTTCAGATAAACTCCTCGAATCCCTAACCAAATCCAATATTTAATATTCGATTATGATTGGGGACTACTGTAGAAGCATGAAAAATATGCTGGGAGGAGCTACGCAGCATACTGATGCAGAGCAGCGTAAACAGAGGCCTTCAGAGCCATCAAGCGTACAAGCAGAGCTTTCTCCGCTAAACACAACGTGGAGTACAAGCTCAAAGGACCATCCGCATAAGTATAGTACGTCCAGGCCGCTCCAGCGTAAACAGGGTTCTTCATCGCCTCCATGGCGTAAAACTCATCCGCTCTCAAAGCAGCGTTAAAAGCGTACGAGGAACGCTTCGTCTTTCCCGAAATGAACCTGTCAAGTCACGCAGTGAACCTGACCTCTGACTCCTGATAAAAAGTGCTGCACGGCTACCCATACGATGGCTGGAAATGAGGACAGACCCCTCGGGACCCGCACCACAGTATGATGGCGGATCTCTGTATTTAATATAGAGAATTTGGTTAAAATATCGCCAAAACGTTGTTTACTGACGTCCCCTCAGCATAAACTGCTCTTTCGCGTACAAAGGGATACGCTGCATTGTTTTACACAGGCAAACATGAGCTGTTTTACGCTCCGCAGTAGACAAACCGCCTGCCGCGTCAAAAACTGCACTTCGTACGGGGCTCCAGGCACGTCTCTACGTCTAATTGCACAGAGCGGTGACAGTTTCTCCCAAGGCATGTCTCTGCGACGGATGCACAGAAGGGCTGCAGACCTTCAAAACATGCCTCCGCATTTAATGCACAAGATGGTGGCAAATCTCTGCAAGAGATTTGATTATATCTTCAAAAGCCGTAATTCCGGCTAAAGACGTCCACATCAGCACTTTGGCACAGTACGCAGCGGCTTCTACGCCCATTCAAGATCTGTGCTCATTCGGCTTTAAACGCCCACTCAATCTCTACGACCATTCAGCTTCAAACGCCTACTCAGTCTCTACGACCATTCGGCTTCTATGCCCATTCGGCTTCTACGCCTGTTCGGCTTCTACGCCTATTCGGCTTCTATGCCTATCCGGCTTCTATGCCTGGGTGACAGTCATTTGGCTTCTACGCCAACCTCTTCTACACAAGGGATACCTACCTACGTGGCTTCTACGCCTTGATCTTCGCAGCAGATATACGCGTTTTGTCCCCTTAGTTGGACACGCGTCACATGCTCACTCAAAAGGTCATTTATACGCATGCATTGGTTATTTTAACCATTGTGTAAAAGGGTGATGTACTTTCCACTCCTCGGTTTTTACACCGACAGAGTGGTCACTGTCACCAAAAATCTATAAATAGAGACCCCTATCAATGGGGAACAAGGTCGAAAAACTTCAAACTTGAAGATCGAACAGGGTCGAAAAACTTCAAAATTGAAGATCGAACAGGGTCGAAAAACTAAAAAGGAAGATCGAACAAGGTCGAACTTCCCAGAAAGATCTAACCGGAGGTCAAGAGAGAGAGAGAGAGAGAGAGTCCGGAGCTCAGGCAAAGAGCAGGGATCGACGACTTTGGCATCGTGCACCCACCCTCTTCTGCAACCTTCGAAGCTGCTACCTGTCTTCCACGGCACTTCTTCAACATCATGTAGTCCAAGGGCAAAAGTGATCGACTACAGATCAGACACCTATAGCAATTTATACCCAGATTAAATAAATTGTACTCCCACATCCTCGTATAGGATTAAACTGTACAAGTTTGTTTGTAAACCAAAGGGCACGGGTTTCGTATAAACCCCGTCATT
Source organism: Iris macrosiphon (assembly GCA_036927795.1). NCBI lineage: Eukaryota > Viridiplantae > Streptophyta > Magnoliopsida > Asparagales > Iridaceae > Iris > Iris macrosiphon. Next base: position 131,575,383 of record JAYESA010000009.1, read on the forward strand.
GAAATACACTTTCATTCTTTCGTTTAATACCACAAACAAGATGGCGACTCTGCTGGGGACGTCTTTCTCTTCTGATGAGAAAGTAATTGCTCAACACGATGCGATATCCGTGGGATCCGTGAAGAAGACACTGGTCGTCCAATTCGACCAGTCTGCCTACGAAGACATGCTTCGAACCGGGGGTAGCTCTCACTCTCTCTCTGTCCAAGACAACAGGAAGCTGCACAAGGTCTGGATGCCCAAGACATCCTCTACCATTCCTGTGGACTCTCCGATCTCTCTGACCAATAAGGTGGTAGCATTGCTCCCTCCGTACCCTGCACGTAAAATTCAGTCTTCCACTACGCGCGGTATAGACAAAACTTCGGACAAAGCCTCAGCGCTGACCCAGAAGTATCCACTGCGCTCTACGCGTAGGAATCAGTCTCCCGCTACGTGCGGTACCGACAAAACTTCGGGCAAAGCCTCAGCGCTAACCCAGAAGTATCCACTGCGCTCTATGCGCAGAAACCAGTCTCCCGCTACGCGCGGTACAGACCAAACTTCTGATGGTGCCTCAGCGCCAAGTCAGAAGTACAAATCACGCTCCATGCGCAAGACAACATCTGACCTCTACGGGGAACCAGATGAGCGCCGTGATTTCCGCAGGGGGGAGCAAGCGGCAGGGTACTCAACTTCTCGGCCGTTACGCCAGCAAAGAAGCAATCTACCTACCCTCCGGATTATGCGGGAGGCCGACGGCCGACTGAGAACCTCTTCAGCTTTACGCCAGTCTGAGCAAATCACCAAATTACGCCAGGCGAAGTCCCACGACGTAAAGCATGCTCAGGCTACGGGAAGGCACCCTCCCCGGGGATTATCTGCCACCCAAATGGCCAATCTGTTGTACACAGGTGGCGTAGTAAAAACCATGGTGCCCAATCTCCGCATGCCCACTGATGGGAACAGAAAGAACAATCCGTCGTCTTCTTCCTCTACTCCTCCTGACTTGCGCGCATATCTAATCCAGAAGCGTAAGGAAAGGGGACCTTCCAACATGTCTATTACGCCCCCTAGCGAGCAATATTGTAATAGTCATAAAATTGTGATTGACTGCTGCTGTTCTAAAGCAAAACGGTCGGTTTTTGACCGATTGAGCTACTCTCAGTCTTTCCAGGAAGAGGAACCCGCACATGCATCTGTGAACATGGCTTTACACATACGTAGAGGAGGGTCAAGCTCAAGACGTCATCCCTCCAGGCCCCCGAGCCGAAGGAGGTTCAGTGAGCTCCTCAGGAATGCTGAAGCCAGGGTGTTCCAAAATACTCGTGCAAGGTCACGACAACCAGCTTCGTCCTCTTCTGATTCCGACGCTGGGGGTCGCCAATCCCACGAATCAGAGGCAAAAAGTGTAGAGTCAACGTCTACAGCGACCTATACTAATCCTTCAATGACACCCAGGGAGATGGGAGTTTACGCCATTGAAGATGAATGCGAGGAAGCTTCGCCGTCAGGGAACGCGGAATAACGCATCACTATACTGAAGTCATCTCTGAAACAAATACAATCCATGATAGAGAACATGTACCAGATGATGCTAACTCAGCACGCAACTGCCATGGCTCAAGCATCAGTCCTACCAACTCAGATACGTGTGGGGGTGGACTTACCACCATCCAACCCGAGCCAAGAGCCTGCGCTAGATCAAGAGTCAGCAGTTTCTCCACTTCCTCACTCAGAGAATGCCTTACCTCCTGCTGGAGTTATGATACAACCAACTCCGCACCACTCCGTAGCCCCGCTTCCGACTGAAAATCTGATACAGGCAGTACGGGAGTTAAAAGCCCATTTCGACGCCTTGAAGCACAAAGATCAGCTCAAGAAACTGGGAATCAACCAGCCCTACCCAGCTATCTGGGAGGAGGTCCCTTTCTCGCCGAGGTACAAACCTCAGACTATGGCCCTGTTCGAGGGAAAAACATCACCAAGCCAGTACATGAACTATTTCAGTATGATGACGGTGTTGCTACAAGGGAACGATGCCCTCCTCACTCGGGTGTTCAAAGGCTGTCTCTCAGGAGTAGCCTATCGGTGGTACCGTAGCTTGGCGGACAACTGCATTACTTTCTTCGAAGACTTCAGAGCTTTATTCTTCACGCGATTCTACGAGGAAGGAATGGACATGTCTATGTCCTCTCTCATCGAAGTCAAACAGAAGGAAAAGGAGGACGTTCGCATCTTTAACGAACATTTTCGTCAGGCCAGCTTACAGATGCCTCCAGGAGTTCCCGACTCTGCATTGGTAGACATTTGCAGAAAGAACCTCCTTTCCGTGGTCTCGGTGTTCTCAGGACCGTATCAGTTCCATGATTGGCCCTCGTTCATCATCTCGGCAGTAGCCGCCAAAGACAACGGTCGTAAGACGTGCGACAATGGCATCATGATCTCCATCTCCGATAGAGGCAAAAGGTCATCTCCCAGTAGCGACCATCCTCGCAGCTCCAAGGAAAAAGAAGCTCTAACGGTCAATACGTCCAGGCAAAAGACTGCGGCGACCATGCAGACGAAACCCGGGACTTCCAGGCCCGTCGAAGTCTACTCTTTTGACGACGATGATATCCCTAGTATATTCGAGTGTCTCGTCAAAAGCGGCAAGATCACCCTTCCAGAGCTAAGGCGGGCCCAAGAAGTCGGCAATACTAACGAACCCAAATACTGCGTCTTCCACAGATACATACACCACCCAACAAAGGTGTGTTACATACTGAAAAGGAAGATCCAGGGGTTAATCGATGCTAAGGCCATCACTCTGCACAACACCGAGAAGACGGTCACAGTCAACATAATCTCTCTGCAGTTTGGCAATCTGCCTCCCCAAGAGATCCCGGATGGTGTTGCACCTATCTTTCGGACAACGATGAACATCGTCAATCTCCCTGCAGTTAGGGATCAAAATCATGATCTGGTACCCCTGACTACCCGGCAAGGCAAGATTATGTGGGTTCATCCAGATTTGGTGTCAGAGCTCGAGGAAGAAACTAAGGCTACCAAGCCTACATCCAAAAAGAGCTCCAAATATAGGTCCTGCCATATGATCGCGACTTCTTCGGCATCGGACGAAGATGAGGTATTTGCTGCAACCAGTTCAGGGAAAGCCTACCTCAACGACTATGGAGCAAGTCAGGAAGGTGCATCGGCGGACGCTCCAGCAGCCAAACCTTCAGAGCAAGGTCCTGTCGTACCAGATATCAGTCCGTCTAAACCAACCCCGGCGGAGAAAGAGAAGCAAAAATAAGTGCGCTTTGATAAACCTGTGAAAAACATTCCAAGCAAAGGTTTAGAGAAGCCATACAACTTCGACATCCTGGCCCAATTAGCCAATACGCCAGCCAGGTTGTCCATCTTCGAGCTACTCAGGCTCTCCCAAGACACTCGTCTAGCCCTGAGTGAAGCGCTGATGTAGGCGGAGGCATACTTGACCCAGCTCAAGTCCCCCAACGAAGAACCAGTGGTATGTCCTCAATGCCACAGTGTGATGGAGGTGGTCCCAAATATTACTTTCACCCAAGACGACATGCTGTTAAAACATAACAAGCATGACAGGCCCCTCTATTACACCGGGTACGTCGGTTCCATGGAGGTCGATCGAATTCACATAGATCCGGGATTGTCGATCAGCATCATCCCTCACAGTCTGCTCAGACCGCTGAGAATTCCTACCAGCAAATTGGCTTACACCACCACTACAATCGTGGGTTTCAACGCGGGAAGAAGTAAGCCATTGGGGAAAATTCGCATGAGGATCCAGATCGGCAACCTTAGATCGGTGGCCACATGTTACGTCATTGATTCAGAGGTATCCTACAACATTTTGCTGGGAAGACCGTGGATCCACGACCACAACATCGTTCCTTCAACCCTACATCAATGCCGTAAATATGTAGACGCACAAGGAATGGTACAAACGGAGGTGGATGACTTAAACCCGTTCAAAGGAATAGAATCCTACTATTTCGATGCTGTGTTGTACTCCCAAGACCACACGGAAGAAGTGTCAGGCGACGCAGAGAAGGGATCCCACCGGGAGCTAGGAGAACCCTCTGCCGCGCTACCGTTGTCAATCAGAGTGAAAGGACGAACCACTCGTCCAAAAGCCATAGAGACCGTGGCTATCCACATGAACAAGACCAGGTCAGGAGAAGGGAGTGATCCTCTGGTGATTACTTTGAACCGAAAGCCCCCTCCCTTGGTCATCAACCTTCAGCGCGACAGGCAGCCGACTGATGTAAATACAACCAGGAACGGAGTTCCAGATGATAATAAACATCCTCTTTTCCAGTATATTGATGCTCAAATGCCGAAACAGGAATCCACTCCCCGTGACGAGGTAGAACGCATAGCACAAAAATTCTTGGAAGCTATAAACTCCTACCGTCCGTATGTCTGGGAAGTAGCGTCATCATCCAACGTCATCACAACGTATGGACCCCATGAGGATTCTATCTTCATTGTCCCGCTTACCTGCAGCAGTCAGCGTCCAATATTCTTCGGCCGCATGCACAATCAACCGGCTAACCAGGAAGATCCTTTCGATGACGATACTGGGAAAATGCAAGTTCACCGATACAGCCCGCAAGCGCTGAAGATCATGCAAAACATGGGCTACGACATGAAGCGAAAGCCAGGCCTCAACTACAGAAGAGGCAGACGAACGCCGCCGCGCGACAACCCCCGCTATCGACAAACTCTTTTCGAGTTAGGGTATGCCACCTCCCTTACGACTTCCAAGTCAGACGAGGACATCTTTTCCTTCTCCCAGAATGGCTCGTCGCCCCCCGACTCACCTGACGCTCTCGAACAAACACTATCAGTAAATATGGTAGTGACGGATCCCTCAGAAGCAGATGAACAGGATTCTGAGCCGTTTGAGAATGACTCTTGGGCTCAACAAATGGATACGCAGTGGGAATTCTGCTTCCAGCAAAGAGAACCTCCCACCAAAGACGAAGTTATCCAAATCGATATTGGGGGTAAACTTTCGCCAAAGCCGATATTTATCAGTGACAATCTTCCCCCATCTGAAAGGGAAGAAATCATACAGCTGATAAAGAAATACGTCGACGTCTTTGCGTGGGATTATAGGGACATGCCGGGCCTAGACCCGAAGGTGGCTACTCACAAACTCAACATATTGACCGACTCAAAGCCTGTGAAGCAGCACCAACGCCGGTTCCGCCCGGATATGATGGACGCCATTGAAGCTGAAGTCAAGAAGTTGATAGCATGTGGTTTCATCCGGGAAGAACAACATCCCGACTGGGTCGCCAACGTTGTCCCAGTCATGAAGAAAAATAGGAAGGTACGTATCTGCATCGATTACCTAGATCTGAATGCGGCCTGCCCCAAAGATGAATTCCCTCTTCCTATCACGGACATCATGATCGACAACACCTGCGGCTTTGAACGCATGTCTTTCATGGACGGATTCTCAGGATACAATCAGATCAAGATGCATTCTGAAGACGAGAAGCACACTGCCTTCCGGACACCATTGGGGGTATATAGCTATATGGTCATGCCCTTCGGATTGAAGAACGTCGGGGCTACATACCAACGGGCTATGAGTAACATATTCCATGAGCATTTACGTAAGCCAGTGGAATGTTACGTGGACGACATAGCCATCAAGAGTCGCCTCAAAGGTGATCATATTCAAGACTTGAGGACGGTATTCGAGTTAATATGCCAACATCAACTCAAGATGAACCCTACGAATTCCTTTCTGGGTGTATCCAGTGGCAAGTTCCTAGGATTTGTCATCACCGCCAAAGGCATCCAGGTGGACCCCGACAAAGTCCAGGCAATCGTAGAAATGCGATCGCCCCATAATCTGAGGGAACTCCGAGGATTTCAAGGCCGTCTGGCTTATATCCGGCGATTCATATCCAACCTCTCGGGAAGATGTCAGCTCTTTTCTTATCTCATGAAGAAAGGTGTATCCTTCGTATGGGATGAAGCCTATCAGCAAGCGTTCAGAGATATCAAGCACTACCTCACCAGTCCGCCAGTTCTGGTACCTTCCGTCATGGGAAGACCATTCTTGCTGTACGTTCGAGCGATAGATCATTCGCTAGGAGCTCTTCTCGCACAGAAGAACAACATGGGTCAAGAACAGGCTATCTACTACCTCAGAAGGATGATGGTCGGAGCCGAACACCGGTACAACCCAGTAGAGAAAGAATGCTTGGCTCTGATGTTCGCTATCCAGAAGATGCGGCACTATGTCGTCGGCCAGACTATTCATATCATCTCCAGGATCAACCATCTTCGAGTACTGATGAGTAAGCCTAGTGCTCTTAATTCCTGACTCGCGACTTGGGCGATGCTATTAACACCATATGACATGGTGTACGTACCGCAGAAGTCCATCAAGGGCCAAGCGCTGGCTGGCTTCCTAGATGCTCACCCGATCTCGGAGGCCTCCAAATTATACGAGGACATTCCCGATGAAGTTGCAGAATGTAATTTCGCAATGAAAAGTGACGCATGGCAACTCTTCTTCGATGGTGCCTCCAGAACCGGTCCTAGGGGAAACGTCGTTTCAGGAGTAGGAGTCGTCTTTGTCACTCCTGATCAGCTCGTCATCTACCGAGCATATTCTCTTAGCGAGCCCTGCTCCAACAATGTGGCAGAGTACAACGCTCTGCTAATCGGGCTCCAAGTCGCCAAAGAGCTGGGGGTCGAGTCCCTGGAAGCATTCGGTGATTCTCTGCTTATCGTCAATCAAGTCAGAGGAATATATGAAGTCCGAAATCCAGACCTCATCCCCTATCACCGAGCGACGGTCGAGATAACCATGACATTCAAAGGGTTCATCCTAGAGCATGTACCTCGATCTCAGAATCTAGAAGCTGATGCCCTAGCCAGTCTAGCTGCAGATTTAGCCACTCCTATAAGAAGGCAGGATTCGGTAATCATTCTTAACAGAGATTTATTCTGTGTGAAGAACAACTTTCATATAGAACGCAGCTATGCTATGGATACAGATCCCCCTAGAAGAGACTGGAGAAGTCCCTTCATAGATTTCGTCGCATATGGAATCTTGCTGGAGGACCCCAAAGAAGCAGTATCCGTCAAAAGACGATCATTACGCTTCTACTACGATGCATCTTCACAATGCCTATATCGCCAGACCTACGACGGACTGCTATTGAGATGTCTCTCTAACGACGAAGCACAGTAGATTATTCGGGAAGCTCACGACAGCGTATGCGGAGCGCATCAACCCGGTCCTAAGCTACAGGATCGCATCAGGAGAATGGGCTATTACTGGCCTACTATGATCGCAGATGCAATACAGTATGCAAGACAATACAGAGCCTGTCAGGTTCATGCAGACTTCATACATGTCACTACCACATTCCAAAAACAGGGGTATTTTCGAATTTTTACAATATTTAATATTATGTCATTTACAATTAAATTAATTGCATGAATAATATATATTTAAATTAAATAACTGTGTGATGTGTACTTTAATATATTATATTATAGACAGTGTTCATTGTGTTTGTGATAGCAGACTAGACCTAGTAGCCAGTAGATGAGCACCTGTCAGAATTTATGGAATTTTGAGGTTAATTATTTTATCTAGAATTTAATTCTTGGAGTTTATAATTAATTACTGTATTTTATTTAATATTTTGCGCATTGCCTTTGCTTCGATATTTGGAGCACTATCCAGACTTTTGTCATCCAACAAATTTCACAATCTTGTCCTAGACATGCCCGCCTTCAATTCTGCTATTTTTGCAACTCATAATTTTGCTTCATGTACATTATTTCTGGCCGCACAAAAGTCGTCGCGGACGTTATTTTAATTTCCTATTTTTGTATCGTTGTGTGTTCCAATCGAAAATTGGAGGCCATCTTGACCTATTTTTCATGCGGCCCAAATTAGGGTAATATTCTGTTTTGAGTCTTCTTCAATATTGGTATTGATGACTTGATCTGATTTTGACCCCAAGTACTCCTAATTAATTGTTGAACACAACTTGCATTTATTTCCATTTAAATTGAGGATACCATTTTATCTGATTTTAAAATCCCAATTTAATTTCAGTGCCCTGCAAATTCAGCCCATACCCATCTTACAGTGCCCCCTGACCCTACAAAACATCGGACCCCGAATCGCCCGCCCAATTTTCGTCATTTCATGTGTTTGTGCAATTTCCCAAATTTAAGGGGCTAAGTTGCAATTGTTCAATTGTAGGTGCCAGCACCTAATTATTTTAATCAATGAGGGAGCCTATTAATTTTAATTAAGAGCCCTCATCCCCCATGAATAATTTCCTCATGTACAATCCTAGCCACCCATTTAAGTGGGTCAAATCCTCACCCTACATCACACCCTCTCTCATCCTATTTAATATCATGTCCTATCAAACCCTAATCCCTAGACTACCTAGAAAACACCACCCTCACAAGCCTCCCTCTCTCCTACGTTGGAAAATTTTCTTCCCTTCTCCTTCTCTTTTCTTCTTTTCTTCTCCTTCTTTTTCTTCTTCTTCTTTCTCTCTTCATTGGGTTTTCTTTAAATTCAAAAGAGAGATAGGGGGGAGAACACTGTTCACCCCCCATTACCACTGTTCAGCCGGGTCCCTATTTCCGGCGGGCTGTACTCCTCCCCGGCGGATGCTCACCCGCCGAAGCCCTCTGCTCGTGCTCCTCTCCCCGGCGCTCGGTCGGCCATCAATCCGGCGCTACTCCTCCCCTCGCCGCTGCATCTCCTCCACCCATCCATCCGTTCATCCACCCATAACCACCACCATCAACCATCGATTCCGGCGGTCCCCGACTGCCCTTCCCTCTGTCAACTCCGGCAGTCCCGCTGACTGCTGCCAGGCCGATCCCACCTCCGGTCCAGCGGTCGCTGGCAGCCACCCCGCTGGCCATCCTCCCCCATTCCTCCTCGACACTCCTCCCGTCCGGCGCCGGCGGACCCTCTGCAACTCCGGCTGTGTTTCCCCATCAGCCGCTGCCCCTCCCCTCCGGCGTTCAAGCCCGGCAGCGCTGCTGTGCGAATCCGGCGGCCCCTGCTCCCCTCCAATGAACAACTCCGGCGACCCCTCGGCGAAGTCCGGCGACCCCCTCTGTAAGCCCCTCTCTCTCTCCTTCCCTCTTTATATATATATATCTATATATATATATATATATATATATGTATATATATATATATATATATCAAATGTTTATGTATATATATATGTTGGTTATACATTTAATTAATGTGAAAAATTAGTATATGTATGTATAATCAATATAAGGTATTGTATGTATTTAAATAAATAGTATAAAAATGTATTTAAAATTTATGTTTAATATATATATTAGTATGGTATATATATAAATACCTAGTATACGTATTTGTGTATATTGATTAATGTATATATATATATATCTAATGTATATATATAAATGTTTGTTTATATATTTAAATTAGCATGAAATTTGTATATGTTTTTAATTAAATTTGTATGTATAATTAATATAAAGTATCTATATTTAATTAATGTATTTTTGGCATATATATGGGTATACACTAGTATAAATTAAATATGTAATTTTAAAAAGGTGTATATATATATATATATATATATTGTAAATGTATTTAAATTTGGTGCATATATAAAATATTGCAAGTACAAATTTATTATGTTTATATATACATACAAGAATCATTTATTTTAAAGTATATATATTTATACATATATCTATAATTGTATTGAGGGATATTATATGTAATTAATTAATAAGATGTTATTTAAATATGTAGTCCTACTAGATGACCCTAGTTGACTAGTGCCCTGTCTGACATGGCCCTGAGGCCAGTGTTTATAGACTGTGTGTTAGCGTAGCATCTGATGTAAATATGGTTTGTTGGTGATATGTTTATAGGACTGTTGGGTTATCCAGGGGGTACTCTGGAACAGGACATCCATAAATACCAGCTAAGGACCCGAGGCAAGTACATTCTCTGATAATTTCCAATTCTTGATAATTTCTATAAATTCAAAAATCATGAAATGTTACATCTGAATCTTCGACACTGTGTTACACGGACTAGTATAGCTTGGATCTGCAGTCATGAGATGTTACATTGATTATCGTATTGACATTATACACGACATGGACATTGAAATTAGACATTGATAATTAGACATTGATAATTAGATATTGATATTAAAACATTGTACATGATAGACTTGACTTGCTCGTGTATCGTGACGTGTCATGACTGGATCCACAGTACTAGTTGGGGGCGGGGAAATTGCTAGTGAGAAATGTGATCAAATACCTATCGTACAAGTGTATATTATTGGTGTTAATCATACCCCACGTATGATTAGCCAGACTGTAGCAATTGTACATGTCCCAAGCCGATCACATTTTGAAACTACAATTTCAAACACTTAGAATAGATTACAGTTTTCCATTTTAAATCATATACTACATCACCCGTATATGATACTGTTCCTTGTTCTTTTTATTTCCATACATGCACTAACTATATCATATTGCCTGTCTCTCTTAAAAATTGCCATTTCATTTATTTCACTGTCTTCTCAGTAGCTAGCATGACATATTTTATCGTATTATAGACATTATCAATTAATGGAACTGTTATTTGAGATTGTGCTTTGCTCCTTCCTGACTGGAAATATTTTTCCAGACTATGCCTTAGAGGACCGCTGTCCGACACTTTATGAACCATATGGTGAGTAGCTGCAGACTTGACAGTAGTTGTGATTCCAGGAGGTCTAGTCAGAAGTTATTATTTATTGTTAGTTCTTTAAGTAGACTATTTGGTACCGGATTTGTCTCCGGCATTTTGATGATTCTGGATATTGTTAAGTTAAGTTTTCTTGTGGACTTGTGTTGTGTTAAATTTTAGTTTTATTATTCGAAATCTTATCGTGCTGTAATCCTGTGATTGGGTATATGTTCATCTATTTGTGTTATCCGTGCCTCCTAATGGAGATTGGATATTTGCGTGACATTAGTTAGATAGTATCAATACCTAGACAGCGTTCTACCGCCGATGCTGCGGCGTAGGCTGGACGTACCCACGCACTCGTGCCCCTAAACCGGGTGCGGGTTGTGACACATTTTTAGTGGTGGCCCACGCAGGTCAGACTTCGCATTTAGAGCGATGTCGTAGTAGTGTGGCATCTTTGTTACACTATTGCGTGCCTGCTATAGGACATAGGACCTAGGATAAGAGAGGATACTCAATCACAAATTATTTGAGAGATTCCTGGGACGACCCTTGAGAATCTCATTATAAATTCCAATTTAAATCCTTCCTCCTTGTTTTCGTCCGTCCTCACTTATTGATATTGAGTTTAATTCTTGTTGACCAGTTGTTAACTTTAATTCTTGGTATCGTTGTGGAGTTTTGATTTCATATCGAGGTAAATTTACGGGCTAAAATTTACGGTATCATCTGATAACGTATATTGATGAGGACAGCGAGAAAGGTAAAACGTCTACTTTGATTATGGAACCTAGAATTTATCGCAGCCATATTAGCTGTCGTGACGAGAACGTAGGAACCTAACTTGGATGTACATACTTTAGTTATGAGATTTAGAGTTTCTCGCAGCCATACCGGTTGGCGTGGCGAGGATTCTAGATGACATGATTATAGGGTTGCATACCTTAGTTACGGAACCTGTCGTTTATCGCATCTATGCTTACTGGCGTGGCGAGGATTCTGTGTGTCATGATTTCTGACAGACGTGTATGATTATCAGGTTGTATCTTAAATTGGTCCTTAAAATATTATCTCAAGACTTATCTATTTTGTTATTCCCGGACTTTGTTCCATCGCTTCTTTTCCTTACTAGCAGTAAGGATACCTTCCGTCCTTGATCCAATTCCTTTTGAGCTTATTCCTTGTTAGTATGTTAATTAGTGACTTGTAATTTTGGTTGTGTCTTGTATTAGTTGACTGAGTGTTGCCTGTGAGATTGTAAGTGTTTCCTAGTTGGACATATGAGCATTAGGCATTAATCTAGAGATACCCATAGCATAGTACCTTGTAGCAATAGTTCTATGATAGGTGTTATTATAATTAGTATTGGTATTATAGAAAGTGCAAGTGATCGTGATTTGTAATAAGTTTGACGAGTTAATCTAAGGATGAAGCTAGCGTTACCATACCAATAGTGCTAGTGATTATATATCAAATAATTGTTGAGCAAGGTGCAAATGACAGTAAGTACTTCGTGTGATGACAAATAGATTGGTGTATTAAGTAATATAGATAGAAAATCATTGAAGAAAATATGTGAGATGATAATTTGGATTATTGGAAATGATAGTGCAAATAATTCGGACAGTACAATTTTCGTACACAGTTGAGTTTGTAAATAATTAGTGTATTAGTGTGCACCTTGAGTATTAGAGACTGTGAGTAGTATATGTATACTTGTGGATTAAATTATAATTTGTAGAGTGGAAATGAACTTAAATTTTTAAAGAATTTTTGAGGAGATGAGATTTATGCTATTAAATTTTGAGTATTCGAATTCAATTCAATAAACATAGTCAAGGCTATAAGGATTTAGAAGTGATTAAATTTTCTTCGATATTTGAGTATCTGATTTTGAAGAGGTATATGCAATTTATTTTTAAGTTGATCGAGGAGTTAAACCTTGACGATTATTTCGAGGATTAACTTTATGGTAGATAAGAGATGAATATTAATATATGAGTAGATGATATACATGTGTAAGGATCTGATGACTTGAGTATGATTGAGATCTCACTGCCAACTGACTTGGGTGTCAATCTAGGGTGATAGTAAAGTGTGGTACCTAAAGAGATAGAGGTATCAAACTTTACATGCATCATTTGACCTATGATTATGTTAGAGATAGAAGATACTGCAGGTAATGTGTTAGCAGGTTCTTTCTTTTCTTTCCTCGTGTTCCTTTGTGTCTTCTGATTGATTGATTGCTTAGTACCGTAGCTTGCATGCATGATTCTTGTTATAATGTAGTTAGTAGTATCCCTGTTACAAAGACTGTAATACCTTGGCAAAAGACACTATGATCATACATAATTTCCTTTAGGTTGCATGTTGTATGGGTGTAGGTAGAATTCTCTTAGACTTTGATTGTGAGGATTTAACTGTAGTAAAGGATTAACGAAGAGGTTATGACTTGACAAAGAGAGACCAGGTGCCTAAAATTTTGAGGGAAAATATTAAATTAAATAAAGAGTTGGGAAATTAATATGACGTAATTAAAGTTTTTGTTAAATCATTGATTTTTAGAAAATTATGAAATGATTGAATTTGTCAGTGAATTTGAGGAATTTAAGAAGGCCATCGATATAATTGTTGGACTGCAAGTTGTGAACTTATATTTTGAATATTGTATTGGAGGTTCCATAAGAATTACATCGTTGCATATTATGGAAAAAAAAAAAAAATCGAGGGATAAAGAACACAAATGGATTAGTGTTAAATTCAAATTTGGGACGAGATTCAATTTTTGAAATAGGCATTGATTAGAGTTCAATTAGAGGATTGAATATTAAATTCTTGTATTTCGTTATAAACTTAAAATTTTGGAGAATATTGTGATAAGAATGTGATTTGATTTATTTTTGAAGATTTTTAGGGATATGCTATTTATAGAATTTTGAGAGAATTTATTGTGAAGTAACAATATGGAGTAGTTCATGATTATATGATTTGAGGAATTTAAAATTTTTTTGATGGTAGTAAATACATAAATAAAACAATCGGGGATTTAAAAATTTGAGGATAATTATTGATTTAAACAAATGGTTAAGAAATTAACATGGCATAATTGGTGGTTTAATTAATTCCAGGAAAGATTATGACATGTTTAAGTTGGTTATTAATTTGGAAATTTTGGGAGATTTATCAATGTATTTATTTAATTACAGGTTATGAATTTTAGAACTTTATATTTGAATGTAACAATTGGAGAATCCTTAAATATCATATTGTTGAGTTTTGAGGAGTGGATATTAAATTCTGAGTATCGAATTAGTAGCTAAAAACTTTCAAGAAATTTTTGATGGACTTTGATTTTACTTGAAGATTTTTCAGGTTATACAACAATTCTAGAATTTTGAAATTGCGAAAGGACCTTGTGGATTATTAATTGATTCATGGTTGATGAATAAAATTTGAGGGAAATAATAATGTGTATGATTAAACACTAATATGAGGATTTTAAATTTCGAGGACGAAATTCTTTTAAGGTGGGTAGACTTGTCACTACCACATTCCAAAAACAGGGGTATTTTCGAATTTTTACAATATTTAATATTATGTCATTTACAATTAAATTAATTGCATGAATAATATATATTTAAATTAAATAACTGTGTGATGTGTACTTTAATATATTATATTATAGACAGTGTTCATTGTGTTTGTGATAGCAGACTAGACCTAGTAGCCAGTAGATGAGCACCTGTCAGAATTTATGGAATTTTGAGGTTAATTATTTTATCTAGAATTTAATTCTTGGAGTTTATAATTAATTACTGTATTTTATTTAATATTTTGCGCATTGCCTTTGCTTCGATATTTGGAGCACTATCCAAACTTTTGTCATCCAACAAATTTCACAATCTTGTCCTAGACATGCCCGCCTTCAATTCTGCTATTTTTGCAACTCATAATTTTGCTTCCTGTACATTATTTCTGGCCGCACAAAAGTTGTCGCGGACGTTATTTTAATTTCCTATTTTTGTATCGTTGTGCGTTCCAATCGAAAATTGGAGGCCATCTTGACCTATTTTTCGTGCGGCCCAAATTAGGGTAATATTCTGTTCTGAGTCTTCTTCAATATTGGTATGATGACTTGATCTGATTTTGACCCCAAGTACTCCTAATTAATTGTTGAACACAACTTGCATTTATTTCCATTTAAATTGAGGATACCATTTTATCTGATTTTAAAATCCCAATTTAATTCCAGTGCCCTGCAAATTCAGCCCATACCCATCTTACAGTGCCCCCTGACCCTACAAAACATCGGACCCCGAATCGCCCGCCCAATTTTTGTCATTTCATGTGTTTGTGCAATTTCCCAAATTTAAGGGGCTAAGTTGCAATTGTTCAATTGTAGGTGCCAGCACCTAATTATTTTAATCAATGAGGGAGCCTATTAATTTTAATTAAGAGCCCTCATCCCCCATGAATAATTTCCTCATGTACAATCCTAGCCACCCATTTAAGTGGGTCAAATCCTCACCCTACATCACACCCTCTCTCATCCTATTTAATATCATGTCCTATCAAACCCTAATCCCTAGACTACCTAGAAAACACCACCCTCACAAGCCTCCCTCTCTCCTACGTTGGAAAATTTTCTTCCCTTCTCCTTCTCTTTTCTTCTTTTCTTCTCCTTCTCCTTCTTTTTCTTCTTCTTCTTCCTCTCTTCATTGGGTTTTCTTTAAATTCAAAAGAGAGATAGGGGGGGAACACTGTTCACCCCCCATTACCACTGTTCAGCCGGGTCCCTATTTCCGACGGGCTGTACTCCTCCCCGGCGGATGCTCACCCGCCGAAGCCCTCTGCTCGTGCTCCTCTCCCCGGCGCTCGGTCGGCCATCAATCCGGCGCTACTCCCCTCGCCGCTGCATCTCCTCCACCCATCCATCCGTTCATCCACCCATAACCACCACCATCAACCATCGATTCCGGCGGTCCCCGACTGCCCTTCCCTCTGTCAACTCCGGCAGTCCCGCTGACTGCTGCCAGGCCGATCCCACCTCCGGTCCAGCGGTCGCTGGCAGCCACCCCGCTGGCCATCCTCCCCCATTCCTCCTCGACACTCCTCCCGTCCGGCGCCGGCGGACCCTCTGCAACTCCGGCTGTGTTTCCCCATCAGCCGCTGCCCCTCCCCTCCGGCGTTCAAGCCCGGCAGCGCTGCTGTGCGAATCCGGCGGCCCCTGCTCCCCTCCAGTGAACAACTCCGGCGACCCCTCGGCGAAGTCCGGCGACCCCCTCTGTAAGCCCCTCTCTCTCTCCTTCCCTCTTTATATATATATCTATATATATCTATATATATATATATGTATATATATATATATATATATATCAAATGTTTATGTATATATATATGTTGGTTATACATTTAATTAATGTGAAAAATTAGTATATGTATGTATAATCAATATAAGGTATTGTATGTATTTAAATAAATAGTATAAAAATATATTTAAAATTTATGTTTAATATATATATTAGTATGGTATATATATAAATACCTAGTATACGTATTTGTGTATATTGATTAATGTATATATATATATATCTAATGTATATATATAAATGTTTGTTTATATATTTAAATTAGCATGAAATTTGTATATGTTTTTAATTAAATTTGTATGTATAATTAATATAAAGTATCTATATTTAATTAATGTATTTTTGGCATATATATGGGTATACACTAGTATAAATTAAATATGTAATTTTAAAAAGGTGTATATATATATATATATATATATATTGTAAATGTATTTAAATTTGGTGCATATATAAAATATTGCAAGTACAAATTTATTATGTTTATATATACATACAAGAATCATTTATTTTAAAGTATATATATTTATACATATATCTATAATTGTATTGAGGGATATTATATGTAATTAATTAATAAGATGTTATTTAAATATGTAGTCCTACTAGATGACCCTAGTTGACTAGTGCCCTGTCTGACATGGCCCTGAGGCCAGTGTTTATAGACTGTGTGTTAGCGTAGCATCTGATGTAAATGTGGTTTGTTGGTGATATGTTTATAGGACTGTTGGGTTATCCAGGGGGTACTCTGGAACAGGACATCCATAAATACCAGCTAAGGACCCGAGGCAAGTACATTCTCTGATAATTTCCAATTCTTGATAATTTCTATAAATTCAAAAATCATGAAATGTTACATCTGAATCTTCGACACTGTGTTACACGGACTAGTATAGCTTGGATCTGCAGTCATGAGATGTTACATTGATTATCGTATTGACATTATACACGACATGGACATTGAAATTAGACATTGATAATTAGACATTGATAATTAGACATTGATATTAAAACATTGTACATGATAGACTTGACTTGCTCGTGTATCGTGACGTGTCATGACTGGATCCACAGTACTAGTTGGGGGCGAGGAAATTGCTAGTGAGAAATGTGATCAAATACCTATCGTACAAGTGTATATTATTGGTGTTAATCATACCCCACGTATGATTAGCTAGACTGTAGCAATTGTACATGTCCCAAGCCGATCACATTTTGAAACTACAATTTCAAACACTTAGAATAGATTACAGTTTCCCATTTTAAATCATATACTACATCACCCGTATATGATACTGTTCCTTGTTCTTTTTATTTCCATACATGCACTAACTATATCATATTGCCTGTCTCTCTTAAAAATTGCCATTTCATTTATTTCACTGTCTTCTCAGTAGCTAGCATGACATGTTTTATCGTATTATAGACATTATCAATTAATGGAACTGTTATTTGAGATTGTGCTTTGCTCCTTCCTGATTGGAAATATTTTTCCAGACTATGCCTTAGAGGACCGCTGTCCGACACTTTATGAACCATATGGTGAGTAGCTGCAGACTTGACAGTAGTTGTGATTCCAGGAGGTCTAGTCAGAAGTTATTATTTATTGTTAGTTCTTTAAGTAGACTATTTGGTACCGGATTTGTCTCCGGCATTTTGATGATTCTGGATATTGTTAAGTTAAGTTTTCTTGTGGACTTGTGTTGTGTTAAATTTTAGTTTTATTATTCGAAATCTTATCGTGCTGTAATCCTGTGATTGGGTATATGTTCATCTATTTGTGTTATCCGTGCCTCCTAATGGAGATTGAATATTTGCGTGACATTAGTTAGATAGTATCAATACCTAGACAGCGTTCTACCGCCGATGTTGCGGCGTAGGCTGGACGTACCCACGCACTCGTGCCCCTAAACCGGGTGCGGGTCGTGACAATACATCAACCGTCTGAATATCTACATCCTACTGTTGCGTCCTGGCCTTTCGAAGCGTGGGGTATGGATATCATTGGTCCTATTCACCCGTCTTCTTCCAGCGGTCACCAGTTCATACTGGCTATCACGGATTACTTCTCCAAATGGGCAGAGGCGATCCCTCTCACTGAGGTAAAGGCATCTAATGTGATCAGCTTCATCAAGCATCACGTCATTTATCATTTCGGGGTACCCCGGAGGATAATTTACGACAATGGGCCTCAGTTCATCAGCGAAGCGTTTCATCGATTTTGCGATAAAAATCGGATACACAATATTGCCTCTACGGCATATTATCCAGCTGCTAATGGTTTGGCGGAAGCTTTCAACAAAACCATTATCAAACTCTTGAAGAAATTCGGCTCTTCAAACAAGAGAGATTGGAATGAGAAACTGGGCGAATGTCTCTAGGCATACCGCACAACGGTATGAACACCGACAGGTTGCACCCCATTCTCGCTGGTCTACGGGAGCGAAGCAGTTCTCCCCATTGAAATCCAGATCCCGTCACTCAGGACAGCCATGACTAGTGAGCTGATTCGAGAAAAGAATGACCTGTTAAGGCTCCAAGAGCTAGAAGGATTAGACGAGAAATGCCTCCAAGCTCAGCAGCGCATCGCGCTCTACCAAGCACGCATTTCCAAAGCTTTCAATCATAAAGTAAAGGAAAGAGTGTTCAAAGTCGGCGAGCTAGTTCTAGCCGTAAGAAGGCCGATGATTCTTACTCACAGAAGTAAAGGCAAATTCTAGCCCAAATCGGAGGGCCGTTACGTGATCGAGACAACGTTCTCAAACGGCGCCTATAGGATAGCCAAGCCTAATGGAGACCTGCTAATGGCTCCTATTAATAGCAAATTCCTGAAAAGGTACTATGCTTAATCTCCCCTACTCGAGTGGAATATAGCAAGGATCTCAATAATGACAAAACTACTTCCAGAACGCAATTAGCTGGATCATATCCTATCATGTCTGTATGACCTCTGAATAGATATATCCTGCTAAAAAGTTTATCGAGAGTCTATCATGTCCATACTACCTCTAATATCACTCTCGCCTAAAAAACTGTCATTTATATTCCGAAATAATGGGTCCACAAAAGTCAGAAAAGAGTCGCTTTTATTTATTCCCGATAAGAGCAGAATTACATCTGGAGAAGTAAAAAGAGAAAGGATACATCATGATAGGGGAGCAGTCAGATCATGAATCAGCCTCTCCAGTGCAGCTATCTTCTCATTCCTGGAAACCAAGGCATCGACGCGAGCCCGCTCCAGCCGTGCCTCGGGATTGTTCGTAAGGGTCAGCTCAGCCCTTGCCCGAAGAGAGCCCGTACGGGCAGCTTCTGCACGCTCCAAATCCCGTCGCACTACGCTCAGTCGACCAGTCGCTACATTTAGACCTGCCAACGACAGAGAAGCCCACTCCTCTGCCAGAGCAAGTTTTTCCTTCAGCTTGCGGGCCCTCGCTGCGTTCCCTTCGTGCTCGGATCGGAGCTTCCTCTCAAGAGCGAGAGCCTCTTCCACGACAGCTTTTTTTTTATCCATCTCCAGCTTATGTGTTTGGATAGAGTTGTCTAGGCTTTCCAGCTGCATAGAAAGCCGCACAGTCATGAGGTCGTATCTGGCCTGGACCTCAGCATCAAAGCTGCCCCGAGTCAACTGCAAGTATTCGTTAATAGGTTGCTCTAAACCATTAACCACCGCCTCCAGGGCGTCAGCTACCCCAGGATCGCCGAGCTCCCTGACAGCCCCGATCGAAAATTGAGAAGTCTTCTTCAGGCGCTCGAAGTCTAGAATCTTCGCCAACACCATCGATATCATCATTTTTAAACCGGTGTAAAAGAGGCTGGTATGTTGCTCAGTCAGCGCAACTAGATCCGATTGAACTCCAGGAGTGGCCGCGATATCAGCAAGTCCCCCTCCGGGAATTCTTGCAGACGAAGTGGCCACAGCCGCCGCCTCGACGGGTGGTGCGACCAAAGGAGGTGCAACGACGACGGTCGAAGTCATTAGCATACTCGTGAGAGACGAAGTCACGATGACGGGTTCGTCCTCCTCTCGAGGTGACGAAACCACTCCAGGGGAGCTAGCCCCCGAAGGTATTTCCTCCTCGAAATTGAAAGCCTTCGTATCATCGCCAGGAGCCGGAGTAGAGCCAGAAGGTGCTTCAACGCTGTATTCCCCATGGACGCCATCCTCTGAGAAAAGGACCAGAAAGTTGATATCAATATGATGGTAATCTTTCTAAAGGGAGACATAAAGACGACATTTACCCGGAGCCAACGGTATATATGGCGCATTTGCAGCCGATGTAGCTAAACCACGCTCTAATGACGCAATGCGAACTATCATACCTGGAGAAGGACGTGGGCCAACCGACTTCGCCCGGAGTTCTACCAAGCCTTCACCGAGACGCAGTCGAGGTTCGTTAACTGGAATCTCGCTAGACGTGCTCGCTGACACAGCAGGAGTTTTATCCGTTGCTGGTCTAGGGAAAGATTCTCCCATCTGCCGCGGCCACACAGGCAATCTCGTTCCACTACCTGGAGCAGTAGCCACGACAGCGACCTCTAACGAAGATTCTCTGGCGCCGTCGGCCGGAACTGTAGAAGGTCCCTCGCTAAAAGGCGAGGAACCTCCAGCCAAAGAATCATCCCTGATATGGGGAGATGCAGGCTCACTCCCAGGAGCCTCAATACCAAGAATGCGGAGAGGACGAGCAACCGTCTCCTTCCTCCTCTTACGAAGAGAAGCCTTCTTTGGGGCAGAAGCCCGTCGCTTCCCAGAAGAGACTACCAAAGCCCCCGCAGCCGGAGGCACTTCACACCTCGGCACCGACACCAGAGGCTCATCCGGAGTGCCAGACTCCTCACCCTCGTCAGAAGAAACCGAGGGGACTTCAACTCTTCCCCCAGACTGGGAAGGAGGCACCCTGAAGCTTCCACGCTTATCAAAATTGTGATGGAAGGTGTTAATCGCCACATAGAACTGGGCGTAAGAATGGAGAATTCGGAGCTCCGTGGAGGTTGTAACGACCGGCATAATGAAGGTTGCTCCCGTACAACCCATGATAAAATATCGCCACCCTCTGGCTCCATCAATGAGTCCGCCCCTCGATCTGAAGCTAGTGACGGCATTGCCCACATGCAACTGATCGTACCCAAACTGACGGGCGAACCGACTAGGCAAGTAGGGCTTGAAGAAGCAATGATCTTCTCTCCTGTACAACAGATGGGAGGGTCTAAAGCAGACCAACCAATTAAAAGCTTCCGGAGAAAGATCGGTCTTCTCTCCACCTGAATCCTCAAGCCTCGTCCCTGATTGGTTGCGATGTACAAGAGAGGGAGTACAAAGGAGCTTCCAGCCGTGACTGAGGTTCAACACCAGCCGACAATCTAAAGTGGTATTCATATTCCTGGGAGAGTCTTTGTAGTTCAGCAAGAAATTACCCCCCGAGCTACTACCAGAGCTGGGAGACATCACCCGGGGGTTGTGGAGAATTAACCATCCCATCAAATACAGGTATGGTAATTCCACCCAGGGGAAAATCTCACGCCGAGCTTCATCGACGAGCAACCCATCAGTCATGGCTCTCAGGCCTGCCTGTATACGGCACACCATGGCAGAAAGCAAGCCCAGTCTTGCCCCGAACACCAGGTGCACTGCCGGCCACAGGATGTTCTGGTGAATGCGGTATGCGGATGCAGTGCCAGGCACTACTACTCGACGCAGCCATATCGAGAGGAAACCGGCCAGCTGGGCTTCCTTAGACAGAGGCCTGCGGCAGCGCCTCAAGTAACTGTTGGCCTTAGTGCCTTCGGGATACTTTTCTACCCCCTCAACGAGAATCTGATCTGGAGCCTTAGCCTCCTCCATAAGATCCTCAACGACCGGGGCACTAAGCACGCCCAAACAGTTCACGGGCTTATTCTTGCCCCCCGAGGCTTTCTTCGACTTGACGGCCCTGGCTCAGTGGAAGAAGAGGTAGGACATCCACTTGGTGATGTGAGCCAAATCAGAAGGCTCGTTATAAAAAGTGGTGCACGCGAAGTATTGACACATCAGTTCCTGATACACTTCTGCCACCCGAGGGTCCAAGTCCCCCAATTCCCGGTTGGTGGGGACATACTCTTCATATGGGGTATCCCCCATCGACAGTCTTGAGACAACTGCCATTTCATGAAGGGCCAATCCTAGCTCCCCCAGTGGAGTGGCGAAGGTCCCAGTGAGCGAAATATATTGCTCCATCAGTGCCAAGAACAAATTAGGATTGGGAGGCAACCCGACACTCGTCGCACTCACAACGGCATACAGTCCAATGCCCTCCAGCTCTCTCCGAAAGTGCTTCAAGGCCCAGTTAACTTGGCAAGTCCATCGGAAGTTTATTGGGGTGATCCACCCAATGCACCGAGAATTCTCCTTGGGATATACCCCACCTCGTCCCATGAAGTCGTTGCAGAAGGTCGGCAATTGGACCGGCTGGATCACTGAGCTGTCTTCACTCGGGACACTGCCCGGGAACTGTCCTCTGAACAACGTCACAACGCCGGCAGGGCGGCTAACAAATGACCCCTGGTCTGCCCCTTTCAGATGAAAGATCTTTCCCACTTGCCGTAAAGATCGGGAGTCAGCATCCACGACATCCTCCTGTGATGTGTGGCATGGAAGAAAGCCGAGATGGGATAATCTCTCGACATCGTGGGCAGATACAATACCACGCTCTCGGCAGGGAAAACCCAGGGTTCTCTCTTGGGCTTCGTCTGGGACTGCTTGTCTATCATGTCTCCAAAGAGAAAGGCCGGCTTGATGTACTGCTCCCCGTCTACGTACGTTAGGGGCTCTCCGTTGATCATGCTCAGCAGCATTCGCTCGCCCTGAGCCGATATCAAGATCCCCCTTCCTTCAGGGTACTGGGGTCCGGAGATAGAAAATGTCACGTGGGACAAATCCTCCAGATAGTTCGAGTGCAGCATCCCGGCAGCGGAACCCATCACCTCGGCCAGTGGAGACTCACCCAAATCAACTGCAAAAGTGCAAGGAAAATATATCATTACAAATCTTGCACAAACATACAGACCAAAAGAAAAGATAGTCTGTTCGCTACGCCAGGATTGTACAAATTTGGTTATTTTATGCCGGAAGTCCCCTCCACAAGCGTAAAATTCAAATTTTACGATATACGCCAATTTTCGGTAGCCAGAGCTTTTACGCTCGGAACTACGAAAATATAGAATTGTTACGCTGGCACCTTAGAAATATGGGAGTAAAGGATGAAAATGCCTCCGTGCATCATCTTTCTCAAAGAGGCTATCAGCACAGAAGAGGACTTAGCGCGGTCACGTTCAACGTGTGCGTAGGATTTTTCGTCATTTTTTGTCACCCCAAAGGCTCTACCTCTAAGACCGGGTGCGCTGCTCGTCGGCGGGATACTTCGCTCAGAAGGAAGTTCACCTTGCCCAACCGAAGACTCCCTCGCTGGGGCAGAAGAATGAGAAGAAGAAGAACCTATGCTCTTTCCCATAGTGGAGGGGGTTTGTTTCGGCGCCATTTTTGAAGACTCGAAGTGCTCGGAGAAGGAACGAAGAAAAACTCGAACAGTCGAAAGCTCTCTTTCGCAGAAGACAGATAAAAAGTTTTTATCTCAAAAGCTTGGGATATATATAGAGTTCGAGTCGACTCCTCGAATCCTCGGACGGACTCCTCGAAACCCTAACCAAATCTCCTAAATTAAATATTTGGTTATGATTGGGTCCTACGTCAGCCTATTATTCAGAGAAGGCGGACAGTCAGCGAATTCAAAAAGATTCTTCGCCAAAGCAGTTCAGCGATTCCTATGCTAAAGAAGCTTTCTACGATCGACAGCAACAGATCTACGGTTTTACGCTCGCAAGCTATAAGTCTATGATTTTTTGCCCGGATGCCTTTGTGCTCGGTAGCTTTATGCTCGAGAGGCAACAAACCTACGACTTTACGCTCAGCAGATACCAAATCGATGATCTCACGCTCGGTGGCGCTCAGTTTACGCTCAGAAGCAACAGATCCGCAAACTTCACGCTCGGAAAAATTTTCTTTTCAGGAGCTACAGATCTATAGTTCTACGCTAAAGGAGCTTTCTACGCTCGACAGCTACGAATCTACGGCTTTACATTCGACAGCTATAAGTCTATGGTTTTATGCCCGGATGCCTTTGTGCTCGTAAGCTTTTATGCTCAAGAGGCTACAAACCTACGACTTCACGCTCAGGAACCACAAGTCTACGATTTCACGCTCGATGGTGTTCTACGCTCACAGGCTACAGATCTCCAGTCCTATGCTAAAGGATCTTTCTACGCTCGACATCTATGAATCTACGGCTTTACGATCAACAGCTATAAGTCTATGGTTTTACGCCCGGATGCCTTTGTGCTCGGTAGCTTTTATGCTCGAGAGGCTACAAACCTACGACTTTACGCTCAGGAACCACAAGTCTACGATTTCACGCTCGATGGTGTTTTACTCCCAGAGACTACAGACTGATAATTTTATGCTTCACGACTTTCCGCATATCCGAACAGTCCCCGAAGCGGTCAATTGCAAAGAGTTCACACAGAAGATACTCGTTCTTGACCCCAAAGTATCCCAAGTACCCGAAACACACAGAGTTCAAACATTGAGAAATTACTCTTCTCGGGTCCAAAATTGGAGGTTCATCCAGACTCCAGTCTGAATATCTCGTCTGTCAAGATGGCAACTCAGTTTGACAGCCATTTCTCGACCCTGTTCCAAGGGAGTTTCGAGAGATCATTCTTGAAGACGAAGTCTGAACAAAATTTCTGCTCATCAGAAGCAGCAATTCAGAGCTTTACGCGGTCCCTCAGTCCTAGCAACAAAACAGTTCTAAAGGTTCAACAGGCTTAAACAGCGTTCTATGGACTATTCGCTACATGTAAAGGACAGGGCCTAATACTCTTCTTATCAGAGTTGGCATAAAGAATCAGACGTGTCGAAGCTACACATATTCAGACTTCACAGCAACGTATGGCAAGATGATCATATGAAGAAGAAAACGATTTTATTAAGATTAAAGTCATGATTACATATGAGGAAAATCCAATCTACAACGGTTTTCTTTTTATTTTCATGATTACAACTGAGGGAAACTCCATCGACAGGAGGGTTTCCCCATCATCGTCTGAAGATTGCCCAGAAGCTGTTCTGACAGGTTCTCGCAGGGGCACAATTCTTCATCCATCTTCTCCGGCAGTCAGTCAGTTCCAGCAAACTGATTGACATGGCAATGATCAACGGCGAGAGAACGACAGAGTTGGGGCTTGCATAAATTATGCAGATCTCTCTCTCCGTGCGCCGTGACAGATTGAGTTGAGATATTTCACTCAACTCAATGCCCAAGGTCAGAGCTAGTCGCTGCTCTCACTCCCGGAGGTGACAGGAGAAGATACCGCTTGTAAGCCGTGTGGTCTAGTACGACCCTTCCCTTCTCCTGGAAGAATAGCCATATAAAGTTGCTGATTATCCCGAGCAAGGGAGGCTAAGATATCCTTCTATGATCCATCGTTGCAGTGGACACTTCCTCGAAGATGCCGTCTTTTTTGGCTCCCTATATGCTGGAAGAACATGATCTCCTTCTTCCTCAGGTCGACCCGACGAACTCCGGCGATCATCTCTGCATGGTGATGGGAATGTGGGGAGAACAGGTTAACTCCCCCAGCCTTTTTATAGGCAAAAGAGATCACAGCGGTCCCCAATAAATCCGCCATAAAGTCTGCATCGACCGTTTCAATGCTCCATTCAGAAATATTTCGAGTTACGAGGGGCGGTTCATGCTTCATTCAAGGCATTTCAAATTCTGAGGAATTTAAAAGCTTTGAAGGGGGTCTTGTAGAAGCATGAAAAATACGTTGGGAGGAGCTATGCAGCATACTGATGCAGAGCAGCATAAACAGAGGCCTTCAGAGCCATCAAGCGTACAAGCAGAGCTTTCTCTGCTAAACCCAACATGGAGTACAAGCTCAAAGGACCATCCGCGTAAGTACAGTACATCCAGGCCGCTCCAGCGTAAACAGGGTTCTTCATCGCCTCCATGGCGTAAAACTCATCCGCTCTCAAAGCAGCGTTAAAAGCGTACGAGGAACGCTTCGTCTTCCCCGAAATGAACCTGTCAAGTCACGCAGTAAACCTGACCTCTGACTCCTGACAAAAAGTGCTGCACGGCTACCCAGACGACGGCTGGAAACGAGGACAGACCCCTCGGGACGCGCACAATAGTATGATGGCGGATCTCTGCATTTAATGTAGAGGATTTGGTTAAAATATCACCGAACCGTCGTTTACTGACGTCCCCTCAGCATAAACTACTTTTTTGCGTACAAAGGGATACGCTGTCTTATTTTACACAGGCAAACATGAGCAGTTTTATACTCCGCAGTAGACAAAATGCCTGCCACGTCAAAAGCTGCACTTCGTTCGGGGCTCGAGGCATGTCTCTACGTCTAATTGCACAGAGCGGT
Source organism: Iris macrosiphon (assembly GCA_036927795.1). Classification (NCBI taxonomy): domain Eukaryota; kingdom Viridiplantae; phylum Streptophyta; class Magnoliopsida; order Asparagales; family Iridaceae; genus Iris; species Iris macrosiphon. The sequence continues at coordinate 131,601,981 of JAYESA010000009.1, forward strand.
GACAGTTTCTCTCAAGGCACGTCTCTGCGACGGATGCACAGAAGGGCTGCAGACCTTCAAAATACGCCTCCGCATTTAATGCACAAGATGGTGGCAAATCTCTGCAAGAGATTTGATTATATCTTCAAAAGCCGTAATTCCGGCTAAAGACGTCCACATCAGCACTCTGGCACGGTACGCAGCGGCTTCTACGCCCATTCAAGATCTGTGCTCATTCGGCTTTAAACGTCCACTCAATCTCTACGACCATTCGGCTTCAAACGCCCAATTAGTCTCTACGACCATTCGGCTTCTACGCCTGTTCGGCTTCTACGCCAATTCGGCTTCTATGCCTATCCGGCTTCTACGCCAGGGTGGCAGATATTTGGCTTCTACGCCAACCTCTTCTACACAAGAGATACCTACCTACGTGGCTTCTATGCCGTGATCTTCGCAGCAGAAATACGCATTTTGTCCCCTTAGTTGGACACGCATCACATGCTCACTCAAAAGGTCATCTATACGCAGGCATTGGTTATTTTAACCGTTGTGTAAAAGGGTGCTGTACTTTCCACTCCTCTATTTTTATACCGACAGAGTGGTCACTGTCACCAAAACTCTATAAATAGAGACCCCTATCAATGGGGAACAAGGTCGAAAAACTTCAAACTTGAAGATCGAACAGGGTCGAAAAACTTCAAACTTGAAGATCGAACAGGGTCGAAAAACTAAAAAGGAAGATCGAACAAGGTTGAACTTCCCAGAAAGATCGAACCGGAGGTCAAGAGAGAGAGAGAGAGAGAGAGAGAGTCCGGAGCTCAGGCAAAGAGCAGGGATCGACGACTTTGGCATCGTGCACCCACTCTCTTCTGCAACCTTCAAAGCTGCTACCTGTCTTCCCGGCACTTCTTCAACATCGTGTAGTCCAAGGGCTAAAGTGATCGACTGCAGATCAGATACCTATAGCAATTTATACCCAGATTAAATAAATTGTACTCCCATATCCTCGTATAGGATTAAACTGTACAAGTTTGTTTGTAAACCAAAGGGCACGGGTTTCGTATAAACCCCGTCATTGAAATACACTTTCATTCTTTCGTTTAATACCACAAACAACTACGTCAGCCTATTATTCAGGGAAGGCGGACAGTCAGCGAATTCAAAAAGTTTTCGTTCAGAGCAGATTCGTGATTTTACGCCAAGCAGCTTTTACGCTCGGGGAGCTACAAATATACGATTTTACGCTCAGAGGCTATAAATCTATGGTTTTACGCCCGGATGCTTTTACGCTCGGTAGCTTTAACGCTCGAGAGGCTACAAACCTACGACTTCACGCTCAGAAATTACAAATCTATGATTTTACGCTTAGAAGTTTTTTCGCTCAGAGGCGACAAATCTTCGACTTCACGCCCGAAAGTTTCTTTTCAGAGGCTATAAATCTACAGTTTTATGCCCGGATGCTCTTATGCTCAGCATCTTTTACGCTCAAGAGGCTATAAACTTACGATTTTACGCTCATCTACACTACGGATCTATGACTTTCCATATATCTTAAAATACGCAGGCCAGAGTATGCATATATCTGAACAAATCTCAAGACGGCCAATTACAAGGGCTCACACAGGAAATACTCCTCCTTGGCCTCAAAATATCCCAAGTACCCAAAGTATACAGAGTTCAGCATGGAAAATGACTCTTCTTCTTGGATCGATTGGAAGTTCATCCAAAATCTAGTCTGAATATTTTCTCTACAGTTCAAGATGGCGTCTCAGTTTTTGACAGCCATTTCTCGCCCTATTTCAAGGGATTTTCGAGAAATTATTCTTGAAGATGATGGTCTGAACAAGAATTCTTCTTATCAGAGAAGTGACAAGTTCAGAATTCTACACAATTTCTCGTTCAAAATAGCATGACAGTTCAGATATTCGACTTAAATGCTAAGCAGTTTTCTACGCGTCCTCAGTTACGCGTAAAAAAACAGGACGAGATCAGATACTCTTTTTATCAGAGTCAGTGTAAAGTTATTCAGACATGGCGAAGCTACACATATTCAGACTTTATCACAGCAAAAAATATGATAAATCATCAGATGCGCAAAAGAAGACAATTTTATTAAATCATGATTACATATGAGGGAAATCCAGTCTACAAAGGGTTTTTTTTATCTTCATGATTACATATGAGGGAAATCCTATCTACAAAGGGTTTCTCATCCTCATTTAAAGATCATGCCCAGAATCTGTTCTGCTAGGTTCTCGCATTAGGGAAGATCTTTATCCGTCTTCTAAAACAGTTCATCGACTTCCACAGTCGATGAACAAGAAAATAATTAATGGCGGAGGGATACACAATTGGGCCTGTATAAATTATTCAAGAGCCCATCCTCCATATGCCATGACAGATTGAGTTAGGGTGTTAGACCCAACTCAGTACTAGAAGACAGGGCTAGTTTGTCTGCCCTCGTCCACGAACAACGGAAGAAAATACAGCTTGCAAGCTGTGTGGTCGAATGTGACCCTTCCTCTCTCCTGGACGAATCGCCATATGAAGTTGCTGATTATCCCGAAAAAAGGAAGCTATGATATCCTTCCATGATCCATCGTTGCAGAGAACATTTGCTCGAAGACGCCTTTTTTTTTGGCTCCTTACATGCTGGAAGAATATGATCTTCTTCTTCCTCAAGTCGACCTGATGAACTGTGGCAATCATCTCTGTGTGATAAAGGAAATATGGGAAGAACAGGTTAACTCCTCAGCCTTTATATAGGCAAAAGAGAACACACCGAATCCCAACAAATCCCCAAAAATCTGCCAAGAAATCAGCCTCGAGGAACAAGTCAGACTTGACCGTTTCATGCTTCATTCAAAGTATTTCAAATTACAAGGAATTTGAAAACTTTGAAGGGGGTCTTGTAGAAGCATAAAAAATACGCTGTAGAGTTATACGCAGTATTTCAGTGCTGAGTGACGTAAGATGTGACTTCAGAGCCATCGGCATACAAGCAGAGTTTTATCGCTAGTACAGCATAAAATATAAGCTCCAGAATATTCCGCATAATGCAGTATTTCTAGGCTGCTTCAGCGTAAAAGGGTTGTTATATCGCCACTTTGGCATAAAACCTACTCGCTTTTAATGCGGTGGGAAGTTATACAGGGAACGCTTCGTATTCCTCGAATGAATCTGTTAAATCATGCAGTGAACCTGACTCCTATCAATGAGTACTGCACAGCTATCCAGACGACGGTTGTAATGATGATGCGACACAGAGGACCAAACCGTCGTTTAGTGACGTTTCCCTGATACAAAAGTTTTTTTACCCATACAAAGGAATACGCTGCTTAGTTTTACACAAGCAGATGTGAGCTTTTACGCTCAGCAGAAGACAAAACGAACAGCCACGTCAAAAGCTGCTATTCGTACAAAGCTCGAGGCACGTCTCTGCATTTAATGTTCAGAATGGTAGTAAATCTTCGTACAGAACTCGAGGCACGTCTCTGCATTTAATCCTCAGAATGGTGGCAGATCTTCGTACAGAGCTCGAGGCACGTCTCTTTATTTGATGCTAAGAATGGTGGCAGATCTTTGCATTAAATGCACGAGATTTGATTCTATTTTCAAAGACTGGGCGAGCCATAATTATGGCTAATATGTCCATATCATCACCTCTACATATTATGCCATCAGGCTATTTTTAGCTATAAGGAGCATGCTGTATGCTATCTCCTTGAAATACGCTAACTCAGGCTATATTTGCATTTGTGCGTGATAAGGCTATTTTTTCCAAAATACGCTCAAGGCCCTAGTCAAAGAAGGAGGATCAGCTTTATTTTATGCTAGCTACCTATCCACGCAGCATCAGGCCTCTACACCTACAAGGCTTCTACGCCTATTTGGCTTTTACGCCAACCTGACAACATTTGGCTTCTACTCTATGGTGACAGTTATTGGTTTCTACGCCAACCTTTTTTATGTAAGGGGCAGTTACCTACGTGGCTCGCATGCCGTGATCTTCGCAGCAGTTATACGCATTATCTCATAATAGGACACGTGTCACACGCTTATTCAGAAGATCATCTATATGTGGGTGGCAGTTATTATAACCGCTGCGTAAAAAGTGCCATACTCTCCACTATCCGGCTTCTATGCCGACTGGACGGTTACTGTCACTAAAATCCTATAAATAGAGACCTCTATTGACAGAGGTCCAAGGTCGAAGAAAAGGTCAGAAAAAGATGGAAGAAATCGAAGAACAGAGAGAGAGAGCTCAGACAAAGAGTAGCGATGGACGATTTTGGCATCGAGTATCCACTTCCTCTTGCAATCTTTGAAGCATCTCCTTCTTCTACAGCACTTCTTCACCATCGTGTGGTCCAAGGGACAAAGTGATCGACTGCAAATCAGACTCCTATAGCAATATTTACCCAGATTAAAATTTGTACTTAATATCCTCGTATAGGATTAATAGTACTTCTTGTTTGTAAACCTAAGAAAGGGTTTTTGTATAAACCTAGTTTTATTTCTTCTGTTTATAATCAAACATAGACAATACATGCTATTCGCTAGGTGAATCACTCTTGTGAGCTAATAAAGAATACAATGCACCTAGCTAAGGTAAAAATCCCATCTTGTATTGCTTGTATTAGAATATGGAAATAAAACTTGGCTTATAACATGGACTCTCCCATGCTACCTTAGCTTTGTGCAAGTAGACTCTGCTATGCCTTGAGTAGATTATTAGATACTCTTCGTGGTGCACTGCTTCACTTGTTTACACTGCTCGTCCCTTTGATTATGTCGCTCGATATATCCCTATACGGATTCACTCCTCGCACTACCCCTTAGACCCGTACAAACGTAAAGGCTAGGCTTATGTTTTAAAGTAGACTATGCCTCAAGTTTTTTGATGCTTATGTTTCAATACTAATTGAATGCTTGCCTGCTTTATATATTTGCTGTACTTCTCACATGATTTCATGCCATGACCCCCGGTAACATTATCTTGTCTTGAATTCATCTAAGTTTCCCAAAAGACTATCGAATAGTCGTTCCGTGCAAGTATGAACCTAAAAGTATTCGGGATCGTTAGGCCACCAAGGCTGTTCCTGAACTAGGGGATTGCATCATGTCAATAAACCAAGAATCATAGCCCATGGAGCAATACTTGATCAGTAGTGAATTTTAATGGCTCAGGGAGTCGATTTATATTTGTGAACAATCCTGCCCTAAACTTGAACTAGTGCTTGATATATCCTAACTTGTACTTGTACCTGTACTTGACCAGAGGCTTGAAAGATTAGAGACTTGCATGGTCACAGATAACTTGGTGCACAAGGAAGATTTTTGAATCTTGTTCTGCGGACGGTCTCCGGGATACCAGGGCCAATTCGACCTGTCGAAACACTATCTTGCCCTGAGACAACACCATCCTTTATGGCATCGTACCACTAACCTCCAGTTCATATAGATAAGTCATTATTGCTTAGCAGAAACCCGCGTGCGAGTCATTGTATAGCATCTGATAATCTGGAACACCTAAACGGATATGAGTATTTAGACATTTGTGCACAGTTGTACATACTGAACACTTGAGCATCTTTTGTAACACACCTGAGTAATTCGTATAACTCGTGTACCTGAGTCAGAATACCACTCGTGACACCTGTATTTTCTTATACAATTGCCCCTAGATTTTATTATATATACCCGTGCTTGGTTTAACTTAATTTTCCTTGGATAGGGAAGGACGAATGGTAAGTTGATAAGTCTCGCCGTATTACTCTTATATTGTACGATGCATTGCCACATGAGTTGGGCTTTTCATTATGCCATAAAATTGATCCTAAGGCAAGGCTAGAAAGATAACTTAATAGATGGTGCACAAAACCTATATAACGTGTTTGGATTTATCCAGCAGACGAGAAGCCTCCCTACCAGTGCATTCATGTATTGATAACCCACTAGATTGCTTACTGGTTGCGGAAGAACCTCATTCGGTACAAAAATCCCTTCCTACGAGCTAATTCGTGGAGTTTGCTCTGGAGCCTTGGAATGTTACGTCCGGAGCTGAAGCGCATATACAAGACATAATGTTGGAACATCGCCTATGTATCATTCCAAAATTATAGCCACTTGGCACACTTTTATTATTTCGTGAGAGAGGACTTAAGCGACTTCTAATCTCGGCCTAGCACCGCTTGTAACACTGATTCAATATCAATAAAGTGCTTATTTTACTTTCATACTTGTGTTATTCAATGCTTCCGCTATGACAACTCTGTGAACTTATTACCAATCGCATGTTCTTTTCTTATTCTGCTGCAATTAGACTATCTGTGCGACTCTGTAGCTTAGTCATTTTACCGCCTATTCAGATTCATGGCCTTGTATGGGCGTAACTTGTTCTCGTGCGGCATCACGTCTATATGGGAACGATATTCCTGCTGGAGCGCTGGCGGGTTAATTCGTACCGCCGATTCTGTGGAAGATCGGGGTGTGACACTACTAGGTTATCATGAAATCTCGTAGGACATCCTATAGTGCTCGGGAAACACCCTATGGCTGCTCGGGCTGAATTGGGTAAACAGGTGCTGCCTGTAGGTCTGGTACAGCTGGTCGATCTACCTCAGGATATAATCTAGACTTTGTACCTGAATATTAAGGATGTTCTTTAGGAATATACTGGGCTCCCGAATGCTGACCCTCCTCGAGTTGTACTCGATCCATCTGGCTAATAGTAACAGGAACAGTGCCCCTGAAAGTTAAGGACACAAGAGTCAATCGAAGAACAAGATAGATCAACGAATAAGCAGGTATTAGATGAAGAATTAAGAATGGAGAACAATAACTAGGGATCAAGGAAAATAATTTAGGATTGAGATATCGTACAATAATAACAACCCCCACATATCTATAAAACCAGATCAAATCTGCTCAGACAGACATAATCCGCTCAGATATGCCATCATGGGCTACCACTAAATTTGTGACATACCCGAGAACCAGAATACTGGAGAGCAGGGCTGACAAGGACAGCTAGGTATACTTAGAGCACTCTGGTAGTCTGCCTATATGGTGAAGTTGTAAGACATGAGGGGTCACTACAACAAACTATCAGTCAAACCTATGTCCAACAAATCCTAGTGTCTCAATCACAAGAATAACATAAATAATAACAAGATGAAAAATCAACTGAAATATAATATTAAAGCGTCCCAAACTATAATATACAGATGATCATGATGCTAGTAAACACAGATTGAATAAATTAGCCATAATCTGAGTCATACATGATTAACCATAGGATATGTCAATCATGCTAATGCTCGTAGGCTAACTGATCAAACAAAAATATGATCTTAACACACGTTCAGTGGTTAAATTCCAAAAAAGTATAATATACATCAGAGTGGGGAAGTAAGAAAACCCACTAAAGCGGTCTGGTGCTCCTGGTGGCCACCATCCATAGGAAAATACGAAAGATCCTCCGGTGCTGATATTGGATCTGGCCATGCAAAACCAGTAGGGTCAGACCCCCAAATAATAAGTACCACAAAGGAAGCCAATCTAGGAACTTAAACCAATAACATAAGTAATACAAATACTGAAAAGTAAAGACTGAATGTAATAGATCTCAGGATAGTAAAAGAAATTTTATAAACCTGCAATTAAATATATCCTGAACTGATAATCAATAGAGTAATAAGTGCAAAAAAATAAAGGTGTAAACATGTAAAGCCTAGACTGTCCATCATCTATAAATCACGGTAAATCATATAAGTACGGCTTAATACTTTAACAAACTATGGTTATCACAACCCTAATTACTAATAATTATAATGCAACGCGATTCTAGAGTTCCTTCTCATAGCATGCCCCTACAATCCGTCTGGGATATCCATACGCACAAACCAGCATCGGATACTCCTCAAGATACTCCTCAAGATAACTGTATGAATAACCGGGACTGCATGCAATCTAGGAAAATTCCTGGCCATATACTAAGTGAATCTCTATTTATTAACCCCTAGCAGTTTTTTGTAGGAATCCGGGTGTGACATTCTGCATAATCCATTTTAGACATGATACAACAAAATAAGTTATAATAGTAATATAAACAAGTTTAATATATATTACACAAATAGACTTATGTAAGTCACGACAACAATCAAGCCACGTGAAATCAAGTGAAGCCAGGTAAAGTCAAGTGAAGCCATGTCAATCCAGGTGAAGTCAGGTAAAGCCATGTGAAACTAGGTAAAGCTATGTACAACCATGTGAAGCCATGTCCAACCAGATGAAACCAAGTAAAACCAAGTCAATCCATGTCCGATGGAGCCATATAAAGTCATGCCAAGTCAAGTCCAGTCAATCATGTCATCACGTGTAGCAGGGCAAAGTCGGGTAAAATCGAGTAAAGCCAAGTCAAGTCAAGTCAAGTCAAGTTAAGTAATCTAAAGCCATGTAAGTTTATGTCTAAATTTGGTCAAGTCATCGCGTGTCCAAGAAAAAAGCCAAAAGTATTAACATAAAATCATAAAAAATAAAGAATTCCTAAAGAAAGTACAAGATCGATATATTGTCGGTACAGTCCATTACACCGTCGGTACACCGGCCCAGAGATAGAAAAATAGAGCAAGTTCTGGATTCCAACAAATTAGTGTATCTACGATATACTATAGTATACCATCGGTATGCCGTTCCAAAGTAGGCAAAAATTACTGGAAAACAAAGTTCCATAAATCGGTATACCGTCGGCACAGCCCAGGACACCGTCGGTATGCAAGCCACGACAAATAATTAAAAATATCGGCAAGGTTGGTATATCGTTGGTATACTGTAGTTCACCATCGGTATGCCAATAGGGTTCATAGAAAAATATCTACTGTAGTATACTGTCGGTATGCCAGTTTCCAAGAATAAACATGGTTCAGTCAAGTCTGATTTCCGGGACCGAAATTAAATCCCAAAAATTTCTAGAACGAAGTCTAACAAGAATTCAAGTCTAGGGTAAGTCTTATATCATAATATGGACTAAATCTCACGATCACAACTCTGCTACCGTTTCCGTTACCTAGTTACCAAAAATGGACGGAACAAGATTCTACCAAAAATTAAAATCGAGACGGTCACTAGGTTAGAAATCACGAGATGAATAATAATAGTAATGCAAGTTTAAGCTAAAAAGTGATAACCAAAACTCCAGGAAAGTTAAATGACAGAAAGTAAAATAAGTTACAAAATCGGCAAGGTAAACTTGCCTAACGCGCCCTCCCAGCCTAAACCTTCTAGACCACCACCAGGAAGGGGTTTAGAAACCATACTCCAGGTCTCAAGACCAGGCTTCCAAGCTCAAGGGAGAAATAAAGAAGTGAGGAGATAGAAAGAGAAAGAGAAAGAGAAAGAAATGAAATATCTTGAGTACTATTTATAGAGAAATATCTCGAAAATATCTTAAAAATGAAACAAATATCTGTCGGGCAGTATATCTTCGATATAATGTAGTATATTGTTGGTATAGTAGTAAGGTAGTAAAGTTTTAATTTTAAAATTTTTTGAGCTTCCTCGAGATCCAATAAAATAAAATAACTAGCAAAAAAATACGTATTCTCATAAAATATGAATACTGTGAGACGAGTCTCATTCCTAAGCCAAATGATGAATCATAATAGTTAAATGCATGAATTAGAGTCTAGATTAAAGAGTGAATTCAGAATTTACCTATTGGGAGATAGATTCCCAATAAAATGCTCAATGGACACAATTAGATGATAAAATTGAGAGGAAATGAGTGTGAATTGGGTTGACTTTGATGGAGGGATGAGTCAATTTGGTGAAGAATACAATTGGGTATCTAAACTAATGAATTAATAAAGTGGAGAGAGAGAGAAAGAGAGAGAGAGAGAGAGCCCTCTTATGTGGTCGGCCCCCTTCTTCCCTCTTCTAAGCAACATATAATTCCAATTGTACCCCTATGAACTAGTCATAGAGTATTTAATTAGGGAGGGCTGTATTAGGAAACTTCTAATTCTACATGAAACTAATATAATCGTCTTAATTAATTAAGAGAATGGGTCTAATGGGCCTAGTCTAATATTGGGCTCAATTGTCATGACTATCCAATTGGTCCAATAATGACTAGTCTAAATAAATATAGGCTTGCCCACTAATCAAATTATTAAATATCACAACATAATATAATTAATTAGTAGCACAATATATAATATTTAATTACTAAATAATAAATATGCTAAATGATAAGTATACCCTCATCTAGAAATATGTTAGTGACAAGTCTACCCTTCTTAGGAATTTTTGTCCTCAAAATTCAAGAAAAGATCAAGCACTACAACAAGCAATCACAACAAGCAAGAATGACTAATACCGCACGGCTCAAAGAGATAAGGGTATCTCTCGCGCATCTCGGCTTCCCTTTCCCAGGTAGACTCTCCTGGAGAGTGATGCCTCCATGCGACGCTTACCAAAAGAATCATCTGGTTTCACAGTACCTTCTTTCTACCATCTATAATCTCTACTGGCTGCTTTGGATAGTTGAGAGTCGGACCCACCTTGATCTTTGAGTGATCCAATTCATAACTAGGACCTGCCATGTATCGTCTCAGCTGCGATACATGAAACACATCATGAACTCCCTCCAGTGCAGGCTATAAGTCTAGCCTGTAGGCTACTGCACCGACCCTCACAAGAACACCGAAGGGTCTGATGTACCATGGAGTAAGCTTTTCGCCTGTACTAAAGCGAATCGTGCCTCGTATCGAAGATATTTGCAAGAATACCAGATCGCCAACCTAGAACAAAATACAGTCTTAACACTCAACCTAAAACAAAGCAATCACAAGCAATACAAACAAAATCTCTACCTCAAACTACTAATATCTTCGGTAGCTATCGAACCAATGCCATTGTCTATCCTATGCCACCCGAAGTCTATGCCTGATGAGCTTCACCTTCTCAGGTATATCGAAAATAATCTTCGGTCCCAATAAGACTCTCTCAACAATATCATCCCAAGATAGAGGAGTGCGACATCTCCGTCCATATAAAGCCTTAAATGGTGATATCTCGATACTGGCCTGGTAGCTGTTATTGTAAACAAACTCTACCAGGTGAATATGATCCTTCCAAAAGCCTCTGAATTCAAAAATACAAGTACAAAGCATGTCTTCGAGAGTCTGAATAGTCTTTTTTGACTGTCCATCTGTCTGGGGTGATATGCGATACTGAACTTGAGTTGGGTGCCTAACTGCAAACTCCTCCAGAAGTATGATATGAAGCGACTATCCTGATTCGAGATGATGCTCATAAGAACTCCATGCAATCTGATAATCCGTCGTAATACATCTCCGCTAGCTTCTCCGTAGACGTCCCCACTTTGTATGGCAAGAAGTGAGCCAATTTGGTCAATCTGTCTACGATGGCACGTCAATCAGTCTGGATTACCTTTAAAGAAGAATCAGATTCCATTTAGAGGTTGGTTGTGTTTTTCTACTTTTTTCTGTATTGAGATACAGAAGTGAGGTGCGAAAGCAAGCAAGTAAGTTTTTCGGTAAGTTGAGTAAGTGAAGTGACGGTCGAAGGTGGCTCTTGCAATTGGGTCATTGTTATTACACAGGCCTAAATGAAGCTAAAGTGGAGTGAGGGTGAATCTCGAACATCCTTCCATATCGTTTGGCTGGTCTCGATTGAGGTAGCAAGCCGGTGACCGGGCACTGGGATCAAGAAAAGAAGTTGCTTAAAAAGTCCTTCTGGATCAGAATTCGAAATACAAACTATCTATAGTAAGAAGAAGAATGAACGCCACAATCCTAAAAAGTCAATCTATCTAGGGTTGAAGGTTCTAAAATTGCAAAAAATACTTTCTTCTTGACTTAGTAGCTAACTCAACCATGGAAGCGCAGGATCCGTCCAAGTGATCAAAGAAATCCGGGTTAAAGAAACCCTCCAATGTAACTCGAGCATTTCAAGGTAAAAGCTCAATTTTTTAATCCAATGGGTATTGATAGAAAAAACTGGTATATTCTTAAAACGCGTGCGTATGTGTCCGGTATGGACTTTGATTGTCTAACTGATTGGATCATCCGCTGAATGGTAGAGATCAGACCCTCCCCATCCATCCTGATCAAGCTATCACCTATCCACTAGTCCCCTATGGAACTTCGTCACTTTTTTGTACCCATCAGACGATAACCCTTTCAGTAGCATACCTCGGTAGGCAAGAGATCACCGGAGCACAATTTTTCCTTAATTTATTGAATCCGTTAAGGGTACTTAGGCATTCCAAGTATTTATTAAACATAATATTCATTTGGAAATCAAAAATTAAAATATATTCGAGTTAGTTTGTTCTTTTGCTACGCTTTTCCCTCTAAGATTACAAGAGGATGTCGGCTCGAATGAAGCTAAAGTGGAGCGAGGGTAAATATCCACCCAAATTGCATCTTTTTCACTTGGAGAACGTAAAAGCCCTGAAACAAAATCTATAGTAACATGCTCCCACTTCCACTCTGGTGGGTAAAGGATAAAGTAAACCACTGTCCTCTGCCTCTCTGCCTTTAAATACTGGCACACTAAACATCTAGATACGAAGTATGCCACCTCTCACTTCATACCATACCATTATACATGCTCCCTCAGATCTCTATACATCTTGTTGGCACCTGGATATATAGAGTACTGCGATCGATGCGCCTCCTAAAGAACCTTCTTGCTCACCGTCCCACTTGGCACACACAACCTGGTACCGTGCCGTAGTGATCCATCCTCAACAACAGTGAAGTCTTCGGATAATCCCTACCGAACCTGTGCTCTGATGCTTCTCAGAGGCTCATCGTCATACTGCGTAGCTCGGATCATGTCCATTAGCTCTGATTGTATCTACAGTCCCCTCATCTATATCTCGATACCTGGTACCAGCATTTCAATACCCAAGCTCTCAAGATCGGCTAATAATTGTCTGTCCATAGTCATGTACATAGCCATTGGCTACCCGCTCAAGGTATCAGTGACTACATTGGCCTTTCCTGAATGGTACTGCAAAGATATCTCGAAGTCCTTCATCAACTCCAACCACCTCCGCTGTCTCATGTTAGCTCTTTCTGTGTAAATATGTACATCAAGCTCCTGTGGTCTGTGTAGATCTCCACGCGCTCTCCGTATAAATAGTGTTTCCACAGATTTAGAGAAATAATAACCGCTGCCAACTCTAAATCATGGGTAGGTTAATTCTTCTCATGAGGATGTAATTGCTTGGAAGCATAGAAAATTACCTTTATGTTCTGCTGCAAGACACAAACCAAACCCTTCCCATAAGCATCAATATAAATAGTGAATCTACCTAGTCCTGATTGCAACGTAAATACAGGAGCTATCATCAATCTCTTATTCAGCTCATCAAAAGTGGCCTGACTCTCCTCTGTCTAGACAAACTCCACATCCTTCCTGGTCAGCCTAATCATCGGCTCTGTAATCCTAGAAAAGTCCTGTATAAAGCTTCGATAATATCCTGCTAGCCCCAGAAAACTCCTGATCTCTGCGACTGAAATCGGAGTAGCCAATAACTCCACTACAAAAATCTTCTTCGGGTCCACTGAGATCCCGTCACCTGTAACCACATGACTAAATAATTTATCCTTGTCAAGGAAGAACTTATACTTCGAAAGCTTGCCATAAAGCTTCTCTTTTCTGAGAGTCTCCAAAACTATCCTCAGGTGCTCCTTATGCTCCTCCAAGGTCTTCAAATATACCAGAATATCATCAATAAATACCACCACAAACTTATCAAGATACTGGTGGAACACATTGTTCATCAGATTCATGAATACCATCGGGGCATTAGTCAACCCAAACAGCATAATCATAAACTCAAACTGGCCATACCGAGTCCGAAAAACTGTCTTCAGAAAGTCCTCCTTCTTCATTTTCACCTGGTGGTGGCCTGACCTAATGTCTACCTTTGAAAAAACCTTAGCTCTGCTCAATTGATCAAAGAAATCATCAATCCTCGACAGCAGATATTTGTTCATGATAGTGAACTTGTTCAGAGCCCTGTAGTTGACACACGTGCGTACCGACCCAACCTTCTTTGGTATAAATAATACCGGAGCACCTCATGGTGATGAACTGGATCGAATAAAGCCTTTGTCTTACAACTCATCCACCTACTTCTTTAACTCTACCAGTTCGCTATTGTTGACTCTATAGACGTGCTGAGATATCGGCTCTGTACCTAGCACCAAATCTATTGAGAAATACATATCTCGGTATGGCTGCAAACCCTATAAATCCTCCAAAAAAATATCCATGAACTCTGCTATCAAGGGATGTGGCAACTCCTTCTCTTTCACCATAGCTCCATAGATGACATCCTCGCTCTGCTCCGCTGCTCCTCCGGCAATCTCAAACTCTGGCTCTCCTGGCATTCTAAATAAAACTCTGTCTTCATGATAATCTATACTAGCATGGTGCCTACTCAACCAATCCATCCCGAGTACAATATCGTAGCTCCGAAGTAGCATTATTTGTAAGTATGCATCAACTTCTGGCCTACCAGTATAACTCTTTGATCATTGCAAACATCACTGACTAGGATAATGCCTCCCCAGTCGTGATCTTGTAAGTCCTAGCCAAAGGTTAAAACCCTAATCGATGCTTAAGAGAAAAAGATACAGATATAAAAGAATGAGAAGCACCAAAATCAAATAAAGCATAAGCTAGAATAGAATAAATGAGAACTGAACCTGATATCACATCTCCGACTGGCTCCTCCTCCTCAACTGTCATGGCAAAAGTTTGCCCTTGCTGTGCACCTCACTACTGCTGCTGTTGCTAGACAAAACATGGTTGTTGAGTCTGTAAAGGAGGTCCCCTCTTCTACCCTGTAGGTGGCCTCGCTGGTGTCCTCTATGCCGGTGCTTCTTCCTGGCCTACTCGAATTGGAGCCACCAGACACTCCCTCAACTGTTAGTTTGGCTCTCCGTAATAGAGGTACACTCCAAGCCTCTTCCTATAGACCTTCCATGTCTATGCAATCTTTCCACAAAGAGTACACTATGGAGCCTGCTATGCCGATCTCGAGGTCTGGTATGCCTGCTATACTGGTGCTCGAAATGGTTTATGAAACTGTTGTCTCTGATGCTAGAAGGTCCTCTGCTGTTGGAAGTTGGGTCGTTTGGC
Organism: Iris macrosiphon; assembly: GCA_036927795.1. Lineage (NCBI taxonomy): Eukaryota > Viridiplantae > Streptophyta > Magnoliopsida > Asparagales > Iridaceae > Iris > Iris macrosiphon. Next base: position 131,617,149 of record JAYESA010000009.1, read on the forward strand.
TGGACCCGCACTATTGCTAGCTCCACCTGATGTGTTTCTCATCCTCTTGGATTTGAGCTCCAAGTCATCCTCTGCCATCTGTGCATCAATTAGGATATCCTCAAATGTCGCGGTACGGTGTCCTCCAGTGAAAGATTTGATCACCCTTATCAAACCCTTCCAAAACTTTTGGGCCTTTTCTAGAGGATTTTGTCCCTCTATAAATTTGCCTAGTCTGTAGAACTCCGTTGCGTACTCGTCTACCGTCATGCTCCCTTGAAATAGGTTTAGGAACTGGCTCTCTAGAGCACTCAGAGCTAAATCTGGAAAGAAATTTTCTTTGAAAATCTCTTTAAAAGCTTTCTAAGTCAGTCCTGGCACTGCTATCCTCGGTTTTGTGCGGAACCATGTCAGTACAATATAGAACATCTGACTGCTTGCTGCCTCCACCTGTAGGCCCTCTAAAATTTATGCTAGCATCAAGGCCCTCCCTTCGTTCTCGATCCAATCGTCGACATACAATATCTCTTTGATATCCCTGAAGTCCTTTGGCCCCATCCACTTGAAGTCGATGATGGTCCCCGGCCTCGGATGGTGTGGGGCGGGATAAAGCAGTACGGTTTGTGGCTGAACAAACGGTACCTTCTCTAAAGTAGCTAGTGCTAACTGGTGAGAACTCTTAATGACCTGACGTAGAATATCCATCTGCCTCTGCTGTGCTACCATAATCTCGTGGAACATAGCAAACATCTGCGTCCCGTCTGCTTGCATAGGTGATGGGGGTGGAAGATCTTCCATAATTGCTGGAATAGCCCTCGAAACTCGTAGTGGATATCACGTTCTAGTCCTAAAATACATAGGACCAGGTATACGTACACATGCCTGCTGTACGAATAAGTATAGGAACCCAATTTAGTGGACATAACTAGTCATAGTATGCCATAAAATATATCTAAGTCATACTATCACCGGCAGGTACAATCTAGTCTCATCCACAAATACCATATAGTAAAAAACTGAATGAATAAATAAGTCTCAGAATCCACTAGAAAATAAAATCTAGTAGAGAACAATCCACGAAAAATGAGTACAAAAGAATAATGAAAGAATACGACTAAGCAATAAAGAAATAGTTCGGGCATCAGCTAACTAGGTAAAGATACCCAAGATACTAAGTAACTGTCGTCCATGATGCTCAAGGAAACTCTTGTGGCTCCACCGCAAAGTCCTCGTCTGCAAAATCTTCAACTCCATAGTCCGTCGGGTAAAAGTGCTCGTCTAGATCTGGAAAAGGTTCCAGGTCCTCAGAGGGACATAACAAGTAGATAAAAAATTGACATACATAAAAGTAAAGCAGTAAACAGTAAATAGGATAACTAAACCATATATGGGAAATACACTCAAGACATCTCTAGTGTCGCATAATGGGGGAAAATAGAAGAATCATTCATCCCACCAGACGTTCAACAGAACTCGGGGGTACACCAGTTACACTATTTACACAGTAAGAAACAAAAATCCTATACGCTCACTACTAGATTCTCCCATTCTAATGTACTACCCGAACCGTATACGCGGTGCAGACGTAACACAACAACGTCAATAAAATCTAAAAAAGTTGGCCACACACTATATAAACCCTCTGACCCAAAATCTAGGTTTAGGGATTTATTTAGAATAATTATTGGAGTTATTTAATTTACCTCTTTGACTTTTGATTTGATTGTTGTACATTACCGTTGTTTAAATATCTAGAGCACTACACTAGCTTTTGCCTTCTAACAAATTTTACACCCTTGACCTAGACGTGCCAGTCTTCCATTCCGACCTTTGTGTCACTCATAAATACCTTTTCTTGTGCTTTATTTTAATCGTACAACATTCTTCACACAATATCTAATTCGAACCAAAACTTTGCACCTATGTCCATTCCAATCAAAATTGAAGATACAACATCGATCCGTTTCTTACAACCCAATATATGATCATAATCTATTCTGAGTCTACTATGTCTTTGACACTTGTGTTACCCCCAATTGAGACCCCATGCACTTTCAATTTATTAAAGAAAATCTATGACACAAATTTTATTTATTTTGGGGCAACCTACTCAACCTAACCCAAAAGTTGACCAAACATCAACCCAAATCCACACTCACACCCTCATGGCTCATAAAAAATATCATACACCAATTTTCCCTACTACAACACACCATATATGGCATTTTTCCATATTCAATCTACTTTTTCCTCTTTGTGCAAGTCCTAAACTATTGGGGACTTTTACACAAATAACTAGCCATGTGTCTACCTCCTATTGGTTAGAGCAAATGAAGAAAAACCCATTTTGGTGAGGCTTGACCGGTCATACAACTCCCTCTCTCCTTTTTGAATGGTACTATGGATCATCATCCAACCACACTCAATCCTAGCCCTCCATTGAAACCCTTACCTATCCCAACCACACATTTCCTTCATGACAACACCCATATCCCTAGAAATAGGGGGCAGCCGACCCTAATCCCCACACATCCCCCTCTCCTCTCCTTCATTTAATACTCTCTCCCCCCTTCCTTTATTGATCCAATCTTCTCTTTCCTCCTCTTCTATCCTCATTACAACATCACCACCCTCTCTGCCTCATACCCGACACAACCACAGTCCGACCACCATTGCCAATACCACCCGACCACCATAAACACCATCACCCGACCACCACCTCCCTCTTGTCCGCCCTCCTTGCTGTCGAATACAACCAATCCATACCATAACCACCCTCACTACTGAATTCGACCACACTACTATCTCCTTCCTCCCATCAACAACCCGACCACCACCCCCACCTTGCTCAGCTGTTGTTCTTGGAATTGCTGCAGTTGCAGTTTTATTGCTATTGTGCTACCTCCTTCGAGATGCCCCTTTAATCGAGCACCACCACAGCACCCCCACCAAGGCCAGGCGAGCCTCCCTACCACCTACAGCCGTCGGAGACGGCCGGACCGCCGATTAATGAGCCCCCATTCCCGAGCTTCAAGTTTCGGTCCAGACTCGATTTCCCTCCTTTGCGATTCAATTTCTTCCTCTCCGCTCAACAAAATTTTGATCCAATTTCTTTGGTATAATCTCTATCTAACCCTCTTCCATCGCCTTAAAATAGTTGTTTTAGCTTGTTTTAGATTGGTAGCTATTTGAGTGCCAAATTCATGAAAAATAGTTTTCTAAAACTTGAAAAAGCATTTTGATACGGAGTTGGTCCTTTCAAACCGGATAACCTCATCGCGTATCGATTGTACCGAAAGGCGTGTACGGAGTTTGGTCGCATGTACGTGACAAAATTGATCTGTATAGGTCAAAGGTCCCCGTATCAGCACTTTTCCAAATGTCCCAAATACTTTGTGTACGCTCGTCGTATCGTAACAAAATTGGCGCCATTGGACTCGCGGCGTTCGACTTTTTCTGTGACCCAAGTTTTGTCTATTTTTGAGGAAGTGACCGGATCACCGTTTCGTGGGCCCCACGATCCGTTCCAACGAGCGTTTTCTTGATCGGCTCATAGGAATCCGAATATGGACAAACTGTTGAGTTTGTATCATCATTTAGAACTTGTTTGACCTATAATATGCTAATTTTAGAGACCTTTATTTTTGGCACACGGGGGCCACCTATGGATCCCGTGTTGACTAGAAATTACTTTTTTTCCCCTGTGTCCAAATTGGATATATGGATTTTTTTTTTGAGTATCTCACTCACTCTGGGACTGTTGGTGATATTTGTGACAACATCCGGAGATATCTGCTCTAGTTTCCTTTTTGTGCTGCTACTTCCTTGGCGAGTTCATGCTCAAATCTTTGCCTGGCTTTCAGGCAAGTATACCTTGCCTTGTTGCACCATTAAATTCAGTTAGGACTTGTGTTTAAACTAGTGTCTAGTGGAGGAAGGCGTTGACATTAGGACTTATGGTTGACCTAGTATTTGACTTAGTGTATAGTGTTTGACCTAGTGTTTGACCTAGTGTTTGACTTAGTATTTAAATTCACTCGGGTGCAGTCGACAAAGACGTTGACGTTAGGACTTGTGTTTGACCTAGTGTCATGCACCTAAAGTTATGGAGTTATCATTATGACTCTCCATGCCTTGACATGTATTATTGCATGTCACAGAGTGAGTTCATGTAGGAATGGGATCTTTATACTTGACTGGCCATCGGTGTGAGCAATACATGTGATGGTATTTAGCATAGTTGTATAGTTCTTTAGTGACTTGCAATATAGTACAAGATGTCCACATCATATTTGTTACTTGTACATTGGCATTGGGCGGGGAAAACACTTAGTAGGCGTATGGGACATACATTTGGCTACCTTAGTTTCAGAGTAAACTATAGGGTCGTGAGCCTTAGTGTTACCCGGTTATAGGCTATGTGTTACCCGATTATGGGCTATGTGTTACTCGGTTATGGGCGTATATGCTTGTCGATACATCCGACAGAGGTTACTAGCTGCACGCTATCATGATCGGTGATGTAGTCAGTATATACTTATGACATCCAGTTTACAGCTAATGCCATGTACTTAGCCTATGGCTTGACGCTACGCTTTATACCTATTACCTACCCATACGTACCAAGGTTGTCTTCAAGTGCATTTTACTTAGCTGGTTAGTTTACCCTCGAGTTTACACAGTATTTACTTTATAGCATGTACTTTTTGTATCTTGTTATGTCCCTCTGAGGACCTGGTTTCCTTCCATGTTATTTGAGCAGTTTGGATGAGACTTGATCTGGTGGTGTGTTGGACATCCTTGCTGGTATCATTATATCTTTTCTCTATTACAGTTATGTACTATTTTCCATTATGACTCTGCTATTGTCGCCTAGTATTTATAGGCCTATATTATTCACTTGGTCTATTCGAACGACTGCATTATTGGGCTACAAACTAATGATACGTATCGTTCCTTCTTGTAATTTATTTACCATGGATTGAGATTTAGTTTAGTTGTTGCATGTTAGAATTATTTATTTAGCTTGATCACTTGACCGTGGACAGCGTAAGTGCACTTCATCGGGTCCATTAAATTAGAAAGTCCTACGGAGTCGTTCCAGTTGGCCATTGCCATGTGTCAGGTCCTACATATTTTGGGACTGGGGCGTGATACACTAACTACTAACACAAGACGCGAACTCACGTATCGATATATGGTCGATACGCTAGTCCATGCACTCACTCACTCAGTGAACGTATTGAACAAGTGTCAGGTCAGAACATATCACGTACCATCACAATATACCAGGTAAGTCTGCTACTCTAAGACGCGTGCATACTACTAGCAAATAAAATAAGGCATAATGTACACTGAACAACACAATCAAGCAAGGTGTACTTGCCTGGCAATAGTGTGATGCTGGAATAACGCAAGACAACAGGTACAAAGATCCCAGTAAATATAGAAGCAGAACAAACGTCTCCAGATGCTACAATAAACATCACCAATATTTCTAAAATATAAGAAATATCTAGGATTGACTACCCATAAGTCCAATTTGGAACACAGGGGCTAAAATGGAAATTTCAGACCAAAGCGGGTCCACATGTGGGCCACTTTACACCAAAATATGTGCTAGTAGGAAAAGACTCTAAATAAGACAAATTATAGGTCAAACAAATCATAAATGATGATACAAACTCAACGGTATGTGCAACTTTGGATTCCGGTGAGCCGATCACAAAATCGCTCCTCAAGTCAAACAGTGGGGCCCGCAAAAAGGTGGTTCGATAAACTGTCTCGGAATTGCGTGAAACTTGGGTCACAGGACTAGCGTGATACCACGATCCGTTGGCGTAAGGTTCGTGGCAATCCGATGAGCTCACACAAACAAATTAGGTAATTTACAAAATACTGATATAGGGGACTTTCGATGGATACAGGTTGATTCTGGCACGCACACACCTCCAAATCAACTTTCATAAAATTTTGCACGTCCGGATATACCATACGCTCCTTTTGGTCTAACTGGTACGCGATGAGGTGGTCCCGTTTGGCAGGGCGCACTCCGTATCGCAAATTTTTGGATTTTAGAAAACAGATTTTTGGTCGTTTTAGAATCAGAATAATTTAACCAATATTGCAAAATAATAAAAACTAAAAGAACAAAAATAATCTTGATTATTCTGTGAATAAGTTCTTTCAATTAGATTTTTTAAATATTGAACGAGTTGGTAGAAAACTGGACAGGAACATGAGTGGTTGGATTGATTTCTAAACTATTTTGGAACAGTTTTTCGTCCAACTTGGGATCAATATTTCTTCCAAACTAGGACACCCAAATTTTTCCCACTTGGAGAAAATCCTAGAGGTTCGTGTTATAAGCGTGTATGAAGAAATTGTTCAAAAAAATATGTCGAGATGAGGGAGAAATAATACCGCAAAGTTGGGTCTTGGAGCAGTGCAACTGTCGATTGCTGCTGTGCACGTTGCGCACACGAGCGTTCGGCCGACGCGGCTCTGGCCGCGGCGGCGGTGGTCGTCGGGGTGACCGCGGGGAAGGAGGAGAGGTGAAGAGTTAGGGTTAGGATTTAGGTTTTGGATATCATTATATATATAGAGAGGGGGGGAGCGGATCCGAGTGACTACAAGGTCGGGGCTGGGTAGTAGTACGAATATGATTTTATTTCCTTTTCTTTCTTATTTTATCTTCCTTTTTTTATTTATTTTAACAAAACAATATCTATGTATATATATATATTTATATACATTTAGATAAGTTTATATAAAAACAAATTCTAAAAATATATTTGCACACAAAATAACTTATAGGAAATTTATAATATTTTAACATAAGATAAATAACAATAAAAAAGTAATTTTGGGGAAATAATTTTAAATAATTATTTTTACAAATAATTAAATCAAAAAATTTATTTTTCAATTAACTAAGAGAATAATTTAAAGAAATTCATCATTTAAATAAATAAATAAAACTTAGAATACAAAATAAAAATCAGGGGGGAAATGATGAATTTAAAACTAAAGCACGATTTTTGAAAACAAGAGAAGGCAATATGGTAGAAGTGGTCATGTACGGAATATCATATATCAACTTGGGAAGAAAAAATGTAAATCATGCATTACTTCTAAGGAACGGTCTGGTCTGGTTTAAGCAAGGTGATATAGCACGAATGAGTTCCATCACATGAAGGGCTTGCACTTGGAATGAGTGGCAAGGAGACACGGTAGAGAAGATGATTACACGGTATGAAGTGACGTTTATAGGACGGAGGATGAACTGTCACAACTTGGTTAAATGAATGATCTTAAGTTATATATGACCTAATGATCTAAAAAGGATGTCCCTCTTTTCTATAAATTTTCCAAAGCCACTATGGCCTACATTTATTTTTATTAAAGTCGTCCAAGTTTTAAATCCTCCAAATTCGTATCTAAGTTAAGCCAACTGCAACTTTCTAATTTTTTAAATAATATCTATTCATATCCATCACAATCTCTTCAAAATTAAAATAATCGCTGTTTAAATCAAAATTTAACCTATCGTAATCTCTTCTCGAATTTCAAATAATAAAAATCTAAATTTAAGTCAAATCTATATTACCTCTTCAAGATTTAAATAATCCACATCAAATTTTAAATCACGTTCCAAGCTATCATAATTTCCTCTAAAATTTAAATAACCAAACAAATCTATTCAATCAAATCTTATTCCATGTTTCAAAAGTATGAATTTTGTAGCCATCAAATTCTAAATCCAATTTCCCTCATCAATATTTCAAATAGGTGATTCAACAATCAAAATTTAATATCTAATTCAAATCATTAAATTATAGAATTTTAAATCCAATCTATCTATGTTCAGGTTTAAAATTCTATATGTATCCTCAAAATTTAAATCGACAATTCAACCTCCAATATTCAAAATTTGAATCATATGCTCAAATTATAAATATTTGGTCCGCAATATCAAAATCTCAAAATTCATTCTCTAAGGCATTCTTATCTTTAAAGTTAAATCCTTATCATGATATTTATCCTAAAAAAATTCTCAAAATTAAATGACTTAAATATCTCAATCTTATCTAACTTGATCACGATCTAAGATTTTTACCTTCGTATAACATTTGGCTCTAGTTGACAATGCAAGTTCTACCCAACTTATAATTTACTTATCTTTTATAAACATCAGACTAAATTTTTTTTCTCAATATGACCTAATTTTGCTTACTAATCCTCGAAATCATAACACAAAACTTATCACATATATGCCCTTAATTACAAAAAGATAGTCACAAGGTAATATGATTCACCTTTAGGGTATACATAGTACTATCCGGGTGTCAAACTTATATCAAGTATGAGCGTTCATCTTTTCGAAATAGGGGAAGACGGAAAACAACAATAAAGAGTTCAAAGAGGGGGTGATAGAATACAAGTACCAGGTTCAAGGGCGATCGAAGAATTCAAAAGAGTATTGTCAAGGCAGTTGTATATTAAAATCCTTTTTTTGATAAATTCCTATTTGTAGGCTCGTATCTATATAGTTATGGAACTGACACGATATGCTAGAGGAAAAGTATATTCGTCTAACAAACTAAGTCAACTATATCTCAATCTACGTAAATTAGTCATGCAAAGAGCGAACCAAGTGCACTAAGGTTGATCAGACCATATTACACTTATTCTAATTAGACAATGTAATATATATGTCATGAATAGCTCGATAAGGAATAAGCTTACAAAACTAGGCTGTAATAGCAGCATGTGTCAAGATAGTCCAAAAATATAAGTATGTGGGATTATGATTATGAAAGTATAATAGTTCAAGTTTATCAGGAATCTAAGACTCGTCCGGTGTTTGTGCCTCTACAGTTGTCATGCAAACTTCTTGTCTAAGTTTTTGGTCGACCAAATGGGGGTATGGGCCTCTAAAGTTCTACAGTATAGCTAAATTCTATCTTTTTATGTTAGCATATAGTTAGTGTCATTCAATTATACTTTATTAATGGGTCAAAAGAACTATGGTATACTAGGTTGTGGAGCATGCTACCAAACTCATAAGAATCAACTAATACTGTAACTGCCTTATGGGAATTCTACAAAATAGTCTTGTTCTTGTAAATAAAGCAGAAACACTTATTAGGGTATACGAGGGAAAGATCTTGGCACTTATTAGGGTATTCCATTGCATTATAAAACTTCATAGATAATGGTCATCTTAAGTCTTACACATAGTTCTTATAGAATAAAAGGGTTAATATTAAGAATGGAGAAGTTTTTGGCTCTCAAGTGATAGAGAATATGACCTATATTGAGATATGTGGAACATATTACTTGATTTAAAACTAAAGGATAATCATAAAATCATAATCTAAATGAACTGCTCAAACTATCAAGTTCTAACTACTAAGCACAAAATTTAAAATTTAAGATTAACAAACTACAATCCTACTAACTACATATCCTAACATAAAGGAATCACTTGGCCAACAATTAGAAGGGTAAGGTGGCATGATTCGATTTCTATCATCGTTTAAGGTCAACGATTATGGAACGAGATTGTGACAGTTACGTAGGAGAATAATGAGTATGCCTTAAGGAGAAAAATGATTGGAAGAAGAAAATACTAAATAGTTATTGGATTTAGCGAACGTGGCACGATTTGAAAGATGAAAGGAAATTTTAGTCATTGCATAAATAGTAAGCGTTAGGTTTCAGAGAAACAAGATATGAAACTAAATAGAGAGACTCTTGATAATATCATGGTTTCCTATGGGAATATGGTACGCTAGTCTCTGTGTTTGAGGTATTATCAAGGAAAATGTTCTAATCATTCAATAGATTTTAATTGGGTAAAGAGCTATGACAATTGATCTATGATAGAGGGAGGGATTAACTCAAGATGGGAAAGTATATAGACAGTTGGATGAGATGGCACGGTCGGTGACTCATGAAGACTCAAGTATGACTCAACGATGATCATAGATTCTAGGGGATCTACTAAGCTGAAGGTAGAGTACCCTTGCTCTTACTAAGGTATTGGTTCATTCCTCTTAGTTTCCTAAGGTACTGCTATGCTAATATCAAGACAAGAATCTAAATTTATAGTCCTCTAATATTATCTCACTAGGAAAGTTAGATTTAGTCCTAATATTTAACCTTGGATTTCTATTGGTTTCTCAATGCTAGGATCAAATAATATGATCAAATTTTTTACTAGCCCTAGTAGTGTCTATACTACTCTCAAGTCATTCCTAAATATATCAAGGGATAATGGTCAATCAATTTACATGTGTTAGATGCTGGGGTTCATTAGGTATGCTAAACTTTTCGGAGCCGCCAATATTCTAATTTATTTTTCTTAGTAGGTTTGCTATCATAATTATCTTCTAACCCTAACAACAAGGATTCCTATATTCTAGTAGAAGGCTATATACTCAAGAAACTATTAGAAAAGTACACTAAATAGAAAGAGGTGAGGAAACAAGGATACCGTTGTCAAGAGAATTAAGCGAGTATAATTTTGAAGGTCAAGGAAGGTAGGTGAGTACAAGAATTCAAAAAATAAATAAAGAGGGAAGTCAAATATGTAGATGAGATCCGATACTCTAATCCTATATACAGGCTTGCTCGGTATAGGAACGTAACCGAGATAATATACTCTCGACCTGTATGAGCCATCGCTAAAAATATGTCACACCCCAGTCCCAAAATACATAAATGTCAGCTTTACGAACAAGTATAGGAACCCAATTTAATAAACATAACCAGTCGTAGTATATTATAAAATTTATCTAGTCAAAGTATCATGGGCAGGTAAAATCTAGTCTCATCCATAAATATCACAAAGTAAAAAACTGAATGAATAGAAAGTCTCAGAATCCACTACAAAATAAAATCTAGGGAGAACAATCTATAAAAAATGAGTATAAAAGAATACTGAAAGAATACAACTAAGCAAAAAAAAAATAGTCTGGGTGTCAGCTAACTAGGTAAAGACACCCAAGACAATAAGTAACAGTCGTCCATGATGCTCATGGAAACTCCTGTGGCTCCACCTCAAATTTTTTGTCTGTAAATTCTCCAACTCCGTATTTCGTCGGGTACAAGTGCTCGCCTGGATCTGAAAAATATGCCAGGTCCTCATTGGGACATAACAAGTACACAAAAAATTGACATGCATAAAACTAAAGCAGTAATAGTAAATAGGGTAACTAAACCACCTATGTAAAATGCACTCGAGACATCTCTAGTGGCGCATGAGGGGGAAGAAATAGAAGAATCAGTCATCCCACCAGGCTTTCAATAAAACTCAAGGATACACCATTTACACAGTAAGAAACAAAAATCCCATACGCTCACTTGTAGATTCTTTTCTTCTAATGTACTACTCGAGCCGTATACGCGGTGCAAACGTAATGCAATAACGTCAATAAAATCTAGAAAACTAGTCTACACACTAACTACTAACACAAGAAGTGAATTCACGTATCGATGTACGGTCGTTATGTTGGTCCATGCACTCACTCACTCAGTGAACATATTGAATGAGTGTCAGGTCAGAAGATACCACGTACCTTCATAATATACCAGGTAAGTCTGCTACTCTAAGATGCGTGCACACAACTAGCAAATAAAACTAGGCATAATATAAACTGAACAATACAATCAAGCAAGGTGTACTTGTCACCCTCAATTTTCCAACTAGGGGTAGTTTGGTAATTTGGCATGGATAAATAATTTTAGGAATAAATTTATTAATATTAGTGTGTTATAGTAATTATTTGATGATTGTATTAATTATTTAATTATTAGTGAGTTATAGATTAATTGTGACTTATAGTAATTATTTTTGTTAGGAGGCTAGTCAGTTAGACTTGTCACTTGTAAGCCAATTAGACTTGTCATGACAACTAGTGAGCCTAACTTGGACCCAAGCCCATTAGACCATTCTCACTAATTAATTAATAAGAATTAGCTTAATTAGAATTAGTTAGAAACTACACAAATAACCCTCCCTAATTATTTATTCATAATACATCATGGAGGGTACATGGGACATTTACAAGTGATTTGGAAAAGGGGGAAGGGGGCCGACCACTACTAGAGGGGGCTCTCCTCTCATTTGCATTTATTCTAGATCTAGAAATTATATCCCCAATTTCTAATCATTTTCTCCATTGAATTCTCACTCAATTCACCTATATTTTCCCTTTTATTCTTATTCCACATGGAGCTTGGAGCTTGAAGAAGCAATGAGCACAAGGAGGAGGAGCTTGGGTGGAGAGATCGTGTCCGTAGAAATTATTTATTAGAAAACCATCTCCCAATTGGTAATTTCTGAATTTTCTTTTCATTATAACTTCTAAATTATGCATTTGACAATTAGGAACTATCCCATTCATAGGGCTACCAATAGGAACAAATTCTAGGCCAATTGGTTGTGTATAGAGAATTTTATATAGATTTGTGTATGTATTTTGGGAGAATTATGAGATTGACACATCAAGTGTGAATCATGACGCTAATTTAGTTATATTAGACTTAGATCAGGGTTGTGAAACTAGCTACGTATCCATAATTGGGCACGAGTAGGCCGTATCGCGATACGGTGTGATACGTTGCGATACAGAGCCTATTTTGGGTGTTTTGTGCAATTACTCCTCAATTCTCATTCTATCAAGTTATTTTAGTTGTATTATGATATATTATATAGATATAAATGCTAAATATGGGGAAATTGTGGCTTTTGATACTTGAGTTGGAAATGTATCATGAGTATCACAATTACGCACTCCAAGTGTTTAATCATTTGACACTAGTATATATGTATATAGATATATAGTGCATGTGTGTATTATATACATATATATACATAATTATAGGCATATCAGTGTATATATATATATGTGTGTGTATGAATTTATGACTGAGAGTATATGTTTGTGACTAATGTGAGAGTAAGGGGGAACTTCCTGTAACTGAGATCAGTGACAAACATATATATATATATAATATATAATATATATATATATATATATATATAATGTGTGTGCATTGGTAAGTGAGGGAGTAAACTCTGTTACCAGATTAACAGAGTGTGTATGTTGTGGATATTCAGTTGAGAGTGGGTGTGAACTATGCAAGTGCAGTGGTTATGAAGTGTTTGTGTGTGTGTGTATATAATAACTGGTGGTGCTCAGTCCATAAGTATGTGAATTGATATCAGTTGTAGTCATGTATGGGTGATGCAGTTAGGTGTAGGGGTTTACTAAGATAATTGATTATAAGAATAGATGTTTGAATGTGTAGCAGTAGATATCAGTTAAAGTAGGGCTCATGTAACCCTGAAATAAGGACATTAGATATAAGCAGCAATAACAGCTATGTGAGAGGGGATGAGTATCAGGTTTGTACCTGATACTATAGTGTCCAACACTGTATAAGGGCTGTAGGCAGTTAAAGGTAGCTTTGTTCAATAGTTGGGTCAGTGCACAGGTTGAATCAGGACCCAGGCAAGCAATGTGAACTGTAATTCACTATAGGTAGTTCAACTCAAGGTTGACTGCTGCATTGGAGTTGAAGTGAGATTGTGTCAGTGGTGATGTGTTCGGTAAGGTAGCAAGGCTAGAGAGAGAGTTGAGTATCACAGTTGGAATGCAGGATCTGTACACAAGGGTGTATATATGTGTTGCTCGAGCCATAACTGTAGTGCAATACCTGGGAATGTCAAGCTTTGTAGAGCAAAGAGTGTGAGGGGTTTGCCATGATTCCTTTTTAGTAAAGCATCAACTATGATACTTGCATAGATAACCTCATATAGGTAAGTATCGGTGTTGGGAAGTGGAGATATTGGGTATTTGGATACCTGGTACTTAGGATATTGGTTGTGTGTGAATACATTGGAGTGAGATATTTGTGTCAGTGCACATAACTAGGAGAGTATATTAGATATGTTAGTATGTAACTAATGCTAGGTTAGAGTGATGTCTGTTTTGTCTTGTAATAATTAGGAGATCAGAGTCAAGTATCAGATTCTGGATATTACTTGATATTGAGTTTTGGACATTTAGAACATGAATGAGTTATAAGGCTAGGTAGCAGTTTAGTAGGGTATAATTGTAGATACTTGTATATATTATATTTTACTAACTAGTATAAGGTATTCCTTATATACTTAGGTAATGATCTATTTTAGCTAATACTCTAAGGTAATATCTAGTATAGCTAGTACAAGCTATGTATTAGCTAGTTAGTGATCAGTATAGACTAATAACCTTAGCATGAACCTAGTTTAACTAGGAATGGCCTAGAAGAGCATGTTAGTGCATTCTTTAACTTAATTCTCCTCATTACACCATTTAACATAATAATTCTTAAATAGGATTGTGTGACACCAACTTGGACATCGAGAGACACATTTTGCTCAGGACTTTAGGCGAGTACATCTCTTTGTTAGTTTTTATTTCATGATAGTATATATGTCACATGTTCTAGAACTGTTTACTTATTTTTAACACAGTGGCTACACGAACTGATACTATATGAATCATGTAAGGAGATGTTATCCCCTACCGTATTCAGCGGGTACTTCTTCACATGTATTTTATCGTGTGTATCTGGTATTGATTATCGTATACTTTGTGTTCACACACTGCTCGTGTTCAGTGTGCTTATATTCGTGTTTGTAACGTGTCGTGATTGGATCCATGGGTATTGGTTGGAGACGGAAGAGTAGAAGTTGGTTATGTGATCAAGCCTAAGTGTATTTGTGTACATGTCGATTACATATCATACGTGTAATCGAGTTACCATATTGTGTTCGTGTTCAACCCAAACTGATCACATAATGAACTTGTACTCTATGGCACATTAGCTAGTGTTATCTATTTTCATTACTTGTAGTTATTCATATTACCTGTTCTCTACTTTCCAGTAGATTTCCTATTCACTCTAGTTCATTTCATTTCCTATTGCTAGTTATCTTGTATTCTTTTCTATTATCTGTTATATATGCTCTATTATGAATTTGAAACAGCTTTCAGAGGTATGTACTTTGCTCCAATCCTGACTGGATATATTTTTCAGATGATTCGCTCGTGAACCAATGTCACATATACTACGGACCGTAGGATGGCGTACCGTTAGAGGATACTCCCTTAGAGTAGGAGGACCCAGTGCCAGATACTGAGGAGGCTTAGACTTATTGTTTAGACTTGGATTAGACTTTTATTGAGACTTTTGGGATGAATATATTATTGTGAACTTGAGATTGTATTCAGATTCCTATTTCATCTTCTTATTCTATATCGTGCTTTATCTTTCTTAGATTGATATTGTGATTATCGTTTATCATTATCATGTCATTATATTGTTCCTCTGTTTTGAGTGGATATGATATTGACAGGTACCTTACGTATATTTTATGAGATATTTAGATAGTATGGCTGACCTAGACAATATTCTTCCACCAATGCTGCGACGTAGGCTGGGTGTTGTTCACTACTCGTGCCCTTATTCCGGGTGGGGGTCATTACAGTACTTGCCTAGCAATAGTTTGATGCTGGAACAACACAAGACAACTGGTACAACGATCCCAATAAATATAAGAGCAGAACAAAAGCCTCCAAATGATGCAATAGACATCACTAAAATTTCTAATATATAAGAAATATCTAGGATTAACTATCCATAAGTCTAATTTTGAACACAGGGACTAAAAGATAATTTTGGGCCATAATGGGTTCACTAGTGGGCCACTTTGCAACCAAATGTGTGCCTGGGATAAAGGTCTCTAAATCAGACAAATTATAGGTCAAATAAATTCTAAATGATGATATGAACTCAACGGTATGTCCAATTTTGGATTCTGGTGAGCCGATCACAAAATCACTCGTCAAGTCAAACCGTAAAGCCCGTAAAATGGTGGTTCGGTCAACTGTCTCAAAATCGCATAAAACTTGGAACCAGCATGATACCACAGATCAATTGGTGCAAATTTTGCAACGATCCAACGAGTTCACACAAATTAATCCGATAATTTATAAAATACTGATATATGGACTTTCGACGGATACGGGTTAATTTCGGCACACACGCACGTCCAAATAAACTTTCGCGAAATCCCACACGTCCAGATATACCATATGCTCCTTTCGTTGTAACTGATATACGACGAGGTGGTCCCGTTTGGCAGATCATACTCCATATCGCAACTTTTTGGGTTTTAGAAAACAGGTTTTTTGTTGATTTGGAATCAGAATAATTTAACCAAGATTGCAAAATAATAAAAACTAAAAGAATATAAATAATCTTGGTTATGCTATGAATAAGTCTTTTTAATTAGATTTTTAAAATATTAAACAAGTAGGTAGAAAATTGGACACGAACAAGGGTGGCGTGATTGATTTCTGAACTATTTTAGAATAATTTTTCGTCCAACTTGGGATCAATTTTTTTTCCAAATCAGGACACCAAAACTCGTCTCACTTAGAGGGAATCCTAAAGGGTCGTGTTGTGGTCATGTACGAAGAAACAGTTCACAAAAAGATACGGAGATCAGGGAGAAACAATACTGCGAAGTTGGGTCAAGGAGCAGTGCAACTACGGACTGCTGTTGTGTGCATTTTGCACGCGTGCGGTCGGTCGGCGCTGCTTTGTCCGCGACGGCGGTGGTCGTCGGGGTGGCCGAGGGGAAGAAGGAGAAGTGAAGAGTTAGGGTTAGGATTTAGGTCTTGGTTGTCATTATATATATATATATATATATGTTAGGGTTTAGGTCTTGGTTTTTATTATTATTATATATATATATATATATATATATATATATATATATATATATATATATCGGATTTGAGCGGCTACAGGGTCGGGGCTTAGTAGTAGTAGGAATATGACTTTATTTTCTTTTCTTTCTTATCTTATCTTCCTTTTTTTATTTATTTTAACAAAATAATATATATATATATATATATATATATATATATATATATATAAACAAATTATAAAAATATATTTGCACTCAAAATAACTTTTAGAAAATTTATAAATAAATAATACTAAAAAAAATAGTTTTGTGGAGATAATTTAAATAAGTATTTTTATAATTAATTAAATCAAGAAATTCATTTTCCAATTAACTAAGAGATTACTCTAAAAAAATTTATCATTTAAAAAAATAAAAAGATACTTAGACTACAAAATAAAAATCAGGGGGGTTTATAGTGGAGCACCCCCAAAAGCTGCTAAGAAAATCCCTACCTGGACTGGTTAAACGATCCTCTGAGAGAAGGATGGCAGAACAGTCGCTCCGATCTTCTTCTGAGGTGACGAAGTAACTGACCTCACCGAAACAGCTCCAGAGCACTGCGATCGGGTCTTCGGCGGCGTCGTGAAGATAGATTCAAATAAAGGAATAAATATTACACAAGATACGATAGCATCATGGAAGGACAGTAATATTTTAAAGAAAGTAATTATTTTGAATGATGAAGATAGCAAATTCAATAGATTAGAAATCTTTCTAGTAGTAATTGAGTATCCTCTCATCCTATATCTCTAGTCCTATATCCTATAGCAGGCTTGTAGTAATATTCTAAGTCTGAGTACCACTATTAAGACCTGCATGAGCCACCACAAAAATGTGTCACAACCTGCACCCGGTATAAGGGCACAAGTACGTGGGTAGGTCCAGCCTACGCCACAGCATCGACAGTAAAATATTGTCTAGGTCAACAATACTATCTAAACATCTCACCCAATATATATAATGTACTTGTCAAGATATCTCAACTCCCAAATGGAGAAAAATATGATAATATGATAATGGTGAACAATACTCAATTACAATAATAAACTAGAGGAAGATATGGCACGATATGGAATAGAAGGAAAGAATAAAATCATAATACATCTGAAGTCCAAGTCTAATCTCAATACAAGATCTGAAATAATAATATAATGTAAAGCGTCTAACTGATATAAACAATATCATAAATAAACTAACTAAGTCTCAACGACTGCTGGTAGTAACTCCATAGGCTATACGGGTGCTAACTCAACTGGTTCGCCATCATGTGGTTCGTAGTGTGTAGGATACCACTCCTCTAATGAATCATCTAAAAAATATATCCAGTCAGGATTGGAGCAAAGTACAACCGAATTAGCAGTTCCAATAATTGACAGAAACTATGAAACAATAATAGCAATAAAAATAAATGATGGAAGTAACTCAACTAGCAAATATCACGAGAAGAAGCTTCATGGTAAATGATGGCAAGAAACTAAAAGCAATATGGTAAAGAACAATAATATAATAAACTGAAATAAATGAAATAATATATAAAAGTGCCTTAAAATATTAGCAAGATAATATGATTGGATTTGGCCTAACACGGGCTATATATAAAAGGTAAGCTAGCGTGATCATGCGTGAGTTGTATGATCTGCCAACTATCACGGGCTACATTAAATCACAGGCTATATAAGGTATGATCATATATCCACTAATACTTTCCCAAACTCTCGACTAGTACACAGATCCAAATCATGACACGTTATAACACATATATCACAATGAAAGGTCTATAATATCATGCACTATGATCACGGTCTATATAATCACTAAGATATCAAGGTAATCAGTGAGTATTCACGAAGCACGACACAATGATCACTGAGTCATCATGATAATAATATCTCATGACTAAGATCCACGTATAATAATCCGTATAACCATTGTGTCAGGAATCAAGTATCTCAATACTAAATATATAAAACATAGAAGCTATCAAATAAGGAAACTATCAGAGAATGTACTAAAATGTAGTCCTGAGCAACAAGTATGACTCGTATCCGAACCGGTGTTACACACACCTAAATATAAAATACCATGTCAATTGGTGTAAATAAGTGATAAATGAGTTTAAATGTACTAAGGTATGATTTTTTGGCCATTTCTAGGTCATACTAGTTAAATTAGATGTTACCTAGATTTTTAGGTCCAAAACTAGCTTCTAGGTCGACTACTAGTCCATACTAGTAGTTATTAGGTTATATCTAGTTTCCTAAATTCATAACTTGAAGGTGATGGTTAATCTGGTAATCACTAGGTACTAGGCTACTATATATGCTAATACCAATATCTATAACTAGTATACATTCACTAATTGATATAGTACCCATATCTTATATATATACCTTATCATCTTAATAGCTATTAACTGAAACCTCTTAATTAAATAATATACTTAATACCCTCAATACTAAAACCTTAACTTATACCTTAGTATACATTAATATTAATACCTTAATTTAACTATGGTACCTTAACTAAGAATCTCACAACTTAATACCTATTACAATACCTTACTTAACGTATCTAATACACACTTACCTGCCAACCTATCCATAGCTTAATATGTTAGCGTGACCTGATACTGGCCTCATTCTTAATTGCATGCCTGATACCCTACTTACTTGGTACACCAGGTTTGCTACTCTCTCTATCCATGGATATATATCATGCCTTACTACTCCCTCTCTGATACCTTAATACTAACTGCTCTAATCATATCCACTCTTTGTGTGGCATGCTGCAACCCGAGTAATTTGGACCTAGCTACTATAACATCCCAGACCTGAGCCTAAGGAGGCCTGTACACTTACATGACAATCACTAATAGAACTCATACCCAAGCCCTCCACCGATTAGTTCCCTCATCTGGTTATACTTTCAACCAGTAAATAACTCACTGCTACTGATCTTCAAGTGCACTGATTGAGCAGTGCACACCTTAGCATTGATGCCACTGCCTCTAATCTGACACCAACCATCCCCTAAACTTCCAGTCCTTCCTTCTCACTGTTGTAGCTGCCTGTGATTCTTGTTCATGTGATTACAGCTACTACTGTCCTATTGGTGTAGTACACCCCATCACTGCTATACATATGCCACTGCCTGACCCTATTCTACTACCTGCAACTGAACACCAACAACCCTATCTAATACACTAATAATTAATGGATCACCAACTCAGTTGCTTCCCTCTATCGACTAATACACTCCTGTATTAGTGTACCATATGCTCATAAACCTCTAAGCCTCTCCTATGGCTTCTCGTTCACAATATACTGACACACAAACATCTTACTGTCAACCTTCCTTCTCTCATACAGTTAACACCATAAACACATAACATCAATAACATACATATCATATAAGTATAGATATTTATATATATACTAACATATATTTGTATATATACACAATAGACTTGCTAGTGTGTCATTAAATCAAATATCTAGTGTTCACTCCTCACGATACTCATGATACACTCTCACTAAAGTATCAAAACTCATAATACATTACAAATACCTATTTTTTATGCTTTTACAAGACCCCCATCAAAGTTTCCAAAATGACAAGTTTGTAATACTTATAAAGAAGTATGGTCGAGCACTATTGGCCGTATATGAAGGGCATACTGCATAGTCCCATGGCCGCATAGTTGTCTTTGACCAGGTTGTCAGATCATTAAATGAGAAGATTTGCTTTGATACTCAAGCGGATCTTTTGGAATTCTGTGTCGTTAGGGGATAAAGTGGCCAACGAACAAGGAGTCGCTGTCATTTGTCGTTGTTATGTGGATCAAGGTAGACTGCTGTCGTCATTATCCTTAGTCTTATATTTTGGTCTATATATGGGGGTTTAAGAGAGAGAAAATAGTTTTTCCTTGAACTTTCTTCTCCTCTTTATTTTTGTTGCTGCTATGGCTCCCAAGGTCGCCTCCTCTGCCGCCACTGCTGCTAAGAAATCCCCTAAGGGCAAGGGCAAGGCCCTGACTAAGGGGAAGGATGGTGCTGCTATGGCGGACCCTTCGTCGCTCCCTACCGACGTTGAGTTTCCGATCAAGGGTAGGTTCTATAGGGATGAAGCCAGATTCTGGACCGCATGTGCACAGTTTGGATGCATGGATACGTCTATGCGCTAATATTTTACTGTCGCATAGATAATCCTGTCCCATAGACGAGCTCAGCTGCATGGATGACTCGGCTGCATGGGTGCCTAGGCCGCATGACTAGCTTGGCAGTATCGATGCCTAGGCCGCATGACTTGCTTGGCTGAATGGGTGCTTGGGCCTCATGGTTGATCTAGTCACATGTGTACCTAGGCCGCATGGCTGACTGGGCCGCATGTGTATGCCCGGGCCATATATGTATATCTTCATTTATATTTCTCAATGGTTCTAATCTAACTCCTTTGTGGCTTTTGTAGTAATTTTGCCTACCACACCTTCAGGCAAACTGGTCTTCGGGCATAGCCCGCTACCCTTGAAAATGAATCTTGGAGACCTGGCTATGGCTCTGCAGATACAGTTTGACAAGGATCTCTTGCCCGAGCGACAACAAAAGATTGCCAAGAAGACTCCCTCTTTCTTGTTGGGTCAAATCAACTCGGGGGAGATCCTTGCTAAAGACGGGAAGTATTTCTTTATGAAGTCGTACTTCTTGTTTGGTGATGCACCAGAGTCTTCCCAATCCGAGATAGGGACGACCAGGGGAACTGGTATTCTACCTTCCATGAGACGGGGATGACTTTTCCTTCTTTCGAACGTCACCTGCCTCTATCGGCCCTGAAGGTGATGATGGGATTGCGGCGGATGGACTGAAACTTAACCCCTGAGAAACATGGGGGCCTCCTTGGCAATGTCCGGTGTGGGACTGGAAAGAACAAGCTGGAGTTTTATAGCGCAAAGGAGTCACCTTCGTACTCCTTACTGGGACTGAAGCCTGGTCTCGTCGGCAGTGACCTGGGACCAACCTCAGCGTATATGCGGCGGGCAGCTTCCTCCACCAAGTTTCTAAGAAGGGGACCTACCCCACCGGACAGTTGCAGGCTCTCAGCTGGGCGCATTACAACATCTCCTGGTGCCTCCTGACCTAGTGGATCTTGAAGAGATACGAGTGAAAACTCAGAGCTGCCGACTTATTCTTTGCCGTGAGGGGTACTTGTTATGGCTTGGAGGTGAACCGTCCCTGTTCGTTGCCCTGATGGACTTGTACAACCTTTGTACGGTGACCTTCTTTATGCCCAGCGGTGAGATAGGACTGTCCTTGCATGAGAAGCATGTCGTCTCAAAACGCCCTTGGAGCGATGAACCCTATAAAAATTTGTCACACCCTAATCCCAAAATACGTAGGACCAGGTATACGTACACATGTTCGCTTTACAAACAACTATAGAAACCCAATTTAATGGACCTAACCAGTCGTAGTACGTTATAAAATATAACTAAGACTCACTATCACAGACTGGTATAATCTAGTCTCATCCACAAAATATCATAGAATAGAAAACTGAATGAAATAGAATAAGTCTCAGAATCTACTACAAAAGAATATCTAGTGAAGAACATTCCACAAAAATGAGTACAAAAGAATACTGAAAGAATACAACTAAGCAATAACGAAATAGTCCCAAAACATTAAGCAACTATCATCCATGAATGAATGCTTAAAGAAACTCTTGTGGCTCCACCTTAAAGTCCTTATCTGCAAAATCTCTAACTCTGTAATCCGTCGGGTATAAGTGCTCATCGGGATCTGGAAAAGGTGCCAGGTCCTCAGAATCGACATGCATAAAAGTAAAGCCGTAAGCAATAAATAGGGTAACTAAACCATCTATATGAAATGAACTCGAGACATCTCTAATGGCGCATGAGGGAGGAGAAATAGAAGAACAGTCGTCCCACCAGGCGCTTCAAAGAACTCGGGGGTTACACAGTTGCACCATTTTTATAATACAGTAAGAAACAGAAGTCTCAAATGCTCACTAGCAAATTCTCCCATCCTAATGACCTATACGAACTGTATATGAGGTACAGACAGAATGCAACGACCTCAATAAAAGCTAGAACCCAAACTAACACCAACATCTAACACAAGACACAAACTTACGTACCGATGGCCAGTCAACACGCCAGTCCATGCACTCACTCAGTCACTCAGTGAACGTGCTTGAAAAAGTGTCAGGTCATAAGATACCACGTATCTTCACAACATAATGGGTACGTCTTCTACTCTAAGACACGTGCACACAGCTAAGAAAATAAAAAAATCTAGGCATATATAAACTGCACAATACAAACAAGCAAGGTGTACTTGCCTTCCAAGCCAAGATGCGATCACAACAATTCTGGTTCGGAGCTCTCCACAGGAATGTCTTGAACACCTACCGATTAATTATTACTCTAACTAGACTCTTACAATCAAGTTAAAATTAGGTTATTAACTAGTTCTTAATTCAACGTTGATTGCATATGCAAGTAATTAGCCCTCAAAATAATAGTAGTCGTTAAACATTACCGAAAATAATTTTTAAAGACACTAATTATCAAAAATATTAATTCTAGAATTTTTATTAGAAAATAAGATTTTTAGTGATAGTGTCATCTACTATAATTTCTGAGTCCAAAACTAAATAGAAACCAAAACTAGGTCATAACATGTTACCGACAAGTCAATAAAATTAATTTTTGACAAATAGATAATTCTAGAATAAATACTTAAAAATTAGAATTAAAATAATATAATATAATTTTAGATGTAGAAAAAATATATTTTTGGCTGGGGTTTAAGTAAAAAATTCCCAGGGTTAAGTTTTGTCAAAAATATGTCAACTTGTTACATAAAACACCTAGAATTCAAATTTTTCTAAATAGGAAATAAATCTGAATAAATATGATAAAATTAGTAATAATTATAATAAATACTATTTATTTTATCTATACCAAAATAATTAGGATTTTATCATCTACAAGTTGATCCTATTAGGGTTGGCAACCAAACTTGCTAGTATGCATGCAAAAAGGGTGATACATGGTTGTTGTGACATCATCGACATCAATTTTATATTTATGTAATAAATTTTAGAATATATATTCTGAAAAAATAGTAATTCACCTATAAAAATTAGATTTTTTATCTAATATTAAGTCCTAACAAAGTCCAAGGGTCTCCAACAAGCATACATCAAAATTGGTCAACTAGGTGACTTTTTATGCATAAAAAATATTTAAATCAAAAATAATATTTCTAAAAAATATATTTTAAAACTAAATTTAATATAGGTTAATAACAACATATATTAATTATCTACAAAGTTTTAGATGGTTCGATGGGGGGTTTTGGAGAAAACATAAAACTTGGTCACCATTCCCATTGTACATGCAATTCATTCCAAAAAAATAATTTAATAATCTAGAATAAACAGTAAAAATATGGATAAAATAATTTAACCATCAAATTTCTTTATTATTAACATGATTTAATCAAATTTTTTACCTATGGGTGCATACATGCATTCATGGGTTCATTTTTTACATACAAACACTAAAATAAACCCTACAATGAAGGACATGGCAATTGATTATAAATAAATATAAAAATTATTTATTTATATATAATAATAATTATTTAAGTAATTATACACATTAGAGAGGGTTTTGAGGAAGAAGAAGACTTACTAGAACAAGAAGGATGAAGAAGTAGGGTTCTTGGATGAAAGAGGTGATATTGTGTCTACGTGAAGGTGGGAGGGGTCAGCCTTGGTGTTGGAGGTGGCGGCTATGGTGATGGAGGAAGGAGGGGAAGAGGAAAATTAGGGTTTTAGATGAGAAGATTTTAGGTTAGAGTTTTAGAAGGAAAGAGGAGAAGGATAATATATATACACATATAGATATATAAGGAGAGAGAAACGGAGAGGGGGGTCGCGTAGATGTGCGCGGGTAGGAGGGGGTACCCGCGGGTACGGGGAGAGGGATAGGATTAGGATTAGGTTGGCAATTTTTTAGGACATTTCCTAATTAGTTTGTTAGTTATTTAAATGTCAACAACTAATCAATTAATTAATTTGACAAAGATTTTATTTGATTCTATGGGATTAAAATAGTAATAAATAAATAAATAAATCCTACAAAAGAGAAAAGTAGCCTAAATTGGCATGGAGGAATTATTGATTACTATTTAAAAAATATTGGATTGAAAAATAATCACAATAAATTATTTATATAAAAAAATCTAAATTTTAGACACAAGAAACAACGGTTCTTACGCTAGTGCCATACTAATGTTAAATGGTCGAATTTTAAACACAATAGATAAGTACTGTCGGCACCCGGGTCAGGTTCCAATTGCCAACAGCCAGAGTTATGCCAAGAATGTTGTACACCACAGCGAAGTATTATTGTACGGCAAACGCTCTGTCGACTAACTTCGATACGGAAAGAAGTTATATCGAAGGCACCATGCTGATGCCTCCGGATGCCAAAGTGCATAGGACGCCCAAGAAGGGCAAGGGAGTGGCCATGACCCTGATCTTAGAGCTGGACCCATCAACCGGGGAAGACACAACATCTTTGTCAGATGATCCCCTGCCTACCAAGCGTAAACCAAAGGTGGAGACACATCGTGCTCGCTACTCGGAGAGGGCAAGGACGAATGTGGAGCCAGAGCCGGAACCGACGGTAAAATCAAAGTCCCCTATGAACGAGACTGTGAGCAAAGAGTTAGTATCCCTTGCACCAATGGCTTCTGAAGCAGAGCCCACTTTAGATGCTATGGTGGTATCCTTAAGCCCTCTTAGTTTGATTCTGCCTAGTCCTGTATATAAATATCTCAGCTCTGGTCTATTTGAAAATTTACATACACAGGAGAGAAGGGATCGTCCCCGGTGAGGAGCCACTTCAATGGTTTCTTATGCCAAACCGGAATAGGAAACCTCTCCAGAGTTCGATATGGGTGCCTCAAAACCGGTACCTGAGACCACGGGAGCTCAGGTCTTGAGTGCAGCTTCAGCAGAGAGCACATATCTATGGAAGACATAGAAGCCATGGGGTTGGCTATGACAAAACTGGATGAGCTGCAACAGGTGTTGTCTCCATCTGGTATGATATTTCGTAACTTCACAAGATCAAAAATTTTCTTGCTTTATCTTTCAATTCTCCTAGTGAAGTTAATTACATGTTATTCTGGTTCTGTAGGCCCTGTCTCTCTCTTGAGAACCATTGATGTAGCCGTCGAGGAGGATGTCCTGGAAGAGGAAGAAAATGAACTTGTTCGGAAGGCACCCAAGTCTCTCCCCAGTTTTGGTGACAGACGTCATGTAGTGCCCCTATGGAGGCTGCAGTAGACGAGGTCCCTACTGTTGCGGGTCCTTCTGGTGCGGCGAATGCTCTCCCAACTATTTTTTTTGGGGGCTCGGAGGCTGAAGCCTCTCTAGATATTGGGGTGGTAAGCCGTCATGAGAAGGTTGTTCCCGATGTTCCCAGTACTGCAGTTGCTGGGTCATCTTTTGAGGCTGCCACAACGCTGTCTGGGGTTGGCGTATCGGCGGGAGTCGACACAGCAGGGCACCCCGGTACTCCTATCCAGAGTCGCGGTACCAGCCTACCATCTGTTGTGTAGTTACAGGGCATTCAGGAGTTCCATAGAAGATTAGATCACGAGCAGGATGGTCGGTCACTTCGTAGTTGTTGCTTCGCCCTCAGGATCTTCGAGCATCACCGTACGACCGGTTGAGCCTGTGGCTTCTTCCTCCTTCCATCCCCCTTTGACTTTGGCTACACTGGAAGATCTTAACTAGAACTTTAGAGTCTCCATTCGAATCTTCTATATATTCCTGAAAAAAAGGGGTCGAGGACGTGCTGGAGCACAATAAATCCTTCATTTGGGCAAAGCATATTGCCAAAGGCCAGGTCTACTCTCTGAGGGGTCTCCCTAGTTTCGAATATATGGCTGACTTCCTAGACCAAAGGTTGGTAGAGGTAGAGCATTGCCTGATGGAGCTATAGCAGTACCAACAGACACATATGGGGATGTTAATATCCCTTGAGTATAACGAGTTTTCGAAGAAGGTGGAGACATAAAAGGCCATTTTTGATTCCTCTATGGAAACTTTGCAGCATTACTTCCTGGACTTGTAAGAGAAGCATGGTCGGCTGAGCGATCTCAGAGAAGGGTGTCTCTCCTGGCGAAGGGACCTAACTGAGACTATTAGGAAGCTGCGGGTCGAGCTTGCTGTACTAGAGAATAGGCTGTAGAAGACCCAGAGAAAAGAGGAGGCAATCTGGGCCGGGGTGATCCAAGTGGTGAAGAACACTACTGGTGTTGAGGTTATGGTAGAGAAACTTGAGGACAACTACGATTCCTTCGCTCACTACGAAGATTCCGAAGTCATGACCAAAGAGGTTGAGCGTCGGGCTCAAGTGCGCTTGGATGGCCATATAACCCATCTCTATGAGCGAATAGCGGAGTTATGCTCTGACTCACAACACTAATAGCTCTTCCTTTGCTTTTTGTGCCTTATTTTTCCTTTGAGCTTGGGATCTTGACAATCCCTCAAATGTAGTTTGCTTTCAGTTTCTCTTCGTGCAAAGAAATAGAAGTTATTCCATTTATTAAAATTATTTGTGTAAGTTTTGGATACCTTACTAGAGGTAATATAAAAGTAGTACAATATTACAGTCTGTTTAGGATGTCCTACTGGGGGACTTAGGTGGACCTATTACTTTTTGCGTATTGGAGTACAAGTAGTAGGTTCGAGACAAGCCATGCCAGAGGTGATATAAACGTGGCAGGTTTTTTGGACTTAACACTGTTGGCGTACTTAGAGTTAATTACTAGTGATAAGTTGAGATGACAACCAATATCAGAGGTAATGTGAACGTAATAATCGATAGCCAAACCTAGGAGGTTTGCTTAGAGGTATAAAAAGACATGATAACCTCCACTGGGGAGGATGTGAAAATGATAGATCAGAGGTAACATATATGTTAGCTAATCGATAGTCATACCGAGAGGTTAGGCATAATCCCGGTACTCTTGGTGGAAGAAAAAGGAAATAAGCCAGAGGTTATATGGACGTGGCTGTTTTCTTTGGATGGATAACATGGTTAGCTCATAGTTCAGAGGTAATATGGACGTGAACTATTTGCTTTCTTTGAGGACATCCCACTGGGGGATCTTTAGTGGACTTATTACTTCTTGCGCACAAGGGTGCAAGTAATAAGTTCGAGATAAAACCCTATCAGAGGTAATATGGATGTGATAGATTTTGTGGACCCTATTAAAGGTAATAAGTTCAAGTAATAAGTTCAAGACAAGTCCTGCCAGAGGTAATATAGACGTGGCAGATTTTGTTGACTTAATACCGTTGGCATACTTAAATTTAAGTACGGGTGCTAAGTTAAGACGACAACCGATATTAGAGATAATGTGGATGTAATAATCGATATCCAAGCCCGGAAGGTTTGCTCAGAGGTAATATGGATATAAAAAACTCGGCCAGGGAGAAATGATAGGATAGTAGTTCAGAGGTAGTATGGACGTGAACTAGCATCCGAAAAACTCCCCGAGGAGTGGTTTGCTGAGTGTGGTCTACCCGAAAATAGAGATAGACCTTAGGGTTACTCCACTAGGAAGATTGTTAGAACGATAACTCAGAGGTAATATAGACATGGCTAGCATCTAACGAGACTAGTTTTTCAATGGTCCCTGCGGGAGTGTGCTCCACTGGGGCACTTTTGAGGATTCATTATCTGTTGCGTATCCAGGACTCCTAAATACCGATAATGTCTTGTTAAGGAAGGGCAATATCATACATAAGCACGTGCTAGAGATGAACAACAAAAGGTAGGCACCTTGTACATCTTTTTTGTCCTTATGGGGATAGGAAGAAGTACAAGCCTAGCCTTAGACATAGTACTTCTTCAGGAACTTACCATTGATAGGTATCAAGAGAAAATCTCTATTAGGTTTCGCAAGTCGGTAGGCGCCGTTGGAGAATACAGATTCTACGACAAACAGGCCTTCCTATTTGGGTTAAAACTTGTCGGCCGTCTTGTGGGTCATAACCATCGACCTCCTTATTGTCAAGATGAGGTCACCCACTTGGTAGGTCCTCTTCTTAACCTATTTATTGAAGGCTCCTGAGAGGCATGCTTGGTACAGCTCAATGAACTGTTGAGCTAAGAGGCATTTTTCGTCGAGAGCTTCTAACTCTTATAGTCGTCGACGGTGATTGTCGTTGACGGTTAGCCGGTTGGAGAGAGCCACTCGATGCGAGGGAATATGGACCTCTAGGGGGAGGACCACTTTGCTCCCGTAGACCAAGGAGAATGGCGTGCTACCAGTTGGTGTTCGGGTTGTTGTACGAAAGGCCCAGAGACATTCGTCGAGCTTCTCATTCCAATCGCGCTTGTTAGATGACAGGAACTTCTTGAGGAGCTTGATAATAGTTTTGTTGAACATCTCGGCCAGACCATTTGTTGCTGGGTTGTAGACAGTTGATGCTAAATTCTGAATTCGGTTATTATCACAGAACCGGTAGAAAGCATGGCTTACAAAATGTTGACCATTTTCATGGATGATCCTCCGTGGCAAGTTGAAGCGATATATGACGTGATACGTGAAGAATCTGATCACGTTTGATATCTTGACTTCAGCGAATAGAATAGCTTCTGTCCACTAAGAAAAGTAGTCGATAATATTCAAGATGAATCGATGTCCCTTCGATGAAGGTGGACTAATTGGTCCAAAAATATCCATCTCCCAGGCTTCGAACGGCCAAGATGCAACGGTCGGGTGTAAAAACTTTGTCGGTTGGTAGATGAAGTCAGCATAGATTTGGCACGCTTGGCACTTCCTTGCGTAGTTGACAACATCCGCGGCCATTGTAGGCCAATAGTAACTTATTCTCCAGAGATGGTCCTATAACTTGGGCCCGGATGGATAGGTACTGTAAACTCCATCGTGAGCCTCGCATAGAGCATACTTCGCTTCTACATTTGATAGGCATCCTAGCAGAAGGCCGTCATAGAAAATATGATATAATATTTTGGTATCCGTATCATAATAGAACCAGAGGCAACATCTTCTGATGGAAGTGGCTTCCTTTGGGTTCTCGTTGAGGATTCTATAGACTGCATTATCGATAAATAGAAGCCTTCAGTTTCGGATGCTAGTTTCTGCCTCTGTGGCATAGCTTAGACACATATAAAGGTTGTTTTCAGGCAGACTAGCTCTTGGCTGACCATGGTGATCAATTGGTGAGTGTTTTCAAGGACGACCAAGGAGGCAGCGAGACCGTCAAGGGCGTCAGCCTTGATTTTATATAGTTGAAGGACATTCTCTATGAAGAACCCCTCAAAGGTGGATATTATAATAAGAGAAGCTTGGTTGTAGGGAATCAAATCCTTATGCCAGACGTCATACTCACCCCGGACTTGACTAACGATCATCTTAGAGTCGCCATAGGCCTCTAGTTGGTTGGGTCCTATTTACTTAGCAAGATAGAGTCCAATAACGAGGGCGTAATACTCTGACACAATGTTGGAGCAAGGCTCTGTGAGAGAATAAGCGTAGTTGATAACAAGATTGTCTGGGGAGATCAACATGATCCCGACTCCAACGAAGGTGTCACCCTTGGGCCTTGTTCTTGAAGCACCATCGAAGAAAATCCTCCAAACAGCTTCTGCGCTTGTCATATTGGAGTCTGCCACTTCGTCCGAGATTTCCTTGTAAAGCTTTAAGGTTTCTGACACTGGATGGGCAGCCAGAAAGTCGACGAATGCTTTACCTTTGACCGTCTTCTGTGGAACAAATACCATGTCGTATGGTGACAAGAGTATCACCCACGTAGCCAAGCTGGAGTTGAGTACCCCAGATTTGGTTATGAGGACCATGAGGGGGTTAACCCGTGAGATCATCTGGATTATTTGTCTTATCACGTAATACCAAGTTTTCTTGATAGAAAAGACCAGAGCAAGGAACTCCTTCTCGACGGGATTGTATTTCTGCTCCGCACCGACCATCATCCTGCTATAATAGTAGATATCCTGCTCGTGACCTGTATCACTCTTCTGGACTAGCAGAGCATCAAGAGAGTGATCCATTGCTCGTACATAGAGAAGAAAGGGCTTCCCTATTACAGGAGATACTAGCACTGGAGGGTTCATGAGGTATTTCTTGATGTCATCTAATGCATGCTGGCACTCTTTGTTACAGACAATGGAGACTCCCTTCTTCATGAGCTGGGTGAATAGATGATAACATCCAGAGAGATTTGCTATGAATCACCTGATGTGTGCTAGTCTCCCTTGAAGGCCGAGAAGTTCTCTGAGGTTCTTCGACAGATGCATTTGAAGGATCGCTTTGGTCTTGTCAGGGTCTATGTGGATACTCTTCAAAGTTATAACGAAACCTAGGAACTTTTCGTTAGAGACCCTTAGGAAAGACTTGGTAGGATTCATCTTGAGCGGGTATGCCCGCATCAATTCCAACACAGTTCTTAAGTCCTAAAGGTGATCATCTTTGGAGCAACTTTTGACAGCGATGTCATCAATATTGTACTCTACTGCCTTGTGCAAATATTTACAGAAGATAGTGCTCATAGCTCGCTGGTATATAGCACATGTATTCTTTAGTCTGAAGGGCATGACTGTGTAGCAGTATACCCCTACCGGTGTCCAGAACGATGTATGTTTCTCGTTGTCGAGAAATATCTTAATTTGATTGTAAATAGAGAACCCGTCCATGAAGGACATGCGCTCGAAGCCGCATATGTTCTCGATCATTATGTCGGTGATCTAATGAGGAAACTTGTCTTTTGGGCATCCACGTTCAGATCATGAAAGTCTATGCAGATTCAGATCTTCCTATTTTTCTTGATGACAGGCACGTATTGGCCACCCAATCGGAATATTGTTCCTCGCGGATAAAGCCACTAGCTATTAGTTTATTTAGCTCAGCTTCGATAGTGTTCATAATATTCAGACAAAACCGTCGTTGTTGTTGCTTCACTGGCTTATCGTTCGACAAGATGTCGAGCTTGTGGACCGCGATCTGGGGGTCCAAACCCGACATGTCTTCATATCTCCAGGTAAAGACATCGATATATTACTATACGAGTTGTATCAAGGATTCACAATTTTTATCAGATAGCTTTTGTTGATGAAGATAGGTTTGGGGGCTGATTCCTCGCCTAGGTCGACCTGTACGACCTCGTCGTCGGTAGGAGGTTCTCACTACTTGAAACGTAACTCACATTGCGAGTCTAAGTGATGGGCCTACGGTTCTACTTTAAAGAGTTCCAGTGAGTCCTTGTTGTCTTTCTCAGGGTCAGTTGACGCTATGTGTCACTACCACATTCTGAAAACAGGGGTATTTTTGAATTTTTTCAATATTTAATATTATGTTAGTTATAATTAATTAATTACATGATAGTGTATTTGATTTAGATAATTTTGTGCGATGTGTAATTCAATATATAATTATATGCAGTGTTTATTATTTTATTTTAGCTGGTAGACTTGACCTAGAAGCCAGTAGATGAGCACCTGTCGGAATTATGGAATTTTGAGGTTAATTGTTTATTTTAGAATTAATTTATTTGAGGTGTAGTTAATTACTGTATTTTATTTAATATTTTGCGCTTTGTCTTTGCTTCGATATTTGGAGCGCTACCCTGACTTTTGTCTTCCAACAAATTTCACAATCTTGCTCTAGACATGCCCACCTTCATTTCTGCTATTTTTGCAACTCATGATTTTGCTCCCTGTGCATTGTTTCTAGCCGCACAAAAATCGTCGCGGACGTTTATTTTAATTTCCTATTTTTGTATCGTTGTGCGTTCCAATCGAAAATTGGAGGCCATCTTGACCTATTTTTCGTGCGACCCAAATTAGGGTAATATTCTGTTCTGAGTCTTCTTCAATATTGGTATTGATGACTTGACCGGATTTTGATCCCAAGTACTCCAATTTAATTGTTGAACCCAACTTGTATTTTATTTCTATTTAAATTGAGGATACCATTTTATCTGATTTTTTAAAATCCCAATTTAATTCCAGTGCCCCCTGACCCTACAAAACATCGGACCCCGAATCGCCCGCCAAATTTTCATCATTTCATGTGTTTGTGCAATTTCCCGAATTTAAGGGGCTAAGTTGCAATTATTTAATTGTAGGTGCCAACACCTAATTATTTTAACCAATGAGTGAGCCTATTAATTTTTAATTAAAAACCCTCATCCCTACATGAATTATTTTCCCTTCATGTACAATCCTAGCCACCCATTTAAGGGATCCAATCACCACCCTCCATCACACCCTCTCTCATCCTATTTAATAACATGTCTACCTCAACCCTAATCCCTAGAAACCTAGAATCCCCCACCTCACTAGCCTCCAAAAATTCCTCAAGCCTCCTCCCTCTCTCCTACGTTGGAAACTTTCTTCTTCTTCTCTTTTTCTTTCTTCTCCTTCTTCCCTTCTTCTTCTTTTCCTTTCTTCTTCTTCCTTGTTTTCTTTTAAATTTGAATTCTATAGAGAGGGGGGAATACTGTTCATTCCCCCCAGTTCCTGTTCATCTCTACTGTGTCCGGCTCCCCCATCGAGTCCGGCGGCCCTCCGAACCGCTGGCAGCAGCCCGCTGCTCCTCCTCGGCGGATCTCCGGCTACTCCCACCTCCATCTCCACCAATAACCACCTCCATCTCCACTAATCACCCCCACCTCCTACCTACGGTTCAGCCCGGCGGCCGAGTCCCCCACAGCCACCCTGCTGTGTACGGCCGGCCGACATCCCTCTCCGGCGTTCAGCCGACTGCTCCCCTCCCGAGCATCCCCCTTCGGCGGACCCTGCCCACTCCGGCGGCTTCACGAGCCGAGCTCGACCCCCGGCGCTCGGTCGGCCATCAGCCACTCCCTCGAGCCGAGCTCGACCCCCGGCGGCCCCGCTCTTCCCATCTGCGCACACCGACCCCTGGCTGCTCCTCCTCCCTGAAGACTCCTCCGCTCGCTGCTGCTCTTCCCCGAGCGTCCGGCCAACCCCTTGCTCCGGTCCGGCGGCCAAGTCCGGCCGATCACAGTAAGCCTCTCTCCCTCTTTCTTCTTTAGTTATATATATATATATATATATATATATATATATATATATATATATATGGATGTATATATTTATATATATATACGTATATACGTTCAAGTATATACTAATATATGTATTTGTATATATTAAATCAATGTGTAGGTACCGGTATGTGTAAAATTAATATATGTATATATTTAATTAAAGTGTATGTATAAGTATTGTATATATATTAATTAATGTGTATCAATATTATTTTGGTATAATATATGTATAGTGTATTATATATATGTATATAATTAGTGTATATAAATGTATTGTATATAATTAAGAGTATACGTATATGTATACATTTAAATCAATTTATATATATATATCTCTATATACTTAGTATATATTTGTTAATTCTATTGGTATATATATACAAACATTTTGTATAAATGTTTCTTAATATCTATATGTTAAACGTATATAATAAAATGCGTATATATAATTTAATATATTTTGTATAAGTAGATGGTTACATTTGCATGTATATGTAACTATGAAATTAAATTAATGTTTAATATATATTAGTATGGTATATATATATATATATCTAATGTATATATAAATGTTTGTTTATATATATTTAAATTAGTATGAAATTAGTATATGCTTTTAATTAAATTGGTATATATAATTAATATAAAGTATTTATATATTTAATTAAATTGATAAATTAGTATATGTATTTTATTTAAATTGTATATATATTTGTATAAGTATATATTTAAATTGTATATATAATAATTAGTGTATATATATGTATAAGTATATATTAAATTGTATATGTATAGTATATATAATGTATGTATTTAAAATATAAATATGTATAGTAATTATTTTATTAAATTGTATAAATAATTAGTATATGTATTTCATTTAATTTGTATATAAAATGTAAAGTATTTATATTTAATTAATGTATTTTTGGCATATATATGAGTATACACTAGTATAAATTAAATATGTAATTTTAAAAGGTATATATAAATATATATATATATATTGTAAATGTATTTAAAATTGGTGCATGTATAAAATATTGTGAGTATGAATTATGTATATATATATATATATATACATACAAGTATTATTTTATTATGTTTATATGCAAGTATTATTTATTTTTAAAGTATATAGTTATGCATATATCTATCATTGATATTGATGGAGATTATATGTAATTAATTAATAAGATGATTATTTAAATAGGTAGTCCTACTAGATGACCCTAGTTGACTAAGTGCCCTGTCTGGCATGGCCCTGAGGCCAGTGTTTATAGACTGTGTTAGCGTAGCTTCTGATACAAATGTCATATTGTGATGTGTTTCTAGGACTGTTGGTTTACCAGGGGATACTCTGGAACAGGACATCCATAAATACCAGCTAAGGACCAAGGCAAGTACATTCTCTGATAATTTCCAATTCTTGATAAATTCTATAAGTTCAAAAATCATGAAATGTTACATCTGAATCTTTGTCACTGTGCTACACGGACTAGTATAGCTTGGATCTGCAGTCATGAGATGTTACCTTAATTATCGTATTGACATTGTACACGACATGTATATTTAGAAACCGTACATGATAGACTTTACTTGCTCGTGTATCGTGACGTGTCATGGTTGGATCCACAGTACTAGTTGGGGGCGGGGAAGTAGTTAGTAAGAAATGTGATCATAACCTCTTATTGTAGTATAAAAACTGTAAGTGTTAATCATGCTCTTCACCCATGATTAGCCAGGCCTTATAGCAACCGTACATGTTCCCAAGCCGATCACATTTCGAAACTACTATTTCAAACACTTAGAATAGTTACAGTCCTCTATATTTTCATATACTACATCACCCGTATATGATACTGTTCCTTATTCTTTCATTTTTATACATGCACTGACTGTGTTTCATTGCCTATTGCCTGTCTCTCTTAAACTGTCATTACATTATTCCACTGTCTTCTCAGTAGCTAGCATGACATGTTTTATTGTATTATAGACATTATCAATTAATGGAACTGTTATTTGAGATTGTGCTTTGCTCCTTCCTGACTGGAAACATTTTTCCAGACTATGCCTTAGAGGACTGCTGTCCGACACTTATGGTGAGTAGCTGCAGACTTGGTAGTTAGCTGTGATTCTGGAGGGTCTAGACGGAATTATTATTTCTTGTTAGTTTTTAAGTAGACTATTTGGTACCGGATTTGTCTCCGGCATTTTGATAATTTTTGGATATTGTTAAGTTAAAGTTATTTCTTGTGGACTTGTGTTGAGTTTAATTTTAATTTCTGTTTCGAAATCCTATCGTGCTGTAATCCTGTGATTGAGTATATGTTCATCTATTTGTGTTATCCGTGCCTCCTAATGGAGATTGGATATTTGCGTGACATTAGTTAGATAGTATCAATACCTAGACAGCGTTCTACCGCCGATGCTGCGGCGTAGGCTGGACGTACCCACGCACTCGTGCCCCTAAACCGGGTGCGGGTCATGACACGTTTTTAGTGGTGGCCCATGCAGGTCAGACTTCGCGAGTTGTGCGATGTCGTAGTAGTGTAGCATCCTTGTTATACTACTGCGTGCCTGCTATAGGACATAGGACATAGGATACTAGGACGAGAGCAAATTCTCAATCACAATTCCTTGAGAGATTCCTGGGATGACCCCATGAGAATCTTATTATAATCTCCAATTTGATTCCTTCGCCCTTGTTTCCGTCCGTCCTTACTCATTGATATTGAATTTGATTATTGTTGATCAATTATTAAAATTTAAATTCCTGGTATCGTTGTTGAGTTGATTTCATATCGAGGTGAATTTTACGGGGTAAAATTTACGGTATCATCTGATGACATATATTGATGAGGACAGTGAGAAGGGTAAAACGTCTACTTTGGTTATGGAACATAGGGTTTATCGCAGCCATATTAGCTATCGTGACGAGAACGTAGGAACCGACTTGGATGTACCTATTGTAGTTATGAAACTTAGGGTCTCTCGCAGCCATACCGGTTGGCGAGGCGAGGATTCTAGATGACATGATTATAGAGTTGCATACCTTAGTTACGGAACCTGTCGTTATCGCCTCTATGCTTACTGGCGTGGCGAGGATTCTGTGTGTCATGATTTCTGGCAGACGTGTATGATTATCAGGTTGTATCTTAAATTGGTTCTTAAAATATCATCTCAAGACTTATCCATTTTGTTATTCCAGGACTTTGTTCCATCGCTTCTTTTCTTTACTAGCAGTAAAGATACCTTCCGTCCTTGATCCAGTTCCTTTTTGAGCTTATTTTCTTTGAGAATTCCTTGTTAGTATGATAATTAATGACTTGCAATTTTGGTTGTGTCTTGTATTAGTTGACTGAGTGTTGCCTGTGAATTGTAAGTGTTTCCTAGTTGGACATATGAGCATTAGGCATTAATCTAGAGATACCCATAGCATAGTACCTTGTAGCAATAGTTCTATGATAGGTGTTATTATAATTAGTATTGGTATTATAGAAAGTGCAAGTGATCGTGATTTGTAATAAGTTTGACGAGTTAATCTAAGGATGAAGCTAGCGTTACCATACCAATAGTGCTAGTGATTCTACATCAAATATTTGTTGAGCAAGGTGCAAATGACAGTAAGTACTTCGTGTGATGACAAACAGATTGGGGTATTAAGTAATATAGATAGAAAATCATTGAAGAAAATATGTGAGATGATAATTTGGATTATTGGAAATGATAGTGCAATTATTTCGGACAGTACAATTTTCGTACACAGTTGAGGTTGTAAATAATTAGTGTATTAGTGTGCACCTTGAGTATTAGAGACTGTGAGTAGTATATGTATACTTGTGGATTAAATTTATAATTTGTAGAGTGGAAATAAATTTCAATTTTAAAGAATTTTTGAGGAGATGAGACTTTATGTTATTAAATTTTGAGTATTCGAATTCAATTCAATAAACATAGTCAAGGCTATAAGGATTTTAAAGGTGATTAAATTTTTGATATTGAGTATCTGATTTTGAGGAGTGTATGCAAATATTTTTAAGTTGATCGAGAAGTTAAACCTTGACGATTATTTCGAGGATTAACTTTATGGTAGATAAAAAATGAATATTAATATATGAGTAGATGATATACATGTGTAAGGATCTGATGATTTGAGTATGATTGAGATCTCACTGCCAACCGACTCGGGTGTCAATCTAGGGTTGTATTAGAGAGAGCAGTACTTAGTATAGTGTGTTGCAATTGATATGCACTTGGGTGATAAGAATAACTAGTGTCAACTATTGCAGTAGGTAAGGAAACTAGCAGTGAGTATGCTTGTAGTAAAGTGTGGTACATAAAGAGATAGAGGTATCAAACCTTCCATGCATCATTTGACCTATGATTATATTAGAAGATACTGCAAGTAATATGTTAGCAGGTTCTTTCCTTTCTTTCCTCATGTTCTTCTCTTCTGATTGATTGATACCTTAGTACCGTAGCTTGTATACATGATTCTTGTTATAATGTAGTTAGTAGTACCCCTGATACATGGACTGCAACACCATAACAAATGAGACCATAACCATGTATGTTCACCCTAGATTGTATGTGGTATGACTATAGGTAGAATTTTCTTAGACCGTGATT
The DNA here is from genome assembly GCA_036927795.1 of Iris macrosiphon. NCBI lineage: Eukaryota > Viridiplantae > Streptophyta > Magnoliopsida > Asparagales > Iridaceae > Iris > Iris macrosiphon. Next base: position 131,655,736 of record JAYESA010000009.1, read on the forward strand.
ATTGGTATTGACTGTAGTGAAGATTCATGAAGGGTTATGACTTGACAAGAGGAACAAGATGATTAAAATTCGAGGATGAATATTGATTTAAATAAAGGGCCAATAATTTAACATGGCAGAATTTATGATTAATTAATTCCAAGAAAGATTATGACATGTTTAAGTTGGTTATTAATTTGGAAATTTTGGGAGATTTATCAATGTATTTATTTAATTACGAGTTATGAATTTTAGAACTTTATATTTGAATGTGACATTTGGAGAATCCTCAAATATCATATTGTTGAGTTTTGAGGAGGGAATAATAGTGTGTATGATTTAAACACTAGTATGAGGATTTTAAATTTCGAGGACGAAATTTTTTTAAGGTGGGTAGACTTGTCACTACCACATTCTGAAAACAGGGGTATTTTTGAATTTTTTCAATATTTAATATTATGTTAGTTATAATTAATTAATTACATGATAGTGTATTTGATTTAGATAATTTTGTGCGATGTGTAATTCAATATATAATTATATGCAGTGTTTATTATTTTATTTTAGCTGGTAGACTTGACCTAGAAGCCAGTAGATGAGCACCTGTCGGAATTATGGAATTTTGAGGTTAATTGTTTATTTTAGAATTAATTTATTTGAGGTGTAGTTAATTACTGTATTTTATTTAATATTTTGCGCTTTGTCTTTGCTTCGATATTTGGAGCGCTACCCTGACTTTTGTCTTCCAACAAATTTCACAATCTTGCTCTAGACATGCCCACCTTCATTTCTGCTATTTTTGCAACTCATGATTTTGCTCCCTGTGCATTGTTTCTAGCCGCACAAAAATCGTCGCGGACGTTTATTTTAATTTCCTATTTTTGTATCGTTGTGCGTTCCAATCGAAAATTGGAGGCCATCTTGACCTATTTTTCGTGCGACCCAAATTAGGGTAATATTCTGTTCTGAGTCTTCTTCAATATTGGTATTGATGACTTGACCGGATTTTGATCCCAAGTACTCCAATTTAATTGTTGAACCCAACTTGTATTTTATTTCTATTTAAATTGAGGATACCATTTTATCTGATTTTTTAAAATCCCAATTTAATTCCAGTGCCCCCTGACCCTACAAAACATCGGACCCCGAATCGCCCGCCAAATTTTCATCATTTCATGTGTTTGTGCAATTTCCCGAATTTAAGGGGCTAAGTTGCAATTATTTAATTGTAGGTGCCAACACCTAATTATTTTAACCAATGAGTGAGCCTATTAATTTTTAATTAAAAACCCTCATCCCTACATGAATTATTTTCCCTTCATGTACAATCCTAGCCACCCATTTAAGGGATCCAATCACCACCCTCCATCACACCCTCTCTCATCCTATTTAATAACATGTCTACCTCAACCCTAATCCCTAGAAACCTAGAATCCCCCACCTCACTAGCCTCCAAAAATTCCTCAAGCCTCCTCCCTCTCTCCTACGTTGGAAACTTTCTTCTTCTTCTCTTTTTCTTTCTTCTCCTTCTTCCCTTCTTCTTCTTTTCCTTTCTTCTTCTTCCTTGTTTTCTTTTAAATTTGAATTCTATAGAGAGGGGGGAATACTGTTCATTCCCCCCAGTTCCTGTTCATCTCTACTGTGTCCGGCTCCCCCATCGAGTCCGGCGGCCCTCCGAACCGCTGGCAGCAGCCCGCTGCTCCTCCTCGGCGGATCTCCGGCTACTCCCACCTCCATCTCCACCAATAACCACCTCCATCTCCACTAATCACCCCCACCTCCTACCTACGGTTCAGCCCGGCGGCCGAGTCCCCCACAGCCACCCTGCTGTGTACGGCCGGCCGACATCCCTCTCCGGTGTTCAGCCGACTGCTCCCCTCCCGAGCATCCCCCTTCGGCGGACCCTGCCCACTCCGGCGGCTTCACGAGCCGAGCTCGACCCCCGGCGCTCGGTCGGCCATCAGCCACTCCCCCGAGCCGAGCTCGACCCCCGGCGGCCCCGCTCTTCCCATCTGCGCACACCGACCCCTGGCTGCTCCTCCTCCCTGAAGACTCCTCCGCTCGCTGCTGCTCTTCCCCGAGCGTCCGGCCAACCCCTTGCTCCGGTCCGGCGGCCAAGTCCGGCCGATCACAGTAAGCCTCTCTCCCTCTTTCTTCTTTAGTTATATATATATATATATATATATATATATATATATATATATATATGGATGTATATATTTATATATATATACGTATATACGTTCAAGTATATACTAATATATGTATTTGTATATATTAAATCAATGTGTAGGTACCGGTATGTGTAAAATTAATATATGTATATATTTAATTAAAGTGTATGTATAAGTATTGTATATATATTAATTAATGTGTATCAATATTATTTTGGTATAATATATGTATAGTGTATTATATATATGTATATAATTAGTGTATATAAATGTATTGTATATAATTAAGAGTATACGTATATGTATACATTTAAATCAATTTATATATATATATCTCTATATACTTAGTATATATTTGTTAATTCTATTGGTATATATATACAAACATTTTGTATAAATGTTTCTTAATATCTATATGTTAAACGTATATAATAAAATGCGTATATATAATTTAATATATTTTGTATAAGTAGATGGTTACATTTGCATGTATATGTAACTATGAAATTAAATTAATATTTAATATATATTAGTATGGTATATATATATATATATCTAATGTATATATAAATGTTTGTTTATATATATTTAAATTAGTATGAAATTAGTATATGCTTTTAATTAAATTGGTATATATAATTAATATAAAGTATTTATATATTTAATTAAATTGATAAATTAGTATATGTATTTTATTTAAATTGTATATATATTTGTATAAGTATATATTTAAATTGTATATATAATAATTAGTGTATATATATGTATAAGTATATATTAAATTGTATATGTATAGTATATATAATGTATGTATTTAAAATATAAATATGTATAGTAATTATTTTATTAAATTGTATAAATAATTAGTATATGTATTTCATTTAATTTGTATATAAAATGTAAAGTATTTATATTTAATTAATGTATTTTTGGCATATATATGAGTATACACTAGTATAAATTAAATATGTAATTTTAAAAGGTATATATAAATATATATATATATATTGTAAATGTATTTAAAATTGGTGCATGTATAAAATATTGTGAGTATGAATTATGTATATATATATATATATACATACAAGTATTATTTTATTATGTTTATATGCAAGTATTATTTATTTTTAAAGTATATAGTTATGCATATATCTATCATTGATATTGATGGAGATTATATGTAATTAATTAATAAGATGATTATTTAAATAGGTAGTCCTACTAGATGACCCTAGTTGACTAAGTGCCCTGTCTGGCATGGCCCTGAGGCCAGTGTTTATAGACTGTGTTAGCGTAGCTTCTGATACAAATGTCATATTGTGATGTGTTTCTAGGACTGTTGGTTTACCAGGGGATACTCTGGAACAGGACATCCATAAATACCAGCTAAGGACCAAGGCAAGTACATTCTCTGATAATTTCCAATTCTTGATAAATTCTATAAGTTCAAAAATCATGAAATGTTACATCTGAATCTTTGTCACTGTGCTACACGGACTAGTATAGCTTGGATCTGCAGTCATGAGATGTTACCTTAATTATCGTATTGACATTGTACACGACATGTATATTTAGAAACCGTACATGATAGACTTTACTTGCTCGTGTATCGTGACGTGTCATGGTTGGATCCACAGTACTAGTTGGGGGCGGGGAAGTAGTTAGTAAGAAATGTGATCATAACCTCTTATTGTAGTATAAAAACTGTAAGTGTTAATCATGCTCTTCACCCATGATTAGCCAGGCCTTATAGCAACCGTACATGTTCCCAAGCCGATCACATTTTGAAACTACTATTTCAAACACTTAGAATAGTTACAGTCCTCTATATTTTCATATACTACATCACCCGTATATGATACTGTTCCTTATTCTTTCATTTTTATACATGCACTGACTGTGTTTCATTGCCTATTGCCTGTCTCTCTTAAACTGTCATTACATTATTCCACTGTCTTCTCAGTAGCTAGCATGACATGTTTTATTGTATTATAGACATTATCAATTAATGGAACTGTTATTTGAGATTGTGCTTTGCTCCTTCCTGACTGGAAACATTTTTCCAGACTATGCCTTAGAGGACTGCTGTCCGACACTTATGGTGAGTAGCTGCAGACTTGGTAGTTAGCTGTGATTCTGGAGGGTCTAGACGGAATTATTATTTCTTGTTAGTTTTTAAGTAGACTATTTGGTACCGGATTTGTCTCCGGCATTTTGATGATTTTTGGATATTGTTAAGTTAAAGTTATTTCTTGTGGACTTGTGTTGAGTTTAATTTTAATTTCTGTTTCGAAATCCTATCGTGCTGTAATCCTGTGATTGAGTATATGTTCATCTATTTGTGTTATCCGTGCCTCCTAATGGAGATTGGATATTTGCGTGACATTAGTTAGATAGTATCAATACCTAGACAGCGTTCTACCGCCGATGCTGCGGCGTAGGCTGGACGTACCCACGCACTCGTGCCCCTAAACCGGGTGCGGGTCGTGACACTATGTTGAAAGACAATTTTTATCTAAAGATGTCTCCGATACTGGTTTCGAAGTCCCATATGGAGGATTCTAAAGAGTGTGACTGTGACTTATCTTCTTCCTATGAGACTTCGGGGGTAGATGGAGGTATTACGTACCCTAGGATATGTCGGGTCTTGTGGTAGTAATCCTCGACTTTGCCTGCTGGAGCCGTGAGACGCAAGGACAGTCATCGACCTTTGCCGTAATTCAGACCTCGATCGCTTTTAAGATCATAACCCATCTTTTGATTGAGGTGCTTGGCTTGACAACTGAGCCAATTTACATTTTGCCGGTATCAGGTTCTGGCTTTTATTCCTCTGGGATGAAGGACTGGGGGCATTCTACTTTGCCCAAGATGATGGGTTTGTCTCCCCTCCACCTTATTGGAGTGTTAAGTAGGAACTTTTGCTAGGGAGGATCTGGTTTACTATATTGGTAGTAGTTACCTATGTATGCACTTGCAAGCCTATACCGTGCTCTAGGGAGTACAATATGCTCAAATGTACGACATCAGAATAGTTCAAAGATAATCCTTTATTCATAAAGTAGGGGATCTTTTCTAGGAGAATTATATAGTCTAGGGATGGAGCGTTAAAAAGAGCTGCCACGTACTCTTCTACTTCGTCTTTCTTAGAATTTTTCTTTGATGCGAGCGAGGGCTTTGGATGCCTCCTATGAAGCTTAACAACCTAGGGTTCGGGAGCAGGAGCCGGCACTGGGTCCTTCTTTCGACATGATAGTCATACCGTCAAAGGTTATGGCACCTTCCTCTGTATTTTTACAATGAGGGAAGGGATTTTATCGCGAGCATGTTCCTTGAGGTGGACCGTCAAAGGTTTTCCTGATGCTACGCCAATTTTTGTTTCATCGTCGATATCATTCCCTCCTTTGTCCTGACGGACTTATTTTTACATGAGTGCATCAGAGTAGTAGGCCTCCACCCTTTTAAAGGGATCAACATCGGCAAACTCTGTCTTAACCATGCCATGGTCGTCAAAGTACTTTAGGAACTGGTACAGGGTTAATGGCACGATCATGTATTCGTGTATCCATGGATGCCCCAACAGGATATTGTTGGATACGTCTACATCAATGACATCGCATGTGACTTCTGTCTTCAAGTCGTTTATCTGACATTTCAGGCGAATCTTATCGGAAGCTTCTTCCAACGTTAAAGACACTGATGGTAGTATTGGTAGCCTTCAGCTGATGCATTGGGATGCCCAAGGTCTGTAACAGACTCTGGAGGATGATGCTGATGGACGAACCCGGATCGATGTGCATCTGGTCCACCTTGATTGCGCCGATGTACCCCATGTAATACAAAAGGAAATTGTGCCTATTATTATTTAGCAACATGTCTTGTTGCGAGAATGTGATGCTGGGTATTGCCTCCATCATATTGTTACAGTGGCGGCATATTACAGGATCTTCAGCTGGCGGCTTGACCTGCACCAAGTAGGTATCGACATTCTGCAATGCCTCACTCAGAATGTTTCGAGTATCTTTGTAAAGTCAGAGAAGCTTGAATAGTAATAACTTTGTTGGAGTATTGGAAAGTTGTCATAGGATATCGAAGTTATATGGCTTCTCTAGCACATGCGACGAATCTTTGCGCAACGGTTTGTCAAAGCGAATTTCTTTCTACTTGGACTTGTTCAATACAGCAGGTACAGTGAATGTGACTGTTGGAGGAGCATCATCGTTGGAAGTATTACCTTCCTGCTAGTAGGTAAGGCCCGATCTAGTCACCCTTACCATAGCTTCCTCAGTGGTGGGGGATATCATATGGCAGGACATGGACTTTCGTCATTTGGACTTGATGGCGAAAGGTGTTTCTTGTTGCATCATGTCTGGAGCAAGGTCTGGTTGAACCCAGATGACCTTACCCCGTAGTCTGCTGAGGGGTACTAGCCTAGCGGTTTGGTCATGAGCTGGTGGAAGATTAAACACATCCATTATGGCCTTTAGGATTGGTACCACCTCGTCTCGTGCTTCTGTTGCCCAAAAGTTACCAAATAGAAGGGATACCATGTTGGTGGCAACCATTTTGTCCTTAATATTCAATTTGAGGGCGTTAGAATCGAGTTGATGCTGGATGTACCACTTCAGTGTGTAGCAAACTCGTATCGCATGATGGACGTACCGATGGTAATGGCAGTAGTTGGGGTTATTTACGTCTTCTGCCTCATCGGGGTGCTTAATATCGGGGAGGCGAAGCTTGTTCCCCGTTATTAGTATGTCAAAGATTTATATGACATCATCTTCCTCAAAAGAGTAAGTCTCCTTCGGCTTTGGAGCCTCTATCGGCTTCTGTTCCGGCTTCTTGACTATATTGGCGACAAGGGCCGATTTTCCTTTGACGTCACGGCCACTATTACTGTCGTTATTGTTGTTGTTGTAAAGATGCTCCCCTATCATCAGCGACGAGGATTGGTATTTCCAGTAGTCGGACATCCTTTACTTTTCTCTCAGCACCGACATCATTTATGATGAACGTCGTCCACTCTTTGAATTGGGTGTCACCCGTCCAGAGCCTGACTGCCGGAAGTAGATTATTCTAACAGATGTCCATCAGTGTGGATTCAGGATTACCAGGGGATAACTTCAGTGCGGTTGGCTTGTAGCATTTGATGTATTCCCGCAAATGCTCTTTTTTTTGTAAGATATCCAGCAAGGAGGACATCATCATGTTATATCTCCTATCATAGAATCAGGTGAGAAAGAGACTTTTAAGATCGTCAAATAATGATATACAATTATCTTGGAGGTTGCAGAACCAATTGAAGGCCATCCCCGATAATGACCCTACAAAGAGCTGGGTAAGAAGAGCGTTAATGTGGGGTAGATTGTCACGACCCGCACCCGGTTTAGGTGCACGAGTGTGTGGGTACGTCCAGCCTACGCCGCAGCATCGGCGGTAGAACGCTGTCAAGGTCTTGATACTATCTAACTACTGTCACGCAAGCATTCAATCTCCATTAGGAGGCACGGATGACACAAATAAGATTAACACATACTCAATCACAGGATTACAGCACGATAGGATTTCGAATAATAAAACTAAATTAAACACAACACAAGTCCACAAGTAATATTCTAACTCAACAATATCCAAGAATCATCAAAATGCCGGAGACAAATCCGGTACCAAATAGACTGTTAAAAGAACTAACTAAAAATAGTAATTTCCAGCTAGACCTCCTGGAATCACAACTACTATCAAGTCTGCAGCTACTCACCATAAGTGTCGGACAGCGGTCCTCTAAGGCATAGTCTGGAAAAATATTTCCAGTCAGGAAGGAGCAAAGCAACAATCTCAAATAACAGTTCCATTAATTGATAATGTCTATAATACAATAAAACATGTCATGCTAGCTACTGAGAAGACAGTGAAATAAATGCAATGGCATTTTAAGAGAGATAGGTAATATAAAGAGACAGGCAATAGGCAATATGATACAATCAGAGCATGTATGGAAATAAAAAGAAACAAGGAGCAGTATCATATACGGGTGATGTAGTATATAATTTTAAAATAGGGAACTGCAATCTATTCTAAGTGTTTGAAATTGTAGTTTCGAAATGTGATCGGCTTGGGACTTGTACGATTGCTACAGTCTGGCTAATCATACGTGGGGGTATGATTAACACCAATAATATAAACTTGTACGATAGGTATTTGATCACATTTCTCACTAGCAATTTCCCCGCCCCCAACTAGTACTGTGGATCCAATCATGACACATCACGATACACGAGCAAGTCAAGTCTATCATGTACAATATTTAATATCAATGTCTAATTATCAATGTCTAATTATCAATGTCCAATGTCAATATCAATGTCGTGTATAATGTCAATACGATAATCAAGGTAACATCTCATGACTGCAGATCCAAGCTATACTAGTCCGTGTAGCACAGTGTTAAAGATTCAGTTGTAACATTTCATGATTGTTGAACTTAGAGAAATTATCAAGAATTGGAAATTATCAGAGAATGTACTTGCCTTGGTCCTTAGCTGGTATTTATGGATGTCCTGTTCCAGAGTATCCCCTGGGTGAACCAACAGTCCTATAGACATAACACAATATAACATTTGCATCAGATGCTACCCTAACACAGTCTAAAACACTGAATTCAGGGCCTTCTCTAGGTATGATACTGGTCACCTAGTAGCTAGATACATAATTATGCACATCTTAATTAACATATGTACTTACAATATACATATCAATTTAAATACATATACAAAATATATATATATATATATATATATATTAAAAATATGCTAAGGTTTTATACAAATATACATACATATATATATATCAAAATAGTTATACACATAAATGTATATACTTTAACATATATATACTAAGAAATATTTATACTAAATTGTTGTATACATATATTCCAATATATATATAACAATATATACTAAGTATATACCAAAATATACATATTAAAAATACGTACCCATACACATATACACATTTACGTATTTATATACATATATCTATATCTACTCATTAAATAAATAATATATACACAATAGAATTTCAATAATACATTTATATACTAATACGTTATGTATTTTAAATATTAATCAAATAAATGCTATTCATATTCATGTACTTAAAATATTAATTTGATACATATTCAATTATACAATTTAATAAAATAATTAATATACTTATTCGGATGCATTTAATTATACATACTTAATAATTAATTCTACATACTATAATTTACAAGTAAATATTTATAAGGAATAATATACATCTCTAGATTAACATATACAAAATATATACCAATATACATATATATACATGAGCATTAATTTAAATACATACTAATTCACCAAATTATACCCACTTAATTAACATATTTATTTAGATACCTACTATACTCAAAATATTAACAAACTAAATGATATACATATGCTAATTTAAATTATACTAGTATACTTTTCATTAAATAAAAGCCATAAAATAAACCAACGTATATATACATATATATATACAAATTAAATTAAATACATATACTTACATACATTAATTAAATATATACATATACAAAATATATTAATTTATATATATATAACATACACAATTATTATATATACATTAACTTACTAATACATTTTATACATTTTATACATATACTATACATTATTCCTACATACATTATATATTTATATACATATATATATATATATATATATATATATATATATATATATATATATATATATATATATATATATAAAGAAAGAGGGAGAAGGGAGGATAAGAAAACTCACAGAGTTCGGTTTGCTGGCCGGAATACTGTGCTGGCCGCCGGAAGCAGCGGACGCCGGGGCAGCAGGCTGGGTGCAGTCAGCGGGCCGATAGAGGAATGGGGGAAGGAAGCTGGCTAATGGTGGTAGTGGCGTTTGGGATCAGCGGCCGGGCTGGAGGAGCGGGACCGGAGAGGTGTGGTGAAGGTGGAGGTGGTGGTGGTTAGATGAAGGAGGGGAGGAAGAGTGGGCTGGTGGTGGTGTGATTGGTGATGGAGGAGGCCGGCTGTACACAGCAGGGAGGAGCTCGGGCTCGGGGGCTCGACCGTCGGAGTAGTTGGCCGGCCGGAGTGCACAGAGTAACTGGTGATGGGGTGAACAGTGTTTGGGGGAGAATGAACAGTGTTCCCCCCCCCTTTGATCTCTTTCAAATTTAAATTTTTAAAGAAGAAAGGAAGAAGAAGAAGAAAAAGAAGGAGAAGAGAAGAAGAAAAGAGAAGAAGAAAGGAAGAGGAATTTCTTCCTACGTTGGAGAGAGGTGGGGCTTGTGAGGAGGTGGGGTTTTCTATGTTGCCTAGGGATTAGGGTTTAGGATGGGACAAGACATTAAATAGGGATGAGGGGATTTTGATGGAGGGTTGTGATTGCATCCCATGAATGGGTGGCCAGGATTGAACATGAGGAAATTATTCATGGGGGATGAGGGTTCTTAATTAAAATTAATAGGCTCCCTCATTGGTTAAAATAATTGGGTGAGGTCACAAAATGCCAATTTGCAATTTAACCCCCTTAAATTTGGGAAATTGCACAAACACATGAAATGACAAAAATTGGGCGGGCGATTCGGGGTCCGATGTTTTGTAGGGTCAGGGGGCACTGTAAGATGGGTATGGGCTGAATTTGCAGGACACTGGAATTAATTGGGGATTTTAGAATCAGATAAAATGGTATCCTCAATTTAAATAGAAATAAAATGCAAGTTGTGTTCAACAATTAATTAGGAGTACTTGGGGTCAAAATCAGATCAAGTCATCAATACCAATATTGAAGAAGACTCAGAACAGAATATTACCCTAATTTGGGTCGCACGAAAAATAGGTCAAGATGGCCTCCAATTTTCGATTGGAACGCACAACGATACAAAATAGAAAATTAAAAATAACGTCCGCGATGATTTTTGTGCGGCCAGAAACAATGCACAGGGAGCAAAATTATGAGTTGCAAAAATAGGAGAATTGAAGGCGGGCATGTCTAGGACAAGATTATGAAATTTGTTGGAAGACAAAAGTCTGGATAGTGCTCCAATTATCGAAGCAAAGGCAAAGCGCAAAATATTAAATAAAATACAGTAATTAATTACAATCTCCAATAAATAAATTCTAAATAACTAAAAAATCCAGAATTCTATAATTTCCGACAGGTGTTCGTCTACTGGGCTTCTAGGTCTAGTCTGCTAGCTAAAATAAAATAAATAAACACTGCATATAATTATATATTTAATTACACATCGCACAAAATTATTTAAATCAAATACACTATTATGCAATTAATTTAATTGTAACTACAATAATATTAAATATTGTAAAAAGTCGAAAATACCCCTGTTTTCGGAATGTGGTAGTGACATAGATGCCATGTTGCTGTCTTAAAGTAGCTTATGTACTGATGAGGAGAATTTTTCTCTTAAAATGGATTTAAGTTAATGGACTTGTATTTAGGTGGATTTGGCACGTCTCACCACTTGAGCGAATATGGTTATCGAATTTCGAGCTTGTGCAGTGAGTTTCGATTACCTATTGAGTCTAAGCGGGCTAGTAGTTCTCGCACCTCCAACATTGCTTCCTGAACCTCATCTACTGCATAAGGAGTAGAAGATCCGTATCTAATGTGATCTCCATTGACGGGCGGAGTGGGGGCATTTGAGTCTCTATTTGCCCTAAGGATCTTGACTAGCTTGTCCCGAGGTTCTTGGTGGCTGTGAGGCCATGTTTGCCTTGATCTCTAGCATTGCCTGGGTAAAGGCTTTCATCGACACACTCAGGGTGTGCATCATAGCCTCGAGAGTCCTTGCAGCAAATAGTCCTCGGGCCCTCGTGATCCTCTCCCGCCATGTACATAGTTCTTATATGAGAGGAAGTAAATGGAACAGTGGACATCGTACTTTCCTTCTCGGACTCTTGCAATAAATAGTCCTCAGGAAACGTTGTCAGTATTGCATCCTCTTCGGACTCAGAGAGAACACTACCCCCAGCGTAGGAAGATGTGTCTTCCTGGTGAGGGTGACTACCCCCAGGGATCTCGATATCTATTCCTTAGGAATTACTATCCCCTCGAAATGGTGGGTTATCGTGGAGTTCTGGGAAATTGCTAACCCCAGCTTACAGAATCACTTAAGGTCTTGAGGAAGAACCACCTCCAGCAACTGTCAATTTCTTCTTGGAGTGGGTGCCCAAGAAAACTACTTCGGTAGGTACCGCTGCCTGTCCTTCTTGGACTTGCCTTCTCGATATGCTAGCCAAAAGCGAAGGGTTTGAGGCGCTAGACTTCCGCCCCCCTTGTGGAGAAAGAATTCAAAGTGGAATAGCACGAGGCGACGGGGAGCTCCTCCTCCTCTGGTAATTGTACTTGTTTTTTGGGATGCTGCCGGATAGATGCCTGTGGTTGCGGTCGTTGTAATGTCAACTTCCTGGTTGTTGGCAATACTGTTTTAGCACTGCAACAGTTGAAGGTGATATTGGCACAGGGGTGTCCTGGAGGGGATACCTCACATACCGTAGTTGCTTCCCTCGCTTTGCGCTTATGGTTGATCATGTTGCACAAGTCTAGTAAGAATCTATATTTACACCATTGTTATGAGCATAGGTAGACCGAGCACATGGCTGTGTAGGTATTATCTTTGCTCCCTCTCATGGGGGTCGTATAAGAACTCTTCCAAAGTCGTTAATGGAAGATTTTCGAGACTGATCTTGTCTGTTTGCCACTGCGGATTGGACACATGGGTCGATCTTATATAACTTTCTATCAGGGGTTCGCATAATAGTTAGCGGAGCCTGCTGACGGCCGGCCATAGGAGAATTTGCTTGAGCTTGGCAAGCTAGCTCTGCCCAAGACTTCTTCGACCTGGCACGCACCGGTGTATAGTATGAAGAGTCCAAGTTTATATTCTCCCCTTTCTTAGCAAGGTGCATGGAGTCAGTGCTGCATGAGATTCAGTCAAAGACGGAGGTTCTACTACTGTGTTGTCCACATATGGTCATTTCCCTGCGACCGACGACTAGTACCACATGTGGACTTTTTGCCTGCGGCTGCCGACTTATGCTGCTTCTGTTGTGGCCGTATGGAACATGTCTCATTACCTGAACTTCTGGGATCACAGTATTTTCCTTTTCTAGAGTTTGGGCGCTGAGCACTTTTCTCGACTTCCTCATGGACAGGGTCAGTTTGGGTGGACGTATGATGTGTGTCTTCGACAATAAGGAGAGAAGTGGGGAGCGCATGCTTCACAGTTGGGTGAGGCACAGCGGCCTTCGCTGCCCATGTCCTGTTGGTTTTCTTAGGCTTTGCTTGCCTTGGAGAAGGACTCGCGTAGACCTCGGAGAGCATGTTCTCGATTGCTTGCTGGTCGAAGCATACCACCAATATCCTCTGGGTAGAACCCAGATTAGCCGTATTGGACTGCGTCACGACCTTCTCATCAGTGGAGAAGTTCGTCCCCAGCAGAGTCACCATCTTGTCCACCATTACAAGTTTTTAACTTGAAATAATAAACAAAGAAGTACAGAGAGATCCTAAGTAGAAAACCTAAGTACAATATTTTGATCTGGGTAGTGACGATGTAGCTTGAGTGCGGCTGTGTCTTCTTTACTCCGTTGACAGTCTGATGAGGAAATATGGATATTGTCTCCTATTTTTCTCTTTTCTGAGTTTGTGTGCACATACGTAGCTGGCTGGAGTTCTGGGGGTGTGCTACACTTGCTATTTATAGTCGTCGTGACGACAGACTATTGATGCCATATAGGCGTCTGTATGGTGGAGTATAGGACTCCTTCAACAGAACATGGTTGTAACTATAGTCATATGCTATAGACAGGCTGCCATCTGGTCTTGGTCACGATATATTATTGAAGAGATCTCAGGGTTATTGGGTGCGTGACTTGGTCAGTTGGACACGTAGTCATCACTGATTGTGCGAGAAATTATTTTCGATTATAACAGAAAGATCCTGCAAGTCGAGAGCCACATAACATCTCGGCCGAATATCGTCGTGGCTGCATAAATACTGTCGTTTGGCCTTGGTCCGATGGACACTCTGGCCGTATGATGATGAGGCCTTATGGATTTGTAGCCGCATGGAAGCTCTCGTCTGGCCTTGGTTGGATGAACACTCTGGCTACATGATGACGAGGCCGTATGGGTATATAGCCGCATGCAAGCTCTCATCTAGCCTTGGTCGAATGGATACTCTAGCCGCATGATGACGAGGCCGTATGGGTATATGGCCGCATATGAATGGACATGTGGTCGTATACGTGCTCTCGTTTGGCCCTGGTTGGATAGACACAATGGCCGTATGATTACGAGGCCGCATGGGTATGTCGTCGTATATGTACTCTCGTTTGGCCTTGGTTGGATGGATACACCGGCCGCATGATAACGAGGCCTCATTGGTTTGTAGCCGCATATGGTGTAGTACGTTTGTCGAGGCCATTAATGAGTGGATGTGACTTTTTATCTTTTCTTGAGCCATCGTCTTCATGATTCTCGAAACATTTCAGTGAGATAAGTGATGTGTCAGAGTCTGACAGTCATCGAATGCTGTGTTAGGGGAGTTTATGTGACCTCCCTGCTCTATGGTAGTTTAGGCCGCATAGAGTATACTATGCAGACCCTAGGTTGATCTGGCCGCATATGACTGCTCTGCGACTTTTTTGTTTAGGCCAGAGTTTAGGTAAAATCTCCTCTTCCCGTGTGGCTTCACTACGGCTTGGTTGTTCAGGCCGCATACGACTTCTCTGCATCTTGGTTTCATTTTTGAGGGGCCATTACCTCTATGCGGCCTGCATAATTTTTTATAATTCTACACTTGCGATATGAGGAGCCTTATCAGGTATGCCAGATTCTTGGTTGGTTCTCTAGTACAGGTTTATTTGTCCCCGGGTCCATGGCTGTGCCAGGACTAAGTTTTCTTTGAGTTCCAACACTGTGTGAGTCAGAGTCTGCATCGAGGTGCTCAATATCTTTATCATGTCTTCGAGTTCCTCCAGGTGTTGTTGGTTACTGGATTTTGTGTCATGCTCATCTCCTGCCATTTACATTGGCATTATGTGGGAAGAGGTGGATGGAAAGGTAGACGCTTCACTCTCCAACTCAGATGTCTGAGTCCTATTGTCCACGGGGAGAGTGGGAAGTATTACATTACTTTTATTGTTTGAAGGATTGCTACCCCTAGTCGTAGTGGCGGGCTTATCCTGGAAGGTATGGCTACCCCCAACTAAGCTATCATCTGTGTGCAAAGATTTACTATCCTCTTGGAAGGATGGATTGGCGTGAATCACCGGGCGACTGCTACCCCCAGCTCCGATTACGAGCTTATTTAGGCGGGCATGACTACCCCCAAAGCTTGTTATGGAGTGTGTTCCTTGGAACACCCCTACCATAGGTATTTGTTTGCTAACCCGTGGACGATGGACCGACGTCCTCAGGTCGGGGGAGCTTCTCTTCAAGATCTTCTTCATAGGAGGTGATCTCCATACTGAGCAATATAAAGCAATGGGTAATTCTTTATCATCATGCAGTTGCCTTCGGGGATATCGTCGAGTTGGCACAATGGGTTATAGCCGCTGGAAAACCGATATTCTGGTTGGAAGAATTGGTTCTTTAGAGCAACAATAGTTGGTGATAATGATGGTACAAGTGTATCTATGAGGGGACATGTCGTTCGCAAGAGTTGCTTCTCTCGTCTTGCTTTTGTGACTGATCACGTTATATAAATTAGACGATGGAAGATTCACTTTTACTCCCAATTTCATGCGCTCAGGAAACCTTGCGCACGGAGGTGAGAGTGGGAGGTTTGCTCCCTGACCCAGTTCTTCTACAGAAACTGCAACTGGATCATTAGTGGAAGGCTTGTTGTGAGATGGGCCCCTATATGCACGCAACCAAGCTGGGCGCGTGGGTCTGTCATCACGATGTTTGTACCTCGACTTGGTTTAGGTGCAACTACGGTATCCATGAGAGTTTGGTAAGAATATAGGGGTTGACCCATTTCCAGCGCATGAGTGCCTTGGTCAGCCCTATATAGTCTTCCATCAGTAGGGCGCATGATGACTAACGAGGCATACTTTTAGGGAGCTGGAGATCACCTCCTCGAATGCGCATGATTTGGGATATTTTGGGTTTTCTTGAACCAACGTCCTTAGGCGCATAGTACAAGGAGTCCAAGTCGGGACCATAGGAATCCCTATGTTAGGCAGCATTGTTCACAAGGAGCTTCATGTGCCTTTTTTTGGGTATCGCGCGTCTCTTCATGGGACTTGCCGTTGTCTTAAGCAAGAGCGAAGATGGAGACATGATGCGTGCCAACCCCATGTGCATCTGCGGCGAAGGTTGGCGGTGCTTCAACAACAAAGTTTGGGTCGTGCGGGCCTCGTTGAAGAACTCGACTTGTCGACAGGATACATGTCAACCATATGTGCATCTATGGCAGGGGTTAACAATACGTCGGCCACCAATCTCAGGTACTATGCAGCGGCCTTAGTGGCCTGAATCTTGCGAGTCTTTTGAGGTTGTACGGGCCTTATTAGAGAGCTCGGCTTGTCCAACATATCTTCGAATGCTTGTTGGTCGAAGCAAATGACCTACATCCTCTGAGTCGAACCTAACTTGGTTACGTCAGATTATGTTACTAGCTTCTCGTTGGAGGCTCTTCCCCAGGCGAGTTGCTATTTTTGTCGACATCACACAAAAAATACGAAAAAAGATGAATGGACTTTTGTATTGATTGAGAATTGACAAATAGAGTACAAAATAATCCCTAATATAGAAGAATATAAGTAAAGTAAAAAGATAAGATTCTGGGCAAGTGTGATGGTGGAGATCGAGCACTGAAGCGGCTTATTTACTCCATTGATGATCCAGGACCAAGGAGGTTGAGGAGGCTTCGAGGCGCTTCTGTCTTCTTCTCTTTTATTTATGGTCATAGTGGTGGTCCTTCTCCTCTCTCTTTTTTTTGCATGTAGAAAATGCCCATTATTTATAGCCTTGAGAAGCCTTTATGTATGCTCATACATGTTCGGATTGCATGTTGTCACATTTTCTCCTACAGGTGCATGACACTACTGGCACATGGGAGCACCACTTAGGCTATTTTTGGCGCATGGCTATCAGCGGGGTAGTAGTGGTGCATGGCGCTGCTTGGCACACGGGAACAAAACTAGGGTTGTTGATGGTGCATGGATCTGGACTTCTCTAGCATATGGCTCTGGATCTCTTTGGCGCATGGGTCTTGATCACTGCGACGCATGGTAGAGATTTTCTATGCTTCTACATCGCCGAGACAAAGGCCCACAATATATCTGCCTTGCTCGGGCTTGCGACCTAGGCTCTGACGACAATGAGAAGCGGCTCAAAAACGTCAGCAACAACAGTCGTTACAGCAAAGGGAAGGACTCCCTCACTATCAAAATATCCAAGGGGGTATCCTCGTCCAAGCAAATGGCTCCGAATATTCCAAAGCCCAAGCAAACCTACTCTTTCGACGACGACAATATCATCGACATATTTCACATACTGATAGAAAGCAACATGATGTAGTTGCCCAACGTCAGAAGACCCGAGGAGGCAGCTCGGATGAATGATCCCAGATAATGCTTGTTCCATCAGTATGTACACTATCCTACCAAGGATTGTTACATCCTGAAAAGAAAAATTTAGTAGTGGATAGATTCATGAGCTGTTACCCACAACACCGACGAAAAAAATCACTACAAACATGGTGTTATTTTAGTTCGGTGACTTCTCGTTGATGGAGGTCCAAGATGGCGTTGTCCCGATACCGAGGGTAACCATTGAGATCATCAATCTTCCACCAACCCCCAATCAACTTGAGGGGTTTGTACCACTCACTATCCCTCGTAGTGAGATCATGTGGGTTCATTTGGATATCGTAAAGACATGGAACGAGAAGCAGTAACTTCAACTTTCATGCCAAAGCGAAAGGGGCAGAAGTTTAAGCCATGCCACATGACCAGTCCTTTGGTTCATAAAGCACTGTTTGGGGAAACAAGATCTGACAAGGGATACCTCCGGTCCTACAACCCTATTCAGGCGGACACTCCTTCTCCTATGCCTACTACTCCCACACTTGCCGCTCAGGACATTCCAGAGGAAGCCTGCGCTGGCCAAGGAAAAGGAGGTTCGGTTCGACAAGTCTCTAAAGAAGAACTCTCTACTAGGATTTGGGAAACCATACAACTTTGACATATTGGCTTAGCTCGCCAATACTCCAGCAAGGTTGCCCCTCTTTGAGCTACTTCATCTCTCCAAAGAGACACGAGACGTGATGAGCGAAGCAATACTTCACCCCGATGCATATCTGGCCCAGGTTAAGGAACCGTTTGAAGATCCTTTTGGCTGTCCCTATTGTCACAGCGCGGCAAAGAGGATACCAAACATAACCTTCTTCCAGGAAGATGTGCTATTAAAAAACAATCAACATGACTGTCCCTCATATTATACTAGTTATATAGGGGCTATTAAGGTCGATCGCATGCACATCGACCCAGGATCGTCGCTCAACATTATTCTTCGGAGTCTACTCCAGACCTAAGTGGTCCTGATGCACAAACTGGTGACAACCAACACCACCATCCTTAGCTTTAACGTCAGGAAAAGCCACAATCTCAGGAAGATTCGTCTAAAATACCAAATCAATAACCTGAGGACAGAGATGACCTGCTATTTCATCAACGTCGATGTATCCTACAATGTCTTGCTAGGATGCCCTTGGATACGCAAAAATATGATTGTGTCATATATTTTCCACCAATGCTTCAAATATGAGGATAGTGAGGGAACGGTTCAGACCAAGTTTGCCTATGTCGACCTATTCAAAGGGATCGATGCATACTACTCTGACTCCATGCTATACCGACAATAGTAACACACGGATGAAGGGAATGACGCTGACGACAAAGCTGAAGATAAAATAAACTCAGCTATCAAAGGTCCTTTAATGATCTGTGTAAGGGGACGTATAACTAATAATGGTACCGTCGAACCAAAAAATCCTCGACACAATGTTGAAAAGCCTCTTGGGATCGTCCTTCGCAAGCCAACTCATGGAGAGCAAGTTTAACAAACGCTGGTAATCACTAATCAACCTTCGTCAACCTATGGAGCCTCCTTTTGACAAGCAGGCCTCTGAAGTCATCGTAGTCCAAGCTACTATCAAGACGGATGATGTGTTGGGAGAGTAAACTAATACCCAGCCCAATATTACCTCCCTCGATGATATCATCCCTCAGGAGGAAATATTCTACTTTCTCAATAAATAGCTCCCTTTGAACTACCCCGATAATTCTCGGTTTGCTGCAAGACATGTGGATACCCCACATCATGGTCTTGGATGATGTCTCTATAAGCCAGTAACAATAGTCTCCGTGAGAGGCAAAATTTCCCCGTATAAAGGTTGCCACTTTGAAGTTCCCACACAGAAGTGCAACATCAAACCTATCAACTTTGGTTGGGTGAAAGGGCATAAAAATCGTCACAGTTACGATTATCCCGAAGAGGACACAGGTATGAGGTGAAGATCGACCAGGGGATCAACTATGCCGAAGGACGACATTTTCTATTGCGTAACTTTGCTCCAAAGCGGAAATCTAAGACGTATTATCAGTGGACTCACTACATTTTTGGGGTACGTTACTACCCCAATGATGCCTTAGTATTCGAAATATGAGGACATGATGCATTCCCACTCCTCCGAGTCTTCCATTTGGGACTCCGATTAAAATATCAAAGAATTATTCAATTAAGCCTTGTCGGTCAACATAGTGTCGAGAGATCCACTTGAAGAGGATGACAAGCTAGGTAAACCTTTTGAGGTCGAAACATGGACTCAAAAGATGAGGCTCAGTGGGAGTTAAGGTTCAAACAACGAGAACTACCTACCGAGGATGAAGTCATCCAAATCAACGTAGGAGACAAGGCAGATTCTAAACCAATATTTGTCCGCAAAAGTCTGCCTGAGAAAGACAAACAATCTCTTATACAACTCATAAGAGAGTTCATCAACATCTTTTCCTGGAGCTCCAAAGACATGTCGGTATTAGATCCCCGGATGGCAATACACCGGCTAAATATACTTCCAGATGATAAATTTGTAAACCAGTAACAATATCAGTTTCGTCTAGACATTATGGAAGCTATAAAAGATGAAGTTAAGAAGCTGATAGCAAGCGGCTTCGTCTGCAAAGAACAGCATCCCGACTAGGTGGCTTATATTATCCCAATCATAAAGAAGAACGGTAAGATCTGAGTTTGTGTAGACTTTCTTGATCTCAACGCGGCCTGCCTAATAGGCAAATTTCCCCTCCTGATCACAAAGTCCTGATCGATAACACTTGTGGCTTTGAGCGAATATCCTTTATGGATGGATTCTTCGGCTACAATCAGATCAAGATTCCCAGATGATGAAAAACGTACATCATTTCAGACACTGTTGGGATTATTCTGCTATATATGTATGCCCTTCAAGTTGAAGAATATGGATGTTATATACCAATGAGCTATGAGCACAATCATTCAGGAACACCTACACAAGATGGTATAATGTTATGTGGCCGAGATAGTAGTTAAAAGTTATTCCAAGGATGATCATCTTCAATATCTAAGAATGGTGTTCGAGCTAATACAAGCCCACCATCTCAAAATGAACCCTACTAAGTCATTCCTAGGAGTTTCCAGTAGCAAATTTTTGGGGTTTATTATAACCTTGAAGGGCATCCACCTTGATCCTGACAAAATTAAAGCCATCCTCGATATGAGCCCTCCGAGGAATCTCAATGAACTTCGGGGATTACAAGGCATGCTAGCCTTTATCAGGAGGATCACATCTAACCTCTCTAGACGGTGCCAACTGTTTACTCAGTTTATGAACAAATACGTCTCCTACGTATGGACCAAAGAATGTCAGCAAGCATTGAAGTATACCAAAAGATATCTCACCAACCCGCCCGTGTTGGTGGCCCCAGTATGGGAAAACCCTTTCTATTGTATGTCTGTGTAATGGAACACCCCATCGGTCCACTGTTAGCCTAGAAGGCTGACAAAGCCTATGAACAGGTTGTTTACTACCTCAGCCGAATGATCATCAGTGAGGAGCATAGGTATACTCCCTTCGAAAAGGAGTTTGTCATGCCCCAGTCCCAAAATATACGGGACCAAACACGTGATAATGGCTAGCTGGTATGATTCCGTGGGGTTTCCTAATATAATGGACCCATCATAGCGTACTTACGCTGTCCATGGTCAAGTGATCAAGCTAAATATCTATATCTATCAACTATCTATATCTCAACCCATTTGATATGAATAAAAGAAAAAAATATGACTACTAGTCTGTAGACTAATAATCATATTTTTTAATAGACTCAAAGTAAATAGAATGAGTCTACAAAAACTAAGCAAATATAAATGACAGAATGAAGCATATACATATATATGGAAGAATAATACCTGTAAGGAAATGAGCACTCATCAACCATCCAATAAAAGATCTTTGTGTCCAACTCAGCTTACTTGGCAGGGAATCAGGTCCTCAGAGGGACGTAATAAGATACAAAAAGTACATGCGGTAAAGTAAATATTGTGTAAACAATTTAGGATGGACTATCCATCTACGTGAATGCAATATGAGGACAACTTTGGTACATATGGGTAGGTGTAGTCATAAGTATAAAGCTATAAAGTTCTATCAAATATGGCAACTGCATGTATAAAAACTATAACGTTCTAGTGTGCTATCGTAGGCACACAAATTATAAAACCTTTACTATTAAAATTATTTGTAGTAGTGAGAGTAAGGATCGATCCCACATAGAGTAATTAGTTAATATTTATGCTATATAAAATAGGATGGGGGTAAAGCTTTGAATAAAAGCAAATTAAGAAGAGCTGAAATTAATTAAAGTATTAAAATCAATCAAAGGAACAAATGTTGGTCTCAGTCAACATCCACCATTGGAATCTTAAAATTGATCATTGATACAAATACAAATTAACTCATACGTTGAATATTCACGTTGGAAGTATTTTCTATCTCTCTTAGGCTTAGATAATTAAAAACAAGTGATCTAATTACCTTTAATTACTAAATAATCCAAGACAAGCACTGAAGATTTAATCAAGTAATTTTTTAAAGAACCAAGAGATCGATAAAGCAAAACAACACAAGCACAAGTGGTTGCATTTAATTTAGTCAAAAGTTTTTCTACTAAGATCTAATAAAACAAAGCAGTTCATTAAATCTTGGTTGCTTCATAAATTAGAAAAATCAAACAATTACAGATTTGATGTATAATTTAGCACTAGATCGAAATAGATAATAGACTAGTAGGCCTACTAGTAATTAAACAAAACAATCATGAAAGTAGGCATAGAATAACATTAAATACTCAAAGCATAAATCAAACATATAAAAATAATTTAGATCTCACAAGTTTATTGATTCTAAGGCTTCTGTTTCCTTCGACCAATAAGACTTTTAGCTTTGCACGTTCATAAAAACTTCAAAAGAATATTGGAGAAGAGGGAGATGAGTTCTGTGTTCTTTTTCTCCTGATTTCTACCCCTTTTATACACTCTAAATTAGTTGATTGAAGCTTATAATATCTTCCCATAAATTCTCTAAGAGTTACAACAACTCAAATAATAAAATAAAATCTTTGGATAAGTAGGGAAATGGTTAATTCAGTTCCACTTTTCGTGTACAACATAGTTGAGTCAACTTCAAGCCTGATTTGGTCCATGATGTAGCCAGATTCTCAAAAAACTCAAAACAGTAAGATTTTACCTCTTTCTCTTAGCTTTCTGAATCAATTTGGATCAGCTCGATTGGACTTCGGATGTGCAAATTATGACAATTTTTCTTCAAGGTGTCAAAACTGTCCAAAATTGATAATTAGCTCCATTTTGTATTTAGTGACTCCAATTGTACAAAATATAAAAATAATGAGGATCTTTAGACATCAAATGAGCATAAAGGAGTATACATTAAGGAATAAAAATATAACATTTTATGTTCTTATCAAATACACCCACACTTAACCTTTGCTCGTCCTCGGGCGAAACACTATTTTATTTTTCCAAAAAGAAATCAAGGTTGCAATGTCATAAATAAAAAATAACTAAGATCTTCAAAAATCATAACATATCATCAACATATATTCTTAAACAAATTCTAATACTTAGTAGGTATTTTCACTTGAAAAATGGAGTAAACTAAATAGATAGACCCTCACGGGAATAAACACTCAACTCTCATGTGTTTGAAGGTATTTATTTCACTCAAATTCATTCCAAAAGAAATGATCTACCATAAGCTTGCATAATTTTTCATTCTCCATCACTGGGATCACATACATAACATAAATCATAAGGACTTTTTATCGATTGTAACATGGCTTAGGATTAAGGTGGTATATATTTGGGAGTGTAGCTCAAAAGCCATCAAAACTAGTGGAGCAAAAATGAATCAACTCAATCTCAATATAAAATATGTAAAATTAATCACTCTATTTTACAACATCTTCAATTTGGCTTTTAAAGTATTTAGACAATATAAAACAACTTCTCTGGCAATGGCACCAAATTTTGGTGTGCTATCGGAGGCACCCAAATTATAAAACCTTTACTCTTATAATTATTATTTGTAGTAGTGAGAGTAAGGATCGATCCCACAGAGAGTAATTAGTTAATCTTTATGCTATGTGAAATAGGATGGGGGTAAAGTTTTGAATAAAAGCTAATTAAGAAGAGCTAAAATCAATTAATTTATTAAAATCAATCAAAGGAACAAATGTTGGTCTCAGTCAACATCCACCATTGGAATCTTAAAATTGATCATTGATGCAAATATAAATTAACTCATACTTTGAATATTCACCATTGGAAGTATTTCCTATCTCTTTTAGGCTTAGATAATTAGAAACAAGTGATCTAATTAGCTTTAATTATTAAATAATCCAAGACAAGCGCTGAAGATTTAATCAAGTAATTTTTTAAAGAACCAAGAGATCGATGAAGCAAAATAACACAAGCACAAGTGGTTGTATTTAATTTAGTCAAAAGTTTTTATCCAAAGATCTAATAAACAAAGCAGTTCTTTAAATCTTGGTTGCTTCACAAATTAGAAAATTAAACAATTATGAATTTGATGTCTAATTTAGCATTAGATCGAAAAGGATAATAGACTAATAGGCCTCCTAGTAATTAAACAAAACAATCATAAAAGTAGGCATAGAATAACATTCAATACTCAAAGCATAAATCAAACATATGAAAATAATTTAGATCTCACAAGTTTATTGATTCCAAGGCTTCGGTTTCCCTCGACCAATAAGACTTTTAGCTCCGCACGTTCATGAAAACTTCAAAAGAATATTGGAGAAGAGGAAGAAGAGTTATGTGTTCTTTTTCTCCTAATTTTTACCCCTTTTATACACTCTAAATTAGTTGATAGAAGGTCACAATATCTTTCCACAAATTCTCTAAGAGTTATACAACCCAAATAATAAAATAAAATCTTTGAATAAGTAGGAAAATGGTTAATTCAGCTCCACTTTTTGTGCACAACATAGTTGAGTCAACTTTAAGCCTGATTTGGTCCATGATTCAGCCAGATTCTCGGAAAACTCAAACAATAAGATTTTACCTCTGTCTCTTAGCTTTCCAAATCAATTTGGATCAGCTCGATTGGACTTCGAATGTTCAAGTTATGACAATTTTTCTACAAGGTGTCAAAACTGTCCAGAATTGATAATTAGCTCCATTTTGTATTTAGTGACTCCAATTGTATCCTAGATTAAAATATAAAAATAATGAGGATCTTTAGACATCAAATAAGCATAAAGGAGTATACATTAAGGAATAAAAATATGACATTTTATGTTCTCATCAAATACCCCCACACTTAATCTTTGCTCGTCCTCGGGCGAAACACTATTTTATTTTTCCAAAAAAAAATCAAGGTTGCAATGTCATAAATAAAAAATAACTAAGATCTTCAAAAATTATAACATATCATGAACATATATTCTTAATCAACTTCTAATTATTCACTTGAAAAATGGAGTAAACTAAATAGATATACCCTCACGGGAATAAACACTCAACTCTCATGTGTTTGAAGGTATATATTTCACTCAAATTCATTCCAAAAGAAATGATCTACCATAAGCTTGCATATTTTTTCATTCTCCATCACTGGGATCACATACATAACTTAAATCATAAGGACTTTTTATGTATTGTATCATGGCTTAGGATTAAGGTGGTATATATTTGGGAGTGTAGCTCAAAAGTCATTAAAACTAGTGGAGCAAAAATGAATCAACTCAATCTCAATATAAAATATGTAAAATTAATCACTCTATTTTACAACATCTTCAATTTGGCTTTTAAAGCATTTAAACAATATAAAACAACTTCTCCGGCAACGGCGCCAAAATTTGGTGTGCTATCGTAGGCACCCAAATTATAAAATCTTTACTCTTAAAATTATTTGTAGTAGTGAGAGTAAGGATCGATCCCACAGAGAGTAATTAGTTAATCTTTATGCTATGTGAAATAGGATGAGGGTAAATTTTTATATAAAAGTAAATAAAGAAGAGCTGAAATCAATTAAAGTATTAAAATCAATCAAAGGAACAAATGTTGGTCTCAGTCAACTTCCACCATTAAAATCTTAAAATTGATCATTGATGCAAATATAAATTAACTCATACTTTGAATATTCATCGTTGGAAGTATTTTCTATCTCTTTTACACTTAGATAATTAGAAACAAGCGATCTAATTAGCTTTAATTACTAAATAATCCAAGACAAGTGCTGAAGATTTAATCAAGTAATTTTTTAAAGAACCAAGAGATCGCTGAAGCAAAATAATACAAGCACAAGTTGTTGTATTTAATCCAAGACAAGTGCTAAATATTGTTTTGTTAAATCTTGGTTGCTTCACAAATTAGAAAAATCAAACAATTTCGGATTTGATGTCTAATTTAGCAGTAGATCTAAATGGATAATAGACTAGTAGGCCTCCTAGTAATTAAACAAAACAATCATGAAAGTAGGCATAGAATAATATTAAATACTCAAAGCATAAATCAAATATATGAAAATAATTTAGATCTCATAAGTTTATTGAATCCAAGGCTTTTGTTTCCTTCGACCAATAAGACTTTTAGCTCCGCACGTTCATGAAAACTTCAAAAGAATATTGGAGAAGAGGAAGAAGAGTTGTGTGTTCTTTTTTACCTGATTTCTACCCCTTTTATACGCTCTAAATTAGTTGATTGAAGCTCATAATATCTTCCCACAAATCCTCTAGGAGTTACAACAACCCAAACAATAAAATAAAATCTTTGAACAAGTAGGGAAATGGTTAATTCAGCTCCACTTTTCGTGCACAACATAGTTTACTCAATTTCAAGCCTAATTTGGTCTATGATGCAGCCAGATTCTCTAAAAACTCAAAACAATAAGATTGTACCTCTGTCTCTTATCTTTCCAAATCAATTTGGATAAGTTGGATTGGACTTCAGATGTGCAAGTTATGACCATTTTTCTACAAGGTGTCAAAAATTGTCCAGAATTGATAATTAGCTCCATTTTGCATTTAGCGACTCCAATTGCATCCTAGCTTAAAATATAAAAATAATGAGAATCTTTAGACATAAAATGAGCATAAATGAGTATACATTAAGGAATAAAAATATAATATTTTATGTTCTCATCAAATACTCCCACATGTAATATTTGCACGTACTCGGGCGAAACTCTATTTTATTTTTCCAAAAAGAAATCAATGTTGCAATGTCATAAACAAAAAATAACTAAGATCTTCAAAACTCATAATATATCATGAAAATATATTCTTAAACAACTTCTAATTACATAGTAGGTATTTTCACTTGAAAAATGGAGTAAACTAAATAGTTAGACCCTCACGGGAATAAACACTCAACTCTCATGTGTTTGAAGGTATATATTTCACTCAAATTCATTCCAAAAGAAATGATCTACCATAAGCTTGCATATTTTCTCATTCTCCATCACTGGACTCACATGCATAACATAAATCATAAGAACTTTTCATGGGTTGTAACATGGCCTAGGATTAAGGTGGGATATATTTGAGAGTGTAGCTCAAAAGACATCAAAACTAGTGGAGCAAAAATGAATCAACTCAATCTTAATATAAAATATGTAAAATCAATCACTCTATTTTGCAACGTCTTTAATTTGGCTTTTAAAGCATTTAAACAATGTTAAACAACTTCCCCGGCAATGGTGCCAAAATTTGGTATGCTATCGTTGGCACCAAAATTATAAAACCTTTACTCTTAAAATTATTTGTAGTAGTGGGAGTAAGGATCGATCCCACAGAGAGTAATTAGTTAATCTTTATGCTATTTGAAATAGGATGGGGGTAAAGTTTTGAATAAAAGCAAATTAAGAAGAACTGAAATCAATTAAAGTATTAAAATCAATCAAAGGAACAAATGTTGGTCTCAGTCAACATCCACCATTGGAATCTTAAAATTGATCATTGATGCAAATATAAATTAACTCATACTTTGAATATTCACCGTTGGAAGTATTTTCTCTCTCTCTTAGGTTTTGATAATTAGAAACAAGCGATCTAATTAGCTTTAATTACTAAATAATCCAAGACAAGCGCTGATGATTTAATCAAGTAATTTTTTAAGGAACCAAGAGATCGATGAAGCAAAATAACACAAGCACAAGTGGGTGCATTTAATTTAGTCAAAAGTTTTCTCCTAAGATCTAATAAAACAAAGCATTTCATTAAATCTTGGTTGCTTCACAAATTAGAAAAATCAAACAATTACGGATTTGATGTCTAATTTAGCAGTAGATCGAAATAAATAATAGACTAGTAGGCCTCATAGTAATTAAACAAAACAATCATAAAAGTACGCATAAAATAACATTCAATACTCAAAGTATAAATTAAACATATGAAAATATTTTATATCTCACAAGTTTATCGAATTCAAGACTTCTATTTCCTTCGACCAATAAGACTTTTAGCTCCGCACATTCATGAAAACTTCAAAAGAATATTGGAGAAGAGGAAGAAGAGTTGTGTGTTCTTTTTCTCCTTATTTCTACCCTTTTATACACTCTAAATTAGTTAATTTAAGCTCAAAATATCTTCCCACAAATTGTCTAGAAGTTACAACAAGCCAAACAATAAAATAAAATCTTTGAACAAGTAGGGAAATGGTTAATTTAGCTCCACTTTTCGTGCATAACATAGTTAACTCAACTTCAAGCCATATTTGGTCTATGATGCATTCAGATTCTCCAAAAACTCAAAACAATAAGATTGTACCTCTATCTCTTAGCTTTCCGAATCAATTTAGATAAGCTTGATTGGACTTCGGATGAGCAAGTTATGACCATTTTGCTACAAGGTATCAAAAACTGTCCAGAAT
Organism: Iris macrosiphon; assembly: GCA_036927795.1. Taxonomy (NCBI): domain Eukaryota; kingdom Viridiplantae; phylum Streptophyta; class Magnoliopsida; order Asparagales; family Iridaceae; genus Iris; species Iris macrosiphon. The sequence continues at coordinate 131,684,426 of JAYESA010000009.1, forward strand.
TTATAATTAGATCTATTTTGCATTTAGCGACTCCAATTGCATCCTAGATTAAAATATAAAAATAATGAGGATCTTTAGACATCAAATGAGCATAAAGGAGTATACATTAAGGAATAAAAATATAATATTTTATGTTCTCACCAAATACTCCCACATTTAATCTTTGCTCGTACTCGGGCAAAACTCTATTTTATTATTCCAAAAAGAAATCAAGGTTGCAATGTCGTAAAAAAAAACTAAGATCTTCAAAAATCATAACAAATCATGAACATATATTCTTAAATAACTTCTAATTACTTAGTAGGAATTTTCACTTAAAAAATGGAGTAAACTAAATGGTACACCCTCACGGGAATAAACACTCAACTCTCATATGTTTAAAGGTATATATTTCACTCAAATTCATTCCAAAAGAAATGATCTACCATAAGCTTGCATATTTTCTCATTCACCATCACTGGGCTCACATGCATAACATAAATTATAAGGACTTTTTATGGGTTGTAACATAGCTTAGGATTAAGGTGGGATATATTTGGGAGTGTAGCTCAAAAGCTATCAAAACTAGTGGAGCAAAAATAAATCAACTCAATCTCAATATAAAACATGTAAAATCAATCGCTCCATTTTGCAACGTCTTCAATTTAGCTTTTAAAGCATTTAAACAATGTAAAACATCTTCCACCCTTACTTTTTATTTTATTTTTTATTTTTTTACTTTTTTGTTTTTATTTTTATGAACAATAATGATACTTAGGAAATTTGAGGATGAAAATATGTTCCATTTTGTTGGTTGTAACCAAACCACAAATTTAGACACCCCCACACTTATTTTTTGTACATACATACATATCATAATGATCAACAATGCTCCACTAGCTTTGCGACTTGGGTAAATGTATAAATATTATAGGTTGAAAGATTGTAATGTAGGTATACCAAGAAAAAGCCGATAAAGCTCAAAGGGGTTCAACAAAAAAAATTAAATACAAGGTGGACTATTTGGCTTATGTAACGCATAACAAAGATAGCCTTAATCATGTTCATGCATGCATGTGTCAATGTGACCTTGAAGAGAATTAAAGCAAGTTATAGAGAAATAAATCAGTGGAAGAATATCTTCCATGAAAGAATAATGAGACTGATGTGTCAGTCTAAAGTCTCAAATCCTCACTGGCTTTTGTCTACCAAATTTAGATACTACCATTTTTAATAAAAAATAACTAGACTAAATAATTCAAAGTTGAAAAAAAATACTTATTCAATCATGTTATAAAAAATTTAAATTTAGTTGAATCTTACTCATGACATACACAACCAAAAATCATTAAAAACCACAAAAATAAAATTCTTTTATCTAAAAAAAAATATAACTTTTTTTTCTTTTTTTTAGAAAACAGCGAACTAAAAATGCTTAAAATAAAGTAAATCCCCTCCCCCACACTTAAAACTGACATTGTCCCCAATTTAAGGTAAAATACAAGGAAAAGGCAAAATAAAAAAAATAAAAATAAAAGAATAAGAATAAGAACAAACTCCCCTTGGGTTGCCGTTGTTTATTGTCGTGGATGTTTCCTCCTTCAATTGGTACAATTGATCCTCAAGTTCCAATTCATCCACATTCTCTACTTTGAAACATTCATAGAAAAGCTAGAGCCTTTGGCCATTTATCTTGAACACTTTGGAAGTTGCTAAACTTTGAATTTCAACTGCACCATGATATAAAACATTAGTAAGAATAAAAGGTCCAATCCAACGAGAACACAATTTACCCGAAAATAGACGAAGTCGTGACTGGTATAGAAGGACATTTTGACCAACTTGAAACACCTTCGTAGAGATCATCTTGTCATGAAAAGCCTTCGTCTTCTCTTTATAAATTTGAGCATTCTCATGAGCGTCATTAGGAATTTCCTCCAACTCTTGTAGTTGTAATTTCCTCTGTTCTCCATTTTTATATGTCTTCATATTGAAACTCTTGATAGCCCAATAAGCCTTGTGTTCTAACTCAACAGGAAGATAGCATGGTTTTCCAAACACCAACCGGTAAGGTGATATACCGATAGGCGTCTTGTATGCAGTTCTATAAGCCCACAAAGCATCATCCAAGCGCAAACTCCAATCTTTTCTACTTGGATTGACCGTCTTTTCAATGATGGACTTAATCTCTCTATTTGACACTTTCGCTTGTCCACTAGTTTGTGGATGATAGGCAGTTGACACCTTGTGGGTCACATGGTACTTTCTCAATAATGTCTCTACGGTTCGATTACAAAAGTGAGTGCCTCGATCACTTATTAAGGCTCTTGGAATCCTAAACCTGGAGAATATATTGGATTTGATAAAATCTGAAACAACTTTAGAATTATCAGTCCTAGTAGCTTTAGCTTCTACCCATTTTGATACATAATCAACAGCAAGCAAAATATAAACATAACCAAAAGATACATGAAATGATTGTTTAGGATAATAAACGAAAAAGATGATATATGGAAAAGGAGGTCTTATACGAAAACCCGCCCTTCTTTTATGTTTACAAACAAGATTGTACAATTTAATCCTATACGAGGATGACTAAGTACAATTTATTTAATCTGGGTAAATATTGCTATAGGTGTCTGATCTGCAATCGATCACTTTAGCCCTTGGACCACACGATATTGAAGAAGTGCTGTTGAAGAAAGAAAGCAGCTTCGAAGGTTGCTAAAGAGGGTTGGATGCTCGATGCCAAAGTCGTCGATCCCTTCTCTTTGCCTGAGCTCTGGATTCTTCTCTCTCTCTCTCGACCGTTTCTCCACCAATTTTCTTCGACCCTTTTCCCCGTTGATAGAGGTCTCTATTTATAGAGTTTTTAGTGAAAGTGACCACACAGTCGGCGTAGAAACCGAGTAGTAGAAAGTACATCACCCTTTTACACGACGGTTTAAAATAACCAATGCCTGCGTATAGATGACCTTTTGAGTGAGCATGCGACGCGGGTCCAACTAAGGGACAGAACGCATATATCTGCTGCAAAGATCACGGCGTAGAAGCCACGTAGGTAGTTATCCCTTGTGTAGAAGAGGTTGGCGTAGAAGCCAATAACTGTCACCATGGCATAGAAGCCAAGTAGGCATAGAAGCCAAGTGGGCATAGAAGCCGAGTAGGCGTAGAAACCAAGTAGGCGTAGAAGACGAGTGGTCATAGAGGCCGAGTGGGCATAGAAGCCGAGCAAGTGTAGAAGCCGAGTGGGCATAGAAGCCGAGCAGGCGTAGAAGCCGAGATGATGTGGATGTTTTAGCCGAAATTACGGCTCTTGGAGATATAATCAAATCTCTTGCATTAAATGCAGAGATCTGCCCCAATCCTGCACATTAAATACAGAGGCTTGTCTTTAAGATTTGCGATCATTCTGCACATTAAATGCAGATACGCGCCTCGAATCATGTACGAAGAGTGACTGCTGATGTGGCGGTCTGTTTGCCTTTTGCGGAGGTAAGAAGCTCACGTCTGCCTGTGTAAAACTAGGCAGCGTATTCCCTTATATGCGTAAGAGTAGTTTACGCAAAGGGGATGCCACTAAACGACGGTTCGGTGACATTTAATCAAATCCCCAGCATTAAATGTGGAGATCCGTCATTATCCTGTGCATTAAATGTAGAGGCGTATTTTGGAGGCCTGCCAGCCTTTTGTGTATCAGGTGCAGAGACGTGCCTTGGGCATCTTTCAGTATTCGGTGCTTTAAATGCAGAGACGTGCTTCGAGAAACTGTCACCGCTCTGCGCATTAAATGCAGAGACGTGCCTCGAGCCCTGTACGAAGTGCAGCTTTTGATGTGGCAGGCTGTTTGTCTTCTGCGGAGCATAAACAGCTCACGTCTGCCTGTGTAAAACTAGGTAGCATATTCCTTCGTATGTGTAAAAGTGGTTTACGCGAAGGAAATGGCTGTAAATGACAGCCTGGGTTGCAGTGCCGTGCCATCATTATACCCGTCGCCTGGGTAGTCGTTCAGTACTCTTTGTCAGGAGTCCAGACGTCAGGTTCATTGCATGATCTGACAGGTTCATTTCGAAGAATATGAAGCGTTCCTCGTACACTTAAATGCTGTATTGAAAGCGGATGAGTTTTACGCCATAAAGGCGATGAAGCACTCTGTTTACGCTGAAGCAGCCTGGACATACTGCATTACGCAGATGGTCTTTTAGCCTATATTTTTATGTTGTGCTCAGTGGAAAAGCTCTGTTGCATGTTTGATGGCTCTGAGGTCCTCTGTTTATGCTGCCCTGCATCAACATGCTGCGTATAGCTATCCAGCATATTTTTTATGCTTCTACAAGACCCCCTTCAAAGCTTTTAAATTCCTCGTAATTTAAAACGCTTTGAATGAAGCATGAACCGTTCCTCGTAACTCGAAACGCTCTGAATGGAGCCTGAAACGGTCAAGCCTGACACGTTCTTTTATGGCTGACTTTATGGTGGAGTTATTGGGGATCAGTGATCTCTTTTGCCTATAAAAAGGCTGAGAAGTTTTCCTGTTCTTTCCACACTTCCTTCACCACACAGAGATGATGGACGGAGTTCGTCGGGTCAACTTGAGAAAGAAGGAGACCATGTTCTTCCAGCATGTAAGGAGCCAAAAAAGACGATGTCTTCGAGCAAATGTCCTCTGCAATGATGGATCATGGAAGGATATCATAGCCTCCTTTGCTCGGGATAAGCAGCAACTTTGTATGGTGGTTCTTCGGGAGAGAGGAAGGGTCACATTTTGCCATGCAGCTTGCAAGCGGTGCCTTCTCCCGTTACCTCCATGGACAAGAGCAGATAGACTAGCTCTGTCCGAGATTAAATTGAGTAAAATATCTCAACTCAATTTGTCACGGTGCTGGATGTAAGAAAGTAGATCTACTCTACTTTTCTTCTGTTGGCTGCTGGGTCTATGCCCAGTTCTACATCCTCGCCGTTTGACCAATATGTCAGTCAGTTTGCGGTTACAGACTGACTGCTGGAGAAGATGGATGAAGAATGTCGCCCATGCGAGAACCTGGCAGAACAGATTCTAGGCGCGATCTTTAAATGAAAATGAGAAACCCTTTGTAGACGGGATTTCCTTCATATGTAACCACAAAATAGAGAAAAAACCCTTGTAAACTGAATTTCTCTCATATGTAACCGTGATTTTAATAAGATCGTCTTCTTCTTTGCATATGACCATCTTGCCATACTTTGCTGTGAAGTCTGAATATGTGTAGCTTCGAAACGTCTGATTCTTTAAGCCGACTCTGTATAGAAAGAGTGCTAGGTCCTGTCCTATCTTTTACGCATAACTAAGGATGCGCAGAAAGAGTGCTAGGTCCTGTCCTGTCTTTTACGCATAACTAAGGATGCGCAGAAAGCCGCTTTAGCAGTCGAGTGTTCGAACTGTCCTGCTGTTAGGAACCGCGTAGAATTTTGAACTGTTTTTACTTCTGATAAACAGAATTTTTGTTCAGAACGTCGTCTTTAAGAGTGATTTCTCAAAAATCTCTTAGAACAGGGCGAGGAATGGCTGTCAAGAACTGAGCTGCCATCTTGAATTTGCAGACGAAATATTTAGACTAGATTCTGGATGAACTTCTAATCGACCCATGAAGAAGAGTAATTTTCAATGTTAAACTCCGTATGCTTCGGTTACTTGGGGTATCTTGAGGTCAAGAAGGAGTATCTTCTGTGTGAACTCCTGCGATTGACCGCCTTGAGAATCTGTTCAGATATACTGTACTGGTCTGCGCATCTTTCAGATGTACGAAAAGTCATAGAGCATGAAATCATAAGTTTGCAGCCTCTGAGCGTAAACTAAACACCACCGAACGTGAAATCGTAGACTTGTAGTTCCTGAGCGTAAAGTCGTAGGTTTGTAGCCTCTCGAGCATAAAAGCTACCGAGCAGAAAGGCATCCGGGCATAAAACCATAGACTTATAGCCTGTGAACGTAAAACCGTAGATTTGTAGCCGTCGAGCGTAGAAAGCTCCTTGGCGCAGAACTGTAGATTTATAGCCTGTGAAAAGGAAATCTTCTGAGCATGAAATTGTGGATCTGTTGCCTCTGAGCGTAAACTAAATGCCACCGAGCGTGAGATCATAGATTTGTAGCTGCTGAACGTGAAGTCATAGGTTTATAGCCTCTCGAGCGTAAAAGCTACCGAGCACAAAGGCATCCGGGCATAAAACCATAGACTTATAGCCTGTGAGCGTAAAATCGTAGATCTGTAGCTATCGAGCGTAGAAAGCTCCTTAGCCTAAAAACCACGAATCTACTTTGTGCGAAAACTTTTCAAATTCGCTGACTGTCCGCCTTCTCTGAGTAATAGGCTGACGTAGTCCCCAATCACAACCAGATATTAATTAGGAGATTTAGTTTGGGATTCGAGGAGTCCATCCGAACTCTATATATACCCCAAGTTTCTGAGAGAAAAACTTTTCATCCATCTTCTGTGAAAGAAAGCCTTCGACTATTCGAGATTTAGTTTGGGACCAGGGGTCGTTTGTCAGCCGCCCTTCCGGCAATGTGACGATGTTCAGGGGACTGCACCCGGGCAGTGTCCTGAGTGAAGACAGCTTAGTGATCCAGCCGGTCCAATTATCGACCTTCTGCAATGATTTTATGGGGCACGGGGGAGTATACCCTAAGGTGAACCCTCGGTACGGTGGGTGGATCACCCCTACAAACCTTCGATGGGCTCACTTAGTTGATTGGGCCGTGAAGCATTTTCAGGCCGAGTTGGAGAGTATTGGTCTGTTTGCAGCTGTGAGTGCCACCAGTGTTGGGTTACCTCCTAACCCCAACCTGTTTTTGGCACTGATGGGGCGATATATTTTGCTTACCGGGACTTTCGCCACTCTACTGGGGGAGTTGGGATTGGCCCTTCATGAGATGGCAGAGATCTCGAGACTGCTGATGAGGGATACTCCGTATGAAGAGTATGTTCCTACGAACCGGGAGCTGGGGGATTCAGACCCTCGGGTAGTGGAAGTATACCAGGAGCTGATGTGCTACTACCTCGCTTGCACCACTTTTTATGGTGAGCCCTCAGATTTTGCCTCACATCAATAAATGAACGTCCTATCTCTTCTTTCACCGGTCCCGGAATGCTAAGCCGGAGAAGCTATTGGAGGGCAAGGATCTGCCTGTTAATCCTCTGAGCGCGCTTAATGCTCAGGTAGTCGACGATCTCATGGTAGACGCTGGGGCTCCGGACTTGATCCTCGACGAAGGGATAGGACAGTATCCTGTAGGCACTAAGGCCTATAGTTATTTGAGGCGCTGCCACAGGCCTCTGTCCAGGAAAGCTCAATTGGCTGGCTTCCTCTCCATATGGCTGCGTCGACTGGTGGTACCCGGTATCGCATCTGCGGATCGTATTCACTGCAACACGCTATGGCCTGCAGTGCGTCTGGTGTTCGGGGCAAGACTGGGCTTTCTTCCTGCCATGGTGTGTCGCATTCAAGCTGGCCTAAGGGCCATGACTAATGGGCTGCTCGCCGATGAAACTCAGTGTGATAGCTTTCCCATGGTAGAATTACCATACCTGTATCTGATAGGATGGTTAATTCTTCATAACCCCAGGGTTATGTCTCCCTGCTCCGGCAGTAGTTCGGGGGCTAGTTTCTTGTTGAACTACCAGAAATCTTCCTGGAATGTGGCCACGGTTCTAGACTGTCGGCGGGTGCTGGGCTTCAGTCACAACTGGAAGCTCTTTTGCACTGTTCCCTCCGTATATCGCAATCAATCGGGGATTAGGCTTGAGGATTCAGGTAGGGAGAAGACCAATCTTTCTTCTGAAGCTTTTAATTGGTTGGTCTGCATTAGACCTTCCCATTTACTGTATAGGAGTGAAGACCATTGCTTCTTGGAGCCCTACCTGCCTAGTCGGTTTGCCAGGCAGTTTGGGTATGATCAGTTGCACGTGGGCAACGCCGTCACCAGCTTTCGGTCCAGGGGTGGACTCATTGATGGAGCTAGAGGATGGCGATACTTCCTCATGAGTTGCACTGGAGCAATTTTTACTGTGCCGGTCATTACACTCTCCACGGAGCTACGTATCCTGCACTCGTATGCCCAGTTCTATGTGGCAACGAACACCTTCCATCGCGATTTTGACATACATGGAAGTTTTAGGGTGCCCTCTTCCAAGTCTGGGGGAAGAGTGGAAGTCCCCTCGGTTTCTTCCGACGAGGGTGAGGAGTCCGTCACTCCAGATGAGCCTCTGTTGGCGGTATCGAGGGGTGAAGTACCTCTGCCCACAGGGCCTTTGGTAATCTTCGGGAAGCGAAGGGCTCCTGCTCCGAAGGAGACTTCCCCTCACAAGAGGAAGAAGAAGATGGTTAATCGTCCTCTCCGAATTCCTGGTATTAAGGCTCTTGGAAGTGAGCCTGCATCTTCCTATGTTGGGGATGATTCTTTAATTGGAGGTTCCTTGCCTTTTAGAGAGGGACCCTCTACAGTTTCGGCTGGTGGTGCCGGAGAATCTCTGCTGGAGGCCGCCGTCGCTACTACTGCTTCAGGTAGTGGAACGAGGTCGCCTCCGGGGCTGAGTATATCTTTATGTGGATCGGCATTGGGAGAGACCCCTGCCGTGCCTGTCAGTGCACCCGGCGAGATTCCTGTCGATGAGCCTTGGTTGAAATTTGACGAGGATCTGGAAGACTATTTGCCAGCATCGGTTAGCAGACCCCTTTCTCCAGGTATGACAACTCGCTTAGCATCATTAAGAAATGATTTAGTTATACAGGCCGCAGACACGACATATATGCCGTCGGCCATGGGTAAATGTTGTCTTCGCTCCTCTTCTTCTAAGAAAATTAACATTATGCTGATATTAACTTCCTTTCGTCCTCTTTTTAGGGAAAGACCTCTACGGGGAGGGCAGTGTAGATGCGGTCTTCGGCTCTGTGTCAGGTCCTGGCGGCGACACGGTTGTGGCTGATTTTGAAGAGAAAACATCTTCGGGTGCCGGCTCGCCTGTCGACGAGGTCCCAATATCTCAAAAGGAGGACGAGCCTGTCCTTGCGATAATGCCTCCTGTGAGTATGCTGGTATCGTCGTCCGGTGTTGGCGCTTCTTCTTTCGTTGTACCACCTGTTGAGGCGACGGCCGTGGAAACATCGTCTGCGGTTGTTCTCGGAGGGGGATTTGCCAATATCGAGGCCATTCCCGGCGTCCATTCGGATTAGCTGCGCTGATTGAGCAGTACACCAGCATCTTCTACACCACTTTGAAAATGTTATTATCAAGGGTGTTAGCGAAGAATCTGAGCTTTGCCTCGCTGAAGAGGTCCTCTTGGTCCACGATAGTGCCGATCCGAGAATTCGACGACACTGGGCTAGCTGAAACGCTGGAGGAGATAGTTAATGGTTTGGAGCAACCCATTAACGAATACTTGCAGCTAGCTCGAGACAATGTTGAAGATTTGGTCCAAGCTAGATACGACTCCATGATTGCACGACTTGCTAAACAGATGGCAGGCATAAATAAATCCATCCAGACACATCAGCAGGAGATGGATGAAGGAAAAGCCGTCCTGGAGGAGGCCATCACTCTCCAAAAAAAGTGCCAGGCCGAGCATGAAGGGAATGTAGCGAGGGTCCGCAGGCTGGAAATAAAACTCGCTCAGGCAAAGGAGTGGGCTTCTCAGTCGTCGGAAGCTCTAGCTGTGGCGGATAGTGGATTGGGCGTAGCACAACAGAACTTGGCGCGTGCAGGAGTCGCCCGTGCTGGTTTTCTTCGGGCTAGAGCCGAACTGTCCCTCCTGAGCAACGATGAGGCACGGCTGGAGCAAGCTCGCGCTGATGTCTTGGGTTCCATGACTGAGAGGATGGCCGCACTGGCGCAGCAGCTTCACGACCTGACCGCTCCCCCAAAATGATGTACTTTTGCTTTCGCTTTTCAATGTATTTCCGCTCATTTTTGGGAATAATAAAGAGGCTTTCATCTGACTTTGTGGCCCCATCATTTCAGAATGTAAATGACAGGTTTGGGTGAAAGTGATATCAGAGGTAATATGGACGTGATATACTCTCGGTAAGTTTTAGCAAGATATATCTATTCAGAGGTTATATGGACGTGATAGAAATATGCTTTTTAGCTAAAATTTGTACATAAGACACTATCAGAGGTAGTATGGACGTGATAGGTCTTGAAGTTCCAAATTAGTTAAACATATCTATTCAAAGGTTATATCGACATGATATAGTACGATCCAACTAATTTCGTTTTGGAAGTAGTTTTGTCAGAATGAGATTTTCGCCATATTCCACTTGAGCAGAGGAGGTTAAGCATAGTACCTTTTCAGGAATTTGCCATTGATAGGAGCCATTAACAGGTCTCTATTAGGCTGGGCTAACCTATAAGCGTCATTTGAGAACGTCGTCTCGATCACACAAGGGCCTTCCCATTTGGGCTGGAATTTGCCCTTACTTCTGTGAGTAAGAATCATCGGCCTTCTTACGGCTAAAACTAACTCGCCGACTTTGAACACTCTTTCCTTTAATTTTTGATTAAAAGCTCTGGAAATGCGTGCTTGGTAGAGCGCGATGCACTGTTGAGCTTGGAGGCATTTCTCGTCTAATCCTTCTAGCTCTTGAAGCCTTAACAGGTCATTCTTTTCTTAAGTCAACTCATTAGCCACGGCTATCCTGAGTGACGGAATTTGGATCTTGATGGGGAGAACCGCTTCGCTCCCATAGACTAACGAGAAAGGTGAGCAACCTGTTGGTGCCCGTACCGTTGTGCGGTATGCCTAGAGACATCCTTCCAGCTTCTCATTTCAATCCCTTTTGTTCGAAGAGACGAACTTCTTCAAGTGCTTGATAATGGTTTTGTTGAAAGCTTCCGCCAAACCATTAGCAGCAGGATTATATGCCGTAGAGGCAATATTTTGTATCCGATTTTTATCGCAAAATCAATGAAACGCTTGGCTGATGAATTGAGGCCCATTGTCATGGATTATCCTTCGGGGTATCCCAAAGCGGTAAATAACGTAATGCTTGATGAAGTTGATCACATTAGATGCCTTCACCTCAGCAAGAGGGATCGACTCTGCCCATTTGGAGAAGTAATCCGTGATGGCCAGTATGAACCAGTGACCTCTAGAAGAATACGGGTGAATAGGACCAACGATATCCATACCCCATGCTTTGAAAGGCCATGATGCAACCGTAGGATGTAGATATTCAGGAGGTTGATGGATAAAGTCTGCATGGACCTGACAGGCTTTGTAGTATCTTGCATACTTTATTGCATCTGTGATCATAGTAGGCCAGTAATAGCTCATTCTCCTGATGCGATCCTATAGCTTAGGACCGGGTTGATGCGCTCCGCATACGCCATCGTGGGCTTCACGGATAATCCGCTGTGCTTAGTCACCAGAGAGACATCGTAATAATAGTCTGTCATAAGACCGTCGATATAGACATTGTGACGATGCGTCGAAATAGAAGCGTAATGATCGTCTTTTGACGGATACTGCTTCTTTAGGATCCTCTGGCAAGATTCTGTATACTACGAAATCTATAAAGGGACTTCTCCAGTCTCTCCTGGGAGGATCTGTGTCCACCGCGTAGCTGCGTTCTATGTGAAAGTTATTTTTCCCAAAGAATAAATCTTTGTTAAGAAGGATTACCGAATCCTGCCTTCTTATAGGGGTAGCTAAATCTACAGCTAGACTGCCTAGGGCATCAGCTTCCAGATTCTGAGATCGAGGTACATGCTCTAGGAAGAATCCTTTGAATGTCATGGCTATCTCGACCGTTGCTCGGTGATAGGGGATGAGGTCTGGATTCCGGACTTCATATATTCCTCTGACTTGATTGACGATCAACAGAGAATCACCGAAAGCTTCCAAAGATTCGACGCCCAATTCTTTAGCGACTTGGAGGCCAATTAGTAGAGCATTGTACTCTGCCACATTGTTGGAACAGGGCTCGCTAAGAGAATATGCTCGTTAGATGGCGAACTTATCAGGAGTAACCAGGACAATTCCTACTCCCGAAACCAAGTTTCCCCTGGTACCAGTTCTGGAGGCACCATCGAAGAACAGTTGCCAAATATCACTTTCTATTGCGAAATTATATTCTACAACTTCGTCGGGAATGTCCTCGTACAGCTTGGGGGCCTCCGGGATCGGATGAGCAGCTAGGAAGTCAGCCAATGCTTGGCCTTTGAAGGACTTCTAGGGGACGTACACCATGTCATACGGTGTCAATAACATCGCCCAAGTCGCGAGTCGGGAATTAATAACACTTGGCTTGTTCATCAGTACCCGAAGAGGATTGATCCTGGAGATGATGTGAATGGTTTGGCCTGTGACATAGTGTCACATTTTCTGAATAGCGAATATCAGAGCCAAGCATTCTTTCTCCACTGGATTGTACCGGTGTTCGGCTCTGACCATCATCCTGCTGAGGTAGTAGATAGCCTGCTCGTGACCTATCTCGTTCTTTTGTGCGAGAAGAGCTCCCAGATAATGATCTATCGCTCGAACATACAACACGAATGGTCTTTCCATGACAGGAGGCACCAGAACTGGCGGACTGGTGAGGTAGCGCTTGATATCACCGAACGCTTGTTGACAGGCTTTGTCCCATACGAAGGATACACCTTTCTTCATGAGACGAGAAAATGGCTGACATCTCCCAGAGAGGTTGGATATGAATCTTCGGATATAAGCCAGACGACCTTGAAATCCCTTGAGTTCCCTCAGATTATGGGGTGGTCACATTTCTAAGATGGCCTTGACTTTATCAGGGTCCACTTGAATGCCTTTGGCGGTTATGACAAATTCCAGAAATTTGCTACTAGATACCCCCAGAAAGGACTTTGTAGGATTCATTTTGAGTTGATGTTGGCGCATCAAGTCAAATACTGTCTTCAAGTCTTGGATATGATTATCCTTGAGGCAGCTTTTGACAGCTATATCGTCCATATAACACTCCACTATCTTGCGTAAATGCTCATAGAATATGTTACTCATAGCCCGTTGGTACGTAGCCCCGGTATTCTTCAATCCGAAGGGCATGACCGTATAGCAATATACCCCCAATGGTGTCCGGAAGGCAGTATGCTTCTCGTCTTCAGGATGTATCTTGATTTGATTGTATCCTAAAAATCCGTCTATGAAAGACATACGTTCAAAACCGCATGTATTGTCAATCATGACATCTGTGATGGGAAGAGAAAACTCATCCTTGGGGCAGGCTGCGTTCAGATCTCGGTAATCGATGCAGACTCGTACTTTCCTATTTTTCTTCATGACCGGGACAATATTGGCGACCCAGTCGGGATGTTGTTCTTCACTGATGAAGCCGCAGGCTATCAACTTCTTGATTTCAGCTTCAATGGGGTCCATCATATCCGGGCAGAACCGGCGTTGGTGCTGCTTCACAGGCCTCGAGTCGGGCAATATATTGAGTTTATGAGTAGCCACCTTTGGATCAAGGCCTGGCATGTCCTCATAATTTCATGCAAAGACATCGATATATTCTTTTATCAGCTGGATAACTTCTTTCCTTTCTGCTTCGGAAAGGTTGCTACTGATAGATATCGGCTTTGGCGAAAGTTTATCCCCAACGTCAATCTGGATAACTTTGTTTTCAGTGGAAGGTTCTCTCTGCTCGAAGCGAAACTCCCATTGTGTATCCATTTGCTGAGCCCAAGCGTCAATCTCAAACGGTTTGGATTCTTGTTCGTCTGATTCGAAGGAATTCGTCACTACCATATTTACTGATAATTTTCGCTCGAGAGCATGAGATGAGTCGGAGGGCGCTGAGCCATTTTGAGAGAAGGAAAAGATATCCTCGTTTGACTCAGGAGCTGCGAGGGTGTGGTATACCCTAACCCGAAACGAGTTCGTTGATAGTAGGGGTCACCGTGCAGCGGCATTCGTCTACCTTTCCCGTAGTTGAGACCTGGTTCCAGCTTCAAGTTATAACCCATATTTTGCATGATCTTCAGAGCTTGCAGACTGTATCTGTGAACCTGCATTTTACCGGCATCATCGTCGGAAGAATCCTCTTGCACAGTCGGTTCATTGTGCATGCGGCCGAAGACTATTGGATGCTGACTACTGCAAGTAGGCGGGACAATGACGATAGAATCCTCATGCGGTCCATATGTCGTGGTGACATTGGATGATGATGCCACTTCCCATGTATACGGATGATAGGAATCTATAGCTTCCAAGAATTTTTGTGCTATAAGTTCTATATCATCGTAGGGGGAGGATTCCTGATTTGGAATTTGGGCGTCAATATACTGGAAAAGAGGATGTTTATTATCATCTGAAACTCTGTTCCCGGTTGTATTTACATCACTCGGTTGCCTGTTGCGTCGGAGGTTGATAACCAAGGGTGGAGGCTTCTGGTTCAGAGTGATCACTAGAGGATCACCCCATTTTCCTGACCTGGTCTCGTTTAGGTGGATAGCCATAGGCTCTACGGCTTTTGGACGAGTAGTCCGTCCTTTTACTTTGATTGTCAGAGGCTGCTTGGCAGAGGGTTCTTCTGGCTCCCGGTAGGATTCCTTCTCTGCTTCGGCTGACACCTCTTTCGTGCAGTCTTTGAGAGTACAATACGGCATCAGAGTAGTAGGATTCTACTCCTTTGAACGGGTTCAGGTCAGTAATCTCCGTCTGTACTGTTCCTCGGGCGTCTACATATTTGAAGCATTGATGTAGAGTCGAAGGAATGATGTTGTGGTCGTGGATCCAAGGTCTACCCAGCAGAATGTTGTAGGATACCTCGGAATCGATGACGTAACACGTAGCCACCGATCTGAGGTTGCCAATTTGGATCCTCAGGCAAATCTTCTCCAACGGCTTACTTCTTCCGGTGTTGAAACCCACGATCATAGTGGTGGTGTAAGCCAATTCGCTGGTAGGAATCCTCAGCGGTCTGAGCAGACTATGAGGAACGATGCTGATTGATCCTGGATCTATGTAAATTCAGCGACCTCCATGGAACCGATGTACCCGGTGTAATAGAGGAGTCTGTCATGTCTGTTATGTTTTAACAGCATGTCATCTTGAGTGAAAGTGATATTTGGGACCACCTCCATCATACTGCGGCATTGGGGATACGCCACGGGTTCTTCGTCAGGAGACTTGAGCTGGGTCAAGTATGCCTCCGCCTGCATCAGTGCTTCGCTCAGGGCTAGATGAGTGTCTTGAGAGAGCCTGAGTAGCTCGAAGATGGACAACCTGGCTGGTGTATTTGCCAGTTGGATCAGGATGTCGAAGTTGTATGGCTTCTCTAAACCTTTGTTTTGAATATTTTTCACAGGTTTATCGAAGCGCACTTCTTTTTGCTTCCCTTTGTCCGCCGAAGTTGGTCTTGAAGGACCGGCCTCTGGTTCGACGGATTCCGATTCTGAAGGCTTGGCAGCTGAAGCGTCTGCCGATGCATCTTCTTGGCTGGCTCCATAGTCCTGGAAGTAGGCTTTCCCTGAGCGGGTTCAAGTAGCCAAGACCTTGTCTTCTGATGCCGAGTGTACTATAATCATGTGACATGGTTTGTGCTTTGAGTTCTTTTTGGACTTAGCCTTAGCAGCTTGAGTCTCTTTCTCGATCTCTGGCACCAGATCTGGATGAACCCACATAGTCTCGCCTCGCTGGGTAGTTAGTGGTAGCAGGTCATGATTTTGACCTCTAGCTGGAGGGAGATTATCGATGTTCATCGTCGTCCGAGAAATAGGCGTAACACCGTCCAGGATTTCCTGGGGAGGCAGATTGCCAAATTGTAGAGAGATCATATTGGCCGTGACCGTCTTCTCGCTATTGTGCATAGTGATAGCCTTAGCATCGATCAGCTCTTGAATTCTGTTTTTTAGCACATAGCACATCCTCGTGGGGTGATGAGTGTACCGATAGAAGAGACAATGATCTGGGTCATCAACTTTGCCAGCCCTCTCAGGATGTCTGATGTTGGGTAGCTGAAGCTTGCGTTCCTTCATCAACATATTAAAGATTTCAATGATGTCGTATTCATTGAAGGAGAAAGTCCCTTTTGATCTTCGGGCTCCTGATGCCTGAATTTTACGGTTTTCCGGGAAGATCGTCGTCGTTGCATCATCTTTGGATCTTGAGGAAATTGTACCCCCAGCTTTGGATGTCGCCCTGTTTTGTCGAGGTAGGCTACCCCCAGAGATGTCGTGGCATCTGTCCACAGAAGCTGATTTAGCAGGACCTGCCTCTGGTTGTATAGGACTAGACTTTGAAGATTTGGGCTTCGCAAGAGATGCAGTATACCCCAACCCAAAACGAGCTTGTTGACAGTAAGAGTTACCATGCAACGGTGTTCGTCTTCCCTTTCCATAGTTGAGGCCTTGTTTCAGCTTCAAATCCTAACCCATGCCTTGTATAATTTTTAACGCCTGCGGGCTATATCTGTGGATTTGTATTCTGCCAGTTTCAGGCTCACGAAATTCTTTCTGTATGATCGGGCTGCTCCGTATGCGATCGAAGACTATTGGATGCTGGTCGTCACGAGTTGGAGGGATAATAAAGATGGAATCTTCACGTGCTCCACCTGTCATGGCGATATTAGATGTTGATGCATCTTCCCACAAGATCTTACAGCATTTGACCGTTAGGGGAACTGAAGACTGTTCATGACCCTTGTCTTCGTATTTCTGGATCAGAAATTCACACAAGTCAGGAGTCTTTACAGAAGAAGAAGATGATCGCTTGTTCCTTTTGTTCACATCAGGGGGCATGCGGATGTCGGGAACCATAGTTTTCCCTGTGCCACCTATATACAACAGGTTGGCCATCTGGGTGGCGGATAATCCCCGAGGAGGGTGTCTTCCCGTAAATTAAGCCTTCTTTACGTTAAGGGGCTTCTCCTGGCATAATTTGGAGCTCTGCTCTGGTTGGCGTGAAGCTGAGGATGTGCTTAGTCGGCCATCAGCTTCTCGCATAATCCGGAGGGCAGGCATATTGTTCCCTGGCTGTAAAGGCCAAAAAGTTGAGTAGTCCGCCGCTTGCTTTCCCTTGCGTAGTTTGCAAGGATTATCTGTTTTTCCGTAGAAGGCAGATATATTTTTATGTGCGGAGCGCGTTTGTGTTTTCTGATTTGGCGCTAAGGCACCATCAAAAATTTTGTCTATTCCGCCAGGGACGGGAGACTGAATTTTACGTACAGAGCGCGGATTATACTTCTGGGTTAGCGCTGAGGCATTGTCAGAAGTTTTGTCAGCCCTGTCAGAGACAGGCGACTGAATTTTATGCGCAAGGGGCGGATTATACTTCTGGTTTAGCGCTGAGGCATTGCCAGAAGTTTTGTCGGCCCTGTTAGAGATAGGCGACTAAATTTTACGTGCAGGGCGCAGATTATACTTTTGGGTTAGCGCTGAGGCATTGCCAGAAGTTTTGTCGGCCCTGCCAGAGACAGGCGACTGAATTTTATGCGCAAGGCACGGAGGGAGCATTGCTACAACCTCATTGGTCGGAGAGATCGGAGAGATCGGAGAGATCAGAGAGTCCACAGGAATGGTAGAGGATGTCTTGGGCATCCAGACCTTACGCAGCTTCCTGTTGTTTTGGACGAAAAGGGAGTGAGAGCTACCCCCTGTTCGAAGCATGT
Organism: Iris macrosiphon; assembly: GCA_036927795.1. NCBI lineage: Eukaryota > Viridiplantae > Streptophyta > Magnoliopsida > Asparagales > Iridaceae > Iris > Iris macrosiphon. Next base: position 131,702,018 of record JAYESA010000009.1, read on the forward strand.
CTTCGTAGGCAGACTGGTCGAACTGGACGACCAGTGTCTTCTTTACGGATCTCACGGATACCGCATCGTGTTGAGCAATAGCTTCCTCATCAGAAGAGAAAGATGTCCCCAGCAGAGTCGCCATCTTGTTTAGGATAATAAATGGAAAAGATGATATATGAAAAATGAGGTCTTATACGAAAACCTGGCCTTCTTTTATGTTTACAAACAAGATTGTACAATTTAATCCTATACGAGGATGACTAAGTACAATTTATTTAATCTGGGTAAATATTGCTATAGGTGTCTGATCTGCAGTCGATCACTTCAGCCCTTGGACCACACGATGTTGAAGAAGTGTCGTGGAAGACAGAAAGCAGCTTTGAAGGTTGCTAAAGAGGGTGGATGCTCGATGCCAAAGTCGTCGATCCCTTCTCTTTGCCTGAGCTCTAGATTCTTCTCTCTCTCTCTCGACCGTTTCTCCACCAATTTTCTTCGACCCTTTTCCTCGTTGATAGAGGTCTCTATTTATAGAGTTTTTAGTGACAGTGACCACACAGTCGGCATAGAAACCGAGTAGTGGAAAGTACAGCACCCTTTTACATGATGGTTTAAAATAACCAATGCCTGCGTATAGATGACCTTTTGAGTGAGCATGTGACGCGCGTCCAACTAAGGGACAGAACGCGTATATCTACTGAGAAGATCACGACGTAGAAGCCACGTAGGTAGTTATCCCTTGTGTAAAAGAGGTTGGCGTATAAGCCAATAATTGTCACCATGGCATAGAAGCGAAGTAGGCATAGAAGCCAAGTGGGCATAGAACCCGAGTAGGCGTAGAAGCCGAGTAGGCGTAGAAGCCAAGTGGTCATAGAGGCCGAGTGGGCATAGAAGCCGAGCAGGCGTAGAAGCCGAGTGGGCATAGAAGCCGAGCAGGCATAGAAGCCGAGATGATGTGGACATTTTAGCCGGAATTATGGCTCTTGGAGATATAATCAAATCTCTTGCATTAAATACAGAGATCTGCCCCCATCCTGCACATTAAATGCAGAGGGTTGTCTTTAAGATTTGCCATCATTCTGCACATTAAATGCAGATACGCGCCTCAAATCCTGTACGAAGAGTGACTGCTGATGTGGCAGTCTGTTTGCCTTCTGCGGAGCGTAAGAAGCTCACATTTGCCTGTGTAAAACTAGGCAACGTATTCCCTTATATGCGTAAGAGTAGTTTACGCAAAGGGTATGCCACTAAACGACGGTTCAGTGACATTTAATCAAATCTCCAATATTAAATGTGGAGATCCGTCATTATCCTGTTCATTAAATACAAAGGCATATTTTGGAGGCCTGTCACCCTTCTGTGCATCAGGTACAGAGACGTGCCTTGGGTATCTGTCAGTATTTGGCGCTTTAAATGCAGAGACGTGCCTCGAGAAACTGTCACCGCTCTACGCATTAAATGCAGAGACGTGCCTCGAGCCCTGTACGAAGTGCAGCTTTTGACATGGCAGGCTGTTTGTCTTCTGCGGAGCGTAAACAACTCACATCTGCCTGTGTAAAACTAGGCAGCGTATTCCTTCGTATGTGTAAAAGTGGTTTACGCGAAGGAAATGACAGTAAATGACAGCCTGGGTTGCAGTGACGTGCCATCATTATACCCGTCGTCTGGGTAGTCGTTTTGTACTCTTTTTCAGGAGTCCAGACGTCAGGTTTATTGCATGATCTGACAGGTTTATTTTGAAGAATATGAAGCGTTCCTCGTACACTTCAATGCTGCATTAAAAGCGGATGAGTTTTACGCCATAAAGGCGATGAAGCACTCTGTTTACGCTGAAGCAGCCTGGATATACTGTATTACGCGGATGGTCTTTGAGCCTATATTTTTACGCTGTGCTCAGCGAAAAAGCTCTGTTTCACGTTTGATGGCTCTGAGGTCCTTTGTTTACGCATCCCTGCATCAACATGCTGCGTATAGCTATCCAGCTTATTTTTCATGCTTCTACAATGATCCCATAAAATTGATGCCCCAAACATCAAAAATTTCACAAAATAGTATAGGATTTTGTGGCATTTCATTCCTTTGAGATATATTACCTGTTTTTTGGCAATTATTGCATGTTTTACAAAAAGAATATGAATCATGAAATAAAGATGGCCAATAGAAACCATATTCTAATACTTTTCTTGTCGTCCTCTTAGCTCCAAAATGTCCTCCACATGCATAAGAATGACAAAATATGAGAATTGAAATAATTTTATTTTCATGAACGCACCTTCTTATCACTTGATCTGCACAATGCTTCCATAAGTATGGGTCATACCATACATAGTATTTGGCATCACTTTTGATCTTATCTCTTTGAGCCTTTGACAAGTCAGAAGAAAACATATTAGTAACCAAATAATATATACTATTTGCATACCAAGGTAATGTCACACTTGAAGTAAATAATTGTTCATCAGGGAACGTTTCTTGCAGACAAAGTTCATTCTCCATATGAACTAAATGACTTAAATGATCTGCAACACGATTTTCTGTCCCTCTTTTGTCTTTGATCTCCAAATCAAATTCACTTAAGAGAAGTATCCATCGAATTAACCTTGGTTTTGCCTCTTTCTTTATTATCAAATAGCGAAGAGCTGTATGATCAGAATAAACAATGACTTTAGTACCAAGCAAATAAGATCAAAAAAATTCTAAAGCAAAAATAACAGCTAAAAGTTCTTTTTCAGTGGTAGAATAATTTCTCTACGTATCATTCAAAGTTCTTGAAGCATAAAAAATAGCGTGAGATGCTCTTCTAATCCTTTGACCCAAAATAACACCTACTGTATAATCACTTGCATCACACATTATCTCGAAAGGCACATTCCAGTCAGGGGGCTGGATAACTGGGGTAGAAGTCAATAGTTTCTTTAGTGTATCAAATACCTTTTTACATGCTTCATTAAATTCAAAAGCCACATCCTTCTGTAGAAACTTGCAAAGGGGTAAAGCTATTTTGGAGAAGTCTTTGATGAATCTTCGGTAAAAACCTGTATGTCTAAGAAAAGAACGAACTTCCCGCACACTGGTGGGATAAGGTAAAGATTGAATAATAGCAATTTTGGCTTTATCTACATAAATTCCCTTAGATGAAATAATATGACCCAAAACTATACCTTGTTCAACCATAAAATGGCATTTTTCAGAGTTTAACACAAGAATAGTTTCTATGCATCTTTGAAGAACAAGTATAAGTTTATGCAAGCATTTATCAAAAGAGTCTCTATAAACTGTGAAATCATCCATAAATACTTCTATAATATGCTCAATATAGTCTGAAAATATTCTAACCATACACCTTTGGAAAGTAGCTGGGGCATTGCAAAGGCCGAATGACATGCAACGATATGCAAAAGTTCCAAATGAGCATGTAAAAGTTATCTTTTTTTATCCTTCGGAGCAATTGCAATTTGAAAATAACCTGAATAACCATCAAGAAAATAATAGTAAGAATGACCAGCTAACCTTTCAAACATTTAATCAATAAAAGGTAAAGAAAAGTGGTCCGTTCGGGTTTTAATATTTAATTTTCTATAATCTATATCAACCCTCCACCTATTCTGGATACGAGTGGGAACTAACTCACTATTTTGATTCTTCAGGACAATTATCCCGATCTTTTGAGGAACCACTGGCACCGGTCTAACCCACTGGCTATCCGAAATAGGATAGATCACTCCAACTTCAAGAAGTTTTAGGATCTCCATTTTTACTACCTCCATCATGGGTGGGTTCAATCTTCTTTGCGGTTGACGGGAAGGTTTTGCTCCTTCCTCAAGTAAGATGCGATGCATGCATGTAGATGGGCTAATTCCTTTTATATCCGTAATTGTCCAACCAATAGCCGTCTTATGCTCCTTAAGGATCTGCACAAGCTTTTCTTCTTGTGGTGCACTAAGTTTATTAGAGATGATCACTGGTAATGTTCCTCCATCTCCAAGGAATACATACTTGAGGTGACTAGGAAGAGGCTTCAAGTCTGGAATTAAAGCCTATAAAACATAGGGTAAAGGCCTCTTGTTAGAAATTGGTAATAAAATATAAGAAACGTTACCTGATTGTTGTATTTTTAAAAAATCATTCAATGCTGCAACAGTTTTCTGCAAATTAGAACTCAAAGCTAACTCCTTATGCTCTTTTTCAAGATGCTCACTAATGGCCACTTCCAATCCATCTTTGCCATCAAGTTCAAAAATATCATGTGCTAAAGAATCAACCACATTAATAGATTAAACAATATTATCATCATCAGGATATTTTATGGCATCATAAATATTAAATTTAACAATTTTACCATCAAATTCCAAAGTAAGTGTTCCACTATGAACATCTATCTTAGTCTTGGATGTCTTTAAAAATGGTCTTTCTAACAAAATTGGAGCAGTTTGATCGCCATTTTCTATATCAAGCACATAAAAATCAGCAAAAAAAAATTAAATTATCAATTTGTACAAGAACATCCTCGATTACTCCCTTAGGATATGCATTAGATCTATCAGCTAATTAAATTACAACACCAGGTTTATTCAGAGGTCAAAGATTTAAAGATTCATATATAGAATATGGCATGACATTGATAGAAGCTCCTAAATCGAACATGCCTTTCTCATATTTATTGTTACCTATCTTACAAGGGATAGTAAACATTCCAGGATTTTTATATTTCGTAGGAAGTTTTCGTTGAATTACTGCAGAAATACTCTCCCCAAATTTTACCTTTTCATATCCTTTAAGCTTTTGTTTCCTCTTTATTTTACACAATTCTTTTAAAAATTTAGCATAACGAGGTACTTGTTTGATAGCATCTAAAGGTGGAATATTTACCTCATATTTATGAAATATCTCATATAACTCATTATTTTATTCAATTTTTCTAGATTCTGTTAAAGCTTGAGGAAAAGGAGGTACTGTCTTATAATTAAAAAGGGGTAAAAACTTACAATTGGGTACGTCATCATCATTGGGGACGTTTATGTCAGCCACGGTGCTTTTCTCTTCTTCTTGTTTTGACGTTGAAGGTGCTTCTTTTACTGGAATGTCAACCCCTTTGCCGCTTCTCCAAACGATTGCACTTGTATTTTCTTTTTGATTTACTATCGTTTGAGATAGTAGTTTTCCTGAACTTTGTGCCTCTAGCTTATTAATTGTTGTAGCCATTTGGCTCATTAGATTGTCCAAGCTTTGAATACTGGCCCTTGTCGCATGTTGAAATTATAAATTATTAGTGGCAAGAGACTTAACAATATCTTCTAGAGATATACCAGAGTTAGAAGTTTGGTTTGGTTGTTGTTTAGGATATGGTTGCTTGTACTGTTGGTAACTTGGGCAATTTTGATTGACCGACTGATTTGTTTGTGGATTCTCATAGTTGAAATTGGGATGATCTCTCCATCCTGGATTGTAAGTGTTTGAATATGGATCATACTTCCTTAGCGGTTGTCTAGGAAAAGTACCTACCACATTCACTTGTTCATTAGGCTCCTCTTGAAGAGTTGGACACATGTTAGTTGGATGTCCTACTACTAAACAAATCCCACAAGCCTTCGTTGTTTGCATGTTACCTACAGCCATTTGGCGAACAAAAGACGTTAAACTAGCAATTTGTTATTCTAGGGAAGAAATATTTACCTCATTAGCATGCCTAGATGGAAGATCTAGCCTAGTGCCAAATAGTTGAGAATTTGTCGCCATATTTGTAATTAAATTTCTTGCAGCCTCATGAGTTTTATCTACCAAATCTCCTCCACTAGCAGCATCTATCATGCTTCTATCAGTTGGTAGGAGGCCTTCGTAGAAGTACTGGATAAGTAGCTGCTCACTAATTTGATGATAGGGGCAACTTGCACATAATTTTTTAAAACGTTCCCAGTACTCGTGGAGAGACTCTGCATTGTGTTGCCTTACCCCACAAATTTCTTTTCGGATATTGGCCGCCCTTGAAGCGGGAAAGTATTTCTCTAAGAATAGCCTCTTCATTTTGTTCCATGTGACAATGCTCCCAGAGGGTAGATAATAGAGCCAATCCTTAGTCGAATCCTTTAAGGAAAACGAAAAGGCTCTTAATTTGATTTGCTCTTCGGACACCCCCGTAGGTTTCATAGTTGTGCATACCATATGAAGCTCCTTTAGATGCTTGTGAGGATCTTTACCTGCAAGGCCATGAAAGGTGGGTAATAAATGTATTAGTCCAAATTTTAATTCAAAACTAGTAGTAGCATCTAAAGTAGGAAATGATATGCATAAAGGGTATTGGTTCAAATCCGGTGCTGCAAGTTCTTTCAAAGTTCTATTTGCATCCATGACTTCCTCTTCTTCGTGATTAGAATTACAAGAGAGTAAGGAATCCAGAGCAGGGTCGTTCTCATTAGAGCTTCTTTGAGCTTCCTTTCTTAACCAACACAGAGTTCTTTCTATTTCTGGATCACTCTGAAAATTACTTTGATTAGAAGATCGAGTTACAATCATAAACAGTCAATAAAATGATAGCAAGCAATCCAGAAAAGTATATAAGAATGAATTTTTTTCTTTTTCTAATAAACAAAAATGATTTAATTATAAGAAAAGATCACAAAAGGCACAAAAATTAACTAAAATTACTCTCCAGCAATGGCGCTAAAATTTGGTGTTCTATCGTAGGCACCCAAATTATAAAATCTTTACTCTTAAAATTATTTGTAATAGTGAGAGTAAGGATCAATCCCACAGAGAGTAATTAGTTAATCTTTATGCTGTGTGAAATAGGATGGGGGTAAAGTTTTAAATAAAAGCAAATTAAGAAGAGCTAAAATCAATTAAAGTATTAAAATCAGTTAAAAGAATAAATGTTTGTCTCAGTCAACATCCACTATTGGAATCTTAAAATTGATCATTAATGCAAATATAAATTAACTCATACATTGAATATTCGCCGTTGGAAGTATTTCATATCTCTCTTAGGCTTAGATAATTAGAAATAAGCGATCTAATTAGCTTTAATTATAAAATAATCCAAGACAAGTGCTGAAGATTTAATCAAGTAATATTTTAAAGAACCAAAAGATCGATGAAGCAAAACAACGCAAGCACAAGTGGTTGCATTTAATTTAATCAAAGTTTTTCTCTTAAGATCTAATAAAACAAAGCAGTTTTTAAATCTTGTTTTCTTCACAAATTAGAAAAATTAAACAATTACGGATTTGATGTCTAATATAGCAGTAGATAAAAATGGATAATAGACTAGTAGGCCTCCTAGTAATTAAACACAAGAATCATGAAAGTAGGCATAGAATAACATTCAATACTCAAAGCATAAATCAAACATATGAAAATAATTTAGATCTCATAAGTTTATTGATTCCAAGGCTTCTGTTTCCTTCGACCAATAAAACTTTTAGCTCCGTACTTTCATGAAAAATTTAAAAGAATATTGGAGAAGAGGAAGAAGAGTTGTGTGTTCTTTTTCTTGATTTTTACCCCTTTTATACACTCTAAATTATTTGTTTGAAGCTCACAATATCTTTCCACAAGTCCTCTAAGAGTTACAATAACCCAAACAATAAAATAAAATCTTTGAACAAGTAGGGAAATGGTTAATTCAGCTCCACATTTCGTTCACAATATAGTTGACTCAACTTCATGCCTGATTTGGTCCATAATATAACCAGATTCTCCAAAAACTCAATAGTAAGATTGTACCTCTGTCTCTTATCTTTCCGAATTAATTTGGATCAGCTCAATTGGACTTCGGATGAGCAAGTTATGAACAGTTTTCTATAATGTGTCAAAACTGTCTAGAATTGATAATTAGCTCTATTTTGTATTTAGTGACTCCAATTGCATTCTAGAACAAAATATAAAAATAATAAGGATCTTTAGACATTAAATGAGCATAAAGGTGTCACTACCACATTCCAGAATAGGGATATTTTTGTCTTTTTATATATTATAGGTCTTGTGTGTATTTATTTTAAATAATTGCATGATGTGCGTATAGATATATATTATATTGTATAGTGTTCATTAATGCATGAGTTAGTAGACTAGACCTAGATGCCCACTAGATGGAGCCCTGACCGAAATATAGTATTATGGATTTAATTTGTATTATTTCGGGATTAAATATTGAGGTTATAAATAATTAACGTAATTTTATTCAATTGTTGCGCCTTACCGTTGCTTCGATATTTGGAGCGCTACCCTAGCTTTTGCCTTCCAACAAATTCTACAACCTTATCCTAGACATGCCCGTCGTCCATTCTGACCCTTGTGTAACTCATGAATATGCTCTCTTGTGCTTTATTTTAGTCGCACAATATTCGTCGCGGACGTTTTTATTTAATTTGATATAAATCCAACTTTGTACCCTTGTGCATTCCAATCGAAATTGGAGACACAATCTCGATCCATTTTGAGCAACCTAAATTATGATAATATTCTATTCTGAGTCTACTTTATTCATGACACTTGTGTCCCACCTAATTTTAATCCCATGTACATCTAATTAATTTTAGAACACCGATGATATTAATTTTAATTAAATTAAACCATAAATCCAACTTTGTGCAATTTTCTAATTGTTGGGCATTTTTATGCAAAAGTATATTAGGGTGTCCATCCCGTTGGACACGACACGTAAATAAACCCATTTCCCCTTCATGTATATTTTTTTATAATTTTCGGGAGTGTACAATGCAACAACAACCTCATTAAACCCATAGCCCCCCTTTATTTTGAACCAAATGCAATCCTAGCCATCTATTTTGAATCTAGGGAATCATGGTCCTTGAAATATCTACATGAGAACCCTTTTTCCAAGTGTTGACCAAGTCAAATTTTCCTAGGTCAAGCTAACCCCCTTTTTGTATATAAATATTCATTTTTTCCTTTTTACCAAAAACCTAAGCCACAGCCGTAACCCTTCCCCCTTATTATTCATCACCATCTTTATCTCTCCTTCCCACCTCCCTGTTGAACCACCCCCCGGAGTTCAACCGGACCGACCGCCTCGCCAACCCGCCGTGAAATCGCCAGTTCCAACCGGAGCACACGACACCACAGCCGCTCGCATCTTCCCGACCAGAACCCGCCAGCACTCGATCCCGCTGTAGTCGACCTGAACCCGCCGGAGAGCCTCGACTCGCCGACGATGACCCTGCTCTCTCATCCGCCTCGCCGGAGCAGTTCCCGACCCGCTGTGCCCGACCAGATCTTGACCTACTGTTCCCGCCTTCCCTCACGCCAGAACCGAGCAGCGGCCACCCGACTGCACCAAGCAGCCGAGTCGCGGCTGTTACCACCATGCACTCATCCACGATGTTCCAACCGCCGGACTAGACCGCGTCGACCTCCATCCTCCTCTCCCCTCCTTCCTCAGGTAATCACCAGAGCCCCCTCCTTCGTTTTCCTCGCCCGAGACCCGACCACCATCTCCTCCATGTTCCCTTCCTCCCTCGACAACACAGACCAGGCTTGCCCTCCTCCTTCTCGCCTGAACAGCCTCTCCTCGACCCCGTGATTGCCTGAGCTCCTCCGGCCATCCCTAGTTTTCAACATCGCCATCATCGTCGTTATCATCATCATCGTTGCCGTAGTCATAATCATCGCCATCATCGTAGTTATCATCATCGTCACCATCATCATCGTTGTCAACATCGTCGTCATCATCATCATCGTCGTCAACGTCATCGTCATCAATATCGTGGACATCGTCGTCATCATTACCTCCGTCATCGTCATCATCGTCGCTCTCGTGCACGTGCACGCCACGGCCAAGGTGAGGTGTATTTTCTCTTTTGAATTGTTGTGTACGCATACGTACACGTATGCATATATTATTCATTTAGTATATGTATATTTAGTTATTCATTAGTATGTGTTAGTATGTATAATTGGTATATCCATATATATAATTAGTGTGTATGTGTTAGTATATGTATTAGTATGTGTTTAATATTAATAGTGGAATATATATACATATATATATATAGTATATTTCTCAATTAGTATATATACATATATATATATATTATATATGTATCCCTAGTATATGTTTAATATATATATTGTATATGTATTCTATTAGTGTATATACTCATATATCTATTATATATATAAATGAATGGTATACCTATATTATTAATATTAATGTTATTGCTAGATAATAATATGTATAATATGTATATGTACTAGGTAACCGAGTGTAACCACGGATACCCCATAGTTATATTGACCTGTGACCATGTAACATATTAGCAGACTGCCATTATGTACACTAACGTACTGGCAAGACCCGTATCAATGACTGTCTATTATGCACAATAACTACAGACGCGACACCCGCACAATTAGACGCGCACTTGACCCTAGTTGACCAGTGACGTACCTAGTGTAGCCCTGAGTTCAGAGTATTTGTGTTTGTGTATGTGTTAGTATAATATCTGATGTAATATTATATTATTTAATGATGTCTATAAGACTGTTAAATTTTCAGGCAAGACCTCGGAAATCGGATATTGTTATTACCAGCAGCAGGACCTCAGGCGAGTACATTCTCTGATAGTTTTCATTATGTTGATTATCTTTTTGATTCCAGTTGTATAGCGTACATAATTCTGACACTGTTGTATACATGAGTTAGCATCATCGAGACCTGTCATGAGGAGTCGTGATTGGGATCCATCGTGCTAGCTGGGGAAATGGGGAAATATTAGTAGATTATGTGATCATACCCAACTCTACTTGCATCATAACTCACCCACACCTCACGTCGGTACAGCCTGACCATTACATGCCTCATAGCCTGTTATGTATGATTAGCCTGACTATTGCTTGCATCATAGCTATCCGGATGGTTAGCTTGACCTTACATGAATTATAGCAATCATATATAACAAGCCTGATCAGTCCCAAGCCGATCACATGATATGCTGATGTTTCACACACTTAGCTAGATGTTCTTGACATGTATCCCTAGTATATTGATCTAGCATCTCTACATGTTCTAGTTATTGTTCTAGCATTTACTTATATTCTAGTTCATTTTTCTAGCATGCACTTGTATTTCTATTCATTGCTAGATGTACATTGATGATGACATATGCTCCAGTACTTCATTATTCCAGTATTCCTTTATTCCAGTACTTTATTATTCCAGTATAACTTTATTCCAGTAATTCATTATTCCAGTATTTCTTATTGCTAGTATTCATATCTATCTTATATTTCTTTATACTGTATTATAGTTTTTGTCAATATACATAGAACTACTGTTAGTGCTTGTACTTTGCTCCCATCCTGACTGGATATTTTTTCCAGACTGTGACTTAGAGGACTTGTTTCTAGCATACTTGGAGATTTGGATGTTATTGATTGCAGGTTAGACTATTTATTGTTGTTTAGACTTGTCTTATATTTCATTTATTTCTTCGATATCTCATCGTGCTTTAGTTTATGTGATTGAGTATTTTCATATTATATTATGATATCTGTGTCTCCTTATGGAGTTGGATATTCATGTGAGAGTGATTAACTGGTATTGTGACCTAGACAACATTCTACTACCGATGTTGCGGCATAAGCTGGACGTACCCGCACACTCGTGCCCCTATATCGGGTGCGGGTCGTGACACGTTTTTAGTGGTGGTCCATGCAGGTCAGACTTTACAAGTTGTGCGATGTCGTGGTAGTACGACATCTTAGTTGTACTACTGCGTGCCTTCGATAGGATATAGGACATAGGATACTAGGATGAGAGAGGATACTCAATCACAAATTATTTGAGAGATTCCTGGGATGACCCTTGAGAATCTCATTATAATTTCTAATTTAAATCTTTTTATTATTTTCGTCCGTTCTCACTTGATGTTATTAAATTTGATTCTTGTTGACCAGTTGTTAAATTAATTCTTGGTGTCGTTGTTAAGTTTGATTTCATATTGAGATAAACTTTATAGATTAAAATTTACGGTATCATCTGATAACATATGTTGGTGAGGACAGTGAGAAAGGTACAACGTCTACTTTGGTTATGGAGCCTAGAGTTTATCGCAACCACATTAGCTGTCGTGGCGGAAACGTAGGAACCTGACCTTGGATGTACATATCTTAGTTATGAATTTAGAGTTTCTCGCAGCCATACCGGTTGGCGTGGCGAGGATTCTAGATGACATGATTATAGAGTTACATACCTTAGTTATGGAACCTATCGTTTATCGCAGCTATGCTTGCTGACGTGGCGAGGATTCTGAGTGTCATAATTTTGGACAGACGTGTATGATTATCAAATTGTATCATAAATTGGTTCTTAAAGTATTATCTCAATACTTATCTACTTCTGTCATTTTAGGACCTTGTTCCATCGTTTCCTTGCTAGCAATAAAGATACCTTCAGTTCCCTAATCCAGTTCCTTTTTTAGCTTATTTTCTTTGAGGATTCCTTATTAGTATGATAATTAGTGACTTGCAATTAGGTCTATGTCTTGTATTAGTGTTGACTGAGTATAACTTGTGAGTTTGTAAGTATTTCCTAGTTGGACATGTGAGCAGTAGGAATCAATCTAGAGTTAACCCATAGCGTAGTGCCTTGTAGCAATAGTTCTATGATAAGGTGTCATTATTATAGTAGTATTGGAATTATAGGTAGAAGGAGTAAAGGGTATCAGTGATGGTTTCAGGAGTTAGTATCAGAGTCAGCATGCCAATCCTGGATAATTATGAATTTATGTAGTTGGATGATTCATGTAAGCAATTAAGTATCAAGAAAATTGTATTAAAAATTATTGGAGCATGATATTCAATTTGATGGTTAATACTTAGGTGTGTCAAGAGTAAAGAAATGTATATGCATAAAGGGTTTTAATGAGATACCATGGGTTAAAAAATATCAAGATTGATCATGGAAGGTATAAAGTGTATCACAGATTAGTGTATCAGTCCGTAAAAGATTTGAGAGAAAATACATATACATCAATAAATATATGGAACCATATGCCTACCTTTGAGAGTGAAGTAAAACATGTGTTATAGAAAGTACAAGTGATCATGAGTTCTAGTGAGTGTGATGAGGTAATCTAATAATGTAACTAGTGTTACTATATCAAGAGTGCTAAAATATTATATATCAAGGATTAGTTGAGCAATGTGCTAATAATCGTAAGTACCTTGTGTGATAAAATTTGATTGGTGTATCAGTTAATATGGATAAAAAATTATTGGAAGCAACAATGCAAGTAATCCGGGCAGGGCAAATTTTAGTACACAGTTGAGGGTTGTAGACAATTGGTGTAATTGTGTGTATCTTGTGTGTTAGAGACTGTGAGTGTATATATGTATACTTAGATAGATGTGGATTTAAAGTTATAATTTGAAGATTGGAAATAAATTTCAATTTTTTAAGAATTTCGAGGAGTTAAGATTTATGTTATTAAAGTTTTTGAGGATTCAAATTAAATTCAATAAACATAGTCAAAGCTATAAAGATTTTGAAAGTGATTAAAATTTTATTTCAATATTGGAATATTTGACTTTTGAGGAAAGTATATGCATTTTATTTTAAATTGTTCGTGAAGTTAAATTTTGAGGATTTTATTTTGAGGATAAAATTTTATGGTGGGTAAGAAATGTATAACAGTATATGAGTGGACGAAGTACATGTGTAAGGATCTGTTGGCTTGAGCATACTTGAGATGGTACTGCAAACTGACTTGGGTGTCAATCTAGAGATGTATTAGAGGGAGTAATACTAGTATGGTGTGTTGCACTTGGCGTGCACTTGAGTGATAAGAACAACTAGTATAAACAATTACAGTAGGTAAGAGAGTTAGCAGTGGGTGTGCTTGTAGTAGAAATAGTGGTACCTAAAGGGACAGGGGTATCAAACTTTGGATGCATCATTAAACCATGGTTGTGTTAGTAGGTTATGTTCTGTTCTTTTTCTTCTGTTCCTTTTTTCCGTCTTTTGATTGATTGATTGATTCCTTAGTACCGTAGCTTGTATCCATGATTTTTTGCTAGAATATAGTTAGTAGTACACCCTGGCAAAGACTGCAATACCATGATAAAACAGACCATGACCATATATGTTTTTCCTAGATTGCATGTTGCATGATTGTATGTAGGATTTTCTTGGACTTAATTGTTAGGGATTTGATTGTAGTGAAGATTAATAAAGAGCTTATGACTTGACAGAGAGAGACAAGGTGCCTTAAATTTCAAGGATAAACATTATTTTAAATAGAGAGTTGAGAACTTAATATGACAAAATTGGAAATTTTATTAAATTATTGATTTTATGAAGATTAATATATGATTAAAATTGTCAATAAAATTTGATGAAATTAACAAGATTATCATTATATTTATTTGATTGCAAGATATAAAATAAAAAAATTATATTATGAATGTTGCATTTGAAGATTTCATAAGTATCGCATTGTTTGAGTATTTTGTGGAAAAAGAAATCGAGGATTAAGATCACTAATGGATTAGTGTTTGAATTCAATTTTTGGAATGAGGATTTAAATTTTATAAATACGCATCGATTGGACTTAAATTAGAGGAGTAAGATGATTAATGGATTAGTATTAAAATTTAAACTTTTCAGATGAGATTTTTATATGCTTTGATTGGATTTCAATAAGAGGATTGAATATTAAAATTTTGTATTCAGTTTTGGAGAAGATTGTGATAAGAATGGAATTTGATTTCAAATTTGAAGATTTTCAGGAATATGATAATTATAGAATTTTGAGAAATATTGTGAAATAACAATATGGATTAGTTCATGATTATATGGTTTGATGAATTTAAACTTTGATGGAAAATAAATAAATAAATACAACTATTGAACATCTTAAATTTTGAGGACAAATTTTTTTTAAGGAGGGTAGACTTGTCACTACCACATTCCAGAATAGGGGTATTTTTGTCTTTTTGTATATTATAGGTCTTGTGTGTATTTATTTTAAATAATTGCATGATGTGCGTATAGATATATATTATATTATATAGTGTTCATTAATGCATGAGTTAGTAGACTAGACCTAGATGCCCACTAGATGGAGCCCTGACCGAAATATAGTGTTATGGATTTAATTTGTATTATTTCAGAATTAAATATTGAGGTTATAAATAATTAACGTGATTTTATTTAATTGTTGTGCCTTACCGTTGCTTCGATATTTGGAGCACTACCCTATCTTTTGCCTTTCAACAAATTCTACAACCTTGTCCTAGACATGACCGTCTTCCATTCTGATCTTTGTGTAACTCATGAATATGCTCTCTTGTGCTTCATTTTAGTCGCACAATATTCGTCCCGGACATTTTTATTTGATTCGATATGAATCCAACTTTGTACCTTTGTGCGTTCCAATCGAAATTGGAGACACAATCTCGTTCCATTTTGAGCAACCCAAATTATGATAATATTCTATTCCAAGTCTACTTTATTCATGACACTTGTGTCCCACCTAATTTTAATCCCATGTACTTCTAATTAATTTTAGAACACCAATGATATTAATTTTAATTAAATTAAACCATAAACCCAACTTTGTGCAATTTTCTAATTGTTAGGCATTTTTATGCAAAAGAACATTAGGGTGTCCACCCCGTTGGACACGATATGTAAATAAACCCATTTCTCCTTCATGTATATTTTCCATAATTTTTGGGAGTGTACAATGCAACATCAACCCCCTTAAACCCATAGCTCTCCTTTACTTTTAACCAAATACAATCCTAGCCATCCATTTTGAATCTAGGAAATTATAGCCCTTGAAATACCTACATGAGAACCCTTTTTCCAAGTGTTGACCAAGTCAAATTTTTCAAGGTCAAACCAACCCCCTTTTTGTATATAAATATTCTTTTTTCCCTTTTACCAAAAACCTAAGCCACAGCCGTAACCCTTCCCCCTTACTATTCATCACCATCTTCATCTCTCCTTCCCACTCCCTGTCGAACCACCCACCGGAGTTCAATCGGATCGACTGCCTCGCCAACCCGCCGTGAACTCGCTAGTCCCGAGCACACGACACCACCGCCGCTCGTATCTCCCCGACCAGAACACACTAGCACTCGATCCCGCTATCGTCGACCTGAACCCGCCGGAGAGCCTCGACTCGCTGACGATGACCCTGCTCTCTCATCCGCCTCGCCGAAGCAGATCCAGACCCGCTGTGCCCGACCGGATCTTGACCTGCTGTTCCCGCCTCCCCTCACGCCGGAACCGAGCAGCGGCCACCCGACTGCACTGAGCAGCCGAGCCGTGGCTGTCACCACCCTACACTCCTCTACGACATTCCGACCGTCGGACTGGACTGCGTCGACCTCCATCCTCCTCTCCCCACCTTCCTCTGGTGATCACCTGAGCCCCCTCCTTCGTTCTCGGCATCCGAGACCCGACCACCATCTCCTCCATGTTCCCTTCCTCCCTCGATGACACAGACCTGGCCTACCCTCCTCTTCCTCGCCTGAACAGCCTCTTCTTGAACCCGTGATTGCCTAAGCTCCTCCCATCCCTAGTTTTCAACATCGCCATCATCGTCGTTATCATCATCATCGTCGTCGTAGTCATAATCATCGCCATCATCGTAGTTATAATTATCGTCACCATCGTCATCATCATCAATATCGTCGTCATAATCATCATCGTCATCAACGTCGTCGTCATCAATATCGTGGACATCATCATCATCATCACCTCCGTCATCGTCGTCATCGCCGCTCTCGTGCACGTGCACGCCACGGCCAAGGTGAGGAGTATTTCCTTTTGTTAATTGTTGTGTACACATACGTACACGTATGCGCATATTGTTCATTTAATATATGTGTGTTTAGTTAATCATTAGTATGTGTTAGTATGTATAATTGGTATATGATATATATAATTAGTGTGTATGTGTTAGTATATGTATTAGTATGTGTTTAATATTAATAGTGGAATATATATACATATATATATATATATATATATATAGTATATTTCTCAATTAATATATATACATATGTATATGTATTGTATATGTATCTCTAGTATATGTTTAATATATATATTGCATATGTATTCTATTAGTGTATATACTCGTATATCTATTATATATATAATTAAATGGTATACCTATATTATGAATATTAATGTTATTGCTAAATAATAATATGTATAATATGTATATGTACTAGGTGACCGAGTTTAACTATGGATACCCCGTAGTTACATTGACCTGTGACCGTGTAACATGTTAGCAGAAGGCCATTATGTACACTGACGTACTGGCAAGACCCGTATCATTGACTGTCTGTTATGCACAGCAACTACAGATGCGACACCCGCACAATTAGACGTGCACTTGACCCTAGTTGACCAGTGACATACCTAGTATAGCCCTGAGTTCAGAGTATTTGTGTTTGTGTATGTGTTAGTGTAATGTCTGATGCAATATTGTATTATTTAATGATGTCTATAGGACTGTTGGATTTTGAGACAAGACCTCAAAAACCGGATATTGTTGTTACCAACAGCAGGACCCCAGGCGAGTACATTATTTGACAATTTTCATTATGTTGATTATCTCTATGATTCCATATGTTTAGCGTACATGATTCTGACACTGTTGTATACACGAGTTGGCATCATCGAGACCTGTCACGAGGAGTCATGATTGGGATCCTTCGTGCTAGTTGGGGAAACGGGGAAATATTAGTAGATTATGTGATCATACCCAACTCTAATTGCATCATAGCTCACCCACACCTCACGTCTGTACAACCTGACCATTACATGCCTCATAGCCTGTTAGGTATGATTAGCCTGACTATTGATTGCATCATAGCTATCCGGATTTTTAGCCTGACCTTATATGAATCATAGCTAATCATATGTAACAAGCCTGATCAGTCCCAAGTCGATCACATGATATGCTGATGTTTCACACACTTAGCTAGATGTTCTTGACATGTATCCCTAGTATATTGATCTATCATCTCTACATGTTCTAGTTATTGTTCTAGCGTTTAGTTATATTCTAGTTCATTTTTCTAGCATGCACTTGTATTTTTATTCATTGATAGATGTACATTGATGATGACATATGCTCCAGTACTTCATTATTCTAGTATTCCTTTATTCCAGTACTTAATTATTCCAGTATTCCTTTATTCTAGTACTTTATTATTCCAGTATTTTTTGTTGCCAGTATTCATATCTATCTTGTATTTCTTTATACTGTATTATAGTTTTTGTCAATATACATGGAACTGCTATTAGTGCTTGTACTTCGCTCTAATCCTGACTGGATATTTTTTCCAAACTGTGACTTAGAGGACTTGTTTCCAGCATACTTGGAGATTTAGATGTTATTGGTTGCAGGTTAGACTATTTATTGTTGTTTAGACTTGTCTTGTATTTCATTTATTTCTTCAATATCTCATAGTGCTTTAGTTTATATGATTGAGTACTTTCATATTATATTATGATATCTGTGTCTCTTTATAGAGTTGGATATTCATGTGAGAGTGATGAGATTGCATTGTGACCTAGACAGCGTTCTACCGTCGATGCTGCAGCGTAGGCTGGACATACCCACACACTCGTGCCCCTATACCGGGTGCGGGTCATGAGAAAAGGAGTATACATTAAGGAATAAAAATATGATATTTTATGTTCTCATCACGTTCATATAACGTGACATCTAAATCATAACGCTCCGAAGAATGAGGCACCTATATATATAGAGGTCATCAGTTTCCATAGTTCCTCGGGATACTAAGGTTACCAATGTGTGTGTCCCATATGCCTACTAGTTGTCCTTTCCACCCAATGCCAATTTATAAGTCTCGAGTATGATGTGGACATCTCATAATTATAACGCAAGTCACATAGAGCTATACAACTATGCTAAGTACCGACACACATGTTACTTGCACCGATAGCCAGTCAAGTACGTAAGTTCTTGTCCTAATATGAACTCACTCTGTGATATAAAATGATACATGACAAAACCTCAGAGTTATAACGATAACTCCTCAACTTTAGGCACGTTGACTAGAAACTAGCACAAACACAAGTCCTAGTATCAACGTCTTCGTCGACTGCACCCGAGGCACTGTTATATAATATTTCGAGCAGAATCATGTGAATAGTATTAACTGAATTTAAATAGTACAACAAGGCAATGTATACTTGCCTGGATCTCCATGTTGTGATGGTGTGGAAACTGCAACCGGCTCCCTTCCTGAACGATCCTAAGAGCCTATATATATGATATAAAAGCAGTCACTACGCTAACACACTAACAAGTACAAGAGTAAAACTAGTAAAATATCATAACTAGGGTTCATGGGTTGCTAAGTTGCTCCCTAAACACAATACTACTAGTGTTCTTCCAAGTTAGGGTTTCTAGTAAAACGTAACTTGCACAACCTCAAAACTCTCAAAAAAGTGCTAAACTAACTTAATACATTATTCTAAGAAATTTCTCATGTCATAATAAGTTCAAGGGAGAGGGTACACCCTATTTACATTCTTTCAAACTAAACGACTATAGTTTACATAGACTAGGTTTTTCTTCAACACTTTCACAAGTGGCTAGTATTTCTCATTCTTAAAATGGCCTAACTTTCTCACTAAATATGAATAACACATTCTAAAATTTATAAAAACCTAGCATGGCACTAACATACAAGTTTCTATGTGTTTTATTTTATATATAATACTCAAGTTGTGTCATATACCTAGCCATGGCACCAACATGCTAGTCTAGCTCTAAACTTGGTTATGTGCACATGTAACTAAGTAAAATACCTAAAAAACACTCTTATACATTCATAAATTTAGTGATTAGTAGTTTTATTAACAAGTTTTACAAAGGTTTGCTTGTTTTTGGCTCAAGGCAAGTTGATATACAAAGTATAGGCTTCTAGTTAATATTATTTGTGCCCAATAAATTGTGCTAACTTCACACACATGAAATAATAGAATTTTTGTAGAAGGAACCCAATTTTAAATAGCCTAAGTTCTAGAGCATGAATAGAGGGTTGAGGGGAAGGATTTTGAGCACTTACAAAGGTGATTTGGTGGGGTAAAAACTGAATGGTGCATAAGTGCATAGATTTGGCTAGTTCTGGACACTTTGTCTTATGCTCGCTGTGGAGGCATCTCGGTTCCCATCAAGTTCTTGTAAAGCTTAGAGGAGTTAGAGGATAGTAGAGGATTAGGATAGGATTGTTGTTAAGGAGCTTTTGGTGCTGGAATTAGTGTTAACAGGGTGATAAAGTGGTACTTATGCTGGCGAATTCAGCAGGGAGTCTTCAGGTTGTGTGGTGTGTTTGAGGATGTTGTAGGATAATTTAGGTGCTGATTTGTAAAGAAACTTTGTGGAGAAAAGGTAGTTGAAGGATATTTGGGTTCTGTGGTGGAGGTTTTGGGATTATAGAGGTGGTGGAATGGCCTGAGAAGAGGGACTGCACCTGGAGGGTTTCAGCTTGGCATAGCTGAATCTATGGCTTTATGGAAGGAGATGAACAAGGTTTTGGGAAATAGTTTGTGTCACAACCCGCTCTCAGATTTTGGGATACGAATACGTGGCCAAGCCCATCCTATATCGCAGCATCGGCGGTAGTACGCTGTTTATGATAACAATAGTCCATAACAAGTACACGATTCATATATCATCCATAACTAGGATATGACAAAGAGATAAACTAATAGTCTCAATAAATAATTTTATAAAATATTCAACTATAACTCAGATGGTCTTGGGAACAAACATGATAGAAATAAAATAAAATAAAAGAAACTAGAATCTAGAGTCCACTAAGCCTACTAGCTAAAAGAATAATATGAAGAAGCATGAGAAGGAATATGCTACTCTGCGTCTGTAGAAGTAACTAGCACATTGATAACGCTAGTGTCACCAAGATACACACCATAAATCTTGGGGGAAAACCACATCTTCAAAACCTGAAAAACAGTTATCCAGTCAGGATTGGAGCAAGTCACCATAACCCTACATTACATAATATAATATACAAGCAAGAATGATAACTATAAGGAAAAGATGGACTGCAATATGATAATTTATGACAAGAAGAGTA
Organism: Iris macrosiphon; assembly: GCA_036927795.1. Classification (NCBI taxonomy): domain Eukaryota; kingdom Viridiplantae; phylum Streptophyta; class Magnoliopsida; order Asparagales; family Iridaceae; genus Iris; species Iris macrosiphon. The sequence continues at coordinate 131,723,114 of JAYESA010000009.1, forward strand.
CTACTATGACGCGAGAATAGTTTGAAAGTATAACTACAAAATAGAACAGTTGAGGGTACAACTATGACACTAAGATAATATGATAATACAACTAAGATAAGACAACCACTTGACAATAAGGAATCTAGTCACGTGCACTGTGTGTTTCAGAATTCAAATCTTGCATGAAAATAAAAAAAAACTTCTATTTTATGTGTCCATTATGTTTTTTATGTGATTCTTCATATATTTTGTACTTGTTATTGTCGGATTTGGTAGATGGATTAGTGTAGATCTATATTTTTAGTTTAGCATTTTTTATGTCTTCTTGAGTTTTTTTGGATTTTAATCTCTAAAAACTTGTTGTTTCAAAAACTTGTTGTTCTATGTTGTTGAGCATTTGATTTTTGAGTTGTTTAGAACTTTACTTTATTGGATTTGGACTTCATTTGAGGTTTCCATAGAAGAAATAAAACCTGAGTTTTTGAAACTTCCAAGGCCGAAACCTGTTGTTCTGAGATGAAGAAGCTCCATGTGGCACGCTTAGCAAGCATCCGGGACTTCTCGCTCCAAAGCCAGCATACAACCATCTTGTTGGATGCATGACTGAAATATGCATATGCGCCCCTTGGCTAAATGCATGAAACTTGAACGAATAAATTTTCACTAAGTCCAAATGATTTTATGCGGCGAAGTGTGTATGCGGCCAAGAGGAGCATGCGGCCTCGAGCTATACATTTCGTCTTTCTTTAAACGCATGACTCAGCACCGCCTTGGCTCATCTTTTCATGATTTTGTCTTATTCTTTTGGCACACTTTATTGCATGTCACATTAGTCACATCCATCTCTTTATGTAACCTTTCTTACTTGCATTATTTCCCATCACTTTGGCACTTGTCCCGAAGAGTGGACCTTTCCCTATCCATGCGGCCTTGACATTCCTGAGGCCCGGGACTGCATGAGGCCTTGACACCCATATGGTCTTGACTTTATATGGCATCCTGGCTGTGCGCTCACTGTTTTATTCACACATTGAACTCTTGCTTGGTTTAAAAAGTTCTCGTTTGATTGAATGATTATGATGCTATGTGTTAAACTTAGAAAGGACTTGTATGACCTAGATATTATCCTGTATTAAATTGACTAAGTACCTGATATAAGCCCTATAGATATGGCCTTATATGCACTTGCTAATTTTCCTTGATCACCTTATTATACGCTAGATAGAATAAGGGAAGTAATTCAACTCAGGGGAAGGTATGCAATTTTGGTCCTTATTTGGTTTAAGGATTGTAGATCTGATCTTGAGGAGTTCTTACACTACTCTTATTATCATCTATCGATATAATAAAGTGACAATTAATATGATCAGTGCTTAACTGTCATGTCCTGAAAGACTTGCTACTTAATAACTTGTCCATGATCTTGACCTTAACCTTGATACTAGAACTTGTTTCTGCCCTGACTATTGTATCTATGCTGATATACTTGATCGCACCAAGAGTGCTACTTGATATATATATAGTGAGTCGTCGTGCCACATACTCTTGCTACGTGATATATGTAATTATTTTTATGCACGAATATGGTAGTTGGACATGAATTTAGTCGTGGTAAAATAGTATTGATTGGTTCATCACACTTGGGTAAATTCATATTTAACTTGTGAGTAACAACATGGGTTCGTATCATGAGTTCCCATACTTAAAGTTTGACATCTAAGAAGAATGTTCATATGGCCACGACATTAGATTCTATTAACCTAGGGTTAACTAGGAAACTTAACTTGTAGAGAATTTGAAGGGAACGGTATCCTGAGATCGTGCATGTCGAGCTACCCTAAATTAGTTAGGAGTAAAGGCTGGCCACCATGGATCTGTATATTATTCGCACTAATGGAGTATAATATCTCATCAAAATATAATACCGAGCCAGTATCTTTCCTATAGAAATTCTAGAACCATTAATAATCGTTAATTATCTCAGTGCCCTTGCTAGGGACTGGTGCATATTATACATATATTCTTGTTCGTATATCATTGGTTAAGCCAACCCTGCTTGATCATGGCACAATCTGAGGATACTTATGTATTATATTACTGGGATAACCCAAAGATCACATATCAAGCCGTAATACATGATTGTCCGTTTAAATTTCTTGTAAAGCATATCTAGTCTAGAAGGTGGGCTATCATGGCATGATGATTCAACCCATGTCCTTGTTTGGTTATTGGATTGCATTTTTATGTTACGATAATCTCTGGACTAAAGCTAGATTATTTTCTCCTATATAATATCTCTGATTGTGTATTGTGCCTTCTGTTAAGTAGAATTAGGGACATAGGATGTTGTAGCAACATGGTGCAACTTATGTCCTTGTTTAGTTGTTTAGTTGTGCTGTTGTGATATGAGAGGCTATGGACTGAAACTACGACGGAGAGTTATTTTAGCTTGACCATAATCAAGGGACATATTCTATCATGATGTGATAAGGCAGTTCCTGTCCTAGTTAGCTGAAGGGGTGTCATGTCATGTCATGGATAGAACATATGCCATTGATTGTTGGCTCACGCATCTCATGCTATAGAAATAGTTTTCTTTCTTTATTTCGTGCTTCTTTGTGGAACTTTCTATTTGTGGTTTGAACCCACTCATTTTGCATGGCTAGGTTTAGAGCCATCACCTGAGGATCATGCTTACTTCTCCCTCACTGATGACACACAATCGAAGGATGGTAGCTGAGGGACACGCATGGGTTTCTTTATTTATTGCTCGTCTTTTGTGAATTATATTCTGTTGGGCGTTTATCCAACCGATACCTGTTGGCCGACAAATCTGGAAACTGTTTCCATACATGACTGTAAAATATTCAGACTGCAGTTGATTTAATATCATGTATACTTTTGATCTTGTATCTGGAATATTATTTTGTTTTGCTAGATCTCTAAGAACATTCTGATGCGCCATTAGGGACTCCTTCCTGCTTATTCTAAAATGTTCTATGTTATTGCTACTTGTTTGAATGATTAAGAAATAAAATTCTTGACCCTAGGAGACTTGATTATAGTATGCACCCCCATATCTCTAGACAACCTTAACATATTGTAGGTTGCTTCGATATTCTGCAAGGTATGGTTAGCTGAGTCATTTCCCCTCTCTCCACTATTCTAGATCTGGGGCGTGGCAAGATTTTAGTGGTGTCCCATGCAAGTCTGTCTTTCTTTTTAGACTTGTGGGGTATCTTGATCATAAAAACTCTCAATCAAACATGTTCCTCCTTGAAATCCTAAATCTGTCTCCTCAAAACTCTGCTTGACTTAGGTACTATTGATTTCGCGATCCTTTCTCGTCCTGTTCTTGATTTATCTTGTGTCCTTTTCTTTATGGCTTCTCCAGCTTTGGTGGTTGGAGCACCAGTGATTTTAGTACGACAAGGATCTGTTGGCCCACAGTAAGATGCTATACCTGTTCTTGGAGGAATCATTGTAGAACCAGTAGAGGAACATAGGAAACAATATGTACCATAAGCTCTAGTACCCCTGGTCGTACCAGTAGCACCAATAGCACTTGATAAATCGGTATTGCTAAAGATTATACGAGGAATGATGGCAACTCAACAACACCAAAAACTTCAGCAGTAAGAGCATAATCTCATGTTGAACTTAGGATTACAGATGGCCTTGGAAAGGAGCGTTAGAACAGACTTAGGGGCATCAGTGAGATTCTATCGACTTAACCCTAAGTACTTTGATGGCATAGAGGATGCCATTACTACAGACACTTGGCTACATAATATTGAAACAATACTGACAGCGGGAAAGGTTCCAGCTAAGGAACAAGTTGATCAGGTCGATTGTAGCTCCAGGACATTGCTAGAGATTTGTAGACAACAAAAGAAGTAGGGTTAAGACAACCTATCTCAAGGGACAACTTCAGGGCCCATTTCAATGTTAAGTATTTCAGAGTGGTAGCTCAATACGAGTTATAAAAGAGGTTCATCAACCTCAAACATTCTGGAAGGATAGTGGATGGCTACGCGGCAGAGTTCTACAGGTTTATCAAATTAGCCCCGACAATGGTAGTAACAGAATCGATTGCTCAACCGTTCTTTGGCTATCTTACATAATGTTGAATTTGGTTTTTTTGGGCCGTATTGTGGATGAAAAGGGTAAGGATTACTCAAACGCCCGTTCAAAATTAATAAAGAAATTTATTATCGTTTCTCGCATGTCAAGCGAAAGTCAGAGTAGGCGGATCAATGGACAGCGGAGATAGAATAGCTAGCAAGAAAATTTGATCTTGTACTATACTCCGGTGATCTCTTGCTTACCAAGGCAGGCTAACTGCTATCATATCCCAGATCACATTCTGTGAATCGAAAGGGGAAGCCTACTCATCCATCCTCTCGCATATGTGGTATGGTTTTATAAAGCGTCTACAGAAGTATGTATCAATCATTATATCATTGAACTGTAGCATCTACTAATTTGGAACTTACTTTGAAAGCCATATTTTGGCCCAGCAAATAAAAGTGGATTTTTGTGTAACAAGCTCCGGGAATCCATAGATCAATTTGGAAGAGTAAAATTGCTCGGGGATTGACCCTCCCTACACTGACACTCGATGAGGCCTCACTTTCGGAGAGGCAGTTGAGGTTCTAGTATGGACTTCATCTAGAAATTTCATAATTGGTAGAGGGCTATAACTACCAGACTTTTGACGAAGTACTAATCGCATCTAGGTGATATGAGTTGACATTGCAGAGGTTAGTTTCAAGGATAGGAGGCCAGAAGAGGTCTCATGCCCAGACCGGAGGAGGACCAGCACAACGGACGTCAACACTATCTCCTAGGATTCAAATTTATGACACAACGTCAATAAGGCCAGTGGCATCAGCAACAACAACACCAGTACGGCCGAATCAACCAAGGCAACCTCAACAACAGCGATTTGTTGCCCAGTCAGATGTACGTATTATGGCAAGGGAGGCCATACACGGGAGGTATATAGGGAAGCACATAGGTTGTGTCTGTGATATGGTAGTCCATATCATCGGATAGCCAATTGTCCTATGATACAGAGGATTGAAGGAGCGGTGCCAAGATTATCATTACCAGCATTGGAGTAACTCATTATAGGGGGCCAACATTGGCAATCATGCCATTGGCTCAGCGTCCTTTGACAACGCAAACTCAAATGTATAACCATTATAAGAATCAGCAGTACGGGTAGTAGAGGCCACAACTACGTCTTCAAGAGAGGCAATAACAAGGACTACCGTAAGGCCAAGGGAAAACTTTTACTCTATCTCTGGAGGAAGCTTTGGCATCATATGACAAGTGCCAGGTAACATTCTCGTTATATCTTTTCCAGCCATGGCATTATTTGATTTAGGATCATCCCATTCATTTGTATACACGTATTGGATTAGAGTTTGAGGCATTGCAAGAGAGGCTGAATATACTCACTGGTAATGGTCTCGTAGGAGTCAGTAGAGTGTGTTTAGAGTATACAATCATAGTGTGCGGGCATTTATTACCCGCAAGGTTGATCGAGTTCCCTATGGGTAAATTTGACGTTATTTTAGGCATGGGCTAGTTGAGAGACAGTCACGCGACGATAGATTGCCATAGGGGTAGAGTATTATTTAACATCCCAGACAAGGAAGAGTTTATCTTCAACAGAATGGTGAAGGACCATAATAAAGGTGGCATTGAAGTAGTAGCAGGAGTTGAAGATCATTTTTCCAGAATAATTAAAGAATTTCTTGACGTATTTCCAGAAGAGCTTACATGATTACCCCCAGTAAGAGAAGTGGAGTTCTACATAGAGTTGAAGCCAAAAGCAGAATCAATTTCCAATAAGGTCTATCAAATGTCACCAATAGAGCTCAACCAGCTATATAAATATATGGAGAAAATTAAGCCGAAGAAGTTTATTCGAGCTAGTAGATCACCATGGGGAGCACCCGTGGTTCTAGTAAAGAAGAAAGATGGATCGACAGGAATATGTATCAACTATAGACAGTTGAATGCAGTAATAATAAAGAACGAGTATTTGTTGCCTAGGGTTGATGACTTGTTTGATCAATTGAGCGGGGCAAGAGTATTTTCAAAGAAAGATCGATATATCAAGTAAGATTCTGGGAGCAAGATATACCGAAGATAATATTTCGATCTCGATATGGGCATTACGAATTCTTAGTTATGCCATTCGGATTGACTAATGTACCAGAAATATTCATGGATTTGATGAATCATATCTTCAGGCCATACCTAAATCAATTTGTAGTGGTATTCATAGATGACGTTCTTATTTACTCCAGCAGTGAAGAAGATCATGAAGAACATCTTCATTACTTGTTGCAAGTTCTGAGGGAGCATAAGCTATATGCTAAACTCAGTAACTGTAAGTTTTGGTTAGATCATGTGTTATTCTTGGGGAACATCATCTCAGGAGCAAAAATATCAGTGAATCCCAAGAAGGTTGAAGCAGTAGAGAATTGGCCAGTACCGAAGATAGTAGATGATGTACAAAGTTTCTTGGGATTAGCGGAATATTACCGGAGGTTCGTAGCAGATTTTACACGGATTTTAGCACCAATGACCCGTTTGGCCCGCAAGGATGTGAAGTTTGTTTGGACGGCAGAGTGCCAAGTAGTATTCGAGAAGTTGAAGTAGAAGTTGATATCAACAATAATCCTTACACTTCCAGTAGGATCAGGAGGATTCAAAGTTTAATGTGACGTATCTGGGAAAGGACTCGGGTATGTTAATACAGCACGGAAGAGTGATAGCTTATGCATCTCGGTAGCTTGAAGATTATAAGGAGAATTATCCAACGCATGATTTGGAATTAGCAGCAATAGTGTTTGTTCTCAGGTTGTGGAGACATTGCCTATATGGTGATTGGGTGAATATTATTACCGATCACAAGAGTTTCAAGTACATATTCACTGAGAAGGACTTGAACATGAGACATAGGAGGTGGCTAAATTTTTTTGGTGATTACAATATAGCACTTCAGTATCATCCAGGCATAGAAAATATGCTAGCAGATGCTCTCAGTAGTAGGGTCAGTGCATTCATCTTAACAACTCAGAAGCACATTCTAGAAGATCTTTAAGAGATGATCATCGAGGTGGTATTACCACAAGAGACGGGAGTGTTAGCCAGTCTTCAGATACAGTCAACTTTGGTGGAGAGGATCAAGTCAGCTCAGACAGAAGATTCCCAAATTCAGAAGCTTAAGACAGAATACGAGTCAGATTTTAGGAAGGAATTAATGATTCACGAAGATGGAACACTCATATTTGGAAACTGTCTTTGTGTGCCAGGTGGAAATATTAGACAGAAAGTGATAACCGAGCATATAGTTCCTAATATTCTATTCATCCGGGAGCAACAAAGATGTACCATGATATCAAGAATTATTTCTTGTGGAACAGAATAAAAAAAGATATATTTTGGTTCATTTCATGATGTCTCGTGTGTCAGCAAGTTAAGGTAGAGCAGCAAAAACCAGCATGATTGTTACAACCTTTGCCTATTCCAGAGTGGAAGTGGGTACATATTACGATAGACTTTTTTACTGGTTTACCTAGATCCCCTACTGGATGTGATGCAGTTAGGGTAATAGTAGATCGACTCACGAAAGTGGCGCACTTTCTTTCCTTCCAAGTAGAACAATCCACAGAGCAAATAGTAAAGATGTATATGCGGCAGATAGTGAGACAGTATAGAGTTCCAGCAAGTATAGTGTCAGATCGTGATACTCGCTTTATGTCTCATTTCTAGAAAAGCTTGCACGAATGCATGGGCACCAAGTTAAGATTTATTACCGCGTATCACCCCCAGACATATGGACAATCAGAAAGGATGATCCAGACATTGAAAGATATGTTGTGGACATGTACCTTAGAATTTGGTGGGTCTTGGAAAGATCATCTTCACTTAGTGGAATTCTCATACAACAACAGTTATCAATCAAGCATACATATGGCTCATTTCTAGTCATTATTCGGAAGAAAGTACAGATCACCCTTGGCATAGGATGACATTAGTGAACGAAAGATGTTGGGGCCTGAAATAATCACACAAACGATTGAAATGGTTAAGAAAATAATGGAGCAGCTTCGGGTTGCACAAGATCATCATCGTCGTTGGAAAGAGCAGTATCGTAGGCCGTTAGAGTTTTCTTTCGGTAATCACATATTTTTGCGAATTTCTTCCCCTCAGGAGTCATTAGTTTCGGGGTTCACAGGAAGCTTAGTCCGTGATATATGGGACCGTTCGATATACTCGAGGGGGTAGGGGATATTTCTTATCATCTTGCCCTTCTGACTTTGCTTCTTAAATGCATAATGTATTTTATGTCTCTCAGTTACGTAGTTATGTCCCACTCTGAGTTAGTCTTTGGTACCGACTTAACTTATGAGGAATAACCCGTGTCCATTTTGGATCAGAGAGCGAAGGTTCTCAAGAATCGGATAATCCATCTTGTTTATGTTGCTTGGGGTCATCACTCCTTGGGGGAGTCAACGCGGGAGTACGAGGACGATATTCGATCTTGGTACCCGTACCTATTCGACTCATAAGGTATATTTCCTTCATATACCATCCAATCTTTTATTTCGTGATCGACAAGCACTCATGTGAGATGATGTTTCTTTGTTTCATTATGTGTTGGTTGTAACTACTTTCATATATGTTTAGATTGCTTGTAGTTAGGCTCGTCACGATATCTTTTGCTAGACTTGAGCTTAAATTCCGAGGATGAAAGATTTCTAAGGTAGGTAGAGATGTGACTCCCCGTTCCCGATATACCTATTTGGAACGTATTCTTGCTTGCTGACATGGTTGTCAGATTGGTTGCCCGCTAGAATATTTTTTTGTAAAGTTGGTTCTTGGTTTATTTTGAGATCAGGACTTGGTCATGACTCGAACCATTGGTTAAGTGAACCCAAATCCTCCCTATATAAACCAAAACATACACTCTTTCTTCTCATTATTTCTTTTTTATTCGGTCGCTTAGGTTTTCTCTTTCCCTCCATAGGCAAGTACACCTTCATAAAAATGAAGAAACCTTCTATTTTAGGAGTCTATTATGTTTGCTATGTAATTTTTCACTTGTTTAGAACTTGGTATTGTTGAATTTAGTAGAAGGATTAGTGTAGATCTAGATTTTTTTGTTTAGCACTTTCTATGTGTTCTTAAGTTTTCTTGGGTTTTGATCTCTAAACCTTGTTATTTTCAAAAAATTATTATTCTATGCTGATGAACATTTGATTTTTTAGTAGTTTAGAACTATACTTTATTGGATTTGGACTTCGTTTGAGGTTTCTATGGAAGGAACAAAAGTTGGGTTTTCAGAACTTCCATGGCCGAAACCTGATATTCTAGGACCAAGGAGCTCCATGCTACACGATTAGCATGTGGCTTGGACTTCTTGCTCCAAAGTCAGCATACGTCCATCTTGTTGGACGTATGACTAAAATCTGCACATGCGCCCCATGGTAAAATGCATGAAACTTGAATGAAAGGAATTTTACTAAGTCCAAAAGATTTTATGCGGCCAAGTATGTATACGGCCAAGAGGAGCATGCGGCCTCGAGCTATGCGTTTCCTCTTTCTTTGAACGTTTAACTTAGCACCGCCTTGGCTCATCTTTTCATGATTTTATCTTATTCTTTTGACATACTTTATTGCATGTCACCTCAGTCACATCCATCACTTTATGTCACCTTTCTTACTTGTATTTATTGCCCATTATTTTGGTACTTGTCCCGAAGAGTGGACCTTGTCCCATCCATGTGGCCTTAAAATCCATGTGGCATGTGACTGCATGCAACCTTGATACCCATGTGGCCTTAACTTTATGTGACACCCTGATTGTGTGCTCATTGTTTTATGTACACATTGAACACTCACTTGGTTTAAAAATGTTCTCGTTTGATTGAATGATTGGGATGCTATATGTTAAACTCAAAAAGGACTTGTATGACCAAGATGTGACCCGATGTTAAATTGACTAAGTACCTGATATGAGCCCTGTAGATGTGGCCTTATATGCACTTACTAATTTTTTTTGATCAACTTATTATACGTTGGATAGAATAAGAAGCGTAGTTTAACTTGGGGAAAGGTATGCAATTTCAGTCCTTGTTTGGTTTAAGGATTGTGGATATGATCTCGAGGAGCTCTCACAATACTCTTATTCTTATATATCGATATAATAAAGTGACACCATTAATATGATCAGTGCTTAACTGTCATGTCTTATCCTGAATGACTTGCTACTTGATAACTTGTCCATGATCTTGACCTTAACCTTGATACTTGAACTTGTCCCTTGCCTTGACTATTGTATCCGTGCTGCTACACTTTATCACACCAAGAATGCTACTTGATATATATAGTAAACCATCGTGCCACATACTCTTGTTACATGAGATATATAATTATTTCCATGCATGGATCTAGTAGTTGGACAATGAGTTTAGTCATGGCTAGATAGTATTGATTGTTGTATCACACTTGGGTAAATCCATATTTAACTTGCGAGTAACAATATGGGTTCGTATCAAAAGTGCCTGTACTTAAAGTATGACATCTAAGAAGAATATTTATGTGTCCACGATATGAGATTCTATTAACCTAGGGTTAACTAGGCAACTTAACATGTGGATCATTGAGAGGGAACGGTATCCCGAGATCGTACATGTCGAGCCACCCTAAATTAGCTGGGAGTAAAGGCTGGCTACTACGGATATTGTATATCATCCGCACTAGTGGAGTGCAGTATCTAATCTAAATATAAGACCGAGCCAGTATCTGTCCTATAGAAAGCCTAGAACCGTTACTAATTGTTAATTAGCTCAGTGCCCTTGCTAGGAACTGGTGCATCTTATACATATATTCTTGCTCATATATTATTGGTTCAGCAAGTCCTGCTTTATTATCGTACGATCTGAGGATACTTATGTATTATATTACTAGGATAACCCAAAGATCAATATCAAGCCATAATACATGATTAGCCGTTTAAATTTCTTGTAATGCATGCCTAGCCAGGAAGGTGGGCTATCGTGGCATAATGATTCAACCCATGTCCTTGTTTGGTTGTTGGATTACGTCGTTATGTTACGATAATCCTTGGACTGAAGCTAAATTATTTTTTGCTATGTAATATCTCTGATTGTGTAATGTGCCTTATGTTAAGTGGAATTAGGGACATAGGCTGTTGTAGCATAATGGTGCAACTTATGTCCTTGTTTGGTTGTTGGGTTACGTTGTTGTGATAAGATAGGTTGTGGACTGAAACTACGACGCAGATTTATTTTAGCTTGACCATAATCAAGGGAGGTATTCTATCTGGATGTGATAAGGCACTTCTTGTCCTTGTTTGGTGAAGGGATATCGTATCATGTCATGGATAGAACATATACCATTGATTGTTGGTCACACATCTTATCCTATAGAACTAGTTTTTATTCTTTATTTTGTGCTTATTTGTGGTACATTCTATTTTGGGTCTAACCCCACTGGTTTTGTATTGCCATGTTTAGTGCCAATACTTGAGGATCAAGTTTACTTCCCCCTTACTGATGGCACACACTAAAAGCATGGATGTTGAGGGACATAAATGGGTTTTTTATTCCCTGTTCGTCTTTTGTGAACTATATTATTTTGGGCATTTAACCAACCTGTCATGCCCCAGTCCTAAAATACACCGGACCAGGCCACGTAGCAATGACCAGCTAATATGACTTCGTGAGATTACCCAATTTAATGGACCCGACGAAGCGTACTACGCTGTCCTAAAATACTAATAACTCTAATATACTAACATACATCAGGTAATGTCTAATCTCATCCACAAATATAAATAAGGAGTACTGAAATAAATATTGGAAAAATAAGTGCGAAGTCTGAAATGTCATAGTACAAACCAGATATGTCTTATGGGAACAAAACCACTACAATGATAAAATAAGAGTACTACAAGATAGATAAGAGAATACGACTAGAGCATCAGCTAACTAGATAAGGATGCTCCAGCCCTAGGCAGAAGGCCTACCAGTGATCAAGGAAACGCTGATGGTAGCACCTCTAGCTCCTCCTCGGACGTGTACCTCGTCTCATTCCTGGGCCTGTACACGGTAGGATAGTAAGCCTCATCCAAATTTGGAAGGAAACCAGGTCCTCAGAGGGATGTAACAAGATACAAAAATATATGCCAATATAAATACTAAATAAAATAAAGGGGTATGCTAACCATCTAAGTGAATGCAATGTAAGGACAACCTTGGTATGTATGGGTAGGTTTAGGCATAACGTTCGTACTCTAAAGAGCGTGGTATCTGTACATGTAATGTCCATCATTCCGTAGAACGAGGTATCTGAATAAAGGAACTCATCGGATCTGTGGCTCCTCTGGATACTATGGATTCCTATATGTGTATCACATACGCCTACCGGTTGTCCTCCCTGCCCAATGCAGATATATAAGTCGAATACATGACATGCATACCACGTAACTACATGCCAAGTCTCAATTAATTAGATAACCCTGATTACGTACTAAACTGTAATGCATGTCACACGTACCGATAGCTAGTCGGCTAAGCAAACCCGTATCCCAACATGAGTTTGTCATCGTGATGCGTATAAAAGTGTCAGGTTCTAGGTAGATATCAGAATATCTTCACAATAGTAGGTGAGTCGACTAGTGACTAAGTCAATATACTACACATCAACACATTCGTCGACTGTACCCGAGTCATTCTCGGACGCGCATATTTATATGTAATATTGCAACTAGATATCATACAATATTTTATAATTTAAATTAAATAGTAAATCAGGCAAGGTAAACTTGCCTGGATCCTCAAACTGCGAGTACCAATAACCTGCTCTCGAAGTCTCGCCTGAACGGTCCAGCGACCCTATATATATAATATAATAATATGATCATCAGTTACTACACTAGTAAGTACAGAAAACACAACTACGCTGCACTTAGAACTAACGCTAGGGGGTCATAACCGGTCAACTACTAGGGTCGGTGTGCATGTAGCTAATATGTACAAGTGTCCTGTCCTCAAATACTGTGCACAGTAAGAATACGAGTTACCAAATATGTTACAAAACCAAATAACGTATAACACCAAAATATAAATACTAGTTAACATGTTATTGTTTACAAAGCCAGTTTGTCGATGCACCTAGGTTAACACAAATATAACTCATTAAATAGCCATATTTACTATGAGGTATTAACTAACACTAATATTATTCTAAAATATGTATACATAATACACAAGGGTTCACAACTACACATGTAGAAAGGAAGGGTAAATGTATACCTAGTTGTGATCGTGTCTGAGGGGGGTGTTTGCGGCTAGTCGACTGCCTGCCTTCGGCTAGGGAGGGTGGTGCTCCGGCGAGCACAACACGTAGCAGCAGCAACTCCGGCAGCAGCTGCGGCAATGGCAGCAGCTTGCAGCAGTAGTGACAGCGGCTGGGTTGGCGGTGACAGGTTGCTGACGGCGGAGGGGATGGCCTTGGAAGGACGTCGGCTAGGGTGGTGGTCTTCGGCGATGGTCGGGGTGCTGATAGGGTGCGATTGATGGTGATGATGGTGTTGGTGATGTTGATGTTGGAGACGGTGGTCATGACGTGCTAAGGTGGTGGCCGTGATTGCTGATGGTGGTGGAGACGGTGAGGTGGGGGGTGATGGCCGGGGTCGACGGTGGCTAAGGTGGTGGAGATGAGCGAAGGGGGAGTCGGGTGGAAGGGTGTTGCGGGTTAGTGATGATGGTGTTGTTGATGTTGGTGTTGTTGATGGTGGTCGTGACTATGATGTCGGTGGTGATGGTGACGACAATAGCGGTGGAGATGGTGATGATGGTGGCGGAGGAGATGGTGGTATCAGTGGCCGTGGAGGTGGTTGCCTGTGGTGGCGGTGCGGTGAGTGGGGACGAAGGGGAGTCGGGTTGAAGGTGCGGGAGGGTGATAGTGATGGTGATGAGGTGAATGGAGGAGGAGGAGGAGAGTGATTGAGGGTGGCAGGCGGTGATGTGGCGGCGGGTTGGCGGTGGGGATGGTCGAAGTCGAGGGGCAGGTTGTGGAGGAAGGTGGTCGGAGAGAGGACCGCTGCAGGAGGTGGTTGGGGAAGAAAGGGGAGGTGAGGTTTCTTTTAGGGTTTTTGGGTAATGGCGGTATTGTGGGTTTTTTGGAGAGAAAGAGTAGGTGTATATGCAGGAGATAGAGGGGTCTCTCCTTGGGATTAGGGCCGACTGTTGGTATTTTTTTAGGGATGAGGAAAGCCTCTACATGATGAAGGAGTGGCTAGGATGATGGGGTTTGAAATGGAGGGTGGAGATGTAAGGAGATAAAGTTATATGAAGTACAAAAAATGGAGAGAAATATCTTGGGTGGACCGATCAAAGAGGGGGGGAGGGTTTCTTCATGTGTTGGGTCCAATGGGAGATAACACCTCATTGTATTTTTGCATAAAGGTCCCTTAACAATTGGAAAATTGCACAATTAATAAAATTTAGGATTGTATGAGGCAAAGCACCATATTTGGTGTGATGTAGTGGGCTAAAATGGTGTGTGATGTTTAGTATGAACCTTGAGGGTTTGAATGGGGGTTTGGGTTAGTGTTGGGTCTAATTTTGGGTTAGATTGGGTCCTTACACCAATTTAATTAAAATTAGTGTAAGTGGTGGTCTTGAATTAATTGGAAATACATAGGGTTAAAATTGGGTGGGACACTAGTATCATGGACATAGTAGACTCAGAGTAGAATATTGTCATAATTTGGGTTGCACAAAATGGGTCGAGATTGTGTCTCCAATTTCGATTAAAAGGACAAAGATGCAAAGTTGAATTTATTTAGATTTAAAAATAGACGTTTGTAACGAATATTGTGCGACTAAAATGAAGCACAAGAGAGTATATTTATAAGTTACACAAGGGTCAGAAAGGAAGGTTGGCACGTCTAAGAAAAGTGTGTAAAATTTGTTTGAAGGTAAATGCTAGTGTAGCGCTCCAAATATTGAAGCAACGGTAAGGTGTACTAAGTGATACAAATATTGCACAATAAATCTAAAATACTGTGTTATAATTCTAATTGGTTTCAAACTAACCCTAGTCTCTCTATCTAAGCTAAGTAGACCTAAAATTTGGTCGAGTGGGTTTATAATCTACCCTCCTTAGAATATTGCATCCTCGAAATTAAAACAGACATATGGTAAAACCTATTGGCTAAAATTAAATGCTACTACATACCTAGGCCTTCGAAGAGATGGAGGAAACACGGCCGAATATCATCCTCTCGTTCCCAAGTCGACTCGCCTGGTGCATGATGCCTCCATGCGACACGAACTAGAGATAGTCTAACCTCGCAGCACCTTCTCTCTCCTGTCCAGAATCTCTACAGGCTCCTCCTGATATGACAAACTTGGCCCGACTGTGATCTCTGAGTGGTCAAGTACATGACTCGGATCTGCCATGTACCTCTTTAGCTAAGATACATGGAAGGCGTTGTGAACTCCTTTTAATGTCTGGGGCAATGCTAATCTGTAAGCAACATCTCCGATGCGCTCCAACACATCGAATGGTCCGATGTACCTCAGACTCAGCTTTCCTCTGCCTCCATACCTGGTGGTCCCTCGGGTAGGCAAGATTTTTAGAAACACATGATCTCCAACCTGGAACTCTAGGGGTCGTCGATGCGCGTTTACCCAATGCTTCTGTCTGTCCTGTGCTGCTCGCAGGTGCCCTTGGATCTTCTTTACCTTCTCCACTGTACGAACAACCAACTCTGGTCC
Organism: Iris macrosiphon; assembly: GCA_036927795.1. Lineage (NCBI taxonomy): Eukaryota > Viridiplantae > Streptophyta > Magnoliopsida > Asparagales > Iridaceae > Iris > Iris macrosiphon. The sequence goes on from JAYESA010000009.1 coordinate 131,738,932, forward strand.
AAGAATCTGCCTCTCGCCCACATCGCTCAAACACACTAGGGAACAACACTTCCTGCCATACAACGCTTCATAGGGAGCCATCTTAATGCTCGCTTGATAGCTATTATTGTAGAAAAATTCGACCAAATATAAATGGTCCTCCCATGATCCACTGAAATCAAGCATGTACGCCCTCAACATATCTTCCAGCGTCTGAATGGTGCGTTCGGACTGGCCATCTGTCTGCGGATGATACGATGTGCTAAACTTCAGGCGGGTACTGAGACTCTCTCGCATACTCCGCCAAAAATAAGATGTCAACCACGTATCCCTGTCAGACACTAGGCTGACTGGCAACCCATGCAGTCGCACAATCTCCCTCATATATATATCTGCTAAGTCCTCTGTAGACTGCCCAACTCTGAAAGGTAAAAAGTGAACGGACTTAGTGAGTCGATCTACGATCACCCATACCGCATTGCGACCACTAGGACTCCTCGAGAAGCCCGTAACGAAGTCCATAGTGATGTGCTCCCATTTCTACTCAGGTATCGGGAGCGGCTGAAGTAAACCAGCAGACCTCTAATGCACAGCCTTGACTTGCAGACACACCAGGCACTTCGCCACAAGGCGGGCTATCTCCCTCTTCATTCCATGCCACGAATAGTACTGCCTCATGTCTCTGTACATCTTTGTGCCTCCTGGATGAATAGAGTATGTTGAACTGTGCACCTCCGACATCAGCTCCTGATAAAGTTTTCCATTCGGAATATAGAGACGATCTCCACATCTCAAAGTCCCGTCCTCATATATGCGCAATCCTGTCTGCAATTGAAGCCTCTGGAATCTGGTATCTGTTGGCAAGGCAGTCTTAATCCTCTCAACCAATGTCGATTATACCTGAAAACTCGACAACTGGCCGTCTGCTCCGGGCATAATGACTTCTATACCCAAATTCTCTAGATCTCTCAACATATATTGCTGGGTAGTCAAAACAATGTTGTGGGCCTCCTACTCAATGCGTCAGCTACCACGTTGGCCTTTACCGGATCATACTGTAGCTCAATCTCAAAGTTTGTCATCACCTCGAGCCAACGTCTTTGTCTCTGGTTCAGGCCCTTCTGAGTATAGACGTACTTTAGGCTTTTGTGATCTGTGAATATCTCTACTCACTCTCCGTATAAGTAGTGCCTCCAAAGCTTCAGGGCAAAGATAACTGCGGCAAGCTGCAAGTCGCGAGTGGGATAGTTCTTCTCATGGGTCCTCAGCTACTTAGAGGCATAGGCTACACTTCCCATGTTGTATCAAGACACATCCTAATCCCTTCCCAGACACATCGCTGTAGATCACGAATCCTCCGGGTCCTGAAGGTATAGTCAAGATAGGTGTTGTAGTCAAACGCTTCTTCAGCTCATCGAACGCCGTCTGACACTCCTTTGTCCAAATGAACTCCTGCTCCTTGTGGGTCAAGTGGGTCTTTGGCTCTACGATCCTTGTGAAGTTCTCTATGAACCTCCAATAATATCCGGTAAGTCCTAGGAAACTCCTCCCCTCTGAGACGTTGGTAGGGGTCGGCCACGTCTCTACTGACGAAATCTTCGCTGGATCTACTGAAATATCATCTCCAGAGATAACGTGTCCGAGAAAAGAGATACAGTCTAGGAGGAACTCACACTTGCTCAGCTTGGCATAGATCCTCTCATATCTCAATATCTCTAACACTAGCCTCAAGTACTCCCCGTGTTCCTCGTGGCTTTTTGAATACACCAAGGTGACATGGATAAAGACTACCATGAACTGGTCAAGATACTGGTGGAAAAATCTGTTTACCAAGTTCATAATTACGGCAGGTGTATTCGTCAGCCCAAAAGGCATCACCAAGAACTCGTAGTGACCATAACGAGTCCTGAATGTCGCCTTTGGAATATCTTCTCTCCGCACCTTTACCTGATAATAACCCGATCTCAAGTCAATCTTCGTGAACACTACTGCTCCTATCAGCTGGTCGAATAAATTATCAATCTACGACAGGGGTACTTGTTCTTGATGGTCAAGGCATTAAGGGCTCTGTAATCAATGCGCATACGGAATATCCTATCCTTCTTTGGTACAAACAATACTGGTGCTCCCCAGGGTGATGCACTAGGATGGAAAAATTCCTTGATCTGCAACTCCTCTAACTGTAGCTTCAGCTCATCAAGTTCCTTCTTTACCAACCGGTACATATTTGAAGATACCGACGCTGCTTCGGGTACTAACTCAATAGTGAACTCCACCTCTCTATCCTACGGTAAGTCTGGCAACTCCTCAAAAAAACATCCTCGAACTCTGCAATAATCGGTGGGGTGCCGTCTCTATAGCCATGTAAGCTCCAGTTGTCTGCCATACTCCTCGCTCATTGGTGCCCCGTATGTACTTGAACTCTGGGTGATTTGGTAGTCTAAAAATGATGCTACCCCTTTGGCAATCCAATATAGCATTGTACTGGCTCAACCAGTCCATGCCTAGCACAACGTCGAAGTTTGGCATCGGGAATATAAAAAATTGTGCTCTCATCTCCCGACCATACACGACTACCGAGCACGTTCTAATAGTGCTGGTAACCTGTACGATGCCTCCTCCGGTAAAAATCTTCCAACTTTTAAGTAAGGAGAAAGTAGCTACTCTGTACATAGCTACAAAACTACTAGATATAAAAGATAGTGTACCACCAGAATCAAAAAATGCGGTCGCAGGCAATGATGCAACTAAAATGGTACCTATGATAGCTTCCGCTTCTGGTTTTTTCTCAATCGCTGCTAGTGCAAAGGCCTGCCCGTGCCTCTGCCCTCCTACCTGCTATCTGGCTCGATCAAACTACGCCTCCTGTGGGGCCAGGGGTGGTCCCTTCTGAAATCCTTCGGGTGCTGGTGGACGTTAACCTCCTGTCGGAGGTAGTATCCTCGGGACTGGTGCTGCTGGCCTCTTTCCTGTCTGTGGTGCTGCATCCCTGCACTGTGGGCAATCTCTAGCAAGGTGTGGACTCGCTCTATATATCATGCACAATCCAAGCTTCTTTCGGCAATCTCTGACGATATGTCCCTTCTTGCCACAATGGTGACAAGTCGGAAGCTCCTTGTGCTGGTATGGCACTGTCCTCTGCTGTGTCTGCACTCCCGGACGACGGATCGATCCTCCTGCTTTGGGCTGAGCTTTGGCTGGTATAATTGTGCTGGAATGCCTCGATCCTCTGCCAATGGCCTCCTAGATCCTCGTCTCTAACAGAACCTCCTCATAAGAGATCCTCGCCTGGGTGGTGGTGTACCTCTATAGCTCGAAAGTCAGGCTATGATGGAATCTCCTGGCCTTCTCCAGATCGTTGGGTATTAAGGCGACACAAAATCTGCTAAGTCGACTAAACTCTGTGTCGTATGCGTCTACGGTCATATTCCTTTGCTCCAGGTACAAGAACTGGGAGTATAAGGCATTCCAGACAGTAGCCAGGAAATACTTCAAATTGATGTACTCTAAGAACTGCTCCCACATCTGCGTCTTGCCGATACTGCGCTCTATGGAATCCCACCAGTGATGGGCATTGCCTTTCAGTTGGGCTCTACCTGCGATCACCCAATGGTCCGGATGTAGCTGAGAAGCCTCCAGTAGCATCTTCCTGTTGGTGACCCAATCGGAGATCTCCTCTGCGGTCTCACTGCCCAAAAAAGTATCCAGGCCCATCTGGCGAAACCCTCATACAGTACCAGCTGGCTGAATAGGTATAGGTGCTGGTGCGGGTGCTGGGGCAGGTGTCCTCTCCAGAACTGCCATCAAGCTCTGTCTCAATGTCTCGGTCTGATGCCACGGTGCTTGCATCATAGCTTGTAAGAACTGGAACATCTGCAGTTGTCCCTCTGGATGTGACATCTGAGGTGGAAAGGTAAGACACAATACGAGTCAGGTTTTAGGAAGGAATTAAGGATTCACGAAGATGGAACACTTAGATTTGGAAACCGTCTTTGTGTGCCAGGTGGAAATTTTAGACAAAAAGTGATGACCAAGCACATAGTTTCCAATATTCTATTCATCCGGGAGGCACGAAGATGTACCATGATATCAAGAATTATTTCTTATTATTTTCGAAAACATATTATTCTATGTTGATGGACATTTGATTTTTGAGTAGTTTAGAACTTTACTTTATTGGATTTGGACTTCGTTTGAGGTTTCCATGGAAGGAACAAAATTTGGGTTTTCCGAACTTCCATGGCCGAAACCTGATATTCTAGGACGAAGGAGCTCCATGCCGCACGCTTAGCATGTGGCCTGAATTTCTTGCTCCAAAGTCAGCATACGGCCATCTTGTTGGACGTATGACTAAAATCTGCACATGCGCCCCTTAGCCAAATGCATGAAACTTGAATGAATGGAATTTTACTAAGTCCAAATGATTTTATGCGGCCAAGTATGTATGCGGCCAAGAGGTGCATTCGGCCTCGAGCTATGTGTTTTCTCTTTCTTTGAATGCATAACTTAGCACCGCCTTGGCTCATCTTTTCATGATTTTATCTTGTTCTTCTTACACACTTTATTGTATGTCACATCAGTCACATTCATCATTTTATGTCACCTTTCTGACTTGAATTTATTCTCTATTATTTTTGCACTTGTCCTGAAGAGTGGACCTTACCCCATCCATGCAGCCTTGACATCCATGTGGCACGTGACTGTATGCAGCCTTGACACCCATGCGGCCTCGACTTTATGCGGTACCCAGATTGTAAGCTCAATGTTTCATGCACACATTGAACACTTACTTGGTTTAAAAATGTTCTCGTTTGATTGAATGATTGTGATGCTATATGTTAAACTCAGAAAGGCCTTTTATGACAAAGATGTAACCCGATGTTAAATTGACTAAGTACCTGACATGTGCCCTGTAGATCTGGTCTTATATACACTTACTAATTTTCCTTGATCACCTTATTATACTTTGGATAGAATAAGGAGTGTAGATCAAATCGGGAAAAGGTATGCAATCCCAGTCCTTGTTTGATTTAAGGATTATGGATATGATCTCGAGGGGCTCTCACAATACTCTTATTCTTATCAATCGATATAATAAAGTGACACCATTAATATGATTAGTGCTTAACTGTCTTGTCCTATCCAGAATGACTTTTTACTTGATAACTTATCCATGATCTTGACCTTAACCTTGTTACTTGAACTTGTTCCTGCCCTGACTATTGTATCCGTGATGATACACTTCATCGCACCGAGAATGATACTTGATATATCTAGTAAGTCATCACACCATATACTCTTTCTACGTGGGATAAGTAAATATTTTCGTACATGGATCTGGTAGTTGGATAATGACTTTAGTCGTAGCTAGATAGTATTGAATGTTGTATCACACTTGGGTAAATCCATATTTAACTTGTGAGTAACAATATGGGTTCGTATCAATAGTACCTGTACTTAAAATATGACATCTAAGAAGAATATTCATGTGTCCACAATATGAGATTCTATTAACCTTGGTTTAACTAGGCAACTTAACTTATGGATCATTGGGAGGGAACGGTATCCCAAGATCGTACATGTCGAGCCATCCTAAATTAGCTGAGAGTAAAGGATAGCCACTACGGATACTGTATATCATCCGCACTAGTGGAGTGCAGTATCTGATCTAAATATAAGACCAAGCAAGTATCTGTCCAGTAGAAAGCCTGAAACCTTTGCTAATCGTTAATTAGCTCAGTGCCCTTGCTAGGAACTGGTGCATCTTATATATATATTCTTGCTCATATATCATTGGTTCAGCTAGCCCTGCTTGATTATGGTATGATTTGAGGATACTTATGTATTATATTATTAGGATAACCCAAAGATCAATATCAAGCCGTAATACATGATTAGCCGTTTAAATTTCTTGTAATATATGCCTAGCCAGGAAGGTGGGCTATTGTGGCATGTTGATTCAACCCATGTCCTTGTTTGGTTGTTTGATTGTGTCGTTATGTTGCGATAATCCTTGGACTGAAGCTAGATTATTTTTGGCTATATAATATCTTTGATTGTGTATTGTTCCTTCAGTTAAATGGAATTAGGTACATAGGCTGTTGTACCATAATGGTGCAACTCATATTTTTGTTTGGTTGTTGGGTTGTGCTGTTGTGATAAGATAGGCTGTGTACTGAAACTACAACGTAGATTTATTTTAGCTTGACCATAATCAAGGGACGTATTCTATCTTGATGTGATAAGGCACTTCTTGTCCTTGTTTGGTGAAGGGGTATCGTGTCATGTCATGGATAAAACATATGCCCTATAGAACTAGTTTTGATTCTTATTTTCGTACTTATTTGTGGTACATTCTATTTGGGGTCTAACCCCACTGGTTTTGTATGGCCATGTTTAGTGCCAACACTTGAGGATCAAGCTTACTTCCCCCTCACTAATGGCCCACACTGAAAGGATGGATGTTGAGGGACATGAATGGGTTTCTTTATTCTTTGTTCGTCTTTTGTGAACTATATTCTTTTAGACATTTAGCCAACCGACACCTGTTAGCCGTCAAATCTGGACACTAGTTTCCTACATGACTATAATATATTTAGACTACAACACACTCACTATCATGTATACTTTTGATCTTGTATCTGGCTTATTATTTTATCTTGCTAGATCTCTAAAATTATTCTGATGCGATATTTGGGATGCCTTACTGCTTATTCTAAAATATTCTATGTTATTGCTACTTGTTTGAATGATTAAAATATATAAATTCTTGACCCTAGGAGATTGGATTATAGTATCCATCCCTATATCTCTAGACAACCTTAACATATTGTGGGTTGCTTCGGTATTCTGCAAGGTATGGTTGGCTGAGTCTTTGCCTCGCTCTCCAGTATTCTGGATCTGGGGCGTGACCGCTTCTGCTAAACCGTTGGCTGCCGGATTGTAGGTTGTAAAAGCTATATTCTGGAAGTATTTTTTGTCATAGAAATAGTAGAATGCTTGACTAGCGAACTGTGGTTCATTTTCATGAATGATCCTTCGAAGAACACCAAAAAATAAATGATATAGTATTTACCAAAGCTAATCACGTTAGATGTCTTTACTTCAATGAGTGGAATTGCCTCCGCCCATTTGGAGAAATAATCGGTTATAGCGAGGATGAACCGATGACCTCTGAAAGAAGGTAGGATGACAGAACCAATTATTTTTTGTGGAACGGAATAAAAAAAGAAGGTTGGATGACATGACCAATAGTGTTTATTCTCAGGTTATGGAGACATTACCTATATGGTGATCGGATGAATATTATTACCGATTACAAGAGTTTGAAGTACATATTCACTGAGAAGGACTTGAACATGAGGCAGAGTAGGTGGCGAGAATTTTTTGGTGATTATAATATAGCACTTCAGTATCATCAAGGCATAAAAAATGTGGTAGCAGATGCTCTCAGTAGAAGGGGCAGTGCATTCATCTTAACAACTCAGAAGCACATTTTAGAAGATCTTTAAGAGATGGTCATCGAGGTGGTATTACCACAAGGGATGGGAGTGTTAGCCAGTCTTCAGATACAGTCAACTTTGGTGGAGAGGATCAAGTCAGCTCAGACAGAAGACTCCCAGATTCAGAAGCTTAAGACATAATACGAGTCTGGTTTTAGGAAAGAATTAAGGATTCACGAAGACGGAACACTCAGATTTAGAAATCGTCTTTGTGTGTGAGGTAGAAATATCAGACAAAAAGTGATGACCGAGCATATAGTTCCCAATATTATATTCATCCTGGAGGCACGAAGATGTACCATGATATCAAGAATCATTTCTTGTGGAACGGAATAAAAAAAGAGATATCCTAGTTCGTTTTACGATGTCTCCTGTGTCAACAAGTTAAGGTAGAGCAGCAAAAACTAGCAGGATTGTTACAACCTCTGTCTATTCCAAAGTACAAGTGGAAACATATTATAATAGATTTTTTGACCGATTTACCTAGATCCCCTACTAGATGTGATACAGTTAGGGTAATAGTAGATCAACTCACGAAAGTGGCGAACTTTCTTCCCTTTCGAGTAAAACAGTCCACAGAGAAAATAGTAGAGATATATATATGGCAGATAGTGAGACAATATGGAGTTCTAGCAAGTATAGTGTCAGATCATGATACTCGCTTTATATCTCATTTATATATGTGGCAGATAGTGATTCAGTACTGAGTATCACCCCCAGACATATGAGCAATCAGAAAGGACAATCTAGACATTTGAAGATATATTGTAGACTTATACTTTAGAATTTAGTGGGTCTTGGGAAGATCATCTTCACTTAGTAGAATTCTTATACGACAACAGTTATCAAGCAAGCATACATATGGCTCCTTTCGAGGCATTATACGAAAGAAAATACAGATCATCCTTGACATAGGATGACATTAGTGAACAAAAGATGTTGGGGCCTGAAATAATCACTCAAACGATTAAAGTAGTTAAGTAAAAAATAGAGCGGCTTCAGGTTGCGCAAGATCATCATCGTCGTTGGAAAGATCAGTATCGTAGGCCGTTAGAGTTTTCTGTCGGTGACTACGTATTTTTGCGAATTTCTTCCACCCGGGAGTCATTAGATTCGGGGTTCACGGGAAGCTTAGTCCACGATATGTGGGATCGTTCAATATACTCGAGAGGGTAGGGGATGTTTCTTATCATCTTGTCCTTCCAATTTTACTTCTTAAAAGCATGATGTATTTCATGTGTCTCAGTTGCGTAGTTATGTCCCAAATTTGAGTCATGTCCTTAATCACTCTAAGTCAGTCGTTGGTACCGACTAAACTTATGAGGAACAACCCGTGTCCATTTTGGATCAGAGAGAGAAGGTACTCAGGAATCGGATAATCTGTCTTGTTTGTGTTGCTTTGGGTCATCACGCCTTAGGGGAGTCAAGCGGGAGTGTAAGGACAATATTCGATCTCGGTACCCGCACCTATTCGACTCATAAGTTATATTTCCTTCATAGGCCATCCAATCTTTTATTTCGTGATCGACAAGCACTCATGCGAGATGATGTTTCTTTATTTCATTATATGTGTTGGTTGTAACTGATTACATATATGTTTAGATTGCTTGTAGTTAGTTTGTTGCTCGTCACGATATATTTTGCTAGACTTGAGCATGAATTCCGAGGATGAAAGATTTCTATGTTAGGTAGAGATGTCACTCCCCGTTCCCGATATAGCTATCTGGAACGTATTCTTGCTTGCTGACATGGTTGTCAGATTGGTTGCACGCCAGACTATTTTTGGGTAGAGTTGGTTCTTGGTTTATTTTGAGATCAGGACTTGGTCATAACTTGAACCATTGGTTAAGAGAACCCAAATCCTTCCTATATAAACCAAAACACACACTCTCTCTTCTTATTATTTCCTTTCCATTCGGTCGCTTAGGTTTTCTCTTTTCCTCCAAAGGCAAGTACACCTTGCATGAAAATGGAGAAACCTTCTATTTTATGAGTCAATTATGTTTGCTATATAATTTTTCATATGTTTATAACTTCGTATTGTCAGATTTGGTGGAAGGATTAGTGTAGATCTACATTTTTTAGTTTAGTACTTTTTATGTGTTCTTAAGTTTTCTTGGATTTTGATCGCTAAAACCTTGTTATTTTCAAAAATTTATTGTTCTATATTGATGGACATTTGATTTTTGAGTAGCTTAGAACTTTAGTTTATTGGATTTGGACTTCGTTTGAGGTTTCTATGGAAGGAACAAAAGTTGGGTTTTCAGAACTTCCATGGCCGAAACCTGATATTCTAGGATGAAGGAGCTACATGCCACACGCTTAGCATGTAGCCTGGACTTCTTGCTCCAAAGTCAGTATATAGCTATCTTGTTGGACATATGACTAAAATCTGCACATGCGCCCCTTAGCCAAATGTATGAAACTTGAACGAATGGAATTTTACTAAGTCCAAAAGATTTCATACGGCCAAGTATGTATGCGGCCAAGAGAAGCATGCGGCCTCGAGCTATGTGTTTCCTCTTTCTTTGAATGCATGACTTAGCACCGCCTTGGCTCATCCTTTCATGATTTTATCTTATTCTTCCGACACATTTTATTGTATGTCATATCAGTCATATCCATCACTTTATGTCACCTTTCTGACTTGCATTTATTGCCCATCATTTTGGCACTTGTTTCGAAGAGTGGACCTTGCCCCATCCATGTGGCCTTGACATCTATGTGTCACGTGACTGCATGCGGCCTTGACACCCATGCAGCCTCAACTTTATCCGGCACCCTGATTGTGCGCTCACTATTTTATGCACATATTGAACACTTACTTGGTTTTAAAATGTTCTTATTTGATTGAATAATTACGATGCCATATGTTAAACTCATAAAGGACTTGTATGACCAAGATGTGACATGATGTTAAATTGACTAACTACCTGACATGAGCCTTATAGATGTGGCCTTATATGCACTTACTAATTTTTTTTGATCATATTTTTATACGTTGGATAGAATAAGGAGCGTAGTTCAACATGGGGAAAGGTATGCAATCCCAGTACTTGTTTAGTTTAAGGATTGTGGATATGATCTCGATAAGCTCTCACAATATTCTTATTCTTATCTATCGATATAATAAAGTGACACCATTAATATGATCAGTGCTTAACTGTCCTGTCCTGAATGACTTGCTACTTGATAACTTGCCCATGATCTTGATCTTAACCTTGATACTTGAACTTGTTTCGACCCTAACTATTGTATCCGTGCTGATACACTTCATCGCACCGAGAATGCTACTTGATATATATAGTAAGTCATTGTGCCACATACTCTTGCTATGTGAGATATATAATTATTTTCTTGCATGGATCTGGTAGTTGGACAATGACTTTAGTCTTGGCTAGATAGTATTGATTGTTGTATCACACTTGGATAAATCCATATTTAACTTGCGAGTAACAATATGGGTTCGTATCAAGTATGCCTATACTTAAAATATGACATCTAAGAAGAATGTTCATGTATCCACGATATGAGATTCTATGAACCTAGGGTGTAACTTTCGTATCCTGAAATTCTTGCTTAAATGTTGTTATTAGGTTAATATGGGGCTATTAAATTTTTTTCATAATTTTTGGTTAATTAATAACTAGTAAAAGTAAATTTTTTAGGGCTTTCAAGAATTTATTTTAGTGTCAAACATAATTAAAAATCTTTCAAAATTTTTTTTAGGTTCTCAATAATCAAATATATTTTCTAGAATTTTCTGAAAATTTTCTGAGTATTTTTAGTATTTATTGGGAGTTATTTAGGCTAATAACTGATATTTTTAGGACTTCTAGAATTTATTGTGGAAGGCCAGGAATATAGAATGGGCCCACGTAATTTTATAGTGTTTATAATATTATTATATATTTTCTGAAATTATTTTTGAATTTTTGGAATATTTTTAATATTTATTTTTAGTTAATAGGTAAAACTAATTTTTAAAGCTTCTCCTAATTATAGTAGGAAACCTATTAACATAAAATTACCCAAAGTATTTTTCTAGGATTTGGAGGTTCAAAATATATTTTCGATAAATTTTTTCAGATCTTTATTTTTATTTTTATTTTTAATATTTATTTTGAGTTATTTATATTTAAAATGACTTAAATAATATTTTGATAAAAACAAATTAAAAATAAATAATTTAACGAAAAATTTCGCTGAGAGCATTAAAATATGAAATATTTCCAATAAACGCATTATATTTTTAAAATTTGCAATAAGAGCATCAAAACGCCCTTTGTAAGGCGTTTTATGCTTTTCGTTAACTCTCCGTTAACGGAGAAAAAAAAATATTATACACAGAAAAACGCCCTTCCTAGGGGCGTTTTTCCTCTCTCTCTCCTCTCCTCTCTCCTCCTCTCCTCTCCGCTCCTCTCTCCTCTCTCCTCTCTCCTCTCTCCTCTCTGCTCTCCTTCTCTCCCGCTGCTCCTCTCTCTCTCTCTCTCTCTCTCTCTCTCTCTCTCTCTCCTCTCTTCTCCTCTCTCTCCTCTCCTCTCCTCTCCTCTCCTCTCCTCTCTCTCTCTCTCTCTCTCTCTCCTCTCCTCTCCTCTATCCTCTCCTCTCCTCTCCTCTCCTCTCTCCTAGGCAAAGTAAATATATATATATATATACAGAAAATTGGGGGGGCCAATTTTAGCCAACAGTGTTGGTGGAAATTGGCCTGTGGGCCCCACGGGTTCAGTTGGGTCATTTGGTTTAGTTGATTTGGTTTTATTTGGTTTGTTATATTAGTTTGTTAATTAGTTATATTTTTTTAGTTTTTTTTCTATTTAGTTTAATTTTTTTTCAATTAGTTTCTGCTTTTTTTATTTTCTGTTAAATTATTTTATTAATTGGTGGTGGGCCAATTTATTTTGTTAATTTTTTGTTTTATTTAAGAAAATATATTTTAACGAAATAAAATTAAAATAAATTAACAAAAAATTTACTGTATCGAAATTTGAAAATTAACAAAAATTTAAAATAAATTAACTCAGTTGTCGATATGTATCAAAATTTTAAAACATCCCAAATTTTTATCCTTAAAATTTGTTAAAGTATTATGTTATTTAAAATATCCCAAGATTTTATTGACAGTAAATTTATTATTGGTACAGTAAATATTTTGTAAAAAAAATTACCAAAATTAAAATTTGGAGTTCGAAACATCGTTTTTTTGCGTTTCTAAAAATTTGGGAAGTCCGTTAAACGATGAAACAATTTATCCCGAAGTACTTTTCTATACGATCATTTTGGCACAAACTGGGCCTTGTTTCGATCTCCCAGTCAAAACTTATGATACTTTAAAGTTTTATATTTTATATTTTTGTCTGTAATATGTACGTCTTACTTCGGATGAAAATTCTCTCTACAGGAATTGTGTTACTCTCGTCGAAAACATACAAATCGACCTATTGTGTGACGAAAAATGATTTGAAAACAAATATTTATGTCCGTTCGAAGACTGATCGACGGCAGACGTAATATTCGTACGGTAGATTTTTTTTTTTTTGGTTCAATGATAACATATTTTATTTTGGATGTTAACCTAAATAAAAAATCAAAATCCAAAACTAAACTAAATAGAAAAAACTAAATTCGTGGAATGCGAACAATTTTTAAACTGTTTGAAAATGATAACATATTAGTATTGATGCTACTTTTCCAACGAGCATGGAGAGTGTGAGTGAGAGAGAGGAGAGAGAGTGAGAGAGAAAGAGAAGAGAGTGGGAGAGAGGAGAGAGGAGAGAGAGAGAGAGAGAGAGAGAGTGGACGGGTGTGAGTAAGAGAGTGGAGAGTGTGAGTGAGAGAGAGATGAGAAGAGAGGAGAGGACAGAAAGAGAGAGGACAGAGAGAGGAGAGGAGAAGAGAGAGAGAGAGAGAGAGAGAGAGAGAGAGAGAGAGAGAGAGTGGAGCGGGAGAGATGTGAGGAGAGAGAGAGGGAAAATGCCCCTAGGAAGGGCGTTTTTCCTAGGAAAGAAAAACACCCTTCAAAACGACGTTTTCCTGTGTATAATAAAATTTTTTTCTTCGTTAACGGAGAGTTAACGAAAAGCATAAAACGTCCTTAGAAAGGGTGTTTTGATGCTCTGATTGTAAATTTTGAAAATATAATGCTTTTATTGGAAATATTTTATATTTTAATGCTCTCAGCCAAATTTTTCGATAATTTAAACAAACCAACCAACCAGATTCTGACACGTGTCTAGCCTATCCCTTTTTATTCAGTCGCATACCACCCTATATATATATATATATATATATATATATATATAGACTGCTTCGATTCGTTTGCTTTCCCTTTCTCACTCCGCCTCACTTCGCTCGCCTCACTACTCCCTTCGGTCGCCTCACTACGATATATCTCGCCTCACTTTGCAGTATTCGCCTGGAATAAGGAGGTTGTCGGTAATATCTTTAGAAACAGCCAACAACTAGAGAATGCTATAGATGCATGATAGCGAGGAGCGGGAAAGTAGAACGATTTCCGTCCAGAGTTGATGGATGGTGTTGTTATTATCCCTACTACAGTGTTTGAGTCAGGAGCTGGAGAACAGAACGATTAGAAAAGTACAGCATGATATATATATTATAATAACCTTAATCATCCGATTAATTTTAGAGAGAGAAGGGGTTGGGGGATTATCATCTAGGGTTCTTTGAACTTCCAGAAGCCATTACTCATAGCTCTGAACTCCAAACGTGGCCCAGTTTCTTCCATTAGAACCGTATTGAGGTTAATTTTTTGAATATATAAAATTTTTTACGAAATTCTGAATATTAAATTCTAGAAAATTCGTAGAGCACAACATATCCAAAAATAGATGTGTCTCGGTGTTGTTACGATTTTGGGAGAACTAGGAATCAGAATAATGAACTGTTTAAAGTTTCAGAAAGCTAATGTCGAGATAATTGACATATATTTTTTCTAGGATTTAATACAAAATATTTCGGTGCTGTTAATTTTGTAGAACTTCTAAGTTAACAATCAACTACAGTTGAATAATACGATTTTGTACGTGCAATAATTTCCAAATGAATTTGAATTCGGATAAGCCATAAATTCCAGCATATTTGTGACGCTGAAATCTATAGGAAGCCATGCATTAGTTTGTATCGATTGACTTTTTGGTCAACAAATTGTCTCGATTTGCGTGCCATGAGCCTCGAGTGGATAAAATTTAGTTTCTTTGTACAAAATTTAGGAATTAACCTAAAAATCAGAATAATTAGATTATAATAGAATTTTAGAGTAATTATTCCATAATTAAATAAAATAATAAAATATCTTTTGATATGGTAAATTCGTATACATAGGCTATTTGGACTTTGACTTGGATTCTGACTCGTACCAGCTAAGGACCACAGGCGAGTACATTCTCTGATAGTTTCCATTATTTTATATTTTCTATGATGCAAGTTTATAGTATTGTTTTACCTGATTTCTAACACGATGAATACACAGATTGGTATTATATGGATTCATTTTTGTGAGACACATATTTTCAGACCTATTGATTTTTTTCTAGACTAATGAATTACTGGACTAATGAATTACTGGACTAATGTATTTTCTGGCATGTTGACATCTTCTGGACTATTGAGATTATTCGTGCCTGGACTTGGATCCATGAGTATTTGTCGTTTGGGGAAATACCTAGGAGATGTGTGAACTTCCCTTTCCATCCCATGGTCTTTCTGGAATAATAGCAGCCACACACGACACGTGTGGTTTGCCGGATATTACCTCCTACCGATTCACATGTCAACTTGGTATTTCAAAAACTAGTTAGATGCAGTCATTCTGGATTAATCTATACTTGCTGATTGTACACTTGTATGACAGGTTTCCTAGTTCACATATCTGTCTGACTTTACATGCTTCTCTGTTCTTCTTTCTTGTCTTTCATTATTTTTTTATTTAACTATTCCTCTATGAGGTACCTTATTCCATTATTATATGCTCATCAAGTATTTTATAACTATTAACTAGTACTTTTCAATTAACTGGAACTGCTATTGGGTTGTACTCGTTCCATCCTGACTGGTTAAACATTTTTAGGTGACTTGCTATCTTGCTGAATGTATTTTGTTGGAGATCGAGATGCTTTTGGAGGCCAATATTATAATTTAGATAGTTTAGCAACTTCTTTGGATTTGGTATTTAGCAGGTTTGTTCCCGAGTTTTGATTTAATTGTAAATTGTGAATCTTGTAAAACTATGTAAATGTTGTGAATGAGCAATATATTTAAATTTATGATTAAATATTATCTATTTAGATTGATGGACCATTGTTATCATAGACAGCGTACTACTACCAATGCTGCGGCGTTGGCTGGGCTTGACCACGTACTCGTATCCGAAAAGCGGGTGTGGGTCGTGACATAGGGTTAACTAGGCAACTTAACTTGTGGATCATTATGAGGGAACGGTATCCCGAGATCGTATATGTCGAGCCACCCTAAATTAGCTAGGAGTAAAGGCTGGCCACTACGAATACTGTATATCATCCACACTAGTGGAGTGCAGTATCTGATCTAAATATAAGATCGAGCAAGTATCTGTCCAATAGAAAGTCTGGAACTGTTACTAATCATTAATTAGCTCAGTGCCCTTGCTAGGAACTGGTGCATCTTATATATATATATATTCTTGCTCATATATCATTGGTCCAGCCAGCACTGCTTGATTATGGTATGATCTGAGGATACTCATGTATTATATTATTAGGATAACCCAAAGATTAATATCAAGCCGTAATACATGATTAGTCGTTTAAATTTCTTGTAATGCATGCCTAGCCAGGAAGGTGGGCTATCGTGGCATCATGATTCAACCCATGTCCTTGTTTGGTTGTTGGATTGCGTCATCATGTTATGATAATCTTTGGACTGAAGCTAGATTATTTTCTGCTATGTAATATCTCTGATTGTGTATTGTGCCTTATGTTAAGTAGAATTAGGGATATAGGTTGATGTAGCATAATGGTACAACTCAGGTTCTTGTTTGGTTGTTGGGTTGCGCTGTTATGATAAGATAGGTTGTGGACTGAAACTACGACACAGATTTATTTTAGCTTGACCATAATCAAGGGACGTATTCTATCTTGATGTGATAAGGCACTTTCTGTCCTTGTTTGGTGAAAGGGTATCGTGTCATGTCCTGGATAGAACATATGCCATTGATTGTTGGCTCATGCATCTTATCCTTTAAAACTAGTTTTGATTCTTCATTTTGTGCTTATTTGTGGTACATTCTATTTGGGATCTAACCCTACTGGTTTTGGATGGCCAGGTTTAGTGCCAACACCTGAGGATCAGCTTATTTCTCCCTCATTGATGGGACACACTCAAAGGATGGATGTTGAGGGACATGAATGGGTTTCTTTATTTCATGTTCCTCTTTTGTGAACTATATTCTTTTTGGCATTTAGCCAACCGATAGTTATTAGCCGACAAATCTGGATACTAGTTCCCTACATGATTGTAATATATTCAGACTACAACTGACTCACTATCATGTATACTATTGATCTTGTATCTGGCTTATCATTTTGTCTTGCTAGATCTTTAAAAATATTCTGATGCACATTTGGGATGCCTTACTGCTTATTCTAAAATATTCTATGTTATTTCTACTAGTTTGAATGATTGAAATATATAAATTCTTGACCCTAGGAGACTGGATTGTAGTATGCACCCCCATGTTTCTAGACAGTGTCATGCCCCAGTCCCAAAATACGTAGGACTAAGAATACGTAAGCATGCCAGCCGTATGTATATGACAACTCCAATATATGGAAACTATAACACATACGTACGCTGTATTATGAATAATAATTCAGAAGTGGTATAGATTTATGTCATAAGTCACAGGGCATAACTAGATCTCATCCACAGAATCAAATAACCAATCAACTATATAACTGAATCAAGTATAAAATGCTTGATAAGAACAAGTAGTTGGGTGGAGACAAATCTACTACCAAACTAGAATATAAGAGAAACAAAATAAGTATATCTAATGATTAATGAGGCTCGAAGAGAATACCTCATCGAAAGAGAGAGAAGTAGCAAGTCCTGATTCGTGCTCCTGCAAATAATTATGATCGTCTACACCTAGAAAGGGACCAGGTCCTCAGAGGGACGTAAAAAAAATACATAAAACAATATTCCAATTGAATACAGTAAAATATGAATAATAGACAGAAAATATATAAGTACGATGTACTAGACAATCTATATAAAAATGCATAATAAGGACAACTTTTCAACGTATGGGCAGGTATAGGCTACTCTAAAATACATGCTATCTCACAACTCACACACACGTCCATGTACCATCAATCGAGATATCTCGAGGGTAGCGACCATCGTGACACAACTACCGTAGTGCGTCCTAATACTACTGTTTACCAGTGTGGGTAGCCCATACGCCTAGTGACTGTCCTTCCCTCCCATGATACTATGTGTCAAGTGTATGTCAACATATATAATATATAATTATGACTGAAGAAACACATATATAATGAATATATGAAAATATGATAAGCCTGCAAAGTACTGTAAGCAATTTGGCAAGGTATACTTGCCTGGCAAAAAAGTTGCGTAGTGTAAGCGTCTAGACATGAAGCACAAGGGATTAGAAACTATGACATCCGAATAAACATCTCCGGATGCTGAAATAAACATCAACAACGTTCCCAGAATAAGGGAGATAGTCAGAAAAGTCTACCATTTCGTCCAATTTGGACACATGGGCAAAACAGTAATTTTTGGTCAAAGCGGGGTCCACATGTTGCCCATTTTGCACCGAAATGCGTACCAGTGGTAAAGGTCTCTAAATGGGACAAATTATAGGTCAAACAAATTCTAAACGTTGATACGAACTCAATAGTATATCCAATTTTGGATTCCGGTGAGTCGTTCCCAAATTCGCCCTTCAAGTCAAACCGTGGGGCCTACGAATAGGCGGGTCGGTCAACTGTCTCAGAATCGCTTAAAACTTGGGTCAAAGGACTAGCTTGATATCACGAATCCAATGATGCAAGTTTTTTCTCATTCCGACGAGCGATGGTGGTTTGCAAAAGTCACGATACGGGTTGATTCCGATGTGCACACACGTCCGAATCAACTTTCGCGAAAGCCCACACGTTAGGATATATAATACGCGCCTTTCGGTGCAATTGGTACGCGACGAGGCAATCGCATTTGGTGGGGCGCACTCCTTATCATAAAATCTTAGTTTTAAAATATCAAGTATTTGGTCATTTTGGAGGCCGAATAATTTAACAAATAAAATAAATTAATAAAAACTAAACCGAACAGTTAAATTCTCTATTATATTGAGAAGAAAACCTTTTAATTAGATTTTAAAAATATTAAACAGGTTGGTGGCAAATTGGGCATGAACATAGGGGTTTGGGTCAAATTTTTGGACTATTTTTGGACAGTTTTTCGGCCAACTTTCGGTCGATTTTTCGACCAATCCAGGGCACGAAAACTCATCACGCTTGAAGGAAAATCCTAGAGGGTTAGGTTGTAAACGTACACGGACAAACCGCTCGAGAAAAGAATGAGAGACGAGGGAGATACATTACCACAAAGAGGGGGACGTTGCTGCCTGTTATCGCGGCTGTGCACACGCGTGCGCGCGGGCGGCCCGCGGCTGCTGCGCGGCGGTCTCCGGCCGGTGCGGCGGTGGTCGCCGACGTCGGGGGGGTGTCGGCGCTGAGGTCGGGGACTAGGGTTAGGGTTTGTGTTTTTTGGATATATATATATATATATATTTGGATATATATATATATATATATTTGGATATATATATATAGTTCGAGAGAGAGAGGTTTGGATGGGAATCGGCTGAAAAAGGGTGGTCTGGGTTCGCTGGGTGTGATGTGGGGGTGGGGGATTATTTAGTTTTAGGTTTAGTTAGTAATAGAAATTTATGTTAGGTTTTAGATTATGTTTTGTTTTGTTTTTCTTTTCTTTTTCTTTTCTTTTTCTTTTTCTTTTTCTTTTTCTTTTCCTTTTTATTATTATTTTTATTATTACTACTACTACTACTAATACTACTATTACTACTACTACTACTACTACTATTTCTATTATTATTATTATTATTATGTTATATTTATTAATATATATATATATATTTACATATATAGATGAGGTTAAAAAAATCCAAAAATAATATTTGCACAAAAAATATATTCTAGAAAATTTTACTTTGTAAAGCTTTAATAAAATTCTACACCCAAAATATTTTATAAAATATTTTTTAATTAATAATTAGATATTTATCTAGTTATAATAAATTAAATAACTGTATTATACAATTTAACTTAGTAGATAATTAAATGGATATCCAATAAAATAGGATAATAGTAAATAATATGCAATCTTACAAAAAAAATTGTCTAATTTGGCATGGAGAATTATAGGATGTTAATTGCAGGAAGTTGGGATAGAAAAATAACCAAAAATAAATTATATATATAAAATATCTAAATATTTAACACATAATATATGGTTGTTACACTAATGTCATACTAATGCTAATGGATCAAATTTTTGTGCCATAAAAAGATCCTACAGGTTGTGTCTCTTGTGTAGGCTATTTTCTATGAAGGGCGATACAGATTTTGGGGCTATCCTATATCATTAATGTCCAAACCACGGTGAAGTATCCTAATATAATCATTAGATTTTAATTTTTTTTGAAAAGTAATCTAAAACAAATACAAGAAATACAAAATACACACAAGATACCTATTTTTGGGTGAGGGGGTTGACAATCTACCCAACTTATTTGTCCTCGAAATTAAAAATAAGACATGATTTGCTAAATTATTCACATTCGTATATAAGGCAAGCCTACCGCAATCTCTTTCAAAAATTTAAATAACAAAATCTATTCAAATCCATCGACATTACTTCAAATTTAAAATAATTATTGTTTAATTAAATTTCAACCAATCGTAATCTCTTCTCAATTTTTAAATAATTAACATCCAAATCTAATTCAAATCTATATGACATCCCACATCAAAATGTATATTACAATTTTCAACTATCATAATCTCCTCTAGATTTTGAATAATAAATAATTCTAATCAAATCTTATTCCTATTCCTATTCTCAACTTAAGAATTTTGTACTCTTCAAATTTTAAATTCAATTTTTATCCTCAATATTTCAAATAGGTGATCCAACAATCAAATTTAAGTTTTATTATTATTTTTTTCCTCAAAATTTAATCGTTGATTCAATCTCCAATATTCAAAATTTAAACTATCTGCTCAAAGTATAAATATTTGGTCCGCAATATCAAGATTTCAAAATTTATTAAATCCTCATCATCTTAATCATTCTTCTAAAAATTTTCAAAATTAAAATGACTTAAATCTCTCAATCTAATCTTACTTGATCACAATCTAAAAATAATTACCTTAAGTTGACA
The DNA here is from genome assembly GCA_036927795.1 of Iris macrosiphon. Classification (NCBI taxonomy): domain Eukaryota; kingdom Viridiplantae; phylum Streptophyta; class Magnoliopsida; order Asparagales; family Iridaceae; genus Iris; species Iris macrosiphon. The sequence continues at coordinate 131,759,902 of JAYESA010000009.1, forward strand.
ATGCAACTCCTACCCAACTTAGAATTTACCCATCTATCACATAAGGCTATACATTTAAGAAAAACTTTCTCAAATTATTTAACCGTGTTATTCAATCCTCAAAAAATTTAACACAAAATATATCACATTTGATATGCCCTTAATTATAAAAGATTGTCACAAAGTAATGTGATTGACCTATGGGGTATATCTAGTACTCTCCGTGTATCAAACTTATACCAAGCACGAACGCTCATCTTTCCGAAGTAGAAAAAGATGAAAAATAATAATAAAGAATTCAAGGAGGAGGTGATAGAATACAAGTATGGGGTTCAAGGTGATTAAAGAATTCAATAGGGAGTTGTCAAGGCAGTTGTGGATTAAAATCTTATTATTATTTTTTTTTGGTAAATTCATATTCACATGCTCATATCAGTACAGTTATGTAACCGATACGATATGCTCGACCATGTCTAGAGGGCAAGTATATTCGTCTACTAGTCAACTATATATCTCAATCCACGTAAAGTAGTCATACGAAGAGAGAACCAAGCGCACTAAGGTTAGCTAGACCATAATACACTGATTCTGATTTAGACAATGTATTAGTGGGCGTCCCCAATAACACATATCTCATGAACAAGCTCGATAAAAGAATAAGCTTGCAAAACTATGCTATAATATAGCAGCATAAGCAAAGGTAGTCCAGAAAATATAAGTACGCTAGATTATGATGAAGGAAGGTACAAAATAATTCAAGTTTCCCAAGAAGATGAGACTCGTCCGGTGTTGTGCCTCTACAGTTTTCATACTAACTTCTTGTCTAAGTCTCTAGTCGAACAAATGGGGGTATGGGCCTCTAAGTTCTACAGTCTGGATAAATACTATCTTCTTATGCAAGCCTATAGTTGGTGTCATTCAATTACACTTTATTAATGGGTCAAAAGGACTATGTGATACTAGGTTATGAGGCATACTACCCAACTTACAAGAATTTAACTAATAGTGTTATTGAACAATAGAGTGTATATACCTAGTACAAGTCTTCTTCCTAACCCCTATCAAGCACGAAAGAAAAGATAAGATTGACGTTGTGAAAGGATCAACTAAGTTGCAATGCAAGCAATCAAATAAGAATACGAAATAAAATCAAGGAAAGTGATTAAATAAGTGGATGAGATTATATACTCTAATCCTATGCGCAGGCTTACTCGGTACAGTAACGTAACCGAGATAATATGCTCTTGACCTGCATGGGCCACCATAAAAATATGTCACGCCCCAGTCCCAAAATACGTAGGACTAAGAATACGTAAGCATGACAGCCGTATGTATATGGTAACTCCAATATATCGAAACCATAACACATACGTACGCTGTATTATGAATAATAATTCACAAGTGGTATAGATTTATGTCATAAGTCACATGGCATAACTAGATCCCATCCACAGAATCAAATAACCAATCAACTATATAACTGAATAAAGTATAAAATGCTTGATAAGAATTAGTAGTTGGGTGGAGACAAATCCACTACCAAACTAGAATATAAGAGAAAAAAAAAAGTATATCTAATGATCAATGAGGCTCGAAGAGAAGATCTCCTCAAAAGAGAGAGAAGTAGCAAGTCTTGATCCGTGCTCGTACAAATAGTCATGATCGTCTATACTTGGAAAGGGACCAGGTCCACAAAGGAACGTAACAAGATACAGAAAATAGCATGCCAACTGAATACAGTAAATATGCATAATAGACAGAAAATATATAAGTACGCTGTACTAGACAATCTATATGAAAATGCATAATGAGGACAACTTTTCAACGTATGGGCAGGTGTAGGCTACTCTAAAATACATGCTATCTCACAACTCATACACACATCTATGTACCATCAATCGATATACATCGAGGGTAGCGACCATCACGACACCAGAAGCCGTCATACCTCGAGGGTAGCGACCATCACGACACAACTACCGTAGTGCATCCTAGTAATACGGTTTACCAGAGTGGGTAGCCCATATGCCTACTAACTGTCCTCTCCTCCGATGATACTAGGTGTCAAGTGTGTGTCAACATATATAATATATAATTATGACTGAAAAACACATATATAATGAATATATGAAAATGTGTTAAGCATGCAAATTACTGTAAGCAATTTGGCAAGGTATACTTGTCTGGCAAGAAAGCTGCGTAGTGTAAGCGTCTAGACGTCAAGCACCAGGGATCAGAAACTATGACATCCAAATCAATGTCTCCGAATGCTGAAATAAATATCACCAACATTCTTAGAATAAGCGAGATAGTCAGAAAAGTCTACTCTTTTGTCCAATTTGGACACAGGGGCAAAACGGTAATTTTATGTCAAAGCGGGGTCACATGTTGCCCACTTTGTACCGAAATGTGTGCTAGAGGTAAAGGTCTCTAAATGGGACAAATTATAGGTTAAAAGAATTCTAAACGGATACAAACTAAACGGTATATCCAATTTTGAATTCCGGTGAGCCGTTCACAAATTCGTCCTTCAAGTCAAACCGTAGGGCCCGCGAATAGGCGGCTCAGTCAACTGTCTCAGAATCACGTGAAACTTGGGTCACAGGACTAGCGTGATTCCACAAATCCAATGGCACAAGTTTCGTCACATTCCGACGAGCGTACATAAAGTGGAGTGGTAGTTTGCAAAAGTTATGATTTTGTAACTTTTTACGGATACGGGTTGATTTCGACGCGCACACACGTCCGAATCAACTTCCGCAAAAGCCCACACGTTAGGATATACCATACGCACCTTTCTATATAATTGGTATACGATGAGTCGGTCCCATTTGGCGGAGCACACTCCGTATCACAAAATCTTAGTTTTAAAATACCAAGTTTTTGGTCATTTTGGAGGCCGAATAATTTAACAAATAAAATAAATTAATAAAAACTAAAAGAAAAGTTAAATTCTCGGTTATATTGAGAAGAAAATCTTTCAATTAGATTTTGAAAATATTAATGGGTTGGTGGCAAATTGGGCATGAACATGGGAGTTTGGGTCAAATTTTGGGACTATTTTTGGATAGTTTTTCGGCCAACTTTCGATCGATTTTTCGACCAATCCAGGGCACAAAAACTTGTTCCTCTTGAAGGAAAATCCTAAAGGGTTAGGTTGTGAACGTACACGAATAAACCGCTCGAGAAAATAATGAGAGATGAGGGAGATACATTACCGCAAAAAGGGGGACGCTGCTGCCTGTTATCGCGGCTGTGCACACGCGTGCACGCGGGCGGCCCGCGACTGTCGTGGTATGCTGCGGCGGTCGCCGACCGGTGCGGCGGTGGTCGCCGGTGTAGTGGGGGTGTCGACGCTGAGGTCAGGGACTAGGGTCATATATATTTGTATAGTTCGAGAGAGAGAGAGAGAGAGAGAGAGAGAGAGAGGTCTGGATGGGAATCGGTTAAAAAGGGGGGTCTGGGTTTGCTGGGTTTGCTGTGGGGCAGAGGGATTAGTTAGTTTTAGTTTTAGTTAGTAATACGAATTTAAGTTAGGTTTTGCTTTGCTTTTCTTTTCTTTTTCTTTTTCTTTTCCTTTTCCTTTTTATTATTATTATTATTATTATTATTATTAATAATTATATATTTATTAACATATATTTATTTACATATATAGATGAGTTTGAAAATTTTAAAAATAAAATTTGTACAAAAAATAAATTCTAGAAAATTTTACTTTGTAAAGCTTTAATAAAATACTACACCCAAAGTATTTTATAAAATATTTTTGTAATTAATAATTAGATATTTATCTAGTTATAATAAATCAAATAACTGTATTATCCAATTTAACTTAGTAGATAATTAAATGAATATCCAACAAAATAGGATAATAGTAAATAATATGCAATCTTACAAAAAAAATTTGTCCAATTTGGCATGGCGAATTATGGGATGCTAATTGTAGGAAGTTGGGATAGAAAAATAATCACAAATAAATTATATATATATATAATATCTAAATATATAACACAGAATCTATGGTCATTACACTAATGTCATACTAATGCTAATGGATCAAATTTTTGTGCCATGAAAAGATCCTATAGGTAGTGTCTCTTGTGTAGGTTATTTTCTATGAAGGGCGATACAGATTTTGGGGCTATCCTATATCATTAATTTCTAAACCACGGTAAAGTATTCTAATATAATTATTGGATTTTAATTGTTTTGAAAAATAATCTGAAAAAAATACAAGAAATATAAAATACACACAAGATAGCTATTTTTGGGTGAAGGAATTTACAGACAACCTTAACATATTGTGGGTTGCTTCGATATTCTGCAAGGTATGGTTGGCTGGGTCTGTCACTACCACGATCCGAAAACAGGGGTATTTTCGACTTTTAATAATATTTAATATTATTGTAGTTACAACTAAGTAATTGCATGATAGTATATTAATTTAAATAATTATGTGTGATGTATAATTAAATATAGTATTAGATGCAGTGTTCATTTATTTTTAGCTAGCAGACTTGACCTAGAAGCCAGTAGATGAACACCTGTCCGAATTGTGGGATTCGGTATTTAAATTGTTATTTTAGAATTAAATTCTTGGAGGCAATAATTATTTACCGTATTTATAATTAATTATTGCGCCCTGTCTTTGCTTCGATATTTGGAGCGCTACCCTAACTTTTGTCTTCCAACAAATTTCACAATCTTGCCCTAGACATGCCCGCCTTCCATTCTGCTATTTTTGCAACTCATAATTATGCTCTCTGTGCATTATTTCTAGCTGCACAAAAATCGTCGCGGACGTTTATTTAATAAATCCCTATTTTGCATCGTTGTGCGTTCCAATTTAAATTGGAGACAATTTTGACCTATTTTTCGTGTGACCCAAATTAGGGTAATATCCTGTTCTGAGTCTTCTCCAATATTGGTATTGATGACCTGACCTGATTTTGGTCCCATGTACTCCTAATTAATTGTTGAACACAACTTACATTTATTTCTATTTAATTTGAGGATACCATTTTATCTGATTCCGTAAATTCCAATTTAATTCCAGTGCCATACAAATTGAGCCCATACCGATTATACAGCGCCCCTGACCCTACAAAACACCGGACCCCGAATTGCCTGCCAAATTTTTATCATTTTATGTGTTTGTGCAAATACCCAAATTTAAGGGGGCTAATTTGCAAATTGGCATTTTGTGTCAACACCCCATTGTTTAAAACAATGAGGGAGCCTAATAATAATTTAATTAAATCTCACACCCTCACCCACATGAAGAAATTCTCCATGTCCAATCTGGACCACTCATTCTATGGGTGCATCCTCACCCTTGATTTCCCACATGCATCACCCTATTTAAAGCCCACCAACACTTATCCCTAGAAAACCCTAATCCCTAAAAATTTCTTAGGGAAGCACACCTCCCCAAGCCCCTACCCGCAGCTACTCTTCTCCCCTTCTTTTTTTTCATTTTTCTTCTTTCCTTCTTCTTCTTCTTCTTCTTCCTTTCTTCTTTAAATGTTGAAATTTAAAAGAGAAGAAAGGGGGGAATACTGTTCATCCCCCCCAAGCACTGCTCATCCCATCACCACTTACTCTGTTCTCCGGCCGGCCGAATGCTCAGGTCAGCGAGCCCTCCGGCCCTCATCCCTGCATCATCCCCGACCCGAACACCTTCACATCTCCCATCTCCCATACTCCCTCCGGCCATCAGGCCACCCGGCCAACCCCGGCGGCCAGCCCCAAGACCGGCCAGGCCGACCCCATCTCGCTGCGTTTCTTCCTCCCTCCGGCCATCAGTCCAGTCCGGCGCTCCACGGCAGCACCCGCTGCTCAAACTGACGGCTCTATCCCACTGCAGCCGACTCCCTGTGCCCGGCGGCCCTCCGGCGGATCAGCCAAGCCGAGCCCCCGGCCGCTGCAGCCCCTCCACCTGTGCTTCTCAACTCCTCCCCATCTCCCTCTGCGACTTCCCAGCCGGCTCACCATTCCCGTTCGAGATCCCTCCGGCAGCCCGCCTGTGCGCCGGCTGCTGCTAACAGCATCTCCGGCTCGTCGACCCGGCGGCCCATCCCCGACTTCCTGCGAACTCCTCCAGATTCCGGCGGCCCGCTGCTCCCGAACGCCACCTCCATCATCACCATCTAACACCACCATTCCCCGACGGCAGCGCAGCACTGTACCCGGCCGATCTCCATTCCTCCTTGAGCCGAGACGTCATCACCGCCAGGCCCTCCACTGTCCGGCCATCGACACTCCGGCGGCTATACACCACCACCACCGTGAGTCCCTTTTCCCTTCTTTTTAGCATTTATACGTATATAAATGTATAAATACGCGTCGGAATACATATATATATATATATACATGTGTATATGTATTGGCATAATTTTTGTGTTATTATATAAGTATTCATATACATACATCTGTACATGTATGTGTGTTGGTTTATTTTGTATAGTATATTTAATGTATATGTATATAGTATAAACTCAATTGGGTTAGTAATTGTGTATTTTGATTATATATATATTATATGTATTAATTTGTATATGTATTCATATATATTTTCAGTATATGTATGTAAATATTATTGGTATATATGTAAATACGTACCTTAGTAATATGTTTTATATATGTACGTATTTGGTGTGTATATATATACACGTAGCTTATATATATTAATATATTTATACTTGTATATAATATAAGTACCAATTGGATGTGTATATATATATATTGTTTGGTATTTTGATTTATATATATATATATATATATACTTGTATACATATATGGTATATGTATATTTATTTAGTGTATGTATATATATGCATATTCTTAAATAATGGGTGTCTTGTATGTTTTTATATACAAATATATATATATAATATATCCATTTAATATATATACACTAATACATATTTGTATATACTTTGGTATAACCATATATATGTATTATATTTAATTATTGATATATGTATATATAGATACTAGATGACCCTAGTTGACCAGTGCCCTGCGTTCAGTATCTTATGATTATGTTAGTGTAATATCTGATGCAAATATTATTTTTATCATATATCTATAGGACTATTGGTTCGTCCTGCGAGACTTCTAGGGCAGGACATTGGTATTGACAGCTAAGGACCCAAGGCGAGTACATTCTCTGATTAGTTTCTAATTTATGATATCTCCTATGTTCACTGTATCTAGTGTAAATATCCATGTTCTTGACACATCGGTTACACGGATTGGTATACACGGATCTCGTCATGAGATGTTATTCCTTATTCATGGTGTAGCTTGTACAAGACTTGTTTTCCTTGTTATCTTGTGCATGTACAGACACTGATTCCCGGGAAGATTTGCTACCTTCCTAGGGAATCCCGTGCCATAGCGTACCATGATTGGATCTACTATACCAGTCGGGGGTGGGGAGTATTTTAGTGTAGATATGTGATCATACCCAACTTTATATGTACCATAGCTTACCCCACATCTCACGTCGGGTGCGGCCTGACCATTTACATGCTCCATAGCTGCTACGTGTGATTAGCCTGACCTCTACATGCATCATAGCTAACCAACGGTTAGCCTGACTTTATATGAACCATAGCTAATCACATGTAACCAGCCTGATCAAGTTCCCAAGCCGATCACATGTTAAAGCTAGTACTCACACACTTAGTCATAGGATTCTGCTCATTGACATATTGTTCTTTTCCTGCATTTACTTACAGTAATTCCAGTATTTCTCTCATTATATATTCTCGTGCCTATACATGCATCTGGTATGTTCCATCTAGAACTGCTACATAGTTTATGTCATATATATAGAACTGCTAATTAGAGATGTACTTTGCTCCTTCCTGACTGGAAAATATTTTTCCAGACCGTGACCTTAGTAGACTGGTTCCGACACACTTGGGGATTGGAAGTTAATGATTGCAGGTATGATTATGTTGTCTCTAGACTTGTGTTGTATTCTTTTATTTCTTCAAATTCCTATCGTGCTGTAGTTGTGATTGGGTATGTTGTGAATATTTTTATAGTATTATCCGAATCTCCTTATGGAGTTGGATACTAGCGTGGGATTGTTAGATAGTACTCGACCTAGACAGCGTTCTACGGCCGATGCTGCGGCGTAGGCTGGACGTACCCACGCACTCGTGCCCCTAAACCGGGTGCGGGTCGTGACACGTTTTTAGTGGTGGCCCATGCAGGTTAGACTTCGTGAGTTGTGCGATGTCGTAGTAGGGTGGCATCCTTGTTATACTACTGCGTGCCTGCGATAGGATATAGGACATAGGATACTAGGATGAGAGAGGATACTCAATCACAAATTCTTGAGAGATTCCTGGGACGACCCCTTGAGAATCTTATTATAATTTCCAATTTAAATCTTTTTCCTTGTTTCCGTCCGCTCTCGCTTGTTGTTACTGAACTTGATTCTTGTTGAGCAGTTATTAAATTAAAATCTTGGTATCATTATCGAGTTTGATTCTTGTTGACGAGTTGTTAACTTTAATTCCTGGTATCGTTGTTGAGTTGATTTCAAATTGAGATGAATTTTACGGACTAAAATTTACGGTATCATCTGATGACATATATTGATGAGGACAGTGAGAAAGGTAAAACGTCTACTTTGATTATGGAACCTAGAGTTTATTGCAGCCATATTAGCTGTCGTGACGAGAACGTAGGAACCTGACTTGGATGTACATACTGTAGTTATGAAACTTAGGGTCTCTCGCAGCCATACCGGTTGGCGTGGCGAGGATTCTAGATGACGTGATTATAGAGTTGCATACCTTAGTTACGGAACCTGTCGTTTATCGCATCTATGCTTACTGGCGTGGCGAGGATTCTGTGTGTCATGATTTCTGGCAGACGTGTATGATTATCAGGTTGTATCTTAAATTGGTTCTTAAAAGATCATCTCAAGACTTATCTATTTCTGTTATTCCAGGACTTTGTTCCCTCGCTTCTTTCTTTACTAGCAGTAAAGATACCTTCTGTCCTCAATTCAGTCTTTGAGCTCCTATTTCTTGAGGATTCCTTGTTAGTATGATAATTAGTGACTTGCAATTTGGTTTTGTCTTAAATTGGTATTGACTGAGTGTTGCTTGTGAGTTTGTAAGTGTTTCTTAGTTGGACATGTGAGCAGTAGGCTTTAATCTAGAGTTAGCCCTTAGCATAGTACCTTGTACCATTGGTTCTAGGATAAGTGTCATTAGAGACTGTGAGTAGAAGGAGAGTATAGAGTATCAGTGTTAGTTCAAGAGTTAGTATCAGAGCCAACATACCCGTCCTGGATAATCATGATTATGCAATTGGATGATCTACGTGAACAATTAAGTATCCAGGAATTTTGTTAAGGATTATGGAGCATGATGTTCAATTTGATGATTGATATCGGAAGTGTTAAAGGTAAGGATATATACATGCATAAAGAGTTAATGAGCTGTCATGAGTGGAGGAATATCAGAATTGGTAATGAAATTGGTGAGGCGTATCACAGACAAGTTTAACAGGCTGTAAAAGATTACAGAGAAATGCATATACAACAATCGAGATGAGGAACCATACACATACCCGCGAGAGTAAAGAAACATGAGTGTTATAGTAGATACATGTAATCATGAGTTATAATGAGCTTGATGAGATGATTCATTAATGAAGCTAGTAATATAATACCAAGAGTGTCAATGATTCTATATCAAGGATTATTAGAAATGGTACTAGTAACAGTAAGCACTCGGTGTGATAATAATTAGATGATATACCAGTTAACATAAATTGAAATCATGGAAGAAAACACAGTTGATGATAACTTTGATCATTGGAGGTAATAGTACAAGTGATTCAGGCAGTACAATTTTAGTACACAATTATAGACACTAGATGCATTGAGTGCACCTTGAGTATCAGAGACCGTGAGCACTGATATGTACATTGTGGAGTTATAAATTAAAAGATGGAAATAAGATTTTATTCTTTGAATAATTGAAGAGTTGAGATTGTATCATTAAATTTTTGAGGATTTCAAATATGAATTCAATAAACATGGTTAAGGCTACCACAATTTTAGAAGTGATTAAATTTTGTTTTGATGTTGAATATCTAATTTTGAGGAGGTATATACAATTCATTTTTAAGTTGATCGAGAAGTTAAACCTGGATGATTATTTTGAGGATTAATTTTATGGTAGATGAGAAAGATGAATATTAATATATGAGTAGATGATATACATGTGTAAGGATCTGATAACTTGAGCAGGATTGAGATGGCATCGCAGACTGACTTGGGTGTCCATCTAGAGTTGTATTGGAGAGAACAGTACTTAGTATGGTGTTACACTTGGCGTGCACTGGAGTGATGAGAACAAATAGTATGGACAATTGTAGTAGGAAAGAGAACTGACAGAGAGTGTGGTACTAGAAGATAGAGGTATCAAACTTGGATGCATTATTGAACCATGGTTATATTGGAGAATCTTGGTATCAGATTTAGGTATTAATAAGCAGATGTATGCAATGAGGATGTAATCATGGATGTTGTGGACTAATGATTAATTGATATGAGTACCGGTGTTCAGGACTATGAATTAGTTAGTGAATTTGCTAGAGCTAAGTGTATGTTAGAGATAGGAGATACTGCAGGTAATGTGTTAGCAGGTTCTTTCTTTTTCTCATGTTGTTTTTGTCTTCTGATTGATTTATTCCCTAGTACCGTGGGTTGTATTCGTGATTTTCTTGTTAGGATATAGTTAGTAGTACACCCTGACAGAGAATGCGATACCATGATAAGACAGACCATAACCATGCCTGTTTCCTCTAAGTTGTTTGTTGCATGACTGTGGGTAAAATTTTTCTTAGACCATGATCGTTGGGGTTTTGACCATAGCAAGGATCTATGACGAGGTTATGACTTGACAAATGGGACAAGATGATTAGAAATTCAAGGATAAGCATTCATGAGTTGATATAACAGAATTGCTGGATCATTGGTTTTACAAGGATCGAGATATGATTAAAATTTGAGAATAAATGCTAATTTAAATAAAGGATTAAAAATTTAACATGGCAGAATTGATGATTGTTAATTTCAGGAAGGCTGATTGTGATATAATTTATCATTAAAATTTGAGGAAAATTTGGAAAATTATCAGTATATATATTTGATTGCAATATAGTTATTTAAATTTTATTATTGCGGACGTTGCATTTGAAGGATCCATAAGTGTCGTATTATTAAGTATTTTGAGGAAAAAGAAAACTGAAGAATCAGATCATTGATGGATTATTGTTTGGATTCAGATTTTTTTGGGACGAGAATCAATACATTGATTGAAATTAAATTTGAGGAACAGATATCAAATTCCGAGTATAAATTTTATTTAAATTTGTAGGAATTGTGAGAAGATGGAATCTGATTTTATTTTAAGAATATTTCAGAAATTTTTTGAAATTGCGGAACGACAAGGCGGATTATTTCAGGATTTTGTGGGTTGTTGAATTTTACTATTTTTGGAAATAATAATGTGTATGAGTAAACACTACTATGAGGATTTTAAATTTTGAGGACGAAATTCTTTTAAGGTGGGTAGACTTGTCACTACCACGATCCGAAAACAGGGGTATTTTCGACTTTTAATAATATTTAATATTATTGTAGTTACAACTAAGTAATTGCATGATAGTATATTAATTTAAATAATTATGTGTGATGTATAATTAAATATAGTATTAGATGCAGTGTTCATTTATTTTTAGCTAGCAGACTTGACCTAGAAGCCAGTAGATGAACACCTGTCTGAATTGTGGGATTCGGTATTTAAATTGTTATTTTAGAATTAAATTCTTGGAGGCAATAATTATTTACCGTATTTATAATTAATTATTGCGCCCTGTCTTTGCTTCGATATTTGGAGCGCTACCCTAACTTTTGTCTTCCAACAAATTTCACAATCTTGCCCTAGACATGCCCGCCTTCCATTCTGCTATTTTTGCAACTCATAATTATGCTCTCTGTGCATTATTTCTAGCCGCACAAAAATCGTCGCGGACGTTTATTTAATAAATCCCTATTTTGCATCGTTGTGCGTTCCAATTTAAATTGGAGACAATTTTGACCTATTTTTCGTGTGACCCAAATTAGGATAATATCCTGTTCTGAGTCTTCTCCAATATTGGTATTGATGACCTGACCTGATTTTGGTCCCATGTACTCCTAATTAATTGTTGAACACAACTTACATTTATTTCTATTTAATTTGAGGATACCATTTTATCTGATTCCGTAAATTCCAATTTAATTCCAGTGCCATACAAATTGAGCCCATACCGATCATACAGCTCCCCTGACCCTACAAAACACCGGACCCCGAATTGCCTGCCAAATTTTTATCATTTTATGTGTTTGTGCAAATACCCAAATTTAAGGGGGCTAATTTGCAAATTGGCATTTTGTGTCAACACCCCATTGTTTAAAATAATGAGGGAGCCTAATAATAATTTAATTAAATCTCACACCCTCACCCACATGAAGAAATTCTCCATGTCCAATCTGGACCACTCATTCTATGGGTGCATCCTCACCCTTGATTTCCCACATGCATCACCCTATTTAAAGCCCACTAACACTTATCCCTAGAAAACCCTAATCCCTAAAAATTTCCTAGGGAAGCACACCTCCCCAAGCCCCTACCCGCAGCTACTCTTCTCCCCTTCTTTTTTTTCATTTTTCTTCTTTCCTTCTTCTTCTTCTTCTTCTTCCTTTCTTCTTTAAATGTTGAAATTTAAAAGAGAAGAAAGGGGGGAATACTGTTCATCCCCCCCAAGCACTGTTCATCCCATCACCACTTACTCTGTTCTCCGGCCGGCCGAATGCTCAGGTCAGCGAGCCCTCCGGTCCACATCCCTGCATCATCCCCGACCCGAACACCTTCACATCTCCCATCTCCCATACTCCCTCCGGCCATCAGGCCACCCGGCCAACCCCGGCGGCCAGCCCCGAGACCGGCCAGGCCGACCCCATCTCGCTGCGTTTCTTCCTCCCTTCGGCCATCAGTCCAGTCCGGCGCTCCACGGCAGCACCCGCTGCTCAAACTGACGGCTCCATCCCACTGCAGCTGACTCCCTGTGCCCGGCGGCCCTCCGGCGGATCAGCTAAGCCGAGCCCCCGGCCGCTGCAGCCCCTCCACCTGTGCTTCTCAACTCCTCCCCATCTCCCTCTGCGACTTCCCAGCCGGCTCACCATTCCCGTTCGAGATCCCTCCGGCAGCCCGCCTGTGCGCCGGCTGCTGCTGACAGCATCTCCGGCTCGTCGACCCGGCGGCCCATCCCCGACTTCCTGCAAACTCCTCCAGATTCCGGCGGCCCGCTGCTCCCGAACGCCACCTCCATCATCACCATCTAACACCACCATTACCACCATTCCCCGACGGCAGCGCAGCACTGTACCCGGCCGATCTCCATTCCTCCCTGAGCCGAGACGTCATCACCGCCAGGCCCTCCACTGTCCGGCCATCGACACTCCGGCGGCTTTACACCACCACCACCGTGAGTCCCTTTTCCCTTCTTTTTAGCATTTATACGTATATAAATGTATAAATACGCGTCGGAATACATATATATATATATATACATGTGTATATGTATTGGCATAATTTTTGTGTTATTATATAAGTATTCATATACATACATCTGTACATGTATGTGTGTTGGTTTATTTTGTATAGTATATTTAATGTATATGTATATAGTATAAACTCAATTGGGTTAGTAATTGTGTATTTTGATTATATATATATTATATGTTTTAATTTGTATATGTATTCATATATATTTTCAGTATATATATGTAAATATTATTGGTATATATGTAAATACGTACCTTAGTAATATGTTTTATATATGTACGTATTTGGTGTGTATATATATACACGTAACTTATATATATTAATATATTTATACTTGTATATAATATAAGTACCAATTGGATGTGTATATATATATATTGTTTGGTATTTTGATTTATATATATATATATACTTGTATACATATATGGTATATGTATATTTATTTAGTGTATGTATATATATGCATATTCTTAAATAATGGGTGTCTTGTATGTTTTTATATACAAATATATATATATAATATATCCATTTAATATATATACACTAATACATATTTGTATATACTTTGGTATAACCATATATATGTATTATATTTAATTATTGATATATGTATATATAGATACTAGATGACCCTAGTTGACCAGTGCCCTGCGTTCAGTATCTTATGATTATGTTAGTGTAACATCTGATGCAAATATTATTTTTATCATATATCTATAGGACTATTGGTTCGTCCTGCGAGACTTCAAGGGCAGGACATTGGTATTGACAGCTAAGGACCCAAGGCGAGTACATTCTCTGATTAGTTTCTAATTTATGATATCTCCTATGTTCACTGTATCTAGTGTAAATATCCATGTTCTTGACACATCGGTTACACGGATTGGTATACACGGATCTCGTCATGAGATGTTATTCCTTATTCATGGTGTAGCTTGTACAAGACTTGTTTTCCTTGTTATCTTGTGCATGTACAGACACTGATTCCCGGGGAGATTTGCTACCTTCCTAGGGAATCCCGTGCCATAGCGTACCATGATTGGATCTACTATACCAGTCGGGGGTGGAGAGTATTTTAGTGTAGATATGTGATCATACCCAACTTTATATGTACCATAGCTTACCCCACATCTCACGTCGGGTGCGGCCTGACCATTTACATGCTCCATAGCTGCTACGTGTGATTAGCCTGACCTCTACATGCATCATAGCTAACCAACGGTTAGCCTGACTTTATATGAACCATAGCTAATCACATGTAACCAGCCTGATCAAGTTCCCAAGCCGATCATATGTTAAAGCTAGTACTCACACACTTAGTCATAGGATTCTGCTCATTGACATATTGTTCTTTTCCTGCATTTACTTACAGTAATTCCAGTATTTCTCTCATTATACATTCTCGTGCCTATACATGCATCTGGTATGTTCCATCTAGAACTGCTACATAGTTTATGTCATATATATAGAACTGCTAATTAGAGATGTACTTTGCTCCTTCCTGACTGGAAAATATTTTTCCAGACTGTGACCTTAGTAGACTGGTTCCGACACACTTGGGGATTGGAAGTTAATGATTGCAGGTATGATTATGTTGTCTCTAGACTTGTGTTGTATTCTTTTATTTCTTCAAATTCCTATCGTTCTGTAGTTGTGATTGGGTATGTTGTGAATATTTTTATAGTATTATCCGAATCTCCTTATGGAGTTGGATACTAGCGTGGGATTGTTAGATAGTACTCGACCTAGACAGCGTTCTACCGCCGATGCTGCGGCGTAGGCTGGACGTACCCACGCACTCGTGCCCCTAAACCGGGTGCGGGTCGTGACAGGGTCTTTGCCCCGCTCTCCAGTATTCTGGATCTAGGGCATGACCGCTTCTGCTAAACCGTTGGTTGCCGGATTATAGGTTGTAGAAGCTACATTCTGGATTCATTTTTTCTCATAGAAACAATAGAATGCTTGACTATGAAACTGTGGTTCATTGTCATGAATGATCCTTCGAGGAATACCAAAAAATAAATGATATGGTGTTTATCAAAGCTAATCACGTTGGATGTCTTCACTTCGATGAGTGGTATTGCCTCCGCCCATTTAAAGAAATAATCGGTTATGGCAAGGATGAGCCTATTGAAATATATAAATTCGTCACTGTGACCGGATATTGTCTTTTATGAGGAATGGTCAGCGAGGCTGCTAAATTGGCAAGGGCATCTGCTTTCATATTTTGTAATTGAGACAAATGCTCGATAAAGAATCCCATAAAAGTCGAAGCTATATCAATTGTAGCTTGATGATAGGGAAGAAGATGTTCATGCCAAAGTTTATATTCCCCTCTACCTTGATTAACAATAAATTTAGAGTCTCCAAAGGCTTCGAGGTATTGTACGTCCAACTGTTTGGCTAGCTGGAGACCAATCAAAAGAGCATTAAATTCTGTTATATTGTTAGAGCAAGGTTCTCTGAGAGAGAATGCATGATGGATAAATAACTTGTCAAAAGAGATGAGAACTATGCCAACTCCAACAACAGTATTATCCTTAGGCCCTATTTTTGATGCACCATCAAAGAATAGTTGCCAAGTATCATCTTTCATTGCTATATCAGACTCAAATACTTTATCTGGAATATTGTCGCATAGCTTTGAGGTTTCTGGTACTGGGTGATCTGTTAAGAAATCAACTAATACTTGGCTCTTGACCGCTCTTTGCGGAACATATACCATATCATACGAGAACAACGATATTGCTCAGGTAGCCAAGCGAGAATTGAGCATACTCGTTTTAGTCATCAACACCCGGAGGGGATTTACTCTAGATATGACATAGAATGTTTGACCTATCACAAAGTGACGTATCTTTTGAATGGCAAACACCAAGGCGAGGCACTCTTTTTCTACAAGATTATACATATGCTCGGTACCGACCATCATATGACTGAGGTAGTAGATAACTAGTTCATGGCCTTCATTGCTTTTTTGTGCAAGTATAGATCCTAAGGAATAATTTATTTCTCGAACATATAGCAAAAATGGTCTTCCTATAATTGGGGCCACCAGAACTGGCAGATTTGTAAGGTATTGTTTGATGTCATTGAATGCTTACTGGCATACCTTATTCCATACAAACATTACACTTTTCTTCATAAGCTAGGTAAATAGCTGACATCATCCTGAGGGATTGGATATGAACCTCCGAATATATGCCAATCGACCTTGTAATCCATGAAGTTCTTTGAGGTTATGTGGAGGACGCATTTCAAGGATATCCTTAACCTTATCAGGGTCAAGATGGATACCTTTGGAAGTTATAACAAATCGAAGGAACTTGCCACTGGAGACTCCTAGGAAGGACTTGGTCGGATTCATCTTGAGCTGGTGTTGCCGTATTAATTTGAACAACGTCTTTAGATCTTGAAGGTGATCGCCTTTAAGACGACTCTTAACTGCAATATCATCCACATAGAATTCTACTGTCTTTCACAAATGCTCACGAAAGATCGTTCTTATGGCTCGTTGATATGTTGCTCCTGCATTCTTCAAACCAAAAGGCATAACTATATAACAATATACTCCAAACAGTGTTCGGAATAAGGTGTGCTTTTTATTATCAAAAAATATCTTGAGTTGATTATATCTCGAGAATCTATCTAAGAATGACATACATTCGAAATCGAAGGTATTGTCAATTATGACATCTGTGATGGGGAGAAGGAACTCGTCTTTTGGACTACGCAGACGTGAATCTTCCCATTTTTCTTTATGACTAGAACTACATTAGCTAACCTATCAGGAGGTTATTTTTCTCGAACAAAGCCATATACTATCAACTTTTTGACTTCAGCTTCGATCACATCCATCACATCTGGACATAATCTTCGTTGTTGTTGCTTCACTGCTTTGGCGTTAGTAAGGATATTAAGCTTGTGCGTAGCTATTCGATGATCTAGATAGGGCATATCCTCGTAACTCCAAGCGATGACATCAATGTATTTCTTTATAAACTATATAAGTGCTTGTTTATCTTCATCAGATAGAAATTTGCTAATGAAGATTGGTTTCGAGGATGAATTTCTCCTACATTGATCTGAATAATTTTATCCTCTATAGGCGGTTCACGCAGCTCAAACCGTAGCACCCATTGTGAATCCATCTATTGTGCCCACAGATAATTTTCAAATATTTCTAATGATTGATCATCTTCATCGTCTAAATCAGCCGACACCATGTTGACAAACAAAGCATGCTTGAATACTTTACCTTTGCTTTCAACAGAATTCCAAGATAATAATTCAGAGGAATTTGAAGGTATTTCTTCGCCTGACTCTGAGCTTTGAGGAGGCATCAGAGGAGTGACATAACCTAGACCACTACGAGTCCGCTGGTAGTAGGTTTCAGGCTAGCCTTCTGGAGAAAAGTGACATATAGGAGTAAATCGACCTTTTCCATAGGTTGTGTCTGCGATGGGGTAGTCCAGATCATCTGAATGCCAATTGTCCTATGATACAGGGGATTGAAGGAGCGGTGCCGCAATTAGCATTACCAGCACTAGGGTAACTCATTATAGGGGGCCAGCATTGGCAATGAGGTCATTTGCTCAGCATCCTTTGACAACGCAAACTCAAATGTATAACCAGTATAAGAATCAGCAGTACGGGTAGTAGAGGCCACAACTACGTCTTTAAGAGAGGCAGTAACAAGGAGTACCGCAAAGCCAAGGAAAAGCTTTTACTCTATCTCTGGAGGAGGCTTTGGCATCATGTGATATAGTGGCATGTAACATTCTCGTTACATCTTTTCCTGCCATGTCATTATTTGATTTAGGAGTATCCCATTCATTTGTATGTTCAAGATTTATGACACATATTGGATTAGAGTTTGAGGCATTGCCAGAGAGGCTAAATATACTCACTGGTAATGGTCTCGTAGGAGTCAGTAGAGTGTGTTTAGAGTACAAACATAGTATGCGGGCATTTATTACCTGCAAGGTTGATCGAGTTCCCTATGGGTAAATTTGACGTTCTTTTAGGTATGGGCTGGTTGAGAGACAGTCACGTGACGATAGATTGCCATAGGGGTAGAGTATTGTTTAACATCCCTGACAAGAAAGAGTTTATCTTCAACAGAATGGTGAAGGACCATAATAAAGGTGGCATTGCAGCAGTAGCAGTAGTTGAAGATCATTTTTCCAGAATAATAAAAAATTTCTTGACGTATTTTTGGAAGAGCTTACATGATTACCCCCAGTAAGAGAAGTAGAGTTCTACATAGAGTTGAAGCCAGGAGCAGAACCAATTTCCAATAAGGTCTATCAATTGTCACCAATAGAGCTCAACCAGCTATATTAACATGTGGAAGAAATTAAGCCGACGAAGTTTATTCGAGCTAGTGGATCACCATGGGGAGCACCCGTGGTTCTAGTAAAGAAGAAAGATGGGTTGACAGGAATATGTATCAACTATAGACAATTGAATGCAGTAATAATAAAGAACAAGTATTTGTTGCCTAGGATTGATGACTTGTTTGATCAATTGAGTGGGACAAGAGTATTATCAAAGATAGATCCGCAATCAGGATATATCAAGTAAGATTCTGGGAGCAAGATATACCGAAGATAATATTTTGATCTCGATATGGGCATTATGAATTCTTAGTTATTCCATTCGGATTGACTAATGCACCAGAAATATTTATGGATTTGATGAATCATATCTTCAGGCCATACCTAAATCAATTTGTAGTGGTATTCATAGACGGCATTCTTATTTACTCCATCAGTGAAAAAGAGCATGAAGAACATCTTCATTATTTATTACAAGTTCTGAGGGAGCATAAGCTATATGCTAAACTCGATATGGACCCCAAGAAGGTTGAAGTAGTAGAGAATTGGCCAGTACCGAAGACAGTAGACGATGTACAAAGTTTTTTGGGATTAGCGGAATATTATGGGAGGTTCGTAACAGATTTTACACAAATTTTAGCACCAATGACCCGTTGGACCTGCAAGGATGTGAAGTTTGTTTGGATGACAGAGTGCCAAGTAGTATTCGAGAAGTTAAAGGAGAAGTTGATATCAATAATAATCCTTACACTTCCAGTAGGATCAGGAGGATTCAAAGTTTAATGTGACGCATTTGGGAAAGGACTCAGATGTGTTAATGCAGCACAAAAGAGTGATAGCTTATACATCTCGGTAGCTTCGAGATTATAAGGAGAATTATCCAACGCATGATTTAGAATTAGCAGCAATAGTATTTGTTCTCAGGTTGTGGAGACATTACCTATATGGTGATTGGGGGAATATTATTACCGATCACGAGAGTTTCAAGTACATATTCATTGAGAAGGACTTGAACATGAGGCAGAGGAGGTGGCTAAATTTTTTTGGTGATTATAATATAGCACTTCAGTATCATCCAGGCATAAAAAATATGCTAGCAGATGCTTTCAGTAGGAGGGTCAGTGCATTCATCTTAATAACTTAGAAGCACATTCTAGAAGATATTTAAGAGATGATCATCGAGGTGGTATTACCACAAGAGATGGGAGTGTTAGCCAGTCTTCAGATACAGTCAACTTTGGTGGAGAGGATCAAGTCAGCTCAGATAGAATATTCCCAGATTCAGAAGCTTAACACAGAATACGAGTCAGGTTTTAGGAAGGAATTAATTATTCACGAAGACGGAATATTCATATTTAGAAACTGTCTTTGTGTGCCAGGTGGAAATATCAGACAGAAAATGATGACCGAGCACATAGTTCCCAATATTCTATTCATCCGGAAGGCAGAAAGATGTACCATGATATCAAGAATCATTTCTTGTGGAACGGAATAAAAAAAGAGATATCTTGGTTCGTTTTATGATGTCTCATGTGTCAGAAAGTTAAGGTAGAGCAGCAAAAACCAGCAGGATTGTTACAACCTCTACCTATTTCAAAGTGGAAGTGAGAATATATTACGATAGACTTTTTGACCGGTTTACCTAGATCCCCTACTGGATGTGATACAGTTAGGGTAATAGTAGATCGACTTACGAAAGTGGTGCACTTTCTTCCTTTCTGAGTAGAACAGTCCACAGAGCAAATAGTAGAGATGTATATGCGGTAGATAGTGAGACAGTATGGAGTTCCAACAAGTATAGTGTCAGATCGTGATACTCGCTTTACATCTCGTTTCTGGAAAAGCTTGTACGAATTCATGGGCACTAAGTTAAGATTTAGTACTGCGTATCACCCCCAGACATATGGGCAATCAGAAAGGATGATCCAGACATTTGAAGATATGTTGTGGACTTGTACCTTAGAATTTGGTTGGTCTTTGGAAGATCATCTTCACTTAGTGGAATTCTCATACAACAACAATTATCAATCAAGCATACATATGGCTTCTTTCTAGGCATTATACGAAAGAAAGTACAGATCACCCTTGGCATCGGATGATATTAGTGAACGAAAGATATTGGGACCTGAAATAATCCAACAAATGATTGAAGTGCTTAAGAAAATAATGGAGCAGCTTCGGGTTGCGCAAGATCGCCATCATCGTTAGAAAGATCAGTATCATAGGTCGTTAGAGTTTTCTGTCAGTAACCACGTATTTTTGTAAATTTCTTCCACCCGGGAGTCATTAGATTCTGGTTTCACAGGAAGCTTAGTCCACGATATCTAGGACCGTTCGATATACTCGAGAGGGTAGGGGATGTTTCTTATCATCTTGCCGTTCTGACTTCGCTTCTTAAAAGCATAATGTATTTTATGTGTCTTAGTTGCGTAGTTATGTCTCACTCTGAGTTAGTCGTTGGTACCGACTTAACTTATGAGGAACAACCCGTGTCCATTTTGGATCAGAGAGAGAAGGTACTCAAGAATCAGATAATTTGCCTTGTTTATGTTGCTTGGGGTCATCACTCCTTGGGGGAGTCGACGCGGGAGTGCGAGGATGATATTCGATCTCGGTACCTGCACCTATTCGACTCATAAGGTATATTTCCTTCCATATGCCATCCAATCTTTTATTTCGTGATCGACAAGCACTCATGTGAGATGATGTTTCTTTGTTTTATTATATGTGTTGGTTGTAACTACTTACATATATGTTTACATTGCTTGTAGTTAGTTTGTTGCTCGTCAAGATATCTTTTGCTAGACTTAAGCTTGAATTCCGAGGACGAAAGATTTCTAAGGTAGGTAGAGATGCCACTCCCCATTCTTGATATACCTATTTGGAACGTATTCTTGCTTGCTGACATGGTTGTCAGATTGGTTGACCGCTAGAATATTTTCTGGTAGAGTTGGTTCTTGGTTTATTTTGAGATCAGGACTTGGTTATGACTTGAACCATTGGTTAAGTGAACCCAAATCCTCCCTATATAAACCAAAACACACACTCTTTCTTCTCATTATTTCTTTTCCATTCGGTCGCTTAGGTTTTCTCTTTCCCTCCATAGGCAAGTATATCTTGCATAAAAATGGAGAAACCTTCTATTTTATGAGTCTATTATGTTTGCTATGTAATTTTTCACATATTTAGAACTTAGTATTGTTGAATTTGGTAGAAGAATTAGTGTAGATCTAGATTTTTTGTTTAGCACTTTTTAAGTGTTCTTAAGTTTTCTTGGGTTTTGATCTCTAAAACCTTGTTATTTTTGAAAACTTATTGTTCTATGTTGATGAACATTTAATTTTTGAGTAGTTTAGAACTTTACTTTATTGGATTTGGACTTCCTTTGAGGTTTCCATAGAAGGAACGAAAGTTGGCTTTCAAAACTTCCATGGCGGAAACTTGATATTCTAGGACGAAGGAGCTCTATGCCGCACGATTAACATATGGCCTGGACTTTTTGCTCCAAAGTCAGCATACGTCCATCTTATTGGACGTATACTAAAATTTGCACATGTGCCCATGGCAAAATATAAGAAACTTGAACGAATAGAATTTTACTAAGTCCAAAAGATTTTATACGGCCAAGTATATATGCAGCCAAGAGGAGCATGCGGCCTCGAGCTATTCATTTCCTCTTTCTTTAAACGCATGACTTAGCACAGCCTTGGCTCAACTTTTTATGATTTTATCTTGTTCTTCTGACACACTTTATTGTATGTCACATCAGTCACATCCATCACTTTATGTCATCTTTCTGACTTGCATTTATCATTATTTTGGCACTTGTCCCAAAGAGTAGACCTTGTCCCATCCATGTGACCTTGAAATCCATGTGGCATGTGACTGCATGCGACCTTGACACCCATGCGACCTCGACTTTATGCGGCACCCTGATTGTGTGCTTACTGTTTCATGAACATATTGAAGACTTGGTTTAAAAATGTTCTCGTTTGATTGAATTATTGCGATGCTATATGTTAAACTCAAAAAGGACTTATATGACCAAGATGTGACCTGATGTTAAATTGACTAAGTACCTGATATGAGCCCTGTAGATGTGGCATTATATGCACTTACTAATTTTCCTTGATCAACTTATTATATGTTGGATAGAATAAGGAGCGTAGGTTAACTCGGGAAAAGGTATGCAATTTCAGTCCTTGTTTGGTTTAAGGATTATGGATATGATCTCGATGAGCTCTCACAATACTCTAATTCTTATCTATCAATATAATAAAGTGACATCATTAATATG
This sequence comes from Iris macrosiphon, assembly GCA_036927795.1. Lineage (NCBI taxonomy): Eukaryota > Viridiplantae > Streptophyta > Magnoliopsida > Asparagales > Iridaceae > Iris > Iris macrosiphon. The sequence goes on from JAYESA010000009.1 coordinate 131,783,169, forward strand.
ATCAGTACTTAACTGTCATGTCCTGTCCTGAATGACTTGCTACTTGATAACTTGTCCATGATCTTGACCTTAACCTTGATACTTGAACTTGTTCCTTGCCTTGACTATTGTATCCGTGCTGATATACTTCATCGCACCGAGAATGCTACTTGATATATATAGTAAGCCATCGTGCCACATACTCTTGCTATGTGAGATATGTAATTATTTTCATGCATGGATCTAGTAGTTGGACCATGAGTTTAGTCATGGCTAGATAATATTAATTATTGTATCACACTTGGGTAAATCCATATTTAACTTGCGAGTAACAATATGGGTTCGTATCAAGTGTGCCTGTACTTAAAGTAGACATCTAAGAAGAATGTTCATGTGTCCACGATATAAGATTCTATTAACCTAGGTTTAACTAGGCAACTTAACTTGTGGATCATTGCGAGGGAACAGTATCCTGAGATCGTACATGTCGAGCCACCCTAAATTAGCTAGGAGAAAAGGCTGGCCACTACGGATATTATATATCATCCGTACTAGTGGAGTGCAGTATCTGATCTAAATATAAGACCGAGCCAGTATCTGTCCTATAGAAAGCCTGGAATCGTTACTAATCGTTAATTAGCTCAGTGCCCATGCTAGGAACTGGTACATCTTATACATATATTCTTGCTCATATATTATTGGTTCAGCCAGCCCTGCTTGATTATGGTACGATCTGAGGATACTTATGTATTATATTACTAGGATAACCCAAAGATCAATATCAAGCCATAATACATGATTAGCCATTTAAATTTCTTGTAATGCATGCCTAGCCAGGAAGGTGGGCTATCGTGGCATGATGGTTCAACCCATGTCCTTATTTGGTTGTTGGATTGCGTCGTTATGTTACGATAATCCTTGGACTGAAGCTAAGTTATTTTTTGCTAAGTAATATCTCTGATTGTGTAATATGCCTTATGTTAAGTGGAATTAGGGACATAGGCTGTTATAGCATAATGGTGCAACTTATGTCCTTGTTTGGTTATTTGATTGCGTTGTTGTGATAAGATAGGTTGTGGATTGAAACTACGATGCATATTTATTTTAGCTTGACCATAATCAAGGGAGGTATTCTATCTTGATGTGATAAGGCACTTCCTGTCCTTGTTTGGTGAAGGGATATCGTGTCATGTCATGGATAGAACATATGTCATTGATTGTTGGCTCATGTATCTTATCCTATAGAACTAGTTTTGATTCTTTATTTTATGCTTATTTGTGGTACATTCTATTTGGGGTCTAACCCTACTGGTTTTGTATCACCATATTTTGTGCCAACAGTTGAGGATCAAGCTTACTTCCCCCTCACTGATGGCACACACTCAAAGGATGGATGTTGAGGGACATGAATGGGTTTATTTATTTTCTGTTCATCTTTTGTGAACTATATTCTTTTGGGCATTTAGCCAACCTGTCACGCCCCAGTCCCAAAATACACGGGACCAGGCCACTTGGCAATGGCCAGCTAATACGACTCCATAGGATTATCCAATTTAATGGACCCGACGAAGCATACTACACTGTCCTAAAATACTAACAAGTCTAATATACTAATATACATTAGGTAATGTCTAATCTCATCCACAAATTTAAATAAGGAGTACTGAAATAAATACAAGAAAAATAAGTGCGGAGTCTGAAATGTCATAGTACAAACCAGATATGTCTGGTGGAAACAAACCCACTTCAATGATGAAATAAGATTACTACAAGATAGATAAGAGAATGCGACTAGAGCATCAGCTAACTAGATAAGGATGCTCCAACCCTAGGCGGAAGGCCTACCAGTAATCAAGGAAACTCTGATGGTAGCACCTTCAGATCCTACTCGGATGCGTACCTCGTCTCCTACACGGGCCCATACACGGTAGGATAGTAAGCCTCATTCAAATCTGGAAGGGAACCAGGTCGTTAGAGGGACGTAATAAGATACAAAAATATATGCCAATACAAATACTGAATAAAATAAAGAGGTGTGCTAACCATCTAAGTGAATATAATATGAGGACAACCTTGGTACGTATGGGCAGGTGTAGGCATAACGTCCGTACTCTGAAGAGTGTGGTATCTGTACATGTAACGTCCATCGTTCCGAAGAATGAGGTATCTGAATAAAAGAAGTCATTGGATCCGTGGCTTCTCTGGATACTAAGGATTCCTATATGTGTATCCTATACGCTACCGGTTGTCCTCCCCGCCCAATGCAGATATACAAGTCAAATACATGATATGCATACCACACAACTACATGCCAAGTCTCAATTAATTAGATAACCCTGATTATATACTAAACCGTGATGCATGTCACACACGCCGATAGCTAGTCGGGTACGCAAACCCGCATCCTAATATGAGTTTGTCATCGTAATGCGTGTAAAGGTTATCAAGGTCTAGGAAGATATCAGAATATCCTCACAATAGTAGGTGAGTCTGCTAGTGACTAAGTCAATACACTACACATCGACGCATTCGTTGACTGTACCCGAGTCATTCTCAAACGAGCACAGTTATATGTAATATTGCACCAAGATGTCACATAATATTTTATAATTTAAATTAAACAGTAAATCAGGCAAGGTATACTTACTTGGATCATCAAGCTACGAGTACCAATAACCTGCTCCCGAAGTCTCGACCGAACGGTCCACGACCCTATATATATAATATAATATGATCATCTGTCACTACACTAGTACGCACAAAAAATATAACTATGCTGCACTTAGAACTGACGCAAAGGGGTCATAACCGGTCAACTAGCAGGGTCGAGTGTGCATGTAGCTAATATACATCAATGTCATGTCCTCAAATACTATGCACAGCAAGAATACGAGTTACCAAATACGTTCCAAAATTAAATAACGTATAACACCAAAATACAAATCCTAGTTAACATGTTAGTGTGCACAAAGCCAGTTTGTTGACGCACCTAGGTTAACACAAGTATAACACATTAAATAACCATATTTACTGTGAGGTATTCACTAACACTAATATTATTCTAAAATATGTACACCTATACACAATACACAAGGGTTCACAACTACACATGTAGAAAGGAAGGGTAAATGTATACCTAGTTGTGATCGTGTCTAAGGGGGTGTTCGCGGCTCATCGGCGGTCGGCCTCCGGCGAGGGAGGGTGGTGCTCCGGGGAGCACAACACGTAGCAGCAGCAGCTCCGACAGCAGCTGCGAAAATGGCAGCAGCTTGTAGCGGCAGCGGCTGGGTTGGCGATGGCAGGTTGCTGACGGTGGGGGGGATAGAAGTGGGAGGACGGCGGCTAGGGTGATGGTCTCCGGCGATGTTTGGGGTGCAGCTAGGGTATGGTTGATGGTGATGATGGTGTTGGTGATGTTGATATTGGTGACAGTGGTCGTGATGTGCTAAGGTGGTGGCCATGATTGCTGATGGTGGTAGAAATGGTGAGGTAGGGGTGATGGCTGGGGTCGACGGTGGCTAAGGTGGTAGAGATGAGCGAAGGGGGAGTCGGGTGGAAGAGTGCTGCGGGTTGGTGTTGATGGTGTTATTGATATTGGTATTGTTGATGGTGGTCGTGACGATGATGTCGGTGGTGATGGTGACGACGGTAGAGGTGGAGATGGTGATGATGGTGGCAGAGAAGATGGTGGTGTCAGTGGCCGTGGAGGTGGCTGCCTGTGGTGGCGGTACGGTGAGTGGGGACAAAGGGGAGTCGGGTTGTAGGTGCGGGAGGGTGATGGTGATGATGATGAGGTGAATGAAGGAGGAGGAGGAGAATGGCTAAGGTCGTGGTGGTTGAGGGTGGCAGGCGGTGCTTTGGCGGCGGGTTGGCCGTGGGGATGGTCAAAGTAGAGGGGCAGGTGGTGGAGGAAGGTGGTCGAAAAGAGGGCCGCTGCAAGAGGTGGTCGGGAAAGAAAGGAAAGGTGAGGTTTCTTTTAGGTTTTTCGGGTGATGGCTGTGTTGTGGGTTTTTTTGGAGAGAGTAGGTGTATATATAGGAGAGAGAGAGAGAGAGAGAGAGGGGCTCTCCTTGGGATTTGGGCCAGCTGTGGGTATTTTTTTAGGGATGAGGATAGCCTCTACATGATGAAGGAGTGGCTAGGATGATACGGTTTAAAATGGAGGGTGGAAATGTAAGGAGATAAAGTTGTATGAAGTACAATAAATAGAGAGAAATATCTTGGGTGGACTAGTCAAAGAGGGGGGAGAGTTTCTTCATGTGTTCGGTCCAATAGAAGGTGGACACCTCATTGCATTTTTGCATAAAGGTTTATTAAAATTAGAAAATTGTACAATTAATAGAATTTGGGATTGTATGAGGCAAAACACCATGTTTGGTATGATATAGTGGGCTAAAATGGTGTGTGATGTTTAGTATGAACCTTGAGGGCGTGAATGGGGGTTTGGGTTGGTGTTGGGTCTAATTTTGGGTTACATTGGGTCCTTACACCAATTTAATTAAAATTAGTGTAAGTGGTGGTATTTAATTAATTTGAAATATATAGGGTAAAATTGGTGGGACAAAAGTGTAATGGACATAGTAGACTCAGAATAAAATATTATCATAATTTGGGTTGCACAAAACGGGTCGAGGTTGTGTCTCCAATTTCGATTGGAACGGACAAAGATGCAAAGTTAGATTTATTTGGATTTAAAAATGGACGTTTGTAACAAATATTATACGACTAAAATGAAGAACAAGAGAGTGTATTTATAAGTTACACAAGGGTCAAAAAGGAAGGTTGGCATGTCTAGAAAATGTGTGTAAAATTTGTTTGAAGGTAAATGCTAGTATAGCGCTCCAAATATTGAAGCAACGGTAAGGTGCACTAAGTGATACAAATATTGCACAATAAATCTAAAATACTGTGTTCTAATTCTAATTGGTTTCAAACTAACCCTACTCTCTCTATCTAAGCTAAGTAGACCTAAAATTTGGTCGAGAGGTTTACAATCTATTCTCCTTAGAGTATTTCGTCCTCGAAATTAAAACAGACATATGGTAAAATCTATTGGCTGAAATTAAATGCTACTACAAACCTAGGCCTTCGAAGAGATGGGGGAAACGCTACCGAATATCATCCTTTCGTTCCCAGGTCAACTCGCCTAGTGCATAATGCCTCCATGCGACACAAAATAGAAGGATAGTCTAACCTCGCAACACATTCTCTCTCCTATCCAGAATCTCTACAGGCTCCTCCTGATATGACAAACTTGGCCCGATTGTGATCTCTGAGTGGTCGAGTACATGACTCAGATCTGGCATGTACCTCTTTAGCTGAGATACATGGAAGATGTCGTGAACTCCTTCTAATGTTTGGGGCAATGCTAATCTGTAAGCAATATCTCCGATGCGCTCTAACACATCGAATGGTCTGATGTACCTCGGACTCAGCTTTTCTCTGCCTCCAAACCTGATGGTCCCTCGGGTAGGCGAGATTTTCAGAAATACATGATCTCCAACCTGGAACTCTAGGGGTCGTTGATGCACGTTTGCCAAATGCTTTTGTCTATCCTTTGCTGCTCGCAAGTGCCCTTGGATCTTCTTTACCTTCTTCACTGTACGAACAACCAACTCTGGTCCAAGAATCTGCCTCTCACCCACATCGCTCCAACACACTGGGGAATGACACTTCCTGCCAAACAACGCTTCATAGGGAGCCATCTGAATGCTCGCTTGATGTAGACCCCCTCACCCAAAATTAGGCCTACTTGGCTTAGATAGAGAGACTAGGGCTAGTTTGAATCCAACTAGAAATAGAACACGACATTTTATTTAATTATATAATATTTATATCTCTTAGTGCACCTTATCGTTGCTTCGATAATTGGAGCAATACACTAGCCATTGCCTTCCTACAAATTTTACACCCTTGCCCTAGACGTGCCAACCTTCCATTTTGACCTTTGTGTAACTTAAAATTATGCTCTCTTTTGCTACATTTTAGTCGCACAATATTCGTTGCAGATGTTTATATTTAATTTTAAATAAATTCAACTTCGTATCCTTGTGCATTCCAATCAAAATTGGAGACACAATCTTGACCCATTTTATGCAACCCAATTTATGATAATATCCTATTCTGAGCCCTCTGTGTCCATGACACTTGTGTCCCACCAAATTTTAGCCCCATGTACTTCTAATTAATTCAAGAAAACCTTTTGTATTAATTTTAATTAATTTAATCCAATTTCTATCTTTATACAATTTTCTAATTATTGGGCACTTTTATGCAAAAGTACATTGAGGTGTCCACACCATTGGACACAATACATGAAGAAACCCATTTTATCTTCATATAAATTTTTCCCATGATTTTTGGAATGTGCAACACACAACCTCACCCCCTCATTTAACCCTAGTCTTGCATTTTATAAACAATGCAAACCTTGCCCTCCAAATATCCTCATGTCAAACCAAGGCCAATCCCAAGGATGTTAACCAAGGCCCAACACCCTAGGTCAACACCCAACCCTACTTTTCTACATGTATAAATAATAATTTCCCTTACCTTTTTATTCACAATAAACCCAAACCTCATCCCCTAGCCGACATCTCAACCTCCCCTACAGTTCATCGTCCCCTTCATTCTCTTCCCTGTACAGGAGCCCGGAGCACCCGCCAGAGACCGTAGTTCCCTTCTCCTCCACGAACTCCTCCTCGACCGGACCCCGCCTGCACTCCAACCGCCGACCAGAACGCGGCCCGCATAACCTGACACCACCCTGCTGAACTGATCTCCTCCACCGTACCTCTCTCTGCAATATCACCCCGACATCGATAGCACCTCGCTGTCACCGTCGTTCCTCCTCCGTCGCTCACGTAGCCGACCTCTCCCTCTCTTCTCCGACTTCCTTTCTTCCTCGAAACATCAGCTTGTTGACCCACCATCATCGAAACCAGACCATCAACACCGCTGCATCCTCCTCCTCCTCTTATCTCTTTCCCTAGACTCGCCGGAGCCACCCGCCTGGACTTCACCCCACGACCAAAGACTTCATACCTCCCCTATCACCTTCTCGACCTCGTCTCTTCCTATGCCGCGGCCATCATCATCCTCCTTCCCTCCGCCAGAAATGAGCACCAGCACTGATCTACTTCTTCTTCTTCCTTCCGAGCACCTCCACCTCTCCCTGAACTCCTCCTCCGCCTCCCCGAGCCGTTCACCACCACCACTCTACATCCTATCTCCTCCCTGACCTCCTCCTCTTTCCCGTCCTCCCTACTAAACTCCTTCTCATCAACCCGCCAGAGCACACGACTAGACTTCATCACTTCTTCAACCTCTCCTCCCTGTCCTTTTCCTTCCCTTCATCGACTTCCTTGCCAGACTCCGGCAGTAGGATCATCATCACCCCTATCATCATCATCACCATGATCATCTAATCATTATCACCATTATCACCTAATTACCATTAATTATCTCATTATCTCATCATCATCATCATCATTATCATCTCATCACCATCATTACCCTAATCATTGACCTAATCATCACCCTAATCACCATCATCACCCGAATTATTAACATAATCATCACCATCATCGTCGTCGTCATGGACCAGTCACTCTCGCCGAAGACAACCTGCAATAATCACCCCCGATCCTCATGCCCGTGCACGCAAACCCCGAGGTTCGAACCTGTCCCTCTTCTCCTTTTTATGTGTGCTTTTGTGTATGCTATTAGGACATTAGTATTTCTTTAAGACAATTAGTTAACATCAGACCCAGAGTCGGTGAACCCAACTCGTATACATATACGTACGCGTATGCGTATATTGTTCAATTTGGTATATAACCATGTAATTAGTATATATATATATATGTTGTAGGAATTTAATGTAATACCAGTTATGACTATATATGTGTTTATTTGCTGTACGACCCTAGGACACCGTAGATTTTTTCGCATATTTACATTGACCTTTTGACCTGAATATTAGAGAATTGTCTGCCTTGTGTACACTGACGTACTGGCTTAGACACATGTTTGTTGACTGTCTTATTTTGATACAGCATTTAAGATAGGACACCGGCTTAATTAGATGCATAGTTGACCCTATTAGTTGACCAGTATCGCCCCTAGCGTACCCTTTGAGTCCAGTGTATTATGGTTGTGTATATGCTAGTGTAATGGCTGATGTTGTATTATATTATATCATATGTATATAGGATCTATCAGATTGATCTGCGCGATTTCAGGGGCATGTTATTGGTACTACGCAACTTTCTTGCCAAGCAAGTATACCTTGCCATTATACTGTAATTTATATTCTATATATTTCATGCATCTTATTTCGGTTTATTAGTTCATATATTTTAACTGTTATATAAACTGCGCGTCCAAGGAAACTTGGGTGCAACGACAGTGTCGTCGTATTCTATTTTTATTATGTATATGCATTGACCTAGTTTATGAGACCACCCCATTACCATGAGGCATTCTTAGGTTTCATTTGCCGTGACACATCTGTTACACGAGTATGAGTCTCATATAGATCACGGACTTGCATGACGGGTTTGGCCAACTGTACGTATGGGACGTTCGTTAGGGATAACTGCTGATAGAAATTATATGTTAGAAGACTTAGCAGTTATTAGTAGTCCATGGACATAGACTATTGTAGTACGGTGGTCCAATCCTTGTCCTTGTTTGGTTGTAGGGTTGGGCTATTGTACTAATGATAGGCTATGAACCAAAGTTACGACACCGATACTTGCACTCTGTCTCGGCATAGTAGCTAAAATGTGTCATGTATATGACATGCTTAGAGCATGGGATAGAAAGAACAACAAATAAGACATTTGGGCTCCTTTGCACTTTTCTTTCTGTAACCCGTACGCTCCGTCGGAGATACGTAGCGGTGATGACCCCTATATTACTGGCGGCCTCTGGCGTTCAAAAGATGATATGCTTTGTAGGCCCCTGATTCTCCGAGAGAATCATGCCAATCTCATTTATGGCCAGATAGCCCACTTGTTGGAAAGTTGTTCTCAAACTACATTCACATAGATGGTTAGGCGACCCATTGGATGTTTATTTCAGTACTTTATTGGCATGCTTCTATGTATCTTGTTACGTCCCTCTGAGGACCTGGTCCCTTTCCAGGTGTAGATGTTCATGAGTATTAGCAGTAGCGCAGATCCGGACTAGCTACTTATATTTCGAGGAGGTCTTCTCTTCGAGCCTCGTGATTGTTAGTTGATGTACTTATATTGTGTTTGCTTTCATATTCTAGTTTGGTAGTGGATTTGTTTCCACCCAACTATCATCCTTTGATAATTCATATTAAGATTTAGTTACATAGTTATTGGTTATTCATTTATATTTGATTCTGTGGATGTGATTTAGATTATGTCCTGTGACTTTTGATAATTTATACCACTTATGAATTATTGTTCATAATACAGTGTACGCATGTGTTATGGTTTCCATATATTGGAGTTGTCATATACATGCGGCTGGCATGCTTACGTGTTCCTTGTCCTACGTATTTGGGACTGGGGTGTGACATATTTTTATTGGTGGCCCATACAGGTCGAGAACATATTGTCTCGGTTATGTTACTGTACCGAGCAAGCCTGTAAATAGGATTAGAGTATAGGATCTCATCCACATTCGACTATAACTCACATCCCTTTCAATATGTTCTACTTGAATAATTGCATCCTGCTTGATTCATGTGCTTCCCTAATATTTTCTTGAGTGTAGCCTTCTGTTAGAATATAGGAATCCTTGTTATGAGGATAATAATTAGTGTAACTTTTCTACTAAGAATACAACTAGACTATTGACACATCACTAGGTTTAGAATACCTAATGAACCCTAGCATCCCTTACCTGTAGATTAATTGACTATTATCCCTTGATATATTCATGGACTTAAAAATAGTATAGACACTACTAGAGTTAGTTAGAAATTTAACCATAGTGTTTGACCCTAGTATTCAGGAACCAATAGAAATCCAAGATTGAATATTAGGACTGAACCTAACTTTCATAGTAAGACAGTAATAGAGAACTATAAATTTAGATTCTTATCTTGAGATTAGCAGACAATACCTTAGGAAGCCAAGAGCAATAAATTGAATATTTCCCTTGATCATACCTCGAACACAGAGATTAGCATACCACCCTTCCTTAGGAAACCATGATCTTATCAAGAGTCTTTCTATTTTAATTTAATATCTTGTTCCTTTGCAACCTTGACGCTCGCTATTTGTGCGACGACTAATTATGTTTTCCTTTTCTTCATCTTCAAATTTGTGCCACCTAACCCTTCTGATTGTAGGCTAAGTGTATTCTTTTATGATAAGATATATAGATTGCTAGGATTATAGTTTGTTAATCTTGAATTTTGAATTTTTGTGCTTGGTAGTTAGAACTTGATAGTTGAGTATTCATTTAGATTATAATTTTATGGTTATACCTTAGTTTTAAATCATGTAATTTGTACTCACACCTCAATAAAAGTTATATCCTCTTTCACTGGAGAGCCAGTAACTTCTTCATTCTTAATATTAATACTTTGTTCTATAAGCACCATAATTTGAGACTTAAGATGACTATTACCTATATAATGCGATAGGATACCTTAATAAATACCAAGATATTCCCTCGTATACCCTAATAGGAGTTTCTAATTTATCCTTAAGGCAGTACAATATTAGTTATTGTTTTAAGTTGGATAGTATGCCTCAACATAGTATCACTTAGTCCTTTGACTGATTAGTGAAGTGTAACTAAATGACACTAACTGTATACAAGCATAAGAAGATAGTAGTTATCTAGACTGTAGAATTTAGAGGCCATACCCCTATTTGGTCGACTAGCGACTTAGACAAGGAGTTAGTATGGCCACTATAGAGGCACAACACCGAATGAGTATCATCTTCTTGGTAAACTTAAATTATTTTTGTAACTTCTTTCATCATAATCTAGCATACTTATATTTTCTGTACTACCTTGACTTATGCTGCTATTATAGCCTAGATTTGTAAGCTTATTCTTTATCGAGCTTATTCATGATATATGTATTATTGGGGGCCAATACTAATACAATTGTCTATCAGAATCAGTGTATTATGGTCTGGACAACCTTAGTGTGCTTGGTTCGCTCTTCGCATGACTACTTTACGTGGATTAAAATATATAGTTGACTAGTAGACGAATATATTTGCCCTTAGACATGTCTGAGCATATCGTATCGGTTACTTAATTGTACTGATACGAGTATGCAAATAAGAATTTACCAAATAGGATGTCCATCCACAACTGCCTTGACAATTCCTTTTAAATTCCTTAAACACCTTCATCCCCATACTTCTATTCTATTACCTCCCCCTTGAACTCTTTATTATTATTTTCTGTCTTCCCATATTTTGGAAAGACGAACGCTTGTGCTTGGTATAAGTTTGATACACGGAGAGTACTAGATATCACCTATAGGCCAATCACATTATTTGGTGACTATTTCTCGTAATTAAGGGCTTATCATATGTGATATATTTGGTGATTAAAGTTTTGAGGACTGAATGACATGATTAAATAATTTGAGGAATATCTTTCTTAAATGTATAGCCTTATGTGATAGATGGGTAAATTCTAAGTTGGGTAGAAGTTGCATTGTTAACTTGAGAGAATTTTCTTTTAGATTGTGATCAAGTAAGATTAGATTGAGAGATTAAGTCATTTTAAATATTGAAAATTTTAGAAAAATGATTAAGATAAAGAGGATTTAACAAATTTTGATACCTTGATATTGCGGACCAAATATTTTTACTTGAGCATATGATTTAAATTTTGAGTATTGAAGATTGAATCATCAATTTAAATTTGAGGATCAATATAGAATCTTAGACTTGAACAATTGGTGAATTAGATTTAAATTTTTTATAATTTGATGATTTGAGTTAAAAGTTAAAATTTTGATTATTGGATTACCTATTTAAAATATTGAGGATGTAAATTGAATTTAAAATTTGAAGACTATGGAATTCATAAGTTGAAAATAGAAATAATATTTTATTAGAATTATTTTCTAGAGGAGATTATGATAGCTGAAGATCGTGATATAAAATTTGATATGCATTATTTAAATCTTGAGGATGTTATATGAATTTAACATAAATTTGGATGTTGATGATTTAAAAATCGAGAAAAGACTACGATAGGTTTAAATCTTGATTTAAATAATAGTTATTTCGAATTTGAAGTAAGTGCGATGGATTTGAATAGATTCTGTCATTTAAATTTTGGAAGAAGATCGCGATTGACTTGCCTTATATACGAATGTGAAGGATTTAACAAATTATACCTTAGTTTAATTTCGAGGACAAAATTATTTTAAGTTGGATGGATTGTAAATCCCTTCACCAAAAATTAGGCCTACTTGGCTTAGATAGAGAGACTAGGGCTAGATGGAATCCAATTAGAAATAGAACACGACATTTTATTTAATTATATAATATTTATATCACTTAGTGCACCTTACCGTTGCTTCGATAATTAGAGCACTACACTAGCCATTGCCTTCCGACAAATTTTACACCCTTGCCCTAGACGTGCCAGCCTTCCATTCTGACTGTTGTGTAACTTATAATTATGCTCTCTTGTGCTATATTTTAGTCACACAATATTTGTCGCACATGTTTATATTTAATTCTAAATAAATTAAATTTTGTATCATTGTGCGTTCCAATCGAAATTGGAGACACAATCTTGACCCATTTTGTGCAACCCAATTTATGATAATATTCTATTCTGAGCCCTCTGTGTCCATGACACTTGTGTCCCACCTAATTTTAGCCCCATGTACTTCTAATTAATTCAAGAATACCTTTTGTATTAATTTTAATTAATTTATTCCAATTTCTATCTTTGTGTAATTTTTTAATTATTGGGCACTTTTATTCAAAAGTGCATTGAGGTGTCCACACCATTAGACACAATACATAAAGAAACCCATTTTTCTTTCATATGAATTTTCTCTATAATTTTCGGAATGTGCAACACACAACCTCACCCCCTCATTTAACCTTAGTCTTGCATTTTAAACAATACAAATCCTTGCCCTCCAAACAACCCTATGTCAAGCCAAGGCCAATCGCAAGGATGTTGACCAAGGCCCAACACCCTAGGTCAACACCCAACCCTACTTTTCTACATGTATAAATAATAATTTTCCTTACCTTTTTATTCACATTAAACCTAAACCTCATCACCTAGCCGACATCTCAACCTCCCCGACTGTTCATCGTCCCATTCCTTCTCTTCCCTGCGTAGGAGCCCGGAGCACCCGCTGGAGACCGCAGTTCCCTTCTCCTCCATGAACTCCTCCTCGACCGGACCCCGCCTGCACTCCAACCGTCGACCAGAACGTGGCCCGCACAACCCGACACCACCCTGTTGAATCGATCTTCTCCACCGTACCTCCCTCTGCAACATCACCCCGACGTCGATAGCACCTCGCTGTCACTATCGTTCCTCTTCTGCCGCTCATGTGGCCGACCTCTCCCTATCTTCTCTGACTTCCTTTCTTCTTTGACACATCAGCCCGTCGACCCACCATCATCGGAACCCGACCATCAACATCGCCGCATTCTCCTCCTCCTTTTCTCTCCTTTCCTCGACTCGCCAGAGCCACCCGCCTGGACTTTACCCTACGACCGATGACTTCACACCACCCCCATCACCTCCTCGACCATGTCTCTTCCCTCCATCGCGGCCATCATCATCCTCCTTCCCTCCGCCTGAAACGAGCACCAGCACTGAGCCACCTCTTCTTCTTCCTTCCGAGCACCTCCACCTCTCCCTGAACTCCTCCTCCGCCTCCCTGAGCCGTTCACCACCACTACTCCACATCCCAACTCCTCCCTGACCTCCTCCTCTTCTCCGTCCTCCTTGCTCAACTCCTTCTCCTCGACCCGACGGAGTACACGACCCGACTTTATCACTTCTTCAACCTCTCCTCCCCGTCCTCTTCCTTCCCTTCGTCGACTTCCTCGTCGGACTCCGACAGTAGGATCATCATCACCACTATCATCATCATCACCATTATCACCTAATCATCATCACCATTATCACCTAATCACCATTAATTATCTCATCATCATCATCTCATCATCACATCATTATCATCTCATCACCATCATCACCTTAATTATTGACCTAATCATCACTCTAATTACCATCATTACCCTATTTATTAACATAATTATCACCATCATCGTCGTCATCATGGACCCGTCACTCTCGCTGAAGACAACCTGCAGCAATCACCCCCGATCCTCGTGCCCGTGCACGCTAACCCCGAGGTTCGAACCTGTCCCTCTTCTCCTTTTTATGTGTGCTTGTGTGTATGCTATTAGTACATTAGTATTTCTTTACGACAGTTATTTGACATCAGACCCTGAGTCGATGAACCTAACTCGTATACGTATACGTATGCTTATGCGTATATTATTCAATTTGGTATATAACCATATAATAAGTATATATATATATATTGTGTAGGAATTTAATGCAATACCAGTTATGACTATATATGTGTTTATTTGCTGTACGACCCTAGGACACCATGGATTTTTCCTGCATATTTATCTTGACCTTGTGACCTGAATATTAGGGAATTGTCTGCCTTGTGTACAATGACGTACTGGCTTAGACACATGTTAGTTGACTGTCTAATTTTGATAAAGCATTTAAGATAGGACACCCGCGTAATTAGACGCACAATTGACCTTGTTAGTTGACCAGTATCACCCCTAGCGTACCCTCTGAGTCCAGTGTATTATGGTTGTGCATGTGCTAGTGTAATGGTTGATGTTGTATTGTATTATATCATATGTATATAGGATCTATCGGATTGATCTGTGCGACTTCAGGAGCAGGTTATTGGTACTACACAGCTTTCTTCCCAGGCAAGTATACCTTGCCATTGTACTGTAATTTATATTCCGTATGTTGCATGCATCTTATTTTTGCTTATTAGTTTATATAGTTTAACTGCTATATAAACTGTGCGACCAAAGAAACTTGGGTGCAACGATGGTGTCGTCGTATTCTATTTTTATTATGTATATGCATTGACCTAGTTTATGAGACCACCCCATTACCATGAGTCATTCTTAGGTTTCATTGGCCGTGACACATCTGTTACCCGAGTATGAGTCTCATATAGATCACGGACCTGCATGACGGGTTTGGCTACCTGTACATATGGGACGTACGTTAGGGATAACTGCTGATAGAAATTATATGTTAGAAGACTTAGCAGTTATTAGTAGTCCATGGACATAGACTATTGTAGTACGGTGGTCCAATCCTTGTCCTTGTTTGGTTGTAGGGTTGGGCTATTGTACTAACGATAGACTATGAACCAAAGTAACGACGCCGATACTTGCACTTCGTCTCGGTGTAGTAGATAAAATGTGTCATGGATATGACATGCTTAGAGCATGAGGTAGGAAAACAACAAGTAAGGTATTTGGGCTCCTTTGCACTTTCCTTTCTGTAACCCGTATGTTCCGTAGGAGATACGTGGCGGTGATGATCCCTATATTACTGGCGGCCTCTGGCGTTAAAAAGACGACATACTTTGTAGGCCCTTGATTCTCCGAGAGAATTATGCCAATCCCATGGCCAGATAGCCCACTTGTTGGAAAGTTATTATCAAACTGCATTCACATAGATGGTTAGGCGACCCATTGGATGTTTATTTCAGTACTTTATTGTCATGCTTCTATGTATCTTGTTACATCCCTCTGAGGACCTGGTCCCTTTCCAAGTGTAGATATTCATAAGTATTAGCAGGAGCGCGGATAAGGACTAGCTACTTATATTTCGAGGAGGTCTTCTCTTCGTGCCTCGTGATTGTCAGTTGATGTACTTATATTGTGTTTGCTTTTATATTCTAGTTTGGTAGTGGATTTGTTTCCACCCGACTATCATCCTTTGATACTTCATATTAAGTTTTATTTACATAGTTATTGGTTATTTATTTATATTTGATTCTGTGAATGAGATTTAGATTATGCCCTGTGACTTGTGATAGTTTATACCACTTGTGAATTATTGTTCATAATACAGCGTACGCATGTGTTATAGTTTCCATATATTGGAGTTGCCATATACATGCGGCTAGTATGCTTACGTGTTCCTAGTCCTACGTATTTGGGATTGGGGCATGATACTTGATAGCTATTATTGTAGGAAAATTTGACCAAATATAAATTGTCCTCCCATGATCTACTAAAATCAAGCATGCACGCCCTCAACATATCTTCCAGCGTCTGAATGGTACGTTCGGACTGGCCATCTGTTTGCGGGTGATACGATGTACTGAACTTCAGGCGGGTACCGAGACTCTCTTGCATACTCTGCAAAAAATAAGATGTGAACCTCGTATCCCTTTCAGACCCTAGACTGACTGGCACCCCATGCAGTTGCACAATCTCCCTCATATACATATCTGCTAAGACCACTGTAGACTGCTCAACTCTGAAGGGTAAAAAGTGAGCGGACTTAGTGAGTCGATCTACGATAACCCATACTGCATTGCGACCACTAGGACTCCTCGTAAAGCCCGTAACGAAGTCCATTGTGACGTGCTCCCATTTTCACTCAGGTATCAGGAGCGGCTGAAGTAAACCTACAGACCTCTGATACTCAACCTTCACCTGCTGGCACACCAGGCATTTTGCCACAAATTGGGCTATCTTCCTCTTCATTCCATGCCACCAATAGTACTACCTCATGTCTCTGTACATCTTTGTGCCTCCTAGATGAATAGAGTATGTTGAACTGTGCGCCTCTGACATCAGCTCCTGATGAAGTTCTCCATTCAGAATATAGAGACGATCTCCACATCTCAAAGTCCCGTCCTCGTGTATGCGCAATCCTGTCTACAATCGAAGCCTCTGGAATCTGGCATCTGTTGGCAAGGCAGTCTTGATCCTCTCAACCAATGTCGATTGCACCTGAAAACTTGACAACTGACCGTCTGCTCCAGGCATAATGACCTCTATACCCAGTTGCTCTAGATCTCTCAACAGATGTTGCTGGGTAGTCAAAAAGAATGTCGTAGGCCTCCTACTTAATGCGTCAGCTACCACGTTGGCCTTTCCCTGATGGTACTGTAGCTCAGTCTCAAAGTCTGTCATCACCTCGAGCCAACGACTTTGTCTCTGGTTCAGGTCCTTCTGAGTATAGATGTACTTTAGGCTTTTGTGATCTATGAATATCTCCACTCGCTCTTCGTATAAGTAGTGCCTCCGAAGATTCAGGACAAAGATAACTGCGGTAAGCTCTAAGTCATGAGTGGGATAGTTCTTCTCATGGGTTGTAAACCCCCCGACCAATTTAGGATTATTTTAATTTAGATGTAGAGACTAGGATTAAATTGGATACAATTAGGATTAATGTACAACAATTTTGTGACTTAATACACCTCACCGTTGCTTTAATGTTTGGAGTGCTACACTAGTAGTTTCCTTCAAACTAATTAATTAAACATCTCCTAGACATTCCAGACTACCCATCTGGCCCTTGCGTAACTTCTAAATACTCAATATTGTGCTTCATTTTAGCTGCACAATATTCGTTACAAACGTCCCTGAATAATTCTAATAAACCCAATTTCTCATAACTTCCTATGCCCGTTTGAGATTGAGGTACAACCACAACCCAATTCCATATAACCCAAATTAGGGTATTAATCTATTCTGAGCCTGCTATGCCCATGACACCTATGTCCCACCCAATTTTAAATTTATGTGTCCTTAATTTAGTTAAGAATGCCGTGCGCATTATTTTTAATTAAATTAAATTAGAGGCAATTTCATCCGTAGTGAGACCCCACCAAGACCATTTACACCCTTTTATGTGGACCAACCCCCACCCCAACGAGTCCAGACAGGCCTAAACTTCGAGGTCAGCCCATAAATCCCTCTGCCATATATACACAATTGCTTCATTAAAAACCCTTGATTCATAAACCCTACCACCACCTCTACACCTAGCCGAACCATAGCCGTGCACCACCTTCATCCCTTCCCCCTATTCCGACCAGACACCACCACCTCAGGTCGTCACCGCCACAGCCGACCGCCGCCTACCACTGCTGTCCACGCCGGACCACCACCTAGGACGATTGCACAAACCACGCCACCGCCATCAACTCCCCAACAAAACCGATATCCCACCATTAAACCCGACTGCCCCCGGCCCCAGTCACCGCCTCCAGTACCGCCGACTACCACTGTCAGGCGGAGCACCACCCTCCCCACGACCTGACAGCCATCCCAGTGCCGTCCCCAGCCCGCCGCCGCCGCCGCCAGGCTGCTGCTGTTGTTGTTGCACCTGCTGTCGCTGTTGACTGGTCGACGCCGGAGCTCCGCCACTCGCTAGAGTATGTGCCGCCGACGAGCGCAGAACCGTCCAGCCTCGATTAGGTAAACGCTATTTAACCCCGTTTCCTTCAGCTTTATTCTTGACACTGTGTCGTTGTGTCGATTGTGTCCTGTGTCATTGCATGGACACGGGTAGTAATATTTAAACCTAGATGTGTGTATGGTTGTTTAAATTAGTAGATTAGTTAGAAATTAATAGATAATAATTACCCTAATAATATGACTTGTTATAAGAACTTGTAATTCACTAAAAACCTAGACATAAACTAAGTACACTATAACATGAGAAATAAGGACAGGTATTGTACAAGACATAATAGTTTCCTAACCCCTTAACTTTAGTAAATTATTGTCTCGAGGCATACGGTAATTGAGGACAGAACACGTGTACACCCTAGCTAAGTGCACACGCGACTCTGAAGTCGACCAACCGTGACCCTTGTGTCAGTACCTAGGAGCATTGTCGTAAATTGTATATGTATTGCTTTAGTGTCTGATGCTAGATTGTTGTATTATATTGTGTGTTTAGGGTCATTGGACCAGCCAAGAGATACTGCAGGAGCAGGCTATTGGCATTCATAGCTTGAGGACTCAAGCAAGATACCTTGCCATATTTATTGTTTAAATTAAATGATGCAAATGTAGTATCCAGAGGAGCCACGGATCCAATAACTCCTTTTATACTGCTGCCACATTCTTCGGAGCAATATGGACGATATACTATACTGCTCCCACGTTCTTCGGAGCAATATGGACGATATACTGTACTGCTTCCAAGCTCTTCGGGGTGTTGGACGTTATGCTTACGCCTACCCATACGTACCAAAGTTGTCCTCATATTGCATTCACTTAGATGGTTAGCACACCCTTTATTTATTCTATTCAGTATTTATATATATGGCATGCTTTTATGTATCTTGTTACGTCCCTCTGAGGACCTGGTACCTTTCCAGATTTGGACGAGACATATTACCCCACAGTGTATGGCCCAGGACAGGAGACGAGGTACGCTACCGAGGAGGAGCTAGAGGTGCTACCGTTAGAGTTTCCGTGATCAGTTGATAGGCCTTCTGCCTAGGATTGGGAGCATCATTATCTAGTCAGCTGATGCCCTAGTTATTACTCTTTTTATCTGTTATTCAGTACTTTTATTTCGTCATAGTAGTGGGTTTGTCCCCACCAGACAATCTTGGTTGTACTATGATATTTTGAGACTGGCATTTTTCTTCCAGTATTTATTTTAGTACTTCTTGCTTTTTATATTATGGATGAGATTAGATTACCTATTATTGGTTGATATTTGACTTGTTAGTTATTTAGGACAGTGTACCACTCTTCGTTAGGATCCATTAAATTGGGATATCCTCGGAGACGTGTCAGCTGGCTATTGCCATATGGCCTGGTCTCGTGTACTTTTGGGACTGGGCCATAACATAGTTTTAGTGGTGGCCCATGTTGGTCAACTTTTTGCTTGTGGTATGGTAACATGCCCAGCGAGCCTGTAATAGGATAGAAATAACTAGGTCTTATCCACTTTGACTACGTCTTTGAACTTCCTTCGTATTACTTCTAAAATATCTGTATCCTGTTTGTCTGATTCCGTACTCTTTTAATAAAGTCATATCTCTTGCAGCAAGATGAACATACGTAGTGGATGAGTAGCACCCAGTATCGTGGTGCCAGACGATACCACCCAAAGAGAGGAGGTACCCCAAGGACTACCTGGAGGGCAACCACCACTACAGGCCTCGCTGATACATTGGCGCAAGACTTCTCAGGGCGATCCTATCCAACAGCACAAGGGACAGATTTCCCAGATGATCCCTACGCAGCATTTTGAGGGCCAGACTTTAGGATCTATATCGATGTCGCAAACCGAGAGGCCGACATCTGAGGAGACACCTACCACGCAGCCAGAGGTTCCATTACCACCACCTCCACCCTATCCACCCCAGATGCCATAATCAAATGGAGAGCCATAGTTGCTTCAGTTTTTTCAGACTATGATGCAAGCATAGTGGCATCAAACCGAGACGTTGAGACAGAGTTTGATAGTAGTACTAGAGATGACACCTATCTCGGCAAACATACCAGCACCTGCACCAGCCCAGACATATGGTACTGTACGATGGTTCCGCCAGATGGGTCCAAATAATTTTTTGGGCAACGAGACTGTAGAGGAGATTTTCGATTGGGTCGCCAATACGGAGATGCTACTAGAGGCTTTTCAGCTACATCCAGACCTTTGGATGACCGCAGTAAGGGCCCAACTAAAAGGCAATGCCAATTACTGGTGGAATTCTATTGAGCGCAGTGTAGGCAAGACCCAGACATGGGAACAGTTCTTAGATTACTTCAATAAAAAGTATTTCCCGGCTACAGTCAGAAATGTCTTGTACTCCCAGTTCCTACATCTAGAACAAGGAAATATGACTGTTGATGCATATGACATGGAGTTTAGCCGTCTTAGCAGATTTGGTGCCATCCTGATACCCAAGAAGCTAGAGAAGGCCCAGAGATTCCATCACGGCCTCACTTTCGAGCTACAGAGGTATACCACCATACACGCGAGAATTTCTTATGAGGAGGTTCTTTCAGAGGCAAGGATCCAGGAGGCCATCGGCTAAGGAGTAAGACGTTCCAGCATAACCACACCAGCCATAGCCCAGCCCGGAGCAGGAGGACCGATCCATCATTCCAGAGCACAGACACAGCAGAGGACAACGCCAAACCAGCAAAAGGAGCTTCCGACTTGCTACCACTGTGGTAAGAGAGGACATTATGAGAAGGACTGCCAAAAGAGACTGAGGACATGCCTGATTTGTGGATCGAGCCAGCACCACATCCGAGACTGCCCACAGCGCAGGGATGCAACACCGTAGGCCGAACAGAGGCCAGCGCACCAGTTCCGAGGATACTACCCCCACCAGGAGGCCAGCGTCCCCCAGTACCCGAAGGATTTCAGAGGGGACCACCCTTGGCCCCACAGGAGGCGCAGTTTGATCGAGCTCGACAGCAGACCGGAGGGCAGAGGCACGGACAGTGCACTAGCAGCTACTGAGGAGGAAATAGAAGGGAAAGCTATCACAGGTACCATTTTAGTTACATCATTACCTGCGATTGCATTGTTTGATTCTGGTGCTACGCTATCTTTCATATCTAGTAGATTCGTAGCAATGCATAGAGTAGCTACTTCCCCCTTACCTAAGAGTTGGAAATTCTTATCGGAGGAGGTATCGTGCCGGTTACCAGCACTATTAGAATGTGCTCGATAGTCGTATATGGTAGAGAGATGAGAGCGCAATTCTTGGTATTACCCATACCGTACTCTGATATTGTGCTAGGCATGGACTGGTTAAGCCAGTATAATGCCGTACTGAATTGCCGGAAGGGTAGCATCACTTTTAGACTGCCAGATCAACCGAAGTTCGAGTATATGCGAGGGATCGTCGAGCAAGGAGTAGGACAGATAGCTAGAGCTTACATGGTTATAGAGATGGTACCCCCACCGATAGTTACAGAATTCGAGGATGTTTTTCCTGAAGAATTGGCAGGCTTATCGCCAGATAGAGACGTAGAGTTCACTATTGAACTAGTCCCCAGAGCAGCACCGGTATCTTCTAATATATACCGATTGGCGAAGAAGGAGTTAGATGAGCTGAAGCTACAATTAGAGGAGTTGCAGGACAAGGGATTTATTCGTCCTAGTGCATCACCCTAGGGAGCACCAGTGTTGTTTGTACCTAAGAAAGATGGAACAGTACGTATGTGCATTGATTACATAGCCCTTAATGCTTTGACTATCAAGAACAAGTACCCCCTGCTGCGAATTGATGATTTGTTCGACCAGCTGACAGGAGCAGTGGTGTTTACAAAGATTAACTTGAGATCGGGTTATCATCAAGTAAAGGTGCGAAGAGAAGACATTCAAAAGACAGCCTTCAGGACTCTTTATGGTCACTACGAGTTCTTAGTGATGCCTTTTGGACTGACAAATGCGTCTACTATATTTATGAACTTGATGAACAGAGTATTCCACAAATACTTAGACCGGTTCGTGGTAGTCTTCATTGACGACATCTTAGTGTATTCAAAGAGCCACGAGGAGCACGAAGATCACTTGAGAATAGTGTTAGAGACGTTGGGAAGAGAGAGGCTTTATGCCAAGCTGAGCAAGTGTGAGTTTCTTCTTGATCATGTCACTTTTTTTGGACACGTTATCTCAGGAGATGGTATTTTAGTAGATCCGGTGAAGATCTCATCAGTAGAGACATGGCCAACCCCTACCAATGTCTCGGAGGTGAGGAGTTTTCTAGGACTTGCCAGATATTATCGGAGATTCATGGAGAACTTCGCAAAGATCGCAGAAACGATGACCCGCTTGACCCGTAAGGAGCAGGAGTTCACCTGGACAGAGGAGTGTCAGACATCGTTCGATGAACTGAAGAAGCGTTTGACTACGGCACCTATCTTGACCATACCGTCTGGACCCGGAGGATTCGTGATCTATAACAATGCATCCGGGAAAGGATTAGAATGTGTCTTGATGCAGCATAGAAAGGTTGTGGCCTATGCCTCTAGGCAGTTAAGGACCCATGAGAAGAACTATCCCACCCACGACTTGGAGCTTGCAGCAGTAATTTTTGCTTTGAAGCTTTGGTGGCACTACCTATATGAAGAAAAAGTAGAGATATTCACTGATCACAAAAGCCTAAAGTATGTCTACACCCAGAAGGACCTTAACCAGAGACAGAGACGTTGGCTCGAGGTGATGACAAAATTTTAGATTGAGCTACAATACCATCCGGGAAAGGCCAACGTAGTAGCTGATGCATTGAGCAGAAGACCCATGGTATTCTTCTTGACTACCCAGCAACATCTTTTAAGAGATCTAGAGAAGATGGGTATAGAGGTCGTTATGCCCGGAGTAGACGGACAATTGTCGAGTTTTCAGTTGCAATCGACATTAGTGGAGAGGATCAAGGCTGATTTGCCGACAGACGCCAGATTCCAGAGGCTTAGACAGAGGACAGAGGCGGGAATACAGACAGGACCGCATATACATGAAGACGTGACATTGAGATATGGAGATCGTCTCTATGTTCTAAATGGAGAACTTCGTCAGGAGTTGATGTCAGAGGAAAATAGTTCAACATACTCTATTCATCCAGGAGGCACGAAGATGTACAGAGACTTGAGACAGTACTACTGGTGGCATGGAATGAAGAGAGAGATAGCCCGCTTTGTGGCGAAGTGCATGGTGTGTTAGCAAGTCAAGGCTAAGCATCAGAGATCTGCAGGATTATTTCAACCGTTTCCAATAACGGAGTGGAAATGGGAGCATATCACTATAGACTTTGTTACGGGCTTTCCGAGGAGTCCTAGTGGTCGTAATGTAGTATGGATAATCGTGGATAGACTCACCAAGTCCACATACTTTTTACCCTTTAGAGTTGGGCAATCTACAGAGGTCTTAGCAGATATATACATGAGGGAGATTGTGCGACTGCATGGAGTGCCAGTTAGTATCGTGTCTGACAGAGATACGAGGTTTACATCTTACTTTTGGCGGAGTATGCAAGAGAGTCTCCGTACTCGCCTGAAGTTTAGCACATCGTATCACCCACAGACAGATGGCCAGTCCGAGCATACCATTCAGACATTGGAAGAGATGTTAAGAGCGTGCATGCTTGATTTTGTAGGATCATGGGAGGACCATTTATATTTGGTTGAATTTTTCTACAACAACAGCTATCAAGCGAGCATCCAGATGGCTCCCTATAAAGTGTTGTATGGAAGGAAATGTTGTTCCCCAGTATGTTGGAGCGATATAGGCGAGAGACAGTTCCTAGGGCCAGAGTTGGTTGTTCATACAGTAGAGAAGGTGAAGAAGATCCAAGGGAACCTGCGAGCAGCACAGGACAGACAGATGCATTAGGCGGATGCGCATCGATGACCTCTAGAGTTCCAGGTTAGAGATCACGTGTTTCTAAAGATCTCACCTACTCGAGGGACTATCAGATTTGGAGGCAGAGGAAAGCTGAGTCCGAGGTACATCGGACCATTCGATGTGTTAGAATGCATCGGAGAGGTTGCTTACAGGTTAGCCTTACCACAAACTTTGGAATGAGTCCATGATGTCTTTCATGTATATCAGCTAAGGAGTTACATGCCAGATCGGAGTCATGTGCTTGACCATTCAGATATCACATTCGGCCCGAGCTTATCATACCAAGAGGAGCCTGTTGAGATTCTGGACAGCAGTGAGAAGGTATTACGAGGTCAGACTATCCTCCTAGTTCGTGTCGAATGGAGGCATCATGCACCAGGCGAATCGACCTGGGAACGCGAGGAGGATATCCGACAGCGTTATCCCCATATCTTCGAAGGCCTAGGTATATAATAGCATTTTTCTATTTCAGTCAGTAGTTCTTACTATGCATTATTTTAATTTCGAGGACGAAATGCTCTAAGGAGGGTAGATTGTAAACCCCCTCGACCAATTTAGGATTATTTTAATTTAGATGTAGAGACTAGGATTAAATTGGATATAATTAGGATTAATGTACAACAATTTTGTGACTTAATACACCTCACAGTTGCTTTAATGTCTGGAGCGCTACACTAGTAGTTACCCTCAAACTAATTAATTACACATCTCCTAGACATGCCAGACTACCCATCTGACCCTTGCGTAACTTCTAAATACTCAATATTGTGCTTTATTTTAGCTGCATAATATTCGTTACAAACGTCCCTGAATAATTCCAATAAACCCAAATTTTCATAACTTTCCATACCCGTTTGAGATTGAGGTACAACCACAACCCAATTCCATATAACCCAAGTTAGGGTATTAACCTATTCTGAGCCTGCTACGTCCATGACACCTGTGTCCCACCCAATTTTAATTTTATGTATCCTCAATTCATTTAAGAACGCCGTGCGCATTAGTTTTAATTAAATTAAATTAGAGGCAATTTTACCCATAGTGAGACCCCACCAAGCCCATTTACACCCTTTTTATGTGGACCAGCCCCCACCCCAACGAGTCCAGACGAACCCAAACTTTGAGGTCAGCCCATAAATCCCTCTCCCATATATATACACAACTGCTTCATTAAAAACCCTAGATTCATAAACCCTACCACCACCTCTACACCTAGCCGAACCCTAGCCGTGCACCACCTTCTTCCCTTCCCCCTATTCCGACCAGACACCACCACCTCAGGCCTTCACCGCCACAGCCGACCGCCGCCTACCACTGCTGTCCACGCCGGACCACCACCTAGGCCGACTGCATAAACCATGCCACCGCCATCAACTCCCCATCAAAATTGACATCCCACCATTAAACCCGACTGCCCCCAGCCCCGGTCACCGCCTCCAGCACCGCCGACCACTACTGTCAAGCGGAGCACACCCTCCCCACGACCTGACAGCCATCCAAGCGCTGTCCCTAGCCCGCTGCCGCCGTCGCCAGGCTACTGCTGCCGTTGCTGCACCCGCTGCCGTTGTTGACTGCTCGACGCCGGAGCTCCGCCACTCGCCGGAGTACGTGCCGCCGGCGAGCGCAGAACCATCCAGACTCGATTAAGTAAACGTTGTTTAACCCCCTTTCCTTCAGGTTTAGTCTTTACACTTTGTCGTTGTGTCGATTGTGTCCTGTGTCATTACATGGACACGGGTAGTAATGTTTAAACCTAGATGTGTGTATGGTTTTATAAATTACTAGATTAGTTATAAATTAATAGATAATAATTACCTTAATAATATGACTTGTTATAAGAACTTGTAATTCACTAAAAACCTAGACATAAACTAAGTACACTATAACATGAGAAATAAGGATAGTTATTGTACAAGACATAATAGTTTCGTAACCCCTTAACTTTAGTAAATTATTATCTCGAGGCACACGGTAACTGAGGACAGAATACGTGTACACCCAAGCTACGTGCACACGCGACTCTGAAGACGACCAACCGTGACCCTTATGTCAGTACCTAGGAGAAGTATCGTAAATTGTGTATGTATTGCTTTAGTGTCTGATGCTAGATTGTTGTATTATATTGTGTGTTTAGGGTCATTGGACCAGCCAGGAGATACTTCAGGAGCAGGCTATTGGCATTCACATCTTGAGGACTCAGGCAAGATACCTTGTCCTATTTACTGTTTAAATTAAATAATGCATATGTTGTATGATATCTTGTTATTTTATTTCATATGACTGTGCGCGTCCGAGATTGACTCAGGTACAGTCGACGGATGCGTCGATGAGTAGTATACTTGACCTAGTCATTAGCAGACTCACCCTATTGGATGATACTCTGATATCTTCGGAGACCTGACACTCTTACACGTCTTACTGTGAAAAATTTATATTGGGATGCGAGTTCGCGAACTCGACTAGCTATCGATGCGTATGACATGCATCACGATTAGTACATAATTCAGGATTTTATATTAGTAGAGACTTGGCATATAGATACGTGGTATGTACGTCTAGTATTCGACTTGTGTATCTACATTGGGCGAGGAGGACACTAGTAGGCATATGGGATACACACATTGGAATCTGTAGTATTTAGAGGAGCCACAGATCCAATGACTCCCTTTATACTGCTGCCATGTTCTTCGGAGCAATATGGACGATATACTATACTGCTGCCACATTCTTTGGAGCGATATGGATATATACTACACTGCTGCCATGCTCTTCGGGGTGTTGGACGTTATGCTTACGCCTACCCATACGTACCAAAGTTGTCCTCATATTGCATTCATTTAGATGGTTACCACACCCTTTATTTATTCTATTCAGTATTTATATATATGGCATATTTCTATGTATCTTGTTACGTCCCTCTGAGGACCTGGTACCTTTCCAGATTTGGACGAGGCATATTATGCCACAGTG
Organism: Iris macrosiphon; assembly: GCA_036927795.1. Taxonomy (NCBI): domain Eukaryota; kingdom Viridiplantae; phylum Streptophyta; class Magnoliopsida; order Asparagales; family Iridaceae; genus Iris; species Iris macrosiphon. Next base: position 131,810,520 of record JAYESA010000009.1, read on the forward strand.
TATGGCCCAGGATAATATACGAGGTACGCTACCGAGGAGGAGCTAGAGGTACTACCGTCAGAGTTTCCGTGATCAGTTGGTAGGCCTTCTGCCTAGGATTGGGATCATCATTATCTAGTCAGCCGATGCCCTAATCATTACTCTTTTTATCTGTCATTCAGTACTTTTATTTTGTCATAGTAGTGGGTTTGTCCCCACCAGACATTCTTGGTTGTACTATGATATTTTGAGACTGGCGTTTATCTTCCAGTATTTATTTTAGTACTTCTTGTTGTTTATATTATGGATGAGATTAGATTACCTGTTGTTGGTTGATATTGGACTTGTTAGTTATTTAGGACAGCGTAGCACTCTTCGTTAGGATCCATTAAATTGGGATATCCTCGGAGACGTGTCAGCTGGCTATTTCTACGTGGCCTGGTACCGTATACTTTTGGGACAGGGGCGTGACATGGGTCCTCAGATGCTTAGAGGAATAGGCCACAACCTTCCCATGTTGTATCAAGATGCATCCTAATCCCTTCCCAGACGCATCGCTGTAGATCACGAATCCTCTGGGTCCATAAGGTATAGTCAAGATAGGTGTTGTAGTCAGACGCTTCTTCAGCTCATCGAATGTCGTCTGACACTCCTCTATCCAAATAAAATCCTGCTCCTTATGGGTTAAGTGGGTCATTGGCTCTGCGATCCTTGCGAAGTTCTCTACGAACCTCCGGTAATATCTAGCAAGTCCTAGGAAACTTCTCACCTCCGAGATGTTGGTAGGGGTCGGCCACGTCTCTACTGACGAAATCTTCTCTGGATCTACTGAAATACCATCTCCTGAGATAACATGTCGGAGAAAAGAGACACGGTCTAGGAGAAACTCATACTTGCTCAGCTTGGCATAGAGCCTCTCATGCCTCAATGTCTCTAACTCTAACCTCAAGTGCTCCCCGTGCTCCTCGTGGCTTTTTGAATACACCAAGATGTCATGGATAAAGACTACCATGAACTGGTCCAGATACGGGTGGAAAACTTTGTTCACCAGGTTCATAGATATGGAAGGCGCATTCGTCAGCCCAAAAGGCATCACCAAGAACTCGTAGTGACCATAACGAGTCCTAAATGTCATCTTTGGAATATCTTCTCTCTGCACCTTTACCTGATGATAACCCGATCTCAAGTCGATCATCGTGAACACCACTGCTCCTGCCAGCTGGTCGAACAAATCATCAATCCGCGGTAGGGGTACTTGTTCTTGATGGTCAAAGCATTCAGGGCTATGTAATCAATGCGCATACGAAATATCCTATCCTTCTTTGGTACAAACAATACTGGTGCTCCCCAGAGCGATACACTAGGATGGAAAAATCCCTTGATCTATAACTCCTCTAATTGTAGCTTCAGCTCATCCAGTTCCTTCTTCGCCAACCGGTACACATTTGAAGATACCGATACTGCTCCGGGTAACAACTCAATAGTGAACTCCTTCTCTCTATCTAGCGGTAGGCCTGGTAACTCCTCCGGAAAAATGTCCTCGAACACTGCAATAATCGGTGGGGGCACCGTCTCTATAGCCATATAAATTCCAATTATCTGCCCTACTCGTCGCTCGATGGTGCCCCACATGTAATCAAACTCTTAGGTAAGGGGGAAGTAGTTACTCTATGCATAGCTACAAAACTACTAGATATGAAAGATAGTGTAGCACCAGAATCAAACAATGCAGTCACAGGCAATGATGCAACTAAAATGGTACATATGATAGCTACCTCTTCTAGTTTCTCCTCAATCGCTTCTAGTGCAAAGGTCTGCCCGTGCCTCGGCCCTCTGGCCTGTTGTCTGGTGTTTGATAATAAACGAAAGAAATTGAAACTAGGTTTATATGAAACCCTTTCTTTATTTACAAACAAGAAAAAGAAGTACAATTAATCCTATATGAGGATGTTAAGTACAAAAATTTGATTCTGGAGAAATATTGCTATAGGAGTCTGATCTGCGGTCGATCATTTTGTCCCTTGGACCACACGATGACGAAGAAGTATTGTAGAAGACGAAAAAGAAGCTTTAAAGACTGCAAGAGGAATTGAACTCTCGTTGCCAAAGTAGTCAATCAATACTCTCTGGATATACTCTCTTTTCTTGAAAAATCCTCGACCTTGGACCTCCGTGGCCGGAGGTCTCTATTTATAGGGTTCAGTCACAGTCGGCGTAGAAACCGAAAAGTGGAGAGAGCTGCACCTTTTATGCGGCGGTTATAATAACTAATACCCACGTATGAATGATCTCCTGAATCGGCGTATGACGCATGTCCCATTATGAGGTAACGCGTATAATCGCTCGTCGAAGATCATGACATGCAAGCCACGTAGATAACTGCCCTTCGCGTAGAGAAGGTTAGCATAAAAACCAAATAACTGTCTTGTTGGCGTAAAAGCCAAATAGCTATTCTGATAGCGTAAAAAGCCGAGTAGGCGTAGAAGCCAAATAGTTGTCAAGTTGGCGTAGAAGCCAAATAGATGTCATGTTGGCATAGAAGCCAAGTAGCTGTCATATTGGCATAAAAGCCAAGTAGCTGTCATGTTGGCGTAGAAGGCAAATAGCTGTCATATTGGCATAGAAGCCAAATAGCTGTCATGTTGGCGTAGAAGCTAAATAGCTGTCATATTGGCGTAGAAGCCAAATTCTGCGTAAAGCTTGATGCTGCATGGATAGGTAACCAGCGTAAAGATAGCCAGTTATCCTTCTTTGACTGAGGTTTTGAGCGTATTCTGGACGAGATAGCCTTATCACGCACCTTTGCAAATATTGCCTGAGTTGGCATATTTCGAGGATATAGCATACGACATACTCATATAGCTGAAAATAGCCTGGTTAGCGTAATGTGCAGGGATGGTAATATGGACGTATTAGTCCAAATTATTGCTCACCCAGTCATTAAAAGTAGAACCAAATCTCATGCATTAAATGCAAAGATCTGCCCCCATCTCGCACATTAATTACAGAGACGTGCCTCGAGTTCTGTACGAAGAACAAATTTTGACGTGGCGGTTGATTTTGTCTCATCTTGAGCGTAAAGCTCATGTCTGCCTGTGTAGAATAGGCAGCGTATTCCTTGAATGCATAAACGATGTCTTATATCAAGGGTTATGTCACTAGACGACAGTCTGGAGTTCTGTGCAGAGTCATCATTACAGCCGTCCTCTCGATCGCTGTGCAGTACTCTTAGTTAGGAGTCAGGTTCACTACTTTAACTGACAGGTTCATTCGAGGAATACGAAGAGTTCCTCGTACAACTTCCCACTGCATTAAAAGCAGACAGGTTTTATGCCGAAGTGGCGATGTAGCAACCTTTTAATGCCGAAGCAGTTCGGAAGGACTGCTTAATGCGAGTTATTCTGGAGCTATGTTTTACGCTGAACAACGTTGAAGCTCTATTGTACGCCAATAGCTCTCAAGTCATATTTTACGCCACCCAGTGTTGAAGCTCTGTTTTACGCGGGCTTCCTGTATGTTGAGGGTTTTACGCGTATAATTCCCAAGCGTATTTTTCATGCTTCTACAAGACCCCCTTCAAAGTTTTTAAATCCCTCATAATTTGAAATACTTTGAATGAAGCATGAAACGGTCAAGTTTGACTCGTTCCGCGAGGATGATTTCTCGGTAAATTTTTAGTAGTTTGTTGGGAATTGGTGTGTTCTCCTCTGCCTATATAAAGGCGAATGAGTTAACCTATTTTTCCCATACTTCCTTCGTCATAAAGAGATGGTTGCCGAGCTTCGTCGGGTTGACTTGAGGAAGAAGAAGATCATATTCTTCCAGCATGTAAGGAGCCATAAAAAGAGGCATCTTCGAGCAAATGTCCTCTGTAACGATGGATTATGGAAGGATATCATAACTTTCTTTGCTCGGGATAATCAGCAATTTTATATGGCGATTCGTCCCGGAGAGAGGAAGGGTCGTATTGGACCACACAGCTTGCAAGCTGTATTTTCTTCCATTATGGTGCTGGATGATGGTAGGCAGTCTGGCCCTGTCTTGCAGTGTTGTGTTGGGTCTTGAACCCCTAACACAATTTCTAGGGCATGCCTGCCATGGCGTATAGAGGGTGGGCTTGCGTAATTGATACATGCCCAATTATGTATCCTTCCGCCATTAATTATTTTCTTGTTAATCGGCCGCGGAAGCCGATTAACTGATGTAGAAGACGAAAATGATCTACACCAATACAAGAACCTGGCAAAACAGATTCTTGGCGTGGTCTTAAATGAAAATGAGAAACCCTTTATAGAAAAAGAATTTCCATCATATGTAATCATGAAGATGAAAAACCCTTTGTAGACTGGATTTCCATTATTTGTAATCATGATTAATAAACTTGTCTTCTTTTACGCATCTGATGATTTGCCATATTTGCTGTGAGGAAGTCTGAATGTGTGCAACTTCGGCACGTCTGAATAATTTTACTCCGACTCCGATAAAAGAGTATCTGATCTCGTCCCATCTTTTACGCGTAACTAAAGACCCAAAGAAAGCTCCTTTAGCATTTTAAGTTGAAGATACAAACTATCATGCTGTTTTGGACGAGGAGTCGCATAGAATTCTGAACTGTCACTTCTCTGAAATGAAGAATTCTTGTTTAGACCATCATCTTCAAGAATGGTTTTCTGAAAAATCCCTTAAAAAAGGGCGAGAAATGTCCGTCAATCAGGCCATACTTGAACTTTTAAAAAATATTCTGACTGGACTTTGGATGAACTTCCAATCGACCCAAGAAGAAGAGTCATCTTCAATGATGAATTCTGTATATTTTGGGCACTTGGAATATTTTGTTGCCAAGAAGGAGCATTTTCTGCGTAAACCCTTATAATTGGCCATCTGTAGCTTTTGAGCGTAGAATCGTATATTTGTAGCCTCTAAGCTTAAAAAGTTTCTGAGCGTGAAACCATAGATTTGTAGCCTCTCAGCGTAAAACCGTAGGTTTGTAGCCTCTCGAACATAAAAGCTCCTGAGCGTAAAATCATAGATATGCTCTGAGCATAAAAATCGTAGATTTGTAGCCTCTGAGCGTAAAAGCTCCTGAGCGTAAAATCATAGATATGCTCTGCGCGTAAAATCTGGATCCACTGACTGTCCGTCTTTTTTTTTCCCAAATAATAGGCTAACGTGGTCCCAAATCATTACCGAATATTAAATATCGGATTTGGTTAGGGATTCGAAGAGTTATCCGAACTCTATAAATAGCCCAAGGTCCTGAGAGAGAAAACTTTTATATGTCTTCACAAAATCCTTACTTTTTAAGAACCCTTCTTCTTTATCTCTTTCTTGAGAACTCAGATTCGCCATGGCACCTAAACAGGCTTCCACTGCTAAGGGAAAAAAGGTCTCTTCCTCTTCTCACTCTTCTGCTCTAGCCCGAGCAACTTCCATTAGACTGAACGAGCCCCGATCCGAGCGTAGTGCTCCGCCGTCGAGCTGTGCTCCGGACGTCACAGGTAGAGATTGCAAGAAGAAAACCTTCCGCACACGTTGTACGTGTATGCGAACCAATACGCCCACATTTCTAATGTGTCAGCGTAAAAACTCCATATTTTCGCAGTCTGTCGTAAAAACTCAGACTGTCAAAATTTGGCTTATACTTCCAAAATTGGGTTTTACGCACTGAATAAAAGATTTGGTGTAAAAACTTAGATTTTGGCAGTCTGGCGTAAAAACTCAGACTTAGATTTTGGGCGTATACTGCCAACCTTGAATTTTACGTCTCGGAAATAAGTTCCAGCGTAAGAGCTCAAGTGTTTGCAGTCTTGGCGTAAAAGCTCAGACTGATAATCTTTGGCGTAAACTGCAAGAGTGTATCGTCTAGTGTAGAAACTGACTTGTTTTCTTGTATTTTGTAGTGGACTTGCATATCCCTCTTTTGGCTGAGGTGATGGGCTCTGTTGCCGGGATGTTGAACTTGAACTATTTGGAGGACTTGTCCCATGTGACTTTCCACATTTCTGGAGCCAATTATCCTGAAGAAAGGGGAACCCTGATCTCGTCCCAAGGAGAACGCATGCTGTTGAGTATGATCTGTGGGGAGCCACTGACATACATAGACAGGACGGAGTATAAGAAACCAGGTTTCTTGTTCGGGGATGTTATCGACAAACAGTCCCAAACTAAACCCAAGAAGGAGGATTCGGTGTTTACTACTGAGGGCACGGTCATGTATCTGCCCCGGATGCTCAAGGATTATCCTATCTCTGCGTTCTGCCATGCCACACATCCTAGGAAGATGATATGGACCCTGACTCCCGATCTTCACGGCCGACAGGGGAAGATTTTATACAACAAGGAATACGACCGGGAGGCCTATATGAGCCGTCCTTCGGGCCCTGTTATGCCCTTTAGGGGATTACTGCCGGGTAGTGTCCCAAGTGAGGACACTTTGCTGATCCAGCCGGTTCAGATATCGACCTTCTATAATGACTTTATGGGGGCATGGAGGAATGTACCCCAGGGTCAACCCTCGGACCAGTTGATGGCTTAGCCCGGGGAATCTTCGATGGGCCAGTTTGACTGCCTGGGCCCTGAAGCACTTCCAGACAGAGCTGGAAAGTATTGGTTTGTTCGCGGCCGTGAGTGCCACAAGTGTTGGGCTGCCTATCAACCCTAACTTGTTCTTAGCCTTGATGGAGCGATACAACTTGCTCACTGGGACTTTTGCCACTCCGCTTAGTGAGTTGGGCTTTGCCCTTTATGAGATGGCAGAGATTTCAAAGTTGCCAATGGGGGACGCTCCTTATGAAGAGTACGTTCCTACAAACAGGGAGTTGAGGAATACAAACCCTTGGACAGTGGCAGTATATCAGGAGCTGATGTGCCACTATCTTGCCTGTACCACTTTCTATAAGGAGCCCTCTGATTTGGCTCATATTAACAAGTGGGCAACCTATCTGTTCTTCCACCAGGCCAGAAATGTTAAGCCAGACAAGGTGGTAGATAGCCGAGATAGGCCCTTGAACCTCCTGAGCATGCTCAATGCTAACACGGTCGATGACCTTATTGAAGACGCAGGGGCTCCAGATTATATTTTTGACGAGGCGATAGAGGGTTACCCTGCAGGCACAAAAGCCTTCAGTTATATAAGGCATTGTCGTAAGCCTCTGTCAAGGGAAGCTCAATTGGCTGGCTTCCTCTCTGTCTGGCTTCGCCGCTGGGTAGTGCCTGGCATCGCGTCTGTAGATCGTACCCATCACAATACCTTATGGCCTGCAGTACGTTTGCGGTTCGGAGCAAGATTGGGCCTGTTTCCTGCTATAGTATATAGAATACAAGTAGGCCTGAGGGCCCTTACTGATGGGCTGCTCGCAGATGAGACACAGCGTAAAGGATTTCTCAGAGTAGAATTACCCTTCCTATACCTGATGGGATGGTTAATCCTTCACAACACCAGGGTAATGTCTCCCGGTCTTGCCAGCTGTTCGGGAAATAACTTTTTGTTGAATTACAAGAATTCCTCTTGGAACGTGGCGACCGTCATAGATTGCCGGCGGGCGTTAAATGTTGCCCACAGCTGGAAACACTTCTGTATCGTCCTCCCTGTATATATGAATCAACAGGGGAAGAAACTTAAGGATGGGGGCCATGGGAGGACCATTCTTTCTCCTGAAGCCTTCTACTGGTTGGTCTGTATTAGACCTTCCCATTTGCTGTAAAGAAGCAATGACCACTGCTACCTAGAGCCTTATTTGCCCAGTCGATTCGCCAGGCAGTTTGGGTACGACCAGTTGCATGTGGGGAATGCCATTACCAGCTTCAAGTCCAAAGGTGGACTTATTGATGGAGCCAGAGGATGGCGGTACTTTATCAAGGGCTGTACTGGTACAACTTTTGCTGTGCCTGCTACTTCTCTCTCTATGGAGTTGCGCATCCTTCACTTATATGCGCAGTTCTATGCGTCCATCAATTCCTTCCATCATAATTTTGATGTGCATAGAAGTTTTAGTATGCCCTCACATAGGTCTACTGGAAGGGAGGAGATTTCGTCTGTTTTCTCGGATGAGAATGAAGACACCGTCGGGGTAGATGACTTCTTGTTAATAATATCGAGAGGCGTAATAGCTCCGCCAGCAGAGCCTCTCGTTATCCTCCAGAAATGGAAGGCTTCCACTCTGAAAGAGCCTTCCTCCCGTAAGAAGAAGATTGCCCGAGGTCCGAAAAGGGCTTCCACCAGGGGGCTTCTAGGACCGAGCCTGTCGTTTTCCCTGTTGGGGATGATTCTTTGATCAGAGGTCCTTCGCCTTTTAGAGAGGGAACCTCCATAATTTCTACTGGCAGTGCCGGAGATTCTTTGCTCGAGATCGCTGCTGCTACTACTGCTTCTGGTAGTGCTACGAGATCGCCTTCGAGGTCGAGCATATTAAGGATACTTTTATCCAAACAAATAAAGGGAGTAAGCCCTACTTCGTCTGTAAGTATTTCTAGAGAGATTCCACCCGATGAGCCTAGAATAGATCTTGGTGAAGACTGGGAAGACTACCCGCCAGTGTCAGTTGGTGCACCCTCTTCTTCAGGTATGACAGCTTGTCTAGCATCATTAAGAGATGATTAAGCTATTCAGGCTGCAAATGCAACATATACCATCGGCCATGGGTAAATATTGTCTTTACGCCTTTTTTTAGGAAAATTAACATCAAATTGATATTAACTTTCTCTTGTCTTCTTCAGGTGAAGACGTCTCAGGGCAGGGCGGAGTTGACGCAACCTTTAACTTTGTTACGGATCCTACCGATGAAACGGCGGTATTTGATACCGAAGGGGCATGCTTTGAAGCTGTGATCCTTCGTCTGCAATGTTTTTAGGTGTCGCTGGCCAACAACAGTTCAGATATCTTCATAGGAGGATGAGCCCATCATCGCGACTGTGCCTCCTTCGTCGAGTACGCCAGCAACTTCAACCGTTGCTAGTGTTCGTTCTTTTGAAGCACCATCTATAGAGGCAACGTCCGTGGCAACATCCTCCACGGTCATTCCTCGAAGGAGATTTTCCGGTATTGCATCCATTCCAAGCATGCATCCGGTCTTTGATATGCTGATTGAACAATATACCAGCCTATTCTACCATAGTTTGAAGGAGTTGATTTCCATGGTGTTGGAGAAGAACCTGAGCTTTGATAATCTGTTGATGTCCTCCCAGCTTGCGATAGCGCTGATCAGAAATTTCAACGACGCTGGGAGAGATGATGCACTGGAGCAAATAGTTAATGGTTTAGAACAACCTATTAATGAATATTTGCAGCTATCTCGAGGCAACGTCGACAATATGATTCAGGCTGAGTATGACTCCTTGACTGCGAAGCTTACTGAACAGATGGAATGCTTGAATAAATCCATCCAGACACAGCAGCAGGAGATGGATGAAGAGCAGGCCGTCTTGGAGGAGGTTATTCCTCATCTAACAGAGTGCGAGGCCAAACATGAGGGAAATAAAGCGAGGGTCCGCAAATTGGAAGCTAAACTCGCTTAGGCAAAGGAGTAGGCTCTCTAGTCATCGGCAGCTCGAGATGTGTTGAAGGGCCGAATGGATACAACTCAGCGGAACTTGGCACGTGCGGTCGATATCCATACCGATTTTGTTCATGTTTGGTCCGAACTATCCCTCCTGAGCTATGACGAGGTATAACTGGAGCGGGCTCGCGCTAACATCTTGGACTCCATGAATGAGAGGATGGCCACTTTGGCGCAACAGATTCATGATTTGACTGCTCCTCCCCAATGATGTACTTTTTGCTTCTCTATGTAATTTGCTTTTCTCGGAGATAATAAAGAGACTTTATCTGATTTTGTGGACCCATCATTTTTGAATATAAATGATAGGCTAGGGTGAAAGTGATATCATAGGCAATATGGATGTGATATACTTTTGGTAAGCTTCAGCTGGATATATCTATTCAGAGGATATATGGACATGATAGAATATGATCCAACTAAATTTGTATACAAAACACTATCAGGGGTAATATGGACGTGATAGGTTTTGAATTTCCAAATTAGTTAAATATATCTATTCAGAGGTCATAAGAACATGATAGAATAAGCTCCAACCAGTCTTTGTACGTAGTATCGTCAGAATGAGATCTTCACCATACTCCTTTGAGCAAGGAAGATTAAGCGTAGTACCTCTTCAGGAATTTGCCGTTGATAGGAGCTATTATCAGATCTCCGTTAGGATTGGCTAATCTGTAAGCGCCGTTTGAAAACGTCATTTCAATCATATAAGGGCCCTCCCATTTGGGCTAGAATTTACCCTTACTTTTGTGTGTAATGATCTTTGGCCTCTTCATAGCTAGAACTAGCTCGCCAACTTTGAACACTCTCTCCTTCACTTTTCGATTAAAAGCTCTAGAAATGCGTGCCTGGTAGAACGCGGTACCCTGTTGAGCTTGAAGGCATTTCTCGTCTAATCCTTTTAGCTCTTTAAGCCTTAATCGATCATTATTTTCCTGAGTCAACTCATTAGCCACTTCTATTCTGAGTGATGGAATTTGGATTTCAATGGGGAAAACTGCTTCACACCCGTAGACTAATGAGAATGGGGTACAACTCGTCGGTGCTCGTACCGTTGTGCGGTATGCCCAGAGGCACTCTCCCAGCTTCTCATTCCAATCTCTTTTGTTCGAAGAAACGAACTTTTTCAAGAGTATGATGATGGTTTTCTTGAAGGCTTCCGCCAAACCATTAGCAGCCGGATTATATGCCGTAGAGGCCATATTTTGTATTCGATTCTTATCGCAAAATCGGTGAAATGCTTGGCTGATGAATTGAGGCCTATTGTCATGAATTATCCTTCGGAGTATCCCAAAGCGATAAATGATATGGTACTTGATAAAGCTGATTACGTTGGATGTCTTTACTTTAGCAAGGGGGATTGTCTCCGCCTATTTATAGAAGTAGTCGGTGATAGCCAATATGAACCGATGTCCTCTAGAAGATGACAGGTGAATAGGACCAATGATGTCCATTCCCCATGCTTCAAAGGGCCATTATGCAATGGTAGGATATAGATACTCAGAAGGCTGATGTATAAAATCGGCATGAACTTGACAGGCTTTGCATTGTCATGCATATTTTACTGCATCTGCGATCATAGTAGGCCAGTAGTAGCGTATCCTCTTGATACGATCCTGTAACTTAGGACCGGGTTGATATGCTCCACATACACCATCGTGAGCTTCGCGGATAACCCACTTTGCATCATCATCGGAGAGACATCGTAGTAGTAGTCCATCGTATGTTCGACGATATAGATATTGTGAAGAAGCATCAAAGTAGAAGCGTAATGATCGTCTTTTGATGGATACTGCTTCTTTAGGATCCTCAGGTAAGATTCCGTATATCACTAAATCTATAAAGGAACTTCTCCAGTCTCTCTCAGGAGGAATTGTGCTTGCGGCGTAGCTGCGTTCCAGGTGAAAATTATTTTTCACACAGAACAGATCTCGGTTGAGAAGAATCACCGAATTCTGCCTCCTTATAGGAATAGCTAGATCTGCAGCTAGACTGGCCAGAGTATCAGCTTCCAAATTTTGAGATCGAAGTACATGTTGTAGGAAAAATCCTTTAAAAGACATTACAATCTTGATCGTTGCTTGGTGATAAGGAATGAGGTTTGGATTGCGGACTTTATATATTCCTCTGACCTGATTGATGATTAGCAGAGAATCACCAAAAGCTTCCATGTATTCAACATCCAATTCTTTAGTGACTTGAAGCCCGATTAATAGGGTATTATACTCAACCACATTATTAGAGCATGGTTCGCTAAGAGAATATGCTCGATAGATTACGAGTTTATTAGGAGTCACCAGGACAATTCCTACTCCTGAAACCATATTTCCCCTGGGACCAGTCCTGGAGGCACCATCGAAGAATAGCTGCCATGTATCACTTTCCATTACAGAATTACATTCTGCAACTTCGTCGGGAATGTCCTTGTATAGTTTAGAGGTTTCCGGAATTGGATGATCAGCTAAAAAATTTGCCAAGGCCTGACCTTTAATGGACTTCTGTGGGACATACACAATATCATACGGTGTTAATAACATCACCCAAGTCGCGAGTCGGGAATTAAGAACACTCGACTTGTTCATCAATACTCGAAGAGGATTGATCCTGGAGATGATATGAATAGTTTGGCCTATGACGTAATATCGCATTTTCTGAATGGCGAACATTAGGGCCAAGTATTCTTTTTCCACTAGATTGTACCAGTGTTCAGCTCCGACCATCATCTTGCTTAAATAGTAGATAGCCTATTCATGACCCTCATTATTCTTCTGTGCGAGGAGAGCTCCTAAAGAATGATCCATTGCTCGAACATACAGCAAAAATGGTCTTCCTATGACAGGAGGCCTAAAACTGGAGGATTAGTGAGGTAACATTTGATATCATTAAACGCTTGATAACAGGCTTTGTCCTATACGAATGACACACCTTTCTTCATCAGGGTAGAAAAAGGTTGACATCTCCCAAAGAGGTTGGATATAAATCTCCTGATATAAGCCAGACGACCTTGAAATCCCCTAAGTTTCCTCAGATTACGGGGTGGTTGCATCTCTAGGATAGCCTTCACTTTATCAGGGTCCACTTGAATGCCTTTAGCGGTAATGACAAATCCCAGAAATTGGCCACTGGATACACCAAGAAAGGACTTTGTAGAATTCATTTTGAGTTGACGTTGGCACATCAACTCGAACACTGTCTTCAAGTCTTGGATGAGAGTACCCTTGAGGTGACTTTTGACAGCAATATCTTCTACGTAACATTCTACTATTTTGCGTAAGTGCTCATAGAATATGTTACTCATAGCTCGCTGATATGTATCCCCGACATTCTTCAATCCAAAGGGCATGACTGTGTAGTAATATACCCCTAGAGGTGTCCGGAAGGCAGTATGCTTCTCATCTTCAGGATTCATCTTAATCTGATTACATCCTAAGAATCCGTCCATGAAAGACATGCGCTCAAAACCGCATGTATTATCGATCATGACGTCTGTAATGGGAAGAGGGAAATCATCTTTAGGGCATGCCGCATTAAGATCTCAGAAATCGATATAAATACGCATTTTCCCACTTTTCTTCATGACCGGGACAACATTGGCGACCCAGTCAGGATATTGTTCTTCCCGGATGAACCCACAGGCTATTAGCTTCTTGATTTTAGCTTCAATGGCATCCATCATATTCGGACGGAATCGGCGTTGGTGTTGCTTCACAGGCTTCGAATTGGGCCGTATGTTGAGTTTATGGGTAGCTATTTTAGGATCAAGACCTGGAATATCCTCATAATTCAATGCAAAGACATCGATATATTCTTTTATTAGCTGGATCATCTCTTCCCTTTCTTCTTCGGAAAGATTATTACTGATAAATATCGGCTTTGGTGAAAGTTTATCCCCAACATCGATTTAGATAACTTTATCTTCAGTGGGCGGTTCTCTCTGCTAGAACCGGAGTTCCTATTGTGTATCCATTTGCTGAGCCCAGGATTCATCTTCGAATGGTTCAAATTCTTGTTCCTCTATTTCGAGAGAATCTGTCAACACCATATTTACTGATAATACCTGTTCGAGTTTATCTTCTGAATCAGAGGATGACAAATCATCATGAAAAGAGAAAATGGTCTCCTTACTTGACTCAAAGTTATTGGAAGTTGCAAGATGTGTGGTATACCCTAACCCAAAACGAGTTCGTTGACAGTAGGGATCACCATGCAACGGTATTCGTCTGCCTTTTCCATAGTTGAGGCCTGGTTTCATCTTCAAGTCATAACCCATACTTTGTATAATCTTCAAAGCTTGTGGGCTATATCTGTGAACTTGCATTTTCCCAGCATCAGATTCGTGAGAATCTTCTTGTACAACCGGTCTGTTGCACATGCGACCGAAGACTATTGGATGCTGATTGTTGCGAGTAGGCGGGACAATAAAGATAGAATCTTCATGTGGCCCATACGTCATGATAACATTAGATGTTGACGCCACTTCCCACACATACGGATGATAGGAGTCTATAGTTTCCAAGAATTTTTGTGCTATAGGTTCTATATCATTATCGGGGGAGGATTCCTAATTTGGAAATTGAGCGTCAGTATACTGGAAAAGAGAATCTTTATTATCATCAAAAACCACATTTTCGGTTGCATTTACATCAGTCGACTGCTTGTTGCGCCTGAGGTTGATGACCAAAGGTGGAGGCTTCTAGTTCAAAGTGATCACTCGGGGATCACTTCCTCCTCCTGATTTGGTTTTGTTCAAGTGGTTAGCCATGGGTTCCATGACTTTCCGATTGTTGTGGTGGTGTAAGCCAGTTCGCTGATAGGAATCCTTAACGGTCTGAGCAGACTATGAGGGGCCTGTCATGCTTATTATATTTCAACAATATATCTAGGACCACTTCCATCACGCTATGGCATTGAGGATATGCCACAGGTTCTTTATCAGGGGACTTGAGCTGAGTCAAGCATACATCCGCCTGCATTAATGCTTCACTCAAGGCTTGACAAGTGTCTTTGGATAGCCTTAGGAGCTCAAAAATGGACAATCTGGCTGGTGTATTAGCTAACTGGGCCAGGATATCGAAGTTATATGGTTTCTCCAAACCTTTTTTTTGAATATTCTTCAAAGGTTTATCAAAACGCACTTCTTTTTGCTTGCCCTAGTCCGCCGAAGTTGGTCTAGAAGGACCTGCCTCTGGTATGACAGGTTCAGGCTCTGGAAGTTTGGCAGCTGAAGTGTCTGCCATTGTATCTTCCTGATTTCCTCCATAGTCCTTAAGGTAGGCTTTCCCTGAACGGGTTCTGGTAGCCAAAGCCTCTTCTTCTGATATCGAGGATATTGCAACCATATGGCATGGTTTACGCTTTGAGTTCTTTTTAGACTTAGCCTTAGCAGCTCGAGTCTCTTCATCAATCTCTGACACCAGATCAGGATAAACCCACATAATCTCACCACGCTAGGTAGTTAGGGGTACCTGGTCATGATTTTGACCCCTGGCTGGAGGGAGATTATCAATGTTCATCATCGTCCGGGAAATAGGTACAACACCATCCGGGACTTCTTGAGGGGGCAGATTGTCGAATTGGAGAGAGATTATGTTGGCGGCGACCGTCTTCTCGCTATTACGTAGAGTGATGGCCTTGGTGTCAATCAACTCCTGGATTTTCCTCTTTAGTACATAACAAGCCTTTATGGGATAATGTATGTACCTATGGAAAATGCAGTACTTAGGGTTATTGGTACTGCCGATTTATTATGCGGCTTTACCTCGGGGAGGGTGAGCTTGCCGCTTTTGACTAGACAATCGAATATGCTCGAAATATCGTCGTCGTCAAAGGAATATTCTTCTTTAGGCCTGGAAGTCCCAGGATTCGTTTGTGTTGTTCCTGGAGTATGTTGTCTGGACGTATTGATCGCCAGAGCTTCTTTTCCTTTGGAATCACGAGGATGGTCGCTATTGGAGGATGGCCTCTTCCCTCTATCAGAGGTAGAGATCATGGTTCCATTGTCACGTGCCTTCCGACTGTTGTCTTCAGCGGCTACCGCTGAGATGATAAACGAGGGCCAATCATGGAACTGATATGGTCCTGTGAACACCGCGATCAGTGGAAGAAGGTTCTTCCTACAAATGTCCACCAAGGCTGAATTCGGAACTCCGGGAGGCATCTGCCAAGTCGCTTGACGAAAATGTTCGATAAAAGTACGAACGTTCTCTTTCTCCTTCTGCTTTACTTCGATGAGCGAGGACATTAACATGTCCATCCCTCCTTCGTAGAATCGAGCAAAGAATAGAGTCTTGAAATCTTCAAAGGAAGTAATGCAGTTGTCTGCAAGATTACGGTACCACTGATAGACCACTCCAGACAGACAGCCTTTAAACAATCGAGTGAGAAGGGCGTCATTCCCTTGCAACAACACTATCATCATACTAAAGTAGTTCATGTACTGGCTCGGTGACATCTTTCCCTTAAACAAAAATATAGCATGTGGCTTGTATTTAGGTGGAAAAGGGATCTCGTCCCAGATAGCTGGGTATGGCTGGTTGATTCCCAACTTCTTGAGCTGATCCTTATGCTTCAAGGCATCAAATTGGGCTTTTAATTCTCGTACACCTATATCGGGTCTTCAGCTGGTAAAGGGACCGCAGAGTGGTAAGAGATTGGTTGTATTGTAACTCCAACAGGAGGCAATACATTCTCTGAGTTAGGAAATTGAGGAGCCGCTGACTCTTGATTTAGAACAGGCTCCTGGTTTGCATTGGATGGTGGTAGGTCCACCCCCACTCGTATTTGAGTCAAAGGAACCGATGTTTGAGCTATTGTAGATGAATGTTGAGTCACCATCATCTGGTGCATATTCTCTATTATTGAATGCATCTCTTTAAATGATGCTTCCAATACAGTGATGCGTTGGTCAGTACTTCCTGATGGGGAAGCCTCTTCGTGTTCATCTCCAATGGCATAGACTCCCATTTCTCTGGATGCTATTGAAGGATTAGTATAGATCTCTGTAGAGATTGAGTCTATACTTTCAGCATCCGATTCGGGAAACTAGTGACCCCCAGAGTCGGAATCAGAAAAATATGAAGCCGGTTGTCGTGACCTCGAACGAGTATTTCGAAATACACCAACTTCAATATTCTCAAGGAGTCTGTCGAATCTCCTTTGGCTTGGAGTTCTAGAGGGATGGCGTCTTGAATTTGACCTTTCTCTAGGGATATGTGAAGCCATGTTCACTGATGCGAATGTCGGCCCTTCTTCCTATAAAGACAAAGAGTAGTTCAACCGGTCGAAAATAGACCGTTTTGCCTTAGAACAGCAGTAGTTAACTATGACTTTGTGACTATTACAACAATGCTCCCTAGGGGGTGTAATAGACATGTTAGAAGACACCCTGTCTTTATGCTTCTGGATCAGAAAATTACGCAAGTCAGGAGGATTAATAGGAGAAGAAGAAGAAGGCTTATTCTGCCTTTTTACATCAGTGGGAGTACGGATATTGGGAATCATAACTCTCTCCCTGCCATAAGAATACAGCACTTCAGCCATGTGAGTAGCGTACGATCCGTCATCCGTCTGAGGAACGTATGTTCCTGTGAACCGGGTCTTCTTTACACCGAGAGGCTTATCCTTGCGTAATCTGGAGCTTTGCACATGTTGGCGTAAAACTGAGGAAGTCCTCAATCGGCCGACAGCATTCCGCGTAATCTGAAGGGCGGGCAAATTCTTCTCTTGATGGCGTAAAAGATGAGAGGTTGGAAGGTTTGCCACTTGTTTTTCCTTGCGGTGATTGCAAGGACCATCTGCCTCATCGTAGAGGGGAAATGTATTTTTACGTGCGGGGCACGTTTGGAATCTCTGAATTAGCGCTGAGGCATTGTCAGAAATTTTGTCTGCCATGTCACATATGGGAGACCGAATTTTATGCGCGGGACACGGTGTAAACTACTGGATTGGCACTGAGGAATTGCCAGAAGCTTTGTCTGCCACGTCACAGATGGAAGACAAAACTTTATGCGCAGGACGCAGAGTAGACTTCTGGATTGGCACAAGGGCTTTGTCAGAAGCTTTGTCTGCCATATCACAGACGGGAGACAGATTTTTATGCACAAGGCATAAAGGTCGCGATGTCACAACCTTGTTGATCGGAGAGAGAGAGTGCGCAGGATTGGTATAGGATGTCCGGGGCATCCATACTTTACTTAACTTCCTGTTGTCCTGGACTGAGAGGGAATGAGAGCTACCCCTTGCTCGAAGCATGTCTTCATAAGCCGATTGGTCGAATTGGATGACCAGAGTCTTCTTTGTTGATCCGACGGATACAGCATCGTGTTGAGCAATGACTTTCTCGTCAGATGAGAAAGTAGTCCCCAACAGAGTCGCCATCTTGTGTTTGATAATAAACGAAAGAAATTGAAACTAGGTTTATACGAAATCCTTTCTTTGTTTATAAACAAGAAAAAGAAGTACAATTAATCCTATATGACGATGTTAAGTACAAAAATTTGATTCTGGGGAAATATTGCTATAGGAGTCTGATCTGCGGTCGATCACTTTGTCCCTTGGACCACACGATGACGAAGAAGTGCTATAGAAGACGAAAAAGAAGCTTTAAAGACTGCAAGAGGGATTGAACTCTCGTTGCCAATGTAGTCAATCAACACTCTCTGGATATACTCTTTTTTCTTGAAAAATCCTCGACCTTGGACCTCCGTGGCCGGAGGTCTCTATTTATAGGGTTCAGTCACAGTCGGTGTAGAAATCGAACAGTGGAGAGAGCTGCACCTTTTACGCGACGGTTATAATAACTGCTGCCCACGTATGAATGATCTCCTGAATCGGCGTGTAATGTGTATCCCATTATGAGGTAACGCGTATAATCGTTCGTCGAGGATCACGGCATGCAAGCTACGTAGATAACTTTCCTTCGCGTAGAGAAGGTTGGCATAAAAACCAAATAACTGTCTTGTTGGCGTAAAACCAAATAGCTGTTCTGATGGCATAAAAAGCCGAGTAAGCGTAGAAGCCGAATAGTTGTCAAGTTAGCGTAGAAGCCAAATTGATGTCATATTGGCGTAGAAGCCAAGTAACTGTCATGTTGGCGTAGAAGCCAAGTAGCTGTCATGTTGGCGTAGAAGCCAAATAGCTGTCATATTGGCGTAGAAGCCAAATTCTGCGTAAAGTTTGATGCTGCATGGATAGGTAACCAGCATAAAGATAGCCAGTTATCCTTCTTTGACTGAGGTTTTGAGCGTGTTCTGGGCCAGATAGCCTTATCACGCACCATTGCAAGTATAGTCTGAGTTGGCGAATTTCAAGGAGATAGCATACGGCGTACTCCTATAGCTGAAAATGGCCTGGTTGGCGTAATGTGTGGGGATGGCGATGTGGACATATTAGTCCTAATTATTGCTCACCCAGTCATTAAAAGTAGAACCAAATCTCATGCATTAAATACAGAGATCTGTCTCCATCTCGTGCATTAATTGTAGAGACGTGCCTCGAGTTTTGTACGAAGAACAACTTTTGACGTAGCGGTTGATTTTGTCTCATCCTGAGCGTAAAGCTCATGTCTGCCTGTGTAGAATAGGCAGCGTATTCCTTGAATGCATAAACGATGTCTTATATCAAGGGTTATATCACTAGACGACAGTCTGGAGTTCTGTGCAGAGTCATCATTACAGCCGTCCTCTCGATTGCTGTGCAGTACTCTTTGTCAGGAGTCAGGTTCACTGCTTCAACTAACAGATTCAATCGAGGAATACGAAGAGTTTCTTATACAACTTCCTGCTGCATTAAAAGCAGACAGGTTTTACGCCGAAGTGGCGATGTAGCAACCTTTTTACGCCGAAGCAGTTCGGAAGGACTGCTTTACGAGGGTTGTTCTGGAGCTATGTTTTATGCTGAACAGCGTTGAAGCTCTGTTGTACGCCAATAGCTCTGAAGTCATGTTTTACGCCACCAGTGCTGGAGCTCTATTTTACGTGGGCTTCCTGTATGTTGAGGGTTTTACGCGTATAATTCCCCAGCATATTTTTTATGCTTCTACATCTGGCTCGATTAAACTGTGCCTCTTGTAGGGCTAGGGGTGGTCCCCTCTAAAATTCTCCGGGTGCTGGTGGACGTTGACCTCTTGTTGGTGGTAGTATCCTCAAGACTGGTGCTGCTGGCCTCTGTCCTGTCTGCAGTACTGCATCCCTGTGCTGTGGGCAATCTCTAGCAAGGTGTTGACTCGCTCTACATATCATGCACAATCTAAGCTTCTTTTGGCAATCTCTGACGATATGTCCCTTCTTGCCACAATGGTGACAAATTGGAAGCTCCTTGTGATGGTATGGCACTGTCCTCTACTTTGTCTGCGCTCCCAAATGACGGATCGATCCTCCTACTCTGGGCTGAGCTCTGGCTGGTACGATTTTGATGGAATGCCTCGATCCACTGCCAATGGCCTCCTAGATCCTCGCCTCTGACCGAACCTCCTCATAAGAGATCCTTGCCTGGGTGGTAGTGTACCTCTGCAGCTCAAAAGTCAGGCCATGATGGAATCTTCTGGCCTTCTCCAGATCGTTGGGTATCAAGGCGGCACAAAATCTGCTAAGTCGATTAAATTCTGCATCGTATGTGTCTATGGTCATATTTCATTGCTCCAGGTACAGGAACTGGGAGTATAGGGCATTCCTGGCCGTAGCCGAGAAATAATTCACATTGAAGTACTCTAAGAACTGCTCCCACGTCTGCGTCTTGCCGACGCTGCGCTCTATGGAGTCCCACCAGTGATGGGCATTGGGTTTTAGTTAGGCCCTCACTACGATCATCCAAAGGTCCGAATGTAGCTAAGAAGCCTCCAGTAGCATCTTCGTACTGGCAACCCAATTAGAGATCTCCTCTGTGGTCTCGCTGCCTGAAAAGTATTCGGGCCTATCTGGTGAAACCCTCGTACAGTATAAGCTGGTTGAACAGGTGTAGGTTCTGGTGCTGGGGCAGGTGTCCTATCCAGAACTGCCATCAAGCCCTATCTCAACATCTCAGTCTGATACCATTACGCTTGCATCATAGCCTGGAAGAACTAGAACATCTGCAGCTGTCCCTCTGGATGCAGCATCTGAGGTGGAAAGGGTGGAGGTGGCGGCAATGGGACCTCCGGCTGCGTCATAGGTGTCTCCTTAGATTTTGGCCTCTCGGCCTGCGGCATCGGCGTAGCCCTCAAAATCTGGCCCTCGAGTTGCTGCATCGGGATAGTCTGAGAAGTCTAGCCCTAATGTTGCTGCGTTGGGTCATCCCGGGAAGAATGGTACCAATGTATCAGCGGGGCCTGTAGGATCACCAGGGGCTGTGGTGGCGGCTGCTGTCCGGGTGGTCCCTGGGATGTCTCCTCCCTCGGTGCGGTAGCGGATGGCACTATAGCACCATATGCCTCACGTCTGTTGCGCAAGTTCATCTTGTTGCAAGAGATAGAACTTCATTAAAAGAGTACGGAAATAAGCAAACATGATGCATATATTTTTTAAATAAAATACGAAGGAGGTTCAAAGACGTAATCAAGGTGGTTGAGATCTAGTAATTTCTATCCTATTGTAAGTTCGCTGGGCATGTTACAATACCACAAGCGATATATAAGACCTGCATGGGCCACCACTAAACCCATGTCATGCCCCAGTCCCAAAATACACGGGACTAGGCCACGTGGCAATGGCTAGCTAATACGACTCCGTGGGATTACCTAATTTAATGGACCCGGTGAAGCATACTATGATGTCCTAAAATACTAACAAGTCTAATATACTAACATACATCAGGTAATATCTAATCTCATCCACAAATATAAATAAGGAGTACCGAAATAAATACTGGAAAATAAGTCCAGAGTCTGAAATGTCATAGTACAAACCAGATATGTCTGGTGGGAACAAACCCACTACAATGATGAAATAAGAGTACTACAAGATAGATAAGAGAATGCGACTAGAGCATCAGCTAACTAGATAAGGATGCTCCAGCCTAAGGCGAAAGGCCTACCAGTGATCAAGGAAACTCTAATAGTAGCACCTCCAGCTCCTCCTCAGACGCATACCTCGTCTCCTGCCCGGGCCCATACACGGTAGGATAGTAAGCCTCGTCCAAATCTGGAAGAGAACCAGGTCCTTAGAGGGACGTAACAAGATACAAAAATACATGCCAATATAAATATTGAATAAAATAAAGGGGTGAGCTAACCATCTTAGTGAATGCAATATGAGGACAACCTTGGTACGTAAGGGTAGTTATAGGCATAACGTCCATACTCCGAAGAGCGTGGTATCTGTACATATAATGTCCATCATTCCGAAGAACGAGGTATCTGAATAAAGGAAGTCATTAGATCCGTGGCTCCTCTAGATACTACAAATTCCCTTGTGTGTATCCCATACGCCTACCAGTTGTCCTTTCTGCCTAATACAAATATACAAGTCGAATAGACGACATGCATACCACGTAACTATATGCCAAGTCTCAATTAATTATATAACCATGATTACGTACTAAACAGTGATGCATGTCACACGCACCGATAGCTAGTCGGGTATGCGAACCCGTATCCTAACATGAGTTTGTCATCGTGATGCGTGTAAAATTGTCAGGGTCTAGGAAGATATCAGAATATCCTCACAATAGTAGGTGAGTCTGCTAGTGACTAAGTCAATACACTACACATCGACACATTCGTCGACTGCACCCGAGTCAATCTCGGTCGTGCACAGTTATATGTAATATTGCAACAAGATATTATATAATATTTTATAATTTAAATTAAATATAAATCAGGCAAGGTATACTTTCCTGGATCCTCAAGCTGCGAGTACTAATAACCTGCTCCCGAGTCTCGCCCGAACGGTCCAGCGACCCTATATATAATATAATAATATGATCATCAGTCACTACACTAGTACGCATAGAAAACACAACTATGCTGCACTTAGAACTAACGCAAGGGGGTCATAACCGGTCAAGTAGCAGGGTCGAGTGTGTATGTAGCTAACATGCACACTTTCCTGTCCTCAAATACTGTGCACAAAAAGAATACGAGTTACCAAATACGTTACAAAACCAAATAACGTATAACACCAAAATACAAATCCTAGTTAACATGTTAGTATGCATAAATCCAGTTTGTCGACGCACCTAGGTCAACACAAGTATAACGAATTAAATAACCATATTTACTATAAGGTATTCACTAACACTAATATTATTCTAAAATATGTACACCTATACACAATACACAAGGGTTCACAACTATACATGTAGAAAGGACGGGTAAATGTATACCTAGTCGTGGTCGTGTCCGAGGGGGGTATCCGCGGCTCGTCGGTGGCCTGCCTCCGGCGAGGGAGGGCGGCGCTCCAGCGAGCACAGCACATAGCAGCAGCTCCGGCAGCAGCTACGGCAATGGCAGTAGCTTGCAGCGGCAGCGGCTGGGTTGGCGGTGGCGGGTTGCTGACGGTGGGGGAATGGCCGTGGGAGGACGGCGGCTAGGGTGGTTGTCTTCGGCGATGGTCGGGGTGCTGATGGGGTACGGTTGGTGGTGATGATGGTGTTGGTGATGTTGATGTTGAAGTTGGTGACGGTGGTCGTGACGTGCTAAGGTGGTGGCAGTGATTGCTGATGGTGGTGGAGACGGTGAGGTGGGGGTGATGGCCGGAGTCTACGGTGGCTAAGGTTGTGGAGATGAGCGGAGGGGGAGTCGGGTGGAAGGGTGTTGGGGGTTGGTGATGATGGTGCTGTTGATGTTGGTGTTGTTGATGGTGGTCGTGACGATAATGTCGGTAGTGATGATGATGACTGTGGCGATGGAGATGGTGATGATGGTGGCAGGGGAGATGGTGTTGACGGTGGCCGTGGAGGTGGTTGCCTGTGGTGGCGGTGCGGTGACTGGGGATGAAGGGGAGTCGGGTTGAAGGTGCGGGTGATGGTGATGGTGATGAGGTGAATGGAGGAGGAGGAGGAGAGTGGCTGAGGTCATGGTGGTTGAGGGTGGCAGTCGGTGATGTGGCGACGGGTTGGCCGTGGGGATTGTCGAAGTCGAGTGGTAGGTGGTGGAGGAAGGTGGTCGGACAGAGGGCCACTGTAAGAGGTAGTCGGGGAAGAAAGGGGAGGTGAGGTTTCTTTTAGGGTTTTCGGGTGATGGATGTGTTATGGGTTTTTTGGAGAGAGAGAGTAGGTGTATATAAAGAAGAGAGAGAGAGGGGGGCTCTCCTTAGGATTAGGGCCGGCTGTGGGTATTTATTTTTAGGGATTAGGAAAGCCTCTACATGATGAAGAAGTGGCTAGGATGATGGGGTTTGAAATAGAGGGTGGAGATGTAAGTAGATAAAGTTGTATGAAGTACAACAAATGGAGGAAAATATCTTGGGTGGACCGATCAAAGAGGAGGAGGGAGGGTTTTTTCATGTGTTGGGTCCAATGGGAGGTGGACACCTCATTGCATTTTTACATAAAGGTCCCATAACAATTGGGAAATTGCACAATTAATTGAATTTGGGATTGGATGCGGCAAAATACCATATTTGGTGTGATGTAGTAGGCTCAAATGGTGTGTGGTATTTAGTATGAACCTTGAGGGTGTGAATGGGGGTTTGGGTTGGTGTTGGGTCTAATTTTGGGTTAGATTGGGTCCTTACACCAATTTAATTAAAATTACTATAAGTGATGCTCTTTAATTAATTGGAAATGCATAGGATTAAAATTGGGTGGGACACAAGTGTCATGGACGAAGTAGACTCAGAATAGAATATTGTCATAATTTGGGTTGCATAAAACGGGTCGAGGTTGTGTCCCCAATTTCGATTGGAACGGACAAAGATGCAAAGTTGGATTTAATTGCATTTAAAAATGGACGTTTGTAACAAAATATTGTGCGACTAAAATGAAGCACAAGAGGGAGTATTTATAAGTTATACAGGGTCAAAAAGAAAGGTTGGCACATCTAGAAAAAGTGTGTAAAATTTGTTTGAAGGTAAATGCTAGTGTAGGGCTCCAAATATCGAAGCAACGGTAAGGTGCACTAAGTGATACAAATATTGCATAATAAATCTAAAATACTGTGTTCTAATTCTAATTGGTTTTAAACTAACCCTAGTCTCTCTATCTAAGCTAAGTAGACCTAAAATTTGGATGAGGGGGTTTACACAACTGACACCTGTTAGCCGGCAAATTTGGATACTAGTTTCCTACATGATTGTAATATATTCAGACTATAACTGACTCACTATAATGTATACTTTTGATCTTGTATCTGGCTTATCATTTTGTCTTGCCAGATCTCTAAAAATATTATGATGCGGCATTTGGGTTGCCTTACTGCTTATTCTAAAATATTCTATGTTATTGCTACTTGTTTGAATGATTGCAATATATAAATTCTTGACCCTAGGAGACTGGATTGTAGTATGCACCGACATGTCTTTAGACAAACTTAACATATTGTGAGTTGCTTCGGTATTCTGCAAGGTATTGTTGGCTGAGTCTTTGCCCCGCTCTCCAGTATTCTGGATCTGGGGCATGACTGCTTCTGCTAAACCGTTGGCTGCCGGATTATAGGTTATAGAATTGATATTCTAGATTCAATTTTTTGTCATATAAATAGTAGATTGCTTGACTAGCGAACTGTGGTTCATTGTCATGAATGATCCTTCGAGGAACACTGAAAAATAAATGATATGGTATTTACCGTAGCTAATCACGTTGGATGTCTTCACTTTGATGAGTGGTATTGCCTCCGCCCATTTGGAGAAATAATCGGTTATGGCAAGGATGAACCGATGACCTCTGAAAGAAGGTGGGATGACATGACTAATTATTTCTTGTGGAACGGAATAAAAAAAGAAGGTGGGATGACAGGACCAATAGTGTTTGTTCTCATGTTGTGGAGATATTACCTATATGGTGATCGGGTGAATCTTATTACCGATCACAAGAGTTTGAAGTACATATTCACTGAGAAGGACTTGAATATGAGGCAAAGGAAGTGGTTAGAATTTTTTGGTGATTACAATGTAGCACTTCAGTATCATCCAGGCATAGAAAATATGGTAGCAGATGCTATCAGTAGGAGGGGAAGTACATTTATCTTAACAACTCAGAAGCACATTCTAGAAGATCTTTAAGAGATGGTCATTGAGTTAGTATAACCACAAGAGACGGGAGTGTTAGCCAGTCTTTAGATATAGTAACTTTGGCAGAGAGGATCAAGTCAGCTCAGACAGAATATTCCCCGATTCAGAAGCTTAAGATAGAATATGAGTCAGGTTTTAGGAAGGAATTAAGTATTTACGAAGATGGAACACTCAGATTTGGAAACCGTCTTTGTGTGCCAGGTGGAAATATCTGACAGAAAGTGATGACCGAGCACATAGTTCCCAATATTCTATTCATCCGGGAGGCATGAAGATGTACCATGATATCAAGAATTATTTCTTGTGTAACAGAATAAAAAAGAGATATCTTGGTTCGTTTCACGATATCTCGTGTGTCAGCAAGTTAAGGTAAAGCAGCAAAAACCAGCAGGATTGTTACAACCTCTGCCTATTCTAGAGTGGAAGTGGGAACATATTATGATAGACTTTTTGATCGATTTACCTAGATCCCCAACTAGATGTGATATAGTTAGGGTAATAGTAGATCGACTCACAAAATGGTGCACTTTCTTCCCTTTCGAGTAGAACAGTCCACAGAGCAAATAGTAGAGATTTATATGCGGAAGATAGTAAGACAATATGGAGTTTCAACACGTATAGTGTCAGATCGTGATACTCGCTTTACATCTCATTTCTAGAAAAGCTTGCACGAACGCATAGTCACCAAGTTAAGATTCAGTACCGCGTATCACCCCCAGACATATGGGCAATCAGAAAGGACGATCTAGACATTGGAAGATATGTGGTGGACTTGTACCTTAGAATTTGGTGGGTCTTAGGAAGATCATCTGCACATAGTAGAATTCTCATACAACAACAGTTATCAAGCAAGCATATATATAGATCCTTTCTAGGCATTATAAGGAAGAAAGTACAGATCATCCTTGGCAAGGGATGACATTAGTGAACGAAAGATGTTAGGGCCTGAAATAATCACTCAAACAATTAAAGTGGTTAAGCAAATAATGGAGCAACTTCAGGTTGCGCAAGATCGTCATTGTTGTTGGAAAGATCAGCATCGTAGGCCGTTAGAGTTTTCTGTCGGTGACCACGTATTTTTGCAAATTTCTTCCACCTGGTTGTCATTAGGTTCAGGGTTCACGGGAAGCTTAGTCCACGATATGTAGGACCGTTCGATATACTCGAGAGGGTAGGGGATATTTCTTATCATCTTGCCCTTCTGACTTTGCTTCTTAAAAGAATAATGTATTTCATATGTCTCAGTTGCGTAATTATGTCCCAAATCTGAGTCATGTCCTTAATCACTCTAAGTCAGTCGTTGGTACCGACTTAACTTATAAGGAACAACCCACGTCCATTTTGGATCAGAGAGAGAAGGTAATCAAGAATTGGACAAAATTTGATCTCGGTACCCGCACCTATTCGACTCTTAAGGTATATTTCCTTCATATGCCATCCAATCTTTTATTTTGTGATCGACAAGCACTCATGTGAGATAATATTTCTTTGTTTCATTATATGTGTTGGTTGTAACACCTTACATATATGTTTAGATTGCTTGTGGTTAGTTTGTTGCTCGTCACCATATCTTTTGCTAGACTAGAGCTTGAATTCCAAGGATGAAAGTTTTCTAAGGTAGGTAGAGATGTCACTCCCCGTTTCCGATATACCTATTTGGAACGTATTCTTGCTTGCTAACATGGTTGTCAGATTGGTTGCCCACCAGACTATTTTCTGGTAGAGTTGGTTCTTAGTTTAATTTGAGATTAGGACTTGGTCATGACTTGAACCATTGGTTAAGTGAACCCAAATCCTTCCTATATAAACCAAAATACACTCTCTCTCTCTTATTATTTCCTTTCCATTCGGTCGCTTAGGTTTTCTCTTTCCCTCCATAGGCAAGTACACCTTGCATGAAAATGGAGAAACCTTCTATTTTATGAGTCTATTATGTTTGCTATATAATTTTTAATATGTTTAGAACTTGGTATTTTCGGATTTGGTAGAAGGATTAGTGTAGATCTACATTTTTAGTTTAGCACTTTTTATGTATTCTTAAGTTTTCTTGGGTTTTGATCTCTAAAACCTTATTATTTTCGAAAACATATTATTCTATGTTGATAGACATTTGATTTTTGATTACTTTAGAACTTTACTTTATGGGATTTGGACTTCGTTTGAGGTTTCCATGGAAGGAACAAAAGTTGGGTTTTCAGAACTTCCATGGCCGAAACCTGATATTCTAGGACGAAGGAACTCCATGCCGCACGCTTAGCATGTGGCCTGGATTTCTTGCTCCAAAGTCAGCATACAGCCATCTTGTTGGACGTATGACTAAAATCTGCACATGCGCCCCCTATCCAAATGCATGAAACTTGAACGAATAGAATTTTACTAAGTCCAAAAGATTTTATGCAGCCAAGTATGTATGCGGCCAAAAGGAGCATGCGGCCTCGAGCTATGCGTTTCCTCTTTTCTTTGAACGCATGACTTAGCACCGCCTTGGCTCATCTTTTCATGATTTTATCTTGTTCTTCTGACACACTTTATTGTATGTCACATCAGTCACATCCTTCACTTTATGTCATCTTTCTGACTTGTATTTATTGTCCATTATTTTGGCACTTGTCCCGAAGAATGGACCTTGCCCCATTCATGCGGCCTTGACATCCATATGGCAAACGACTGCATGCGGCCTTGACACCCATGCGACCTTGACTTTATGCAGCACCCAGATTGTGAGCTCATTGTTTCATGCACACATTGAACACTATATACAACAATTCTAGCAGGCTTTTTGTAGCCATCCTCAACTATTGAGCAAAGGTTAAAGTCTAGTGATATGAGATAGAAAGCCATATATATTTCCAGTAAGTGTAGTTAGTTCCATCAAATAGAGGAGGTCTATTTATGGATTGGTCTTCACTAATGAATATTGATTTCACAGTTGCCATACGTAATACTCAAAATTAAAGCCTGTAAAAGAGAACTTGATCTGATACCAATTGAAGGCAACTATAGAAGGGGGTGAATATAGTCCGTATCGATAATTTCTAACTAGAAAATTATGAGTATGGCTAAGACAATAAATAGATACTGACTATGCAAGCAAAATAGAAATATGTGGAATATAGAAACTATGATTGCAAGTAAGTAAAGCAATAAGAAGAGTTTAAGAAGAGCAAACACAAACACCGAGATTTTGTTTGAATTGGACCGTGGTCGATGGAAATTATTTAAGTCTCTAGGTCCCAAGTACGACTCGATGTACATCATTTCCTAGACTCAATAAAAAAGAAAATTACAAATTCCAAAATATTTTCCATGTAGTAGCTTGACTTCAAGTGATGTAACAGCGATGCAACGATCTTTAGTTTGTGTGCCGTAATGAGTCATGCCAGATCATAGTTTAGTCGTTTATCAAAATCAGGTTGAGTGAGACCAGTTTAGGCTAATAGTGTTTGTTGCTAAACCTCCTGGATTTAAGGATTTCAAGTTTCTAACTCATATCCTAAAGTTACAAAAGGCTCTATATGGACTCAAATAAGCCCCACGAGCTTGGTATAAATGCCTTAGCTCCTTTCTGCTTAAGAACGAATTTTTAAAAGGAAAAGTTGATACAACTCAGTTTATAAAATCTACTGATGATTCTCTTTTATTAGTGCAAATATACGTAGATGATATCATTTTTTGATCTACTAATGAGATGCTATATAACGAGTTTGCTAAGTGTATGCAGAATAAATTTGAGATGAGCATGATGGGGGAACTCATCTTCTTCCTAGGATTGCAAATCAAACAAAATACAAAGGGAATTTTTATTAATCAAGCTAAGTACACGAATGATTTGCTCAAGAAATTTGATATGCATAATGCAAAACCTATCGAAACTCCAATGGCAATATCAACAAAGATTAACCTTGATGAAAGTATTAAACTTACAATCATACATAAGTATGAAGGCATGATTGGTTGTTATTTTTATCTAACTGTTAGTCACCCAGATATTATGTTTTCTGTATTTCTTTGTGCTAGATATCAGGCTAAGCCTAAGAAATCATATTTGTGCATAATTAAGTGTATCCTCTGATACATTAAAGGAACTTTAACAACAGGCTTATGGTATCCCAGAACTACATCCTTTGACCTTATTGGTTATTCGGATGCTAATTTTGTTGGATGCAAGGTCAATCGAAAAAGTACCAGTGCCACTTATCATTTCCTAGGAAAGTCTCTTGTCTTCTATTTTAGCAAGAAGCAAAACTCTGTCGCATTATCAACAACTAAGGCTGGGTATATCATCGCAGGAAGTTGTTGTGCATAAATGTTGTAGATGAAGCAAACCTTAGAAGACTTTAGTCTATACTATAAGAACATTCACATATATTGTGATAACACTAGCACTATTAATCTTACTAAAAATCTTATATGTCATTCATACACTAAACAAATAGAGATAAGACATCATTTTCTATGGGATCATCAACAACATGGAGATATATATTTATACATTGTTGACACAGAACATCAATTAGCAGACATCTTTACAAAACCTTTAGCTGAAGATCGATTCAACTTTATCCATCGAGAATTAGGACTTCTAGATTCTGATACAATAAAAGAATATAAGTTGCTTTAAATTCTTATTCGATCTAAGTTCTTTAAAGTTTTGATAATTACTGATACAAGCCGAAATAACCCTTCTGTCAACAACGTGTAAACAATCTTAAGCGATACGGTACTTTAGTGTCTTTGGACCACCGCTAAATGTGATTCGACCCCTTCAGCTACTCCAAGTTAATATGAACTTTACA
Organism: Iris macrosiphon; assembly: GCA_036927795.1. Taxonomy (NCBI): domain Eukaryota; kingdom Viridiplantae; phylum Streptophyta; class Magnoliopsida; order Asparagales; family Iridaceae; genus Iris; species Iris macrosiphon. The sequence goes on from JAYESA010000009.1 coordinate 131,840,991, forward strand.
AGAATTTATGAGAATAAATTTCATTTAGCACTTATCTTTCAGATATTATATCAAATCTAGAAATCACAATTATCGATTAAAGCTGACACTGGAATTCTGGTTTAATAGGAACCGAATTCGGACCAAACTCAGTTTATGACCGAACTCGGCCCGTTATTTTCAAGAATATTGATATCTGGTTGGCCACACTTCTAAATTATGTTTTTTTGATTGCTATATATAATCCTTTTCGTGATCTACCTATATACCCACAAAAATTACCATATTTTTTATTAGAAACCCTAATTTTCTCCAAACCATAGGTGGTGAACCTCCCTTCTCAAGGATCTTCAATCTCTCAATCCTTGTTTTGAGGTATAATGTAAATTTTCTTATATCCATGGATCCTAAAATAAAGTTAGGTGAAATCTTATTTTCCTATGTTCCTTTATTTTGTCCTAATATGCCAAATATTAGAGAATTTGATGGTTTTCTTTTCAAAAATCTAGAAAACTCCAATGCATGGTTTAGTGATTTCTCTAAACGTGATATCTGCTCTGGCAAACCTATTAATTTCAAACATTATCATGACTCTATTTTAATTTGAAGAACTTGTTGCTACTCGTTATCATGTTTATCTAAATATTGTTCGTATGTTTTATTGTAACTTAACATATGACAACGATATCACTTCTTCAAGAGTATACAGTATCAATATTGAATTTGATGCTAATGACTTGGGTGAATCCTATGTATACCTACTGAAGGTAAACCCTTAGTTAACATAACTCAAGTTTAATTTAAAATTGACATGACTTTGGACACTTTCAAAAAATTACTTTGTGCCCCACATATTTGTCCACCTGAAAGATTCTATGCTAGATATCTGAATAACTATTTCTTTGAACTATATCGCATTATAATTTGAAATTTTCTACCTAAGAAAACTTATACTGATAAAGTTTTTTACTTAGAAATATATGCTTTATATCATCTGCATTTCTCTATTCCATTCAATCTTCCACAAACTATAATCTCTCAAATGGTTCAATGTCACAAGAAATGGCGTCCATTACTTTATGCCATGTACTTGCCAACTATTTTTACTTACTTTGACATTTATCTTTACACATGTCAGTATCTGGATGAACAACTTTATCATAATCGAGTTTGTAGGATTGAAGACCTTAATTCTTTTACTTGATAACTCTTCCTCCAACTCAAACACACAGACTGATCAATCACCTCCAACTGCAACTAAACTACCTGCTACCTTGGAATCCATCCTAGTTTTGTTCTATGAATGCTTTAAACTAGAAGATGATCGCTATCATTTTCTAAATGATAGACATCATGCTTTTGATCACCGTCAGAAACTTCAGACTCAGGCTATTGGTAACACCCTGATAGACATTTAGTATGGACTTTCTCAGCACCTTGTCGGACCATTTCCAATGCCTATAGATCCTAATCGACCAGGATATCGCATCGAAAATCCATATATATATAAAGATACTTAGATCCAGCATATGCTTTTTATGACCCCAATAGATCCGCTGAACTAGATAACAAAGAGGATAACCACTAAATGTTATAGTGAATTTGGAAACTAAAAGCTCAAGTTTTGATTGCACTTGTTTGCGAGAAAAATTTTATACGAAAATTTTGTGTTACAAACTGTTAAAAAGAAAGAAAAGTACAAAAAAGATCCTAAACAGGAATCTACGTACAATTAATTCTGAAAAAGTATAGCTGTAGAAATCTGATCTGCGGATGATCACTTTACTCCTTGGACCACTCAACGATGAAGAAATGCACACCACGATGGTGAACTACACACAAAGACGAAGAAATATAGGGAATGCTGCGAACAACTTGGAGAGTTACAATAAGAAAGCTCTGGCATAATGGCACAAGAAGCTTCTATTTCTCTCCCTCTACTATTGAATTTCAAAGACTTAAAAATTCTAGCCCCTTTATCTCTATTTGTCTACAAGTGCTCCTCTCTATATGTATTCCGAAGGTAGCCGCTGCCTGTCTCCTTGTGTTTGTTGTACAGAACCTATATTTATAGAGTTTTGGAGCGATTACAAGAGTGTACATGCACTATGGATAGTCAACATTGTTTTACCATTATGCGTGCACTTTTGGTGGATTTACACCCCACGATCAGAAAGAGTGGTGGCACAACTTGCTGCCTTCTTGACATGTAGCTTCATATACGAGGAAAGCATAGGTCGTGGGGTACAATTATTTGTACACCTTTCACGAGAAGTAAGACATATAAGATATGCATTCATAACTGTTCACTATTGGTTAGTATAGTATACGCACTTTTGAAGACGTCTGGAGACTGGCACATTTTTAGTAAGAATGGCATTATGGCGCATTTTGAGGGAGTTGACACTGCGGCACACTTTTAAAGATATTAGAACTGTGGTGCACTTTTGAAGAGATTGGCACTGCGGTTAGATCGCTAAACGACAATCTGGGTCTGCGTGCTATAGATCCGCTGTAATGATGACCTTTGACTCTTCAGTTTTTGTATTTGTCAGTTGTTAGTCTGCTGCATTAAATATTGAGAGAGTAAGAAGATCTTTTGTGCGCCATCTTTCTTAACTTTAAAAAAGTGTGCCACTTTTATACTCTCTGAATAGTGCGTCATCTTTTGAAATTAATGCAAAGTGAGCCAAAGTAAAAAAATGTGCGTCATTCTTCTGGAATAAGTAGAAAGAGCGCCATTCTTCTACTTGTTGGGTTTATTTCTAGAAAAATATTCCATCTATCTGAGACGCACTTTTTATACTTCTATAAGACCCCCATCAAAGTTTTTTAATTTGTTCAGATAAAATCAAAATTACTTTGAATTATAAGCATAAAAGTTGTTGAGATGTTTTATGCGCGCACTCTGGACAAAATCCTAACGAATTTGCTGACTTGGCTGTAGGCATAATTTGCTGCATGAATCCCGAAGAGTCTTAGCATCTGAAGAGTTTTTCCCTAAATCTATAAATAGATGAGTTATGGAGAGAGAGAACTTTTTCACTACTCTCAAATCTCTTCGTCTCCTTCTTCCTCAAGAAAACCCTAGTTTTCTTCTTCCTTCGAAGCTTTTAGCAAAGGCCCCCAAGAAAACTCAGGCGACTAAGAAAGGTTGCAAGGGAAAGGGATTGTCCTCCTCTTCTCGAGCAACAACGACGAGGTCGACGGTGGATCAGCCCGCTAGAGAATGGCTCAATATGCCATCATCGAGGGTCATATCAAGAGATATAGCACATTCACTTCTGATAGACATGACGGCGGTCTTCTTCTTCCCTTTTTTCTTTCTTTTTTTCTTTTACATGTATAATATAAACTTTTAACAATGGAAGAATGATGAAAGAAAGAAAAAGAATGAAGACTTAGAACACAGAGACACGTGTATACGTGCACTTTTCTCTCATAAGAGAAAAAATAGTCACTTTGGCTCATTTTTTCTCGTTCAGAGAGAAAACAGTCATCTTGGTGCATTTTCTCTCGTTCAGAGTGAAAGCAACCATTTTGGCAAACTTTCCCTCGTTCAGAGTGGAAACAACCATTTTGGCACACTTTCTTAATTATTGGCGAATCGATGCACTTTTTTCGTTATTGACGAGTCGGTACACTTTTCCCATTATTGGCGAGTCGGCGCACTTCTTCCATTATTGACGACTCAGCACACTTTTCCCATAATTGGCGAGTCGGTGCAGTTTTTATCTGTTTTGATAGATTGGCGCATTCTTCGTTTGTTTGGATAGATTAGTGCATAAAATGTGCTTATCTCCTGGATTATTCATAAAATGCGCATAGTTCCTAAAAATTTAGAAAAAATTCACCTCCTTTAGAATCTTAAACGACTCATAATAGGGTTACTTTAACGTACTCCTCTTCATAAGATTTGTTGACTCCTTGTTAGTGGCTTTTGCAGTTGACTGGATATAGATCCTCTGGCTGAACTGATGGGATCTACTGCAGGGCTTTCGTATACCAATTATTTAGAAGACTTATCATACACTGAGTTTCCTCAATATGATAAGAGGATGTCCAGCACAGGTCAATTATTGATGAATGGACAAGGGGGACGAATGTTGAGATCTTTGATAAATGGCGAACCTCTCACTTCCTTTGCGAATGAGACATACTCTAAGCCGACTTTCTTGTTTAGTGATGCCATTCATCAATCTTCTCAGCCTAAGAATAAAAAGGAGAAGTGGTTGTTTATTATTTATGGTAAGTTCATGTATCTCCCCGATATGACAAGAAGTTTTCTACTGTCTGCCTTCTTCCACGCTACTTATCCCCGGAAGATAGAGTGGGATTTGACTCTGATTACTAATGGAGCTAATCCGGGGAAGATCAGCTACAAACATGGTCATTTCTTCAGTTCCGATGATAGACATTTAGTCCAAATGCGAGGACTTTACCCTAGGAACATACCAAGTAAAGATTCTTCGTTGATTCAACCTATCTAGTCTCCTTTGTTTGCCAATATTTACACTAATGCTGAAAGACTTATCCTTATAAGAACGTTCGACTACCAGGATGGTTAACAAATAAAAATATCTATTGGTATCGAGCAACGACATGGATATTGGATGAATATACCGATAACCTCATATCTTTTGGTTTATACAATACCTTGTTAGCTACTTGCTATGGCATTGCGTCTAATGCCAATATGTTCTTGGCTTTGCTAGAGCGATATAACTCTAGTACATAAACTATTTTCACTCCTTGTGGCGAGTTGGGGTTCGTCTTACATGAGATGAAGCACGTATCTGCACTGTCATGCCCCAGTCCCAAAAATACGTAGTACTAGGACACGTAAGCATGCCAGCCGCATGGAGAGGGCAACTCCAATATATGGAAACCATAACCCATACGTACACTGTAATATGAATATCAAATCCACAAGTGGTATAAAATGTATCACAAGTCACAGGGTACAATATAAATTTCATCCACAGAAAATCAATATAAATAAATAACCAACATCTATATAACTAGATCTCAATAAGAAGAATCTAAAGATGGTAGTTGGATGGAAACAAATCCACTACCAACTCGAATGGAAAAGTACAACACAATGAACACAATATAAGAATGCCAGTTAACAATCACGGGCTCGAAGAGAAGACATCCTCGAAACATATGTAACCATCCGAATCTGCGCTCCTGCAAATACTCAAGAAAAGATACGCCTGGAAAGGGACCAGGTCCTCAGAGGGACGTAATAAGCAAGCCAATTTGAATACAGTAAACATGCATAATAGGTAGAAAATATATAAGTACGCTATACAAGACAATCTATATGAATGCAAATGAGGACAACTTTTCGATGTATGGGCAAGGGTAGGCTACTCGATCTACCTCACAACTCACACACCCGTCAATGGACATCAGAAATCGACATACCGCGGGGGTAGTAACCAGCGAAACTCCAGAAATCGACATAACGTGGGGGTAGTGACCCGCGCGACACACGCCCGTAGTGCGAGCTATATACTATGGTTTACCAGAGTGGTTAAAAGCCCATACGCCTAATGAATGTCCTCTATGATACTAAGTGTCAAGTGTGTGTCAACATATCTAATATATAGTAATGACTGAAAGGAACTACACATGCAATAAATAAATAGAAATGCAATAAATATACAGAAATATACTAAGCATGCAAAATACTGTAAGCAATTTGGCAAGATATCTTGCCTGGTAAGAAAGCTGTAAGGTGTACTGTCCAGAAGTCAAGCACACAGGATTAGAAGCTACGGCCTCAGAACAAATATCTCCGGATGCTGAAATAGATATCACCAACATTCCCAGAATAAGCAAAATAGCTAGAAAGCACTTTCCTTTCGTCCAATTTGGACACAGGGGCAAAACGGTAATTTTGGGTCAAAGTGTGGTCCACGTGTGACCCACTTTGCACCAAAAATGTGCCAAGGATAACAGTCTCTAAATGGGATAAATTATAGGTCAAACAAACTCTAGATGTCAATACGAACCCAACGGTATGTCCAAATGTGGATTCCGATGGGCCGAACATAATTTCGTCCAAAAAGTCAACCGTAGGGCCCGCCAATTGGCGACTTGGTCAACTGTCTCAGAATTGTGTGAAAATTGGGTCACAGGACCAGCGTATTATCACGAGTCCAGTGGCGCAAGTTTCGTCGTACTCTGATGAGAGTACACAAAATGAGCGCAACTTTTGCAAAAGTTGCAATACGGGGTTTGTCCGCGGATACGGGCTGATTTCGGCGTGCACACGCGTCTGAATCAGTTTTTGCGAACTCTTACATGTTCGGGTACACTGTGCGCACCGTTTGGTATACTTGGTACACGGCAGGGCGGTCCCGTTTGGCGGGGCACGCTCGGTTTCACAACTTTTGGAAATCTGAGAAAAGTGTGTTTACGGGGTTTTTCAATAAATTTAATTCTACCTACAGCAGTTAATAATCTAGGGTTATTTAACAAAAATTAAACTAGGTTTTCCAAAAAGAATCATCGCATTCGGATCTTTGGGGTGGGAGATACGAATCCGGGAACATAGGTGATAACCGCAGTTTTCTGCGATCCCAGAAAGTGGTCTTTTTTCGCCAATTTTGGTATTGTTTTTGCCTATGGTTATGCGTTGTTCAAGGTCTACTATCACACAGATATGAAAGAGGGTTAAGGGGTGAGCATACCGGTGAAGACGGGGTGGCGATCGTCGGGATTGGTTTGGACGGCCTGGCGGGGTTCTCCGGCTACGGTGACGGCGCTATCTAGGTCTAGATGGGAAGAGGAAGAGTTTAGATGATCTAGGGTTAGGGTTTTATTGAAATATATGAAGATATATATATGTATATATGAGAGGAAGAGGGTAGTACACGTTCGCGAGTTCACAGTTGTGTACTCGGGCTCACATTTGCTACCAGGGTTGTGTACGCGGGTTCACGTGTGCTTGTTGTGCTTAATAGCAAAAAGGTTGGCTGGGCTCACATTTGCTACCAGGGGGGCGGCTGCTATAGGCTTATGCGGGTTGGTAGTAGCATAGGAATTGATTGGATAGTAGTTAGTAATGGTTTGTTCTTTTCTTTTCTTTTTCTAATCTTTTTCATTTATAATTCTTTTAATATATATGTATATTTATATATATATATATATATATATATATATATATATATATATATACTCATAGAAAAAAATTCTAGAATTACACTAATACATACCATTAAGCTAGCAACTGCTCAAGGGGTCTCCTACATGAAATAAATTCGAAAAAATTTCTAATGGCTCCATAAATCCCCTAAGTGCACCAACACCTAAAATAAAAATTAATAAAAATATATTTCTCCAAATTAGCCACTAATTACTACAATTAAATTAATAATTAATAAAAAAAGGTAAATACAGTTTTTTTAGGATTAGGGGTTTTACATTCTACCCAACTTATAAAAATTTCTCCTCGAAATTAAAACTAAGTTACGACAGAATGTCAAGGGTGGTATAAGATTTGCATTGTCTAAAATGCAAGGTTAGGTTTAAAGGAGTGGACGATGTTGCCCGACCAAAATGTAGCACAAGGGAGCTTACTTATAAGTTGCACAAAGGTCAGAATGGAAGATGGGCATGTCTAGGATAAGGTTATAGAATTTGTAGGAAGGCAGTGGCTAGTGTAGTGCTCCAATTATCGAAGCACAGTAAGGTACGCTAAGTGATTATTGCAAAATTAAATAAAAATACCGTGTTCTATCTCTAACTGGACTCAATCTAGCCTTAGTCTTACTATCTCCGCCAAGTAGGTCTAATTTTGGGTGAGGGTTTCATAATCTACCCAACTTAAAATTTACCCATCTATCACCTAAGGCTGTATATCTAGGAAAAATATTCCTCAAATTATTTAACCACGTTATTCAATCCTCAAAGTTTTAACACCAAACATATCACCTATGATATGCACTTAATCAATTATAAAAGAGAGTCACTAAGTCATATGATTAGTCTTATGGGGTATATCTAGTACTATCAGTGTGTCAACTTATACCAGCACGAGATTTCGTCTTTCAAAATAAGGGAAGACGGAGAGCAATAATAAAGAATTCAAGGTGAAGGTGATAGAATACAAGTACGAGGTTCAAAGAGATTAAAGAATTCGAAAAGAGAGTTGTCAGGGCGGTTGTGGATTAAAATCCTATTTTGGTAATTTCCTATTTATATGCTCGTATCCGTACAGTTATGTAACCGATACGATATATCAGACATGTCTAGGGGCAAGTATATTCATCTACTACCATATATCTCAATCCACGTAAAGTAGTCATGCGAAGAGCAAACCAAGCGTACTAAAGTTAGCTAGACCTTAATACACTGATTCTGATTAGGCAATTGTATCATTGTGTGCACCCAATAATACATATGTCATGAGCAAGCTTGATAAAAGAATAAGCTTGCAAAAACTAGGCTATAATAGCAGCATAAGTCAAGGTAGTATAGAAAATATAAGTACGCTAGATTATGATGAGAGAAGTTATAAAATAATTCAAGTTCACAAAAAGATAAGACTCTATAATCTCTACAGCTGTCATACTAAATCCTTGTCTAAGTCGATAGTCGACCAAATAGGGGTATGGGCTTCTAAGCTCTACAGTCTGATGAAATATTATCTTCTTATGCTAGCATACAGGTAATGTCATTCGGTTACACTTCAATAATAGGTCAAATGACTATGTGATACTAGGTTGTGAGACATACTATCCAACTTATAACAATTAACTAATATTGTAATTGTCTTAAGGATACCGTAGAAACTCCTATTAAGGTCTACGAGAAGGGGTCTTGGTACTTATTAGGGTATCCTCTTACATTATATAGGTATTGGTCATCTTAAGTCTTAGTCATAGTTCTTATGGAACAAGTGTCCATAGTAAGAATGGAAAGTTACTGGCCTTCAAGGGGGAAGGGGTTATAAATCGTATTGAGGTAGGGTACATGTTACGCAATTTAAAAACTAAGGGATAATCATCATGTCGCAATCTACAAGAATACTTAAAACTATCAAGTTCTAACTACTAAGCACAGGAATTCAAAATTCAAGTTTACAACTATAATCCTAGCAAGCTATATATCCTAACATAGAATAAAATCACTTGGTCTATAATCAGAGAGGTTTCGGTGGCACGAATTTAAAGATGAAGGAAAGAAATTTAGTTATCTCACTAATAGCGAGCGCTAAGGGTTCAGAGGAACAAGTCATAAAACTAAATAGAAAGACTCTAGATAATGGCATGGTTTTCTAAGGTAAGATGCTATGCTAATCTCTGCGTTTGAGGTATGATCAAAAAAATATTCTATGCATTACTCTTGGCTTTCTATGGTACTGTCTGCTACTATTAAGACAAAAGCTAAATTTATAGTTCTCTACTACTATCTCACCACGAAAAGCTGGATTAGTCCTAATACTGAACCTTGGATTTCTATTGGTTCCTTAATACTAGGGTCAAACATTATGGTAAAATCTCTAACTAACTCTAGTAGTGTTTATACTACACTCAAGTCCTCATAATTATCTCAAGGGATAATGGTAAACCAATCTATAGTTAAGGAATGCTAGGGTTCATCAGATCTTCTAAACTTAGTGATGTGTTAATACTCTAGTCGTATTCTTAATAGGAAGGTTACCCTACTTATCATCTAACAACAGGGACTTTTATATTCTAGGAGGGGGCTATACTCAAAGAATTATCAGGGAAGTACAGGAATCAAGTAGGATACAACTATTCAAATAGAATGGACTGGAAGGAGAATAAATCATAGTCAATTGTGGATGAGATCCTATACTCTATTTGTCACGCCCCTGTCCCAAAAATATATAGAACCGGGCCATGTGGCAATAGCCAGCTGACACGTCTCCGAAGATATTCTAATTTAATGGATCCACGAAGAGTGCTACGCTGTCCTAAAATACTAACATGTCCTATATCAGCCAATAACAGGTAATCTAATCTCATCCATAATATAAAGAGCAAGAAACACTAAATAAACTGCTGGTTAAAAAAATACCAGTCCCAAGATATCTTAGTACAACCAGTGATGTCTGGTGGGAACAAACCCACTACTATGACAAAATAAAGTACTGAAAAGCGATATAAAAGAAAAGCCTATAGCATCAGCTGAGTAGGTAATGATGCCCTCCAACTAGGCTAAAGGCCTACCAACTGATCACGAAAACTCTGACGGTTGCACCTCCAACTCCTCAGCTGTAGCAAATCTCGTCTCCTGTCCGGGGCCGTATGCAGTGGGGTAGTAAGCCTCGTCTAAATCTGGGAAGAAACTAGGTCCTCAGAGGGACGTAACAAGATACAAGAAACAATATGCTATATATGAATACTGAATAAAATAAATACAGTAACGGTGTACTAGCCATCTAAGTGAATGCAATGTGAGTCCAACTCTGATGCGTATGAGTAGGCATAGGCATAGCGTCCATACTCCGAAGAGAACGGCATCTGTACAGTATATCGTCCATATCGCTCCGAAGAACGTGGCATCAGTATAAAGGGAAAGTCATTGGACCCGAGGTTCCTCCGAAACTACGGCTCCAATGTGTGTACCCCATATGCCTCCTAGTTGTCCTCCCCGCCCAATGTAGATATGCAAGTCGACTACTCGACGTGCATACCATGTATCTATGTGCCAAGTCTTTAATCTATATCCTGACTACATACTAACCGTGATGTAGGTGATACGCAACGATAGCTAGTCGAGTGCGCAAACCCGCATCCCAATATGAATATATCTCAATGTCCGTGCAAGGTGTCAGGTCTCAGACAATAACAGAGTATTGTCCAAAGGGTTGAGTCTGCTAAGGCTAAGTCCATATATTTATATATTTACTAACATCGACGTAACCGTCGAATGCACCCGAAACAACTCGAACGCGCACAGTTGTATAAATTACAAGCAACAAGAATACAATACAACAGATGCATATTTAATTTAGACAGTAAATATAGCAAGGTATCTTGCCTGTGTCCTGAAGCTGTGAATGCCAGAAGCCGGTTCCTGCAGTATCTCCTGGCTGATCCAATGGTCCTAACACACAATATAATATAACAATCAATCATCAGACCCTAAGTAATATATATGCTACGTTTCTTTTCAGTACTGATGCAAGGATTACGTCGGTTGAACACAGAGTCGCGGTGCATGTAGCTAAGATGCACACGTGCCCTGTCATCAGTCACCGTGTATTCCATGATAGACAATGCTAAGGTTATACGACCCAGCTAATTATATTTAGTAATTAATGGTCCTTAACCTCCGTATTAAGCGTTTCTTGTTGATATCAAGGTTTATCAATGCTTTACAAGTCTTAATTAACCATTCTACTTAGAAGGATGTTCACTAGCTATTAATTACTAACTGGCTCGTTATTAAGAAATCTGATTTGGCACCTATTCATAAGTTAGGGTTTCCAAGTTACTATTTCATGTCCATGCCAAACACGACAAGACGACACGATGATAAACTATTCACGATACAAGGGAAAGAGGCCAATGAGTATTACCTACGAGGATGAACGTGGGGAGGGGGTTCTGCTCGTCGTCGTACGCACTCGCCAGGGGTCAGCGGAGCTCCTGCGTCGGCGGCAAGTCTCGGCAGCAGCGGCGGCACTCTCAGCAGGCGCGGCAGCGGTGTACGGGGGCAGCGGGTCGGGGGTGTTCGGCTACAGCGGGTCAGGTGTTCGGGAGCAGCGGGTCAGGGTGTTCGGCTGTGTAGGGGCGATGGTTGGCGATATATGGAGGGTGGTGGTCGGCAATATATGGAGGGGGTGGTCGGCAGTATGTGGAGGGGGTGGTCGGCAGTATATGGAGGGTGGTGGTCGTGATGGTTGGTGCAGAGGAGGAGTATTCGGCTAGGGTTAGGGGAGGAGGGTGATATGAAATCTAGGGTTTGAGTGAATAGATGTATATTTATATGGGTGGTGGGGATGATGGGCTAAGCTCGAGGGGTGGGCTTGTCCAGCTTGTTGGGTTAGAATGATCCACTCAAAAGTGCATGTGGGCTGGGTTGGTTCTGCTTGGGGTAAATTGGCTTTAACATTGATTTAAATTTAATAATTCAACTCGGGAATTACTAATGCGTTGGAAACGTAAGGAACTAGGTTTGGGGGGTACACAGGAGTCGTGGCCTACCAATTTTGGTGTAGTCTGATACCCTAATTTGGGTACGTGGGATTTGGATTACGATTTCATCTCAGTAAATAATTAATTAAATCCTATTTTCTTGACGAGGGGGTTTACAATCTACCCTCCTTAGAGCATTTCGTCCTCGAAATTTAAACCTACGCATGGGTAAGCACTAAGGACTAAAGAAAATACTGGAACGTACCTAGTCCTTCGAAAAGGCGGGGATAACGCTGACGAATATCTTCCTCGCGTTCCCAGGTCGACTCGCCTGGTGCATGATGCCTCCATGCAACACGAACTAAGGGAATGGTCTGCCCTCGTAATACCTTCTCCCTTCTGTCTAGAATCTCCACAGGCTCCTCTTCGTATGATAGGCTCGGCCCGACTGTGATCTCTGAATGGTCAAGCACGTGACTAGGATCCGATATGTACCTTCTCAATTGAGATACATGAAAGACATCGTGGACTCCTTCCAAGGTCTGCGGTAACGCTAATCTGTAAGCAACCTCTCCGACGCGGACTAATATGTCGAATGGTCCGATGTACCTCGTACTCAGCTTCCCTCTGCCTCCGAATCTGATAGTCCCTCGAGTGGGTGAGATCTTTAAGAATACGTGATCTCCAACCTGAAACTCTAAGGGTCGGCGATGTGCATTCGCCCAATGCTTCTGTCAGTCTTGTGCTGCTCGAAGGTGTCCTTGGATCTTCTTTACCTTTTCTACCGTCGGAACAACCAACTCTGGTCCGAGAATCTGTCGTTCGCCTATATCACTCCAGCATATGGGAGAACGACATTTCCTTCCATACAACGGTTCATAGGGAGCTATCTGAATAATAGCTTGATAGCTGTTGTTGTAAAAAAACTCGACCAAATGTAAGTGGTCCTCCCATGATCCTCGAAGTCCAGCATGCACGCTCTTAACATGTCTTTAAGTGTCTGAATGGTGCGCTCCGACTAGCCATCTGTTTGTGGGTGATACGCTGTGCTAAACTTCAGGCGAGTACCAAGGCTCTCTTGCATACTCCGCCAAAATTAAGATGTAAATCTCTTATCCCTGTCTGACACAATGCTAACTGGCACTCCATGTAGGCGCACAATCTCTCTCATTTATATATCCGCTAAAGCCTCCGTCGATTGCCCAACCCTAAAGGGTAAAAAGTGCGCGGACTTGGTGAGTCTATCCACGATTACCCATACGGCATTGCGCCCACTAGGACTCCTCGGGAAGCCCGTGACAAAGTCCATGGTGATATCCTCCCATTTCTACTCTGGTATAGGAAGTGGTTGAAGCAATCTGGCAGATCTCTGGTGCTCAGCCTTGACTTGCTGACATACCAGGCACTTGGCCACAAAGCGTGCTATCTATCTCTTTATTCCGTACCACCAGTAGTACTGTCTTAGATCTCTTTACATCTTCGTGCCTCCTGGGTGAATGGAGTAGGTGGAACTGTGTGCTTCTGACATCAACTCCTGTCGAAGTTCTTTATTTGGAACATAGAGACGATCTTCGTATCTCAGTGTTTCGTCTTCATATATCCGTAGTCCTGTCTGTAATCCAGCCTCGGTCCTCTGTCTGAGCCTCTAAAATCTGGCATCTGTCGGCAAAGCAGTCTTGATTCTCTCTACCAGTGTCGATTACAATTGGAAACTCGACAACTGTCCGTCTACTCCAGATATAACAATCTCTATACCCATCTGCTCTAGATCTCTCAACAGGTGTTGTTGGGTAGTCAAGAAGAATGCCATAGGTCTTCTGCTTAATACGTCTGCTACTACGTTAGCTTTCCCTGGGTGGTACTGTAGCTATATTTCGAAGTCTGTCATCACCTCGAGCCAACGTCTCTGTCTCTAATTTAGATCCTTCTGACTGTAGACATATTTCAGGCTTTTATGATCAGTAAATATCTCCACTCTTTCTTCATATAGGTAATGCCTCTAAAGTTTTAACGCAAAAATTACCGCTGCAAGCTCCAAGTCGTGGGTGGGATAGTTTTTCTCATGTGTCCTCAACTGTCTAGAAGCATAAGCTACAACCTTTCCATGCTGCATCAAGATGCATCCTAATCCTTTCCCAGATGCATCGCTGTAGATTACGAATCCTCCGGGTCCAGAAGGTATGGTCAAGATGGGTGTTGTAGTCAAGCGTTTCTTCAGCTCATCGAATGCCTTCTGACATTTCTCTGTCCAAGTGAACTCCTGATCCTTACGGGTCAGGCGGGTTATTGGCTCTGCAATCTTCGCGAAGTTCTCTACGAACCTCTGGTAATATCCGGCAAGTCCTAGGAAACTCCTTACCTCTGAGATATTGGTAGGGGTTGGCCATGTCTCTACGGATGAAATCTTCATCGGATCTACTGAGATACCATCTCCTGAGATGACGTATCCAAGGAAGGCGACATGATCTAGGAGAAACTCGCACTTGCTAAGCTTGGCATAAAGTCTCTCTCTTCTCAGCGTCTCTAACACTAGTCTCAAGTGCTTCTCGTGCTCTTCGTGGCTCTTCGAATACACCAAAATGTCATCGATGAAGACTACCACGAACTGGTCTAAGTATTGATGGAATACTCTGTTCATCAAGTTTATAAATACAGCTGGCGCATTTGTCAGTCCAAAAGGCATCACTAAGAACTCGTAGTGACCATAACGAGTCCTGAATACTGTCTTTTGAATGTCTTCTCTTCGCACCTTCACTTGATGATAACCCGATCTCAAGTCGATCTTTGTGAACACCACTGCTCCGGTCAACTGGTCGAATAAATTGTCAATCCGCGGCAGGAGGTACTTGTTCTTGATAGTCAAAGCATTAAGGGCTCTGTAATCAATACACATACGTACTGTTCTGTCCTTCTTAGGCACAAACAATACTGGTGCTCCCCATGGTGATGTACTAGGACGGATAAATCCCTTGCTCTGCAACTCCTCTAATTGTAGCTTCAGCTCGTCTAACTCCTTCTTCGCCAATCGGTACACATTAGAAGATACCGGTGCTGCTCCTGGTACTAGCTCAATGGTAAACTCTACGTCTCTATCGGGTGGTAAGCCTGGCAATTCTTCGGGGAAAACATCCTCGAACTCTGCAACTATAGGTGGGTGTATAATCTCCATAGTCATACAAGTTCCCACTGTCTGTCCTACTCCTTGTTCGATGGTCCCTCGTATGTACTCAAACTCCGGTTGATCTGGTGGTCTAAAAGTGACGCTACCCTTCCGGCAGTCCAGTACGGCATTATACTGACTTAACCAGTCCATGCCTAATACAACATCAAAGTACGGCATAGGCAATACCAGGAATCGCGCTCTCATCTCTCTACCACATACGACTACCGAGCACGTTTTAATAGTGCTGGTAACCGGCACGATACCTCCTCCGGTAAGAATCTTCCAACTCTTAGGTAAGGGGGAAGTCGCTACTCTATGCATTGCTACAAATCTACTAGATATAAATGACAAAGTAGCCCCAGAATCAAACAATACTGTTGCAGGTAAGGATGTGACTAAAATGGTACCTGTGATTGCTTCTCCTTCTGTTTCCTCCTTAGCGGCTGCTAATGCAAAGGCCTGTCCCTGTCTCTGTCCTCCTGCCTGCTATCGGGCTCGATCAAACTGTGCCTGTTGTGGGGCCAAGGGTGGTCCCCTCTGGAATCCTCCGGGTGCTGGTGGACATTGTCCTCCTCGTGGGGGTAGTATCCTCGGGGCTGGTGCTGCTGGCCTTTGTCCGGCCTGTGGGGCTGTCTCTCTGCGCTGTGGGCAATCTCTGGTAAGGTGCTGACTGGCTCCATAAATCATGCATATCCCAAGTCTCTTTCGGCAGTCCTTCTCAAAATGACCTCTCTTACCACAGTAGTGGCAAGTCGGAAGTTCCTGGTGTGGATATGGTGCTGCTCTCTGTTGTGTCTGCGCTCCGGGACGTCGGATGGGTCCTCCTGCTCCGGGCTGGACTCTAGCTGGCGTGGTCGTGCTGGAATGTCTAGCTCTTCTGACAATGGCCTCTTGGATCCTCGCCTCTGCAAGAACCTCCTCATAAGAAATCCTCGCCTGTGCGGTGGTATATCTTTGTAGCTCGAAGTTGAGGCCAAAGTGGAATCTCTGAGCCTTCTCTAGATCATTGGGTATCAGGACGGCTCTAAATCTGCTAAGACGGCTAAAATCTGCGTCATATGCGTCAACAGTCATATTCCTCTGTTCTAGATGTAGGAACTGGGAGTACAGGGCATTTCTGACTGTGGCTGAAAAATACTTCGCATTAAAGTATTCCAAGAACTGTTCCCAAGTCTGGTTCTTGCCTACACTGCGCTCGATGGAATCCCACCAGTGATGGGCGTTGCCTTTTAGTTGGGCCCTCACTGCGGTCATCCAAAGGTCTGGATGCAATTGTAAAGCCTCTAATAGCAACTCCGTGTTGGCGATCCAATCGAAGATCTGCTCTGCAGTCTTATTGCCTGAGAAGGTATCTGGTCCCATCTGTCGGAACCATCTAACAGTGCCACCTGTCGGGGCTGGTGGAGGTGCTGGTACTGGTGTCGTGACAGGTGTCCTCTCTAGTACTGCCATCAGGCTCTGTCGCAGTGTCTCTGTCTGCTGCTACTGGGCTTGCATTATTGCCTGGAAGAATTGAAGCATCTGTGGCTGGCCATCTTGCTGCGGCATCTGGGGTGGATAAGGTGGAGGCAGTGGTAGTGGTATCTCTGGTTGTGCAGTAGGCGTCTCCTCAGATGTCGGCCTCTCAGTCTGCGACATCGGTGTAGCTCCTGAAGTCTGGCCCTCACAATGCTGTATGGGAATCGTCTGGAAAGTCTGTCCCTCTGGTTGTAGTATAGGATCTCCCTACGATGTCTCGTGCCAATGTATCAGCGGAGTCTGTAGCGGGGGTTGCCCTTGGGGTACCTCATCTCCTTGTGTGGGGTTATCTGGCATCGTGGCACGGGGTGCTCCTCGTCCACTGCGCAAATTCATGTTGCTGCAAAAGATAGAGCTTCATTAAAAGAGTACGAGAGCAAACAAACAGGATGCAGATATTTAGAAGCAGTATGAAGGAAGTTCAAGGACGAATCAAAAGTGGATGAGACCTAATAATTTTTATCCTATTGCAGGCTCGCTGGGCATGTTACCATACCACAAGCGAAAAAGTTGACCTGTATGGGCCACCACTAAAACCATATCATGCCCCTGTCCCAAAAATATATGGAACCGGGCCACGTGGCAATAGCCAGCTGACACGTCTCCGAAGATATCCCAATTTAATGGATCCACAAAGAGTGCTACGCTATCCTAAAATACGAACATGTCCAATATCAGCCAATAACAGGTAATCTAATCTCATCCACAATATAAAGAGCAAGAAACACTAAATAAACTGCTGGTTAAATAAATACCAGTCCCAAGATATCATAGTACAACCAGTGATGTCTGGTAGGAACAAACCCACTACTATGATGAAATAAAGTACTGAAAAGCGATATAAAAGAAAAGACTAGAGCATCAGCTGAGTATGTAATGATGCCCTCCAACTAGGCTAAAGGCCTACCAACTAATCACGGAAACTCTGACGGTTGCACCTCCAACTCCTCAGCTGTAGCAAATCTTGTCTCCTGTCCGGGGCCGTATGCAGTGGGGTAGTAAGCCTCGTCTAAATCTGGGAAGAAACCAGGTCCTCAGATGGACGTAACAAGATACAAGAAACAACATGCTATATACGAATACTGAATAAAATAAATACAGTAAGGGTGTACTAGCCATCTAAGTGAATGCAATGTGAGTCCAACTCTGATGCGTATGAGTAGGCGTAGGCATAGCGTCCATACTCCGAAGAGAACGGCATCTGTACAGTATATCGTCCATATCGCTCCGAAGAATGTGGTATCAGTATAAAGGGAAAGTCATTGGACCCGAGGTTCCTCCGAAACTACGGCTCCAATGTGTGTACCCCATACGCCTCCTAGTTGTCCTTCCCGCCCAATATAGATATGCAAGTCAACTACTCGACGTGCATACCATGTATCTATATGCCAAGTCTCTAATCTATATCCTGACTACATACTAACCGTGATATAGGTGATACGCAATGATAGCTAGTCGAGTGTGCAAACCCGCATCCCAATATGAATATATCTCAGTATCCGTGCAAGGTGTCAGGTCTCAGACAATAATAGAGTATTGTCCAAAGGGTTGAGTCTGCTAAGGCTAAGTCCATATATTTATATATTTACTAACATCGACGTAACCGTCGAATGCACCCGAGACAACTCGGACGCGCACAGTTGTATAAATTACAAGCAACAAGAATACAATACAACAGATGCATATTTAATTTAGACAGTAAATATAGCAAGGTATCTTGCCTGTGTGCTGAAGCTGTGAATGCCATAAGCCGGTTCCTGCAGTATCTCCTGGCTGATCCAATGGTCCTAATATAATATAACAATCAATCATCAGACCCTAAGTAATATATACGCTACGTTGCTTTTCAGTACTGACGCAAGGATCACGTCGGTCGAACACAGAGTCGCGGTGCATGTAGCTAAGATGCACACGTGCCCTGTCATCAGTCACCGTGTATTCCATGATAGACAATGCTAAGGTTATACGACCCAGCTAATTATGTTTAGTAATTAATGGTCCTTAACATCCGTATTAAGCATTTCTTGTTGATATCAAGGTTTATCAATGCTTTACAAGTCTTAATTAACCATTCTACTTAGAAGGATGTTCACTAGCTATTAATTACTAACTGGCTCGTTATTAAGAAATCTGATTTGGCACCTATTCATAAGTTAGGGTTTCCGAGTTACTATTTCATGTCCATGCCAAACACGACAAGACGACACGATGATAAACTATTCACGATACAAGGGAAAGAGGCCAATGAGTATTACCTACGAGGATGAACGTGGAGAGGGGGTTCTACTCGTCGTCGTGCGCACTCGCCAGGGGTCAGCGGAGCTTCTGCGTCGGCGGCAAGTCTCGGCAGCAGCGGTGGCACTCTCAGCAGGCGCGGCAGCGGTGTACGGGGGCAGCGGGTCGGGGGTGTTCGGCTGCAGCGGGTCAGGTGTTCGGGAGCAGCGGGTCAGGGTGTTCGGCTGTGTAGGGGCGATGGTTGGCAATATATGGAGGGTGGTGGTCGGCAATATATGGAGGGGGTGGTCGGCAGTATATGGAGGGGGTGGTCGGCAGTATATGGAGGGTGGTGGTCGTGATGGTTGGTGCAAAGAAGGAGTATTCGGCTAGGGTTAGGAGAGGAGGGTGATATGAAATCTAGGGTTTGAGTGAATAGATGTATATTTATATGGGTGGTGGGGATGATGGGCTAAGCTCGAGGGGTGGGCTTGTCCGGCTTGTTGGGTTAGAATGATCCACTCAAAAGCGCATGTGGGCTGGGTTTGGTTCTGCTTGGGGTAAATTGGCTTTAACATTGATTTAAATTTAATAATTCAACTCGGGAATTACTAATGCGTTGGAAACGTAAGGAACTAGGTTTGGGTGGTACACAGGAGTCGTGGCCTACCAATTTTGGTGTAGTCTGATACCCTAATTTGGGTACGTGGGATTTGGATTATGGTTTTATCTCAGTAAATAATTAATTAAATCCTATTTTCTTGACGAGGGGGTTTACACTATTCCTAGGTGCAGGCTTGCTCAGTACAGTAATGTAATCGAGACAATATGCTCTCGTCCTGCATGGGCCACCACATGCACAGCCCATGGAGGAGGTTTCTTATGAGGAATACGTACCTACCAACGCAGAATTGGTGAATTTAGCATAGACTGAGTTGCGTATAATTAAAGTATATCAGGAGCGATGTGCCACTACTTTGCCTGTAATTATTATTATAACACTGATTTTGGTACTATCTTTATCAGGAAGTGGTTCCAATACCTTTTCAATGATAGAAGCGAGAAGGAATCCACGAAGATTCGATCTCTTTGACCTTTGATCTCTACCAGAGTTGAAGAACTCATGGCAAGTCATAATGTCGAAGATAATTCTTTCGAGGATCGTATAGGAGATTTTAGAGCAGGCACGCAACCTATTGGCTATCTCAGACTTACTCGTACAGAAATTTTGTCTGAAGTTTTGTTGGCCGAATATCTTTCTTTATGGCTCCAAAGATGGGTAGTCCCCGGAAGTTCAGGTTCAGTAGGTAGTCTCCATAGGAATATTTTATTTCCTGTAGTGTATTTGGTCTTCTAGCATCGACTGGCATTGCTACCAGCTAGGGTATGCCATTTGAATGCTGGTTTACAGGAAATTGCTTATAATTTGGCAGTAGATTCTCGACGAGATGAATTCCCTCAAACAGAGCTTCCATTCACCTATCTGATGGGCTGGTTAATTTTGCACAATCAGAGTTTGATGGCTCCCAGCTTAACTCAGGCTGACAGGACAAAATACATGTTCCTTTATAGATATAGCCTTTCTAAGTGGAACTATACTACGCCTTTTTAGACCAGAAGAGCTTTAAATATGGAGAAGTTGGAGCTTTTATCGCGCTATTCCCGATGCGGCAACTGAGCACCATGGTTTAAGTTTTATTAACAAGGGGACTACCATATCTAGGCTGCCACCAGGGGTCTTTTCATGGTTAATATTTATCTGAAACTCTCACTTGGTGTACAAAAATGGCAACGGTTGCACCTTCGAACCGTATCTACCTAGTCGCTTTGCAATACAGTTTGGCTACGAACAATTGCATGTGGTAAATGCTACTCCGTACTTAGCCAGTTCAGGTGGTTTAATTGATGGCGCCCGAGGATAAAGATATTTCATTATGGGTTGCACGGGAGCCACCTTTACTCTTCTTGAACTCAAACCTTCTTTACGCCTTTTGCATTCCTTTGCCCAGTTTTATTGCTCGATAAACCAATTCTATGTGGGTTAGTTTTCGAAAGACGACGGAAGGAGTCAATCCGGAGTCAATAAGACCTTCTCTAGTCAAAGAGGAGGATGACGCGCCCTTGGATGAGATATTGGAAGCCCTTCCACATATAGAACCAGAATCACTTGCCCCTGCCATAGTGGTGTAGAAATCTCGGAAGCATAGGATTACATCCCCTACTGAGGATCGACCTTCTAAAAAGAGGGTTGTTATCGCGAAGCCTGTAAGCCAAAATTGAAGGTTTTTGTTCCTTCAAGCAGGAGTTTGATTGACAGATTGATTAGTTCATCAGAGTGGCCTAGAACGTCCGTCTCTTCTCCAGTCGTGCGAAGAATTAGTACTTTCGTCCACCCCCTACAGGAATAAGTGTCGCTCATGCTGCTGCAACAGTCAATTTTGGAATCCTATCCTTGATGCTGCAATTCAATTTATCATGCCGATTGATCTCATACCTCCTCCTTTGCCAATGGATCCAAAGGATAAACCTACTCCGGGAAGTCCTAATTCCGATGTAGAAATAATTTTACCTTCTCGGGTTGAAGTTAGTGAGCAGGTCGAGTCACTAGCTGACATTGCCGCTATATCCCCCGAAGATATGCCTGGTCAGGATGTTCAAGCTCAACCTTAATCTTCTATAGTTACAACTGGGTTTGAAGATGCTACAAAGCATATTGATACTAAAACTGTAGTTTTATAAGAAACCATGACGTTGAGTGATTATAATTATTTTCTCATTCAAGTTGACTAGTCTGAAATAGAGATTTGGTTGACAGGCCTAAGGAATTCTTAGAGGGGCAGACTCCTGAAGACGAATATGTACCACCTGGTGCTGGTATGTGTCTTTCTATTCTTTCTATACCATAAATTCTTATGTTGCATGCTTCATTGTCACGAATTAATGCAATGATAACTCCGGCTAGCATAGGCTAAGGTGTCACTTCTTTCTTTAGCGTGAAGTGCATATATCTAAATTATAATAAGGTGTTTATTAATTATATTGTTTGCTTGATTTTTTAGGGGATGAGATTGTGGTAGGAGTCTCTCTGGAGAGGGCTGAAGAGGTTGTTGTTTCGTATGCTAGAACAACTTCAGTTATGAAATTACAGTTTTGGCTATGGATATCGCATCAATGCCACTAGTAGATTCAATTGCTCTTGTGGTATAATTGACCAGTACTGCTGAAATGGGTTCTACTATTAGTCGGCGAGAATGAGCGTCGGGTTCTTCATCTTTTTTCCCCAGTGTCGAGGCTAAAATTGTCACGACAACTGCCTTCGTGCACCATGGTCGAGGATTAGCGAAAATTACTGTGACTCCAAGTTCAAGCACTCCTTTTAATGCTTTATTAGAAGCTTATACATCTGATTTATTTGCAACATTGAAGGAGTTGATAAATCTGGTGATCAAGAAGGTTTATCTTTTGGGGATGTGAAGGATGCTATCTTGACCATGATTCAACTTATCAGAAATTTCAAGGATGAAACTAGGGCTGGTGCTCTTGAACAAATCTTGATAGGCCTTGAGTAGCCTATTAATGAGTATTTGCAGCTTAATAGTAGGGACATCTTGACTCTAGTCCAGACTGAATACGAGTCAATTGCTACCAAGTTCATTGAACTTCAGACTACCTTCTAGGAGGATATTGCTGAGAAGACTGTCCGGATAAATGCTTCTATGAAAGAAATGACTTCTTCTCTGTCTCTTCATCATTTTGTCCACGATGAACATAATAATAAGGCGATATAACTCAAGACTCAGATTAAAGAACTGGAAGCCCAGCTTAAGCAAGCGAGGGAGGAGTTAAAGGTGACTATGGAGCGACGTGGGGATGAGCTGGTACATTATGATCTAGCAAGAGAACAGGTTTTGGAGCTTGAGCACAACAAGAATGAGCTTGACCATGCTCAAAGTAAGATGATCGGATCATATGCTTCTATGGCTTCTTTTGCTATAGATGACTCTAGAATGCTTGAAACACGTGGAAGGGCAACATTAAAAAAAATCAACAACTAGCTCAATTGACCCAGTTTCTCCTTGATCTTTATACTTCTTCTGAGTGAGCTCTTTCTTATGCTCTTCCCTGTTTTGTAAGTTTCTTAAAAAAATATTAAAACTTTTAGCTTTAAACAATACTTGTTTGTTGTGGACCCATTAATTATTGCGTATCTACTATTAGATACAAATAATAGGTTTGAGTAAAAATGAGATCAGAGGTAAAGTGGATGTGATATATTTACAAATATGATCCCACCAAATATATCTTCTTAGAGGTATTATGGACATGATAGAATACTCTATGGGAGAATTTGGTAGATTTATCATTCAAGGCATACTCATGCTGAGTACAAATGATAAATTTTATAGGATGCAATACTATCAGAGGTGATATGCATGTGATAACTCACTTGTTTACTCCACCAGAAAAGAGAAAAAAAGAGTAGTTTAGGGGTGAACTATCATCTTTATTTAGGATAATAAACGGAAAAAGATTGATAATGTGGAAAACGAGGTCTTATATGAAAACCCGTCCTTCTTTTATGTTTACAAACAAGATTGTACAATTTAATCCTATACGAGGATGTCTAAGTACAATTTATTTAATCTGGGTAAATATTGCTATAGGTGTCTGATCTACAGTCGATCACTTTAGCCCTTGGACCACACGATGTTGAAGAAGTGCCGTGGAAGACAGAAAGCAGCTTCGCAGGTTGCTAAAGAGGGTGGATGCTCGATGCCAAAGTCGTCGATCCCTTCTCTTTGCCTGAGCTTTGGATTCTCCTCTCATCTCTCTCTTGACCTCCAATTTCTTTGACCGTTGGATCTGATACTGGATTTCTTGATCAATTTTCTGATCAATTTCTTCGACATTTTCCTCTGTTGATAGAGGTCTCTATTTATAGAGTTTTTAGTGACAGTGACCACACAGTCGGCGTAGAAATCGAGTAGTGGAATGTACAGCACCCTTTTACATGATGGTTTAAAATAACCAATACCTGCATATAGATGACCTTTTGAGTGAGCATGTGACGCGCATCCAACTAAGGGATAGAATACGTATATCTGCTGTGAAGATCACGGCGTAGAAACCACGTAGCTAGTTACCCCTTGTGTAGAAGAGGTTGGCGTAGAAGCCAATGACTGTCACCATGGCATAGAAGCCAAAATAGGCATAGAAGCCGAGTAGGCGTAGAAGCCAAGTGGGCATAGAAGCCGAGTGGTCATAGAGGCCGAATAGGCATAGAAGCCGAGTGGTCATAGAGACCGAGTATGTGTAGAAGCCAAGTGGTCATAGAGGCCGGGTAGGCTTTGAAGCCAAGTGGGCATAGAAGCCGAGTGGGCGTAGAAGCCGAGATGATGTGGACATTTTAGCCAGAATTACGGCTCTTAGAGATATAATCAAATCTCTTGCATTAAATGCAGAGATCTGCCCCCATCTTGCGCATTAAATGCAGAGGCCTGTCTTTAAGATTTGCTATCATTCTGCGCATTAAATGCAGATACAAGCCTCAAACTCTGTACAAAGAGTAAATGCTGATGTGGCGGTCTGTTTGCCTTCTGTGCAGCGTAAGAAGCTCACGTCTGCCTGTGTAAAACTGGGCGGCGTATTCTCTTATATGCGTAAGAGTAGTTTACGCAAAGGAGATGTCACTAAACGACAATTCGGTGACATTTAATCAAATCTCCTGCATTAAATGCGGGGATCCGTCTTTATCCCTCTCATTAAATGAGGAGGCATGTTTTGAAGGCCTGCCATCCTTTTGTGCATCAAGTGCAGAGACGTGCCTTTGGCATTTGTCAGTATTCGGCGCTTTAAGTGCAGAGACGTGCCTCGAGAAACTGTCACCGCTCTGCACATTAAATGCAGAGACGTGCTCGAGCCCTGTACGAAGTGCAGCTTTTGACGTGGCAGGCTATTTGTCTTCTGCGGAGCGTAAACAGCTCATATTGGCCTGTGTAAAACTAGGCAGCGTACCCCTTTGTATGTGTAAAAGTGGTTTACACAAAGGAAATAGCAGTAAATGACAGCCTGGGTTGTAGTGTCGCGCCATCATGATACCCGTCGCTTGGGTTGTCGTGCAATACTCTTTGTCAGGAGTCTAGACGTCAGGTTTATTGCATGACCTGACAGGTTTATTTTGAAGAATACGAAGCGTTCATCGCACACTTCAATGCCGCATTGAAAGTGGATGAGTTTTACGCCATATAGGCGATGAAGCACCCTGTTTATACTGAAGCAGTCTGGATATACTACATTACGCGGATGGTCCTTGAGCCTATATTTTTACGCTATGCTCAGCAGAAAAGCTCTGTTGCATATTTGATGGCTCTGAGGTCCTCTGTTTATGCTGCCCTTCATCAACATACTGCGTATGGCTATCCGGCGTATTTTTCATGCTTCTACAAGACCCCCTTCAAAGCTTTTAAATTCCTCGTAATTTGAAACGCTTTGAATGAAGCATGAACCGTTCCTCGTAACTCGAAACGCTCTGAATGGAGCCTGAAACGGTCAAGCCTGACACGTTCTTTCATGGCTGACTTTATGGCAGAGTTATTGGGGATCGGTGATCTCTTTTGCCTATAAAAAGGCTGAGGAATTTTCCTATTCTTCCCACACTTCCTTCACCACACAGAGATGATGGCTGGAGTTCGTCGGGTCGACTTGAGGAAGAAGGAGATCATGCTCTTTCAGCATGTAAGGAGCCGAAAAAGATGGCGTCTTCGAGCAAATATCCTCTGCAACGATGGATCATTGAAGGATATCATAGCCTCCTTTGCTCGGGATAATCAGCAACTTCGTATGGTGGTTCTTCGGGAGAGAAGAAGGGTCGTATTTTGCCATGCCGCTTGCAAGCGGTACCTTCTCTCGTTACCTGCGGACGAGGGTAGCCCAACTAGCTGCTGTCCGGGATTGAGTTGAGTGAAATATCTCAACTCAATCTGTCATGGCACTGGATATAAGAAAGCAGATTTACTCTACTTTTCTTCTGTTGGCGGCTGGGTCTATGCCCAGTTCTGCATCCTCCCGCCGTTTGACCCATATGTTAGTCAGTTTGCGGTTACTGACTGACTGCCGAAGAAGATGGATGAAAGATGCCGCCCATGCAAGAACCTGGCCGAAACATATTCTGGGTGCGATCTTTAAATAAAAATAAGAAACCCTTTGTAGACAGGATTTCCCTCATATGTAACCACGAAAATGGAGAAAAACCCTTGTAGACTGGATTTCCCTCATATGTAATCGTGATTTTAATAAGATCGTCTTCTTCTTCATATAATCATCTTGCCATAATTTGCTGTGAAGTTTGAATATGTATAGCTTCGATACGTCTGATTCTTTACGCTGACTTTGTATAGAAAGAGCGCTAGGTCCTGTCCTGTCTTTTACGCATAACTAAGGATGCATAGAAAGTCGTTTTAGCAGTCGAGTGTTCTAACTGTCCTGCTGTTAGGAACCGCGTAGAATTCTGAACTGTTTTTACTTCTGATAAATAGAATTTTTGTTCAGAACGTCGTCTTCAAGAGTGATTTCTCAAAAATCCCTTGGAACACGGCGAGGAATGGCTGTCAAGAACTGAGTTTCCATTTTGAATTTGCAGACGAAATATTTCGACTAGATTCTGGATGAACTTCGAATCGACCCATGAAGAAGAGTAATTTTCAATGTTGAACTCCGTAAGCTTCAGGTACTTGGGGTATCTTGAGGTCAAGAAGGAGTATCTTCTGTGTGAACTCCTGCGATTGACCGCCTTGAGAATTTGTTCCGATGTACCGTACTGGCCTCCGCATCTTTCAGATGTACGGAAAGTCATAGAGCGTGAAATCATGAGTCTGCAGCCTCTGAGCGTAAACTAAACGCCACCGAGCGTGAAATCGTATACTTGTAGTTCCTGAGCATGAAGTCGTAGGTTTGTAGCCTCTCGAGCATAAAAGCTACCGAGCACAAAGGCATCCGGGCGTAAAACCATAGACTTGTAGCCATTGAACATAAAACTGTAGATTTGTAGCTGTCGAGCGTAGAAAGCTCCTTGGTGTAGAACTGTAGATTTGTAGCCTGTGAAAAGGAAATATTCCGAGTGTGCAGTTGTGGATCTGTTGCCTCTGAGCGTAAACTAAACACCACCAAGCGTGGGACCATAGATTTGTAGCTGCTGAGCGTGAAGTCGTAGGTTTGTAGCCTCTGGAGCATAAAAGAAACCGAGCACAAAGGCATCCGGGCGTAAAACAATAGACTTATAGCCTGTGAGCGTAAAACTGTAGATCTGTAGCTGTCGAGCGTAGAAAGCTCCTTAGCGTAAGAACCACAAATCTGCTTTGCGCGAAAACTTTTTGAATTTTGCTGACCGTCCGTCTTCTCTGAGTAATAGGCTGACGTAGTAACCCAATCATAACCGAATATTAATTAGGGGATTTAGTTCGGGATTCGAGAAGTCCATCCGAACTCTATATATACCCCTAGTTTCTGAGAGAAAAACTTTTTATCCGTCTTCTGCGAAAGAAAGCCTTCGTCTGTTCGAGTTCTTCTTCATTTCTTCTTCGAGATTTCAAAGTTTCCAGTAATGACCCCGAAACAAGTCCTCTCCACTAAGGGAAAGCAGGCTGATTCTTCTTCTCGTTCTTCTGCTCAAGAGAGAGCATCTTCGGTCAGGCAAGGCGAACTTCATTTTGAGCGAAGTATCCCGCCGACGAGCAGTGCACCTGGCATTAAAGATAGAGCACTTGGGAAGAAAAAGATAGACTGAAAATCCTTCGCACACGTTGTACGTGACCGTGCTAGGTCATCTTCTGTGCTGATAGCCTCTTTGAGGAAGATGATGCACAAAGACGTTTCATATTTTACGCCCACATTCCTAATATGTCAGCGCAAAAACTCTATATTTTCGTAGTCTGGCGTGAAAGCTTTGGCTGTCGAAAGTTGGCGTATAAAATTTGAGTGTTTACGCTTCAGGATGAAGATTCTGGCGTAATACCTCAACTTTACGAGTCTGGCATAAAGCACAGACTGTGTACTGCCGGCCTTGAGTTTTACGCTTGAGAAAATGGATTCCAGCGTAATGGTCAAGCTTTTACGGTCTTGGCGTAAAGCACAGACTGTTGATTTTTGGCGTATGTTGCAAGATCTGTAATGTCTAGTTATAGGAACTGGCATATTTTTCTTGCACTCCTGCAGTTAACTTGCATGTGTCTCCGCTAGCTGATGTGATAGGTTCGACCGCCGGAATGCTGTACTCCAACTATCTGGAGGATCTATCACACGTGACATTTCCTATCTCTGGGCCCCAGTATCCCGAAGGAAGGGAAATTTTGATATCGGCTCAGGGCGAGCGAACGCTGCGGAACTTGATCAACAGAGATTCCCTGACATGCATAGACGGAGACCAATACATAAAACCGGCTTTTCTCTTCGGGGACATGATCGACAAGCAGTCCCAGACGAAGCCCAAGAAAGAACTCTGGGTTTTCCCTGCCGGGGGCTTAGTTTTGTATCTGCCCAAGATACCGAGTGACTATCCCATCTTGGTGTTCTTCCATGCCACACATTCCAGGAGGATATCGTGGACGCTGACTCCTGATCTTCACGGCAGGCCGGGGAAGATCTTTCATCTTAAAGGAGCGGACCAGGGGTCGTTTGTCAGCTGCCCTTCCGGCAATGTGACGATGTTTAGGAGGCTGTACCCGGGCAGTATCCCGAGTGAAGACAGCTTAGTGATCCAACCGGTCCAATTATCGACCTTCTGCAATGATTTTATAGGGCACGGGGGAGTATACCCTAAGGTGAACCCTCGGTGTGGTGGGTGGATCGCCCCTACTAACCTTCGATGGGCTCGCTTAGTTGATTGGGCCCTGAAGCATTTTTAGACCGAGTTGGAGAACATTGGTCTGTTTTGCAGCTGTGAGTGCCACCAGCGTTGGGTTACCTCCTAACCCCAACCTGTTTCTGGCAATGATGGAGCGATATATTTCGCTCACAGGGACTTTCGCCACTCCAGTGGGGGAGTTGGGATTGGCCCTCCATGAGATGGCAGAGATCTCGAGACTGCCGATGGGGGATACTCCGAATGAAGAGTATGTTCCTACGAACCAGGAGCTGGGGGATTCAGACCCTCGGGTAGTGGAAGTGTATCAGGAGGTGATGTGCCACTACCTCGCTTGTACCGTTTTTTATGGTGAGCCCTCAGATTTGGCTCACATCAATAAATGGACGTCCTACCTCTTCTTTCATCGGTCCCAGAATGCTAAGCCGGAGAAGGTATTGGAGGGCAAGGATCTGCCTGTGAATCCTTTGAGCGCGCTTAATGCTCAGGTAGTCGACGATCTCATGGTAGACGTTGGGGCTCCGGACTTGATCCTCGATGAAGGGATAGGACAGTATCATATAGGCACTAAGGCCTATAGTTATTTGAGGCGCTGCCGCAGGCCTTTGTCCAGGGAAGCTCAACTGGTTGGCTTCCTCTCCATTTGGCTGCGCGGAGTGGTGGTACCTGGCGTAGCATCTGCGGACCGTATTCACCGCAACACGCTATGGCCTGCAGTGCGTTTGGTGTTTGGGGCAAGACTGGGCTTGCTCCTTGCCATGGTGTGCCTCATTCAAGCTGGCATGAGGGCCATGACAGACGGGCTGCTCGCAGTAGTTCCTAGGGTATAATTACCATACCTGTATCTGATGGGATGGTTAATTCTTCATAACCCCAGGGTTATGTCTCCCGGCTCCGACAGTAGTTCGGGGGCTAGCTTCTTGTTAAACTACAAGAAATCTTTCGGGAATGTGGCCACGGTTCTAGACTGTCGGCGGGTACTGGACTTCAGTCGCAGCTGGAAGCTCTTCTGTACTGTCCCTTCCGTACATCGCAATCAATCGGGGATTAGGCTTAAGGATTCCGGTAGAGAGAAGACCAATCTTTCTCCTGAAGCTTTTAATTGGTTGGTCTACATTAGACCTTCCCATTTACTGTATAGGAGTGAAGACCATTGCTTCTTAGAGCCCTACCTGCCTAGTCGGTTCGCCAGACAGTTTGGGTATGATCAGTTGTACGTGGGCAACGCCGTCACTAGCTTCCGGTCCAGGGGTGGACTCATTGACGGAGCTAGAGGATGGCGATACTTCCTCATGGCCTGCACTGGAGCGATTTTTATCGTGCCAGTTATTACACTCTCCACGGAGCTGCGCATTCTGCACTCGTATGCCCAGTTCTATGTGGCAACGAATACCTTCCATCGCGATTTTGATATGCATGAAAGCTTTAGGGTGCCTTCTGCCAAGTCTGGGGGAAGAGTGGAAGTCCCCTCGATTTCTTCTGACGAGGGTGAGAAGTTCGTCAATCCATATGAGCCTCTGTTAGCGGTATCGAGGGGTGAAGTACCTCTGCCTGCGGGTCCTTTGGTAATCTCCGGGAAGCGAAGGGCTCCTACTCTGAAAGAAACTTCCCCTCACAAGAGGAAGAAGAAGATAGTTAATAATCCTCTCTGAATTCCTGGTATTGAGGCTCCTGGAAGTGAGCCTGCATCTCCCCATGTTGGGGATGATTCTTTGATTGGAGGTTCCTCGCCTTTTAGAGAGGGACCCTTTACAGTTTCGGCTGGTGGTGCCGGAGAATCTCTGCTAGAGGCCGCCGTCGCTGCTACTGCTTTAGGTAGTGGAACGAGGTCGCCTTCGGGGCTGAGTATATCTTTGTGTGGATCGTCATCGGGAGAGACTCCTGCCGTGCCTGTAAGCGCACCTGGCGAGATTCCAGCCGATGAGCCTCGGTTGGAATATGACGAGGACCTGGAAAACTATTTGCCAGCGTCAGTTAGCAGACCCCTTTCTCCAGGTATGACAGCTTGCTTAGCATCGTTAAAAAATGATTTAGCTATACAGGCCGCAGATGCGTCATATATGTCGTCGGCCATGGATAAATGTCTTCTTCACGCCTCTTTTTAGAAAAGTTACCATCATTTCGATACTAACTTCCTTTCTTCCTCTTTTCTGGGGAAGACCTCTTCGGGGAGGGCAGTATAGATGCGCCCTTTAGCTCTGTGTCGGGTCCTAGTGGCGACACGGAGGTGGCTGATTTTGAGGAGGAAATATCTTCGGGTGCCGGCTCGCCTGTCGACGAGATTCTGATATCTCAGGAGGAGGACGAGCCTGTCATTGCGATAATACCTCCTTTGAGTATGCTAGTATCTTCGTCCAGTGTTGGCGCTTCTTCTTTCATCGCACCACCTGTTGAGGCGACAGTCGTGGCAACATCGTCTGCGGTTATTCTCGGAGGATGATTTGCCAATATCGAGGCCACCCCCAGAGTCCAATCAAATCTAGCTGTGCTGATCGAGCAGTACACTGATATCTTCTACACCACTTTGAAAATGTTAATATCGAGGGTGTTGGCAAAGAATTTGAGCTTTGCGTCGCTGAAGAGGTCCTCCCAGTCCGCGATAATGCTGATTAGAGAATTCGACGACACTGGGCTAGCTGAAACGTTGGAGGAGATAGTTAATGGTTTGGAGCAACCCATTAACGAATACTTGCAGCTAGCTCAAGACAATGTTGAAGATCTGGTCCAGGCTAGATACGACTCCATGACTACGCGGCTTGCCAAACAGATGGCAGGCATAAATAAATCCATCCAGACACATCAGTAGGAGATGGATGAAGGAAAAGTCGTCCTGGAGGAGGCCATTGCTCTTCGAATGAAGTGCCAGGCCGAGCACGAAGGGAATGTACCGAGGGTCCTTAGGCTGGAACGAAACTCGCTCAGGCAAAAGATTGGGTGTAGCACAACAGAACTTGGCGCATGCAGATGTTGCTCGTGCTAGTTTTCTTTGGGCTAGAGCCAAACTGTCCCTCCTGAGCAATGATGAGGCATGGCTGGAGCGGGCTCGCTATGATGTCTTGGATTCCAGGACTGAGAGGATGGCCGCACTGGCGCAGCAGCTTCGCGACCTGACTGCTCCCCCAAAATAACGTACTTTTGCTTTTGCTTTTCAATGTACTTTCGCTCCTTTTTGTGAATAATAAAGAGGCTTTCATCTGACTTTGTGGACCCATCATTTCGGAATATAAATGACAGGTTTGGGTGAAAGTGATATCAGAGGTAATATGGACGTGATATACTCTTAGTAAATTTTAGCAGGATATATCTATTTAGAGGTTATATGGACATGGTAGAATACGATCCAACTAGTTTCGTTTTGGAAGTAGTTTTGTCAGAATAAGGTTTTCGCCATATTCCACTTTAGCAGAAGAGGTTAAGCATAGTTCCTTTTCAGGAATTTGCCATAGATATGAGCCATTAACAAGTCTCCATTAGGCTGGGCAAACCTGTAAGCACCGTTTGAGAACGTCGTCTCGATCACATAAGGGCCTTCCCATTTGGGCTGGAATTTGTCCTTACTTCTGTGAGTAAGGATCATCGGCCTTCTTACGGCTAAAACTAGTTCGCCGACTTGAACACCCTTTCCTTCACTTTTTGATTAAAAGCCCTGGAAATGCGTGCTTGGTAGAACGCAATGCGCTGTTGAGCTTGGAGGCATTTCTCGTCTAATCCTTCTAGCTCTTAAAGCCTTAACAGGTCATTCTTTTCTTGAGTCAACCCATTAGCCACGACTATCCTGAGTAACAGAATTTGGATCTCGATCGGGAGAACTGCTTCACTCCCATAAACTAATGAGAATGGGGTGCAACCTGTCGGTGCCCGTAGCATTGTGCGGTATGCCCAGAGACATTCTCCCAGCTTTTCATTCCAATCCCTTTTGTTCGAAGAGACGAACTTCTTCAAGAGCTTGATAACGGTTTTGCTGAAAGCTTCCGCCAAACCATTAGCAGCAGGATTATATGCCGTAGAGGTGATATTCTGTATCTAATTTTTATCGCAAAATTGATGAAACGCTTGGCTGATAAATTGAGGCCCATTGTCATGGATTATCCTTCGGGGTATCCCGAAGTGGTAAATGACGTGATGCTTGATGAAGATGATCACATTAGATGCCTTCACTTCAGCAAGAGGGATCGCCTCTGCCCATTTGGAGAAGTAATCCATGATGGCCAGTATAAACCGGTGACCTCTGGAAGAAGACGGGTGAATATGACCAATGATATCCATACCCCATGCTTCGAAAGGCCAGGACGCAACCATAGGATGTAGATATTCAGGAGGTTGATGGATAAAGTCTGCATGGACCTGACAGGCTCTGCATTATCTTGCATACTTTATTGCGTCTATGATCATGGTAGGCTAGTAATAGCCCATTCTCCTGATGCGATCCTGTAGCTTAGGACCAGGTTGATGCGCTCCGAATACGCCGTCGTGGATTTCACGAATAATCCGCTGTGCTTCCTCACCAGAGAGACATCGTAATAATAGTCCATCATAAGACTGACGATACAGATATTGTGACGATGCGTCAAAATAGAAGCATAATGATCATCTTTTGACGGATACTGCTTCTTTAGGATCCTCTGGCAAGATTCCGTATGCTACGAAATCTATAAAGGGACTTCTCCAGTCTCTCCTGGGAGGATCTGCGTCCACCGCTAAGTTGTGTTCTATATGGAAATTATTTTTCACACAGAATAAATCTCTATTAAGAAGGATTACCGAATTCTGCCTTCTTATAGGGGTAGCTAAATCTGCAGCTAGACTAGCTAGGGCATCAGCTTCCAGATTCTGAGATCGAGGCACATGCTCTAGGAAGAATCCTTTGAATGTCATGGCTATCTCGACCGTTGCTCGGTGATAGGGGATGAGGTCTGGATTCCGGACTTCATATATTCCTCTGACTTGATTGACGATCAGCAGAGAATCACCGAAAGCTTCCAGAGATTCGACGCCCAATTCTTTAGCAACTTGGAGGCCGATTAGTAGAGCGTTGTATTCTGCCACATTGTTAGAACAGGGCTCGCTAAGAGAATATGCTCGTTAGATGACAAGCTTATCAGGAGTAACCAGGACAATTTCTACTCCCGAAATTATGTTTCCCCTGGGATCAGTTTGGAGGCACCATCGAAGAAAAGTTGCCATGCATCACTTTCCATTACGGAATTACATTCTGCAACTTCGTCAGGAATGTCCTCGTACAGTTTGGAGGCCTCCAGGATCTGATGAGCAGCTAGGAAGTCAGCCAATGCTTGGCCTTTGACGGACTTCTGGGGGACGTACACCATGTCATACGGTGTCAATAACATCGCCCAGGTCACGAGTCGGGAATTAAGAACACTTGGTTTGTTCATCAGTACCCGAAGAGGATTGATCCTGGAGATGATGTGAATGGTTTGGCCTGTGACATAGTGTCGCATTTTCTAAATAGCGAACATCAGAGCCAAGCATTCTTTCTCCACTGGATTATACCGATGTTTGGCTCCCACCATCATCCTGCTGAGGTAGTAGATAGCCTGCTCGTGACCTATCTTGCTCTTTTGTGCGAGAAGAGCTCCTAGAGAATAATCCATCGCTCGAACATATAGCACGAATGGTCTTCCTATGACAGGAGATACCAAAACTGGCGGACTGGTGAGGTAGCGCTTGATATCACCGAACGATTGTTGACAGGCTTCGTCCCATACGAAGGATACACCTTTCTTTATGAGACGAGAAAAGGGCTGACATCTCCCCGAGAGGTTGGATATGAATCTCCGGATATAAGCCAGACGACCTTGAAATCCCCTGAGTTCCCTCAGATTCTAGGGTGATCGCATTTCTAAGATGGCCTTGACTTTATCAGGGTCCACTTGAATCCTTTGGCGGTTATGACAAATCCCAGAAATTTGCCACTAGATACCCCCAGAAAGGACTTTGTTGGATTCATTTTGAGTTGATGTTGGCGCATCAACTCAAATACTGTCTTCAAGTCTTAGATGTGATTATCCTTGAGGCAGCTCTTGACAGCTACATCTTCTACGTAACACTCCACTGTCTTGCATAAATGCTCGTGGAATATGTTACTCATGGCCCGTTGGTATGTAGCCCCGGCATTCTTCAATCCGAAGGGCATGACCGTATAGCAATATACCCCCAATGGTGTCCGGAAGGCAGTATACTTCTCGTCTTCAGGATGCATCTTGATTTGATTGTATCTTGAAAATCCGTCCATGAAAGACATACGTTCAAAACCACATGTATTGTCAATCATGACGTCTGTGATGGGAAGAGGAAACTCATCCTAGGGGCAGGCTGTGTTCATATCTCGGTAATCGATACAGACTCGTACTTTCCCATTTTTCTTTATGATCGGGACAACATTGGCGACCCAGTCGGGATGTTGTTCTTCACGGATGAAGCCGCAGGCTATCAACTTTTTGATTTCAGCTTCAATGGCGTCCATCGTATCCGGGCGGAACCGGCGTTGGTGCTGCTTCACAGGCTTTGAATCGGGCAATATATTGAGTTTATGAGTAGCTACCTTTGGATCAAGGCCTGGCATGTCCTCATAATTCCACGCAAAGATATCGATATATTCTTTTATCAGCTGGATAACTTCTTCCCTTTCTGCTTCGGAAAGATTGTTACTGATAAATATCGGCTTTGGTGAAAGTTCATCCCCAACGTCAATCTGGATAACTTTGTCTTCAATGGGAGGTTCTCTCTGCTTGAAGCAGAACTCCCATTGTGTATCCATTTGCTGAGCCCAAGCGTCATTCTCAAACGGTTTGAATTCTTGTTCGTCTGATTCGAAGGAATCCGTCACTACTATATTTATTGATAATGTTCGCTCGAGAGCATGAGATGAGTCGGAGGGCGCTGAGTTGTTTTGAGAGGAGGAAAAGGTATCCTCGTTTGACTCAGGAGTTGCACGGGAGGTGGTATACCCTAACCCAAAACGAGTTCGTTGATAGTAGGGATCGCCGTATAGCGGCATTCGTCTGCATTTCCCGTAGTTGAGACCCGGTTCCAGCTTCAAGTTATAACCCATATTTTGCATAATCTTCAGAGCTTGCGGGCTGTATCTGTGAACCTGCATTTTATCGGCATTGTCGTCGGAAGAATCCTCTTGCACAGTCGGTTTATTGTGCATGCAGCCGAAGACTATCGGATGCTGACTGCTGCATGTAGGCCGGACAATGAAGATAGAATCCTCATGCGGTCCATATATTGTGGTGATATTGGATGATGATGCCACTTCCCATAAATACGGATGATAGGAATCTATAGCTTCCAAGAATTTTTGCACTCTAGGTTCTATATCGTCGCAGGGGAAGGATTCCTGATTTGGAATTTGGGCGTCAATATACTGGAAAAGAGGATGTTTATTATCATCTGAAACTCTGTTCCTGGTTGTGTTTACATCACTCGGCTGCCTGTTGTGCCGGAGGTTGATGACCAAGGGTGGAGGATCACCCCCTTTTCCTAACTTGGTCTCATTCAGGTGGATAGCCAAAGGTTTTATGGCTTTTGGACGAGTAGTCCGTCCTTTCACCTTGATTGACAGAGTTTGCTTTGCAGAGGGTTCTTCTGGCTCCCGGTGGGATTCTTTCTCTGCTTCGGCTGACACCTCTTCCATGCAGTCTTGAGAGTACAACACGGCATCAGAGTAGTAGGATTCTACTCCTTTGAACGGGTTCAGGTCAGCAATCTCCGTTCGTACTGTTCCTCGGGCGTCTACATTTTTGAAGCATTGATGTAGAGTTGAAGAAACGATATTGTGGTTATGGATCCAAGGTCTACCCAGCAGAATATTGTAGGACCCCTCTGAATCGATGACGTAACATGTAGCCACCGATCTGGTGTTGCCAATCTGGATCCTCAGGCGAATTTTCCCCAACGGCGTACTTCTTCCGGCGTTGAAGCCCACGATTGTAGTGGTGGTGTACGCCAATTCGCTGGTAGGAATCCTCAGCGGTCTTAGCAGACTATGAGGAATGATGCTGATTGACGATCCCGGATCTATGTGAATCCGGTCGACCTCCATGGAACCGATGTACCCGGTGTAATAGAGGGGTCTGTCATGTTTGTTATGTTTTAACAGCATGTCATCTTGAGTGAAAGTGATGTTTGGGACCACCTCCATCGCACTGTGGCACTGAGGACATGCCACGGGTTCTTTGTCAGGGGACTTGAGCTGGATCAAGTATGCCTTCGCCTGCATCAGTGCTTCGCTCATGGCTAGACGAGTGTCTTGAGATAGCCTGAGTAGCTCAAAGATGGACAACCTGGCTGGTGTATTAGCCAGTTGGGCCAGGATGTCGAAGTTGTATGGCTTCTCTAAACCTTTGTTTTGAATGTTTTTTACAGGTTTATCGAAGCACCGGCCTCTGCTACGACGGATTCCGGTTCTGAAGGCTTGGCGGCTGAAGCGTCCGCCGATGCATCTGCCTGGCTGGCTCCATAGTCCTGGAGGTAGGCTTTCCCTGAGCGGGTTCCAGTAGCCAAGACCTCTTCTTCTGATGCCGAGTGTATCGTAATCATGTGACATGGTTTGTGCTTTGATTTCTTTTTAGACTTAGCCTTAGGAGCTTGAGTCTCTTTCTCGATCTCTGGCACCAGATCTGGATGAACCCACATAGTCTCGCCTTGTCGGGTAGTTAGTGGTAGCAGGTCATGATTTTGACCTCTAGCTGGAGTGAGATTAACGATGTTCATCGTCGTCCGTGAAATAGGTGTAACACCGTCCAGGATTTCTTGGGGAGGCAGATTACCAAATTGTAGGGAGATCATGTTAGCCGTGACCGTCTTCTCGCTGTTGCGCAGAGTGATGGCCTTAGCATCGATCAGCTCCTGGATCTTCCTTTTCAATATATAACACACCTTTGTGGGGTGGTGTATGTACCTATGGAAGATGCAGTACTTGGGATTGTTGGTACTGCCGGCCTCATTGGGCCATCTCACCTCAGGAAGGGTAATCTTACCGCTTTTGATGAGACATTCGAATATGCTCGGAATATCATCGTCGTCGAAAGAGTACACTTCAATGGGCCTGGAAGTCCCAGGTTTTGTCTGCGTGGTAGCCACCGTCTTTTGCCTGGATGTGTTGATCGCCAGAGCTTCTTTACCCTTGGTACCATGAGGATGGTCGATGTGGGAGGATGACCTCTTGCCTTTATCGGAGGCCGAGATCATGATGCCATTATCGCGCGCCTGCTGACTATTATCTTCCGCGGCCACCGTCGAGATAATGAACGAGGGCCAATCACGGAACTGATATGGTCCTGTGAACACCGAGATCACGGGGAGAAGGTTCTTCCTGTAGATGTCGACTAGTGCCAAGTCTGGGACTCCTTGAGGCATTTACAGAGTGGCTTGTCAAAAACGTTCGATGAAAGTGCGAACATTCTCCTTTTCCTTTTGCCTGACTTCGATGTGAGAGGACATAGACATGTCCATCCCTCCCTCGTAGAATCGCGTGAAGAATAAGGCCTTGAAGTCTTCAAAGAAAGTAATGCAGTTGTCCGCCAGACATCGGTACCACTGGTAAGCTACCCCCGAGAGACAGCCTTTAAACACCCGAGTGAGGAGGGCGTCGTTCCCTTGTAACAACACTGTCATCATACTGAAGTAGTTCATGTATTGACTCGGTGATGTTTTTCCCTCGAACAAAGCCATAGTCTATGGTTTGTATCTAGGAGGGAAAGGGACCTCTTCCCAGTTAGCTGGGTAAGGTTGGTTGATTCCCAATTTCTTGAGCTAATCTTTGTGCTTCAGGGCATCAAATTGGGCTTTCAACTCCCGTACTACCTGCATCGGATCTTCAGCCGGTGGTGGGACTACGGAGTGATGGGGAATCGATGGCATCACGACTCCAACGGGAGGTAATACATTCTCCGAGTGAGGAAGCGAAGGAACTGTTGACTCCTGATCTAGAGCAGGCTCTTAGATCATGTTGGATGGTGGTAAGTCCACCCCCACGCGTATCTGAGTTGGAGGGGCCGATGCTGGAGCCATGGCAGCTGCGTGTTGAGTTAGCATCATCTGGTGCATGTGTTTCTATCATGGATTGCATTTCTTTCAGAGATGTCTCCAATGTAGTAATGCGCTGCTCAGTATTCCCGGATGGGGAAGCTTCCTCGTGTTCATCTCCAATGGCATAAACTCCCATCTCCCTGGGTGTCATTGAAAGATTAGTATAGGTCTCTGTAGAAGTTGACTCTATACTTTCGGCATCTGATTTGGGAGACTGGCGACCCCCAGCATCGGAATCAGAAGAGTACGAAGCCGGTTGTTGCAACCTCGAATGAGTGTTTTGGAACACCCCAGCTTCGGTGTTCCTAAGGAGCATGTTGAATCTCCTTCGGCTCAGAGTTCTCGAGGGATGATGTCTCGAGCCTGACCCTCCCCTAGGTACGTGTGAAGCCATGTTCACAGAAGCATGCGTGGGCTCTTCTTCCTGGAAAGATGGAGAGTAGCTCAACCGGTCGAAAACCAACCGTTTTGCTTCAGAACAGTAACAATTAATTACAATCCTATGACTATTACAACAATGCTCACTAGGAGGCATAATAGACATGCTGGAAGATCCCCTCTCCTTGCGCTTCTGGATCAGATAATTGTGCAGGTCAGTAGGAGTTACAGAAGAAGAAGATGATCGCTTGTTCCTTTGATGGCGTAAAGGTCATGAAGTTGAGTAGTTCGCCGCTTGCTTTTCCTCCACGGAAGTCAGATGCATTTTTACGCGCGGAGCGCGTTTGTGATTCCTGATTTGGCGCTGAGGCATCATCAGAAATTTTGTCTATTTCGCTAGGGACGGGAGACTAAAATTTATGCGCAGAGCGCGGATTAGGCTCCTGGACTAGCGCTGAGGCATTGTCAGAAGTTTCGCCTATTTTGCAAGGGACGGGAGACTAAAATTTACGCAAAGAGCACGGAGTATACTTCTGGGTTAGCGCTGAGGCATTGCCAGAAGTTTTGTCGGCCATGCCAGAGGCAGGCGACTGAATTTTACGCGCAAGGCACAGATTATACTTCTGGGTTAGCGCTGACGCTTTGCCAGAAGTTTTGTCGGTCCTGCCAGAGACAGGCAACTGAATTTTACGTGCAAGGTGCGGAGGGAGCAATGCTACAACCTCATTGGTCGGAGAGATCGGAGAGATCGGAGAGTCCACAGGAATGGTAGAGGATGTCTTGGGCATCCAGACCTTGCGCAGCTTCCTATTGTTTTGGACGGAGAGGGAGTGAGAGCTACCCCCTGTTCGAAGCATGTCTTCGTAGGCAGACTGGTCGAACTGGACGACCAGTGTCTTCTTCACGGATCCCACGGATACAGCATCGTGTTGAGCAATACCTTCCTCATCATAAGAGAAAGATGTCCCAAGCAGAGTCGCCATCTTGTTTAGGATAATAAACGGGAAAAGATTGATAATATGGAAAATGAGGTCTTATATGAAAACTCGCCCTTCTTTTATGTTTACAAACAAGATTGTACAATTTAATCCTATACGAGGATGTCTAAGTACAATTTATTTAATCTGGGTAAATATTGCTATAAGTGTCTGATCTGTAGTCGATCACTTTACCCTTGGACCACACGATATTGAAGAAATGCCGTGGAATACAGAAAGCAGCTTCACAGGTTGCTAAAGAGGGTGGATGCTCGATGCCAAAGTCGTCGATCCCTTCTCTTTGCCTGAGCTCTGGATTCTCCTCTCCTCTCTCTCTTGACCTCCAATTTCTTTGACCGTTGGATCTGATACTGGATTTCTTGATCAATTTTCCAATCAATTTCTTTGACCTTTTCCTCTGTTGATAGAGGTCTCTATTTATAGAGTTTTTAGTGATAGTGACCACACAGTCGGCGTAGAAACCGAGTAGTGGAAAGTACATCACCCTTTTACACGACGGTTTAAAATAACCAATGCCTGCGTATAGATGACCTTTTGAGTTAGCATGTGACGTACGTCCAACTAAGGGACAGAACGCGTATATCTGCTGCAAAGATCATGGCATAGAAGCCACGTAGGTAGTTATCCCTTGTGTAGAAGAGGTTGGCGTAGAAGTCAATGACTGTCACCATGGCGTAGAAGCCAAAATAGGCATAGAAGCCAAGTAGGCGTAGAAGCCAAGTGGGCATAGAAGCCGAGTGGTCATAGAGGTCGAGTAGGCGTAGAAGCCGAGTGGTCATAGAGGCCGAGTAGGTGTAGAAGCCAAGTGGTCATAGAGGCCGGGTAGGCGTAGAAGCCAAGTGGGCATAGAAGCTGAGTGGGCGTAGAAGCCGAGATGATGTGGACATTTTAGCCGGAATTACGGCTCTTGGAGATATAATCAAATCTTTTGCATTAAATACAGAGATCTGCCCCCATCCTGCGCATTAAATGCAGAGGCTTGTCTTTAAGATTTGCCATCATTCTGCGCATTAAATGCAGATACGCGCCTCGAACTTTGTACGAAGAGTAACTGCTGATGTGGCGGTCTGTTTGCCTTCTTCAGAGCGTAAGAAGCTCATGTCTGCCTGTGTAAAACTGGGCGGCGTATTCTCTTATATGCGTAAGAGTAGTTTACACAAAGGGGATATCACTAAACGACAGTTCGGTGACATTTAATCAAATCTCCTGCATTAAATACGGGGATCCGTCTTTATCCCGCTCATTAAATGAGGAGGCGTGTTTTGAAGGCCTGCCATCCTTCTGTGCATCAAGTGCAGAGACGTGCCTTTGGCATCTCTCAGTATTCGGCCCTTTAAGTACAGAGACGTGCCTCGAGAAACTGTCACCGCTCTGCGCATTAAATGCAGAGACGTGCCTCGAGCCCTATACGAAGTGCAGCTTTTGACGTGGCAGGCTATTTGTCTTCTGCGGAGCGTAAATAGCTCACATCGACCTGTGTAAAACTAGGCAGCGTACCCCTTTGTATGTGTAAAAGTGGTTTACGCAAAGGAAATGGCAGTAAATGACAGCCGGGTTGCAGTACCGCGCCATCATGATACCCGTCGCTTGGGTTATCTTGCAGTACTCTTTGTCAGGAGTCCAGATGTCAGGTTTATTACATGATCTGACAGGTTTATTTTGAAGAATATGAAGCGTTCCCCGTACACTTCAATACCGCATTGAAAGCGGATGAGTTTTACGCCATATAGGCGATGAAGCACCATGTTTACACTGAAGCAGTCTGGACATACTGCATTACGCGGATGGTCCTTGAGCCTATATTTTTACGCTGTGCTCAGCAAAAAAGCTCTGTTGCACGTTTGATGGCTCTGAGGTCCTCTGTTTACGTTGTCCTTCATCAATATGCTGCGTATGGCTATCCGGCGTATTTTTTATGCTTCTACAATCTTCTCTTTAGGGGATAATAAATGGGATATAATTCAAAGGTAATATGGACATGAATCATATTACATTTATTGACTAGTGAATAAACCTATGAGATTATTCCTAACCCAACTGGAGATTAGGAATAGGATATCCTTAAAATAACTAGGCTTTAAGAATGGAATATTTTGGTTAGAGAGAATCATTTAGGTGATCTCCATGAAAGTTATCCGTTGGATTTGAGTATTATCCCACTGGGGAACTTTGAGGACTGATTACCCCTTTCTTATTTAAAAATAAATATGGATAATAGTTTGAGAGGCCGTATAATCTATGAGTTGCTGGGGATTAAACAAAATATATCTGTTATATATCTTATTTTAATCTGCTGGAAATAGGAAAAAATATGTCTTGCTTAGACATAATAATTCTTGAGAAATTTGCCGTTGATTGGCATCATTATCAATCTTCAATGTCTTTTTCATTCGGGGCAGTTGACAACATATTTATAGAGAAAGCCTTACGTAACCCATGCTTTCGTCAGAATCCCACAATAATAAGTCAGAGGAATGAGAATGTCCCTTCTTCTGATTCTGAACTTTCTGGACTTGTTGGTGGGGTAACATATCCCAAACTACGACAAGTCCGTTGATAGTATGTTTCCGACTTGCCTTTAGGAGAGAGGTGACATCTAGGAGTCCGTCTACCTTTTCTATAATTTAGTCCCAAGCAAGATTTTAAGTTGTAGCCCCTCCCATGTATAATGTTCTTGCCTGGTTGGCTATAATAATATGGTTATATCTTTCCAAAAGTTATCTGACGTTGTATGATATTCTCGTCAGAACCATTAGTCTGCGTGACTCTTTTGTTTCTAGCTTTGCCAAGAATTATCTGATGTTCCTTGTCTTGTCTCTCTAGGACTATGAAGTATGCCTCCTCATATGGTTCATATGATGAACCATATTGGAATGGAGATGCCACGGGTATGAATAGAGGTTCGTAGAGGTAAAGAGCTTCTAAGAATTTTTTAGCAATGGTTTTAACATCAATGTTGTGTGAAGTAGAGTCTTCTTTATTCATGAAATATAAGATTTCTTCATCTTCCACATAGTCGACAAAATTTTCAGCCTTGATAGTAGGCTTGGCAAGATTGATGACTAAGGGTTGATTCATCGATATTGATTGCTTGTTATGATGAAGGTCGATAGCAAGTGGCTCATTCTCCAGTGTTGGTTGTTCATTGCATCGAATCGAATATTGATGACCAATGGAGATGGCTTGTACAGGTCGATGCGGAGAGGCTTCGAAGGAGTTGGACAAATAGTACGTTCTTTGATTTTGATTTTCAAAGGCTCTTCTTTTGGAGTGTTTTCAGCTTCATCACTAGCTTGATTAGCTTTCTCTTTCATATACTCCAGTGTATAGAGTGCAGAGTCAGCAAAATAGACTTTGACACCTTAGAATGGGTTGAGGTCAGCTACCTCTATTTTGACCTCTCCTGTACTGTTCACATATTTGAAGCATTGATGTAGGGTAGAGAGTATAATTTTGTGCTCGTGTATCCATGTTTGTCCCAGCAAAATATTGAAGGATACGTTAGAGTCAATCACATAGAATATAACTTCAGTACGTCGCTTATCTAAATTTTTAGGCATATTTTT
The DNA here is from genome assembly GCA_036927795.1 of Iris macrosiphon. Taxonomy (NCBI): domain Eukaryota; kingdom Viridiplantae; phylum Streptophyta; class Magnoliopsida; order Asparagales; family Iridaceae; genus Iris; species Iris macrosiphon. Next base: position 131,884,844 of record JAYESA010000009.1, read on the forward strand.
TCCAATGGTTTACTTCTTCCAACTTTGAAGCCTAGAATGGTAGTACTAGTTGCAGACAAGTTATGTATCGGTATCTTCAATCCTCTCAGTATAATTTTAGGAATGATGCTGAGTGAAGAACCAGGGTCGATGTGAATTCGGTTCACCTTAATAGATATGATATAAAATTTAGATAGTCGATCTACGTACTGAAGTCATATTCTATGTGGTTTACTTCTTCCATCATTGAAGCCTAGAATGGTAGTACTGGTAGCAGACAAGTTATTCATAAGTATCTTCAATCCTCTCAGTATACTTTTAGGAATGATGCTGAGTGAAGAACCAGAGTCGATGTGAATCTGGTTTACTTTAATAGATATGATATAACCAGTATAATACAAAGGCCTGTCATGTTGATTACTTTGAGTAGCATATCATCTTGCATGAAGGTGATGTTAGGAATCTTCTCGATCATGCTGTGGAATTGAGGACACGCTAATGGATCTTTATCAAGACTCTTGAGTTGAGCTAAGCATGAGTTTGCATGTATCAGAGCTTCACTCAAATCTTTACGAGTCTCCTTCAATAAACGGAGCAACTCAAAAATGGAGAGTCAGGCTGGGGTATTGTCCAGTTGTGCCAATATATCAAAATTTTAGGGCTTTTCAAATCATTGGGGTACATTCTTCTTCAGATATTTGTCTAAGTGTACTTTCTTTTGCTATCCTTTCTCTGCTACTGTAGGCTTCGAAGGACCAGGTTCGCTTATGACCGGAGCAGCAGGAGTTGGCGAAGTAGAAAGAGTGTCAAGAATATCTTCCGGGACTCTACCTCTCAGCCTTTACCAGCTGGCATACTAAACATAGACGTACTGAGATATCGGCTCAGCGGGTATTTGTTCTTGATAGTGAGGTTATAAGCGAAGTAGGAATTATTGGCAAAGCGATATTCCTGACACTCTTCCAATATATCAAAATTGTAGGGCTTTTCAATATATCAAAGTGATCATCAATATTCGCCAACGGGTATTTGTTCTTGATAGTGAGATTGTTAAGAGCCCTGTAGTCGATACATATGCGTACCGACCCATCCTTCTTCGGTACAAACAATATCAGAGCACCCCATGGACATGAACTGGATCGAATGAAGCCTTTGTCTTGTAACTCATCCACCTGCTTCTTCAACTCTATCAGTTCATTATTGTTGACTCTATAGACGTGCTGAGATATCAGCTCTACGCTTGGCAAAAAATCTATAGAGAACTCAATATCTCGGTCAGGCGGCAAACCCGGCAGCTCCTCCAAAAAAACATCCATAAACTCTGCTATCAACGGATATGACAACTCCTTCTCTTCCACCATGGATCCTGTAAACCCTCTCGATTTATTCTGTAGATAGTCAGGGTTAGATTTGGAAAATCTTGGATTTAGCCGCAGATGTTGAGGTTTAGAGTGGAGTTGAGTCTGACTGTTATTTTAATTTATTAAATTAAAACCTTTGGCGCGTCCTATCATTGCTTGATTATTCGGAGCCCAATATTAGCCCATAAATTCCATCGGAAAATCGTACTTCTGACTTGATCCACCAAATTAGGCACTGGACTTTTCCGTCCCTCAAAAATCAGTTTTCGTTGTGCTCTAAATTAATTGCATAATTTTCTGAAACCGTAATCCATATTTAATTCCGTATCGGATACCTGTGTCGTTACCCTCAATTTTGAGATACCAACTTAACCCGTTGAGCCGGACTAACTAAAGGGTCCAAGACTGACTCCAAGACCCCACCATTTTTAACCTTTGCGTCATTTCTGGATTTTGACCCCAAGTGCCCCCATTTAATTTAAAAGCGCGGGACAATTTAACTCTATTTAAATCGGAGATACCAATTTTGCCTAATCCTATTTTAAACCTTAATTAATCCCGTTGGCCATAAAATTAAACCCGTGCCAAACCCCCAACACCCCCTCGCCATGCAAACCATCACTCACAATTTTCTCTGCAATTTTAGCGTTATTTTATGTGTTCGTGCAATTTTCCAAAATTAGGGGGCTTAGTTGTAATTTATTAAAATAGGTGTCCTAACCTCATTGGTCTCGGCCAAATGGAGAAGCCCCCTCTCCTTTGACCAAGTCAAGCCTCCCTCTCCCTTTCATTTAGATGAAGAATTTACTTCTCCATATATAATCACATCCACCCATTTGAAATGGGCGAATCCTGACCACACATTCCCACATCACCTCCCATATTTAATGTCTACATCAAATCCCTTCCCCCAAGGCCGACCCTAACCCCCATGTCTTGAAAAACCCCCACCCCTCTCTCTCTCCTCCCTCTTTCTACACACTCAGCCGAACTCCATGCATAATTCCTTCCTCCTCCTTCTTCTTCTTCCTTCATTCTTCTTCACCCATTCTTCTCCCTGAAGGAAACCGTCTGGCCGCCACTGTACAGCCCGCTCCGGCCGCCACTATGCAGCTGCTCCGGCCGCCACTGTGCAGCCCACTCCGTGCGTCCGGTCCAGCCCGCCAAGGGGCAGCCGGTCCAGCCCCCGACCGCCAGCCTGTGTTTCCCGACCACTCCACTACATCCCCTCCGGCCACACAATGTTACACCACCGCCAGCACCCTCTCGACCGCCTCCTCCATCCCGCCGAGCTCCACCCGCTATTCCGGCCAGCCAAACCACCCACCTGTCCAGCCCGGCCAAGCCCCCCTCGAATCCACTGTCTACTGTCGTGAACCAGCCGACTGAATATTTTTTTACCGATCTTGGCTATTCCCGATGACTCCGGCCATCCGCTGTGCAGCTCCTCCTCCATCCGACCGGCCTGCTGTACATTCACCGCCCCAACCAGTCTCCCCAACACCGACGAGCAACTTCCCCCCCTCTGGCAGCTGTCATGGCCACCTCCACCACTCTCCGGCGTCCTCATTCACCCCCGGCTTGCTGTATTCACGCCGCACCGCCACTGCTCCGGCCGAGCTGCTATGTCGGCCAATCTTTCCGCGGCTAAGAACCACTCCTCCTCGATAAGCTAGCCATCAGCCTCCTTCACCCGAGCCGGCCACATCCCAGCGAGCAACACCCACAACACCACCATTGCCACCACCAACACCAACATACCGTTCCATCACCACCCTAGCACCACCCCACGACCAGGCTCCTCTCCGATCGGCCAGCGTTGTTCCCACCACCATCATCATCATCAACATCATCACCACCACGTTCACCTAACTCCGGCCATCCACGGTCCTCCGGCCAGCATCAACCACCTCGCCGAGGTGAGACACCCCCCTCTCTCAGATTTTGTGTATATATATTGTTTTATGATTTTAGTTTAGGGTTGTTGAATACTTGCTTTTATATAATTTAGCTAGTAATTAGGGTTTGGGGATTGCATTATTAAGGTTTACATGTGAAGATCAAATAAGTTAGGGTTTGAGAATTTGATCCGTGTTTAGGGTTTAATTCCATAAGTATAAAATGAAATTTATGGATATACATTAAGTAAGAATTTATTTGAGGATAATTGGATCTTCGTTTGGGGTTATATTCGTATTGGGAATTTTGGAGATAAAGTACATGGTTAGTAAATAAGGTTTTAAATGCTAGGTCGAGTTGTTAGGGATTCCAATTAATATATGCATTTTTATCATTGATAATGGGCAGAGTTAAATTGTTGATGATTAATACCATGATATGGAAATATGGATGGATATTGTGGAGCAGGTGATAGATTGTGAAAAGGGTGTAATACCAAACCGATAGTCATTGATTGGAAACTGAGAAATAGTAATGAATTAATCGAGGAGTAGTTTTAAGGTGAAATGTTGATGGTTGTATATTCGAGGGTTTATTAAATAATTGATAATTTATTTGAGGACGGGATACGTCAACGTGCATGAGAATGTCGGTAAAGACCCGGGGCAAAACAGAGGATTTGATCATGGTTTGAACTACTGAATATAATGATGAATAGTAAGATTGAGGACATTTCTGAGGATAGTATACTGTGATTGATTGTATTAGATATAACCTACCTGGGTCAACCTTAGTCAACCCTCTAAATTAGTGTCTATGTAACTTGTAACTGAAATTGTAGCCTATGTTTAGACGTGTGTCACATCCCTGTTTATCGTGTGATAGACTTTGATTCGGGTTTGTATCTTATCTCTAGGTACTACGGGACCTGAGGATTTGGACGTGGTACCGGATCCCCGTCATCAGCATCCGGACGTTGGCAAGTGTACCTTGCCATCCTGTATTTCAGTTTACAGATATTTATTATTTCGTTATGTACATTATGCACGTATTTATGTTGACGTTCGATACCTCGCGTCCGGGTCACAACTGGGTGCTGACATTCATCGTAACATCTTAGAAAAATTAGTATCTCGATGCACGTACCTGAGTACATCGACACCCTAGGACACACTCATACACTGTGATCATGCCAGATTCCTGTATCCTGATACTGACATCATGACCAGAGACTGGGACGACCTTAGGGACGCGTCTGTTGAGTTACTTCCGTGAGTCGAGACTGTAGTTAGAGGTTCAGGTCCAACGCACAATCTTTGACCGCTTGGGATGGAAAAGACAGTTACTAGACATTTGGGCTACTCTGCACACTTTTATATATATATATATATATGTATTATTTCTGTATTGATCCTGTATCTAGTGTAGTTGTATCACCCGTGTGACTCTTTGCCCGGAGCTGCGGTACGTATCGTGTGTTTCCCTGTCCGGAGCTACGATTTTATTTTGGACAGCCCACGTGTCGAACATTGTCTTTAAACTGTGTCACACTTGTTTGGTTATGTTAGATTATCCTGTTGTTGCACTTGTACTTTCTGTTTACTTGGCATGTAGTATTTTTGTACTTTGTTACGTCCCTCTGAGGACCTGGTTCCCTGCCAGTTTTGCAGCGTAGATGATTATGGAGTATTTGGATCTGCTGTTGGAGTTGCATGTCTTGCAGGCATGGTACCAGGTACTCACATTATATCTACCGGCATTAAAGTTATTTTATATTGTTTATTTCATCTGCTGTTGAAGCCTAGGTTTCATAGACTCATACTTCTTCTTGAGTCTATTCGAGTTAGTGTGTTATTGGGCGGCCGACTCTAGCACATATAGCTCTTCCTTGTATACTGTTGTATATTGTGGATTGAGACATAGAGGTTTACATTTATGGAATATCTAGATAGTGCCCTTTATATTACAACTTATACGTATTCGAGTCAGACTAGAGTCTGGTCGAATGCGTAGCTGGCGTGTCACGTATTCCTGATCGTACGTATTTTGGGACTCGGGCGTGACAGATCCACATATGGCATTATGCTCTGCTCCGATGCTCCTATAGCAATCTCAAACTCTGGATCTCCTGGTGGTCGAAATAAAACTTTGCCTCCACGATGTCACGACCCAAACCTAAAATTGTGGCACGAGTACGTGGGTACGTCCAGCCTATGCCACAGCATCGACGGTAGAACGCTGTCAAGGTAATGGTACTATCTAAGCAATCTCACACTGTTTAGGATAATAAACGGGAAAAGATTGATAATGTGGAAAATGAGGTCTTATACGAAAACCCGTCCTTCTTTTATGTTTACAAAAAAGATTGTACAATTTAATCCTATACGAGGATGTCTAAGTATAATTTATTTAATCTGGATAAATATTGCTATAGGTGTCTGATCTACAGTCGATCACTTCAGCCCTTGGACCATACGATGTTGAAGAAGTGCCGTGGAAGACAGAACACGTATATCTGCTGCGAAGATCACGACGTAGAAGCCACGTAGGTAGTTATCCCTTGTGTAGAAGAGGTTGGCGTAGAAACCAATGACTGTCACCATGGCATAGAAGCCAAAATAGGCATAGAAGCCGAGTAGGCGTAGAAGCCAAGCGGGCATAGAAGCCAAGTGGGCATAGAAGCCGAGTGGTCATAGAGGCCGAATGGGCATAGAAGTCGAGTGGGCATAGAAGCCGAGCAGGCGTAGAAGCCGAGTAGGCGTAGAAGTCGAGTGGTGATAGAGGCCGAGTGGGCATAGAAGCCGAGTGGGCATAGAAGCCGAGCAGGCGTAGAAGCCAAGATGATGTGAACGTTTTAGCCAAAATTACGGCTCTTGGAGATAATCAAATCTCTTGCATTAAATGCAGAGATCTGCCCCTATCCTGCACATTAAATGCAGAGGCCTGTCTTTAAGATTTGCCATTATTTTGTGCATTAAATGCAGATACGCGCCTCGAATTCTATACGAAGAGTAACTGCTGATGTGGCGGTCTGTTTGCCTTCTGTGGAGCGTAAGAAGCTCATGTCTGCCTGTGTAAAACTCGGCAGCGTATTCCCTTATATGCGTAAGAGTAGTTTCCGCAAAGGGGATATCACTAAACGATGGTTCGGTGACGTTTAATCAAATCCGCAGCATTAAATGTGGAGATCCACCATTATCCTGTGCATTAAATGAGGAGGCATGTTTTGAAGGCCTGCCACCCTTCTATGTATCAAGTGTAGAGACGTGCCTTGGACATCTGTCAGTATTCGGCGCTTTAAGTGCAGAGACATGCCTCGAGAAACTGTCACCGCCCTGCGCATTAAATGCATAGACGTGCCTCGAGCCCTGTGTGAAGTACAGTTTTTGACATGGCAGGTTGTTTGTCTTCTGCGGAACATAAACAGCTCACATCGGCCTGTGTAAAACTAGGCAGCGTATTCCTTCGTATGTGTAAAAGTGGTTTACGCAAAGGAAATGGCAGTAAATGACAGCCTGGGTTGCAGTGCCGTGCCATCATGATACCCGTCCCTTAGGTTGTCGTGCAGTACTCTTTGTCTGGAGTCTAGACGTCAGGTTTATTGTATGATCTGACAGGTTCATTTTAAAGAATACGAAGCATTCCTTGTACACTTCAATGCTATATTGAAAGCGGATAAGTTTTACGCCATATAGGCAAAGAAGTACCCTGTTTACGCTGAAGCAGCCTGGACATACTGCATTACGCGGATGGTCCTTGAGCCTATATTTTTATGCTGTGCTCAGCAAAAAAGCTCCGTTGCACGTTTGATGGCTCTGAGGTCCTCTGTTTACGCTGCCCTACATCTAGATGCTGCGTATAGCTATCCAGCATATTTTTCATGCTTCTACAAGACCCCCTTCAAAGCTTTTAAATTTCTCATAATTTGAAACGCTTTGAATAAAGCATGAACCGTTCCTCGTAACTCGAAACGCTCTGAATGGAGCCTGAAACGGTCAAGCCTGACGCGTTCTTTCATGGCTGACTTTATGGTGGAGTTATTGGGGATCGGTGATCTCTTTTGCCTATAAAAAGGCTGAGGAGTTTTCCTGTTCTTCCCACACTTCTTTCACCACACAGAGATGATGTCCGGAGTTCGTCGGGTCATCTTGAGGAAGAAGGAGATCATGCTCTTCCAGCATGTAAGGAGCCAAAAAAGATGGCGTCTTCGAGCAAATGTCCTCTACAACGATGGATCATTGAAGGATATCATAGGCTCTTGCTCGGTATAATCAGCAACTTTGTATGGTGGTTCTTTGGGAGAGAAGAAGGGTCGCATTTTACCATGCCGCTTGTAAGCGGTACCTTCTCTCGTTACCTGCGGACGAGGGTAGACCAACTAGCTGCTGTCCGGGATTGAGTTGAGTAAAATATCTCAACTCAATCTGTCACGGTGCTGGATGTAAGAAAGCAGATTTGCTCTGCTTTTCTTTTGTTGGCGGCTGGGTCTATGCCCAGTTCTGCAACCTCGCCGTTGACCAATATGTCAGTCAGTTTGCGGTTACTGATTGACTGCCGGAGAAGATGGATGAAGGATGCCGCCCATGCGAGAACCAGGCCGAAACAGATTCTGGGCGCGATCTTCAGACGACGATGAGGAAGCCCTTTGTAGACAGGATTTCCCTCATATGTAGTCATCAATAATAAAGGAAACCCTTGTAGACTGGATTTTCCTCATATGTAATCATGACTTTAAATTTAATAAAATCGTCTTCTTCTTCTTCATATGATCATCTCGCCATACTTTGCTGTGAAGTCTGAATATGTGTAGCTTCGACACGTTTGATTCTTTACGCCGACTCTGTGTAGAAAAAGTGCTAGGTCCTGTCTTTTCTTTTACGCATAACTAAGGATGAGCAGAAAGCCGCTTTAGCAGTCGAGTGTTCAAACTGTCCTGCTGTTAGGAACCGCGTAGAATTCTGAACTGTTTTTACTTCTGATAAACAGAATTTTTGTTCAGACCGTCATCTTCAAGAGTGATTTCTCGAAAATCCCTTGGAACAGGGCGAGGAATGGCTGCCAAGAACTGAGCTGCCATCTTGAATTTGCAGACAAAATATTCAGACTAGATTCTAGATGAACTTCGAATCGACCCATGAAGAAGAGTAATTTCAATGTTGAACTCCGTATGCTTCGGGTACTTGGGGTATCTTGAGGTCAAGAAGGAGTATCTTCTGTGTGAACTCCTGCGATTGACCGCCTTGAGAATTTGTTCAGATGTACTATACTGGCCTATGCATTTTTCAGATGTGCGAAAAGTCATCGAGCATGAAATCATGAGTTTGCAGCCTAAGAGCGTAAACTAAATGCCACCGAGCGTGAAATCATAGACTTGTAGTCCTGAGCGTGAAGTCATAGGTTTGTAGCCTCTCGAGCATAAAAGCTACCGAGCACAAAGGCATCCGGACGTAAAACTATAGACTTGTAGCCATTGAACGTAAAACCGTAGATTTGTAGATGTCGAGCGTAGAAAGCTCCTTGGTGCAGAACTGTAGATTTGTAGCCTGTGAAAAGAAAATCTTTCGAGCGTGCAGTTGTGGATCTGTTGCCTCTGAGCGTAAACTAAATGCCACCGAGCGTGAGACCATAGATTTGTAGCTGCTGAGCGTAAAGTCGTAGGTTTGTAGCCTCTCGAGCATAAAAGCTACCGAGCACAAAGGCATCCGGGCGTAAAACCATAGACTTATATCCTGTGAGCGTAAAACCGTAGATCTGTAGCTGTCGAGCGTAGAAAGCTCCTTAGCATAGAAACCACAAATCTGCTTTGCGCAAAAACTTTTCGAATTTTGCTGACTGTCCGACCTCTCTGAGTGATAGGCTGACGAAGTACCCAATCATAACCGAATATTAATTAGGAGATTTGGTTCGGGATTCGAGGAGTCCATTCGAACTCTATATATACCCCAAGTTTCTGAGAGAAAAACTTTTTATCCGTCTTCTGCGAAAGAAAGCCTTCGTCTGTTCGAGTTCTTCTTCGTCTCTTCTCTGAGATTTCAATGTTTCCAGAAATGGCCCCAAAACAAGTCCCCTCCGCTAAGGTAAAGAAGGTTGATTCTTCTTCTCGTTCTTCTGCTCAAGAGAGAGCGTCTTCGGTCGGACAAGGCGAACTTCATTCTGAGCAAAGTATCCCGCCGACGAGCAGTGTACCTGGTCTTAAAGGTAGAGCATTTGGGACAAAAAAGAACGACTAAAAATCCTTCGCACACGTTGTACATGACCGTGCTAGGTCGTCTTCTGTGCTGATAGCCTCTTTGAGGAAGATGATGCACAGAGACGTTTCATATTTTATGCCCACATTTCTAATGTGTCAGCGCAAAAACTCCATATTTTCGCAGTCTGGCATAAGAGCTTTGACTGTCGAAAGTTGGCGTATAAAATTTGAGTGTTACGCTTCTGGATGAAGATTCTGGCGTAATACCTCAACTTTATCAGTCTGGCGTAAAGCACAGACTGTCTACTGCCAACCTTGAACTTTACGCTTTTGGAAATGGATTCGAGCGTAATGGTCAAGTTTTTACGGTCTTGGCGTAGAGCACAGACTGTTGATTTTTGGCATGGCTGCAAGATATGTCTAGTTATAGGAACTGACATGTTTTTCTTGCACTCTTGTAGTTGACTTGCATGTGTCTCCGCTAGCCGATGTGATGGGTTCTGCAGTCGGGATGCTGCACTCCAACTATCTGGAGGACCTGTCACACGTGACAATTCCTATCTCTGGGCCCCAGTATCCCGAAGGAAGGGAAATTCTGATATCGGCTCAGGGCGAGCGAATGCTGCTGAACCTAATCAACGGGGAGCCCTTGACGTACATAAACGGGGACCAATACATAAAGCCAGCTTTCCTCTTCGGGGACATGATTGACAAGCAGTCCCAGACGAAGCCCAAGAAAGAACTCTGGCTTTTTTCTGCCGGGGGCTTGGTTTTGTATCTGCCCAAGATGCCGAGAGACTATCCCATCTCGACGTTCTTCCATGCTACACATCCCAGGAGGATGTCGTGGACGTTGACTCCTGATCTTCACGGCAGGCCGGGAAAGATCTTTCATCTGAAAGGAGCTGACCAGGGGTCATTTGTTAGCCGCCCTTCCGGCAATGTAACGATGTTCAGGGGACTATACCCGGGCAGTGTCTCGAGTGAAGACAGCTTAGTGATCCAGTCGGTCCAATTATCGACCTTCTGTAATGATTTTATGGGGCACGGGGGAGTATACCCTAAGGTGAACCCTCGGTGCGGTGGGTGGATCGCCACTACTAACCTTCGATGGGCTCGCTTAGTTGATTGGGCCCAGAAGCATTTTCAGACCGAGTTGGTGAACATTGGTCTGTTTGCAGCTGTGAGTGCCACCAGTGTTGGGTTACCTCCGAACCCCAACCTGTTTCTGGCACTGATGGAGCGATATATTTCGCTCACCGGGACTTTCGCCACTCTACTGGGGGAGTTGGGATTGGCCCTTAATGAGATGACAGATATCTCGAGACTGCCAATGGGGGATACTCCGTATGATGAGTATGTTCCTACGAACCGGGAGCTGGGGGATTCAGACCCTCGAGTAGTGAAAGTATATCAGGAGCTGATGTGCCACTACCTCACTTGTACCGCTTTTTATGGTGAGCCCTCAGATTTGGCTTACATCAATAAATGGACGTCCTACCTCTTCTTTTACCGGTCCCAGAACGCTAAGCCGAAGAAGGTATTGGAAGGCAAGGATCTGCCTGTGAATCCTCTGAGCGCGCTTAATGCTCAGGTAGTCGACGATCTCATGGTAGACGCTGGGGCTCCGGACTTGATCCTCGACGAAGGGATAGGACAGAATCCTGTAGGCACTAAGGCCTATAGTTATTTGAGGCGCTGCCGCAGGCCTCTATCCAGGGAAGCTCAACTAGTTGGCTTCCTCTCTATATGGCTGCACCGAGTGGTGGTACCTGGCGTCGCATCTGCGGACCGCATTCACCGCAACACGCTATGGCCTGCAGTGAGTCTGGTATTTGGGGCAAGACTGGGCTTGCTCCCTGCTATGGTGTGCCGCATTTAAGCTGGCCTGAGGGCCATGACTAATAGGCTGCTCGCCGATGAAACTCGACGTGATAGCTTTCCTAGGATAGAATTACCATACCTGTATCTGATGGGATGGTTAATTCTTCATAACCCCAGGGTTATGTCTCCCGGCTCTGGCAGTAGTTCGGGGGCTAGCTTCTTATTGAACTACCAGAAATCTTCCTAGAATGTGGCCACGGTTCTAGACTGTCGGCGGGTGCTGGGCTTCAGTCACAGCTGGAAGCTCTTCTGCACTGTCCCCTCGGTACATCGCAATCAATCGGGGATTAGGCTTGAGGATTCAGGCAGGGAGAAGACCAATCTTTCTCCTAAAGCTTTTAATTGGTTGGTCTGCATTAGACCTTCCCATTTACTCTACAGGAGTGAAGACCATTGCTTCTTGGAGCCCTACCTGCCTAGTCGGTTTGCCAGGCAGTTTGGGTATGATCAGTTGCACGTGGGCAACACCATCACCAGCTTCCAGTCCAGGGGTGGACTCATTGACGGAGCTAGAGGATGGCGATACTTCCTCATGGGTTACACTGAAGCAATTTTTATCGTGCCGGTCATTACACTCTCCACGGAGCTGTGTATCCTGCACTTGTATACCCAGTTCTATGTGGCAACGAACACCTTCCATCGTAATTTTGATATGCATGGAAGTTTTAGGGTGCCCTCTTCCAAGTCTGGGGGAAGAGTGGAAGTCCCCTCGGTTTCTTCTGATGAGGGTGAGGAGTCCGTCACTCCAGATGAGCCTCTATTGGCGGTATCGAGGGGTGAAGTACCTCTGCCTGCGGGGCCTTTGGTAATCTCCGGGAAGCGAAGGGCTCCTACTCCGAAGGAAACTTCCCCTTGCAAGAGAAAGAAGAAGATGGTCAATCGTCCTCTCCGGATTCCTGGTATTGAGGCTCCTGGAAGTGAGCCTGCATCTCCCAATGTTGGGGATGATTCTTTGATTGGAGGTTCCTCGCCTTTTAGAGAGGGACCCTCTATAGTTCCGGCTGGTGGTGCCGGAGAATTTCTGCTGGAGGCCGTCGTCGCTGCTACTGCTTTAGGTAGTGGAACGAGGTCGCCTCCGAGGCTGAGTATATCTTTATGTGGATCGGCATCGGGAGAGACCCATGCCATGCCTGTAAGCGCACCTGGCAAGATTCCTGCCGATGAGCCTCGATTGGAACTTGACGAGGACCTGGAAGACTATTTGCCAGTGTCAGTTAGCAGACCCCTTTCTCCAGGTATGACAGCTCGCTTAGCATCATTAAGAAATGATTTAGCTGTACAGGCCGCAGACGCGATATATATGCCGTCGGCCCAGGATAAATGTCGTCTTCACGCCTCTTTTTAGAAAAGTTACCATTATTTCGATACTAACTTCCTTTCGTCCTCTTTTCAGGGGAAGACCTCTTCGGGGAGGGCAATATAGATGTGCTCTATGGCTCTGTGTCAGGTCCTGGCGGCGACACGGAGGTGGCTGATTTTGAGGAGGAAACATCTTCGGGTGCCGGCTCGCCTGTCGACGAGATTCCGTTATCTCAAGAGGAGGACGAGCCTGTCATTACAATAATGCCTCCTTTGAGTATGCTGGTATCGTCGTCCGGTGTTGGCACTTCTTCTTTCGTCACACCATCTGTTGAGGCGACGGCCGTGGCAATATCGTCTGCGGTTGTTCTTGGAGGGGGATTTGCCAATATTGAGGCCACCCCCAGCGTCCAATCGGATCTAGCTTTGCTGATCGAGCAGTATACTGATATCTTCTACACCACTTTAAAAATGTTAATATCAAGGGTGTTGGCAAAGAATCTGAGATTTGCGTCGCTGAAGAGGTCCTTCTAGTCCACGATAATGCCGATCTGAGAATTCGACGACACTGGGCTAGCTGAAACGCTGGAGGAGATAGTTAATAGTTTGGAGCAACCTATTAACGAATACTTGCAGCTAGCTCAAGACAATGTTGAAGATCTGGTCCAGGCTAGATACGACTCCATGACTACGCGGCTTGCCAAACAGATGGCAGGTGTAAATAAATCCATCCAGACACATCAGCAGGAGATGGATGAAGGAAAAGCCGTCGTGGAGGTGACCATTGCTCTTCAAACGAAGTGCCGGGCCGAGCACGAAGGGAATTTAGCGAGGGTCCTCAGACTAGAAACGAAACTAGCTCAGGCAAAAGAGTGGGCTTCTCAGTCGTCGGAAGCTCTAGTTGTGGTGGATAGCCGATTGGGCGTAGCACAACAGAACTTGGCGCATGCAGGACTCGCCAGCGCTGGTTTTCTTCGGGCTAGAGTATAACTGTCCCTCCTGAGCAACGATGAGGCACGGCTGGAGCAGGCTCGCGCTGATATCTTGGGTTCCAGGACTAAGAGGATGGCTGCACTGGCGCAGCAGCTTCGCGACCTGACTGCTCCCCCAAAATGATGTACTTTTGCTTTTGCTTTTGCTTTTCCATGTACTTTTGCTCTTTTTTGGGAATAATAAAGAGGCTTTCATCTGACTTTATGGACCCATCATTTTAAAATGTAAATGACAGGTTTGGGTGAAAGTGATATCAGAGGTAATATGGACGTGATATACTCTTGGTAAGTTTTAGCGGGATATATCTATTCAGAGGTCATATGGACATGATAGAATACGATCCAACTAGTTTGGTTTTGGAAGTAGTTTTGTCAGAATGAGATTTTTGCCATATTCTACTTGAGCAGAGGTTAAGCATAGTACCTTTTCAGGAATTTTCCATTGATATGAGCCATTAATAGGTCTCCATTAGGCTGGGCTAACCTGTAAGCGTCGTTTGAGAACGTCGTCTCGATCACATAAGGGCCTTCCCATTTGGGCTGGAATTTGCCCTTACTTCTGTGAGTAAGAATCATCGGCCTTCTCACAGCTAAAACTAGCTCGCCGACATTGAACACCCTTTCCGTCACTTTTTGATTAAAAGCCCTGTAAATGCATGCTTGGTAGAGCGCGATGCGCTGTTGAGCTTGGAGGCATTTCTCGTCTAATCCTTCTAGCTCTTGAAGCCTTAACTGGTCATTCTTTTCTTGAGTCAACCGATTAGCCACGGCTATCCTGAGTGACGGGATTTGGATCTCGATGGGAAGAACCGCTTCACTCCCGTAGACTAATGAGAATGGTGTACAACCTGTTGGTGCTCGTACCATTGTGCGGTATGCCTAGAGACATCTTCCCAGCTTCTCATTCCAATCCCTTTTGATCGAAGAGATAAACTTCTTCAAGAGCTTGATAATGGTTTTGTTGAAAGCTTCCGCCAAACCATTAGCAGCAGGATTGTATGCCGTAGATGCGATATTCTGTATCCGATTTTTATCGCAAAATCGATGAAATGCTTGGCTGATGAATTCAGGCTCATTATCATGGATTATCCTTCGGGTTATCCCGAAGCGGTAAATGACGTGATGCTTGATGAAGCTGATCACATTAGATGCCTTTACCTGAGCAAGAGGGATCGCCTCTGCCCATTTGGAGAAGTAATCCGTGATGGCCAGTATGAACCGGTGACCTCTGGGAGAAGACGGATGAAAAGGACCAATGATATTCATACCCCATGCTTCGATAGGCCAGGACGCAACCGTAGGATGTAGATATTCGGGAGGTTGATGGATAAAGTCTGAATGGACCTGACAGGCTATGCATTGTCTTGTATACTTTATTGCGTCTATGATCATAGTAGGCCAGTAATAGCCCATTCTCCTGATGCGATCTTGTAGCTTAGGACCAGGTTGATGCGCTCCACATACGTCATCGTGGGCTTCACGGATAATTTACTGTGCTTCCTCACTAGAGAGACATTGTAATAATAGTCCGTCATAAGACCGACGATACTGACATTGTGATGATGCGTCGAAATAGAAGCGTAATGATCGTCTTTTGACGGATACTGCTTCTTTAGGATCTTCTGGCAAGATTTTGTATGCTACGAAATCTATAAAGGGAGCTCTCCAGTCTCTCCCGGGAGGATCTGTGTCCACCGTGTAGCCGTGTTCTATGTGAAAATTATTTTTTACACAGAATAAATCTCTATTAAGAAGGATTACCGAATTCTGCCTTCTTATAGGGGTAGCTAAATCTGCAGCTAGACTGGCTAGGGCATCAGCTTCCAGATTCTAAGATCGAGGCATATGCTCTAGGAAGAATCCTTTGAATGTCATGGCTATCTCGACCGTTGCTCGGTGATAGGGGATGAGGTCTAGATTTCGAACTTCATATATTTCTTTGACTTGATTGACGATCAGCAGAGAATCACCGAAAGCTTCCAGAGATTCGACGCCGAATTCTTTAGCGACTTGGAGGCCGATTAGTAGAGTGTTGTATTCTGCCACATTGTTGGAACACGGCTCGCTAAGATAATATGCTTGGTAGATGACAAGCTTATCAGGAGTAACCAGGACAATTCCTACTCCCGAAACCAGGTTTCCCCTGGGACCAGTTCTGGAGGCACGATCGAAGAACAGTTGCCATGCATCACTTTTCATTGCAGAATTACACTCTGCAACTTCGTCGAGAATGTCCTCGTACAGCTTGGAGGCCTCCGAGATCGGATGAGCAGCTAGGAAGTCAGCCAATGCTTGGCCTTTGACGGACTTCTGAGGGACGTACACCATGTCATACGGTGTTAATAACATCGCCCAGGTCGCAAGTCGGGAATTAAGAAAACTTGGCTTGTTCATCAGTACCTGAACCTGGAGATGATGTGAATGGTTTGGCCTGTGACATAGTATCGTGTTTTCTGAATAGCGAACATCAGAGCTAAGTATTCTTTCTCCACTAGATTGTACCGGTGTTCGGCTCCTACCATCATCCTGCTGAGGTAGTAGATAGCCTGCTCGTGACCCATCTCATTCTTTTGTGCGAGAAGAGCTCCTAGAGAATGATCTATCGCTCGAACATACAACACGAATGGTCTTCCTATGACAGGAGGCACCAGAACTGGCGAACTAGTGAGGTAGCGCTTGATATCACCGAACGCTTGCTGACAGGCTTCGTCCCATACGAAGGATACACCTTTCTTTATGAGACGAGAAAAGGGCTGACATCTCCCCGAGAGGTTGGATATGAATCTCCGGATATAAACCAGACGACCTTGAAATCCCCTGAGTTCCCTCAGATTGTGGGGCGGTTGCATTTCTAAGATGGCCTTGACTTTATCAGGGTCCACTTGAATGCCTTTGGCGGTTATGACAAATCCTAGAAATTTGCCACTAGATACCCCCAGAAAGGACTTTGTAGGATTCATTTTAAGTTGATATTGGCGCATCAAGTCAAATACTGTCTTCAAGTCTTGGATGTGATTATCCTTGAGGCAGCTCTTGACAGCTGCATCGTCCATGTAACACTCCACTGTCTTGCTTAAATGCTCATGGAATATGTTACTCATGGCCCGTTGGTAGGTAGCCCCGGCATTCTTCAATCCGAAGGGCATGACCGTATAGCAATATACCCCCAATGGTGTCCGGAAGGCAGTATGCTTCTCGTCTTCAGGATGCATCTTGATTTGATTGTATCCTAAAAATCTGTCCATGAAAGACATACGTTCAAAACTACATGTGTTGTCAATCATGACGTCTGTGATGGGAAGAGGAAACTCATCCTTGGAGCAGGCTGCGTTCAGATCTCGGTAATCGATGCAGACTCGTACTTTCCCATTTTTCTTCATGATTGGGATAACATTGGCGACCCAGTCGGGATGTTGTTCTTCACGGATGAAGTCGCGTGCTATCAACTTCTTGACTTCAGCTTCAATGGCGTCCATCATATCCGGGCAAAATCGGCGTTGGTGCTGCTTCACAGGCTTTGAATCGGGCAATATGTTTAGCCTATGAGTAGCTACCTTCGGATCAAGGCCTGGCATGTCCTCATAATTCCATGCAAAGACATCAATATATTCTTTTATCAGCTGGATAACTTCTTCCCTTTCTACTTCGGAAAGATTGTTACTGATAAATATCGGCTTTGACGAAAGTTCATCCCCAACGTCAATCTGGATAACTTTGTCTTCAGTGGACGGTTCTCTCTGCTCGAAGCGAAACTCCCATTGTGTATCCATTTGCTGGGCCCAAGCGTCATTCTCAAACGGTTCGGATTCTTGTTCGTCTGATTCAAAGGAATCTGTCACTACCATATTTACTGATAATGTTCGCTCGAGAGCACGAGATGAGTCGGAGGACGCTGAGCCATTTTGAGAGGAGGAAGAGATATCCTCGCTTGACTCAGGAGCTGCGAGGGAGATGGTATACCCTAACCTGAAACGAGTTCATTGATAGCAGGGACCGCCGTGCTGTGGCATTCGTCTGCCTTTCCCGTAGTTGAGACCCGGTTCCAGCTTCAAGTTATAACCCATTTTTTGCATGATCTTCAGAGCTTGCGGGCTGTATCTGTGAACCTGCATTTTATCCGCATCATCGTCGGAAGAATCCTCTTGCACAGTCGGTTCATTGCGCATGCGGCTTAAGACTATTGGATGCTGGTCGTCGCGAGTTGGAGGAA
Source organism: Iris macrosiphon (assembly GCA_036927795.1). Lineage (NCBI taxonomy): Eukaryota > Viridiplantae > Streptophyta > Magnoliopsida > Asparagales > Iridaceae > Iris > Iris macrosiphon. Next base: position 131,902,658 of record JAYESA010000009.1, read on the forward strand.
TAATAAAGATGGAATCTTCACGTGGTCCACCTGTTATGACGATATTAGATGTTGATGCATCTTCCCACAAGATCTCTCCGTGTTTGACCGTTAGGGGAACTGAAGCCTGTTCATGACCCTTGCCTTCGTATTTCTGGATCAGAAATTCACATAAGTCAGGAGTCTTTACAGAAGAAGAAGATGATGGCTTGTTCCTTCTGTTCACATCCGTGGGCATGCGGATGTTGGGAACCATAGTTTTTCCTGTGCCACCTATATACAACAGGTTGGCCATCTGGGTGGCGGATAATCCCCGAGGAGGGTGTCTTCCCGCAAATTGAGCCTTCTTTACACTAAGGGGCTTCTCCTGGCATAATTTGGAGCTCTGCTCTGGTTGGCGCAAAGCTGAGGATGTGCTCAGTCGGCCATCAGCTTTTCGCGTAATCCGGCGGACAGGCATACTGTTCCCTTGCTGGCGTAAAGGCCGAAAAGTTGAGTAGTCCGCCGCTTGCTTTCCCTTGCTTAGATTGCAGGGATCATCTGCTTTTCCACGGAAGACAGATACATTTTTACGTGCGGAGCACGTTTGTGATTCATGATTTGGCGCTGAGGCATCATCAGAAATTTTGTCTATTCCGCTACGGACGGGAGACTGAAATTTACGCACAGAGCACGGATTAGGCTTCTGGACTAGCGCTGAGGCATTGTCCGAAGTTTCGTCTATTCCGCCAGGGACGGGAGACTAAAATTTATGCGCAGAGCACGGATTATACTTCTGGGTTAGCGCTGAGGCATTGCCAGAAGTTTTGTCGGCCCTGCCAGAGACAGACGACTGTATTTTATGCGCAAGGCACGGATTATACTTTTGGGTTAGCACTGAGGCATTGCCAGAAGTTTTGTCGCCCCTGCCAGAGAGAGGCGACTAAATTTTACGCGCAAGGCACGGAGGGAGCAATGCTACAACCTCATTGGTCGGAGAGATCGGAGAGATCGGAGAGATCAGAGAGTCCACAGGAATGGTAGAGGATGTCTTGGGCATCCAGACCTTATGCAGCTTCCTGTTATTTTGGACGGAGAGGGAGTGAGAGCTACCCCCTGTTCGAAGCATATCTTCATAGGCAGATTGGTCAAACTGGACGACCAGTGTCTTCTTCATGGATCCTACGGATACCGCATCGTGTTGAGCAATAGCTTCCTCATCAGAAGAGAAAGATCTTCCCAGCAGAGTCACCATCTTGTTTAGGATAATAAACGAGAAAAGATTGATAATATGGAAAACGAGGTCTTATACGAAAACTCGTCCTTCTTTTATATTTACAAACAAGATTGTACAATTTAATCCTATACGAGGATGTCTAAGTATAATTTATTTAATCTGGGTAAATATTGCTATAGGTGTCTGATCTGCAGTCGATCACTTTAGCCCTTGGACCACACAATGTTGAAGAAGTGCCGTGGAAGACAGAATGCAGCTTCGCAGGTTGCTAAAGAGGGTGGATGCTCGATGCCAAAGTCGTCGATCCCTTCTCTTTGTCTGAGCTCTGGATTCTCCTCTCCTCTCTCTCTCTTGACCTCCAATTTCTTTGACTGTTGGATCTGATACTGGATTTCTTGATCAATTTTTTGACCAATTTCTTCGACCAATTTTTCGACCAATTTCTTCGACCTTTTCCTCTGTTGATAGAGGTCTCTATTTATAGAGTTTTTAGTGACAGTGACCACACAGTCGGCGTAGAAACCGAGTAGTGGAAAGTATAACACCCTTTTATACGACGGTTTAAAATAACCAATGCCTGCGTATAGATGACCTTTTGAGAGAGCATGTGACGTGCGTCCAACTAAGGGACAAAATACGTATATATATTGCGAAGATCACGACGTAGAAGCCACGTAGGTAGTTATCCCTAGTGTAGAAGAGGTTGGCATAGAAGCCAATGACTGTCACCATGGCATAGAAGCCAAAATAGGCGTAGAAGCCGAGTAGGCGTAGAAGCCAAGCGGGCATAGAAGCCAAGTGGGCATAGAATTCGAGTGGTCATAGAGGCCGAGTGGGCATAGAAGCCGAGTGGTCATAGAGGCCGAGTGGGCATAGAAGCCGAGTGGGCATAGAAGCCGAGCAGGCGTAGAAGCCGAGTGGGCATAGAAGCCGAGCAGGCGTAGAAGCCGAGATGATGTGGACGTTTTAGCCGGAATTACAGCTCTTGGAGATAATCAAATCTCTTGCATTAAATGCAGAGATCTGCCCCCATCCTGCGCATTAAATGTAGAGGCCTGTCTTTAAGATTTGTCATCATTCTGCGCATTAAATGCATATTTGCACCTCAAATTCTGTACGAAGAGTAACTGCTGATGTGGCGATCTGTTTGCCTTCTGCGGAGCGTAAGAAGCTCACGTCTGCCTGTGTAAAACTGGGCGGCGTATTCCCTTATATGCGTAAGCATAGTTTACGCAAAGGGGATGTCACTAAACGATGGTTCGGTGACGTTTAATCAAATCCCCAGCATTAAATGTAGAGATCCGGCATTATCCTGTGCATTAAATGAGGAGGCATATTTTGAAGGCTTGCCACCCTTCTGTGCATCAGGTGCAGAGACGTGCCTTGGGCTTCTGTCAGTATTCGGCGCTTTAAGTGCAGAGACGTGCCTCGAGAAACTGTCACCGTCCTGCACATTAAATGCAGAGACGTGCCTCGAGCCCTGTACGAAGTGCAGCTTTTAACGTGGCAGGCTGTTTGTCTTCTGCGGAGCGTAAACAGCTCATATCAGCCTGTGTAAAACTAGGCAGCATATTCCTTCATATCTGTAAAAGTGGTTTACGTAAAGGAAATGGCAGTAAATGATAGCCTGGGTTGCAGTACCGCGCCATTATGATACCCGTCGCTTGGGTTATCGTACAATACTCTTTGTCAGGAGTCCAGACGTCAGGTTCATTACATGATCTGACAGGTTCATTTTGAAGAATACGAAGCGTTCCTCGTACACTTCAATGCTGTATTGAAAGCGGATGAGTTTTACGCCATATAGGCGATAAAGCACCCTGTTTACGCTGAAGCAGCCTGGACATACTGCATTACGCGGATGGTCCTTGAGCGAGTGGCTCCTCTATAGCCACATAAGGCTCAGCCCAAACCGAGCAACATACATAACTTCAAGAAGTTGGATTCCCATAACTTTAAGGGGGCATAGGGGATCATATATGCTGATGATTGGCTTGAGAGCATCGAGCATTTTATTCTCTTATCCTCCTTAGTAGATGATCTGAAGGTGGAGGTGGCAGGGTTGCAGATGTTAGACATTGCTAGCACGTGGTTCCCGAATAAGTCATAGATGACCGATCCAAGATTGACATGGGAAGACTTCAAGGATCTGTTCAAGAAGTTCTTTCCGCCTACAGAGAGACTTGACTTGGAGTGATAGTTCTTGAACCTCCAGCAGGGGAATATATCGGTCAAAGAGTATACCTCAAAATTTGACAAACTGAGCAGATATGCAGAGTATATGGTGCAGGATCCGAAGAACAGGATGAGTCACTTCAGAGAGGGCCTAAATTGGGAGGTGAAGGCTCTTATTTTCTCGAGTTATGAGACATATGCAGCTATTCTGAAAGAGGCCCACAAGGTTGAGAGAGATCTGAGTTTGAGACCGAAGAGGGATTATGACATATTTGGTGGAGCTTGTACCAGTGAAGGACCTGCCAAGAGTCCCCAATTTTAGCAGAGAGCGTTTTAGGCACAGCTCTAGCAGTTACCTGTACTAGCTAGAGCTCCCGTTCACCAGGTGCAGCAGCAGCCTCGGGGGAAGAATAAGCCAAGGCCCATTTGTGCCTACTATAAGAAGTCAGGACACACTTGGGATGTGTGTAGAAAGAGGCAGAAGATGTGCTTGTTTTGTGGATTCGTTGCACACCAGATAAGAGATTGCCCCACCGTACCTCCATTTGGTGGAGCACAAGGTTAGAGAGATGGAGGTATGCCACCGGTGGCACAACATCATGCCCCGCACCAGCAGAGGAAGACACCCCAGCAGGGCAGGGCATTTACGATGATGGTCAAGGAGGCCGATGCTATAGGTGATAGGTTAGCAGGTTTTGTTCTGTTTCATTCTGTTCATTTCCTTTATTTTCATCTATTATTTTGTGTGAATTATTAGTACCTTCTAGATTATTATTGTTCTTTATTGTAGTTATTGTAGTTAGTATACCCCGATTGAAACTGCAATTCATGACAAGTAAGACCATAACCATAACCATGCATGTTCTTTTTTTTTTATAAGACTGTACATTATATGATTTTAGATAGGACTTTCAAAAACCATAATTTTTGGGAGTTTGACCGTAGTAAAATTGTGATGAATATGTTATAATTGACCAAGAGGGAGAAGTGAGATGTGAAATTTTGAGGATAAAATTTTCTAAGAGGGGTAGGATTGTAACTACCACTTTCCTAGAGGGGGGTATTTTTGTCATTTTGTATAAATTTATTATTTTTATATTATTTCATAAATGATTGGTAGTATTGTATTATATATAAATATATACACACATGTGACAAATGGTTAGATGTTAACCTTTAGTTAGGCTAATTGTTAGTGAACCTAAATGAACCCAAATGGACTTGTCATGAGTGTGACCAACTAGTTTAGTCATGATTGACTTATTTATTAGAGAGGGTGTCTAATTAATTTCTTTTACTAATTATTAGAAGCTTCCACCAATTAAACTATTTTTGGGCTAATCGTTCATGACTAATTGGAGGAGGGTAAATAGGAAATTTCATAATCAATTAGGGCACCCATAGAGGGCCGACCACCTATTTGTAGGAGGAGAGCCTCTCTTTATACTTCATTCACTAAATTTTTTTTCTAATTAGTTCATCCACCCTCGTCCTCAAAATCTCTTCCATTCAAAATTACTCCGTACCATTTTTATCCCTATTTCTCCATTCCAAACCCATTCTAAAAGCTTGGAGGAGCAAGAGAAGCTTGAGAATGGAGCATTGCTTGAAGGAGGTATCCATCTACTTCCTTGTGTCCCTTCCTTTGGTGCTTTATATTGGAAATCTATCTTTCAATAGGTAAAACTCTTGTCCCCTTGTCATTTCAGATTTGAATGGTAAAATAGTCCCCTAGAGACCTTCACTTGTCTAAGGGCTACCCATAGGAAGAAGAACTAGGTTTATTGGAGGCCTATGGAGAAAGTTATATTAAGTTTTGTGTTCATTTGAGAAAAAACTTCGAATTTGGGACACCTAGTATTTGATTTAATGCCACTTACGTCTATTGTATTAGAATAGCTATTATATATATATTATTTATACTATATTAAGTATTTTAGGTATTTTATATTTTATTAGGGGTTTTTGGCACTTGTTTGAGTGTGAATCATGAATATCATAAATTATGCATCATAAGTACTTGAAGAATTGGTAATATGGATGGGTGTGTGTTTATATATATGTATAAAGTATTATACTTTACTATTTACTATATATTATATAGGGCTATTTGATTTTACCCTATGTTAGATTAGGTATATTGATATTACTCCCCTGTTAGATCAAAATTTGAGTTTACCCACCCGAAAGTGTCATTAAAAACTTATTAACGATACTTTCAAAACTTTTAACGATACTTTCAAAACTTTTAATGACACTTTCAGGGGGTAAACTCAACTTTTGATCTAACATGGGAGTAATATCAATATACCTAATCTAACAGGGGATAAAATCAAATAGCCCTATTATATATGTTGCATATAGGTAGGATGAAATGGGTATTTGATACTGTGTGTGGGTGAGGGAGTGACTAAATTGGTATAACCATAGGTGGTTTAGTATTAATGAGGGTGTCAGATTGTGTTAACTGGGTATATCACACTGTGACAGTGAGTGAATTGGCAATGAGTAGTGTTGGCTCCAGAATATAGAGGAGTGTTGGATCTATGATTTTGTGCATAAGTTGAGCACAGTTATGAAAGTAACAATGAAGTTATTGGATTGGGTAGGTATAAGGGTATAGGCAAGTGAAGTTGTGTCAGGGAAGTTATATTGAAGTATAGAATCAAGTGTGAGATCTGATGTGATGTTAGATGAGATCCAAGTGACTTTAAGTAGGGGCATCAGTGAATCAAGTGAGGATGGGGTGCCAATGTGCATCCTGGATTCTAGGCATTAGATACAAGTTGGTATCTGATAGCAGTGAAAGGGAGACTCTGGGTTACAGTTTTACAGGACTGCACTGCACTGATGCTGCAGTATACTTGAGAAGAATGCAATCCAGGTCTGATAGATTATATCAGTACAGGGTACACCAAAATATAGTGTAAATCAGGTAAGGGGTATGTGTTCAAGATCTAGGTGCTAGTGTGGAGAGTAGTAGAAATTGGGGAAAATCTGATACTTAGGGTAGTATTGGGACAAGACTATAACATCAATTGTAATTGCAAGAAGGATCACTGTAAGACCTACAATTAATATAGAACATGCAATACACATCAGTGCAATATTGTACACTGGAGAATGAGATTAGCAACAGTTCATTGAAGTGTAGTTAGAAGGTGTGTATTTAGTGTGTGCACCATAATTTGGAATGTATTTGTGTTTAGTTAGGGGGTTTGCTTTCGAAGAAGCTACTAGTGCTCAGTTAACTGCATACAGGTGCATTAGTAGAAACCTAGAGCACAATAGGGAGCAAGGATATCAGTTGCAGGGAGGCCAAGGATTAGGACTAGGTGCAGTTGGGGCTTGAGTCTGCCTAGGTAGGCAGCAGCAGTATGGGAGCACTGGTGCACTTCAATGTGCACACAGTGGAGGGTTGAGTTCTCAAGATCAGTAGAGAGAATAAAGTGAGAGCAGCAGTGTTATGAGCCAGTGTAGTCGGATGCTTGTTTAGTCAAGGACTGTGGCACATAACAAGTAAAGGGGGTACCAGTGAGTACAGAGGTCTATGGGTATACATGTCTATGTATACTTGTGTGTGAGTGTATCTAGTTACTTAATTAGGTATGTATCCATCAATCTATCTATTATCCATTGATTTAGTTATCTATCTACTATGTATCTATTATCTATGTATCTATTTACCTACTTATAAATATGTATAGGTTATGAGAGTAGGGAGATAAATTTATATATGTAATCTAGGATACTAAATACAAGATAATTGATTAGATAATAGCTAAGGGTTAATAATTTAGATATTATGAGATACTTGGATTGAAACCAAGGTATCAATATCAAGGGTAAGTGAGGGTTAAGGTTGGTATAGTGTTAGTGAGGCAAGGGTGTCATGAATGTGAGAATGAGGTCTTGATACTAGAAGGAGATTAAGTGTGGTATCAAGCAAGTGAGGTTTATGAGGTTTATGAATGCAAGTGAGATTGGTCCACTAATGTCATGGGTTGGTATCAAGATACCAAGCTAAAGAATGGTTAAAGTATTAGTATGTAATATAGTATAAGTAATTTTATGTATATAATATATGGTATTAGTATCCCTAGTACCTAGTATAGTATAGTATTAATCAATATTATCTAATATAACTTGATATTAGCTAGCATGTGTAGAAGCATGAAAAATGCTGGGAATTGTCCGCGTATTTTATGTGAAGTCACCATCCGTGTAAAACAGAGCTTCAAGGCTGTGTGGCGTAAAATATGGCTTTAGAGCTATACGTGTAAAACAGAGATTCAGAGTTGTTTGGCGTAAAGTAGAGCTTCAGAGCTGTCCTCGTAAAACAGGGTCAGAGATGTTTGGCGTAAAGTAGAGCTTCAGAGCTGTCCGCGTAAAGCAGTGCTTCAAGACTATTCTGCGTAAAAGGTTGCTTTACCCTCCTGCGTAAAGTTTAAAATACGTTGTTTTTGATGCAGTATAAAGTTGTACGAGGAACTCTTCGTATTACTCGGATGAATTTGTCAAACAAATTAGTGAACCAGACTTCTGATAAAAGTACTGCACGATGATCGAGAGGACGACTGTGATAATAATTTTGCACAGAGACCCAGGTTGTTGTCTAGTGATATATTCTTGATACAAGTCTTTTTTACGCATTCAAAGAATACGCTGCCTATTCTACATGACAGAAATAAGTTTTTACGCTCAAGACTGGAGTCTTCTGAATACGTTGCCTATTCCACATGGGCAGAAATAAGTTTTTACGCTTAAGATAAGACAAAATCAGACGCCACGTCAAAAGTTATTTCTCGTATAGAGCTCGAGGCATATCTCTATATTTAATACACGAGATGGAGGCATATCTCTGTATTTAATGCACGAGATTTTGTTCTATTCTTTAGATTTTGTCATGACTGGAAGAGCTAAAACTTTGACTAATACGCTCACATCACCATCCTTGCATTTTACGCCAACCAGGCTATTTTCAACTATAGGAGTACGCCGTATGCTATCTCCTCGAAATACGTCCACTCGGCTATATTTACAAAGGTACGTGATAAGGCTATTTAGACCAGAATACACTCAAGACCTCAGTCGTGATGGATAATTGACAGGGAAAGCTAAAACTGTGACTAATACGCTCACATCACCATCCTTGCATTTTATGCCAACTAGGCTATTTTCAACTATAGGAGTACGACGTATGCTATCTCCTCGAAATATGCCAACTCGGCTATATTTGCAAAGGTACATGATAAGGCTATTTAGCCCAGAATATGCTCAAGACCTCCGTCATGATGGATAATTGACTATTTTACACTGGTTATCTATTATACATGAATCATCTAATTTTACGCAGAGTTTGGCCTTTTACGCCAACCATCTCTACACAAGGTGCAGTTACCTACGTGGCTTGCATGCCATAATCTTCGAGAAGCAGTTATACGCATTACCTCATAAAGGGACACGTGTTATACGCAGATTCAGAAGATTATTTGAACGTGGGTAGCAGTTATCATAACTACAACATAAAAGAAGTCTTCTTTTTCACAGTTTGGTCTTTTACGCCAACAAGACAGTTATTCGGCTCTTACGCCAACATGACAGTTATTTGGCTTTTACGCCAACCATCTTTACGCAGGGGCAGTTACCTACGTGGCTTGTATGTCATGATCTTCGAGAAGCAGTTATACGCGTTACCTTATAATGGGACACGTGTCATACGCAGATTTAGAAGATTATTTGAACGTGGGTAGCAGTTATTATAACCGCCGCGTAAAAGATGTAACTTTCTTCACAGTTTGGCTTTTTATGCCAATAAAAATAGTTATTTGGCCTTTACGCCAACTAGACAGTTATTCGATTGATCTATATAAATAGAGATCCCTGGTCATAGGGTAAGAAACAACCGTACAAGGCATAATCAGATATTAGAGAGAAAAGAGAGCACAGACAGAGAGTTTTGGCTGACAACTTTGGTAACAGAAATTCGATCCTACTTGCAACTCTTGAAGCTTCTTCTACAACACTTCTTCATCATCGTGTAGTCCAAGGAACAAAGTGATCGACTGTAGATCAGACTTCTATAGCAATACTTTCCCAGAATTATTTTATTGTACTTAACATCCTCGTATAGGATTAATTGTACTCTTTTCTTGTTTGTAAAGAAAAAAAGGTTTCGTATAAACCATTCCTCATTTTGTTTATTCAAACAAAAATGGCGACTCTGCTGGGGAAGACTTTCTCCTCTGATGAGAAAGCAATTGCTCAACACGATGCTGTATCCATCGGATCGACGAAGAAGACTTTGGTCGTCCAGTTCGACCAATCTGCCTATGAAGACATGCTTCATGCAGGGGGTAGTTCTCATTCCTCCTCTGTCCATAACAACAGGAAGCTGCACAAAGTGTGGATGCCTAAGACGTACTCTACCCTTCCTGCAAGCTCTCACTCACTGATCAACAAGGTTATGACAATACAGCCAACGTGTCCCGTGCGTAAAAATTTGTCTTCCATTTGTAACGTGGCAGACAAGACTTCTGGCAATGGCTCAATGCCAATCCAGAAGTCTCAAACACACCCTGTGCGTAAAACTTTATCTCCCGTCTGTGACATGATAGACAAAACTTCTGGCGATGCCTCAGTGCCAATCCAGAAATCTCAAATACGTTCTGCACATAAACCTTCGTCTCCCGTCTGTGACATGGTAGACAAAACTTCTGGCAATACCTCGGTGCCAATCCAGATGTCTCAAACATGCCCTGCGCGTAAACCTTCATCTCCCGTCTATGATAAGGCAGATGTACCCTTTGATCACATCAAAGGAATAGACAATGATAGGCTGAGGGGGAATCACCTTCGAATAGTCAGAGCATTATCTGAAACTGAGAGTAGCATCTCCTTTGAGTCTGAAGATGATGCAACTATGACCGTCTTTTCTGAAGACAGTGCGACTCAAGAAAAGCTCAGCGTTCACCAATGACTCGATGCTCTTGAGGTAATGATGCACACCATGAGTTCCACAATGCAGACTCTGGCCCTCAAGGCAAACATGGTCCTACTGACCCCAGGATCTGCAGTAACTCTGCAAGCCGGGAGTATCAATCTTCTGGTAATCCACACCAACCCGTCATACCGTGAGGACAGTGATTCCCAAGAGCTAGACAATGACATGTCTAGGGGTAGTCTTCCTCGACAAGACAGAGCAACATCCAAAGCTGGGGGTAGAATTCCCTCTGAGTCCGAAGATGATGCAACTATGACCATCTTCCCTGAGGACCATACGACTCACGTATCGGAAGCCCCAAATCCAAATGGGACTTTCTCCTTCAATGATGATGACATCATTGAAATCTTCTATATAGTGATGAAGGAAAACAAACTTCGGTTACCCAACATCAGATACCCTGAAAAGGCTGACAAGGTCGATGACCCAAAATATTGTCTATTTCATCGGTACATTCATCACCCCACAAAGGTATGCTATGTACTGAAAAGAAAAATCCAGGAGTTGATCGACACAAAAGTCATCACTTTGCATATATAATCTCACTTTAATTTGGCAATTTTCTTCCTCAAGAAGGACCGGATGATGAGTCCCCAAAGTCTTCCCAATGAGTTTTTCGGACATGTGTTCATATCCATATTACCTCTGAACTGTTGTCCAAAAAATTTTTTCCGGCTGAGTTTGCCATGTCCATATTACCTCTGATCAAACCTTCCGGGTTTGGCTATCGATTATCATGTCCATATTACCTCTGATATCGGTTGTCATCTCAACTTATCACCCGTACTTAATTCTAAGTCCGCCAGTGGTGTTAAGTTCATAAATGTTTGTCATGTCCATATTACCTCTATGCAAACCTTTCGGGTTTAGCTATCGATTATCATGTCCATATTACCTCTGATATCAGTTGTCATCTCAACTTATCACCCATACTTAATTCTAAGTACGCCAGTGGTGTTAAGTTCACAAGAGTTTGCCATGTCCATATTACCTTTGAGCAAACCTTCCAGGTTCGGCTATCGATTATCATGTCCATATTACCTCTGATATTGGTTGTCATCTCAACTTAGCACCCGTACTTAATTCTAAGTACGCCAGTGGTGTTAAGTTCATAAAAATTTGCCATGTCTTTCGTACCTCTGAGCAAAACCTTTCGAGTTGGCTATCGATCATCACGTCCACAGTACCTCTGATATTGATCGTCGTCTAAACTTATCACCTGTACTTAAATTTAAGTACGCCAATGGTGTTAAGTCCACCAAACTTGCCACCTCTGGCAAGGCATATTTCAAACTTATTACTTGCACTCTCGCGCGCAAAAAGTAATAAGTCCACCAAAGATCCTCCAGCAGGATGTCCTCAATCCAAAGAAAACAACCACGTCAATATTACCTCTGGCTTGTTTCCTTTTTCTTCCACCAAAAATATAGAGATCATATCTAACCTCTCGGTATGACTATCGAATAGTTCAAGTCCATACCACCTCTAAACTACGTCTCTCAACTTTCTCCAACAGAGTAAATCTATTACCACAAAAAATGGTCACTTCCATATTACCTCTGTCGTATTTTTCTTTATCCCCACAGAGTCATATCTTTCCACGTCCATATTGCCTCTAAGTAAGATATTTTTAGAACTTTTTCATGTCTATATTACCTTTGAGTAATGTTCTGCTCTTTGACTTTCTACTATCATGTTCGCATAACCTCTGATAGTGCTAGTCGTTTCAGCTTATTATCCATACTTAAGGTACACCATGGGTAATAAGTCCATAACTCAAGAGTTTGCCATGTCCATATTACCTCTGACCAAACATCCCTCCAAACAGTCTGTTATCACGTTCGTATAACCCCTGATAGTGTCAATCATTTCAACTTATTATCCGTACCCAGTCTTAGGTACGTCATAGGTAATAAGTCTACCAAAATTTCTCCAGCAGAGTATTCCTCAGGTCCACTCGCACACTGCCACAGTGGCCACTCAAAAACTAATCTCGTTAGACGCTAGCCATATCTATATTATCTTTGAGCTATCGTCCTACCAATCTCACCAGCGGATCAACCCTCAGGTCTATCTTCATTCTCGGATAGACCATACACAATATTTCTCCCCCGAGAGTTTGCCATGTCCATGTGACCTCTGAGCAAACCTCTCCCTACGACTATCATCAGTCATCATCTAAACTTATCACCCATACTTAATTCTAAGTACCTGTAAACCCCCTCGACCAATTCAGGATTAATTTAAATTAAATCAAGAGACTAGGAATTATTTGTAATTAATTAGGATTAATGTGCGTAAATTATACGTCTTAATACACCTTGTCGTTGCTTCGAGGTTGGAACATCCCGCCATTAGTAACTTCCACCCGAAGTCACGAACATCTTTTAGACGTGCCAGACTACCCCTCTAACCATTGTGCAACCTTAGATACTCGCTATTGCGTCTCGCCTTAGCCACATAACATTTCTTAAGAGAACGCCTAGCATTTATTAATTTAATTAAATTTGAGGTCAAGGTCACCTCAAACAAGCCCGACCAAGCCCATATTTCACTCTACCACGTGGACCAGCCCCAACAAGGCAGGACAAAGCCACACTCGAGGCCAGCCCATAACCTCCATCACCATATATAAATACCAACCTTCTCATGCAAAACCCTAAACCCCACTATTCATCATTCCCTTCAACCCTAGCCGACCTCCCCCATCTAAATCGAGTCCCCCCCCCAACTGGCCGGACACCCACCGTCCGACAACCGCAACGCCGACTGCTTCCCACCATCACAACCCAACAGCCCCCAACACCGACTGCTCCCTACCATCATAACCCGACAGCCCCAACGCCGACTGCTCCCCACCCTCACAACCCGACAGCCCCCAACGCCGACTGTTCCCCACCATCACCGCCGATCACAACCCGACAGCCCTCAACCCGACTACTCCCGACGCCACACAACTAAGCCGATGCTGCCCGACTACGCCTAAACCCGCCTGACGCCACCCGAGCCGCTGTCCCGATCCCGATTGCCCTACCACCCGCGAGGTTGGATCCGTCCACGTCGACCTGGGCCACCCTCGTCGGAGGGAACATCTGACAGCGAGCGGACCCCTTCTCTCGGTCGATCAGGTACTCGTTCGTGGAACCCGTCTCTCTTGTGTCCTAGTACTTTTCCTTCGTGTCGTCGTGTCAATATGGAAATAAATTAATAGCTTATAAACTTAGTTAATATTTTATGCATGGAAGTGATTTTAATTAGATATTAATTAATAAATTATTCTAAATTAGCGACCAGTTACCAAGGACAGGTAATTCGGTAGAAACACCTGGATATAAATCCTAGTATGTTCAAACATGGAGAATTGAGACATGTCCGCACAGAGCAGAAATTATGGACAACCAGTAACTAGATAATTATTGCCTCGAGACACCATTAACCGAAGACAGAACACGTGTACACCCTAGCTATGTGCACACGTAACGCTGTACTCGAGCAACAGTGAACTCGTGATAGTATTCAAGAATAGCGTCTTAACCATGTATAGATAATGTGTAGTAGCTGATGTCTGTATTGTTGTGTTATATTGTATGTCTAGGGTCTTTAGATCAGCCAGGAGACGCTACCGGAGTAGGCTTTTGGCATTCACCTCTTGAAGACTCAGGCAAGATACCTTGCTATATTTTACTGTCTAATTTAAATTATACAAATATTGTATTGTATGCTTGTTGTTTGCTTTATACAACTGTGCACGTCCGAGATTGTCCTGGATGCATTCGATGGATACGTCGATGATTAGTATACATGGACTTAGTCATTAGCAGACTCACCTCATTGGATGAAACCCTGTTATCTTCCAAGACCTGACACTTTTACACGTATTTATAGTAATAAATCTCATATTGGGATGCGAGTTCGCGTGTTCGACTATCTATCATCGCGTCTGACGTGCATCACGGTTAGCAAGCAATATAGGACTATCTCAGCATAGAGACTTAGCATTTAGATAAGGGGTATGCACGTCGATTATTTGACTGGTATATCTACATTGGGAGGGAAGGACGACTAGTAGGCATATGGGACACCCCACTCCTTTACACTGATACCGCACTCGACGGAGTGATACAGACGTATTTATATATTACTGATACCACGTTCTGTAGAGTGTTGGACGTTACTTGATGATATTGCAGATACCACACTCTATAGAATGTCGGACTAGCTATCGCCGCGTCTGACGTGCATCACGGTTAGCAAGCAATCTAGGACTATCTCAGCATAGAGACTTGGCATTTAGATAAGGGGTATGCACGTCGATTATTTGACTGGTATATCTACATTTGGAGGGGAGGACGACTAGTAGGCATATGGGACACCCCACTCCTTTACACTGATACCGCACTCGACGGAGTGATACAGACCTATTTATATATTACTGATACCACGTTCTGTAGAGTGTTGGACGTTACTTGATGACATTGCAGATACCATACTCTATAGAATGTCGGACGTTACTGTATTCCTACACCCGTGTTATAGAGGGCATGTGTGGCATATACTAGCCGGTTGCCACGACTGGTGAATTATGTCAGCATATGTCTAGCCTACACCTTCCCATATACTCACAGTTGTCCTCACATTGCATTCACGTAGATGGTTAGCACACCCTTTATTGTATTTATTTTACTCAATATTTATATATAGCATGCTTCTATGTATCTTGTTACGTCCCTCTGAGGACCTGGTACCTTTCCAAATTTAGATGAGACTTACTACCCCACAGTATACGGCCCCGGACAGGAGACGAGATTCGCTACCACTGAGGAGTTAGAGGTGTAGTCGTCAGAGTTTCCGTGATCAGTTGGTAGGCCTTCAGCCTAGATTGGGTGCATCATTATCTAGTCAGCCGATGCCCTAGTCATTATCTTTTATATCTTATTTCAGTACTTTATTTTTTCATAGTAGTAGGTGTGTTACCACCAGACATCTTGGTTTGTACTATGATATTTCAGACTGGTGTTTATCTTCCAGCAGTTTATTTAGTACTTCTTATTCTTTATTTTGTGGATAAGATTAGATTACCTGTTATTGACTGATATGTGACATGTTAGTATTATAGGATAGCGTACCACTCTTCGTGGATCCATTAAATTGGGATATCCTCGGAGACGTATCAGCTGGCTATTGCCACGTGGCCTAGTTCCATGTATTTTGGGACTGGGGTGTGACATAGTTTTAGTGGTGGCCTATGCAGTCGACGTCTCTTTTTGCTTGTGGTATGGTAACATGCCCAGCGAGCCTGCAATAGGATAGAAATTACTAGGTCTCATCCACTTTTGATTCGTCCTTGAACTTCCTTCATGCTGCTTCTAAATATCTGTATCCTGTTTGTTTGTCTTGTACTCTTTTAATGAAGTCCTATCTCTTACAGCAAGATGAATTTGTGCAGTAGACGAGGAGCACCCCGTGCCGCGATGCCAGATAACACCACTCAAGGAGAAGAGGTACCCCAAAGGCAACCCCCGCTACAGACCTCGCTGATACATTGGCACGAGATATCGCAGGACGATCCTATACCGCAGCCCGAGGGACAGACTTCCCAAACAATCCCCACGCAACATTGTGAGGGCCAAACTTTAGGAGCTACACCGATGCCGCAGACTGAGAGGCCGACATCGGAGGAGACGCCTACTGCATAGCCCGAGATTCCACTACCACCGCCTCCACCTTATCCACCCCAGCTGCCACAGCTAGACGGCCAGCCACAGATGCTTCAGTTCTTCCAGACGATGATGCAAGCACAGTGGCAGCAGACAGAGACATTACGATAGTCTGATGACAGTACTAGAGAGGACACATGTTGCAACACCAGTACCAGCACCTCCACCAGCCCAGACAGGTGGCACTATTCGATGGTTCCGACAGATAGGACCAGATACTTTCTCGGGCAATGAGACTGCCGAGCAGATCTTCGATTGGGTCGCCAACACAGAGATGCTGTTAGAGGCTGCACAACTGCATCCAGATCTTTGGATGACCACAGTGAGGGCCCAATTAAAAGGCAACACTCATCACTGGTAGGATTCTATTGAGCGCAGTGTAGGGAAGAACCAGACTTGGGAACAGTTCCTAGAATACTTCAATACGAAGTATTTCCCAGCTACAGCCAGAAATGCCCTATACTCCCAGTTCCTACATCTAGAACAGGAGAATATGACTGTTGACGCCTATGATGCAGAGTTCAGCCACCTTAGCAGATTTGGTGTTGTCCTGATACCCACCGATCTCGAAAAAGCTCAGCGATTTCATCACAGCCTCAATTTCGAGCTACAGAGGTATACCACTACACAGGTGAGGATTTCTTACGAAGAGGTTCTTGCAGAGGCGAGAATCCAGCAGGTCATCATCAGAGGAGCCAGACGTTCCAGCACGACTATACCAGACAGAGCCCAGCCCTGAGCAGGAGGACCGATCCGTCGTCTAGGAGCACAGACGCAGCAAAGGGCAGTGCCATACCCCCTGCAGGAGCTCCCGACTTGTCACCATTGTGGCAAAAAGGGACACGTCGTTAAAAAATTTTGGAAGAAGTTAGGATTATGCATGATATATAGATAGAGTCAGCACCTTGTCAGGGATTGCCCGCAGTACAGAGAGGCAGCGCTACAAACAGGACAATGGCCAGCAGCACCAGTCCCGAGGATACAACCCCCACCAGAAGGCCAGCGACCACCAGCACCCGGAGGATTCCAGAGGGGACCTCCCTTGGCCCTACAGGAAGTACAGTTCAACCAGAACCGACAGCAGACAGGAGGATAGAGGCAGGGATAAGCCTTTGCTTTAGCCACTACTGAGGAGGAAACAGAAGGGGAAGCTATCACAGGTACCATCTTAGTTGCATCATTACCTGCAACTACATTGTTTGATTCTGGTGCTACGCTATCATTTATATCTAGTAGATTTTTAGCAATGCATAGAGTAGCGATCTCCCCCTTACCAAAGAGTTGGAAGATTCTTACCGGAGGAGGTATCGTTCCGGTTACTAGCACTATCAGAACGTGCTCGGTAGTTGTATGTGGTAGAGAGATGAGAGCACGATTCTTGGTATTGCCTACGCCGTACTTTGATGTTGTGTTAGGCATGGACTGGTTAAGCCAGTATAATGCCGTACTGAACTGCTGGAAGGGTAGCGTCACCTTTAGACTGCTAGATCAACCGAAGTTTGAGTACATGCGAGGGACCGTCGAACAAGGAGTAGGACAGATAGCGGAAACTTGCATGGCTATGGAGATTGCACCCCCTCCAATAGTTGCAGAATTTGAGGATGTATTCCCTGAAGAACTGCCAGGCTTACCGCCAGATAGAGACGTAGAGTTCACCATCGAGCTAGTACCCAGAGCAGCACTGGTATCTTCTAATGTATATCGATTGGGGAAGAAGGAGTTAGATGAGCTGAAGCTACAATTAAAGAAGTTGCAGAGCAAGGGATTTATCCATCCTAGTGCGTCACCATGGGGAGCACCAGTGCTGTTTGTACCTAAGAAGGATGGAACAGTACGCATGTTCATTAATTATAGAGCCCTTAATGCTCTGACTATTAAGGACAAGTACTCCCTATCCAGGATTGATGATTTATTCGACCAGTTGACAGGAGCAGTAGTGTTCATAAAGATTGACTTGGGATTGGGTTATCATCAAGTAAAGGTGCGAAGAGAAGATATTCAGAAGACAATATTCAGGACTCGTTATGGTCACTACGAGTTCTTAGTAATACCATTTGGACTGACGAATGCACCGACTGTATTTATGAACTTGATGAACAGAGTATTCCACCAATACTTAGACCAATTCGTGGTAGTCTTCATCAACGACATTTTGGTGTATTCAAAGAGCCACGAGGAGCACGAAGAGCATCTGAGACTAGTGTTAGAGACACTAAGGATAGAGAGGCTTTATGCCAAGCCGAGCAAAGGTGAGTTTCTCCTAGATCGTGTTGCTTTCCTTAGACACATCTTCTCAGGAGATAGAATTTCAGTAGATCCGGCGAAGATTTCATCAGTAGAGACATGGCCAACCCCTACTAATGTCTCGGAGGTCAGGAGTTTCCTAGGACTTGCCGGATATTACCGGAGGTTCGTGGAGAACTTCGCAAAGATTGCAGAGCCAATGATTCGCTTGACCCGTAAGGAGCAGGAGTTCACCTGGACAGAGGAGTGTCAGAAGGCATTCGACGAACTGAAGAAGCGTTTGACTACTGTACCTATCTTGACCATACCGTCTGGACCCGGAGGATTCGTGATCTATAGTGATGCGTCCGAAAAAGGATTAGGATGTGTCTTGATACAGCATGGAAAGGTTGTAGCTTATGCTTCTAGATAGTTGAGGACACATGAGAAGAACTATCACACCTACGACTTGGAGCTTGCAGCAGTAATCTTTGCCTTGAAGCTTTGGAGGCACTATTTATATGGAGAAAGAGTGGAGATATTTACTGACTATAAGAGTCTAAAGTACGTCTACACCCAGAAGGATCTTAATCAGAGGCAGAGACGTTGGCTCGAGGTGATGACAGACTTCGAGATTGAGCTACAGTACCATCCGGGAAAGGCCAACGTAGTAGCTAACGCATTGAGCAGAAGACCCATGACATTCTTTATGATCACCCAACAACATCTGTTGAGAGAGCTAGAGAAGATGGGTATAGAGATCGTTATGCCCGGAGTAGATGGACAATTGTCGAGTTTCCAATTGCAATCAACATTAGTGGAGAGAATCAAGGCTGGTTTACCGACAAACATCAGATTTTAGAGGCTTAGAGAGAGGACAGAGGCTGGAATACAGACAAGACTGAGAATACATGAAGATGGGACTTTAAGATATGGAGATCGTCTCTATGTTCCAAATGGAGAACTTCGTCAGGAGTTGATAACAAAGGCACACAGTTCAACCTATTCTATTCATCCAGAAGGCACGAAGATGTACAGGGACTTGAGACAGCACTACTGGTGGCACGAAATGAAGAGAGAGATAGCACGCTTTGTGGCAAAGTGCCTGGTGTGTCAGCAGGTCAAGGTTGAGCATCAGAGATCTGCAGGATTGCTTCAACCGTTACCTATACCGGAGTGGAAATAGGAGCACATCACTATGGACTTTGTTACGGGTTTTTCGAGGAGTCCTAGTGGGCGCAACGCAGTATGGGTAATTGTGGATAGACTCACCAAGTTCGCATACTTTTTACCCTTCAGAGTTGGGCAATCGATGGAGGCTTAAGCAGATATGTACATGAGGGAGATTGTGCGCCTACAAGGAGTGCCAGTTAGCATCATGTCTGACAGGGATAGGAGGTTTATATCCTACTTTTGGAGGAGTATGCCGGAGAGTCTCGATACTAGCCTGAAGTTTAGCACAGCATATCACCCACAAACAGATGGCCAGTCGGAGTGCACCATTCAGACGCTAGAAGACATGTTGAGAGCGTGTATGCTTGACTTCGAAGGATCATGGGAGGACCATTTGCATCTGGTCGAGTTTTTCTACAACAACAGGTATTATGCGAGCATCCAAATGGCTCCCTATGAAGCATTATATGGAAGGAAATGTTGTTCCCCAGTATGCTAGAGTGATATAGGCGAGCGACAGATTCTCAGACCAGAGTTGGTTGTTCGTACAGTAGAAAAGGTGAAGAAGATCCAAGGGCACCTTCGAGCCGCACAAGACAGACAGAAGCATTGGGCAAATGCGCATCGTCGACCCTTAGAATTTTAGGTTGGAGATCACGTATTTCTAAAGATCTCGCCTACTCGAGGGACTATCCGATTCGGAGGCAGAGAGAAGCTGAGTCCGAGATACATCGGACCATTCGACGTGTTAGAACGCGTCGAAGAGGTTGCTTACAGATTAGCCTTACCGCAGACCTTGGAAGGAGTTCATAACGTCTTCCATGTATCTCAGCTGAGGAGATACATACCGGATCCGAGTCACATACTTGACCACTCAGAGATCACAGTTGGCCCGAGCTTATCATACCAAGAGGAGCCTGTCAAGATTCTGGACAAGAGTAAGAAAGTACTGCGAGGACTGACTATTCCCTTAGTTCGCGTCGAATGGAGACATCATGCACCAGGCGAGTCAACTTGGGAACGCGAGGAGGATATTAGACAGCGCTATCCCCATCTCTTCGAAGGACTAGGTACTTATTAGCATTTTAAATTCAATCAGAACTTCTAACCATGCGTATGTTTTAATCTCGAGGACAAAATGCTCTAAGGAGGGTAGATTTTAAACCCCCTCGACCAATTCAGGATTAATTGGAATTAAATCAAGAGACTAGGAATTATTTGGAATTAATTAGGATTAATGTGCGTAAATTATACGTCTTAATACACCTTATCGTTGCTTCGAGGTTGGAACATCCCGCCATTAGTAACTTCCACCGGAAGTCACGAACATCTTTTAGACGTGCCAGACTACCCCTCTGACCATTGTGCAACCTTAGATACTTGTTATTACGTCTTGTCTTAGCCACACAACATTTCTTAAGAGAACGCCTTGTATTTATTAATTTAATTAAATTCGAGGTCAAGGTCACCTCAAACAAGCCCGACCAAGCCCATATTTTACTCTACCACGTGGACCAGCCCTAAAAAGGCAGGACAGGGCCACACTCGAGGCCAACCCATAACCTCCATCACCACATATAAATACCAACCTTCTCATGCAAAACCCTAAAACCCACTATTTATCATTCCCTTCAACCATAGCCGACCTCCCCATCCAAACTGAGTCCCCCCCAACTGGTCGGACACCCACCGTCCGACAGCCCCAACGCCGACTGCTCCCCACCATCATAACCCGACAGCCCATAACGCTGATTGCTCCCCACCATCACAACCCGACAGCCCCAACGTCGACTACTCCCCACCCTCACAACCCGACAGCCCACAACGTCGACTGCTCCCCACCATCACCGCCGATCATAACCCGACAGCCCTGAACCTGACTGCTCCCGATGCCACATGACTCAGCCGACGTTGCCCGACTACGCCTGAACCCGCCTGACGCCACCCGAGCCGCTGTCCCGATCCTGATTGCCCCACCATCCGTGAGGTCGGATCTGTCCACGTCGACCTGGGCCACACTCGTCGGAGGGAACAGCCGACAGCGAGCGGACCCCCTCGCTCGGTCGATCAGGTACTCGTTCGTGGAACCCGTCTCTCTTGTGTCCTAGTACTTTTCCTTCGTGTCGTCGTGTCAATATGGAAAGGAAATAATAGCTTATAAACTTAGTTAATATTTTATGCATGGAAGTGATTTTAATTAGATATTAATTAATAAATTATTCTAAATTAGCGACCAGTTACCAAGGACAGGTAATTCGGTAGAAACACCTGGATATAAATCCTAGTATGTTCAAACATAGAGAATTGAGACATGTCCGCACAGAGCAGAAATTATGGACAACCAGTAACTAGATAATTATTGCCTCGAGACACCGTTAACCGAAGACAGAACACGTGTATACCCTAGCTACGTGAACATGTAACGCTGTACTCGAGCAACAGTGAACTCGCGACAGTATTCAAGAATAGCGTCTTAACCGTGTATAGATAATGTGTAGTATCTGATGTCTGTATTATTACGTTATATTATATGTCTAGGGTCTTTGGATCAGCCAGGAGATGCTACCGGAGCAGGCTTTTAGCATTCACCTCTTGAAGACTCAGGCAAGATATCTTGCTATATTTTACTGTCTAATTTAAATTATGCAAATGCTGTATTGTATGCTTGTTGTTTGCTTTATACAACTGTGCGCGTCCGAGATTATCCCGGGTGCATTCGACGGATACGTCGATGATTAGTATACATGGACTTAGTCATTAGCAGACTCACCTCATTGGATGATACCCTGTTATCTTCCCAGACCTGACACTTTTACACGTATTCATAGTGATAAATCTCATGTTGGGATGCGAGTTCGCGTGTTCGACTAGCTATCGTCGCGTGTGACGTGCATCATGGTTAGCAAGCAATCTAGGATTATCTCAGCATAGAGACTTGGCATTTAGATAAGGGGTATGTGCGTCGATTATTTGACTGGTATATCTACATTGGGAGGGGAGGACGACTAGTAGGCATATGGGACACCCCACTCCTTTACACTGATCCAGCACTCGACGGAGTGATACGGACGTATTTATATATTACTGATACCAAGTTCTGTAGAGTGTTGGACGTTACTTGATGACATTGTAGATACCACACTCTATAGAATATCGGACGTTACTGTATTCCTGCGCCCGTGTTATAGGGGGCATGTGTGGCATATACTAGCCGGTTGCCACGACTGGTGAATTACGTCAGCATATGTCTAGCCTATACCTTCCCATATACTCACAGTTGTCCTCACATTGCATTCACTTAGATGGTTAGCACACCCTTTATTGTATTTATTTTACTCAGTATTTATATATAGCATGCTTCTATGTATCTTATTACGTCCCTCTGAGGACCTGGTACCTTTCCAGATTTAGATGAGGCTTACTACCCCACAGTATACGGCCCCGGACAGGAGACGAAATTCGCTACCGCTGAGGAGTTAGAGGTGCAGCCGTCAGAGTTTCCGTGATCAGTTGGTAGGCCTTCAGCCTAGATTGGGTGCATTATTATCTAGTCAGCCGATGCCCTAGTCATTATCTTTTATATCTCATTTCAGTACTTTATTTTGTCATAGTAGTGGGTTTGTTCCTACCAGACATCTTGGTTTGTACTATGATATTTCAGACTGGTGTTTATCTTCTAGCAGTTTATTTAGTACTTCTTGCTCTTTATTTTGTGGATGAGATTAGATTACCTGTTATTGACTGATATATGACATGTTAGTATTATAGGACAACGTAGCACTCTTCGTGGATCCATTAAATTGGGATATCCTCGGAGACGTGTCAGCTGGCTATTGCCACGTGGCCTAGTTTCATATATTTTGGGACAGGGGCGTGACAGTACCCCAGCAGTGTTAAGTCCACAAAACCTACCACATCCATATTACCTCTGGCTGGGCTTGTTTTAAACTTATTACTTGCACTTTAGTGCGCAAAAGGTAATAAGTCTACCAAAGATCCCCTAGTGGGATATCCTAAAAAAAAAACTATGATATCTTACCACATCCACATTACCTCTGAGTAAGATATTATCAGAACTTTTCCATGTCCATATTACCTTTGAGTAAAGTTCTTCTCTTCGACTTTCTACTATCACGTTCGTATAACCACTAATAGTGTCAGTCATTTCAACTTGTTATCGGTACCTAGTCTTACGCCTTGGGTAATAAGTCTACTAAAATTCTCCAAGAGAATGGAATGTACTACCCCGTACATATCACCTCTAGCAGGATATTCATTCCTATGTCAAAACTCTCTTCCATGCTTCTTTTTCAAAGTATTTCAAAACTTGTTTAAGTTTTAAAAACTTTGAAGGGGGTCTTGTAGAAGCATAAAAAATGCTGGGAATTATCCGCGTATTTTATGTGAAGTCGCCATCCGCGTAAAACAGAGCTTCAAGGCTGTGTGGCATAAAATATGGCTTCAAAGCAATACGCATAAAACAGAGCTTCAGAGCTGTTTGGCGTAAAGTAGAGCTTCAGATCTGTCCGCATAAAATAGGGCTTCAGAGCTGTTTGGCATAAATTAGAGCTTCAGAGCTGTCCGCGTAAAGCAGTGCTTCAAGACTGTTCTGCGTAAAAGGTTGTTTTACCCTCCAGCGTAAAGTTTAAAATACGTTATTTTTAATGCAGTGTAAAGTTGTACGAGGAACTCTTCGTATTCCTCAGATGAATTTGTCAGACAAATCAGTGAACTTGACTTCTGACAAAAGTACTGCACGATGATCGAGAGGACGACTGTGATAATGATTTTGCACAGAGACCCAGGTTGTCGTCTAGTGATGTATTCTTGATATAAATCATTTTTACGCATTCAAAGAATACGCTGCCTATTCTACATGACAGAAATAAGTTTTTACGCTCAAGACTGGAGTCTTCTGAATACGCTACCTATTCTACATGGGCAGAAATGAGTTTTTATGCTCAAGATAAGACAAAATCAGATGCCACACCAAAAGCTGTTTCTCGTACAGAGCTCGAGGCATAACTCTGTGTTTAATACACGAGATGGAGGCATATATCTGCATTTAATGCACAAGATTTTGTTATATTCTTTAGATTTTGTCATGACTGCGAGAGCTAAAACTGTGACTAATACGCCCACATCACCATCCTTGCATTTTATGCCAACCAGGCTTTTTTTAACTATAGGAGTATGCCGTATGCTTTCTCCTCGAAATATGCCAACTCGGCTATATTTACAAAGGTACATGATAAGGCTATTTAGCCCAGAATACGCTCAAGACCTCAGTCGTGATGGATAATTGACTAGGAAAGCTAAAACTGTGACTAATACGCTCACTTACCATCCTTGCATTTTACGCCAACCAGGCTATTTTCAACTATAGGAGTACGCTGTATGCTATCTCCTCGAAATTCGCCAACTCGGCTATATTTTTAAAGGTACGTGATAAGGCTATTTAGCCCAGAATACGCTCAAGACCTCAGTCGTGATGGATAATTGGCTATTTTACGTTGGTTATCTATTATTCATGAATCATCTAGTTTTACGCAGAGTTTGGCCTTTTACGCCAACCCTCTTTACGCAAGGTGCAGTTACCTACATGGCTTGTATGCCATGATCTTCGAGAAGCAGTTATACGTATTACCTCATAAAGGGACATGTGTCATACGCAGATTCAGAAGATTATTTGAACGTGGGTAGCAGTTATCATAACCGCAGCATAAAAAAAGTCTTCTTCTTCATAGTTTGGTCTTTTACGCCAACAAGATAGTTATTCGGCTCTTACGCCAAAAAGACAGTTATTAGGTTTTTATGCCAACCATCTTTATGCAGGGGCAGTTACCTACGTGGCTTGCATGCCATGATCTTCGAGAAGCAGTTATACGCGTTACCTTATAATGGGACACATGTCATATGCAGATTTAGAAGATTATTTGAACGTGGTAGCAGTTATTATAACCGCCGCGTAAAAGATGCAACTTTCTTCAACCCTCTTTACGCAGAGTTTGGCCTTTTACGCCAACCCTCTTTACGCAAGGTGCAGTTACCTACGTGGCTTGCATGCCATGATATTCGAGAAGCAGTTATACGAGTGTCACGACCCGCACCCGGTTTAGGGGCACGAGAGCGTGGGTACGTCCATCCTACGCCGCAGCATCGGCGGTAGAACGCTGTCTAGGTCGAGTACTAACTAACAATCTCACGCTAGTATCCAACTCCATAAGGAGATTCGGATAATACTATAAAATATTCACAACATACTCAATCATAACTACAGCACGATAGGAATTTAAAGAAAATAAAAGAATACAACACAAGTCTAGAGACAACATAATCATACCTGCAATCATTACTTCCAATCCCCAAGTGTGTCGGAACCAGTCTACTAAGGTCACAGTCTGGAAAAATATTTCCAGTCAGGAAGGAGCAAAGTACATCTCTAATTAGCAGTTCTATATAAATGACATAAACTATGTAGCAGTTCTAGATGGAAATATACCAGATGCATGTATAGGTACGAGAAATGTACACGAAAGAAATACTGGAAATACTGTAAGTAAATGCAGGAAAAGAACAATATGTCAATGAGAAAAAATCCTATGACTAAGTGTGTGAGTACTAGCTTTAACATGTGATCGGCTTGGGAACATGATCAGGCTGGTTACATGTGATTAGCTATGATTCACGAAGGTCAGGCTAACCGTTGGTTAGCTATGATGCATGTAGAGGTCAGGCTAATCACACGTAACAGCTATGAGGCACGGAGATGGTCAGGCCGCACCCGACGTGAGACGTGGGGTGAGCTATGATGCATGAAAAGTTAGGTATGATCACATATCTATACTAAAATACTCCCCACCCCCGACTGGTATAGTAGATCCAATCATGGTACGCTATGGCACGGGATACCCCAGGAAGGTAGCAAATCTCCCCGGGAATCAGTGTCTGTACATGCACAAGATAACAAGGAAAATAAGTCTTGTACAAGCTACACCATAAAAAAGGAATAACATCTCATGACGAGATCCGTGTATACCAATCCGTTTAACCAATGTGTCAAGAACATGGATATCTACACTAGATACAGTGAACATAGGAGATATCATAAATTAGAAACTAATCAGAGAATGTACTCGCCTTGGGTCCTTAGCTGTCAATACCAATGTCCTGTCCCAGAGTATCGTCTGGAGAATCCGACAGTCTTGATTTCCTCCGAAGCTGGATATAGAATTGTTGCAGCTTGGTAGTGGTCGATTAAGTTGAAGCCTCCAAGTGTCTCGGACTTTTACGATTTTTGTTGCACTTCAATCTCCATAAACTAACGTCAGAGATACAAGAGAAGAAAGACTTAGAATATCCATGCCGATGGGTCTCGTGCTTCATATCCTTCAAGCCATGACTGATGGACATGTACCATAGTGAATCCTCTTGGGGCCTCGGACTCTAGCTTCAGCTTAACAGCAGTCAAACAGCATTGTCTTCCTTCATCAGAGAGTTCCCACTTATCAAATTTCACCAGCCAATCATCTGACCAATCTGTGAAGCAGAAACTCTGTCCACCCACACCCGAAACTTTTTTCCCTTTTTGTCTCCATAGCATGGGCCAAACAAATCGATGCATTCATGAAGAGAGCGCTCGGGTCCAGAGGGATGGACAGCCACTCCAGTTAGACAACTAATACTCTTCAGATACTTGATCGGTAAATCAGACTTCTCTACCTCAGCCCGACGCCATCTCTCATACAACAAGAAGAAGGTAACTACTTCATACCCAGGGCTGAAATTGTCTAGCTTAGAGCAAGAGAAGTCTGTAATATCTCTAGGCGAGACATTAGGACCTAGCTTAAAATGGCCAATAGATTGAATAATACCAGCAGCACACCGTTCGGTTGCATGAATTATCTTAACATTGTCTTTGGCATTTTCTGCATGCCATTGCAGCAACTCCTCTTGGGCATTGCTCACCATGACGCCATAAACTTCTGGAATGCTGAATAGTTCAGCATCGTTGCCAGAGTCACCACAAACGAGAGTATTCAAGGGCTTCTTCCCTTCAGCCTTTAACTTACTGAGCAAATAGGCGAGAGCCTGCCCTTTTCCAGCCCCTTGTAGTAAGATGTCAAGGTCCACCCCCCCCCCACTATAGATAATTTTAACATCCAACCCGCGTTTCTGCAAGCACTCTGAAAGTGACTTGGTAACTTCCTGAGCCACACCTTTGTCAACATAAAAGCTAACCTTGTGCGGCCGCTGCTCTGTTTCTGCCTGCAGCGAGATCTGGGGGAACTTGGAGGTCTCTTCGAGAACAACATTCCTGTCCCACTTTCGATCCAGAACGCGCTCCCATCTGTCGTCCCGCACCATGGACTCTCCGTAGGTGATCTCGGTGCCGACGGACATGATGGTTATGTCCGGGGTGAGCATGGCTTCTCCTTCCTCAGCTCCCTGTAGAGCGTGGGGGACCTCCCCGTGGAGAACACGAGGAGGGAGTCATCGCAGTAAAGGGAGTCCCACAGCGCGTTGAATCGGAGCAGCGAGAGGTTCTCCGGATCGTGGTGGTCCACCATGGTGTGATCGAGATCGGAGATGACCATGAGACGCGCGAAAGTCTTCAGCTTGTCCATTTCGAAAGGAGAAAAGGGGCTGTGATTTGTAGTAGAATAAATTAGGGTTAGGGCTTGTTGGAGGAGAAAGTAGAGAAATTTCGGATTTTTATTACTCTTCTTTGCTGGGGGATTCATAGTTGTGCGCCTTTCGAGATGAGGATATGGGAATTTGTGAGGGCTAGCTAGGGTTTCTTGGGAATGGTGTGGGTGAGAGACTTTAAATAGGGAAAGAGGGTATGGGATAAAGGGTGAGGATTGGCCCAATAATGAATGGCCAAGAATATATATAAATGGGTTTTTCATGTGGAAAAATGAGGGTGTGAATGGGAGACGGTAAATTGGTAAATTTAATAGAAAAATATAATTTAAGAAAAAATGTTTTTAAGGGCTTCCAAGGCTAACTGATTAAATTAGCTACTAAACAAACCCATATTTGAAAACCCTAGAAAATATGAAATTCATTTATTTACTATTCCAAAAATGGATATAAAAAATTTATTATGAACAACTAGTCCTTCAATAATTTTTATTAAACAAATAATTTTATGACTCAAGCCAATGAATATTTGAAACTAGAAATATATATATATCATCATTATTTATTTATTTAATTTATAAGAAAGCGACATTTAGGAAAAATGATTTTCATACAAGAATTTAAATCACCTTCTACAATCAAACATTGTTCAAAATCAATTAAAAATTTCAAGGAGAAAATATTTTATAAACTTGATATTTTAAAATAAATTAAAAATCTAATTATTTCGGAAAATTTGGAAATCGGAGGTTACAAGTCTACCCACCTTAGAAAAATTTCGTCCTCGAAATTTAAGATCCTCAATATTTGCACTTACACATTATATTATTTCTATCAAAATTTAAATTTCAAGCCAAACAATCATGAAGTAATTCCATATTGTTATTTCACAACCTTTCAAAGTTCTATAACATCATATTCCTGAAAATCTTTAAGTTTAAAATCAAATCCCCTTTTTGTAATAATCTCCTCAAATTTTTTTTTTTTCATATCTAAACATTCCAGGATTTTAATATCCAATCCTCCAATTGAAATCCCATCCATGCATATTTATCAAAAAAATTAAAAAATCTGTATCCCAAATTTTAAATTTTAAACACTAATCCATCAATCATCTTACTCCCCTAACTCAAATTCAATTGATGTTTATTCCAATCTAACTCCTTATCTCAAGAATTTAATTCGACACTATTCCATTTACGATTTTTATTTCCTGCTTTTCTTTTTCCTCAAATACTCAACGATGCGATGCTTCCAGAATCTTCAATGCAACATTCATAATATATAAAATTTCTATCTTGCAATCAAATAGATACAATGATAATCTCCTAATTTCTCAAATTTTTAATAATCAATTCAATCATACCAAGACCTCCTTAAAATTTATAATCCTCAATTTTTTTTTGGCTTTGTGAATTTCTTAATTCTCCCTTTAAGTTAATGTTTGTCCTCGAATTTCAATCATACCTCGATTTTCATAAATCAATGATCCATCAACTCCGTTATAACAACCCCTAAATTCTTTATTTAAATTAATGCTCATCCACAATTTAGTCATCTTGTCTATTTTTGTCAGTCATAACCTCGTCACAGATCTTTGCTATGGTCAAAACCCCAATGATCATGGTTTAAGAAAACTCTTCCTACAGCCATGCAATTTAAGAAAAAAATATAGGTCATGTATCTTTTGTCATGGTATTCCAGTCTCTGTTAGGGTGTACTACTAGTTATATTCTAACAAGAAAATCATGCATATGAACTACAACACTAAGGAAATCAATCAATCGAAAGACGGAAAAAGGAACATTAGGAGGGAAGAAAGAACATGCTAACATTTTGCTTGTAGTATCTACTATCTCTAACAAACACTTAACTCTAGCATACTCACTAACAAATTCTTATTTCTGGTACACTGATACCCATATCAACTAGTCATTTATCCGCAAGATCCATGAATATATCCATATTGCACACACATGTCTATTAATACCAAAATCTGATACCAAGAACCTCTAATATAACCATGGTTCAATAATGCATCTAAGTTTGATACCTCTATTTCTTTAGTACCATACCCCTTGTCAGTTTCCATTCCTACTACAATTGTTCATTCTAGTCGTTCTTATCACTCAAGTATACGTCAAGTGCAACACCATACTAAATACTGCTCTTTCCAATACAACTTTAAATGGACACCCAAATCAGTCTGCGGTGACATCTCAATCCTGCTCAAGTTATCAGATCCTTACACATGTATATCATCTACTCATATATTAATATTAATATTTCTCATTTACCATAAATTTAATTCTCAAAAATAATCATCAAGGTTTAACTTCTCGATCAACTTAAAATAGATGCATATGCCTCCTCAAAGTCAGATACTCAACATCGAATAAAATTTTAATCACTTCTAAAATTCTTTGAAGCCTTGACCATTTTTATTGAATCAATATTTGAAATCCTCAAAATTTAATGACGTAATCTCAACTCCTCAATTATTCTAAAATAAAATTTTATTTCCACCTTTTTAATTTATAACTCCACAAAGGTACATATCAGTGCTCTCGGTCTCTAATACTCAAGGTGCACTCAATGCATCTAGTGTCTAAAATTTTTGTACTAAAATTGTACTGCCTGAATCACTTGTACTATTACCTCCAATGATCAAAGTTATCATCACCTGTATTTTCTTTCATGATTTTAATTTATGTCAACTGGTATATCATTTAATTATCATCACACAGAGTGCTTACTGTTATTAACGTTATTCTCGACTAATCCTCGATATAGAATTATTAGCACTCTTGGTATTATATCACTAGCTGCATTAATGGATTATCTCATCAAGCTCATTAGAACTCATGATCACCTGTATCCTCTATAATACTCATGTTTCTTTACTCTCATGGGTATGTGTATGGTTCCTCATCTCGATGGTTGCATATGTATTTCCTTTAATCCTTTAAAGCCTATTAAACTAATCCGTGATACGCTTCACAACTTCCATTACTAATCCTGATATTTCTCTACTTATGACATCTCATTAAACCCTTTATACATATACATTTCTTTACCTTTAACATTTCCGATATCAATCATCAATTGGGACATCATGCTCCATAAATCCTTAACACAATTCCCGGATACTTAATCGTTTACATAGATCATTCAATTACATAATCATGATTATCCAGGACGGGTAATTGGCTCTGATACTAACTCTGAGAACTATCACTGATACTCTATACTCTCCTTAACTCTCAGTCTCTAATGACACTACTCCTAGAATCATTGGTACAAGGTACTATGCTAAGGGCTAACTCTAGATTAAAGCCTACTGCTCACATGTCCAACTAAGAAACACTTACAACTCACTAGCAACACAGTCAATACTAATACAAGACACAAACAAAATTACAAGCCACTATTTATCATACTTAACAAGAAATCCTCAAGGGATAGGAGCTCAAAGACTGAATTGAGGACAGAAGGTATCTTTACTGCTAGTATAGAAAGAAGCGGTGGAACAAAGTCCTGAAATAACAGAAATAGATAAGTCTTGAGATGATATTTTAAGAACCAATTTAAGATACAACCTGATAATCATACACGTCTATCCGAAATCATGACACTTGGAATCCTCGCCACGCCAGTAAGCATAGATGCGATAAACGACAGGTTCCGTAACTAAGGTATACAACCCTATAATCATGTCATCTAGAATACTCGCCACGCCAACCGGTATGGCTGCGAGAAACTCTAAATCTCATAACTAAAGTATGTACATCCAAGTTAGGTTCCTACGTTCTCGTTACGACAGCTAATATGGCTGCGATAAATTCTAGGTTCCATAACCAAAGTAGACGTTTTACCTTCCTCACTGTCCTCATCAATATATGTCATCAGATGATACCATAAATTCTAGTCCGTAAAAATTCATCTCAATTTGAAATCAACTCAACAACGATACCAAGAATTTAAGTTAACAACTGGTCAACAAGAATCAAACTCAACAATGATGCCAAGAATTTAATTTAATAACTGCTCAACCAGAATCAAGTTCAGTAACAACAAGCGAGAGCGGACGGAACCAAGAAAAAGATTTAAATTGGAAATTATAACAAGATTCTCAAGGGGTCATCCCAGGAATCTCTCAAGAGTTTGTGATTGAGTATCCTCTCTCATCCTAGCATCCTATGTCCTATATTCTATAGCAGGTACGTAGTAGTACAACTAGGACGTCGCACTACTACGACATCGCACAACTAGCGAAGTCTGACCTGCATGGGCCACCACTAAAAACGTGTCACGACCCGCACCCGGTTTAGGGGCACGAGAGCGTGGGTACGTCCAGCCTACGCCGCAGCATCGGCGGTAGAACGCTGTCTAGGTCGAGTACTAACTAACAATCTCACGCTAGTATCCAACTCCATAAGGAGATTCGGATAATACTATAAAATATTCACAACATACTCAATCACAA
Organism: Iris macrosiphon; assembly: GCA_036927795.1. Classification (NCBI taxonomy): domain Eukaryota; kingdom Viridiplantae; phylum Streptophyta; class Magnoliopsida; order Asparagales; family Iridaceae; genus Iris; species Iris macrosiphon. Next base: position 131,935,276 of record JAYESA010000009.1, read on the forward strand.
CTACAGCACGATAGGAATTTGAAGAAAATTAAAGAATACAACACAAGTCTAGAGACAACATAATCATACCTGCAATCATTACTTCCAATCCCCAAGTGTGTCGGAACCAGTCTACTAAGGTCACAGTCTGGAAAAATATTTCCAGTCAGGAAGGAGCAAAGTACATCTCTAATTAGCAGTTCTATATAAATGACATAAACTATGTAGCAGTTCTAGATGGAAATATACCAGATGCATGTATAGGTACGAGAAATGTACACGAAAGAAATACTAGAAATACTGTAAGTAAATGCAGGAAAAGAACAATATGTCAATGAGCAAAAATCCTATGACTAAGTGTGTGAGTACTAGCTTTAACATGTGATCGGCTTGGGAACATGATCAGGCTGGTTACATGTGATTAGCTATGATTCACGAAAGTCAGGCTAACCGTTGGTTAGCTATGATGCATGTAGAGGTCAGGCTAATCACACGTAACAGCTATGAGGCACGGAGATGGTCAGGCCGCACCCGACGTGAGACGTGGGGTGAGCTATGATGCATGAAAAGTTAGGTATGATCACATATCTACACTAAAATACTCCCCACCCCCGACTGGTATAGTAGATCCAATCATGGTACGCTATGGCACGGGATTCCCCAGGAAGGTAGCAAATCTCCCCGGGAATCAGTGTCTGTACATGCACAAGATAACAAGGAAAACAAGTCTTATACAAGCTACACCATAAAAAAGGAATAACATCTCATGACGAGATCCGTGTATACCAATCCGTGTAACCAATGTGTCAAGAACATGGATATCTACACTAGATACAGTGAACATAGGAGATATCATAAATTAGAAACTAATCAGAGAATGTACTCGCCTTGGGTCCTTAGCTGTCAATACCAATGTCCTGTCCCAGAGTATCGTCTGGAGAATCCGACAGTCTTGATTTCCTCCGAAGCTGGATATAGAATTGTTGCAGCTTGGTAGTGGTCGATTAAGTTGAAGCCTCCAAGTGTCTCGGACTTTTATGATTTTTGTTGCACTTCAATCTCCATAAACTAACGTCAGAGATACAAGAGAAGAAAGACTTAGAAAATCCATGCCGATGGGTCTCTTGCTTCATATCCTTCAAGCCATGACTGATGGACATGTACCATAGTGAATCCTCTTGGGGCCTCGGGCTCTAGCTTCAGCTTAACAGCAGTCAAACAGCATTGTCTTCCTTCATCAGAGAGTTCCCACTTATCAAATTTCACCAGCCAATCATCTGACCAATCTGTGAAGCAGAAACTCTGTCCACCCACACCCGAAACTCTTTTCCCTTTTTGTCTCCATAGCATGGGCCAAACAAATCGATGCATTCATGAAGAGAGCGCTCGGGTCCAGAGGGATGGACAGCCACTCCAGTTAGACAACTAATACTCTTCAGATACTTGATCGGTAAATCAGACTTCTCTACCTTAGCCCGACGCCATCTCTCATACAACAAGAAGAAGGTAACTACTTCATACCCAGGGCTGAAATTGTCTAGCTTAGAGCAAGAGAAGTCTGTAATATCTCTAGGCGAGACATTAGGACCTAGCTTAAAATGGCCAATAGCTTGAATAATACCAGCAGCACACCGTTCGGTTGCATGAATTATCTTAACATTGTCTTTGGCATTTTCTGCATGCCATTGCAGCAACTCCTCTTGGGCATTGCTCACCATGACGCCATAAACTTCTGGAATGTTGAATAGTTCAGCATCGTTGCCAGAGTCACCACAAACGAGAGTATTCAAGGGCTTCTTCCCTTCAGCCTTTAACTTACTGAGCAAATAGGCGAGAGCCTGCCCTTTTCCAGCCCCTTGTGGTAAGATGTCAAGGTCCACCCCCCCCACTATAGATAATTTTAACATCTAACCCGCGTTTCTACAAGCACTCTGAAAGTGACTTGGTAACTTCCTGAGCCACACCTTTGTCAACATAAAAGCTAACCTTGTGCGGCCGCTGCTCTATTTCTGCCTGCAGCAAGATCTGGGGGAACTTGGAGGTCTCTTCGAGAACAACATTCCTGTCCCACTTCCGATCCAGAACGCGCTCCCATCTGTCGTCCCGCACCATGGACTCTCCGTAGGTGATCTCGGTGCCGACGGACATGATGGTTATGTCCGGGGTGAGCATGGCTTCTCCTTCCTCAGCTCCCTGTAGAGCGTGGGGGACCTCCCCATGGAGAACACGAGGAGGGAGTCGTCGCAGTAAAGGGAGTCCCACAGCGCGTTGAATCGGAGCAGCGAGAGGTTCTCCGGATCGTGGTGGTCCACCATGGTGTGATCGAGATCGGAGACGACCATGAGACGCGCGGAAGTCTTCAGCTTGTCCATTTCGAAAGGAGAAAAGGGGCTATGATTTGTAGTAGAATAAATTAGGGTTAGGGCTTGTTGGAGGAGAAAGTAGAGAAATTTCGGATTTTTATTACTCTTCTTTGCTGGGGGATTCATAGTTGTGCGCCTTTTGAGATAAGGATATAGGAATTTGTGAGGGCTAGCTAGGGTTTCTTGGGAATGGTGTGGGTGAGAGACTTTAAATAGGGAAAGAGGGTGTGGGATAAAGGGTGAGGATTGGCCCAATAATGAATGGCCAAGAATATATATAAATGGGTTTTTCATGTGGAAAAATGAGGGTGTGAATGGGAGACGGTAAATTGGTAAATTTAATAGAAAAATATAATTTAAGAAAAAATGTTTTTAAGGGCTTCCAAGGCTAACTGATTAAATTAGCTACTAAACAAACCCATATTTGAAAACCCTAGAAAATATGAAATTCATTTATTTACTATTCCAAAAATGGATATAAAAAATTTATTATGAACAACTAGTCCTTCAATAATTTTTATTAAACAAATAATTTTATGACTCAAGCCAATGAATATTTGAAACTAGAAATATATATATATCATCATTATTTATTTATTTAATTTATAAGAAAGCGACATTTAGGAAAAATGATTTTCATACAAGAATTTAAATCACCTTCTACAATCAAACATTGTTCAAAATCAATTAAAAATTTCAAGGAGAAAATATTTTATAAACTTGATATTTTAAAATAAATTAAAAATCTAATTATTTCGGAAAATTTGGAAATCGGAGGTTACAACGAGTTACCTCATAAAGGACACGTGTCATACGCAGATTCAGAAGATTATTTGAACGTGGGTAGCAGTTATCATAACCGCAGTGTAAAAGAAGTCTTCTTCTTCACAGTTTGGTCTTTTACGCCAACAAGACAGTTATTCGGCTCTTACGCCAATAAGATAGTTATTTGACTTTTACGCCAACCATCTTTACGCAGGGGCAGTTACCTACGAGGCTTGCATGCCATGATCTTCGAGAAGAAGTTATACGTGTTACCTTATAATAGGACACGTGTCATACGCAGATTCAGAAGATTATTTGAATGTGGGTAGCAATTATTATAATCATCGCGTAAAAGATGCAACTTTCTTCAGAGTTTGGCTTTTTACACCAACAAAAACAGTTATTTGGCCTTTACGCCAACTAGACAGTTATTTGATTGATCTCTATAAATAGAGACCCCTGGTCACAGGGTAAGGAACAACCGGACAAGGCATAATCAGAGATCAGAGAGAAAAGAGAGCACAGACAGAGAGTTTTGGCTGACAACTTTGGTAACAGGAATTCGATCCTACTTGCAACTCTTGAAGCTTCTTCTACAACACTTCTTCATCATCGTGTAGTCCAAAAAATAAAGTAATCGACCGCAGATCAGACTTCTATAGCAATACTTCCCCAGAATCATTTTATTGCACTTAACATCCTCGTAAAGGATTAATTGTACTCTTTTGTGTTTTTAAACAAAAAAAGGTTTTGTATAAACCATTCCTCATTTTGTTTATTCAAACAACATGGTCTTATATTAGAAAGGTATTAGCTAGTTTTAATTGTATTAGTTAGTAACTTGGGTATTAACTAGTTTTGACCTAGCATTTACCTAGTTGACCTAATTGACTAATGTTGACTAGTTTGACTCTAAAAGTCAACTCAATAGGTAGTTTGAACCTAGAATCAAGTTGTGGACCTAGTTTGACCTAGTTTGATTAAGAAAAACCTTTTAATATGATAACTCATATGTATAGGTCATTTGGACTCCAATGTAGACTGATTTGGTATTCATTGTTCAGGACCACAAGCGAGTACATTATCTGATAGTTTTTATTATTTGATATCTACTATTATTCTGGTCTATAGCATTTTTACCTGATTCTTCGACACTATGTATACACGAATTAGTTTTATATGGTTCACTCTCTTATGACACGTGTGTTACATTTGTCTGGCTACTACTTCAAGACTCTTTACTGGCATCACATCAGGACTCACTTACTGGCATCACTTACTTTTATCTGGCTGGCCTTGTACTTGATTTGTGTGTCGGGACTTGAATTCATTTATACTAGTCGGGTGGGAAAATACTTGAGTAGACATGTAAGTATTCCCAAAATCTGGAATCACATCTACTGGTCTAATCTGGAAAGATAGCAGTCGCACACCTTACGTGCGATGAGCCGTATTACCTTTAGCTGTTTATATGTCAAAAGTGGTATTTCAAAACATACTAGTTTAGTTATATTCTTGATGGCTTCACATGATACTTACTAGACACACATCATATCTATCTAGTTCAGTTCTTATTTTTTTACGGTCTTTATTTATCATACTTTCTTGATTCACCATGCTTACCTTTTCTAGCTTCTTAAATTAACTATAACTGTATTTTATTCTCTGATTCATTTAATTTTCTTGCTCATCATGTATTTACTATACATGTTTTATAGTCTTTGTCAATTAATTAAAATTGCTATTGGGTTGTACTTTGCTCCAATCCTGACTGGATATATTTTTTAGATGACTTCTTAAAGGACTTGTGTCCCACATATTACGGACCATATGATGTTGATGGTGCAGACCTAGACCCAGTAGCTCAGGAGTGATTGTCGAAAGGCCTAGCCGGAATCACTAGTTATCCTATTAAGTTTTCATTAGCATTTTGGTACCGAATTTGTTTGCGGCTTATATTTGAGAATTAGATACGAAGAGTCCGGGCAAGTGGAGGCGGCAGCCAGAACACTCATACAACACTCCTTTCATTTATACTCCAAGCGCGATTGCTATAATATATACTCCCTCGACCACTTTAAGACAGATCGATTGTTATTGTATTTGGATATTATTGTTTAGACTATGTGATTGTGTTAGAATTCTTTGGATATCTTATCATGCTTAGATTATGATTGAGTATTTAGCATTATCTTTATTATCATATTGTCCTCCTTCTTGGAGTTGAGATATCATTGACATGTTATACATTATTGTGTGAGATTGAAAGTTAGTTGACCGAGCCAATATTCTACCATAGACGTTGCGGCATAGGATGGACGTGCCCATATACTCGTGTCCACACTCTGGGTGCTGGTCATGACACTTTTGAAGAGATTGACACTGCGGTACACTTTTGAAGAGATTGGCACTACGGTTGGGTCGTTAAATGACAACCTGGGACTGCGTGTCGTAGCTCCGCTGTAAGCATAACCTTTGACTCTTCGGTTTCTGTATCTGTCAGCTACCAGTCTGCTGCATTAAATATTGAGAGAGAGAGAAAAGATCGTTTGTGCGCCATCTTTCGTAACATTAAGAAAGTGTGCCACTTTTCTACTTTCTGAATAGTGCGCCATCTTCTGAAATTAATGAAAAGTGCACCAAAGTAAGAAAATTTGCGTCTTTCTTCGGGAACAAGAAGAAAGTGCGCCATTCTTCTACTTGTTGGATTTATTTGTAGAAAACTGTGTCATCTAAATGAGACAACTTTTTATACTTCTATAACTCTACTATGATGTTCTTAGTTCACATCACTTTGAGTTATTTTTCTATATTCTTTTAGACTCTATGTATGCTTGTTGGTTTGAACTACTTATTTGAATTCAATAAATGCAATGTTATCAACTCTTGACATAATAACTATTGGATATTTTTATATATTATTTTACTCTCTTATTTCTTTGTCAATATATTATTCTACCAATTTTGGGGGAGCATACCATTTCGATCAAATAAAAATAGGGTAAAAATATGATACTTGACATCGTTTTATCAAATCAATCCCCAAGTGGCGGGAGAGTTGTGCACTTCCAAGATTTGCAATATTATTCACAGTTTGTCAATTATCAAAATGGGGGAGATTATTGGCCCATTCGGTCTGAGTTAACTTGATTTTGATAGTTAACTAAACCATGTTTTGATATGTCGCAATAAGATACAACTGAATACAACTAAAGTTTTCGACGATGTTGTTTCTATAATGGTGTTTGCTGATTGTCTTGCATCTAGTTATTTATTTTATCATATGTAATTTTATATTTTATTGAGTCTAGGGCTTAAATGAGTAGAGTCGTACTTGGCAACTAGAAATACTCAAGTCCACTCATATTAGTCTACCCAAAACCTAACTCAAATCAAACCAAAACAAGTCTAGACCAACAAAGATTATTCTGGAAATAGGCTTACCAAACTTGGATAGAAATCGATCTCTGACCAAACTCGGATAGAACTCGGTCTGCCAAAATCAAAAATTTTGCTAGCTGTTAAATCCCTGATTTTGTGGTTCCAACATTCAAATTTTCAAATACTTGGGTATCGAATTCTGACTGAACAATGTCCGAGAATAGCCTATAAATAGACTTAGATTTTTCTATTATTTCTCACTCATCTATTCTCAATCTTTCTATCTATTATAAGAAATACTCAGAGCCTTAACCTTCTCCATCTCTAAGATTAACTCCCCAGCCTTCTAGTGCCAAGTACGATCTCGGTTAGAAGTTTGTCAGAGTTGTAAAAGCTTGGTTTTTAACTTTCTCCTTTTTTTGTGAATTCTTTCGAGCCCTTCGGATAAAAGCTCATCAGTGTAAGACGACAAGCCTTCAGATCAAAGCTTATGATTTACTATTAGTGATTATAGTGGATACAACTCTGAGCAAGAGTTCTCTGGACTGGACTGGACTGCCTTCCATAAGGGATACCAATATATATCACAGTTTTTGTATTTACTTTCTCTCAACTCTACTACTTTATATAAATACATTATCATTGTTAATTGGTTGTCGCCTTTACTTTGTAATAATTTTTAATTTGATAGATTATTCTGCTATATTCTATTCACCCCCTCTAGAGTTGCCATACGGCCCTACAACACTGTGGCAATGAGGATATTCCACAGGCTCTTCAGCTGGCTTCTTGAGTTGGGTCAAGTACGAGTCAGCGCGTGTCAGCGTCTCGCTCAGAGCATCATAAGTTTTCTTCGAGAAGTGCAGCAACTCGAAGATAGAGAGACGTGTCGGTGTATTGGCCAGTTATGCCAAAATATCAAAGTTATACGACTTTTCAAGTCCCTGAGGTAGAGTCTTTTTCAAGGATTTGTCAAAACTCACTTCTTATGTTTAGATTTTCTGCTGCGGTAGGCTTCGACAATCTTGACTCGGCAGCAGCTGAGGTAGCAGGAGTAGGAGAGACACGAGGTGCATCCTCTTGAGTAGGCTCGTACGTTCATAAATAACGGACCTAGTTTCTTCTGTCATTCCTTCTTCAGGTACCGGAGAGAGGAGGACCATCTGGCAAGATCCCCTTCTTCTTATTATGGCTCTTCTTAATTATGTTGGGGCAATTTTGTATACTAGCATTTTCATATTCCAACCCACTATGAGATATATCGCAACAACTATGAGGCTTTAAAGGGATACGCCGTCCTTTACCGAAATTTAGTCCCTCAGCTTTTTGAAAGTCATGTCCCATCTTTTGCATGAGACGGACAAATTATAGACTTTAGTGGTGAAACTGGGTCTTCCGTCATCAAATTTATCAGGTGTTGCCGATAAACTTAGTGGTGAGGAAGGAGAAGGCATATGCGTAGAAGCAATGGACCTATCTTCTTCCCCTATCCTTACACTGAAGATGTATTGGGTCATGTATAACGGAACATTGTCCATTATACGCCATTGCTAGTGAGACATACGAGGCTTCTTCTCAAGGACTTATGGAGTTACACTCAGATTTTGGAGTTCAGATTCGAGGAGAGTACTTTTCCTAAGTTGATCTTGGTTATCGTTTGATTTTTCTATAGAGATCATATTGCATGATTTCCCTTTTGGCCCTTCTGCTTGGCTTTAGAACTTGAAGGTGCCACTTGTCGTTCTATATCCTGCAACAGATCTGGATGGACCCACATGACCTTACCTCGCTAAGTGGTGAGAGGTACCAACCCTTCAGTTTGACTATGAGTTGGTAAGAGGTTGACAATCTCTATCATCACTTTTGTTATCGTAACGACACCATTTGGAACTTCCTGTACTGGAAAGTCACCGAACTGCAAAGACACCAAAATTGCAGTGACTGTCTTTTCATCATTATGGAGTATGATAGCTTTGGCATCTATCAGCTATTGAATCTTTCTTTTTAGTACATAACATTCCTCTATAGGATAGTATAGTATCGGGGATACAGACAATATTTTAGATCATCCGTCTGGTTTGCTTCATCCGACCGTCTTATGTCGAGCAACTGTAATGTGTTGCTTTTCATTAGAACATCGAATAAACAAATCACATCTTTATCTTCGAAGGAGTATTTTTCTTTGGGCTTCATATTTTCTGGAGCCTTCTGCTTTGTCAGGGTGGCAGCCCATTTGGATATGTTCACAACAAGGGCTTCTTTTTCTTTGTTGTTGTAATTATTGTTGTTGTTGTTGTTGAAAGGATGCTTGCCAATATCATCCGAAACAAGTATTTTAAAACCTAGTATATTGACCTCCTTTGCATTCTTCTCAATAATATCAGCATTCTCGATAAATGTTGACCACTTCTCAAACTGAGTTGTGCATATACAGAACTTCACTCCAGGCAGCAGATTTTTTATACAAGTGTCCATAAGCACCGACTCGAGGATACCAAGAGGCATCTTTAGAGTTGTCTATCTGAAGTGCTCTATAACGGCACGTGTAGGTTCCTTCTTCCTATGAGTTGTGTCGATGAAGATTGACATAGTCATGTCTATTCCACCATCGTAGAATCAGAAGAGAAAAAGGCATCAAAGATCATAAAATGATGAGATACAATTGTCCGGGAGAATGTAAAACTATTCATAAGAAACATCAGTTAAAGCCCCGATGAAGAGCTTGGTGAGCAAAGCATCATTCTGTGGTAGATGTCCCATCATGGATTCAAAGTAGTTCATGAACTAACATGGTGACTTTGTTCCATCGAACAAAACCAGGGATTACGGTTTACTTTGGTAGAAAGACAACATTATTCCACTCAAGGGATAAGGTTGTCTTATCCCGTATTTCTACAGCTGGTCCCGGTTGTTCAAGGCATCAAATCGAAAGTGCAACTCCCAGATGGCTTCTTGTGTTTCGTCAGTCAGAGGGGGTGCGGTTGACTAAAGAGATGTTGGCTGAGCTTGTAATATTATTGGTATAGGCCCATCCCCAGCATAAAAAGAGTTAGGAACTAGTGTCGCTGACTCATTATTGAGACCAACGTCTTGGTTTGCATTACCCAAAGGTGGTTGCATACCTAGATGTGGCTGCACTAGTGTGGGTACGGCCACCTGTACTGCTGCGACCATGGTAGTGTGCTGAGACATCAACACCTGATTAATGCACTACATCATGGCATGCATGTCTTTGACTGTGGCCTCCAGAGTGTTAAGACGTTGCTCGGTGCTTCTAGATGCTGTGCATCATGCTCATCACTGATGGCATATACACCGACTACTCTGTGGTCCACAAAAGGAGTAGTGGATTAAACTGTGTAGCTAGTGTCTACACTATCCATCTCAAAACCGGGAGAAATTCTGCCCCCAGGAAGGTCAGCTTAAGATTTCGAGGAGTGGCTACTCTGTATATAAAAAGTTTACTTCTTCGGGAACGGGTATTCCGGTAAACACCTTCAAAGGATTCAACGATTTGGTCAAATCTTCTTTGGCTGGCTGATATTGAGGAGCTTCGTCTTGAACGTCTCCCATTGTGGGGAAGTCACGATGCCATATAGACAGGAGCAAAGAGTAAATCCTCGTCATCATCATGATGTTCACCCCGTCTCCTAGAACGTTGTTTAGTTGGAAAGGTGTAATATAATTGATCAAACACAAACCATTTAGTAGTAGATAGTACAATTGCTTTTGAAAAACAACAATTGATTACAATATTATGATAGTGGCAATAGTACTTGCTTGGAAGTGCCATCGTAGGAGAAGAATTTTCTCTTTTATTACGCTTTTGCGTAAGTACATTACGTAAATCAAACAGAGGAAGAGAGGAAGAAGCAGGCATATTCTGTCTCTGTGCGCATAACTTTGTGCCAAGTCAGGCACATTGTGCGCACAATCAGCAGCCTCAGGATGAGCTGCGCAAAATCTTCTACCTGTGGTGCGCATGATTTAGATACATGGTAGAGGACCCTTCTCTGCTGACTTATTTTTTGTGCGTATGTAGAAGTCAGGGCATGTCATGTCAGGATTCCCCCTCTTCAAATGACACGGATGTTGGAGAGCTTCTTTTCCACGTCTGATATGGGAGTCAGAAAGTGCGCACGAGTACTACTTTTCCCACAGACTTGTTTGGACAACAGAGCACATGCTTGAGTTGCCTTGCACATTACAATAAATATGCAAAGACTTGGTTGTTTGAGCATGAGCAACCCCCTTGTCGCTGTATTGAATTCCTCTGCCAAGGATTGGTTAACTCACCCCTAGTTTGTTATTGCGAGAATATCGTATTTTCTTTCCCGTAGTTGGCAAACTGGCGTGGCTAAGGGTGTTGTTCACCAAGTCATAAACTGGCGATGGGAAAGCAACAATGTCATCGAGTGACTTCTTGGTGGCAAATATTAGCACTGATTTTCCTTTGTTGGCAGCAACATCGGGATAAGAGGAGCATGGATTTGGCATCCAAGTCTTGTAGATTCTCCTTATCTTGGTCGTCGATGAGGGGCTCGAATAATCTCCAAAAGCATCTTTTCATAGGCTTGTTGGTCGAATTGGACGACCAACATCTTCTGTGATGTACCAACCAATACCGTGTCAAGTTGATCCACCACCTTCTCGTCAGAGAAGAAGGTCATCCCCAACAGAGTTGTCATTTTGTTTGCCATAAATAAAGTTGTATTAAACTGTTATTATAAACATAAAAGTATAAAAATCTTATATAAGAATCTAAGTACAAATTATGAGGAAGTAGTAGCTATGGAGATATGATTTATGGTCGATCACTTTACTCCTTGGACTACAAGACACACAAAGAAGAAAAAATGCTAAGTATTTGAACACTTGGAGAACTCGACAGGAAGAAGGCTCTTGCAACACTGGTAAGGCTTCTGTCTATGCTCTCTCTCTCTCTATGTCTGTGTTTGTATAGGATAGCACTGTCCCTATATTTATAGCACTCAGAACATTTATGTGAACATGTGTGCACAAATGAGCAATTTATACTATTTTTGCCATTTTGTGTGCACAAATTTGGATATAAATTGCCCATATTATGCTTAGTGGATGCACAAATTACTGTCAACCTGATACATGGATCCTTATACGAGGAAAGCTCGGGTCATGGTGACAACCATTTATACATGTTCTTCAAGAATTACAGAATTGAATGCACTTAATCTCCAAGGAATTATAACCGCTCACTGTCGGTGAGAAATGAACAAGTGCGTGTACTCTTCTCCCTTGGTGGAGAGAAAATATAGAGATGTACGAACTATAGTGAAGGAAGCATAGGCAAACTTTTGGGTAGGCAGCAACACTGATATACTCTAGTAAAGTAGCAACAGTGGCGTACTTTAGTAAAGTAGCAACACAGGCATACTTTGGTGAAATAGCAACACTCGCGTACTTTGGAGAAGCAGCAACATTGGTGTACTCTGATGAAGTAGCAACACTGGCGTACTTTGGTGAAGTAGCAATACTAGCCACAAAATGACAATCTAGATCGGCATACAAGAGATGATAAGGTTGAAAAAGTACGCTCGCCCATCCAGGCTACTTTAGTAAAAAGTATGACGCTGAGAGGAAAGTATCATCTACTCTTCAAATTATTCAAGTAAAGTGCACCTTTTCTCCAGATTTTGGGAAAGTGTGATTCTGGTCCTTCTAAGTCATCTATAGAGCTTTTGTATGCATATTTTCTATGCTTATATACCTCTCTGGCCAACTGTTGTCTATTGTCATTAATTATCCTCTGAGGAATACCAAAGCGGTACATAATATGATGTTTGACCAACCTAATCACATTAGACGTCTTCACTTCGATGAGTGGCGCCGCTTCTGCCCACTTGGAGAATAATTTGTTATTGCTAGAATAAACAAATAACCTCTAGCCGAAGGTGGGCAGATAGGACCAATGATGTCTATTTCCCAATATTCAAATGGTCAAGACACGACTGTTGGTGTAGGAACTCTGAAGGTTGGTATATAAAATCAGCTTCGGTTTGACAACCAACTTCGGCCTCGAGTATAATTTTTTTTGCTATTCTCAACCAACTATCTTACACTTTCCAAATTCTCATCAGATATAACGTTTGTTCGACATGAGAGTCAATTCTCGATCATTCAAACATAAAGTATCGAAGAATACTCAAGTCGCGCACTGCCTTACAATTTCCTAAACGAGTCTCGATGTTATCCCATCTGTTGTAGGCAATATATCGCTATCCATGCGAACATTCTGACACATAATCACTTTATGGTATGGCATATACCACTCAGTAATTGAGCCACTCTTCGTATCGCACTTCCTCTGCCTCGATCCAATATCTATTCCGAATTAGCCATTCTGCGATGATCCTACAATCTACGAACTTGACATTCTCTTACTTAAAGTCTGACACAAAATTCATCCAATATACCATCTCTTACTATTTTTGTTAATCCCGTCTATTGCATCTCGTACAATATTTCCTTCCCAAAATTCTAAGCCGTTTCTTAAATCGTTCAACCCATCTGTTATCGTTCCGATGTTCCCATTCGAAAGATCAACTTGTTGCACCGATGCAACAAACATCACTCGAGTTGACTTGCCGTACGCTATCCAATAATATCATGTAGTGTTACTCGGTATTCCGATCAATAGAAACTATACATGTAGAAAAATACATAAAAATTTAAGTTTATATAGACTTATTGTATGGAACATCCAGTATAACATCGAATAGAGTCAAGGGACATTCGATCGCGAAAGTAACTTTGAATTTGTGATAAAATTAATAATTAGACAAGGAAGTAAAATTGGGCACTTTGATACCACTTTGTCTTGTCCCGGCTCCTTAGAGTCGATAATTGCCCCTGGACGTGATGACGTGCGTACCTAGGTTGCATAACGAAAGATTTATAGAGTCACAAGGCAAACAGATAAAACATAATAGTTTTTATAGAAAATATTGAGTCGTATTTGAAGATTTATAGAGTCACAATGAAATACTCAGAGTATGCGAAACGAAGCACTTTAATATATAATTGTAGTGGATACAAAGGTTTTAATAGCCCCATTGAATATGCCAAGTTGGCTTACAACACTTATTGATATCTCTTGCTCACAAAGGATTTCTACCGTTCAATAGATCATGTCTTCGTATATCAAGCATGTATCTGCATATTGTCGAACCAAAGCTTCCAACGCCTTTGGTATGTCTGAGCGATCCTTTGTACTTAGGGGGTTGGTGGATTAGTATGCATCTTGTATGGGTGAGCAGGATAACCTACTCGTCTAAACTAATACTAAGTAATCATGTAAAGTACACAGATAATATGGAGATCTTTCTATTTAGAACTAGATGGATTTTAGTTCATGTTGAGGCATGCCTCGAAAGCAGTAGTTTATGTCCTCATGTAAACATTGAAGTTATGAAAGCATGTACGCATGTATAGTATTTAATCTTTTAAGCAGACAAGCATGTTACACTTGATCACATCGCTAAGTAAACTAGTTATATCCGATTATCTCGATAACTAAGCATGTTACATTCTTATCGCGACTGTAACGTATGAAACTCATTGACTCGCTTCGCTCAATAGTGACTCTAAAATATAGTCAATGTGCACACTCTTGCTCGAGGCAAGGTTCCTGGCTGAAACCTTCGATAGCCCACCACAGCTTATCTGTATAAAGGTCACTGGCGACACGAGCGCCATAATGGACTATTAATATGGTTGCAATGCCTTACCTGTAGGTCCTAAAAATGCTTGCGTCAACACATTATCTTGGCAAGTGACGCTCCATTCACCCGAAGGTTGCAACTCCTCGGACAAAATGTCTCATCATACCAAACTCAATCAGCACTTCGGATTTTACCTAGGCCGAACGGTCCCGGTGCCCCGGTGATCTTATTCCAAGAATATATACCAAGCCCGTACAAGGGTCCGTAACCATACAATATTTCTACTCGACGTAGTAAATCATTCTCATATTTTCTCAAGGCACCATGACACATTCGATTTCTCAATAGACAGCATACCCCACTCGATAGTTTCGATAATGTAAGTACAGCGAGGTACGAGTCTTCTCACCCCAATCAATACTAGCATCATTTCACTTTATAAGTACGATGAGGTACATGTCTACTCGTCCTACTATTGAATTGTAAGTAAATCGAGGTACGTGTCTACTCTTTCCACTATACCATATCCATTTTCGATAGTTTTGTGGCACCATGCCCTTTGATCGACATAGTTGCATGTTTCGAATAGCAGCTGCACACTTCTCTTGATGAAGCATTCTTATAATTCTCATGAATGGATGAACATTTTCTTCTCTCGCCTACAGGCAGTTTCGTGGCGTTGTGCCACAACTACTCGCCCGTATCATGAAGCATTCCCATTCGATACTCGTGCACTTGATACAAGCCTCGATACACTTTGTTTCAATGTTCTATCTTAATGTTCGATATATGTTACGACTTTTGTTTCTCTGAACCACGCACATTGAATCTATAATATCACTAGCACGCAACTGATATATTTTGTTAAGCATGAAGGAGTAGAAGAGAAGGGTCAGGACTTGCCCACCTTATACTCATCTTCTTCGTCGTTCGGTCGAGCCAATATAGCCTATCGCTTTGCCTAAGTCGATAAAGCATATCCCTAATTTTCGTGGTCTGATACAAAGCACGATTTAGTTAATTGGTATAACCAAGCGAACAAGTTGTTCTTCTTAATCATCCGACCCGAGCCGATTTAAGGAAGACAGCACCATCACTAAGTCTCGCTCTCTCTACATCACTCTAAACTAGCCCACTAATTTTGTTCCATGATACTTGCCTCCGTGCTTCTGCCCACATAGGAGAAAATTATCGACCTCAGAAAGTCCCTTGTAAAATCTTGCATATGAAACCCAACTCGAATCAATACTTGTTTCCAATTACGACTCAAAGTAATACAACCAACTCAATGCCTCTTTCCAACCCGACTCAGCATAATGCACCGTGCCGAGCAGGGAATGATAGGAGGAATACAACCCCTGGGAAGGTCAACTTCAAATTTTGAGGAGTGGCTACTCTGTATCTAAGAATGTTCACTTCTTCGGGAATGGGTGTTCCGGTATACTCCTTCAAAGGATTCAACGAGTTGGTCGAATCTTCTTTGGATGGCTAATATAGAGGAGCTTCGTCTTGAATGTCTCCCGTTGTAGGAAATTCTCGACACCATATACACAATAGCAAAGAGTAACTCTTTACCATCATCTTATTGTTCACCCCACCTAGAAGAACGTTGTCTAGTTAGAAAATGTAATGCAATCGGTCTAACATAGGTCATTTAGTAGTAGACAATACAATTACTTTTGAACAACAACAATTGATTACAATATTATGACAGTCTCACTTGGAAGCGTCATCGTGAGAGCATAATTTTCTCTTTCTTTACGCTTTTGCGTAAGTACATTACGTAAATAAGAGAGAGGAAGAAGCAGATGCATTATATCTCTATACGTATAACTTTGTGCACAAGTTTGGCACATTATGCACACAATTAGCAGCCTCAGGATGAGCTGTGCACAATCTTCCATCTGTTGTGCGTGTAATTTTGATGCGTGGGAGAGGTCCCTTCTTTACTGACTTATTTTTTGAACGCATTTAGAAGTCAAGGCATCGCATGTCAGGATTCTAACTCTTTAAATAATGCGGATGCTAGAGATAGCTTCTTTTTTATGTCTGTTGTGGGAGTCAGAAAGTTCCCGCGGGCACTTCTTTTCCCACATACTTGTTTGGATAGCAAAGCCCATGCTTGAGTTGCCTTGCATATTACACTGAACATGCAAGGACTTGGTTGTTTTAGCATGAACAACCCCTTGGCATCGTATTAAATTCTTATGCCAAGGAATGGTTGACTTACCCCCAGTTTGTTATTGCAAGAACATCGCAGTTTCTTCCCCTTAGTTGGCAGATTGGCATGGCTAAGGGTGTTTTCCACCAAGTCACACATTGGGGGACGGAAAATAAAAACTGTCATCGAGTGACTTCTCGGTGGAAGAAATCATAACTTATTTTCCCTTGTTGGCAGCAACATCGGGATAAGAGGAGCGAGGTTTTGGCAGCCAAGTCTTGGGGATTCTCCATGTCTTGGTCGTTGATGAGTGGCTTGATCAACTCCTCAAAAGCATCTCTTCATAGGCTTGTTGGTCCAACTAGTTGACCAACGTCTTTTGTGATGTAGCAACCAATGTCGTATCGAATAGAGCCACCACCTTCTAGTCAGAGGAGAATAACGTCCCCAGCAGATTCGTTATTTGTTTCCATAAACAAAAGTTGTATTAAACTTTTATTACAAACTTGAAAAGTACAAAAATCTTATACGAGAATCTAAGTTTAAATTCTGGAGAAGTAGTAGCTATGGAGATCAGATCTGCGGTCGATCACTTTACTCCTTGGACTACAAGACACACGAAGAAGAAAAAATGCTAAGTTTTCAAACACTTGGAGAACATGGCAGCAAGAAGGCTCTGGAAACACTGGCAAGGCTTCTGTCTATGCTCTCTCTCTCTCTCTCTCTCTCTATATATATATATATATATATATATATATATATATCTGTGTGTCCCTATGGAATGACACTGATCCCATATTTATAGCCATTCAATACCTGGAAAGGTTATTAAAATATGTGCGCACAAAATGACAATCTTTATTATGTTTGCCATTTTGTGCACGCATATTTAGACGATAATTACCCATGTTTTGCTTAGTACGCACACAAATTACTGTCATCCTAACACGTGGCTCCATATACGAGAAAAGCTGGGGTCGTGGTGGCAACTACTTACACACGTTATACGAGAATTATAGCATTAAATACACGTAATCTCCTAAAATTAGTAACCGTACGATATCATTTAAAAGTGAACAAGGGCTAGTACTTTCCTCTCTTAGTAGAGAAAAATGTAGAAATATGCGCAATATCGTGAAAGAAGCAATAGCGTACTTTTATGGGCTCTTGTGAAGGGATAACACTGATTGACATACTTTTTTAGAGGCAGCAACATTGGCGTACTTTAGTGAAATTTGCAATATTGGTGTACTTTAGTAAAATTAGCAACGCTGGCATATTTTGGTGGAGTTAGTAACACTGATCACAAAATGACAATTGGATCTGCGTGCAAGAGATCTTCAGCATTAAATGTGTCTGATCTCCTCAGTCACCGTATCAGCCTGTCAACTGCCAGACTGGTCCATTAAATGATGAGACAACAAGATTAAAAAAGTATGCTCGCTCATCCGGGCTAGTTTGGTGAAAAAGTGCACCGTTAAGAGGAAAGTACGCCTTATTTTCAATTTTTTCAAGGAAAGTGCATTTTTGCTCCAAATTTTAGGAAAGTAAGCCTCTGCTCCTTTAAATCATTTGTAGGATCTTTGTATGCGTATTTTTTATGCTTCTACAGCTAGAGTTAGAGAAATGACGAGCGGTGCTCTTACTGGAGGAGAAAGAATTGTTGACTTGGCATGCCTGATCTAATCAGATCATCCTACATCATCTCGGCTAAGGAAGGTATATCATTTTGACCTCAATAATTCTTTCCCCTGAGTAACTGATTGTGTTAGTAACTCTTCATCTGCCTTACAGTAGCATCATCCAATGTTGAGTTATCAGTTCTGGTTGTTAATAAAGGTGGGACATCTCAGGTGATGGGACCGCCACCCCCCATTCATAGTATCAAAACTACGACTACAATAACATCATCATTCCCTCCTTAGGGAAAAGAATTGGCATCCGTAGCTGCGACTCCTAGATCGGATACATTCGTCGATACTGTAGTCAAAACCTAGACTAGTGCTTTCTATGGGACACTAAGATGCAGCATGAGACTGGGGCGCAGCATGAGACTGGGGCTTGACAAAGATTTAGCTTTTAATAAATGAAGGACATGATCCTTCCTCATATTAATACCATCAGGAAATGCAAGGGTGAGGAGCGTGCCCTAGCATTGGAACATATTTTTAATGGTCTTGAGAAGCCTATCAACGAGTACCTGCAACTTCACGATGGAAATCTGGCCTCACTCATCAAGGCGGAGTATGAGTCAATAACTAACCAATTCCAGACATAGAAGATGGATTTTTAGGAGAAGAAGAAGATGCATGAGGAACATGGAGCCTAGCTGTTGGGGGAATTAGTCAACACCAATTCTTTGCTCTGTCAACATCAATCTGCCCAAGATAATATTTCTTCTGAGATAGCTCAGCTGGAGGCCTCGATCAGGCAATCTCAAGAGAGGATAACGATGCTGCAAGCCAAGCATCGTGAGGAGTCGACCCAATACGAATTAATGAGTAAAAGGCTTCTTACTCTCAAGCAAGCAAAGACAACAATCGATTAGGCTTGGACTAGAATCATCGAGGCCTATGCTCATTTAACCAAATATGAGAAGGAGAAGACCCGGAGGGCCGAGGCTAGACAAAAGGTGGAATATAAGAAAGATCGGCAACTTAATTTGTTGAGGAACAGAATCATCGAACTCTCAGCCCCTCCTTAATGATATGAAGGATTTTTTTTTCTTACAATGGCTACCATATTTTTGTATGCCAGTTCTCTTTCAAGTCAAATAAAATTTCTTATTTTGGGTCATAATTGCTTTTTGCCTCAAAAATACGACTTGTATCTTCCATATATTTTTTGTGGACTTATTATCCATAACGTACCTAGAATTGAGTACGGATAATAAGTTAAAATGACTAACATATTAGAGGAAACTAGCATCCCACCTTCCCCAATGTTGCTTTAGTATTGGGCGCCAGGTCTTTCGATGACCTTACTAGAGGGAGAGAGATCGATTAGCAGTAAAGGGGCCCTAAAAACGTGGTAATAGAAAGTTGGTAGGCAGAACGTTTGCTCAGAGGTGATATGGATGTAGCAGAATATAACTCCGTGGGAACTTAACTTTGTATAAAAAATAGTACAAAGGTAATGTGGACATGATTGTTTTCTTTAACAAATTTACCCTACTGGGAAGAATAAAAAAGGGATAGTTCAGAGGTAATATGGCGTGAACCATTATTGGAAATATTTTATCCTAGTTAGGGAAGAAATATTCGAGAGTATCTCTAATCCAACTCAAGATTAAAAATAAGGCATCTTTGGAGCGGCTGGGCTCTAAGAATATGATTATTTGCTTGGGAAGGTTCCTTTTAAGCTATCTCAAAGAGAATATTTTATCGGGTCTGATGACTATCCCACTAGGGAATTTTTGAAGATCTATTACTTATTACGTTTTCAAGACTCTTGAATATAGATAATAGCTCGAGGTGACGAAGAGTTTCACTGACTCTTTTGGGGAAGGCTATTAGTAGTAACAATCTCTAACCACACTATGAAATATAATTTTTAGGTGGATCTATTATCCATAATGTATCAAAGACTCTTGAATATGAATAACAGCTTTTACAATATAATACGAAAAATAAATGTCTCACTGTACATTTATACTGCTGGGATAAAATAAAAATGTAAACACTATCCATTTAAAATTACCCATTGGGATGAGGAAATACAAGTCTAATTTAGATGTAGTACTTCTATAGGAATTTGTGATACACCCCAGTCCCAAAATACGTAGGAGTACGTAAATATGCCAACTACGCATTCGACCAGACTCTTGTCCGACTCGAATATATATAAGCTGTTCTATCTAAGTATTATATTAAAAATATAGATATATATCAATCCACAAGGACACAAAATACCAACAATGAACTATATTTTCTAAATTCGGACGCACAGTAACACACAAGCTCGAGTAGACTCGAGAAAGAAGTAGTGTCTATAAAACTAGGCTATATAAGAAGATGAGTAAACAACAAGAATATGTAAACATAACTACGACATAAATGACACAAGTACCTAGTTCAAATACCTACATAACTAGACGATACGTATATGCATCTCCAGACAACTCCACGACCGTCTATGCTGCAAAACTGGCAAGGCACCAGGTCCTTAGAGGGAAGTAACAAGGTACAAGAAACAACATAATAGAAGTAAACAGTATAAATGTCCAAACAGTACTACATGGTAAAACTACGGTAACCATCTATGTGAATGCATATAAGAACATCAATCGCACGCTAGACCACCAAAGTGTGAATCTGAAGATCTCAATAGACATCTTCAGTAACTATAAAAATCTCCAAATTTCGTCAGGGAAATTTTAGTAACTATGTAAAATTCGGAACTCTGGTAAGAGTATATGATAACTATGATAAAAAGTGGTAGCCCAACACTCGAGTATGCTCTCCCCCACCCAATGTAACTATAACCAACGTATCCTAATAATCTGGAATTAATTTTTACCTAATTAATAGTAGTGAAGCTACACAAATATTATTTGTATATAAATATATACTTGTTGCATTATATACATATAAATAAAAGTAGTATTAAATTAAGGTTCATTATTCTCTCAAAATACAAGATATAACATGTGTTTGGCAGTATTTTAGTTGCACTAGAAGTGGTATATTTTTAGCCTTGTTTAGATTAGACTAGTGTACGGTTTAGGCTAGTTAAACTTATTCAAATTAATTCCATTTGATCTCAAACTTGACCCACACCTACCTAAGACCTATGAAACCCAAACCAAGCCACTAGTGGACAAAACCATTATCGACACAAGTGTGGGGATAGTAGCCAAGAGGGCTCACGGGTTCAAGGGGGAGCATCTCTCTTGGTGGTTGTCAAAACCACCTCTCCACTCCTCCTTAACACCTAAAATTCATCTCACTTCTACCTCACACCTTTTTTTATAGAAAAAAAGCTATATATAACTTATTTCCCTCCCATTTCCCTTCAATTTTACTCACACAAACTCCCTAGTGTTTGCCGCCCACCCCTTTGATGGTGCTAAAGTTTTGGTGAGTACTAGAAGGTGTTCACCCTAAGAAACATTAGGTAAGACCTTCAAATCCTTTACTACACCCTTTCTATACCACTTACCCTTCCCTACATATTTATTTTAAAAAAGTTCTTATGTTTATCCCCCTCAAACCTCTATCGCAAGCCAAAGTGTCCAAACTAGGTGTTGTCCAGAAAATTAGTGCAAAGATTCGTGTGTGCACAGCAAACCGTTTAGTAAAATGCTTCCAAACCTTTTTTTTATCTCATTGATATATCAATCCTTTTCAATTTCATATATAATTTTCTATGTTTTGTTGTCGTTTAACCTTCCGTAGAGACGTTCTTCGAGAGGTGTGCAACCGGTGTTCATCGGTATTCATTGTGTAGCACCGTTGTCCATACATCGTAAATAGGTAAGTACTACAAGTTTTTCTTTATTTAATGATTCCTAAATTAAGTACCAACTTGATAAATCAATTCTCTAGGTAGAAACCATAATTTAAAACATGAAAAACTAATTTAAAAAGATGTTGAATACAAGTTTCGTTCATAGATTCAATTATGTCCAATTTTGTCCCCACACCTATGAACATGTGTTAAAATCACTTTTTGTCCACAATACCTTCAGAAATATTTACACATGTTACCCCCCTAACATATTCTATAATTATTTCATGTTACAAATATGTTTACCTAGATGAAAACCATATATTATGTCTCATTTTATTTAAATTCCAGGACTGCGACATCCTTTTGTGCAGGATATTTATGTGTTAAACTTTAGTATTTATAATCAAAACCTTTATCATTAGAACCCTTCCTTGACCCCCTAACATACCATTAAATTATTTTGTATCAAATGCGTGCTAAAATAGAGTGGAACCATACGTTTGTCACTAAAAGCGTAAAATTCCAGAACTGGAATTTAGTGATAAGATGTGACAAAGTCTATCATTTTATGTACTTAATCTTCCAAGAAGTATACAAAACTCATATCATATTATTAAAACTCAAAAAACATACTATAAAATTATTTATATCATGATTTTATGTACTTAAATAGGTATTCTTGACAGTTCATTTCAGTATGAATGTTGATATTAGGAAATGCCAATTTTACCTTAGAACATATGCCACGACATGTGTTAGATAATATTCTTTCTTGAACCATTTAGTAATATATTTTAACATGTTATAATAATGTACAAATAGTTAGGAATCTATAGGAGTGATCACTTAGGGTTAGTGCTATCGAAACGGCAAGTTGTAGACGTTGTCCTTCACTTATAATACATGTAGTCAACTTGACAAGTTGTAGGAATGAACCTAGAAAATCCTATTTATTTCAAGTCATATTTTATGTCTTAGAATGACTAGAAAAAATATTAATATAATTTTATGGCATTAGTTGTTTAGTTGGTCCCTTGAGACTATTATATTTTTAGTGTCACACCTATGTAGACACTTGTATTAGAGTTGCTATAGGAATACTTGTTTTATTATTTAAGACCAATTATAGTAGTTGTAATACCGATATCAAATATTTAATAATATGATAGGAACCATGATAACTTAGGCTTACATATTAACTTTTAGAATAACAAGTTGTTAGGTGACCGGAATACCAAACTAGTTCCTTTTTACTTATGATCATAACCTACCTTACGTGTTTATAAAAATGATATTGTGTAGTGTAATAGACTCTGGGATAGCTTTTGATACTATATAATTATACATATATAGGTCTTGGACACTGATATGAATTCTGATTATTACTTTCAGTTCAGAAGTAAAGGCAAGTACAATTCTCTGATTATTTTCAGTATCTGATAGTTTCTATAATTCATGTTTTAGCAATGTGTACTTGATACCTGTCATGTATGTTACATGAATTATTACTACATGGATTTCTAGTTAAAAGATTTTATCTTTCATGCTATTGTTGTACCGTAATAATCATGCTCGTGTTTAGTCTTTGCATTGTGATTTACGTGTTGCGACTTGTCGTGATTCAGATTCCATTCGTACTAATCGGGGTGGGAAAACATTAGTTAGATATGGGATCATACCATGTAGCCCATGTGGTAGTGTAGACCATAGTTACTAGCTAATCATATACTTCACGTATGATTGAGCTAGCTTTATTTTAGTATAGCCCGTATTAGGCCCAAGTCGATCACATATCGTAACTCGTATTTCAAAACACGTAGTATTACATTGATTTCTTATTATATTTCATCTTGTTGATACATGCCTTGTTATATCCTATTCCATTATTGTTCAGTATTTACCATGATATAATCTCAATCTATTTCATCATCATGTATTACATTATTATATTCATGTTTTATAGTCTCTACCATTTACCTGGAACTTCTTTCATTGATTGTACTTTTCTCCAATCTTGACTGGATATAGATATATTAGGCGACGACCTTGAGGACGGGTATCCTAATTATTATGGGACACATTAGGGCTTAGTTGAGTCTGGTCCTACCTTTCAGGAGGGTCAGTTAGAGATTGCAGCTGGGGTCCCATATGCGAATGCTTAGTATAGCTAGTTTAGATTTTTTATTATCGAATTTGTCTCTGATACTTTACTATTGGCATGTATATTTTATTTGGTTCAGACTTGTGACTTTATGTCATTATGGGACTTTATCTGTTATTTTCATTATCTACCTTAGTATTGTGATTGAGTATATATATATTTTTTTATCTACTTCTCATATATTCATGTATCCTAATAATCTAGAATTAATTTTTATCTAGTTAATAGTAGTATAGTTATACAAAAATTGTTTGTATATAAATATATACTTGTTGCATGATATACATATAAATATAATTAGTATTATATTTAAGGTTCATTATTCTCTCATAAAAAAGGGTGTAACATGTGTTTGGTAGTGTTTTAGGTGCACTAAAAGTGGTATATAACTGCCTTGGTTATATTGGACTAGTGTATTGTTTATGCTAGTTAAATCTATTCAAATTAATTCCAATTGAGCTCAAACTTGACCCACACCTACCTAAGACCTATGAGACCAAAACTAAGCCACTAGTGGACCAAACCATGGTCCACACAAGTGTGTGGACAGCGGCGAAGAGGGAGGGGGCTGGTCACAGGTTTAAGGGGGCAGTACCTCTCTTGGTGGTTGCCAAAACCACCTCTCCACTCCTCCTAAACACCTAAAAATTTTGCCCACTTCTCCCTCACTCTATTTTTATAGCCAAAAATCTCTACACAACTCATTTCCCTCCCATTTCCTTTCATTTTTATTCACACAAACTCCCTAGTGTTGGCCGCCCACTCCTTTGATGGTGCTAAAGTTTTGGTGAGTTCTACAAGGTGCTCACTCCAAGAAACATTAGGTAAGACCCTCAGATACTTTACTACACCCTTCCTCTACATCTTGCCCTTTTAAACATATTTTCTTATAATTTTTCTTATTGTTTAACCCCCTCAAACCTCTGTCGCAAGCCGAAGTGTCCAGACTAGGTGTTGTCCAAATAATTTATGCAAAGATTCATGTGTGCACACCAAACCGTTTGGTATAACGCTTCCAAACCTCTTTTATCACGTGATTTTATCAATTCTCTTTGATTTCATATATAATTTGCTAAGTTTTGATGTCGTTTACCCTTTCGTAGAGACGTTCTCCGAGAAGTGAGCAGTCGATGTTCGTTGGTGTTTGTTGTGTAGAACCGTTGTCCACACATCGTAAATTATGTACCTCAAGTTTTTCTTCCTTTAATGATTCTTAAATTAAGTACCAACTGGAGACATCAATCCTTTAGATAGAAACCATAATTTAAAACATGAAAAACCAATTTAAAAAGATGTTGAACACAAATTTCATGCATAGATTCAATTACGTCCGCCTGTGACCGCACACCTATGCACACGTGTTAAACTCACTTTTTGTGCACGAAACCTTCAAAAATGTTAACACATGTTACCACCCTAACATATTCTATAATTATTTAATGTTAGAAATATATTTACCAAGATGGAAACCACGTATTATGTCATATTTTATTTAAATTCTAGAACTGCGATATTTTTTTGTGCACGACATTTTATGTATAAAATTTAGTATTTCTAGCCGAAACATTCACCATTAGAACCCTAACTAGACCCCCTAACATGACAAAGTATTTTGTATCAAATGCATGCTAAAATAGGGTGGAACCATGCTTTTGTCACGAAAGACGTAAAATTCCAGAACTAGAATTTAGTGTTAAAATATGAAAAGTCTATCATTTTATGTACTTAATCTTATATCAAGTGTATGAAACTCGTACCATATTATTAACACTCAAAAACCATACTAGAAAATAATATTAATATGATTTTATGGAATTAGTTGTTTAGTTGGTCGCTTGAGAATATAACCTTTTTAGTCTCATACCTATGTAGACACTTGTATTAGATTTGTTATAGGAATACTTCTTTTATTGTTTAAGACCAATTATAGTAGGTGTAATACCAATATCACATGTTTAATAATATGATAGGAACCATGATAACTTAGGCTTACATATTAACTTTTAGATTAACAAGTTGTTAGGTGACCGAAATACCAAACTAGTTCCTTTTTACTTATGATCATAACCTACCTTACATATTTATATAAATAATATTGTGTAGTGTAAATAGAATCTAGGATAGATGTTGATAGCATATTATTATACATATATAAGTGTAACCCCCGATTTCTAATTTCCAAAATAATTAGATTTTAATTTATTTTAAAATATCAAGTTTATAAAATAATTATCCTTAAAAAAATTTAATTGATTTTGAACGATGTTTGATTTTAGAAGGTAATTTAAAAATCTTTTATAAAAATCATTTTTCCTAAATGACGATATATTACAAAATAAATAAATAAATAATAATATATATTTCTAGTTTCAAATATTTATTGGCTTGAGTCATAAAATTATTGTTTTGACTAAATAGTTATTTAAAAGACTAGTTGATAAAATAAAATAGATTTTTATTGGGATAGTAAATAAATGAATTACATACTTCCTAATATTTTGAAAAATGAGTTTAATTAGTAGCTAATCAAAAGCTTCTTAAAAACATTTTTTCTTAAATTTCTTTTCTATTTAATTTATCGTTTTTCGTCTCCCATGCACGCCCCATTCTTCCCACATGTAAAGCCCGTTTATTTAATTCTGGGCCATTCCTCATTGGGCCAACCCGCAACCCTTTATCCCACACCCTTCTCCCTATTTAAGTTCTCCTTCTCACCATTTCCCTAGAAACCCTAATCTTCAATTCATTGGCTAGCCTCCACAATTCCCAAAGCCAACAAGCCATCATCACCATTTTGTGCTCGTGTCCGTGTGTCCAGCATCACCGTGTCAGCCGTGACGGCCTCGGGTCCGACCCCGGGTGTCCCACCATATCCATTTCTTTTCCTGTGTCCAGATTTACAGTTTACAACCAGCTTTTCCGTGTCCGACACACCCGGACACCACCTCCACATCCTCCAGTTTACAACAGCATCTCCGTGTCCGGCAAACCCGGACACGTCCACAGTAAAGCACCCATCGTGTCCTGCCCCGGACACGTACCCAGACCCCCTGACACACCCAGTCCCTAACCCTAACCCTAACCTAGAACGATCCGCCGCCGCTGGAACGAAGCCGAGAAGATCCGCCGACGCCTCCTCGATCTGGCCGCCGCTGAGTCGAACAGACCGCCGCTGAAGCCGAGTTCCGCTGCCGCCTCACCGCGTCGAGCCTTTGTCAGCCGTCGACCGCCGCCTCGGATCTCCTCGACCTCCTCGAGCCAGTCGACGCCGCCGCAGCCGCCACGCCGCCGACCGCCCCTCGAACCGAGATCCGTCGAGCCCGCCTCCTCGAGCGACCGAGCCCGCCTCCTCGAACCGCTGGCCGCCGCATCTCCCCCGACGTCGAGCCCTGGCCGGCCGACCTCGCCGGAGAAGCCCTTGTGAGACTTTTCTTCCCTTTCCCTTTTTCTTTCTTTCGGTTCTGTAATGAGTTATTTGAGACTGTGTTAGGTTAATTAAGATTAAATCAGTATATGTAAAGATAATTAGTTAAGTTAATATTTTGGTATATTAGTTAAGTTAACATATGTAATTAGTTATTTAATTAGTTTAGTTAATTAATAATCAATTTAATTAATTTATAATTTGTTTAATTAATTTATAATTAGTTTAATTAATTTATAGAATTAGTTTAAGTTCAATAAATAGTTAATATGTTAGTTTAAGTTAATTGATTAATATAATTAGTAGTTAATTATAATTAATCAAGTAGTTTACCTATATTGGTTAATTGTTATTTTGTTAATTAAATTATATAATCAGTTTAGTATATATAATTAGTATTTTATATAATTAGTTTAATTCATGAAATTAGTATATATATAATTTGGTTATTTTATATAATTTGGTTATATTAATATGTAATTAGCTAGTTTATGTAATTAGTTATTTTTATGTAACAAATTAAAAGGGTTTTGATATGTAAAAATAATAATAATTTTTGGTTACATTATTAAATTAAAAATTAGTTTCAATAATCTAAATTAGTTCAAAATTAGTTTATTTGGATCGGTGACCGATTTTACCATAAATGAAAAATATTAGCTTTTACATAAATTCTAGTTTTTATAAATAAACCTTTATTTGAAACTATTGTTCAAAATAAGTTCGAAATGATTTATATACGTAAATACGTATTTCTAGTATATGTAATCAATTTAGTATTTATATATATATATATTTTAAAAGGTATTTTAGCATATGCACGAGTATACATATATAATGTTCAACTAGTATAAATCAAATATGTGTTTAATAGATATATATATATATTGTAAATACATTTAAATTGGTGCGTGTATAAATATTGTAAGTGTAATAAGTGTAATGTATATTATATACGTGTCCCTACTAGATGACCCTAGTTGACTAGTGCCCTGCCTGACATGGCCCTGAGACCAGTATTTTGACTGTGTTAGTATAGCATCTGATGCGAATGTGGTTTGCTTGTGTTATGTTTATAGGACTGTTGGTTTACCCAGGGGATACTCTGGAACAGGACATCGGTTTTACCAGCTAAGGACCCAAGGCAAGTACATTCTCTGATTAGTTTCTAATTTATGATATCTCCTATGTTCACTGTATCTAGTGTAAATATCCATGTTCCCGACACATTGGTTACACGGATTGGTATACACGGATCTCGTCATGAGATGTTATTCCTTATTCATGGTGTAGCTTGTACGAGACTTGTTTTCCTTGTTATCTTGTGCATGTACAGACACTGATTTCCCGGGGAGATTTGCTACCTTCCTAGGGAATCCCGTGCCATAGCGTACCATGATTGGATCTACTATACCAGTCGGGGGGTTTGGGGAGTATTTTAGTGTAGATATGTGATCATACCCAACTATCCATGCATCATAGCTCACCCCACATCTCACGTCGGGTGCGGCCTGACCATCTCCATGCCTCATAGCTGTTACGTGTGATTAGCCTGACCTCTCCCTGCATCATAGCTAACCAACGGTTAGCCTGACCTTCCATGAATCATAGCTAATCACATGTAACCAGCCTGATCAAGTTCCCAAGCCGATCACATGTTAAAGCTAGTACTCACACACTTAGTCATAGAATTCTTACTCATGGACATATTGTTTCTTTTCCTGCATTTACTTACAGCATTTCCAGTACTTCTCTCATTGTACATTTCTCGTACTTATACATGCATCTGGTATGTTTTCATCTAGAACTGCTACATAGTTTATGTCATTTATATAGAACTGCTATTTAGAGATGTACTTTGCTCCTTCCTGACTGGAAAATATTTTTCCAGACTGTGACATTAGTAGACTGGTTTCTGACACTTGGGGATTGGAAGTTAAGGATTGCAGGTATGTTATGTTATCATTAGACTTGTGCTGTATTCTTTTATTTCTTCATTTCCTATTGTGCTGTAGTTGTGATTGAGTATTTCTAGATTTATTTTAGTGTTATCCGTGTCTCCTTATGGAGTTGGATACTAGTGTGAGATTATCTAGATAGCACTTGACCTAGACAGCGTTCTACCGCCGATGCTGCGGCGTAGGCTGGACGTACCCACGCTCTCGTGCCCTTATACCGGGTGCGGGTCGTGACACGTTTTAGTGGTGGCCCATACAGGTCTGACTTCGCGAGATGTGCGATGTCGTAGTAGTGTGGCATCCTTGTTATACTACTGCGTACCTGCTATTGAATATAGGACATAGGATACTAGGATGAGAGAGGATACTCAATCACAAATTCTTGAAAGATTTCCTGGGATGACCCCATGAGAATCTTATTTTCAATTTAAATCTTTCCTTGTTTCCGTCCGCTCACGCTTGTTGTTACCGAACTTGATTCTTGTTGAGCAGTTTTAAAATTTAAAATCTCGGTATCATTGTTGAGTTTGATTCTTGTTGACCAGTTGTTAGCTTTAATTCTTGGTATCGTTGTTGAGTTGATTTCAAATTGAGATAAATTTTTACGGACTAGGATTTATGGTATCATCTGATGACATATATTGATGAGGACAGTGAGGAAGGTAAAACGTCTACTTTGGTTATGGAACCTAGAATTTATCGCAGCCATATTAGCTGTGGCGACGAGAACGTAGGGACCTGACTTGGATGTACATACTATAGTTATGAAGCTTAGGGTCTTTCGCAGCCATACCGGTTGGCGTGGCGAAGATTCTGGACGACATGATTATAGAGTGCATACCTTAGTTACGAAACCTATCGTTTATCGCATCTATGCTTACTGGCGTGGCGAGGATTCTGAGTGTCATGATTTCAGACAGACGTGTATGATTATCAGGTTGTATCCTAAATTGGTTCTTAAAATATCATCTCAAGACTTATCTATTTCTGTTATTCCAGGACTTTGTTCCACCGCTCTTTCTTTACTAGCAGTAAAGATACCTTCTGTCCTCAATTCAGTCTTTGAGCTCCTATTCCTTGAAGATTTCTTGTTAAGTATGATAATTAGTGGCTTGTAATTTTGTTTGTGTCTTGTATTAGTATTGACTGTGTTGCTAGTGAGTTGTAAGTGTTTCTTAGTTGGGCATGTGAGCAGTAGGCTTTAATCTAGAGTTAGCCCTTAGCATAGTACCTTGTACCAATGATTCTAGGAGTAGTGTCATTAGAGACTGAGAGTTAAGGAGAGTATAGAGTATCAGTGATAGTTCTCAGAGTTAGTGTCAGAGCCAATTAACCGTCCTGGATAATCATGATTATGTAATTGAGTGATCTATGTAGACGATTAAGTATCCGGAAATTGTGTTAAGGATTTATGGAGCATGATGTCCAATTTGATGGTTGATATCGGAAATGTTAAAGGTAAAGAAATGTATATGTATAAAGGGTTTAATGAGATGTCATAAGTAGAGAAATATCAGGATTAGTAATGGAAGTTGTGAAGCGTATCACGGATTAGTTTAATAGGCTTTAAAGGATTGAAGGAAATACATATACAACCATCGAGATGAGGAACCATACACATACCCATGAGAGTAAAGAAACATGAGTGTTATAGAGGATACAGGTGATCATGAGTCTAATGAGCTTGATGAGATAATCCATTAATGCAACTAGTGATATAATACCAAGAGTGCTAATGATTCTATATCGAGAATTAGTCAAGGATGACGTTAATAACAGTAAGCACTCTGTGTGTTGATAATTAGATGATATACCAATTGACATGATTGAAATCATGAAGGAAAACACAGTTGATGATAACCTTGATCATTGGAGGTAATAGTGCAAGTAATTCGGGTAGTACAAATTTAGTACACAGTTCTAGACAATAGAGGTATTGAGTGCACCTTGAGTATCAGAGACCGTGAGCACTAATATGTACATTGAGGAGTTATAAATTAAAAGGTGGAAATGAATTTTAAATTTTCAGAATTTTTAAGGAGTTGAGATTTTATGTTGTTAAAATATTGAGGATTTAAATTTGATTCACTAAACATAGTTAAGGCTACAGAGATTTTAGAAGTGATTAAATTTTTATTTCGATGTGAAGTATCTAATTATGAGGAGGTATATGCATTTTATTTTAAGTTGATCGGGAAGTTAAACCTTGACGATTATTTTGAGGATTAATATGAATATTAGTATATGATTAGTTGATATGGGTACCAGTGTACATGAATAGGAATTTGTTAGTGTGCTAGAGTTAAGTGTTGTTAGAGATAGTAGACACTACAAGTAATATGTAACATGATCCTTCTTCCTTCCTAATGTTCCTTTTCTTTCGCCTTTCGATTGATTGATTGATTTTTCTAGTACTGTGGTTCACATGCATGATTTTCTTGTTAGAATATAACTAGTAGTACCCCTAACAGAGACTGAAATACCATGACAAAAGACACCAGGATCATACATATTTCCCTTAGGTTGCATGTTGTATGGTTGTAGGTAGAATTCTCTTAGACTTGATTGTTGAGGATTTAACTGTAGTAAAGATCTATGACGAGGTTATGACTGACAAAAAGAGACGAGAGGATTAAATTTGTGGATGAGCATTAAATTAAATAAAGAATTTAGGGGTTGTTATAACGGAGTTGATGGATCATTGATTTTATGAAAATCGAGGTGTGATTGAAATTCGAGGACAAACATTAACTTAAAGGGAGAATTAAGAAATTCACAGAGCCAAAATTGAGGATTTATTAATTTTAAGGAGGTCTTGATATGATTGAATTGATTATTAAAAATTTGAGAAATTTGAGAGATTATCATTTTATCTATTTGATTGCAAGATAGAAATTTTATATAGTATGAATGTTGCATTGAAGAGACTGGAAGCATCGCATCGTTAGGTATTTGAGGAAAAAGAAAAAGCAGGAAATAAAATCGTAAATGGAATAGTGTCAAATTAAATTCTTGGGATGAGGAGTTAGATTGGAATAAGCATCAATTGAATTTGAGTTAGATGATTGATGAGTGTTTAAAGTTAAATTTTGGGATGCAGATTTTTAAGCTTTATAAATATGCATTGATTGGATTTCAATTAAAAGGATTGGATCGAAAATTTTGTATTTAGTTATTTACTCAAAATTTGAGGAGATTATGATACGACTGGAATTCAATTAAAATATTGAGGATTTGAGTAGTAAAAAAAAAAAAAAAAATTTTACATTGGGATAATAAATTCAGTGGATGAAAAAAAAAATATTAGTTCAAATTTCGGAAACATTATACATACGGATGAAGAAATATGGAATGAAATGAAGCTCATTGTAAAGAAGAGTATAACATAATTGATTATGGGATCATATAATTGAAGGTCGTAAGGTAAGATCATGGTATATTGAGGTTGTGATTTAAATTAAAACCTTGACCATGACAGTAACATTTGAAATCGAGGAAAATAATCGAGGTATAGTTGATGTTAAGATAAATAAACTCGAATTTGATGATAAGGATTTTGGACATGAAATAAATTTGATTCAGAAATTCTAAGATCTAATCTAATAAAGTTTGTGGAATTTGAAACTTATATAGATATTAGTTAATGATGAATCACAAGATTGAGAAAAGTAAGATGAACGAGGATAAAAAGGAAGGATTATTTTCAGAAGGTAGTAAAGACTACTCTTTTTCCTAGAATCAAGAAAGGCGATTAGATGTCTCTTGATTACATTCTGAAGGATGTATTTAAGTTTCTTAAATCAAATTGTCGACCGTATCTTTCGAATTAGCTATAACTTTCATGTCTATATCATTAATTATACTGGGTCTTCCTTGATTTAGTTACTTTGAAAGGTAACGTGCATTATTCCAATTATCTGTTTTTGTGATCGTGTCTACTTCCCAAATCTAAACTTTCTAGAGGATTCAAGGCCGAGCCATAATTCCTTCAAGTTACTCCTATCTTAAACCATATTTTCTTTTTCTTCATGTTTTCTGCTGTTTGGTAAATATTCTCCTTATAGAAATATTTTTTCAATGATATATTCATCATTATGAGCAACAAAATTTTTCTATCCTAGTCGTCCCTAAATTTCGAGGACGAAATTTTTCTAAGGTGGATAGACTTGTAACCCCCGATTTCCAATTTCCAAAATAATTAGATTTTAATTTATTTTAAAATATCAAGTTTATAAAATAATTATCCTTAAAAAATTTTAATTGATTTTGAACGATGTTTGATTTTAGAAGGTAATTTAAAAATCTTTTATAAAAATCATTTTTCCTAAATGACGATATATTACAAAATAAATAAATAAATAATAATATATATTTCTAGTTTCAAATATTTATTGGCTTGAGTCATAAAATTATTGTTTTGACTAAATAGTTATTTAAAAGACTAGTTGATAAAATAAAATAGATTTTTATTGGGATAGTAAATAAATGAATTACATACTTCCTAATATTTTGAAAAATGAGTTTAATTAGTAGCTAATCAAAAGCTTCTTAAAAACATTTTTTCTTAAATTTCTTTTCTATTTAATTTATCGTTTTCCGTCTCCCATGCACGCCCCATTCTTCCCACATGTAAAGCCCGTTTATTTAATTCTGGGCCATTCCTCATTGGGCCAACCCGCAACCCTTTATCCCACACCCTTCTCCCTATTTAAGTTCTCCTTCTCACCATTTCCCTAGAAACCCTAATCTTCAATTCATTGGCTAGCCTCCACAATTCCCAAAGCCAACAAGCCATCATCACCATTTTGTGCTCGTGTCCGTGTGTCCAGCATCACCGTGTCAGCCGTGACGGCCTCGGGTCCGACCCCGGGTGTCCCACCATATCCATTTCTTTTCCTGTGTCCAGATTTACAGTTTACAACCAGCTTTTCCGTGTCCGACACACCCGGACACCACCTCCACATCCTCCAGTTTACAACAGCATCTCCGTGTCCGGCAAACCCGGACACGTCCACAGTAAAGCACCCATCGTGTCCTGCCCCGGACACGTACCCAGACCCCCTGACACACCCAGTCCCTAACCCTAACCCTAACCTAGAACGATCCGCCGCCGCTGGAACGAAGCCGAGAAGATCCGCCGACGCCTCCTCGATCTGGCCGCCGCTGAGTCGAACAGACCGCCGCTGAAGCCGAGTTCCGCTGCCGCCTCACCGCGTCGAGCCTTTGTCAGCCGTCGACCGCCGCCTCGGATCTCCTCGACCTCCTCGAGCCAGTCGACGCCGCCGCAGCCGCCACGCCGCCGACCGCCCCTCGAACCGAGATCCGCCGAGCCCGCCTCCTCGAGCGACCGAGCCCGCCTCCTCGAACCGCTGGCCGCCGCATCTCCCCCGACGTCGAGCCCTGGCCGGCCGACCTCGCCGGAGAAGCCCTTGTGAGACTTTTCTTCCCTTTCCCTTTTTCTTTCTTTCGGTTCTGTAATGAGTTATTTGAGACTGTGTTAGGTTAATTAAGATTAAATCAGTATATGTAAAGATAATTAGTTAAGTTAATATTTTGGTATATTAGTTAAGTTAACATATGTAATTAGTTATTTAATTAGTTTAGTTAATTAATAATCAATTTAATTAATTTATAATTTGTTTAATTAATTTATAATTAGTTTAATTAATTTATAGAATTAGTTTAAGTTCAATAAATAGTTAATATGTTAGTTTAAGTTAATTGATTAATATAATTAGTAGTTAATTATAATTAATCAAGTAGTTTACCTATATTGGTTAATTGTTATTTTGTTAATTAAATTATATAATCAGTTTAGTATATATAATTAGTATTTTATATAATTAGTTTAATTCATGAAATTAGTATATATATAATTTGGTTATTTTATATAATTTGGTTATATTAATACGTAATTAGCTAGTTTATGTAATTAGTTATTTTTATGTAACAAATTAAAAGGGTTTTGATATGTAAAAATAATAATAATTTTTGGTTACATTATTAAATTAAAAATTAGTTTCAATAATCTAAATTAGTTCAAAATTAGTTTATTTGGATCGGTGACCGATTTTACCATAAATGAAAAATATTAGCTTTTACATAAATTCTAGTTTTTATAAATAAACCTTTATTTGAAACTATTGTTCAAAATAAGTTCGAAATGATTTATATACGTAAATACGTATTTCTAGTATATGTAATCAATTTAGTATTTATATATATATATTTTAAAAGGTATTTTAGCATATGCACGAGTATACATATATAATGTTCAACTAGTATAAATCAAATATGTGTTTAATAGATATATATATATATATATTGTAAATACATTTAAATTGGTGCGTGTATAAATATTGTAAGTGTAATAAGTGTAATGTATATTATATACGTGTCCCTACTAGATGACCCTAGTTGACTAGTGCCCTGCCTGACATGGCCCTGAGACCAGTATTTTGACTGTGTTAGTATAGCATCTGATGCGAATGTGGTTTGCTTGTGTTATGTTTATAGGACTGTTGGTTTACCCAGGGGATACTCTGGAACAGGACATCGATTTTACCAGCTAAGGACCCAAGGCAAGTACATTCTCTGATTAGTTTCTAATTTATGATATCTCCTATGTTCACTGTATCTAGTGTAAATATCCATGTTCCCGACACATTGGTTACACGGATTGGTATACACGGATCTCGTCATGAGATGTTATTCCTTATTCATGGTGTAGCTTGTACGAGACTTGTTTTCCTTGTTATCTTGTGCATGTACAGACACTGATTTCCCGGGGAGATTTGCTACCTTCCTAGGGAATCCCGTGCCATAGCGTACCATGATTGGATCTACTATACCAGTCGGGGGGTTTGGGGAGTATTTTAGTGTAGATATGTGATCATACCCAACTATCCATGCATCATAGCTCACCCCACATCTCACGTCGGGTGCGGCCTGACCATCTCCATGCCTCATAGCTGTTACGTGTGATTAGCCTGACCTCTCCCTGCATCATAGCTAACCAACGGTTAGCCTGACCTTCCATGAATCATAGCTAATCACATGTAACCAGCCTGATCAAGTTCCCAAGCCGATCACATGTTAAAGCTAGTACTCACACACTTAGTCATAGAATTCTTACTCATGGACATATTGTTTCTTTTCCTGCATTTACTTACAGCATTTCCAGTACTTCTCTCATTGTACATTTCTCGTACTTATACATGCATCTGGTATGTTTTCATCTAGAACTGCTACATAGTTTATGTCATTTATATAGAACTGCTATTTAGAGATGTACTTTGCTCCTTCCTGACTGGAAAATATTTTTCCAGACTGTGACATTAGTAGACTGGTTTCTGACACTTGGGGATTGGAAGTTAAGGATTGCAGGTATGTTATGTTATCATTAGACTTGTGCTGTATTCTTTTATTTCTTCATTTCCTATCGTGCTGTAGTTGTGATTGAGTATTTCTAGATTTATTTTAGTGTTATCCGTGTCTCCTTATGGAGTTGGATACTAGTGTGAGATTATCTAGATAGCACTTGACCTAGACAGCGTTCTACCGCCGATGCTGCGACGTAGGCTGGACGTACCCACGCTCTCGTGCCCTTATACCGGGTGCGGGTCATGACAATAAGTCTTGGAAACTGATACGGATTATAACTATTACATTCAGCTCAGGAGTGTAAAAGCATGGAAAATCTGTACCATGCGCCAAAAATAATCAAATGCCATGCTCCGTAGTGATAAAGTCCCATGCGCCAAAGTGATCCAGAGATATGCGCCATTCGCCATCCGCAACATAAATAATTTTTCCATGAGCCAGCAGTGCCATGCGCCACTACTACTCCAGTATTTCTATGTGCCAGCAGTGTCATGTGCCACTACTACCCCAATGTTCCTGTGTGCCAGCAGTGCATGTGACACTACTACCCCATTAATCTCCATTCGTCGAGTGGACGTATTCCCAAGGTGCAATAAAAATTATCATAAGACACGTGCCACGTGTATTATGGGCATCAACACCCTAAATCTTAAATTATCATGTGACAGCCTGTTGCAACATGCGCCACTATACGGTAGCATGAGATACGTGCGTACATGCCTTCTCAAGGCTATAAATAGTGGACGTCTCCCATACAAAAAGGAGACAAAAGGGAAAGAGGAGCGAGAAGGAAGAGAGAGGATAAGAAGATAGAAGCGCCGCAAGGGACACCCGTTGAGTCGTTTACTCCAGCTCCCCGAAGCCTCGTCACCCTCCTTGGTCCAGATCGTCAATAAAGTAAAGGAGCC
The DNA here is from genome assembly GCA_036927795.1 of Iris macrosiphon. Classification (NCBI taxonomy): domain Eukaryota; kingdom Viridiplantae; phylum Streptophyta; class Magnoliopsida; order Asparagales; family Iridaceae; genus Iris; species Iris macrosiphon. Next base: position 131,972,910 of record JAYESA010000009.1, read on the forward strand.
ATTGTAGTGCTCGATCTCCACCATCACACTTTTCCATACTCTTATTTTTATTATACTTAGACTCTATGCATTAGAGATTATTTTGTACTATTTGTCAATTCACAATCAATAAAATGTTCGTTCAACTTTATCTCGAGCGTTATTCGGCAATATCGACAAAAATGGGAAATCTGCTGGGTAAGAGCTTCTCCTCCAATGAGAAGCTGGTGACACAATCTGACGTGGCCAAGTGGGGTTCGAATCAGAGGATGTTGGTCTTTCACTTCGACCAATAGGCATTCGAAGACATGCTGGACTCTCAAGACTCGCAAGAATCGGGTCATCAAGACCGTTATGCCACGCCTGAGGTCGATGCCACATGTATTACGAACCTCCACCGCAGATGCACATGAGGTTGACGTATATCCCGCCGACATACCGAGTTCTCCAATTAGGCCCGTACGACCTCGCAAGCGTCGCAAGATTTGGGTCATCAAGGCCTTTGCTCCAAACCCGAAACCTGTCCCAGAATCATGGCCAACCTCTGCCACAGATGCACATAAGATTGGCACACATCCCATCTCCATCTCTGAAACTGCTTTTGAGAGAAACAAGGATGAACCTCAAAAAATTTACCTACAGCGTAACCCAGACAAGAGAAGACACGTCGTGCCAGAACATAGGCACATGAAGTCCTCTACAGGCAAAGTTGTCTTCGATGAGGACTCATATGGTCCTGAGCCGGATTCCCTATACTATGCGCCTAAAAGCAATGGTTCAAGGAAACCCAAACCAATTTAAGCCATACTCGCTCGAAAGGCTACACAACCAACTCTCTAAAGGCATGCGCCGTTGGTTGTCACGCATGTTGCTGATGGGAGACTATACAGGGCTGACCCAGGCACTCATGCGCCATAAGTGGGTTAAGACTTAAAGCCTTCCCAAACCAACTTTGGATGTCGTAGTTGCACTTGAACCAAGTCGGGGGGCAAACACTGTGAGGATTGACCCATGCGCCCAGTTTGGCTGCGCGCATAAAATGGGTCTATCCCACAACAAGTCTTCCACTAATGATCCAATTGCAGTTTCTGCAAAAGAACTGGTTCAGGGAGTAAAACTTCCACTTTCACATTCATGTTCTAGGGTTGCCCGATCACATGAAATGGGTATGAAAGTGAAGCTTCTATTGTCAGATTTATGCAACGGGATTAGTCACAAGCGTTGAAATGGGTGTAAAAGTAAAGCTTCCATCATCTGATTTATGCAACGTGATTAGTCACAAGCGTAAGACGAGAGAAGCAACCCTCACACATGACTTGCCCCCTCGTAGATATAATTGTGCCAGCATCATCATCAACTGTTACTGCACTAGAGCACCAGTTCCTCCAACCAGACAGTCGGTGTTCCAGTGATTGCAACCTACGACGCTGACCCGACGGTATTCCAGAAAATAGCTGCACGCTTTATGTTGCTCAACATGGAGGTCTCCCCCTATGAAGAAAATATCAAAGAAAAGCTCACCAAACCTAAGGGTGTCAGTTTGCGCATTATGAGGCCATCCATAGGGTAACAAATAAGCACCTATTATGAGGGTATTTCAGGGCCCGTGCTGGAAAACAAGAACTGGGGGTAGCCATGCCCTCCCAACTGAGGCTGCAATTGGAGCTGGGGGTAGCACTCACCCGATGTTCCACATCAATCCATCCTTCTGAATAGACAGTGAATATTCGCAAATGGATGACAGCTTAACAGGGGATAGCCGTACCTTCTAGGTCGAGCCTACAATTGAGACTGGGGTAGTAATCCTGCAAATAGTGATAGCGACACAATAATGCCCGATGTCCCTGAGGACAACGAGACTCATGCATCTGAGACAAAAAGTGAGGCATATACTTTTTCGTCCACCTCTTCCCATGTAATGCCAATATACATGGCAGATGATGAGCATGGCACAGGGTCCAGCAATAAACAATGCCTTGAGGCACTCGAATCCATGATACAGATGCTGAGCACCTCGATGCAGACTATGACTCATACAATGTTGGAACTTAAAGAAAATATAGTCCTGACATAGCCATGGATCCCAGGGCGAACAAACCAGGACCAGGGGACAAATGAATAGTCTAGCATGGCCGATCCAACTCCTCATGTCACAAGTAGCCAGACCGTACTTCGATCCTTTGTTGCTCTTCTGCTAGACGATATCCAGGAGATTCTTAGGGACTTGCGTCACGCGTTGATGCTCGAGATAATCAAGACATGCTCCAGAAGCTTGGCATCTGGCAACCCTATCATTCCGAGTCGGATAATGTTGTATACGCTTCTAAATACAAGATATTATCTCTGACTCCATTTGACGGAAAGACGTCACCCTGTCAATACATGAGATACTTCTATTCCACAATGGTCCACTTATCTCAGGATGACGTCTTACTCACTAACTTATTTGTCGGAGCACTACCCGAAGCCGCTTTCGAATGGTTCTGTAGTCTCCCAAATAAATAAATTTCGTCCTTCGAGGACCTGAAGTCCCTCTTCCACGCCTAGTTCTGTAAAGGAGGAATGGATATGACTATGTCCTCCCTAATGGACATCACCAAAGGGATAGAGTGTCACCCCCACATTTTCAGATGAGGGTATTTTTGTCAATTCATAATTTTTTGGTAATTATATTAGTATAAATATTTATTGTTATTGTTATTAATATTATTTATTATCTATTTGTGTTCATTGAGCCCTTGTGTTAGCTAGTTGGCTTAGACTAACCCATTTATTTAGACTCGATACTAGTGGACCCAAATTAGTTTAGTTATGACAATATTGGGCTCAACATTGGACTAGGACTAATTAGATCCATTCCTTAGTTAATTAAGGAGGATTATCTTAATTTATATTAGTTAGAGTCTTTCCAATATAGCCATCCCTAATTATTCCTCATAACCAACTAGTAGGGGCATAGTGGATATTTTTTATTGCTTGGAGAAGGGGGGATAGGGGGTCGGCCACATATAGAGGAGTTTATTCTCTCTCCTCTATTTTCTCATTCCAATTTTAGATCCCTAATTTTCTAGATCCCCAATTAACTTTATCCCTCCACCAAATTTACCCTATTTTTTCTTATTTCCTCTTTTTCTATCAATTGAAGAGCATTGGAGCTTGGATTGGAAAGGAGCACTTGGAGAAGGAGCATTTGACAAGGAGATCATGTCCAAATCTTGTCCATTTGAGCAACTCATTAGAAATATATCTTCTAATAGGTATAGGTCTGAATTTTCCTTCATTTTAGATTCTAATCCATGCATTTGACTATTAAGAACTATCCCATGGCTTAGAGCTACCCATAGAAAAAAGTTCTAGGCCCAATTGACCCTTATTGTGACTTCTACATAGATTTTTGTGCCCAATTAGGGAAAAATCTAATATTGGTGCACAAAGTATTTGTCATTTAGCCAAAGTGGTCTAATTAGAATTAGATTGGTGATGTGAGACTAGATACGTGTCCACAAATGGATACAAATAGGTCGTATCATGGTATTTTAGGATACGATATGATATGAGACTTATTTTGGGTGATTTGTGTTAATTTCCTTCAATTCCTATTGTAATTAGTTACATTAGTTATATAAATATGTAATTGAGATGTATTAGTATTAGTAGAGAATTGAGAGTTTTGGTATCTCATGGGAATGTGTATCATAGAGTATCTCACATATGCATATCAAGTATATAGTTTAATATTTCCAATAGTGTGTGTGTTTGTGTGTATATTCATGTGTTCAGTATTGTATGTGAAGTAGTGAGGATGGAGTGTTTGTGGACTGTGGTGGCAGTGGTATTGGTGATGTACTAAATATATATTGAGTGTTTTGTACTTAGAAGCAAGCATTGTTGAATGTTACTACCTGGATTCGAGTATAGAGCATGTTGATATGGGTGAAGTTCAAGTGAAGGTGAAGGGGGCTAACTGAGAACACAGTTACTACCATAATGGTGATGGTGTGATTTCTGTTGTGTTGATGGGGATTATATCCATCTAAATATGTGTCTGGAGATGTGGGTTGGGTTGTAAGGGTTGTAGGTTGGTCAGATGAGGTTGTGCTAGCAACACATGCTGCTAAGTACATCAGGTAGAGAGGAGTCGGCTTTTGAAATATTAGCAGTAGTAGCAGTAAGGTCTCAGTTAAGTATTGATTCAGTACCAGTTGTAATAAGAGGAGTTTACGTGTTAGCAATGTTAGTATCAGGTTCTATATGTTAGAGGGCCATACCCTTATCAGTAGGCAGCAGATACTTTAGTATCTGACTACTCATCAGGCAATATTTAAGGGGGTGACTAGGTTAAAAGATAGGGGTTTTCAGCAACTGATTTCATAGTTTAGCAGTGTCAAGTGTACACTGTGTTCAAGTGTTTTAAGGTTGATGTATACATGTATAGGCTTGGTGGCTCGAGTGCCTAGGCAAACTAGTGTGCCAGCAGGTGTGGGTGTGTACACTGGTTGGGGAAAACTGATAAAACTGCATTGGCAGCAAGAATAACAAGTATGTTTCAGTTTAATGAAAGGTTGGGTGAGTTCGTATTTTAGATATCAGATGTTGTGTGATTGTGCAGGAAAGCATGGATGGAACTTCTGTACTATATAAGCAAGAAGGGAACAAGTAGCAGCATTGTCCTAAGATACAAGCTAGCAAGGTTGGGTAGTTCCAGTTATTAATTAGTATCAATCTTGTAAATTAGGATATGCATCAGCTAGTATATGTTAGTGGTGATATGAGTGGTAAGATAATTATAATATGAGTTATCAGTTAAGTATATTAGTTAGTATACAAGAGTGTCAGTTAGCATATAATGTATTGGCTGATTAAGTTAGATGTTAGTATCTAAAGTATTAGTCATTGTTGTAGAAGCATAAAAATACGCTGGATAGCTCTACGCAGCATGTTGATACAGGGCAGCGTAAACAGAGGACCTCAGAGCCATCAACATGCAAACAGAGCTTTTTCGCTTAACACAGCATAAAATATAAAGCTCAAGGACCACCCGTGTAATGCAGTATGACCAGGCTGTTTCAGCGTAAAATGGGTGCTACATCGCCTTTATGGCGTAAAACTCATCCAGCATTGAAGTGTACGAGGAATGCTTCGTATTCCTCAAAATGAGCCTGTCAAATCATGCAATGAACCTGACGTCTGGACTCCTGACAAAGAGTACTGCACGACTACCCAGACGACGGCTATAATGATGGTGCGGTACTGCAACTCAGGCTATCATTTACTGCCATTTCCTTGGAGTAGACCGCTTTTAAGCATACAAAGGAATATGCCGCCTAGTTTTACACAGGCAGATGTGAGTTGTTTATGCTCCGTAGAAGACAAATAGCCTGCCTGTCAAAAGCTGCTCTTCGTACAGGGCTCGAGGCACGTCTCTGCATTTAATTCGCAGAGCGGTAACAGGTTCTTGAGGCACGTCTCTGCATTTAATGCGCCGAATACTGACAGATGCCCAAGGCACGTCTCTGCATTTTATGCGCAGAAGGGTGGCAAACCTTCAAAACATGCCTCTGCATTTAATGCACAGGATAATGGCGGATCTCTGCATTTAATGTAGGAGATTTGATTAAATGTCATCGAACCGTCGTCTAGTGACATTCCCTTTGCGCAAACTGCTCTTATGCATATAAGGGGATACGTTGCCCAGTTTTACACAGGCAGACGTGAGCTTCTTACGCTCTGCAGAAGGCAAACAGACCGCCACGTCAGCAGTTACTCTTCGTACAGAATTCGAGGCGCGTATCTGTATTTAATGCGCAGAATGATGGCAAATCTTAAAGACAAGCCTCTGCATTTAATGCGCAGGATGGGGGCAGATCTCTGCATTTAATGCAAAAGATTTGATTATATCTCCAAGAGCCATAATTCCGACTAAAACGTCCACATCATCTCGGCTTCTACGCCTACACGACTTCTACGCCAACTCGGCTTCTACGCCCACTCGGCTTCTACGCCTACTCGACTTCTACGCCTACTCGGCCTCTATGACCACTCGACTTCTACGCCCACTCGGCCTCTATGACCACTCGGCTTCTACTCTTACTCGGCTTCTATGCCTACTTGGCTTCTACGCCATGGTGACAGTTATTGGCTTCTACGCCAACCTCTTCTACGCAAAGGATAACTACCTACGTGGCTTCTACGCCATGATCTCCGCAGCAGATATACGCGTTATCCCTTAGTTGGACACACGTCACATACTCACTCAAAAGGTCATCTATACACAGGCTTTGGTTATTGTAACCGTCATGTAAAAGGGTGCTGTACTTTTCACTACTCAGTTTCTACACCGACTGAGTGGTCACTGTCACTAAAACTCTATAAATAAGACCTCTATTGACAAAGGTAAAAGGTGGCAAAATTGAAGATCGAACGATCAAAAATTGGTCAAGGAATCCAGTATCAGATCCAAGGTCGACAATTGAGAGGAAAGAAGGAGGAGAGAAAACGGTCGAGAGAGAGAGAAGAATCCAGAGCTCAGGCAAAGAGAAGGGATCGACGACTTTGACATCGGGCATCCACCCTCTTTAGCAACCTTCGAAGCTGCTTTTTGTCTTTCACGGCATTTCTTCATCATCGTGTGGTCCAAGGGACAAAGTGATCGACTGCAGATCAGACTCCTATAGCAATATTTACCCAGATTAAATAAATTGTACTCGACATCCTCGTATAGGATTAAATTGTACAATCTTGTTTGTAAACACAGAAGAAGGGCGGGTTTTCGTATAAGACCTCATTTCCACATATTATCTTTTCATTTATTTTATCAAACAATAAGATGGCGACTCTGCGGGGGACATCTTTCTCTTCTGACGAGGAAGCAATTGCTCAACACTAAGCGATATCCATGGGATCCATGAAGAAGACACTGATCGTCAAATTCGACCAGTCTGCCTACAAAGACATGCTTCGAACAGGGGGTAAATCTCACTCTCTCTCGGTCCAAGACAACAGGAAGCTGCGTAAGGTCTGGATGCCCAAGACATCCTCTACCATTCTTGTCGACTCTCCGACCTCTCCAATTTCTCCGACCATCGAGGTTGTAGCATTGCTCCCTCCGCGCCTTGCGCATAAAATTCAGTCGCCTGTCTCTGACAGGGCAGACAAAACTTCTGGCAATGTCTCAGCGCTAATCCAGAAGTATACTCTGTGCTCTGTGTGTAAAATTCAGTCTCCCGTCCCTGGCGAAAAAGATGAAACTTCGGACAATGCCTCAGCGCTAGTCCAGAAGCCTACACCGCGCTTTGTGCGTAGAAACCAGTCTCTTATCCCTGGCGGAACAGACAAAATTTCTGATAATGCCTTAGCGCCAAATCAGAAGTTCCAAATGCGCTCCGTACGTAAAAATGCATCTGCCTCCCGTAGAAAAGCAGATGATCCCTACAATCTACGCAAGGGAAAGCAAGCGGCGGACTACTCAACTTTTCGGCCTTTACGCCAGCAAGGGAATAATCTGCCAGTCCTCTGGATTACGCGAGGAGCTGACGGCCGACTGAGGACCTCCTCGGCTTTATGCCAGCCCGAATTACGCCAGGAGAAGTCCCTCAGCGTAAAGAAGGCTCAATTCACAGAAAGACACCCTCCCCGGGGATTATCCGCCACCCAGATGGCCAACCTGTTGTATACAGGTGGCACAGGGAAAACTAGGGTTTCCAACATCCTCATGCCCACTGATGTGAACAGAAGGAACAAGTCATCTTCTTCTTCTGTAACTCCTCCTGACCTGCGCAAGTACCTGATCCAAAAACGCAAGGATAGGGGATCTTCCAACATGTCTATTACGCCTCCTAACGAGCACTCTTGTAATAGTCATAGGATTGTAATTAATTGTTCCTGTTCTGAAGCAAAACGGTCGGTTGTTGACCGGTTGAGCTACTCTCCATCTTTCCAGGAAGAAGAGCCCATACATGCATCGGTGAACATGGTTTCACACATACCTAGAGGAAGATCGGGCTCAAGACATCATCCCTTTAGAGCTCTAGGCCGAAGGAGATTCAACCAACTCCTTAGGAACACTGAAGCTGGGGTGTTCCGAAATACCCGTTCGAGGTCGCGACAACCGACTTCGTACTCTTCTGATTCCGAAGCTGGGGGTCGCCAGTCTCCCGAATCAGATACTGAAAGTATAGAGTCAACTTCTACAGAGACCTATACTAATCTTTTAATGCCACCCAGGGAGATGGGAGTTTATGCCATTGGAGATGAACGCGAGAAAGCTTCCCCGTCCGGGAGCACTGAGCAGCGCATTACTGTACTGAAGACATCTCTAAAAGAAATATAATCCATGATGGAGAACATGCACCAGATGATGCTGACTCAATACACAGCTGCTATGGCTCAAGCGTCGGCCCCTCCAACTCAAATACGTGTGGGGGTGGACTTACCACCATCCAATGCGATCCAAGAGCCTGCTCTAGATCAAGAATCAGCAGTTCCTCCGCTTCCTCACTCGGAGAATGTATTACCTCCCGTCGGAGTCGCGATGCAATCGATTCCTCATCACTCTGTGGTCCCGCTATCGGCTGAAGATCCGATGCAGGCAGTACGGGAGTTGAAAGCCCAATTTGATGCCCTGAAGCACAAAGATCAGCTCAAGAAATTGGAAATCAACCAACCTTACCCAGCTATCTGGGAAGAGGTCCCTTTCCCTCCTAGATACAAACCACAGACTATGGCTTTATTTGAGAGAAAAATATCACCGAGTCAGTACATGAACTACTTCAGTATGATGACGGTGTTATTACAAGGGAACGACGCCCTCCTCACTTGGGTGTTCAAAGGCTGTCTCTCGGGGGTAGCTTATCAGTGGTACCGAAGTCTGGAGGACAACTGCATTACTTCCTTTGAAGACTTCAAGGCTTTATTCTTCACACGATTCTACGAGGGAGGGATGGACATGTCTATGTCCTCTCTCATCGAAGTCAAGCAGAAGAAAAAAGAGAATGTTCGCACTTTCGTCGAACGTTTTCGTCAAGCCACTTTGCAAATGCACTGGGAGTTCCATCCTCGACATTGGTGGACATCTGCAGAAAAAATCTTCTTTCCGTGATCTTGGTGTTCACAGGACCATATCAGTTCCATGATTGGCCCTCGTTCATCATCTCAGTGGTAGCCGCGGAGGACAACAGTCAGAAGGCGCACGATAATGGCATCATGATCTCGGCCTCCGATAAAGGCAATAGGTCATCCTCCAACATCGACCATCCTCGTGGTACCAAGGGTAAAGAAGCTCTCGCGATCAACACGTCCAGGCAAAAGACTGTGGCTACCACGCAGACGAAACCTGGAACTTCCAGGCCCATTGAAGTGTACTCTTTCGACGACGATAATATTCCGAGCATATTCGAATGTCTCATCAAAAGCGGCAAGATTACCCTTCCTGAGGTGAGACAGCCCAATAAGGCCGGCAGTACCAACAACCCCAAGTACTGCATCTTCCATAGGTACATACACCACCCCACAAAGGCGTGTTATATACTGAAAAGGAATATCCAGGAGCTGATCGATGCTAAGGCCATCACTCTGCGCAACAGCGGATGCAGCCAATATGATCTCTCTACAATTTGGCAATCTGCCTTTCCAAGAAATCCCGGATGGTGTTACGCCTATTTCTCGGACGACGATGAACATCGTTAATCTCCCTCTAGCTAGAGGTCAAAATCATGACTTGGTACCACTAATTACCCAGCGAGGCGAGATTATGTGGGTTTATCCAGATTTGGTGCCCGGGATCGAGAAAGAGACTCAAGCTACTAAGGCTAAGTCTAAGAAGAACTCGAAGCACAAACCATGTCACATGGTTGCGGCAGACTCGGCATCAGAAGACGAGGTCTTGGCTACTGGAACCCGTTCAGGGAAAGCTTACCTCCAGGACTATGGAGCCAGCCAGGAAGATGTAACGGCAGACGCTTTAGCTACCAAGCCTTCAGAACCGGAATCCGCCGTACCAGGGGTCGGTCCTTCGAGACCAACTTCGGCGGACAAAGGAAAGCAAAAAGAAGTGCGTTTCGACAAACCTGTAAAAAATATTCAAAACAAAGGTTTAGAGAAGCCGTACAACTTCGACATCCTGGCCCAGTTGGCTAATACAGCAGCCAGGTTTGTAACCTCTGTATCCTGAAATTCTAGCTTAAATATTACTTTTAGGTTAATTTGGGGCTAGTGGATTTTTTTTATAATATTTAGTTAATTAAAAACTAGTAACCCTAAATTTTTAGGACTTTTAAGAATTTATTTAGTTTCAAACTTAACTTAAAATATCCCAAAATTTTATTTTAGGTTCTAAATAGTCAAATATATTTTTTAAAAATTTTTGGGAATTTTCTGAATATTTTTAGAATTATTGGGAGTTATTTAGACTAATAACTAATTTTTTAGGATTTCTAGAATTTATTATGCAAGCCCAGAAATATAGAATAGACCCACATAAATTTTGTAGTGTTTATAATATTATTATATATTTTCCAGAATTATTTCAGAATTTTTGGAATATATTTAATATTTATTTTTTTTAAATATGTAAAACTAATTTTTAGAGCTTCTCCTAATTATAGTAGGAAATATATGAATATAAAATTATCCCAAATATTTTTCTAGGGTTTTTGGATTCAAAATATATTTTCTGTAATTTTTTCAGATTTTTATGATTAATTTAAATATTTATTTGGAGTTATTTAGATTTAAAATGACTTAAATAATGTTTTGATAAAGGCAAATCAAAAACAAATAATATAACCAAAACCATCCAATCAAATTATGACACGTGTCATCCTATCAACTTTCATTCAGCCGCTCAACACCCCTATATATATATATTATTATAACCCTAATTATCCCATTATTTTAGTGAGAGAGATTTTGGAGAATTGCCATCTAGGGTTCCTTCATCTTCCAGAAGCCATTGCGCATAGCTCCGGACTCCAAACGAGGCCTAGTTTCTTGCGTTAGAAAGATATTGAGGTTAGATTTCTGATTATATAAATTTTTTTATGAAATTATGAGTAATAAATTTTGGAAAATTCGTAGAGCACAGCATGTCCGAAAATAGATGTGTTTCAATTTTTTCTCGATTTTGGGAGAACCAGGAATCAGAATCATGAACCGTTTAAAGTTTCGGAAAGCTAATATCGAGATCATTGACATATGTTTTTCCTAGAATTTAATTCGAAGTATTTTCATACTGTTAATTCTTGATTGATTGATTGATTCCTTAGTACCGTAGTTTGTATTCGTGATTTTCTTGTTAGAATGTAGTTAATAGTACACCCAGACAGAGACTACAATACCATGACAAAAGTGACCATAACCATACATGTTTTCCTTAAATTGTATATTGTATGATTGTAGGAAGAATTCTTTTAGACTTTGATTGTTGAGGGTTTGACTGTAGTAAAGATTAACGAAGAGGTTATGACTTGACTGTCACGCCCCAGTCCCAAAATACCGAGGGACCGGACGCGTGATAATGGCCAGCAGCACACACCGATGGACAAACCCAATTTAATGGATCCATCGGGGCATGCTTAAGCTGTAGTACAACAATAATGGTCTAAATATACTAATCTCATCCACAGAATAAATACCACAATATCAGAATCATAAAGCAAGATCATATCTCAATAAAATATATACTCGGGAAATAACCCAACAATGAGTCTGGTACATCTGTCAAGATACAAGAATAAAGATAACTACAGCCAATACTGAGTATGAAACAGTATATACTCAGAAGATAACCTCGGTGATCACTCGTCTGCTGAATCTGGTACTACTCTAGTAACTGCTCCTGTTCCTGCTTCTGCTCCTGCTAATGCTCCTGTACTGTATAACTCTGGTGGATCTCCTCTGCTAATCCTGGGGACATAATCCGGATCCAGTTCTTCAGGGGACATAACAAGGTACAGAAAATACAAGCCATAATAATGCAGTGAAATAGTCAATAAAATAAATAGGGTAAATATGTAACCATCTATGTGAAATGCAGGTGAGAACATCACCAGTACTCAGGCTGAAACAACTACAAGCTATGTGTAGGAGAGCCGGTAGCAGTGATATCATGTAGTTGTCTAGCTCGGAGAGAGACTGAGACGCCGGCATAATATAGTCAACCTGTAGCCTGTGTGTCTCTCCAGCAATAAATGGAACAATAGAGAAACACTAAATAACCAGCTAAGTGATATGCAAGATGAGAGCAGCACTAGAACTCAGGCTGAAACCACTACAAGCTCTGTGTCGGGGAGCCGGTAGCAGTGATATCATGTGGTCGTCTAGCTCAGCGGAAGACTGAGACACCGACATAATATAAAATTAACCTATAGCCTGTGTGACTCTCCCCACCCAATATAATCATACGTCTCATGTCCATGTGGCCCCATGTCCATGTCACGTAAGATCATATCTAATGCAGCAAGTCATATAATGTATATGTCATAAAACCTGTATCCTATACAGAATCACCATGAATATCTCAGGAATATTATGTCTGATGAATAGTATCAAGTGTCCTGGGTTATGATGTACTTGATAAGACAAGTACGAGAAATATACGGTCTCGGTATCCATGTCTAGATGACAATACACAACGCCGCGTACGGTGTTGGCACCCGACTATTAGTCGGACGCTAAGTAAGTCACACGGTCATAGGTCTAGCATGTACAACAATATATATATAAGCCAAGGAAATAAGTAACAAGGACTGCAAGTTTTGGCAAGGTACACTTGCTTGGGGTCCTGACTCCAACTGTAGCTCTGGTCTCAGTGTGATCTGCAGGTACTACTCTGGTTGCTGAAATAAACATCACCATTAGATTCAAAAAATATCAAATATCTAGAAACGCATGTCCTTGAGTCCAATTTGGACACAGGGGCGAAAATGACATTTTCTGGTCAAGACAGGGTCCACATGTGGGCCATTTTGCACCAAAAAATGGGTCAGGGTCAAAGGTCTCCAATTCTGTCAAACCTAGTGTCAACAAGTCAGGAACGATGATACGAACCCAACGAAACTTCCAGAATTGGATTCTGATGAACCGATAACAAAATCGCCCGTCAAGTGGAGCCTATGGGGCCCACGATACACGATTTTGTCAACGTTCTCAGAATCGAACCAAACTTGGGTCACAGGACCAGCGTATTGCTACGAGTCTGATGGCACAAGTTTTGTCTCGATCCAACGTGTGTACACAAAGTTACAACGTATTCCAGAATAGGCAGATACGGGGCGTTGTCGGCGGATACGCGTTGATTCCGGTGTGCACGCACATCCAAATAAACTTCTGTGAAATCTCGTACGTCTGTATCAATGGCTCGTACATTTTGGTAAAGACTACGTGCGGCCAAGTCATCCTGTTTGGCGGGGCGCACTCAGTTCTGGGGTGAAACATGGCATAGGTTTTCCTGTTTTTGGATCGCGGTTTGCGATCACCACAGGACGCGATGCACCGAGCGGGTTGCACGGGCATCGAGAGGGTCACGCAGTCTACGTGACGCAACTGACGGAACAAAAATCGGATCAGCGAGGAGAGAGAAAACGCTACCTGAATAGGGCTCCGTGAAGTCCGATTTCTCGTATCCGAGTGTGTCCTTCGTGTCCTGCGTCCGTATCCTGTGTCCGTGCTGCGTTAGGGTTAGGGTTTCTGTCACAAGGCACCGGGGGCTCGCCGGAGTAGGGCAGAGATGACTCGGCGGAGGCTGGGGAGGCGTCGCCGGAGAAGACGACGGGCTGGCCGGGCGGAGCACAGTGAGTGGAGGCGACGGAGAGGAGTCGAGGAGTTGGGAGTTGCTGGCGGAGTGTGGAGATGGGTAGGAGGAGGCTGTGAAGGGGGTGGTCAACGAGGGTGGCTCGTCGACTGAGCGGGGTCGTCGACGGTAGTTGAGCGGGGAAGGGTGTGCTCGGGCGGAGTGGGGAGAGGTCGAGTGGCTGGGCTGTGGAAAGGATGACCGGGGACGAAGGGGCTGTGGTTGCTCGGGAGGAGGACGGAGAGGAAGTTCTGGGAGGAGACGGGGACGTTCGGCGGGACTGCAGGAGGGAGGTAGGCGGAGAGGAAGTTCTGGGAGGAGACGGTTAGGGCAGAGACGGGCGACGAGGAAGGGAGCGAGGGGGCTGAGCTAGGGTTCAGGTCAGGGGCGGAGATAGGTGGCTGAGGACGGGCGGCTGGGCTAGGGGCGGCGCCGGAGTCTCGCCGGAGGGGTCTGGGAAAGGGTGGCGGCGCTCGGTTAGGGTTAGGTTTAGGGATTAGGGATTTTTAGTAATTTTCTTTTTCTTTTTGTTTGTGGAGATAAACTAGGAAATTATGTATTTATGAATAACAAAATTGGACTAGGGTTTGACCTAGGATTTGGGCTGGGTCAACGCTCCTTGGGCTTGGCTTCGGCTCTCATGGGGATGTTGGGCGTTTGGCACGGGTTTAATTCGGTTTAATTCTACATCGATTTTCAGGGCTTTAAACATGATTCCGGGGTCCAATAAATTCTCGAAAAATTATCCTATGTCCGGTTCCCCATTTTACACCATAAAATATTATTTCCATACTATTTTAATATAAATTAACAGTAAATAAAAATCATTTAATTATTAAGCGCCTAGGTTTTAATTACAGAAAATCCCAAAATATTACGAAAAAATATGAAAAAATCTAAATTAATAATTAATGAAAATCAGGGGGCTTACATTGACAAAGAGAAACAATATGCCTTAAATTTCAAGGATAAATATTAAATTAAATAAAGAGTTAGAAATTTAATATGGCAGAATTGACGATTTTATTAAATCATTGATTTTTATGAAGATTATAAAATGATTGAATTTATCATTAAATTTTGAGGAATTTAAGAAGGTTATCAATATATTTATTGGACTGCAAGTTATGAACTTATATTTTAAATATTGTGTTGGAGGTTTCATAAGTATTACATCGTTGAGTATTGTGAAAAAAATCGAGGAATAAGAACACAAATGGATTAGGGTTGAATTAAAAATTTGGGGTGAGATTCAATTTTATAAATATGCATTGATTGGATTTCAATTAGAGGATTGAATATTAAATTCTTGTATTTCATTATTAACTTAACATTTTTGAGGAGATTATGATAAGAATGGAATTTAATTTTGTATTTGAAGATTTTTAGGGATATGATATTTATAGAATTTTGAAAAATATTGTGAAGTAACAATGTAGATTAGTTCATGATTATATAATTTGATGAATTCAATTTTGATGGTAATAAATAAATAAATAAAATAATTGAGGATTTTAAATTTTGAGGATGAATTTTTTTAAGGTGGGTAGACTTGTAACCTCCATATCCTGAAACTCTAGCTTAAATGTTATTTTTAGGTTAATTTTGGGCTAGTGGATTTTTTTCATAATTTTTAGTTAATTAAAAACTAGTAACCCTAAATTTTTAGGACTTTCAAGAATTTATTTTAGTTTCAAACTTAACTAAAAATATCCCAAAATTTTGTTTTAGGTTCTAAATAATCATATATTTTAAAGAAATTTTTGGGAATTTTTTGAATATGTTTAGAATTATTAGGAATAATTTAGACTAATAACTAATTTTTTAGGAATTCTAGAATTTATTGTGCAAGACAAGGTATATAGAATTGACCCACATAAATTTTATAGTGTTTATAATATTATTATATATTTTCCAAAATTATTTTAGAATTTTTGGAATATATTTAATATTTACTTTTATTTAAATATGTAAAACTAATTTTTAGAGACTCTCCTAATTATAGTAGGAAATCTATGAATATAAAATTATCCCAAATATTTTTCTAGGGTTTCTGGATTCATAATATATTTTCAGTAATTTTTTCAGATTTTTATGATTAATTTAATATTTATTTGGAGTTTTTTAGATTTAAAATGACTTAAATAATATTTTGATAAAGGCAAATAAAAAACAAATAATATAACCAAAACCATCCAATCAAATCATGACACGTGTCATTCTATCAACTTTCATTCAGTCGCTCAACATCCCTATATATATATATATATATATATTATAACCCTAATTATTCCATTATTTTAGAGAGAGAGAGATTTTGGAGAATTGCCATCTAGGGTTCCTTCATCTTCCAGAAGCCATTGCGCATAGCTCCGGACTCCAAACGAGGCCTACTTTCTTGCGTTAG
The DNA here is from genome assembly GCA_036927795.1 of Iris macrosiphon. Lineage (NCBI taxonomy): Eukaryota > Viridiplantae > Streptophyta > Magnoliopsida > Asparagales > Iridaceae > Iris > Iris macrosiphon. The sequence continues at coordinate 131,989,082 of JAYESA010000009.1, forward strand.
AAATATATTGAGGTTAGATTTCTAATTATATAAATTTTTTTACGAAATTATGAGTATTAAATTCTGGAACATTCGTAGAGCACAGCATATCCGAAAATAGACGTGTTTTAATGTTTTCGCGATTCCGGGAGAACCAGGAATCAGAATCATGAACCGTTTGAAGTTTCGGAAAGCTAATATCGAGATCATTGACATATGTTTTTCTTAGAATTTAAGTCGAAGTATTTACGTACTATTAATTCTATAGAACTTCTAGGTTAGAATTTAACCATCGGTGCACAATACAAAATTTGTATGTGCCTAAATTTCCAAACGAATTTGAATTTGGATGAGCCATAAATTCCAGCATATTTTTGATGCTAAAATCTACAGGAAATCATGCATGAAAGTCGAGTTTGTGTCGGTTGACTTTTTGGTCAACAGATCGCATCTATTTGCGTGCCATGAGTCTCGAATTGATAAAATTTAGTTCATTTGGACAAAATTAGGGAATTAACCTAAAAATTAGAATAATAAGATTAAAATAGGATTTTAGATTAATTATTCTAGAATTAAATAAATTAAAATAAATTATCTTTTGACATGGTAAATTTGTAATACATAGGCTATTTGGACTGTGACTTGGACTCTGATTCATACCAGCTAAGGACCACAGGCGAGTACATTCTCTGATAAATTTTATTATTTGATAATTTTTATAATTTCAGTATTTAGAAATGTTACATCTGACTCTTGATACTGTGCTACACGGACTAGTATATAGATTGGATCTTTAGTCATGAGATATTACATTGGTTATCGTATTGATATTGTATACGACATTGACATTAGACATTGATATTAGACATTGTACGTGATATATTGGATATTGATCGTGTATCGTGACGTGTCATGATTGGATCCACAGTACTAATTGGGGGTGGGGAAATTGCTAGTGAGAGATGTGATCAAAATACCTATCGTACAAGTGTAGACATTGAACGGTGTTAATCATACACCTCACATATGATTAGCCAGGCCATGTAGTCATCGAACAAGTTCCCAAGCCGATCACATTTTGAAACTACGATTTCAATCACATAGAATAGATATAGTTCTCTATTTCTGTTCATATACTATATCACCCGTATATGATATTGTAGTTCTTCTCTTCATTTTATATATGCACTAACTGTACCATATTTGCCGACATTGCCTGTCTCTTTATTTTACCATTGCATTTACCTATTATCTTCTCTCAGTATATAGCATCATCTATTTATTGTTTTATAGTCCTTATCAATTAACTGGAACTGTTATTTGAGATGTACTTTGCTCCATCCTGACTGGAAATATTTTTCCAGACTGCGCCTTAGAGGACTGGTGTCCGACATATTATGGACCACATAGAGAGTAGCTGCAAACTTGGACTTTGTAGCAGGAGTAATTTTTGGGAGGTCTAGTCGGGATTACTAGTTATTTAGTTAGTTCTTTTAGAAGTTTTTGGTACCGAATTTATCTCCGGCATATTTAGTTGAGACTTTGATATTATTGTTGAGTTAGATTATTTCTATTTTAGACTCGTGTTGCATTTTGATTTATTATTTTCTTCGATATCTTATCGTACTTTAGCTATGTGATTGAGTATTGTTCATATTATATTGTGATATTTGTGTATCCTTATGGAGTTGGATACTCGTGTGAGATTATTTAGATAGTATCATGACCTAGACAGCGTTCTACCGCAGATACTGCGACGTAGGCTGGACGTACCCACGCTCTCGTGCCCATATACCGGGTGCGGGTTGTGACACGTTTTTAGTGGTGGCCCATGCAGGTCAAACTTCGCAATTAGAGCGATATCGTGGTAGTGTGGCATCTTAGTTGTACTACTGCGTGCCTGCGATAGGATCTAGGATATAGCATACTAGGATGAGAGCGAATGCTCAATCACAACTAGGAATATTTCTAATCTATTATCTTGTTATCATTATTTTCCTTCTGTTCCTTTCTTCCTATTTGATTGATTGATTGTTCCTTAGTACCGTATTTTGTATTCGTGATTTTCTTGTTAGAATATAGTTAATAGTACACCCACACAGAGACTGCAATACCATGACAAAAGTGACCATAACCATACATATTTTCCTTAGATTGTATATTGTATGATTGTAGGCAGAATTCTTTTAGACTTTGATTGTTGAGGATTTGACTGTAGTAAAGATTAACGAAGAGGTTATGACTTGACAAAGAGAAACAATGTGCCTTAAATTTTGAGGATAAATATTAAATTAAATAAAGAGTTAGAAATTTAATATGGCAGAATTGACGATTTTGTTAAATCATTGGTTTTATGAAGATTATAAAATGATTGAATTTATCATTAAATTTTAAGAAATTTAAGAAGGTTATCAATATATTTATTGGACTGCAAGTTATGAACTTATATTTTGAATATTGTGTTGGAGGTTTCATAAGTATTATATCGTTGAGTATTGTGGAAAAAAATCGAGGAATAAGAACACAAATGGATTAGGGTTGAATTCAAAATTTGGGGTGAGATTCAATTTTATAAATATGCATTGATTGGATTTCAATTAGAGGATTGAATATTAAATTCTTGTATTTCGTTATTAACTTAAAATTTTGGAGGAGATTATGATAAGAATGAAATTTGATTTTGTATTTGAAGATTTCTAGGGATATGATATTTATAGAATTTTGAAAAATATTGTGAAGTAACAATGTAGATTAGTTCATGATTATATAATTTGATGAATTCAATTTTGATGGTAATAAATAAATAAATAAAATAATTGAGGATTTTAAATTTCGAGAATGAAATTTTTTAAGGTGGGTAGACTTGTAACCTCCGTATCCTGAAACTCTAGCTTAAATGTTATTTTTAGGTTAATTTGGGGCTAGTGGATTTTTTTCATAATTTTTAGTTAATTAAAAACTAGTAACCCTAAATTTTTAGAACTTTCAAGAATTTATTTTAGTTTCAAACTTAACTAAAAATACCCAAAAATTTTATTTTAGGTTCTAAATAGTCAAATATATTTTATAGAATTTTTTGGAAATTTTTTGAATATTTTAGAATTATTGGGAGTTATTTAGACTAATAACTAATTTTTTAGGATTTCTAGAATTTATTGTGCAAGCCCAGGAATATAGAATAGACCCACATAAATTTTGTAGTGTTTATAATATTATTATATATTTTTCAGAATTATTTCAGAATTTTTGGAATATATTTAATATTTATTTTTATTTAAATATGTAAAAGTACTTTTTAGAGCTTCTCCTAATTATAGTAGGAAATCTCTGAATATAAAATTATCCCAAATATTTTTCTAGGGTTTATTGATTCAAAATATATTTTATTTAATTTTTTCAGATTTTATGATTAATTTATTATTTATTTGGAGTTATTTAGATTTAAAATGACTTAAATAATGTTTTGATAAAGGCAAATCAAAAATAAATAATATAACCAAAACCATCTAATCAAATCATGACATGTGTCATCCTATCAACTTTCATTCAGCCGCTCAACATCCCTATATATATATATATATATATTTATATATATATATATATATTATAACCCTAATTATCCCATTATTTTAGAGAGAGAGATTTTGGAGAATTGCCATCTAGGGTTCCTTCATCTTCCAGAAGCCATTGCGCATAGCTCTGGACTCCAAACGAGACCTAGTTTCTTGCGTTAGAAATATATTGAGGTTAGATTTCTGATTATATAAATTTTTTTATGAAATTATGAGTATTAAATTCTGGAAAATTTGTAGAGCACAGCATGTCCGATAATAGACGTGTTTCAATATTTTCACGATTTCGGGAGAACCAGGATTCAGAATCATGAACCGTTTAAAGTTTCGGAAAGCTAATATCGAGATCATTGACATACGTTTTTCCCAGAATTTAAGTCGAAGTATTTTTATACTGTTAATTCTATAGAACTTCTAGATTAGAATTTAACCATCGGTGCACAATACAAAATTTGTATGTGCCTTAATTTCCAAACAAATTTGAATTTGGATGAGCCGTAAAATCCAACACATTTTTTATGCTAAAATATATAGGAAATCATGCATAAAAGTCGAGTTTGTGTCGGTTGATTTTTTTGTCAATAAATTATCTCGATTTGCGTGCCATGAGTCTCGAGTTGATAAAATTCAGTTCCTTTGGACAAAATTAAGGAATTAACCTAAAAATTAGAATAATAAAATTAAAATAGGATTTTAAAGTAATTATTCCAGAATTAAATAAATTAAAATAAATTATCTTTTGATATGGTAAATTTTTAATACATAGGCTATTTGGACTGTGACTTGGACTATGATTCATACCAGCTAAGGACCACAGCCGAGTACATTTTCTGATAATTTTCATTATTTGATAATTTCTATAATTCCAGTATTTAGAAATGTTACATCTGACTCTTGACACTGTGCTACACGGACTAGTATATAGATTGAATCTTTAGTCATGAGATGTTACATTGGTTATCGTATTGACATTGTACATGACATTGATATTAGATATTAATATTAGACATTGTACATGATATATTGGACATTGATCGTGTATCGTGATGTCTCATGATTGGATCCACAATACTAGTTGGGGGTAGGGAAATTGCTAGTGAGAGATGTGATCAAAATACCTATCGTACAAGTGTAGACATTGAACGGTGTTAATCATACACCTCACGTATGATTAGCCAGGCCATGTAGTCATCGAACAAGTTCCCAAGCTGATCACATTTTGAAACTACAATTTTAAACACTTAGAATAGATATAGTTCGCTATTTCTGTTCATATACTATATCACCCATATATGATATTGTAGTTCTTCTCTTCATTTCATATATGCACTGACTGTACCACATTTGCCTATATTGCCTATCTCTTTATTTTACCATTGCATTTACCTATTGTCTTCTCTCAATATATAGCATCATCTATTTATTGTTTTATAGTCCTTATCAATTAACTGGAACTGTTATTTGAGATGTACTTTGCTCCATCCTGACTGGAAATATTTTTTCAGACTGCGCCTTAGAGGACTGGTGTCCGACATATTATGGACAACATGGAGAGTAGCTGCAAACTTGGACTTTGTAGCAGGAGTGATTTCCGGGAGGTCTAGTCGGGATCACTAGTTATTTAGTTAGTTCTTTTAGAAGTTTTTGGTACCGGATTTGTCTCCGACATATTTAGTTGAGACTTGGATATTATTGTTGAGTTAGATTATTTCTATTTTAGACTCGTGTTGCATTTTAATTTATTTTTTTCTTCGATATCTTATCGTGCTTTAGCTATGTGATTGAGTATTGTTCATATTATATTATGATATTTGTGTATCCTTATGGAGTTGGATACTCGTATGAGATTGTTTAGATAGTATCATGACCTAGACAGCGTTCTACCGCCGATGCTGCGGCGTAGGCTGAACGTACCCACGCTCTCGTGCCCATATACCGGGTGCGGGTCGTGACAAGGTTGTCCATCTTCGAACTACTTAGGCTCTTCCAAGACACTCGTCTAGCCCTGAGTGAAGCACTGATGCAGGCGGATGCATACTTGACCCTGCTCAAGTCCCGTGACGAAGAACCAATGGCATGTCCTCAATGCCACAGTGTGATGGAGGTGGTCCCGAATATCACTTTTACTCAAGATGACATGCTGTTAAAACATAACAGGCATGACAAACCCCTCTATTACATCGGGTACGTCGGTTCCATGGAGGTCGACCGGATTCACATAGATCCGGGATCATCAATCAGCATCATTCCTCATAGTCTGCTCAGACCACTGAGGATTTCTACCAGCGAATTGGCTTACACCACCACTACAATCGTGGGTTTCAACGCCAGAAAAAGTAAGCCGTTGGAAAAGATTCGCCTGAGGATCCAGATTGGCAACCTCAGATCGGTGGCTACATGTTATATCATTGATTCAGAGGTGTCCTACAACATTCTGCTGGGCAGACCTTGGATCCACGAATATAACATCATTCCTTCAACTCTACATCAATGCTTTAAATATGTAGACGCCCAAGAAATAGTACAAACGGAGTTTGCTGACCTGAACCCGTTTAGAGGAGTAGAATCCTACTACTCCGATGCCGTGTTGTACTCTCAAGACTACACGAAAGAGGTGTCAGCCGAAGCAGAGAAGGAATCCCACTGGGAGCCAGAAGAACCCTCTGTCGAACAACCGCTGTCAATCAAAGTGAAAGGACGGACTACTCGTCCAAAAGCCATAGAGCCTATGGCGATCCACCTGAACAAAACCAGGTCAGAAAAAGGGGGTGATCCTCTAGTGATCACTTTGAACCAGAAGCCTCCATCCTTGGTCATCAACCTTCGACGTAGTAGGCAGCCGATTGATGTAAATACAATCGGGAACGAAGTTTCAGATGATAATAAACATCCTCTTTTCTAGTATATTGACGCTCAAATTCCGAACCAGGAATCCTCTTCCCATGATGATATAGAACCTATAGCGCAAAAATTATTGGAAGCTATAGATTCCTATCATCCGTATATATGGGAAGTGGCGTCATCATCCAATGTCACCACGACATATGGACCGCATGAGGATTCTATCTCCATTGTCCCGCCTACTTGCAGCAGTCAGCGTTCAATAGTCTTTGGCCGCATGCGCAATAGACCGACTGTATAAGAGGATTCTCCCGACGATGACGTTGGTAAAATGCAGGTTCACAGATACAGCCCGCAAGCTTTGAAGATCATGCAAAGTATGGGTTATAACTTGAAGCTGAAACCAGGTCTCAACTACGGGAAAGGCAAACGAATATCGCTGCACGACGATCCCTACTATCAACAAACTCATTTCTGGTTAGGGTATACCACCTCCCTTGCAGCTCCTGAGTCAAACGAGGATCTTTTCCTCTTCTTAAAATGGCTCAGCGCCCTCCGACTCATCTCATGCTCTCGAACGAAAATATGGTAGTGACAGATTCCTTCGAAGCAGACGAACAAGAATCTGAACTGTTTGAGAATGACGCTTGGGCTCAGCAAATGGATACACAATGGGAGTTCCGCTTCGAGCAGAGAGAACCTCCCACTGAAGATAAAGTTATCCAGATTGACGTTGGGGATAAACTTTTCCCAAAGCCGATATTTATCAGTAACAATCATTCTGAAGCAGAAAGGGAAGAAGTTATCCAGCTGATAAAAGAATATATCGACATCTTTGCATGGAATTATGAGGACATGCCAGGCCTTGATCCAAAAGTGGCTACTCATAAGCTCAATATATTGCCCGATTCGAAGCCTGTGAAGCAGCACCAACGCCAATTCCGCCCGGATATGATGGACGCCATTGAAGCTGAAGTCAAGAAGTTGATAGCCTGCGGCTTCATCCGAGAAGAACAACATCCCAACTGGGTCGCCAATGTTGTCCCGATCATGAAAAAAAATGGCAAAGTACGTGTCTGCGTCGATTACCGAGATCTGAATGCAGCCTGCCCCAAGGATGAGTTTTCTCTTCCCATTACAGATGTCATGATTGACGATACATGCGGTTTTGAATGTATGTCTTTCATGGACGGATTTTCAGGATACAACCAAATAAAGATGCATCCTGAGGACGAGAAGCATACTGCCTTCCAGACACCATTGGGGGTATATTTCTATACGGTTATACCCTACGGATTGAAGAATGCCGGGGCTACGTACCAACGGGCTATGAGTAATATATTCCATGAGCATTTACGCAAGACAGTAGAGTGTTACGTGGACGATGTTGCTGTCAAAAGCCGCCTCAAGGACGATCACATCCAAGACTTGAAGACAGTATTTGAATTTATGCGCCAACATCAACTCAAAATGAATCCTACAAAATCCTTTCTGGGTGTATCTAGTGGCAAATTTCTGGGATTTGTCATTACCGCCAAAGGCATTCAAGTGGACCCTGATAAAGTCAAGGCCATCTTAGAAATACGACCGTCCCGTAATCTTAGAGAACTCAGGAGATTTCAAGGTCGTCTGGCTTATATCCGGAGATGTCAGCCCTTTTCTCATCTCATGAAGAAAGGTGTATCCTTCGTATGGGACGAAGCCTGTCAGCAAGCGTTCGGTGATATCAAACGCTACCTCACTAGTCCGCCAGTTCTAGTACCTCCCGTCATAGGAAAACTGTTCGTGCTGTATGTTCAAGTGATGGACCATTCTCTGGGAGCTCTTCTCTCATAAAAGAATGATATGGGCCATGAGCAGGCTATCTACTATCTCAACAGGATAATTGTCGGAGCCGAACACTAGTACAACTCAGTAGAGAAAGAATGCTTGGCTCTGATGTTCGCTATCCAGAAAATGTGGCACTATGTCACAGGCCAAACTTTTCATATCATCTCCAGGATCAATCCTCTGCGGGTACTGATGAACAAGCCAAGTGTTCTTAATTCTTGACTCGCGACTTGGGCGATATTATTAACACCGTATGACATAGTGTACGTCCCTCAGAAGTCCGTCAAAGGCCAAGCATTGGCTGACTTCCTAGCTGCTCATCCGATCCCAAAGGCCTCCAAACTGTACGAGGACATTCCCGACGAAGTTGCATAATGTAATTCTGCAATGGAAAGTGATGCATGGCAACTATTCTTCGATGGTGCCTCCAGGACTGGTCCCAGGGGAAACGTGGTTTCGGGAGTAGGAATTGTCCTGGTTACTCCTGATAAACTCGTCATCTACCGAGCATATTCTCTTAGCGAGCCCTGTTCTAATAATGTGGCAGAGTATAACGCTATACTAATCGGGCTCTAAGTCGCTAAAGAATTGGGCGTCAAATCTCTAGAAGCTTTCGGTGACCCTCTGCTGATCGTCAATCAAGTCAGAGGAATATATGAAGTCTGAAATCCAGACCCCATCCCCTATCACCGAGCAGCGGTCGAGATAGCCATGACATTCAAAGGATTCTTCTTGGAACATGTGCCCCGATCTCAGAATCTGGAAGCTGATGCCCTAGCCAGTCTAGCTGCAGATTTAGCTATTCCTAGAAGAAGGCAGAATTCGGTAATCCTTCTTAGCAGAGATTTATTCTGTATGAAAAAACAACTTTCACATAGAATACAGCTACGCTGTGAACACATATCCTCCCAGAAGAGACTAGAGAAGTCCTTTTATAGATTTTGTGGCATACGGAATCTTGCCGGAGGACCCTAAAGAAGCAGTATCCGTCAAAAGACGATCATTACGCTTCTATTTCGAGGCATCCTCACAGTGTCTATATCATTGGACCTATGACGGACTGCTATTGAGATGTCTCTCTGGTGATGAAGCACAGCGGATTATCCGTGAAGCTCACGACGGCGTATGCGGAGCGCACCAACCCGGTCCTAAGCTACAGGATCGTATTAGGAGAATGGGCTATTACTGGCCTACTATGATCACAGATGCAATAAAGTACGCAAGACAGTGCAGAGCCTGTCAGGTCCATGCAGACTTTATCCATCAACCTCCTGAACATCTATATCCTACGGTTGCATCCTGGCCTTTCGAAGCATGGGGTATGGATGTCATTGGTCCTATTCACCCGTCTTCTTCCAGAGGTCACTGGTTCATACTACCCATCACAGATTATTTCTCCAAATGGGCAGAGGTTGTCACTACCACATTCTGAAAACAGGGGTATTTTCGACTTTTTACCATAATTAATATTATTGTAAATTACAATTTAGTAATTTCGTGATAGGTATATTAATTTAAATAAATATGTGAGGTGTGTAATTAAATATAGTAATTATATACAGTGTTCAATTGTGTTTGTGCTGGTAGACTTGACCTAGAAGCCAGTAGGTGAACACCTGTCCGAATTGTGGGATTCGGTATTTTTAATTGTTTATTTTAGAATTTAATTCTTAGAGGTAATAATTAATTACCGTATTTTAATTAATGTTTTTGCGCATTGCCTTTGCTTCGATATTTGGAGCACTATCCAGACTTTTGTCTTCCAACAAATTTCACAATCTTGCCCTAGACATGCCCGCCTTCAATTCTGCTATTTTTGCAACTCATAATTTTGCTCTCTGTACATTATTTCTGGCCGCACAAGAATCGTCGCAGACGTTATTTAATAAAATTCCTATTTTATCGTTGTGCGTTCCAATCGAAAATTGGAGGAAATTTTGACCTATTTTTCGTGCGACCCAAATTAGGGTAATATTCTATTCTGAGTCTTCTTCACTATTGGTATTGATGACCCGACCTGATTTTGGTCCCATGTACTCCTAATTAATTTTTGAACACAGATTTCATTTATTTCTAATTAAATTGAGGATAACATTTTGGCTGATTTCATAAATCCTAATTTAATTCTAATACCCGAATAATTAAACCCGTGCCTAACGCACAACACCCTCTCACCATGAAAATTACTAAATATATTTTTTTCACCACAATTTTTGTGTCATTTTATGTGTTTGTGCAATTTCCCGAATTTAAGGGGCTAAGTTGCAATTATTCAATTGTAGGTATCATCACCCCATTGGCCAAGACCAAATGGAAAGGTTATTTAATTGTGGACCAAATTGCATTTTTCCCCACTCTACTTTACATGAAAACAATTTCCTTCATGAACAATCCTGGCCACTCAATTAAAGTGGGTACATCACCACCCTTCATCCACATCTCACCCCCTCCTATTTAATATACTATCAAACCCTAATCCCTAGAAAACCTAGGTAACTCCACCCTCACAAGCCTCCTTTCCCTCTCTCCAACGTAGGAAACCCATCTTCTTCATTCCATTCTTTTTCTTCTCTTTTATTCTTCTTCTTCTCCTTCTCATTTTTGAATTAATGAGAGGGGGGGGGGAAACACCACCATCTTCTCCCCTACTCTTACTCCGGCCGAACCCCCACCTCCGGCGGCCGACGACGGCGACCCCGGCCTGCCGCCGACCTGCTGCTGCTACCGGCTACTGCTGCTCCGGATGCTGCTGCTGCCGCCGGATGCTGCTGCTCCGGTTGCTGCTGCTGATGCTACCGGCTGCTGCTGCTCCGGCCACTGCCGGATGCTCCGGCGAGCCACCACCACGACCACCGCTGTAAGCTCCTTCTCCTCCCCTTCTTCATTCTTCCTTCTTCCTTTTTGGCATGATTCATTAATGCTTAGATTCAAAAACTTCTCAAATTCACTAGGAATAGATATATATGCGGCATATGGATTCCTGAGAAATGGGAAATGTAAAGGGAAACAATAGGGTCATATATAATAGGGTGATGTTCGAATCTATGTGAATGGGAAGAAGTAGTGATTTATGAGATACAGTGAGGGGTTGGTTAGTATATTGAGGTATTGCTATGTAAGTGTAATTGTTGAGGAAGAAATATAAGAAATGTAGTGTTCATATGAACAGCTAATGGAGGGTATGAATATTTAAGTAAAGGATGGTGTTAGTGGAGTAGTATATTGAGGTGGGTATGATGATGGGAACTGTGGTGTTCCACCAGTAAGGAATGGGGATGGATACTCATGATTGGGAGCACAGTATGTGCATGGGAGAAAGCAAGTTGCTGAATAGGGAATAAGTATGCTGGATTGATAAATATGGCGAGGAACATCATGATGGTTAAAGGTTGAATATATTGATTGCGTGAAATGATTAGTAGAGGAAAAAAAAAACTAGGTTCCCCAGGATACTGTGTGCCATGCATTCCCATGGGTGCCTTAGACCACAATAAGAAAATGATGGTAAATATACAATACACATGTGGAGGCTTCCCTTAAATATTGGTAAGGGAGTTACACTTAAATTTTGAAATAAAAAGTAACGGCTTAAATATGGAGGGATGCATTGGACTGTAGGGTTGATGTGCTCTTCTCCATTGATCGAGCAAGCAAATATTTTCAAGGTATAGGTGGAGAAAATAACAACCAAGGAAAGATACTGTGTATCCATAGTGATAGAAATTGGATTTCCTAGCAAGCCATGCTCTTATGGTCTACATGAGTGAAGGGTCACTTAGGGTCATTATAATTGTTTAATGTAGGAAACCAATCTACATGTGTGAACATATGTGGGACACCTTTCGGTTATGATCACAATTTTGTACAGGTGTATAATAGGCTTGAACCCTTAATAGTTATAAGTTAATTATTACTTGATTAATAAATTAACTCTAAATTATTTCTACAAGATAAATTTATGGTTAAATAATTGATTATATCTACATCTATCTCTAGGTTCATTAGACTCTTCGGACTTGGACGTAGAACCAGTTACTGATTCTCAGCTCCCGGATCCAGGACTGTTGGTTTACCCAGGGGGTACTCCGGAATAGGACATCAATAATTACCAGCTAAGGACCCAAGGCGAGTACATTCTCTGATTAGTTTCTAATTTATGATATCTCCTATGTTCACTGTATCTAGTGTAAATATCCATGTTCTTGACACATTGGTTACACGGATGGGTATACACGGATCTCGTCATGAGATGTTATTTCTTCTTCATGGTGTAGCTTGTACAAGACTTGTTTCCTTGATATCTTGTGCATGTACAGACACTGATTTCCGGGGAGATTTGCTACCTTCCTAGGGAATCCTGTGCCATAGCGTACCATGATTGGATCTACTATACCAGTCGGGGGTTTGGGGAGTATTTTAGTGTAGATATGTGATCATACCCAACTATCCATGCATCATAGCTCACCCCACATCTCATGTCGGGTGCGGCCTGACCATCTCCATGCCTCATAGCTGTTACGTCTGATTAGCCTGACCTCTCCATGCATCATAGCTAACCAACGGTTAGCCTGACCTTCCATGAATCATAGCTAATCACATGTAACCAGCCTGATCAAGTTCCCAAGCCAATCACATGTTAAAGCTAGTACTCAACACACTTAGTCATAGGTTCTTGCTCATTGACATATTGTTTTTCTTCCTGCATTTACTTACAGTATTTCCAGTATATTTTTTTTCTTGTATATTTCTCGTACCTATACATGCATCTGGTATGTTTCCATCTAGAACTGCTACATAGTTTATGTCATTTATATAGAACTGCTATTTAGAGATGTACTTTGCTCCTTCCTGACTGGAAAATATTTTTCCAGACTGTGACCTTAGTAGACTGGTTCCGACACACTTGGGGATTGGAAGTTAATGATTGCAGGTATGATTATGTTGTCTTTAGACTAGTGTTGTATTCTTTTATTTCTTCAAATTCCTATCGTGCTGTAGTTGTGATTGAGTATGTTGTGAATATTTTTATAGTATTATCCGAATCTCCTTATGGAGTTGGATACTAGCGTGAGATTGTTAGATAGTACTTGACCTAGACAGCGTTCTTCCGCCGATGCTGCGGCGTAGGCTGGACGTACCCACGCTCTCGTGCCCCTAAACCGGGTGCGGGTCATGACACATTTTTAGTGGTGGCCCATGCAGGTCAGACTTTGCGAGTTGTGCGATGTCGTAGTAGTGTGGCATCCTTGTTATACTACTGCGTGCCTGCAATAGGATACATGACATAGGATACTAGGATGAGAGATGATACTCAATCACAAATTCTTGAGAGATTCCTGGGACGACCCCTTGAGAATCTTATTATAATTTCCAATTTAAATCTTTTTCTTGTTTCCGTCCGCTCTCGTTTGTTGTCACTGAACTTGATTCTTGTTGAGCAGTTATTAAATTAAATTCTTGGTATCATTGTTGAGTTTGATTCTTGTTGACGAGTTGTTAACTTTAATTTCTGGTATCGTTGTTGAGTTGATTTCAAATTGAGATGAATTTTACGGACTAAAATTTACGGTATCATCTGATGACATATATTGATGAGGACAGTGAGGAAGGTAAAACGTCTACTTTGATTATGGAACCTAGAGTTTATTGCAGCCATATTAGCTGTCGTGACGAGAACGTAGGAACCTGACTTGGATGTACATACTGTAGTTATGAAACTTAGGGTCTCTCGCAGCCATACCGGTTGGCGTGGCGAGGATTCTAGATGACATGATTATAGGGTTGCATACCTTAGTTACGGAACCTGTCGTTTATCGCATCTATGCTTACTGGCGTGGCGAGAATTCTGAGTGTCATGATTTCAGACAGACGTGTATGATTATCAGGTCGTATCTTAAATTGGTTCTTAAAGTATCATCTCAAGACTTATCTATTTCTGTTATCCCAGGACTTTGTTCCACCGCTTCTTTCTTTACTAGCAGTAAAGATACCTTCTGTCCTCAATTCAGTCTTTGAGCTCCTATTCCTTGAGGATTTCTTGTTAAGCATGATAATTAGTGGCTTGTAATTTTGTTTGTGTCTTGTATTAGTATTGACTGTGTTGCTAGTGATTTGTAAGTATTTCTTAGTTGGGCATGTGAGCAGTAGGCTTTAATCTAGAGTTAGCCCTCAGCATAGTACCTTGTACCAATGATTCTAGGAGTAGTGTCATTAGAGACTGAGAGTTAAGGAGAGTATAGAGTATCAGTGATAGTTCTTAGAGTTAGTATCAGAGCCAATTACCCGTCCTGGATAATCATGATGATGTAATTGAGTGATCTATGTAAACGATTAAGTATCCGGAAATTGTGTTAAAAAAAAAAATTTTATGGAGCATGATGTTCAATCTGGTGATTGATATCGGAAATGTTAAAGGTAAAGAGATGTATATGTATAAAGGGTTTAATGAGATGTCATAAGTAGAGAAATATCAGGATTAGTAATGGAAGTTGTGAAGCGTATCACGGATTAGTTTAATAGGCTTTAAAGGATTAAAGGAAATACATATACAACCATCGAGATGAGGAACCATACACATACCCATGAGAGTAAAGAAACATGAGTGTTATAGAGGATACCGGTGATCATGAGTTCTAATGAGCTTGAAGAGATAATCCATTAATGCGGCTAGTGATATAATACCAAGAGTGCTAATAATTCTATATCGAGGATTAGTCGAGAATAACGTTAATAACAGTAAGCACTCTGTGTGATGATAATTAAATGATATACCAGTTGACATAAATTGAAATCATGAAAGAAATTACAGGTGATGATAACTTTGATCATTGGAGGTAATAGTACAAGTGATTCAGGCAGTACAATTTTAGTACAAAATTATAGACACTAGATGCATTGAGTGCACCTTGAGTATTAGAGACCGAGAGCACTGATATGTACCTTTATGGAGTTATAAATTAAAAAGGGGGAAATAAAATTTTATTTTAGAATAATTGAGGAGTTGAGATTTCGTCAAAAAAAAAAAAAAAAAATTTTGAGGATTTCAAATATTGATTCAATAAAAATGGTCAAGGCTACAAAGAAATTTAGAAGTGATTAAAATTTTATTTCGATGTTGAGTATCTGACTTTGAGGAGGTAAATGCAATTTATTTTAAGTTGATCGAGAAGTTAAACCTTGATGATTATTTTGAGGATAAATTTTATGGTAGATGAGAAATATGAATGGATAGATGATATATATGTGTAAGGATCTGTTGACTGGAGCATGATCGAGATGGCACCGCAGACTGACTTGGGTGTCCATCTAAAATTGTATTGGAAAGAGCGGTACTTAGTATGGTGTTACATTGGGTGTGCACTGGAGTGAGGAGAACAAATAGTATGGACAATTGTAGTAGGAACGAGAACTAGCAGTGGGTGTACTAAAGTAGAACAGGGGTACTTAAAGAGATAGAGGTATCAAACTTTACATGCACCAATTGACCTATAATCGTGTTAGAGGTTCTTGGTATCAGATTTTGGTATTAATAGATAGGTGTGTGCAATATGGATATATTCATGGATCTTGTGGATTGATGATTTGTTGACATGAGTACCAGTGTACAGGAATAGAAAATTAGATAGTGAATGTGTTAGAGTTAAGTGTATGCTAGAGATAGGAGATACCGCAAGAAATATGTTAGCAGGTTCCTTCTTTTCTCATGTTGTTTTCGTCTTCTGATTGATTGATTCCCTAGTACCGTGGTTTGTATTCGTGATTTACTTGTTAGAATGTAGCTAGTAGTACACCCTGACAGAGACTGCAATACCATGACAGGACACATGACCTAAATATTTTCTTAGATTGCATGACTGTAGGTAGAACCTTCTTAAACCATGATCATTGGGGTTTGGACCATAGCAAAGATCTATGACAAGGTTATGACTTGACAAGAGACACGAGATGCAAAAAAAAAAAAAAAAAAAAATTTGGAAGATAAGCATAAAGAATTAAGGATTAATATGGCAGAGTTGATAAATCATTGATTTTATCAAGATTGAGATGTGATTAAATTATTATTAGACTTCGAGGATAAACCTTAAATTAAATGAGAGGTTAAGAATTTAATATGGTAGGATTGATGATTATTGATTATGATATATTTATCATTAAAAATTTTGAGGAATTTTAGAAGATTATTATTATATTTTGGACTGGAAGATAAAGAGTTAATTGAAAATATTAATTGAGGATTTTGCGAGTATTATATTATTTGAGTATTGTGAGGAGAAAGGAATCGAGGATTTAGATCGCTAATGGATTAGTGTTTTGATGGAAATTTTAAATATGCATGGTTGGATTAAGTTAGAGGAGTAGATATCAATTCGGGTTTTAATTACTAACATCAGATTCGTAGGAGATTATGATACGAATGGAGTTTGATGATAAATTTTGAGGATTTTTCAGGAATACAATAATTTCAAAATTTTTGAAATTATGAAATGACAAAGTGGATTATTCAGGATTATGTGGGTTGGTGAATTTAACTATTGATGGATAATAATATAATGAATAAACACTACTATGAGGACTTTAAATTTTGAGGACGAAATTCTTTTAAGGTGGGTAGACTTGTCACTACCACATTCTGAAAACAGGGGTATTTTCGACTTTTTACCATAATTAATATTATTGTAAATTACAATTTAGTAATTTCGTGATAGGTATATTAATTTAAATAAATATGTGAGGTGTGTAATTAAATATAGTAATTATATACAGTGTTCAATTGTGTTTGTGCTGGTAGACTTGACCTAGAAGCCAGTAGGTGAACACCTGTCCGAATTGTGGGATTCGGTATTTTTAATTGTTTATTTTAGAATTTAATTCTTAGAGGTAATAATTAATTACCGTATTTTAATTAATGTTTTTGCGCATTGCCTTTGCTTCGATATTTGGAGCACTATCCAGACTTTTGTCTTCCAACAAATTTCACAATCTTGCCCTAGACATGCCCGCCTTCAATTCTGCTATTTTTGCAACTCATAATTTTGCTCTCTGTACATTATTTCTGGCCGCACAAGAATCGTCGCAGACGTTATTTAATAAAATTCCTATTTTATCGTTGTGCGTTCCAATCGAAAATTGGAGGAAATCTTGACCTATTTTTCGTGCGACCCAAATTAGGGTAATATTCTATTCTGAGTCTTCTTCACTATTGGTATTGATGACCCGACCTGATTTTGGTCCCATGTACTCCTAATTAATTTTTGAACACAGATTTCATTTATTTCTAATTAAATTAAGGATAACATTTTGGCTGATTTCATAAATCCTAATTTAATTCTAATACCCGAATAATTAAACCCGTGCCTAACGCACAACACCCTCTCACCATGAAAATTACTAAATATATTTTTTTCACCACAATTTTTGTGTCATTTTATGTGTTTGTGCAATTTCCCGAATTTAAGGGGCTAAGTTGCAATTATTCAATTGTAGGTATCATCACCCCATTGGCCAAGACCAAATGGAAAGGTTATTTAATTGTGGACCAAATTGCATTTTTCCCCACTCTACTTTACATGAAAACAATTTCCTTCATGAACAATCCTGGCCACTCAATTAAAGTGGGTACATCACCACCCTTCATCCACATCTCACCCCCTCCTATTTAATATACTATCAAACCCTAATCCCTAGAAAACCTAGGTAACTCCACCCTCACAAGCCTCCTTTCCCTCTCTCCAACGTAGGAAACCCATCTTCTTCATTCCATTCTTTTTCTTCTCTTTTATTCTTCTTCTTCTCCTTCTCATTTTTGAATTAATGAGAGGGGGGGGGAAACACCACCATCTTCTCCCCTACTCTTACTCCGGCCGAACCCCCACCTCCGGCGGCCGACGACGGCGACCCCGGCCTACCGCCGACCTGCTGCTGCTACCGGCTGCTGCTGCTCCGGATGCTGCTGCTGCCGCCGGATGCTGCTGCTCCGGTTGCTGCTGCTGATGCTACCGGCTGCTGCTGCTCCGGCCACTGCCGGATGCTCCGGCGAGCCACCACCACGACCACCGCTGTAAGCTCCTTCTCCTCTCCTTCTTCATTCTTCCTTCTTCCTTTTTGGCATGATTCATTAATGCTTAGATTCAAAAACTTCTCAAATTCACTAGGAATAGATATATATGCGGCATATGGATTCCTGAGAAATGGGAAATGTAAAGGGAAACAATAGGGTCATATATAATAGGGTGATGTTCGAATCTATGTGAATGGGAAGAAGTAGTGATTTATGAGATACAGTGAGGGGTTGGTTAGTATATTGAGGTATTGCTATGTAAGTGTAATTGTTGAGGAAGAAATATAAGAAATGTAGTGTTCATATGAAGAGCTAATGGAGGGTATGAATATTTAAGTAAAGGATGGTGTTAGTGGAGTAGTATATTGAGGTGGGTATGATGATGGGAACTGTGGTGTTCCACCAGTAAGGAATGGGGATGGATACTCATGATTGGGAGCACAGTATGTGCATGGGAGAAAGCAAGTTGCTGAATAGGGAATAAGTATACTGGATTGATAAATATGGCGAGGAACATCATGATGGTTAAAGGTTGAATATATTGATTGCGTGAAATGATTAGTAGAGGAAAAAAAAAACTAGGTTCCCCAGGATACTGTGTGCCATGCATTCCCATGGGTGCCTTAGACCACAATAAGAAAATGATGGTAAATATACAATACACATGTGGAGGCTTCCCTTAAATATTGGTAAGGGAGTTACACTTAAATTTTGAAATAACAAGTAACGGCTTAAATATGGAGGGATGCATTGGACTGTAGGGTTGATGTGCTCTTCTCCATTGATCGAGCAAGCAAATATTTTCAAGGTATAGGTGGAGAAAATAACAACCAAGGAAAGATACTGTGTATCCATAGTGTTAGAAATTGGATTTCCTAGCAAGCCATGCTCTTATGGTCTACATGAGTGAAGGGTCACTTAGGGTCATTATAATTGTTTAATGTAGGAAACCAATCTACATGTGTGAACATATGTGGGACACCTTTCGGTTATGATCACAATTTTGTACAGGTGTATAATAGGCTTGAACCCTTAATAGTTATAAGTTAATTATTACTTGATTAATAAATTAACTCTAAATTATTTCTACAAGATAAATTTATGGTTAAATAATTGATTATATCTACATCTATCTCTAGGTTCATTAGACTCTTCGGACTTGGACGTAGAACCAGTTACTGATTCTCAGCTCCCGAATCTAGGACTGTTGGTTTACCCAGGGGGTACTCCGGAACAGGACATCAATAATTACCAGCTAAGGACCCAAGGCGAGTACATTCTCTGATTAGTTTCTAATTTATGATATCTCCTATGTTCACTGTATCTAGTGTAAATATCCATGTTCTTGACACATTGGTTACACGGATGGGTATACACGGATCTCGTCATGAGATGTTATTTCTTCTTCATGGTGTAGCTTGTACAAGACTTGTTTCCTTGATATCTTGTGCATGTACAGACACTGATTCCCGGGGAGATTTGCTACCTTCCTAGGAAATCCTGTGCCATAGCGTACCATGATTGGATCTACTATACCAGTCGGGGATTTGGAGAGTATTTTAGTGTAGATATGTGATCATACCCAACTATCCATGCATCATAGCTCACCCCACATCTCACGTCGTGTGCGGCCTGACCATCTCCATGCCTCATAGCTGTTACGTGTGATTAGCCTGACCTCTCCATGCATCATAGCTAACCAACGGTTAGCCTGACCTTCCATGAATCATAGCTAATCACATGTAACCAGCCTGATCAAGTTCCCAAGCCGATCACATGTTAAAGCTAGTACTCAACACACTTAGTCATAGGTTCTTGCTCATTGACATATTGTTTTTCTTCCTGCATTTACTTACAGTATTTTTAGTATATTTCTTTTCTTGTACATTTCTCGTACCTATACATGCATCTGGTATGTTTCCATCTAGAACTGCTACATAGTTTATGTCATTTATATAGAACTGCTATTTAGAGATGTACTTTGCTCCTTCCTGACTGGAAAATATTTTTTCAGACTGTGACCTTAGTAGACTGGTTCCGACACACTTGGGGATTGGAAGTTAATGATTGCAGGTATGATTATGTTGTCTTTAGACTAGTGTTGTATTCTTTTATTTCTTCAAATTCCTATCGTGCTGTAGTTGTGATTGAGTATGTTGTGAATATTTTTATAGTATTATCCGAATCTCCTTATGGAGTTGGATACTAGCGTGAGATTGTTAGATAGTACTTGACCTAGACAGCGTTCTACCACCGATGCTGCGGCGTAGGCTGGACGTACCCACGCTCTCGTGCCCCTAAACCGGGTGCGGGTCGTGACAAAGGTGATCCCTCTTGCTGAGGTGAAGACATCTAATATGATCAGCTTCATCAAGCATCATGTCATTTATCGCTTCGGGATACCCCGGAGGATAATTCATGACAATGGGCCTTAATTTATCAGCCAAGCGTTTAATCGATTTTACGATAAAAATCGGATACAAAATATGGCCTCTACGGCATATAATCCTGCTGCTAATGGTTTGGCGGAAGCTTTCAACAAAACCATTATCAAGCTCATGGAAAAGTTCGTCTCTTCGAACAAGTGGGATTGGAATGAGAAGTTGGGAGAATGTCTCTGGGCATACCGCACAACGGTACGAGCACCGACAGGTTGTACCCCATTCTCATTGGTTTATGGGAGCGAAGCAGTTCTCCCCATCGAAATCCAGATTCTGTCACTCAGGATAGCCGTGGCTAATGAGCTGACTCAAGAAAAGAACGACCTTTTAAGGCTTCAAGAGCTAGAAGGATTAGACTAGAAATGCCTCCAAGCTCAACATCGCATCGCGTTCTACCAAGCGCGCATTTCCAGAGCTTTTAATGAAAAAGTAAAGGAAAGAGTGTTCAAAGTCGGCGAGCTAGTTTTAGCCGTAAGAAGGCCGATGATTCTTACTCACAGGAGTAAGGGCAAATTCCAGCCCAAATGGGAAGGCCCTTATGTGATCGAGACGACGTTCTCAAACGGCGCTTACAGGTTAGCCAAGGCTAATGGAGACCTGTTAATGGCTCCTATCAATGGCAAATTCCTGAAAATGTACTATGCTTAACCTACTTTGCTCAAGTGGAATATGGCAAAAATCTCATTCTGATAAAACTACTTCCAAAACGAAACTAGTTGGATCGTATTCTATCACGTTCATATTACCTCTGAATAGATATATCCTGCTAAAACTTACCGAGAGTATATCACGTCCATATTACCTCTGATATCACTTTCACCCAAATCTGTTATTTATATTCCAAAATGATGGGTCCACAAAGTCAGATGAAAGCCTCTTTATTATTCCCAAAAAAGAGCGAAAGTACATTGAAAAGCAAAAAAGTACATCATTTGGGGGGAGCGGTTAGGTCGCAAATCTGCTGCACCAGAGCAACCATTCTCTTATCCCGGGAATTCAAGACGTCGACGCGAGCCCGTTCCAACCTTGCCGCATCATTGTCCAAATTAGCATGGATAACGCCCACATGTGTCAGGTTCTGCTGAATAGTCGCCCGTCGCTCCTTCAACACATCTCGGGCTGCCGACAAAGAGAGAGCCTTCGCCTCTACTCGAACGAGCTCATCCTTTAATATGCGGGCCTGCGCTGCCGCTTCCTCATATTCGGCTTCACACCGGGTCAACTCGGGAACGACATACTCCAATTGGACACGTTCTTCGTCCATCTCCCGCTGCTGAGCCTCGATAGACTTATTCAGAGATGCCATCTGTTCAGCAAGCTGCGCAGTCAGGGAGTCGTACCTAGCTTGAACGAGACCGTCAATGTTGCCTCGAGCTAGCTGCAACTATTCGTTAATGGGTTGCTCCAAACCATTAACTATCTCCTCCTGCGCGTCAGCTACCCTAGTATCATTGAAATCTCGGATCGGCACTATAGAGGCCCGAGAGGACCTCCTCAGTGATGCAAAGCCCAAATTCTTCTCTAACACCATTGATATTAACATTTTCAAGGTAGTGTAGAAGATACCAGTGTACTGCGCGGTCAGCGCAGCAAGATCCGAATGGACACTGGGAGTGGCCGTGATAGTAGCAAGTCCCCCTCCAAGAACAACCGCAGACGATGTTGCCACGGCCGTCGCCTCAATAGGAGGTGCGACAGAAGAAGAAGCACCAACACCGGATGAAGTGACCGGCGTACTCAAAGGAGGCACTGTCGCAACGACAGGCTCGTCCTCCTCTTGAGATATCGGAATCTCTTCGACAGGCGAGCCGGCACCCGAAGATGTTTTCTCTTCAAAATCAGGCACCTCCGTATCGCCGCCAGGACCTGACACAGAGCCAAAGGGCGCATCTATACTGCCATCCCAAAAGATGTCTTCCCCTGAAAAGAAGACAAAAGGAAGTTAATATCAGCATAATGTTAATTTTCCTAAAAGAAGAGGCATAAAAGACGACATTTACCCATGGCCAATGGTGTATATGTCACGTCCGCGGCCAGTACAGCTAAATCATTTCTTAGTGATGCTAGGCAAGCTGTCATACCTGGAGAAGGGGGTGCTCTAACGAATATCGGCAAATACTCTTCTGAATCTCCGCCGAGATCCACTTGAGGTTCACCAGGTGGAATCTTGCTGGATGCATCTACAGACACGGCAGGGGTCTCTCCCGATGCTGATCCAGATAAAGATATCCTCATTCGGCTCAGCCCCGAAGGCGATCTCGTTCCACTATCGGAAGCGGTAGCAGCGACAGCAGCCTCCAGCATAAATTCTCTGGCACCGTCAGCCGGGACTGTCGAGGTTCCCTCTCTAAAAGGCGAGGAACCTCCAATCAAAGAATCATCCCCAACATGGGGAGATGCATGCTCACTTCTAGGAGCCTTAATACCAAGAATCCAGAGAGGACGATTAACCGTCTTCTTCTTCCTCTTACGAGGGAAAGTCTCCTTCGGAGCAGGAGCCCTTCGCTTCCCAGAGATTACCAAAGGCCCTGCAGGCAGAGGTACTTCACCCCTCGATACCGCCAACAGAGGCTCATCTGGATTGACGGACTCCTCACCCTCGTCAGAAGAAATCGAGGGGACTTCGACTCTTCCCCCAGACTTGGAAGAGGGTACCCTAAAACTTCCATGCATATCAAAATCGCGATGGAAGGTGTTGGTTGCCACATAGAACTGGGTATACGAGTGGAGAATGCGCAGCTCCATGGAGAGTGAAATGACGGACAAGGTAAAAGTTGCCTCAGTGCAACCCATGATGAAATATCGCCATCCTCTGGCTCCATGAATGAGTCTACCCCTGGACCTGAAGCTGGTGACGGCATTGCCCACGTGCAACTGGTCGTACCCGAATTGCCTGGCAAACCGACTAGGCAAGTATGGCTCGTAGAAGCAATGGTCTTCACTCCTGTACAGTAGATGGGAAGGTCTAATGCAGACCAACCAATTAAAAGACTCGGAGAAGAAACGAAGAAGAACTCGAACAGTCAAAAGCTTTCTTTCGCAGAAGACGGATGAAAAAGTTTTTCTCTCAGAAACTTGGGGTATATATAGAGTTCAGATGGGCTCCTCGAATCCTGAACCAAATCTTATATTTAATATTTGGTTATGATTGGGGACTACGTCAGCCTATTTACTCAGAGAAGGAGGACAGTCAGCGAATTCGAAAAGTTTTTGTGCAAAGAAGATTCGTGGTTTTTACGCTAAGGAGCTTTCTACGCTCGACAGCTACAGATCTACGATTTTACGCTCACAGGCTACAAGTCTATGGTCTTACGCTCGGATGCTTTTATGCTCGGTAGCTTTTACGCTCGAGAGGCTACAAACCTATGACTTCACGCTCAGCAGCTACGAATCTATGATCTCACACTCGGTGGCTTTTTATGCTCAGAGGCAACAGATCCACGACTTCACGCTCGGAAGATTTTCTTTTCAGAAGCTACAAATCTACAGTTTTTACGCTAAGGAGCTTTCTACTCTCGACGGCTACAGATCTACGGTTCTACTCTCACAGGCTGTAAGTCTATGGTTTTATGCCTGGATGCTTTTATTCTCGATAGCTTTTATGCTTGAGAGGTTACAAACCTACGACTTCACGCTCAGCAGCTACGAATCCATGATCTCACGCTCGGTGGCTTTTTATACTCAGAGGCTACAAACTTATGATTTCACGCTCTACGACTTTCCATATATCTAAAAAATACGCAGGCCAATACAGTACATCTGAATAATTCTCAAGGTGGTCAATTGCAAGGGTTCACATAGAAGATACTCCTTCTTGACCTCAAAATATCCCAAGTACCCAAGGCAAACAGAGTTCAGCATTGAAAATTACTCATCTTCATGGGTCGATTCAAAGTTCATCCAGAATCCAGTCTGAATATTTCGTCTGCAGTTCAAGATGGTGACTCAGTTTTTGACAGCCAATTCTCGCCCTGTTCCAAGGGATTTTTGAGAAATTATTCTTGAAGACGACGGTCTGAACAAAACTTCTGTTTATCATAAGTAACAGTTCAAAATTCTATGCGATTCCTCATTCCTAATAGCAGGACAGTTCGAATACTCGAATGCTAAGCGACTTTCTGCGCATCCTTCGTTATGCGTAAAAGACAGGACAGGACCTAGCACTCTTTCTAACAGAGTTAGCGTAAAGTATCAGACGTGTCGAAGCTACACATATTCAGACTTCACAGTAAAATATGGCAAGATAATCATATGCACAGAAGAAGATAATTTTATTAAAATTAAAAGCATGGTTACATATGAGGGAAATCCAGTCTACAAGGGTTTTTCTTTATTTTTATGATTATATATGAGGGAAATCCCATCTACAAAGGACTTCCTCATCGTCGTCTGAAGATCGCGCCCAGAATCTATTCTGCCAGGCTCTAGCAAGGGCAGAATTCTTCATCCATCTTCTCCAGCAGTCAGTCGGTGACCGCAAACCGACTGATATATGATCAATGGCGGGAGGATACAAAACT
This sequence comes from Iris macrosiphon, assembly GCA_036927795.1. Classification (NCBI taxonomy): domain Eukaryota; kingdom Viridiplantae; phylum Streptophyta; class Magnoliopsida; order Asparagales; family Iridaceae; genus Iris; species Iris macrosiphon. Next base: position 132,014,322 of record JAYESA010000009.1, read on the forward strand.
GGGCCTGCTTAAATTATGCAGACCCATCCTCCAATACGAAGAAGCAGGGTAAATCTGCTTTCCTGCGTCCAGCGCCATAACAGATTGAGTTGAGATATTTCACCCAACTTAATCTCGGACGGCAGCCAGTTTGCCTGCCCTCGTCCACGGATAACGGAGAAAGGTACCGCTTGCAACCTGTGTGGTCTAATACGACCCTTCCTCTCTCCCAAAGAACCGTCATACAAAGTTGCTGATTATCCCGAGCAAAGGAGGCTATGATATCCTTCCATGATCCATCGTTGCAGAGGACATTTGTTTGAAGATGCCGTCTTTTTTGGCTCCTTACATGTTGGAAGAACATGGTCTCCTTCTTTCTCAAGTTGACCCAACGAACTCCGACCATCATCTCTGTGTGGTGAAGGAAATATGGGAAGAACAGGTTAACTCCTCAGCCTTTTTATAGGCGAAAGAGATCACACCGATCCCCAATAACTCCGCCATAGAGTCAGCCTTTAAAGAACGTGTCAGACTTGACCGTTTCAGGCTCCATTCAGAGCGTTTCAAATTACGAGGAACGTTTCATGCTTTATTCAAAGCGTTTCAAATTACGAGGAATTTAAAAGCTTTGAAGGGGGTCTTGTAGAAGCATAAAAAATACGCTGGATAGCTCTACACAGCATGTTGATACAGGGCAGCATAAACAGAGGACCTTAGAGCCATCAACGTACAAACAGAGCTTTTTCGCTGAACACAGCGTAAAATATAAAGCTCAAGGACCACCCGCGTAATGCAGTATGACCAGGCTGCTTCAGCATAAAAAGGGTGCTACATCGCCTTTATGGTGTAAAACTCATCCAGCATTAAAGTGTACGAGGAACGCTTCGTATTCTTCGAAATGAACCTGTCAGATCATGCAATAAACCTGATGTCTGGACTCCGGACAAAGAGTACTGCACGACTACCCAGACGACGGCTAGAATGATGGCACGGCACTGCAACCCAGGTTATCATTTACTGACATTTCCTTGACGTAGGCCACTTTTACGCATACAAAGGAATATGCCGCCTAGTTTTACATAGGCAGATGTGAGTTGTTTACGCTCGACAGAAGGAAAACAGCCTGCCACGTCAAAAGCTGCTCTTCGTACAGGGCTCGAGACACGTCTCTGCATTTAATGCGCAGAGCAGTGACAGGTTCTCGAGGCACATCTCTACATTTAATGCGTCGAATACTGACAGATGCCCGAGACACGTCTCTGCATTTTATGTGCAGAAGGGTGGCAGACCTTCAAAACACGCCTCTGCATTTAATGCACAGGATAATGGCGGATCTCTACAATTAATATAGGAGATTAGATTAAATGTCACCGAACCGTCGTCTAGTGACATTCCCTTTGCGCAAACTGCTCTTACGCATACAAGGGGATACGCTGCCCAGTTTTACACAGGCAGACGTGAGCTTCTTACGCTTCGCAGAAGGCAAACAGACCGCCACATCAGTAGTTACTCTTCGTACAGAATTCGAGGCGCGTATCTGCATTTAATGCGCAGAATGATGGCAAATCTTAAAGACAAGCCTCTGCATTTAATGCGCAGGATGGGGGCAGATCTCTATATTTAATGCAAGAGATTTGATTATATCTCCAAGAGCCGTAATTCTGGCTAAAACGTCCACATCATCTCGGCTTCTACGCCCACTCGGCTTTTACGCCTACTCGGCCTCTATGACCACTCGGCTTCTGCGCCCACTCGGCCTCTATGACCACTCGGCTTCTACGCCTACTCGGCTTCTATGCCTACTTGGCTTCTACGCCATGGTGACAGTTATTGGCTTCTATGCCAACCTCTTCTATACAAAGGATAAGTACCTACGTGGCTTCTATGCCGTAATCTTCGTAGTAGATATACGCGTTGTCCCTTAGTTGGACACGCGTCACATGCTCACTCAAAAGGTCATCTATATGCAGGCATTGGTTATTATAACCGTCATGTAAAAGGGTGCTGTACTTTCCACTACTCGGTTTCTATACCGACTGAGTGGTTACTGTCACTAAAACTCTATAAATAAGACCTCTATTGACAGAGGTAAAAGGTGGCAAAATTGAAGATCGAACGATCGGAAATTGGTCAAGGAATCCAGTATCAGATCCAAGGTCAACAATTGGGAGGAAAGAAGGAGGAGAGAAAACGGTCGAGAGAGAGAAGAATCCAGAGCTCAGGCAAAGAGAAGGGATCGACGACTTTGGCATCGGGCATCAACACTCTTTAGCAACCTTCGAAGCTGCTTTCTGTCTTCCCCGGCATTTCTTCATCATCGTGTGGTCCAAGGGACAAAGTGATCGACTGCAGATCAGACTCCTATAGCAATATATACCCAGATTTAATAAATTGTACTCGACATCCTCGTATAGGATTAAATTGTACAATCTTGTTTGTAAACACAAAAGAAGGGCGGGTTTTCGTATAAGACCTCGTTTCCACATATTATCTTTTCGTTTATTTTATCAAACAACAATTGTAAGTAGGTATCAGTCTTTAAATCTCAGTTCGTGAAATTAGCTATGGTATGACTTGAACTCTAAGGTAATACCTAGTATAAGTTAACCAGTGACCATATAAGCCTAAAACCTTAGTTTGGACCTAGTTTGGTCTAGTATAGCTGGAGTGACCTGGTATTGACCTATGAATCATATTAGTGCATCCTTTTACTCATTTGTCACTTTATTACACCATTTAACATATTATTTTCTAAATAGGAATATGTGACACCAGCTTAGGCATCGAGATACACCTTTTGCTCAGAACCAGAGGAGAGTACATTCTCTAATAGTTTCTATTATTTGATAATTATTATAATATAATTATTTAGAAATATTTTACTTGATTTCTGACATATTGTTACCCGGACTAGTACTATATGGATCCTGTCAGGAGATTTTATCCCTTATTGTGTACTCTGGATACTCCTTCTATATGTACTTTATCGTCTGTATTGGGTATTCCTTGTGCTCGTGTTCATTCGTGTTCTTTGTGTACTTGTATTAAATTTGTGTACGTAACGTGTCATGATCGGATCCATGAGTATTGGTCGGGAGAAAGGGGGAAGTGCTAGCTACATATGTGATCAAAATCTTAACTATTGTATTGCATCATATAGACAACAGCCAATCATACACCTCACGTATGATTGTGTTACTCCATAGACAACAGTCAATCTTAAATGATTGTGTTATTGATCGTATTACTTATAGACTACAACCAATCATACTGTACATATGATTGTGTTATAGGGTTGATAGTAGATCTTGTTAACCCAAGTCGATCACATATCTAACTAGTATTTTAAACACTTAGTATAGTTACAGTTCTTCTCTATAATCTAGTTCATTGCATTTATTCTATTTATTGTGATCAGTTTATACTTTATTGCTCTAGAATATCTATCTTGTTCCTACCACAGTATGATATTGTTCATTGCTTCTCGTCTGGTATTACATTCTCTATATTTTTTTATAGTCATTATTAATTAACTTAGAACTGCTATTGGGTTATACTTTGCTCCATCCTGACTGGATATATTTTTCAGATGCTTGGTTAGAGGAGATGTGTCTGTAAACCCCCTCAATTAATTCTATAGATAGTCTGGTATGGGATAGAAAATTTTGGTTTAGTAGCAGATGTTTGAGGTTTAGAGTAGGGTTGCATATGTTTATTTATTTTTAATCAAACCCTTGGCGTGCCCTACCATTGTTGAATTATTCGGAGCCCAACATCAGCCCATAAATTCCATCGGACTGTGGTACTTTTGACTTGACCCGCCAATTTAGGTACTGGACTTTTTCGTCACTCAAAAATCAAATCCGTTATGCCCAAAATTAATTGCACAACTTTCCATATCCAAAATCCCATATTTAAATTTCGTGTCGGACACCTTTGTCGTTTCCTTCAATTTTGAGACACCAACTTAACCCGTTGAGTCGGACCAACTAAAGGGTCCAAGACCGACTCCAAGCCCACACCATTTTTGACCTTCGTGTCACTTCCAAATTTAGACCCCAAGTTCCCCCATTTAATTTAAAAGCGGGAGACACTTTTATTCTAATTAAATCGGGGATACCAACTTTGACTAATCCCATTTTAATCCCTATTTAATCCCAATGCCCATTTAATTAAGTCCATGCCAAACACACAATACCCCCTCACCCTACAAAACACCAAACACCAATTCCCCTACAATTTTCCATCATTTTATGTGTTTATGCAATTACCCAAACTTAAGGGGCTAAATTGCAAATAATGCGACATGTGGTACACCCTCATTGGTCAAGGCCAAATGGAGAGGCCACCCTCTTCTTTGACCGTAGTCAACCTTTCTCCTCCCCTTCCTTTGCATGAAGAAACCCTTTTTCTTCATGAAAAATCTACACCACTCATTTGAAATGGGAACATCTCCACCATCCAATCTCCACACAACCCCCTATAAAATGTTATCATACCTCCCTCTTCCCCATGCCGGCCCTAATCTCCAAAAACCTTGGAAACCCCATCCCCCTCTCTCTCCTCCCTCCTCCACATAGAAATTCGAGCCCTCCATATTTCTTCCTTTCTTCTCCTTCCATTCTTCTTCTTCTCCTTCCTTGGAACCGGAGGTCCGGCCACCGACTGCAGAGCTTCGGCGGGCCAGCAGCAGCTCCACCACCCCACGGGCTGCTCCGCCACTTCGCGAGCTCCGGCCAAGCCTAGCTCCGGCCGGCCCTCACAGCCCCACAAGTTTCTCCACCCCACCCGAGCTCCGGCAGTCAAACGCGACTACGGACCGCCGCCATCACCCATTGATCTTCGGCCTGTTGATCAGCCCCTCTGTAACCTCCGATTTCTAATTTCCGAAATAATTAGATTTTTATTTTATTTTAAATATCAGATTTATAAAATATTTACCTTGAAATTCTAGTATTAGATTTTGAACAATGTTTGGTTTTAGAAGGTAATTTATAATCTTGTATAAAAATTATTTTTTTCTAAATGTCGATTTATTATAAAAAAATAAAATAAATGATATTATATATAATACTCTGGCTTCGAATATTTATTGGCTTGAAATCATAAACTTTTTGTTTAATAAAATTATTGAAAGACTAGTTGTTTTCATAATAAATTTTTAATATCCATTGGATTAGTAAATAAGTAAATTACATAATTTTTAGGGTTTTGAAATAAGGATTTAATTAGTAGCATTTGGAATCAGTTAGCCTTGGAAGCCCTTAAAAATATTTTCTTAAATTATAATATTTTCTATTAATTTTATAAGTTTACCATCTCCCATTCACACCCTCATTTTTCTCACATGAAAAACCCATTTATATATGATCTGGGCCATTCATTATTTGGGCCAACCCTCACCCTTTATCCCACACCCCTCTCCCTATTTAAAGTCTCTCATCACCATTCTCAAGAAACCCTAATCTCCAAATCATTAGCTAGCCCCCACAATTTCCCACAAGCCAACAAGCCATCACCATTTTTGTGTGCTCGTGTCCGTGTGTCCATCATTACCGTGTCAGCCGTGTTGGCCTCGGGTCCGACCCCGGGTGTCCTATCGTATCCATTCATTTTCTGTGTCCGGTTACAACATTACAACCGATTGTGTCCGACACCATCGGGACACATCTACACACATCTACCCCTGTACAGTACTACATCAGATTCCTGTGTCCAACACCCGGACACATCCACCTCCACCACCGTACACCCAACCCGTCGTGTCCAGCCTCGGACACGACCCCGACACATCCACAGAACCTAACCTAACCTAGATCCCGCCTTCGCCGAGCCGAGTCTCCACCGCCGCGTCGAGCCGATCGATCCAGCCCCCGCCGAGTTCGACAGTCGGTGGTCGCCTGCAACCACCACCTGGAGCATCCTCGAGCAGAGCCCTCGCTGAGTCGACCGCCGCCTCGGACCGCCTCACCCGCGTCGAGCTCCACCGACCTTCGACCGGATGCAGCCAGATCAGCCGAGTTCGACACCGCCACGTCGAACCAAGCACCCGCCGCCTCGACCTTGCGTCACCCATCAGCCGCTGTCCTCACCGGTTCCTCGAACCACCGCCGGCGCCGAGAAGAATGACGACCACCGCCTCGGACCTCCTCACCGCGCCGAGCCGTGGCCGCCTCAGATCCAGTCGACGCCGCCGCCTCCCCGAGCAGATCCGCCGACGCCCTGCCCGGCCCGACCTCGACGGAAAACCCCCTCCATCCGACGCCGGAAACCCCTCTCCCAGCGTGAGCCCGACTTGTGAGCTTCCCTCTCCCCTTTCTTCGTTTCAGTGAACTAATGAATTATATCAGTAGATTCGTAACAGTGTTAGTTAATTAATATATATATAATCAGTTAGTTAAAATAATAATTAGTTTTATTGTTTATGAATTTAGTTATTATTATGTGTAAAATTTATTTATGCATTATATATAAGGATTTTGATTATGTGAACAACTATAATAAATTCTGGTTTATATTATTAATTAAGGAATAGTTACAATAATAAATTTGTTCAAAATTAGTTTATTTGGACTGGTGACCGATTTTTTACCATAGATATAAAATTATATTGGCTTTTACATAAATTCTAGATTTTTACAAATAAACTTGTACTTGTAATTATTGTTCAAATAAATCCAAATAATTTTCATAAACTAGGTGTTACCTTAATTACAAACAAACGACCATTTCTCTTTTAGCTAAACTTGTTAACCCCATATGTTTTCTCTATGTTTGAGGACTCGGTATCCTTATCTCGGTTTTTGTGCCAAACTCCGATCATGGACTTCTTTATATAGTTTCTAGCTATTTGGACTGCTCCGGACCCATTGGAACTAACTGCTACTTCATTTGGGATCACCTTGAGAAGTGTGGCATTATTTACATTCTTTGATTAGTTATATATATATATATAAAATATTTGATTGATATATATATACAAATATCTATTTTGGTATAAAAAGTATATATGTATATACATCTATTAGTGTTTATACACAAATACGTATTTTATACAAATTACTAATAGACACTTATATATATTATATACGTTTTTATTGGTATAATATGTATTCATGTATGATTCAATATTTAAATATAAATAAATGTAAATTGGTATATATGTATATATAACCGTATTTTGGTATAAATAGGTGTACCTATATATATAAACATGTATAAACATATTTTTGGTATATATATATATATAGTATATATATATAAAAACTGTATTGATATATATGTACTTGTAAAACATATTTTGGTATATTACCTGTATAGAGTATTGTATTATTTTGGTATGTATGCATATATATATATATATATATGATATAAGTTAATATGTATTTTGGTACATGTATACTAGTTTATATGTATGAGTGATGTATAATTTTTTCACATAAATAAAATATATTTCCACTTATGTACATACAGTTATACCTATTTTGTATACTTTGGAATAACTATATATATATGTATTAATCTATTTATTATAATATGGTTAATTGGTAAACCTACTGGGGGATCCTAGGTGACCAGTAGCATACCTAGAAAAGTTCCGAACTCAGTATTTTTAGACTGTGTTAGTGTAGCATCTGATGCAAATGTGGTTTTGCTTGTGATATGTTTATAGGACTGTTGGTTTACCCAGGGGATACTCTGGAACAGGACATCAATAATTATCAGCTAAGGACCCAAGGCGAGTACATTCTCTGATTAGTTTCTAATTTATGATATCTCCTATGTTCACTGTATCTAGTATAAATATCCATGTTCTTGACACATTGGTTACACGGATTGGTATACACGGATCTCGTCATGAGATGTTATTCCTTATTCATGGTGTAGCTTGTACAAGACTTATTTTCCTTGTTATCTTGTGCATGTACAGACACTGATTCCCGGGGAGATTTGCTACCTTCCTAGGGAATCTAGTGCCATAGCGTACCATGATTGGATCTACTATACCAGTCGGGGGTGGGGAGTATTTTAGTGTAGATATGTGATCATACCCAACTTTTCATGCATCATAGCTCACCCCATATCTCACGTCGGGTGCGGCCTGACCATCTCCGTGCCTCATAGCTGTTACGTGTGATTAGCCTGACCTCTCCATGCATCATAGCTAACCAACGGTTAGCCTGACCTTCGTGAATCATAGCTAATCACATGTAACCAGCCTGATCAAGTTCCCAAGCCGATCACATGTTAAAGCTAGTACTCACACACTTAGACATAGGTTTCTTGCTCATGGACATATTGTTTCTTTTTCTGCAGTTACTTACAGTATTTCCAGTATTTCTTTCATTGTATATTTCTCGTACCTATATATGCATCTGGTATATTTCCATCTAGAACTGCTACATAGTTTATGTCATTTATATAGAACTGCTATTTAGAGATGTACTTTGCTCCTTCCTGACTGGAAAATATTTTTTCAGACTGTGACCTTAGTAGACTGGTTTCCGACACACTTGGGGAATTGGATGTTACTGATTGCAGGTATGATATTTGTGTCATTAGACTTGTGTTGTATTCTTTTATTTCTTTTTCCTATCTTGCTGTAGTTGTGATTGAGTATTTCTAGATTTATTTTATGATATCCACGCCTCCTTATGGAGTTGGATACTAGCGTGAGATTGTTTAGATAGTACTTGACCTAGACAGCGTTCTACCGCCGATGCTGCGGCGTAGGCTGGACGTACCCACGCTCTCGTGCCCCTAAACCGGGTGCGGGTCGTGACACATTTTAGTGGTGGCCCATGCAGGTCAGACTTCGCTAGTTGTGCGATATCGTAGTAGTGCGACGTCATAGTTGTACTACTGCGTACCTGCTATTGAATATAGGACATAGGATACTAGGATGAGAGAGGATACTCAATCATAAATTCTTGAGAGATTCCTGGGACGACCCCTTGAGAATCTTATTATAACTTCTAATTTTGAATCTTTCGTTTGTTTTCGTCCGTCCTTACTCATTGATATTGAATTTAATTATTGTTGATCAATTATTAAAATTTAAATCTTGGTATCATTGTTGAGTTTGATTCTTATTGACCAGTTGTTAAATTTAATTCTTGGTATCGTTGTTGAATTGATTTCATATCGAGATGAATTTTATGGGCTAAAATTTACAGTATCATCTGATGACATATTTTGATGAGGACAGTGAGAAAGGTAAAACGTCTACTTTGGTTATGGACCCTAGAGTTTATCGCAGCCATATTAGCTGTGGTGACGAGAACGTAGGAACCTGACTTGGATGTACATACTATAGTTATGAAACTTAGAGTCTCTCGCAGCCATACCGGTTGGCGTGACGAAGATTCTAGATGACATGATTATAGAGTTGCATACCTTAGTTATGGAACCTGTCGTTTATCGCATCTATGCTTACTGGCGTGGCGAGGATTCTGAGTGTCATGATTTCTGACAGACGTGTATGATTATCAGGTTGTATCTTAAATTGGTTCTTAAAGTATCATCTCAAGACTTATCTATTTATGTTATTCCCGGACTTTGTTCCATCGCTTCTTTTCTTTACTAGCAGTAAAGATACCTTCCGTCCTTAACCCAGTTCTTTGAGCCTTATTTCTTTAAGGATCCTTGTTAGTGTGATAATTAGTAACTTGCAATTTTGGTTGTGTCTTGTATTAGTTTGACTGAGTGTGACTTGTGAGTTTGTAAGTGTTTCTTAGTTGGAAATGTGAGCAGTAGGATTTAATTTAGAGTTAGCCCTTAGCATAGTACCTTGTAACAATGGTTCTAGGAGAAGTGTCATTAGAGACTGAGAGTTAAGGAGAGTATAGAGTATCAGTGATAGTTCTCAGAGTTAGTAACAGAGCCAATTACCCGTCCTGGATAATCATGATTATGTAATTGAGTGATCTATGTAAACGATTAAGTATCCAGGAATTGTGTTAAGGATTTATGGAGCATGATGTTCAAATTGATGAATGATATCGGAAATGTTAAAGGTAAAGAAATGTATATGCATAAAGGGTTTAATGAGATGTCATAAGTAGAGAAATATCAGGATTAGTAATGAAAGTTGTGAAGTGTATCACAAATTAGTTTAACAGGCTGTAAAAGGATTAAGAGATATGCTTATACATCAATCGAGATATAGAACCATATGCCTGCCCATGAGAGTAAAGAAACATGAGTATTATAGAAGGTACGGGTAAACATGAGTTCTAATGAGCTTGATGAGATGATTCATTAATGAAGCTATTAATATAATACCAAGGGTGCTAATGATTCTATATCAAGGATTTGTCAAGAATGACGTTAATAACAGTAAGCACCCTGTATGATGATAAATTAGATGATATACCAGTTGACATAAATTGAAAATCATGAAAGAAATTACAGGTGATGATGACTTTGATCATTGGAGATAATGGTGCAAGTGATTCAGGCAGTACAATTTTAGTACACAGTTATAGACACTAGATGCATTGAGTGCACCTCGAGTATTAGAGATTACGAGCACTTATACGTAAATTGGTGGATTTATAAATTAAAGAGTGGAAATAAATTTTTGAGAATTATTGAGAAATTGGGATTGTGTCATTAAAATTTTGAGGATTTCAAATATGAATTCAATAAACATGGTTAAGGCTATAAAGATTTTAGAAGTGATTAAATTTTATTTCGATGTTGAGTATCTGACTTTGAGGAGGTATATGCAAATTATTTTAAGATTGATCGAGAAGTTAAACCTTGATGATTATTTTGAGGATTAAATTTTATGGTAGATGAGAAATATGAATATTAATATATGAGTAGATGATATACATGTGTAAGGATCTGTGGCTTGAGTATGCTTGAGATGGCACCATAAACAGACTTGGGTGTCCATCTAGAGTTGTATTAGAGAGAGCAGTGCTTAGTGTGTTGTGTTGCACTTGGCGTGCACTTGAGTGATAAGAACAACTAGTATAGACAATTACAGTAGGTAAGAGAGCTAGCAGTGGTTGTGCTTGTAGTAGAAACAGTGGTACCTAAAGGGATAGGAGTATCAAACCTTGAATGCATCTTTGACCTATGATTGTGCTAAAGGTCCTTGGTATCAGATGTTAGTATAAATAAACAAGTGTGTGCAATACGGATATATTCATGGATTTTGTGGATTAATGATTAGTTGATATGGGTACCAGTGTACAGGAATAGGAATTAGATAGTGAATGTGCTAGAGTTAAGAGTATGTTAGAGATAGGAGATACCGCAAGAAATATGTTAGCAGGCTCTTTCTTTTTCTCATGTTGTTTTGTCTTCTGATTGATTGATTCCCTAGTACCGTGGTTTGTATTCGTGATTTTTGATTGATTGTAGCTAGTAGTACACCCTAACAGAGACTGAAATACCATGACAAAAGATACATGATCTATTTTTTAAAATTACATGGCTGTAGGTAGAGTTTTCTTAAACCATGATCATTAGGATTTTGACCATAGCAAAGATCTATGACAAGGTTATGACCGACAAAAGGGACAAGATGATTAAATTATGGATGAGCATTAATTTAAATAAAGAATTTAGGGGTTGTTATAACAGAATTGATGGATCATTAATTTTGCGAAAATCGAGGTATGATTAAAATTCGAGGATAAACATTAACTTAAATTGAGAATTTATTAATTTTAGGAATGTCTTGATATGATTAAATTGATTATTAATTTGAGAAAATTTGAGAGATTATCATTTTCCTATTTTGATTGCAAAAAAAAAAATAATAAAAATAAAAATAAAAATAAAAATTATAGTTTATATTATGAATGTTGCATTGAAGATCCTGAAAGTATCGCATCGTTGAGTATTTGAGGAAAAAGAAAATCAGGAAATAAATCATTAATGGAATAGTGTCAAATTCAATTCTCGGGAGGAGGATTTATAATTGAATAAGCATCAATTGAATTTGGGTTAGAGGAGTAAAATGAATGATGGAATAGTGTTTAAAATTTAAACTTGGGATACAGATTTTTAAATGTTATAAATAGACATTGATTGGAATTCAATTGGAGGATTGGATATTAAAATCCTTGAGTAATTAGATACGAACTTAAATTTTGGAGGAGATTATGATAAAAATTTGGATTTGATTTTAAAACTTGAAGATTTTCCGGAATATGATGATATAGAATTTTGAAAGGTTGTGAATTAACGATATGGAATTACTTCATGATTATTGGTTAAAGATTTAAATTTTGATAGAAATAATATGGTAAATAAAGACAATTATTGAGGATCCTAAATTTCGAGGACGAAATTTTTCTAAGGTGGGTAGACTTGTAACCTCCGATTTCCAATTTCCGAAATAATTAGATTTTTATTTTATTTTAAATATCAGATTTATAAAATATTTACCTTGAAATTCTAGTATTAGATTTTGAACAATGTTTGGTTTTAGAAGGTAATTTATAATCTTGTATAAAAATTATTTTTTTCTAAATGTCGATTTATTATAAAAAAATAAAATAAATGATATTATATATAATACTCTGGCTTCGAATATTTATTGGCTTAAAATCATAAACTTTTTGTTTAATAAAATTATTGAAAGACTAGTAGTTTTCATAATAAATTTTTAATATCCATTGGATTAGTAAATAAGTAAATTACATAATTTTTAGGGTTTTGAAATAAGGATTTAATTAGTAGCATTTGGAATCAGTTAGCCTTGGAAGCCCTTAAAAATATTTTCTTAAATTATAATATTTTCTATTAATTTTATAAGTTTACCGTCTCCCATTCACACCCTCATTTTTCCCACATGAAAAACCCATTTATATATGATCTGGGCCATTCATTATTTGGGCCAACCCTCACCCTTTATCCCACACCCCTCTCCCTATTTAAAGTCTCTCATCACCATTCCCAAGAAACCCTAATCTCCAAATCATTAGCTAGCCCCCACAATTTCCCACAAGCCAACAAGCCATCACCATTTTTGTGTGCTCGTGTCCGTGTGTCCATCATTACCGTGTCAGCCGTATTGGCCTCGGGTCCGACCCCGGGTGTCCTATCGTATCCATTCATTTTCTGTGTCCGGTTACAATATTACAACCGATTGTGTCCGACACCATCGGGACACATCTACCCCTGTACAGTACTACATCAGATTCCTGTGTCCAACACCCGGACACATCCACCTCCACCACCGTACACCCAACCCGTCGTGTCCAGCCCCGGACACGACCCCGACACATCCACAGAACCTAACCTAACCTAGATCCCGCCTCCGCCGAGCCGAGTCTCCACCGCCGCGTCGAGCCGATCGATCCAGCCCCCGCCGAGTTCGACAGCCGGTGGCCGCCTGCAACCACCACCTGGAGCATCCTCGAGCAGAGCCCTAGCTGAGTCGACCGCCGCCTCGGACCGCCTCACCCGCGTCGAGCTCCGCCGACCTTCGACCGGACGCAGCCAGATCCGCCGAGTTCGACGCCGCCGCGTCGAACCGAGCACCCGCCGCCTCGACCTTGCGTCACCCATCAGCCGCTGTCCTCACCGGTTCCTCGAACCACCGCCGCCGCCGAGAAGAACGACGACCACCGCCTCGGACCTCCTCACCGCGCCGAGCCGTGGCCGCCTCAGATCCAGTCGACGCCGCCGCCTCCCCGAGCAGATCCGTCGACGCCCTGCCCGGCCCGACCTCGACGAAAAACCCCCTCCAGCCGACGCCAGAAACCCCTCTCCCAGCGTGAGCCCGACTTGTGAGCTTCCCTCTCCCCTTTCTTCGTTTTAGAGAACTAATGAATTGTATCAGTAGATTCGTAACAGTGTTAGTTAATTAATATATATATATAATCAGTTAGGTAAAATAATAATTAGTTTTATTGTTTATGAATTTAGTTATTATTATGTATAAATTTTATTTATGCATTATATATAAGGATTTTGATTATGTGAACAACTATAATAAATTCTGGTTTATATTATTAATTAAGGAATAGTTACAATAATAAATTTGTTCAAAATTAGTTTATTTGGACTGGTGACCGATTTTTTACCATAGATATAAAATTATATTGGCTTTTACATAAATTCTAGATTTTTACAAATAAACTTGTACTTGTAATTATTGTTCAAATAAATCCAAATGATTTTCATAAACTAGGTGTTACCTTAATAACAAACAAACGACCATTTCTCTTTTAGCTAAACTTGTTAACCCCGTATGTTTTCTCTATGTTTGAGGACTCGGTATCCTTATCTCGGTTTTTGTGCCAAACTCCGATCATGGACTTCTTTATATAGTTTCTAGCTATTTGGACTGCTCCGGACCCATTGGAACTAACTGCTACTTCATTTGGGATCACCTTGAGAAGTGTGGCATTATTTACATTCTTTGATTAGTTATATATATATATATAAAATATTTGATTGATATATATATACAAATATGTATTTTGGTATAAAAAGTATATATGTATATACATCTATTAGTGTATATACACAAATACGTATTTTGTACAAATTACTAATAGACACTTATATATATTATATACATTTTTATTGGTATAATATGTATTCATGTATGATTCAGTATTTAAATATAAATAAATGTAAATTGGTATATATGTATATATAACCGTATTTTGGTATAAATAGGTGTACCTATATATATAAACATGTATAAACATATTTTTGGTATATATATATATATATAGTATATATATATAAAAACTGTATTGATATATATGTACTTGTAAAACATATTTTGGTATATTACCTGTATAGAGTATTGTATTATTTTGGTATGTATGCATATATATATATATATGATATAAGTTAATATGTATTTTGGTATATTTATACTAGTTTATATGTATGAGTGATGTATAATTTTTTCACATAAATAAAATATATTTCCACTTATGTACATACAGTTATACCTATTTTGTATACTTTGGAATAACTATATATATATGTATTAATCTATTTATTATAATATGGTTAATTGGTAAACCTACTGGGGGATCCTAGGTGACCAGTAGCATACCTAGAAAAGTTTCGAACTCAGTATTTTTAGACTGTGTTAGTGTAGCATCTGATGCAAATGTGGTTTTGCTTGTGATATGTTTATAGGACTGTTGGTTTATCCAGGGGATACTCTGGAACAGGACATCAATAATTATCAGCTAAGGACCCAAGGCGAGTACATTCTCTGATTAGTTCCTAATTTATGATATCTCCTATGTTCACTGTATCTAGTATAAATATCCATGTTCTTGACACATTGGTTACACGGATTGGTATACATGGATCTCGTCATGAGATGTTATTCCTTATTTATGGTGTAGCTTGTACAAGACTTGTTTTTCTTGTTATCTTGTGCATGTACAGACACTGATTCCCGGGGAGATTTTCTACCTTCCTAGGGAATCTAGTGCCATAGCGTACCATGATTGAATCTACTATACCAGTCGGGGGTGGAGAGTATTTTAGTGTAGATATGTGATCATACCCAACTTTTCATGCATCATAGCTCACCCCACATCTCACGTCGGGTGCAGCCTGACCATCTCCGTGCCTCATAGCTGTTACGTGTGATTAGCCTGACCTCTCCATGCATTATAGCTAACCAACGGTTAGCCTGACCTTCGTGAATCATAGCTAATCACATGTAACCAGCCTGATCAAGTTCCCAAGCCGATCACATGTTAAAGCTAGTACTCACACACTTAGACATAGGTTTCTTGCTCGTGGACATATTGTTTCTTTTTCTGCAGTTACTCATAGTATTTCCAGTATTTCTTTCATTGTACATTTCTCGTACCTATACATGCATGTGGTATATTTCCATCTAGAACTGCTACATAGTTTATGTTATTTATATAGAACTGCTATTTAGAGATGTACTTTGCTCCTTCCTGACTGGAAAATATTTTTCCAGACTGTGACCTTAGTAGACTGGTTTTCGACACACTTGGGTAATTGGATGTTACTGATTGCAGGTATGATATTTGTGTCATTAGACTTGTGTTGTATTCTTTTATTTCTTTTTCCTATCGTGCTGTAGTTGTGATTGAGTATTTCTAGATTTATTTTATGATATCCACGCCTCCTTATGGAGTTGGATACTAGCGTGAGATTGTTTAGATAGTACTTGACCTAGACAGCGTTCTACCGCCGATGCTGCGGCGTAGGCTGGACGTACCCACGCTCTCGTGCCCCTAAACCGGGTACGGGTCGTGACACCCTCACCCGCACCTCTTCACGCCACCACCACGAGCCCGCATTCGGCCATTCTCCGGCCAACCGAGCCGCTGCGCCACCCACAACCCGGCCTCGAGCTCCGGCCTGCTGCCATATCCACCACCACTTCCTTCACTCGTTTGCTCCGGCGAGCTTCACCATTGCACCACTTCCTCCACTCCTTTGCTCCGGCGAGCTCCACCATTACACCACCCTTGTCCTCATTATTCTTCGGTCGTGCGTCACCTCCAGCTTCACCCCGGCCACCACGACCACACCCTGCCGATCCTCCTTCGGTCAGCACCCCATCCGCACTCCACCACCACCATCGACCACTCCACACCCCGTTACACCACCACCAGCGCCCTCTCGACCACCTTCCTCCGTCACCACTCCACACACCGACCAACTCCAGTTTTACCCCGGCTTCCTCCTCTCCTCTCCGGCCAACCCCCGGTCGACGCTACCTCACCGTGGTATATCTGTCCCCTCTTTTTTGATATATGTTGCTTGGTGTTTAGTAGTTAGGGTTAATGTTTATATAATTGTTTTGTGTATATCTTAGTGTAATGCCAATGGAACTTGTGTTAATAAGGAGTGATTGAGATTTAGTGTAGTAGTTAGGGTTTATTTAAATAAGTATAAAAAATGAATGTTTGGATACACAAGGAATTACGGTTTGAGGATAAATGGATGTGAGTTTAGGGTTTGTTCTTCATAACTTTATAAAATAAATTTAAATGATTGGCATGGAGGTTTAGGTTTTGTGTTTGCATAAATAAATTATAAAATGATGAAGGATTTTTCATGGGAGTTTAGGGTTCAATTTTAACTAAATGTCCTGGATATTATACATGGTGGAAAGAATGCTAAATCAATTAATAAAGATTAAATTATTGAGAAATAAGATTTAGATATTTTGAACATTGATGAACACGGAGGAGCACGTGTTTGATTGTGAACTAGTGAGAAGTATAAAACCATTGATTGGTAATTTAGGGACTGGAAATTAATGATAGGTTAAATTAGAGTAGTACTTTGTGATTTGGTAACAATGATAAAAAACAAAGGGTTAATAATCATTAATTGTGTTTTAAGGATGGTTTGATGATATGGTACAGATGACTAGTTGATTTGATGTATCGTACCAATAGTCAACTATGGTCAACCCCCTAGCGTCTTGTCCCTGTGAGTCGTAGCTGAGATTGAGCATATGTATAGATGTGTGTCACATCCCTGTTTGTCGTGTGATAGATTTTGATTGGGTTTGTATCTCATCTCTAGGTACTATGGGACCTGAGGACTTGGACGTGGTACCGGATCCCCGTCATCAGCAGCCGGACGCAGGCAAGTGTACCTTGCCACCTTGTATTTCAGATTATAGATATTTATTGTTTCTTTATGTACATTATGCATATATTTTGGTTATGATCGATACTTCGGATCCGGATCACAACCGTGTGCTGACGTTCATCGTAACATCTTGGAATAAATGATAGATGTTCGTAATACCTCAATGTACGTACCCGAGTATATCGATACCCTAGGATACACTCATACACCATGATCGTGCTAGATTTCTGTATCCTGATACTGACATCATGACCATAGACTAGGACGACCTTAGCGTCGTGTCTGTTGAGTTATTTCTGTGTGTCGAGACTGTTAGATAGAGGTTCAGGTTCAGCGCACTATCGTTGACCGCTTGGGAAGGGAAATACAGTTATTAGACGTTTGGGCTCCTCTGTATGCGCTTATATATATGTATATGTATTATATCTATAGTGATCCTGTATCTAGTGTAGTTGTATCACCCGTGTGACTCCTTGCCTGGAGCTGTGGTACGTCCCGTGTATTTCTGTGTCCGGAGCTACGGTTTTATTTTGGACAGCCCACGCGTCGAATATTGTATTTAAACTATGTCACACTTGTTTGGTTATGATAGATTACCCCGTCGTTGCACTTGTACTTTCTGTTATACTTGGCATGCTGTATTTTTGTACCTTGTTACGTCCCTCTGAGGACCTGGTCCCCTGCCAGTTTTACAGTATAGATAATTACGAAGCATTGGAGTTGCTGATGGAGTTGCACATCTTGCGGGCTTTGTACCAGGTACTCATATCATTTCCACTGGCATTATGGTTACATTATTCTTATTGATTACTCATTTGTTGTTGTAGCCTAGTTTTTATAGACTCATCTCTTCTCGAGTCTATTCGAGTTTGTGTGTTATTTATTGGGCGGCCGACTTTAGCACATATAGCTCTTTCTTGTATACTGCTGTACATTATGGATTGAGACATAAAGGTTTATATTTATGGGATATCTAGATAGTGCCATTTATATTATACAGCTTATACATATTCGAGTCAGACCAGAGTCTGGTCGAATGTGTAGCTGGCGTGTCACGTATTCCTGGTCCTACGTATTTTGGGACTGGACATGACATATTTTTGTGGTGGCCCATGCAGGTCTGATTTAAATCGTCTTGGTCACCTGACTGTGCCAAGTGAGCCTGCAAGTTAGGAATAGATATTACGATTGTTCAATAGGATCTCAATCCATAATCGATTTTAAAAACTCACTTGGTATATGATTATCGCCCTTGGACTTCCAATTTGTAATCGTTCAACTTTCATCAATATCGTTATCGTTGTTTCTTATCCCCTATTATTCGGGAAGGCAAACGCTTGTACTAGTTCCCTCCAGAAGAAGTTCGAAGACCAGACGACAGAGGACAAAATTTGTATAACATTCTCTAAGAAGATTGTTACCCTGAGTAGGATAGATTGATAGGTTCTTTTGGATTCTAGAACTAGTATGGAAGGGTAGCAAGAGAATTGGAACCAGTAGTACCCTATTCGTACTTTAGATAGTAGTGATCTTGGAAGTACTGGGAGCTGGAAGGATTGTTGATCATGACCTAGAATAATTTATGGAAGTGCATAGCCCGATGCTCGGAATTAGTTGTTATAAATGATAGCGATACCAGGAATGATATTATGGACTAGAGGAGATAAAATTTTAGGCTCTCACTTGGAAGATAATAATCTGATTCCAGGAATTCTAGTATGTGCTTGGGTGATACCATTATTATACTATGTGACTTGGAGAGATAAATAACGAAAAGAAAAAATTTGAGGAATAAAATTATAGGGAAAACCTTGAGGAGAAGAGAAATTATACATTAGGCAAGAAAAATTTCCTTTTGAGGATTGATGTTGAAAACAGAACAGAAAAAATTATTATGAGGTTTAGTCTAGACTATGACCTTATCCTAGACATGGATTGGTTGAGCCAATAGCACGTGACGCTAGATTGTCAACGTGGTTACATTATTTATACCAGATTACCCTGAGTTGAGTTTCGACAGGGAGCCCGAGAGCATGGTGTCCAACTTTAATGACACGCAATGCAAGGTGAACCAGTGTACCCCCATATTTTATTAGAGTTTGAGGATGTGATTTTAGAGGATCTCCCAGGTCTGCCACCTGACAGAGAGATTGAGTTCACTATAGAGTTGACTCCCGGAGCCGAGCCAGTTACTTTCCCCATTTACAGACTAGCACCGAAGGAGTTGGTTGAGTTGAAAATCCAAGTAGATGATCTCTTAGATAAGGGATTCATATGGGCTAGTGTATCTCCATGGGGAGCACCCATTCTATTTGTACCGAAGAAGGATGAGATGGTACGCTTGTGTATCAATTACAGGGCGCTAAATGTTATAACGATAAAGAACAAGTATCCACTGCCGCGCATCGATGATTTATTTGATCAGCATAGTGGTGCATGTGTATTCTCGAATATCGATCTCAGATCAGGCTATCATCAGATCAAGGAACGGAGAGAGGACATTCCGAAAACAGCTTTTCGGACGAAGTATGGACACTATGAGTTTCTAATCATGCCGTTTGGTTTAACCAACGCGCCAGCAGTATTTATGAACTTGATAAATAATGTTTTCCACCAGTACTTGGATAAGTTCATGGTGGTGTTCATCGACGTCTTGGTATATTTTGAGAACCAGGAGAAGCACGAGAGACATCTCAGGATCGTGTTGGAGACACTGAGAAATGAGGGGCTGTATGCCAAGCTCAGCAAATATGAGTTATGTTCAGATAGAATAGATAGTCTACGCATAGGGACAGCTAAGAGTTCATGAGAAGAACTATCCGACGCATGATGTAGAGCTAGTTGCAGTGATATTTGCACTAAAGCTATGGAGACACTATCTTTATGGTGAGCGTGTTGAGATTTACACAGATCATAAAAGCCTGAAGTATGTTTACACGCAGAAGGAGCTCAACATGAGACAGAGGCACTGGCTAGAGTTGATGACACATTATGATATTGAGTTGCAGTACCACCATGGCAAGGCGAATGTAGTAGCAGATGCCTTAAGCAGGAAGCCCATGGCATACTTTTTAACGACTCAGCGGCAATTACTAGAGGATCTCCAGGAGCTTGGGATATAGATTATATTGCCAGGCGATGGACAGATGGCCAGTTTCGAGGTTCAGTCTACTTTGATTGAGAGGATCAAGGCAGTCCTGCCTACAGATACGAGATTTTAACGTCTACGAGAGAGGACAGAGGCCGGCATGCAGACGGGACTCAGGATTTATGAAGATGGAACATTTAGGTATGGAGATCACCTATATGTTCTGAGTGGCAAGCTACACCAAGAGTTAATGACCGAGGCTCATAGCTCGATTTATTCTATTCATCCTGAGGGTACGAAGATGTACCGAGATTTGAGGCAACATTTCTGGTGGCGTGGGATGAAGAGAGAGATTGCAAGATTTGTGGCGAGATGTTTAGTTTGTCAGCAAGTCAAGGCTGAACATCAGAGGACTGCAGAACTATTGCAGCCGCTTCCCATTCCCGAGTAAAAGTGGGAACACATTACCATGGACTTAATCACAGGATTCCCGCGGAGCCCTAGTGGGAAGGATGCAGTTTGGGCTATCATAGACAGACTCACAAAGTCTACACATTTCTTGCCCTTCAGAGTTGGGCAGTCCATGGAGATATTAGCTAACATGTGTATGAGGCAGATAATATGACTACATGGAGTTCCTGTCAGCATTGTATCTGATCGTGATTCCAGATTTACATCACATTTTTGGTGGAGTATGCAGGAGAGTCTAGGAACTCGTCTCAAGTTCAGCACTGCATATCATCCACAGACTGATGGCCAGTCAGAGCGTACGATACATATATTAGAGGATATGTTGATAGCGTGCATGATCGACTTTGGAGGATATTGGGAGGACCATCTACACTTGGTGGAATTCTCCTACAATAACAGCTACCAGGCTAGCATACAGATGGCACCTTATGAGGCACTATACGGCAGGAAGTATAGGTCACCGGTATGTTAGAGTGACGTGGGAGAGTGTCAGATACTTGGTCCAGAGCTGGTGACACAGACAGTGGAGAAGGTCAAGCAAATTCAGAGCCACCTGCGTACAGCACAGGACAGACAGAAACATTAGGCAGATGCGCACCGTAGACCTTTGGAGTTCAAGAATGGTGACCATGTATTTTTGAAGATATCGCCTACTCGTGGTACCCTCAGATTCGGAGGCAGAGGCAAGCTGAGTCCGAGGTACATCGGACCTTTTGACATCTTGGAACGGGTTGGCGAAGTGGCTTACTGTCGTGCATTGCCTCCATCATTAGAAGGAGTACATGATGTACTTCACGTATTGTAGTTGAGGAGATATGTGGCAGACCCTAGCCACGTGCTTGATCATTCGGAGATCACAGTCGGGCCCAGTTTATCTTACGTAGAGCAGCCAGTTGAGATCCTCGATCACAGTAAGAAGACTTTGAGAGGACAGACTATTCGACTGGTCAGAGTTGCATGGAAGCATCATTCACCAGGCGATTCTACCTGGGAGTGCGAGAATTCCATTCGACAGCGTTTCCCGTATTTATTTGAGGAGCAAGGTACGAATTTATGTACCGTATTTGATTACTAGCTTGTTTTTAAATTCTCTTAGCTATTATCGTGCTTTACTTTTAATTTTGGGGACAAAATTTTTCTAAGTTGGGAAGGATGTAAACCCCCTCAATTAATTCTATAGATAGTCTGGTATGGGATGGAAAATTTTGGTTTAGCAGCAGATGTTTGAGGTTTAGAGTAGGGTTGCATATGTCTGTTTATTTTTTATTAAACCCTTGGCGCGCCCTACCATTGTTGAATTATTCGGAGCCCAACATCAGCCCATAAATTCCATCGGACTGTGATACTTTTGACTTGACCCGCCAATTTAGGTACTGGACTTTTCCGTCACTCAAAAATCAAATTCGTTGTGCTAGAATTAATTGCACAACTTCCCGTATCCAAAATCCCATAATTAAATTTTGTGTCGGACACCTGTGTTGTTACCTTCAATTTTGAGACACCAACTTAACCCGTTGAGCCAGACCAACTAAAGGGTCCAAGACCGACTCTAAGCCTACACCATTTTTGACCTCTGTGTCACTTCTAAATTTAGACCCCAAGTGCCCCCATTTAATTTAAAAGTGTGGGACACTTTTATTCTAATTAAATCGGGGATACCAACTTTGACTAATCCCATTTTAATCTCCATTTAATCCCAATGCCCATTTAATTAAGTCCATACCAAACATAAAACACCCCCTCACCCTACAAAACACCAAATACCAATTCCCCCACAATTTTTCCATCATTTCATGTATTTGTGCAATTACCCAAACTTAAGGGGCTAAATTGCAAATAATGCGACATGTGGCACACCCTCATTGGTCAAGGCCAAATGGAGAGGCCACCCTCTTCTTTGACCGTAGTCAACCTTTCTCCTCCCCTTCCTTTGCATGAAGAAACCCTTTTTTCATGAAAAATCTACACCACTCATTTGAAATGGGAACATCTCCACCATCCAATCTCCACACAACCACCTATAAAATGTCACCTTCATCTCCCTCTTCCCCATGCCGGCCCTAATCCCCAAAAACCTAGGAAATCCCATCCTCCTCTCTCTCTCCTCCCTCCTCCACATAGAAATCCGAGCCCTCCATATTTCTTCCTTTCTTCTTCTTCCATTCTTCTTCTTCTCCTTCCATTCTTCTTCTCCTTCCTTGGAACCGGATGTCCGGCCACCGACTGCAGAGCTTCGGCTGGCCAGCAGTAGCTCCACCACCCTACGGGCTGCTTCGCCACTCTGCGCGCTCCGACCAAGCCTAGCTTCCGACCGGCCCTCACAGCCCCACAAGTTTCTCCACCCAACTCGAGCTCCAGCGGTCGA
Source organism: Iris macrosiphon (assembly GCA_036927795.1). NCBI lineage: Eukaryota > Viridiplantae > Streptophyta > Magnoliopsida > Asparagales > Iridaceae > Iris > Iris macrosiphon. The sequence goes on from JAYESA010000009.1 coordinate 132,037,817, forward strand.
ACGCGGCTACGGACCGCCGCCATCACCCACTGATCTCTGGCCTGATGATCAGCCCCTCACCTGCACCTCTTCACGCCACCACCACGAGCCCACATCCGGCCATTCTCCGGCCAACCGAGCCATTGCACCACCCACAACCCGGCCTCGAGCTCTGGCCTGCTGCCATATCCACCACCACTTCCTCCACTCTTTTGCTCCGGCGAGCTCCACCATTACACCACCCTCATCCTCATCATTCTCCGGTCGTGCGTCACCTCCAGCTTCACCCCGACCACCACGACCATACCCTGCCGATCCCCCTCCGGTCGATACCCCATCTGCACTCCACCACCACCATCGACCACTCCACATCCCGTTACACCACCACCAGCGCCCTCTCAACCACCTTCCTCCGCCAATACTCCACACACCGACCAACTCCAGTTTTACCCCGGCTTCCTCCTCTCCGCTCCGGCCAACCCCCGGTCGACGCCACCTCGCCGAGGTATATCACTCCCCTCTCTTTTTGATATATGTTGCTTGGTGTTGAGTAGTTAGGGTTAATATTTATAAAATTATTTTGTGTATATCTTAGTGTAATGCCAATGAAACTTGTGATAATAAGGAGTGATTGAGGTTTAGTGTAGTAGTTAGGGTTTATTTCAATAAGTAAAAAAAATAAATGTTTGGATACACAAGGAATTAGGGTTTAAGGATAAATGGATGTGAGTTTAGGGTTTGTTCTTCATAAGTTTATAAAATAAATTTAAATTATTGGCATGGAGGTTTAGGTGTTGTGTTTTCATAAATAAATTATAAAATGATAAAGGATTTTTCATGGGAGTTTAGGGTTCAATTTTAACTAAATGTCTTAGATATTATACATGGTCGAAAGAATGCTAAATCAATTAATGAAGATTAAATTATTGAGAAATAAGATTCAGATATTTTGAACATTGATGAACACTGAGGAGCACGTGTTTGATTATGAACTAGTGAGAAGTATAAAACCATTGATCGATAATTTGGGGACTGGAAATTAATGATGGGTTAAATTAGAGTAGTACTTTGTGATTTGGTAATGATGATATGAAACGAAGGGTTAATAATCATTAATTGTGCTTTGAGGATGGTTTAAGGATATGGTACAAATGACTAGTTGATTTGATGTATCGTACCAATAGTCAACTGTGGTCAACCCCTAGCGTCTTATCCCTGTGAGTCGTAGCTGAGACTGAGCATATGTATAGATGTGTGTCACATCCCTGTTTGTCGTGTGATAGATTTTGATTGGGTTTGTATCTCATCTCTAGGTACTATGGGACCTGAGGACTTGGACGTGGTACTGGATCTCCGTCATCAGCAGCCGGACGTAGGCAAGTGTACCTTGCCACCCAGTATTTCAGATTACAGATATTTATTGTTTCTTTATGTACATTGTGCGGGTATTTTGGTTACGATCGATACTTCGTGTCCGAATCACAACCGGGTGCAGACGTTCGTCATAACTTCTTGGAATAAATGATAGATGTTCGTAACACCTCGATGTACGTACCTGAGTATATTGATACCCCAGGATACACTCATACACTGTGATCATGCTAGATTCCTGTATCCTGATACTGACATCATGATCAGAGACTGGGACGACCTTATGGTCGCGTCTGTTGAGTTATTTCTGTGTGTCGAGACTATTAGATAGAGGTTCAGGTTCAGCGCACCATCGTTGACCGCTTGGGAAGGGGAAGACAGTAACTAGACGTTTGGGCTACTCTACACGTGCTTATATATATGTATATGTATTGTATCTGTAGTGATCATGTATCTAGTATAGTTGTATCACCCGTGCGACTCCTTGCCCGGAGCTGCGATACGTCCCGTGTGTTTCTGTATCCGGAGCTACGATTTTATTTTGGACAGCCCACGCGTCAAACATTATCTTTAAACTTTGTCACACTTGTTTGGTTATGATAGATTACCCCGTCGTTGCACTTGTACTTTCTGTTATACTTGGCATGCTATATTTTTGTACCTTGTTACGTCCCTCTGAGGACCTGGTCCCCTGCCAATTTTGCAGCATAGACGATTACGGAGCATTGGAGTTGCTGATGGAGTTGCACATCTTTCGGCCATTATACCAGGTACTCATATCATTTCCACTGGCATTATGGTTACATTATTCTTATTATTGTAGCCTAGTTTTTGTAGACTCATCTCTTCTCGAGTCTATTCGAGTTTGTGTGTTATTGGGCGGCCGACTTTAGCACATATTGCTCTTTCTTGTATACTGATGTACATTGTGAATTGAGACATAGAGGTTTATATTTATGGGATATCTTGATAGTGCCCTTTATATTATACAGCTTATACGTATTCGAGTCAGACTAGAGTCTGGTCGAATGCGTAGCTGGCATATCACATATTCCTAGTCCTACGTATTTTAGGACTGGGACGTGACATGTTTTTGTGGTGGCCCATGCAGGTCCAATTTAAATCGTCTTGGTCACCTGACTGTGCCAAGCGAGCCTGCAAATTAGGAATAGATATTATGATTGTTGAATAGGATCTCAATCCATAATCAATTTTAAAAACTCACTTGGCATATGATTATCGCCCTTGGACTTCCAATTTGTAATCGTTCAACTTTCGTCAATATCGTTATCATTGTTTCTCATCCCCTATTATTCGGGAAGGCAAACGCTTGTGCTGGTTCCCTCCAGAAGAAGATCGAAGACCAGACGACAGAGGACAGAATTCGTATAACATTCTCTGAGAAGATTGTTATCCTGAGTAGGATAGATTGATAGGTTCTTTTGGATTCTAGAACTAGTATGGAAGGGTAGCAAGAGAATTAGAACCAGTAGAACCCTATTCGTACTTTAGATAGCATTGATCTTGGAAGTACTGGAAGCTGAAAGGATTGTTGATCATGATCTAGAATAATTTATGGAAGTGCATAGCCCGATGCTAGGAATTAGTTGTTGTAAATGATAGCGATACCAGGAATGATATTATGGACTAAAGGAGATAAAATTTTAGGCTCTCACTTGGAAGATAATGATCTGATTCCCGAAATTCTAGTATGTGCTTGGGTAATAGCATTATTGTACTATGTGACTTGGAGAGATAAATAACGAAAAGAAGAAATTTGAGGAATAAAATATTAGGGAAAATCTTGAGGAGAAGAGAAATTATACATTAGGCAAGGAAAATTTCCTTTTGAGGATTGATGTTGAAAACAGAACGGGAGAAATTATTGTGAGGTTTAGTCTAGACTATGACCTTATCCTAGACATGGATTGGTTGAGCCAATAGCACGCGACGCTAGATTGTTGATGTGGTTAAATTATTTATGACCACCAGATTACCCTGAGTTGAGTCTCGACAGGGAGCTCGAGAGCATGGTGTCCAACCTTAGCGACACACAATGCAAGGTAAACCAGTGTACCCCTATATTTTATCAGAGTTTGAGGATGTGATATTTAGAGGATCTCCCAGGCCTGCCACCTGACAGAGAGATTGAGTTCACTATAGAGTTGACTCCCGGAGCCGAGCCAGTTACTTCTCCCGTTTATAGACTAGCACCGAAGGAGTTGGTTGAGTTGAAATCCAAGTAGATGATCTCTTAGATAAGGGATTCATACGGGCTAGTATATCTTCATGGGGAGCACCCATTCTATTTGTACCGAAGAAGGACGGTACGACACGCTTGTGTATCGATTACAGGGCGCTAAATGCTGTAACGATAAAGAACAAGTATCCACTATCGCGCATCGATGATTTGTTTGATCAGCTTAGTGGTGCATGTGTATTCTCGAAGATTGATCTCAGATCAGGCTATCATCAGATCAAGGTACGGAGAGAGGACATTCTGAAAATGACTTTTCGGACGAAGTATGGACACTATGAGTTTCTAATCATGCCGTTTGGTTTAACCAACGCACCAGCAGTATTTATGAACTTGATAAACAATATTTTCCACCAGTACTTAGATAAGTTCATGGTGGTGTTCATCGACGTCTTGGTATATTCCGAGAACCAGGAGAAGCACGAGAGACATCTCAGGATTGTGTTAGAGACACTGAGAAATGAGAGGCTGTATGCCAAGCTCATGACTCTTTTCCTTTGTTATTCCATTTCATACTTTATCTTCCTTAGTTTATTTTGTGGTTGAGTATTATTTACCATTATCATATATCATATTGCTCCTTCATTTTGAGTTGAATTGACATTGACAGGTATCATATATTTATTGTATGAGATGTGTAGAGAGTATGGTTGACCCTGACAGTGTTCTACCATCGATGTTGTGGCGTAGGCTAGGCGATGTTCACTACTGGTGCCCCTTTTTTGAGTGCGGGTTGTGACAATAACATTCTACCATTTTTGTAAATGCTCGCAAAAAAATATACTCATGGCCTGTTGGTATGTCGTGCCTGTATTTTTCAAGCCAAAGGGCCTTACCATATAGCAGTACACCTCCAACGGTGTTCGTAATGATGTGTTTTTTTCATCGTCTGGAAACATCTTGATCTGATTATAACCCAAGAATTTGTTCATAAATGTCAAGCGTTCGAAGCCACAAGTATTGTCAATCATGTCTTCCATAATCGGGAGAGAGAATTTGTTATTTGGGTAGCCGAATTTAGATCTCGGTAGTCTATGCAAACCCGAATTTTTATTATTTTTCATGACCGAGACAACATTAGCTACCTAGTCAGGATGTTGTTCTTCACAGATTTGCATAAATAAGCAAAGCATTATATTCTGCTATATTATTAGAGCAAGGTTCCCTGAGATAATATGTACGATGTATCAGCAGTTTATTTGGAGAGACGAGGACTATCCCTACATCGAAGACGATATTGCCTTTAGGCCCAATTCTTAATGCACCATCAAAGAACATTTGCCAAGTATCATCTCTTATTGCCATGTTGGACTCCAACACTTCATCGGGAATATCTTCCTTTAACTTTGAGGTATAGGGAACCGAATGAGCAGCTAGGATGTCAGCCAGAGCTTGGCCTTTTATAGCCTTTTAGGGGATACACCATATTATAAGGGGATAGCAACATTGCCTACGTAGTCAGGCGAGAATTGAGTGTACTTGGTTTAGTCATCAACACCCGAAGGAGATTTACTCTGGATATGACGTGGATCGTTTATCCGGTTACATAATGATATATCTTTTGAATAGTGAATACCAAAGCGAGACAATCTTTATCGACAGGGTTATACCTATACTCAGGACCGACCATCATGCGATTGAGATAGTAGATTGTCTATTCATGGCCTTCATAACTCTTTTGTGCAAGTAAGGCTCCTACAGAATGATCCATTGCCCGAACATATAGTAAGAAAGGTTTCCCATAGTTGGGTCTACTAGAAATGGAGAATTTTTGAGCTATTGTTTGATGTCATCGAATACTCGCAGGCATGCTTTATTCCAAACTAACATTACTCCTTTCTTCATAACTTGAGTGAATGGATGGCATCAACCTGAGATATTTGATATGAACCTCCTGATATATGCCAACTGGCCTTGAAGCCCGCGAAGTTCCTTAAGATTATGCGGAGGATGCATTTCAAGGATGGCCTTGACTTTGTCGAGATCAAGGTGAATACCTTTTAGAGGTTATAATAAACCCGAGAAACATGCCACTAAAAACTCCTTGGAAGGATTTGGTCGAATTTATTTTGAGTTGGTATTCACGCATCAATTTGAACATCGTACTCAGATCTTGAAGGTGATTATCTTTAAAATGACTCTTTACTGTGATGTCGTCTACATAACATTCTACCATTTTTTGCAAATGCTGGCAAAAAATATATTTATGGCCCGTTGGTATGTCGTGCCTGCATTTTTTAAGCCAAAGGGCATTAACATATAACTGTACACCCCCAACAGTGTTCAGAATGATGAATTCTTTTCATCGTCTGGAAATATCTTGATCTGATTATAACCCAATAATTCATCCATGAATGACAAGCATTCAAAGCCACAAGTATTGTCAATCATGACATCCATAATTGGGAGAGGAAATTTGTCATTTGGATAGCCGAATTAGATCTCGGTAGTCTATGCAAACCTAAAAAAAATTATTATTTTTTATGACCGAGACAATATTGGCACGCTATTAGGTTTTTTACTTTTGCTTCGATGGCATCCATAATATATGGGCAAAACCGTTGTTGTTACTGCTTCACAGGTTTGGCATTTGGCAGAATATTAAGTATATGTGTAGCTATTTGGGGGTCCAGGCCGGGCATATCTTTATAGCTCTAAGCGAAGACATCAATGTATTCTTTTATGAGTTGTATAAGATCCTGTTTGTCTTCGTCGGAGAGACTTCTGCTGATGAAGATTGGTTTGGGAGAAGACTGATCTCCTACATCGATCTAAATGATTTCATCCTCCATAGGTGCTTCGCATTTTTTCAAACCATAATTCTAATTACGACTCCATCTATTGTGTCCATGGATCAGCTTTAAAGGGTTCTAATGATTGATCATCTTCGTCAATCGAGTCTGCCGACACCATGTTGACCGAAAATGCTTGTTTGAATACATCACCTAAGCTTCCATCGGAATCCCAAAATAATGATTCGAAAGAGTGGAAAGGTATTTCTTTATCTGTTCCTGAGCTTTCAGGAGTTGTTGGAGGGGTGACATAAACTAAACCACTACGCGTACGCTGGTAGTAGATTTCTGGTTTGCCTTCTGTAGAAAAATAATATATCGGCAAAGGTTGGCATTTACTGTAGTTAATACCTTTGTTGGGCTTCAAGTCATAGCCCATCTTCTAGAAAATATTCTTGGCAGATTGACTATTACGATAGAGGTGCATTTTTCTGTATCTTCTTCTGAGTCATCTATATGCGAGGTCCTTTTGTCATTAGCTTTACCGAAGACTATATGTTGGTCTCCTTTCTTTCTTGCTAGAACTGTAAAGCAAGCACCATCACAGGAATGATATAATGTCCCTATCTAGCAGGGCGATGCCACCAGTATAGACAGGAGTTCATCAGCACAAAGTGGATCTAAGAATTATTTGGCGAAGTAGTCAACATCAGTATAGTGGGAAGGTGTGTCTTCTATATTCATGAAATACCGGATCTCTTCCTCTTCAACAAGATCAACATTAGGCTCTGCTTTGATAGCAGGCTTAGTCAAGTTGATGACTAAAGGTTCATTTTCTGGTACAGAGTGCCTGTTACAACGGAGGTCAATAAGAAGCAATTGTATTTTCTTGGTGATATCTATCACCAGCGGACCTTTAGATTTCTACTTACGAGTCAACTTGCAGAGATTGATTACAAGGGGCTCGAAAGGATCTTTATAAGTGATGCGCCCTTTGAATCGAATCATAAGGGCACTTTATTGTAGTAACTTCAGCCTCATCGTCGGCCTTGTTGTCTTATTCTTTAAGGTACTTTGGCGTGTAGAGAATAGAATCAGATTAATATGCCTTGATGCCTTTGAATGGGTTGACATCAGTAAACTCCGTCTGGACCATTCCCTGACTGTCCACATATTTGAATCATTGGTGCAGGGTAGAGGATACTATCATATTCTTATGTATCCATGGGTGTCCCAACAGGACGTTGTAAGATACCTTGGAGTCAATCACATAACATGTGACTTCGGTTCGAAGATCGCCTATCTGGAACTTCAGGCGTATCTTCCCAAGGGGGCAGCTTCTTCCAGCATTGAAGCCTAAGATTGTTGTATTGGTGGTTGTCAATACCACATTTTTTAGGAAAGGATATTTTCATAATTTTATAATTAATTAAATATTATGCATGTTGGATAATTATTTATTGTATTATTTAATTATTATTAGATGTTAGATTATTGTTTTGGCAATATGTTAGTGGACCTAACTAGTTTAGTTTAGACGCATAGACCAACATGTATTAATTGTTAGAATTGAGCCCAAATAAAAGCCCATTCATTAGGGGGATGATTAGTTTAATTAAACCATTAGATTAGAAACTTTTCTCCCTAATTATTTCTTTATGAGAGGCCCCAAGGGGTATAATGGACATTACATAGTAGCTTGAGGAAGGGACAAGGGGGCCGGCCTACATAAAGAGGGGGGAAGTTTCTCTCTCCTTTTTTTATTTTAAATCTAGATCTAGAATTTCTCTCAACCAAATTCCTTCATTCTCACATCATTTTTCTACCAAATTTTATCCTAATTCCTTCCTCAAAATACTATTAGAGGCTAGTGAAGTAAGGATCTAGACGGAGGAAGCAAGGATCTACAAAGAGGAGCAAGGATCTACAAGTTGGAGGCCAATTTTATCATATTTGGAGGTTGCATTGGAAATTATCTCCCAATAGGTATAATTTAGTTTTTTCCCTTCAATTAGGTTCTAAATATAATATTTAATCATGAGAAATTAACCCATATTCATAGGCTACCCATAGGATTTGGAATTGAGTTCATATGAGGCCTATTGAGAAAGTTATGGTACTTTTTGTATCAATTTTGGGGGAATTACGAGATTGACACTTGTTGTGTTTGTCAATTGATCCTATAGATCAACTTGGCATGTATTTGTATGTTTATGGCTAGTGTCGTATGCACAATTGGGTACGTGTAGGTCGTATCCCAATAAATTATTGATACGCATTGATTTGGGGGTTTTTCCTCCGATATGGGGTTGTATGCATGTCATATTTTGACACGGACACGTAGATATATGTTTGACTCTTCGTATTGTTCATAAATAGTATATTATACTTGCTTGTGCCCTTCAGGGTACGTTTGGTTGTGTGATGGACTCGTGTCGCAAGCGTATCATAGATCTTGTATGATACGGTGCGATGCACTCCACGTGTTTGTTGTATTTCAATTGTAGTCCAATTTCCTTTGTTCTTAGCTAATTGTAGTAGATGTATTCATATGCATATATATAGATATATTATTGTGCATATATATGTAGTTATATGTGCTAGTATATCAGTATATCAAGTATATATATATATATATATATATATATATATATACATAATAGTTATTTGAATAGTACGAAATATGTATATATGTAAGTGGAATATATATATATGTATGGAATCTAGTAGTGTATATGTGTTATGTTCATATACGTATGTATGCAAATGTGTATTTATATATATGTACTTATGTGTTTGTATATGTATACATATATGTATGGTTGAGAGGGTTGATGTATCTACCTATATGTATATATGTAAGATTGAACATATATATATGTGCATGATTATATATGTATTGTAGATAATGTAAAAGTTCACTTAAATCTATATATATATATATATATATATATATATATATATATATATATATATATATATATATATAGTCTTGTGTATGTATATATATACGTATAAGGGGTATGTGCAAGAGGGGAAAGACTCGAGAAGCAGCAGCAGCAGCAGCTTACAAATAGCTGTAGCAGCAGAAGCAGCAGTAGCTTACCGAAGCAACAGCAGCAGCTTGCAGAAGCAGCTGCAATAGCAGCAGTAATTCGAAAAAGCCGCAGCAGTAGGATGCATTGCACAACAGTAACAGTAATTTGCAGGTACTAGTTAGCTAGTTTATTAACTTGTTAGTTAACTAGTTAGTTAGTAGTATCTAGCTAGTTAGTATCTATTTAGTTATACCTCTTATGGATATCTCTAAGTTATATATGTATGTGTGTGTATATATATGTCAATGTATTAGTTGTATTGATAGTTAATATAGCATGGGAGTTAGCATTTAAATTCATATTGGTAAATACTAGTAGTTGATATTAGTGAATACTAAAAGTTATATTGGGTCGATATATACATGTATTAATATATATAGTAGTGGGGTAGTTAGATATATACTAGATATCACATTACCTCGAGATACCACGGTAAATGCCAAGGTATTGACGATATTCAAGGTATTCGGGTTTGGGTACCAAGATGAGTGTTTAGTGGTGCGATACCGAGTTGGTTCAAAGCCAAGGTATCCACATAGCATTGGTAATCAGGATTAGTATAGTTATTATTGATTGGATATGCATATATGATAATTCATATCTCTTGTTTGTGCATCATGAGATACGATATCTTAGTATCCTAGATTTAGCTTGTATGACCAAGTTTTATAGTTTATGAACCCGACATCATTGAGATAGACTCATGCAACCTAGAAATAGGTAGTGTCACGATCCACACCCAAAAAATTGGGCATGAGTCGTGGGTACGTCCAGCCTACGCCGCAGAATCGGTGGCAGAACGTTGTCTAGGTCACAACTATCTATATCTCATAATAACCTGTCAAGATAACCTCTCCAAAAGGAGGACAACATTACAATATATACATAAACTCGATCACAATAACTAGGGGAAGAGTAAAAGAACGATAAGATATCAATAAAAGAAACAAAGAACCAAAAAGAGCAAGTACAATATCCAAAATATATAGTCCAAGTCTAAGAGTCTACCACATCTCACAGTAGTAGCAAAATAAATAATACAGTCATCCAAAACCAACTAGGAACAAACCCAGTGAAACCCACCTAGCTATACTAGGGCGCTAGCGGCGTCTCCTTAGTTGGGACGGGCTCCTCCTATATCTCAGGGTCGCAATAATTGTCGACGCCTGGCCCGTAATAAGTCGGGCAAAAGTCCTCAGGATCCTCTAAAAAATATATCCAATCAAGATTGGAGCAAAGTACATAACTCTGAAAGCAACTCCAAATACATGGTAAGGTGCATATGACTAGCAATAGAAAATAATATAAGATGCACAGGAAAGTAAATATATGATAGAACTGAGAAAGTAACTATAATATAAAACTGGGGAATAATACAAGTAGTAGAGAAGTAACTGCATGTAAGAAAATAGGAATACTAGCTAAGTGCCTTGAGCACAAGTTCGTTATGTGATCGTCTTGGGTTGTACATGATTTATTCTACGATAAATCCGCTATGCGTGAGTTGCATAACCGACATACACATGAATACTGTTTGGATTTGATCACATAACCAACTTCTACTCTCCTTCCCCACTAATACTCTTGGATCTAACAATGACATGCTACGTACATGATAAATAACTCGCGGACATGAAAGCGAGAGCACATGAAGCACATGAGAATCAATACCCGAAGCACATAATGAAATACACGTGATAAAGTACCCGCTGAATACGGTAAGGGGGATAACATATCATGACGGGATCCAACTAGAACCAGCTCATGAAATAATGTGTCAGAATCAAGTATTAACAGTTCTAGATCAGGTGATATATACGCTATCATGAAATAGAAACAATCAGAGGTAGGTACTCGCTTGACGTCCTGAGCAACTGGTGAGAATCGAGATATGGACTGGCGTCGCAAAGACCTATTACGAAAAGCAAGGTTAAACGGGGTTCTAAAGAGTTAAACAGTTATAAAATAACTAAAAACAAGCTTGTAGGGTTGTTCTAGGTCAAACGGGTCAAACCGATAAAATCTGTGTTAAAAGTCAACCTGGGGTCCAAAAGGTTAACTTTATGCCGAAACTAGGTCAAATGTTGACTTTGGCGATCAACCGGGGCAATTACGGTCAACTCTAGGTCAAACTAGGGTGCCCCTAAAATTCTAGGTCAAAACTAGCTCATTAAGCTAGTAAACCCTCAAACTTGCCTCTTTGAGATAACGGGATACCCTCGGTATCCGATATATCAACCTACGCTATACACCCTGCCTATACCCTCTAATATATACCCTAACACGTATATATATATTTATATATATATAACCAACTCTAACCCCATTCCTAGGCAAACGTCCAATACCTCGCCCCGATACCCATTACCTCAATACCTTGATATCTCAAGGTATTGAGATACCTTACCTTACCCTTCTCATCTCACTAACTATACATCTAACTATACCTATATATATATATATATATATATATATATATATATATATATATATATATATATATATATATAACTATCTATCTATGTTAATCTATATATATATATATATATCTATATGCATATATTTTATATATCTAATCTCTCTCTCTCTCATCTCTAGTTGCTAAAGGGGGGTGTTATTGTTGTTGTTGCTGTTGCTGTTGTATGCTGCTACTGCTGCTGCTACTACCTGCCGCTGTTGTTGCTACTACCTGTTGCTGCTCTCTCTGTCTCAATCTCACACCCTATCCCGATCCCTCTCTCAGTCCCTCTTCCTTTCCTCCAATCTCACTCATTCACTCTCCTTATGTCACTCACTCAAACACATACCTATCCTCAACACTCACACACACTACACACAAACACACACACGACCACACCTGTACACACTCAAACACACTCACCCCCAAACACACTAATACACACATACTCACCCATATACATATAAATACATATATATATATACAAATATAAACTTAAAAACTCTAATACACACTCCCCAAGGCTAAACCAACCCGCGCACAAGCCCGAAACCTAGAAACCAAGTTGAAATGGCCATTTGGTCATTTCGACGAACACATAGAGTGCGGCTTGCGATACCTCATGAAACACATGCCAAACCTAATCGGAATCGACCTAAAATTTATCCATGTGTTCTAAACAACGTCTAAAACCTCACAAAAATGCTAACTCTCCGATTCTAGGTCCGTGATAAAATTCCACATGCACGTGGAACCCACGGAGAAGGTAAACCTCCAAATCGCCCGAAATGCCCAAAACTCCACGATACGACCTCGCGTGTCCGAACGGGGACATGAACCTACCCTCAAGACACCCAAGCACATCTACCTAGGTCCGTCTAACCTAGGACAACCCCCAAAATTGACACAAAATCCTTGGTCAAAGTCTCCAAACCTATCCAAACAAGTTCTAACTTCCTCCCATGGGTAGTCCTAAGGTCTAGAAAGGTTCTAAACTACTAATTACACTATATTAAAGTAATCACTAAGTGCAAAGTTAGGGTTTACCTCTTAGGAGTTGAAATCCCAAGGCCAAAGTCTCCAAAAATCTTAGAATTCACCACACCAAGCCTCTAAGCCTCCAAACCAAGCTTCTACACCAAATCTAGGCTCTACACACCTAGGTTAGAAAGAATGGAAGATTAGGATTTGCATTAATGAGAGAAGTAAATGAAGAAAGAGAGGGAAGGTGAAAATACTTACTTGGAATTGGAGAGAAGTAAATGAAAAAAGTAAAGAAAGAGAATGGAGGGAGGGAGGAAAATGAAATGAAAAGAAATAAAAAGGAAGGGGGGGCGACCATATAGGAGAAATAGGGTTAGGCTTAGAAGCCTAACACAAAGACCACAATACCCTCAACTTAAGTCTTCCAAACTAGGGTTTTAGGTTTAGGGTTTCTTAAACCAATCTAACTAATCCAAAACAATGCAGCTAGATAATTAAAGATAAAATAACTATTCTACACCAAGGGTTGAGTCTGACAAGGGTCCGACAAGGTCCAATAGGGTCTGACACGGGTCCAAACTAGCCAAAACCCTAAAACAACCAATAAAAAAAAATTCATCCAACTAATTAAATATAAATACAAATATTTATGATCAATACACAATTTACCAAATTAAAATAAAAAGAAAATCCTATTTTTAGAATTGGGTAGTGACAAGCCTACCCTCATTAAAATAATTTTGTCCTGAAACTAAAAGACGAAACTAGGACAGAAATGCAAGAAAAATAAAGAACCATACCTCAAGGGTCAAAAAGATAAGGGTATCGCTCGCGCATTTCATCCTCCCTCTTCCAGGTTGACTCACCTGGAGAGTGATGCCTCCACGCGACGCAAACCAAGTGAATAGTCTGGTTTCTCAACACCTTCTTCTGTCGATCCAGAATCTCTATCGGCTGATCTGGATAGCTAAGAGTAGGGCCCACTACAATCTCTGAGTGATCCAATACGTGACTGGGATCCGTTACGTACCGTTTCAACTACGATACGTGGAACACATTATGAACTCCCTCTAGCGTAGGCGGTAAATCTAGCCTATATGCCACAGCACCGACCCTCTCAAGGATGCTGAAGGGTCCGACGAAACGTGGGCTAAGCTTTCCGCCTCCACCGAAGGGAATATTGCCCCGCGTCTTAGAAATCCTCAGGAACACCAGATCACCAACATAGCACAAACAAGGTCTCAGCACTTAATCTAAAATAAGCAATCACAAGCAAACACAAGAACAAAATCTAAATTCTAAGCTATATCTCAAACTCCAAATGTCTCCGGTGGCTATCGGCCCAATGCCGCTGCCTGTCCTGCGCCACCCAAAGTCTATCTCTAATGAGCTTGACCTTCTCCGCTGCATCCACCACCATCTTCGGGCCAAGCAAAGCTCTCTCGTCTATATCATCCCATGATAACGGTGTGCGACACCTCTGTCCATATAATGCCTCGAATGGTGACATCTCGATATTGGCTTGGTAGCTGTTGTTGTAAGCAAACTCTACCAAGTGCAAGTAATTCTTCCATAAGCCTCTAAAATCCAGAACACAAGTACGAAGCATGTCCTAGAGGGTCTGAATGGTCCTCTCTGACTGACCGTCTGTCTGCGGGTGATATGCAGTACTAAACTTGAGCTGGGTGCCCAAGCTAGCCTGCAGACTCCTCCAGAAATGCAAACTAAAGCGACTGTCCCAGTCTGATACTATGCTCACAAGAACTCCATGCAGTCTGACTATCTGGCGCACATACATCTCTGCTAGTCTCACCTTAGATGTACCCACTTTGAATGGTAGAAAGTAGGCCGTTTTGGTCAACTTGTCTACGATGACCCAAATCGCATCCTTTCCTCCTAGAGAACGGGGAAGCCCAGAAATAAAATATATGGTCACATGCTCCCATTTCCACTTCGGAATGGGTAACGGCTGGAGCAACCCTCCTGGCCTCTGCCTCTCCGCCTTCACCTGCTGGCACACTAAGCATCGGGATACGAAGCGTGCTACCCCCCGCTTTATCCTGTACCACCATACATGCTCTCTCAGATCTCTATACATCTTGTTGGCACCTGGATGCATAGAGTACTGGGATCAATGCGCCTCCTGAAGAACCTCCTCGTATAATGACCCACACGGCACCGTGCCTCAATAAACCATCATCAGCAATGGTGAAGTCATCTGATACTGCAATCTGAACCTGTGCCATGATGCTCCTCAGGGACTCATCCTCAAACTGTGTAGCCATGATCCGGTCTATCAACTCTGACTGAATCTATAGTCCTCACATCTGCATCTCAACTGCAGGCACTATCACCTCAATACCCAAGCTCTCTAGATCTGCCAGAAGATAATGATTTGTAGTCAGGCACATAGCTATCGGATACCTGCTCAGCGCATCCTCAACTACGTTCACCTTCCCTGGATAGTACTGCAATAATATATCGAAGTCTTTTATCAACTCCAACCATCTCTGTTGCCTCATGTTCAGTTCTTTTTGGATAAACACATACTTCAAGCTCTTGTGGTCAGTGAAGATCTCCACACGCTCTCCGTATAAATAGTATTTTTATAACTTTAGAGCAAAGATGACCACTGCCAACTCCGAATCGTGGGTAGGGTCGTTCTTCTCATAAGGATGTAATTGCCTGGAAGCAAAGGCAATCACCCTCCCATTCTGCTGCAACACACAACCCAGACCCTTCCCCGATGCATCACTATAGATAGTGAATCCTCCAGACCCCGATGGCAATGTCAATACTGGAGCTGTCGTCAACCTCCTCTTCAGCTCATCAAAGGCGACATGATACTCCTCTGACCAAACAAACTCCACGTCCTTCCGGGTGGCTCTGCAATACGGGAAAAATCCTGAACAAATCTTTTGTAGTAACCTGCTAGCCCCAGGAAACTCCTGACCTCTACTACTGAACTCGGAGCACTCCATGCCTCAACTGCCATGATCTTCCTCTGATCCACCGAGATACCCTCTCCTGTCACCACATGACCAAGGAATTCAACCTTGTCAAGGAAGAACTCGTACTTTGAAAGCTTTCCATAAAGTTTCTCCTTTCTGAGAGTCTCCAGCACTATCCTTAGATGCTCCTCATGCTCCTCTGGGGTCATCGAATACACCAAGATATTATCTATAAACACCACCACAAACCTGTCCAGATGTTGATGGAATACCTTGTTCACCAGATTTATGAACACTGCCGGGGCATTAGTCAACCCAAACGGCATCACCATGAACTCATACTGTCCATACCTGGTCTGAAAAGCCGTCTTCGGAATATCCTCCCTCCTGACCTTCACCTGGTGGTAGCCTGTCCTCAGATCAATCCTGGAAAACACTCTCACTCCGCTCAACTTGTCACAGAGATCATCAATACGCAGCAGCGAATACTTGTTCTTGATTGTGAGGTTGTTCAGAGCCCTATAGTCGATACACATCCGTATCGACCCATCCTTCTTCGGCATAAAAAGTACCAGAGCACCCCATGGAGAAGAACTAGATCTGATAAATCCCTTATCCTGAAGCTTATCTACCTGCTTCTTCAACTCTACCAGCTCACTTTTGCTGACTCTATAGACGTGCTGGGATATCGGCTCGGTGCCTAGCACCAAGTCTATAGAGAAATCCATATCTCTGTCTGGAGGTAACCCTGGCAACTCCTTCGGAAAGACATCCCTGAACTCCGCTATCAATGGATGTGACAACCTTTGCTCTACCACCAGGGCTCCGTAGAAGACTCCCTCGCTCTGCTCCACTGCTCCTCTAGCAAACTCAAACTCTGGCTCTCCCAGCGGACTAAGCAACACTCTGCCTCTACGATAATCTATAGTAGCATGGTGCATACTCAACCAATCCATCCCGAGTATAATATCGTAGCTCGGAAGTGGCATTACGAGTAGGCACACACTCAACTCCTGGCCTTCCAAGGTTACTCTTCTGTCTTTGCAGACATCACTGACTAGGATGATGCCACCCTGGTCGTGATCTTGCAAAGTCTAGCTAAAGGTTCAGCAACAAGATGGTGTCTAACAGCAAAAGATACAGACACAAAGCTATAGGAAGCACCAAAATCCAATAAAGCAAGTGCTGGAATGGAATCAAGAAAAATAGAACCTGAGATCACATCACCAACGGGCTCGGCCTCCTCTACGGTCAGGGCAAAAGTTTGCCCCTGCTGTCCTTCTTGGTGCTGCTACTGGTGCTAGGCAAACCTCTGCTGCTGAGTCTGCAAAGGCTGTCCTCTCTGCTGTACTACAGGTGCTCTGGTTGGTCCCCTCTGAGCGGCTCCTCCGCCCTGAGCTGCACGAATGAGTGCTGAAGGGCAATCCCTCAACTTGTGATCTGCCGAACCACATAACAAGCATCTGCCCAGCCTCTTCCTGCAAATTTCCCATCCGTGCCCCAACTTTCTACAGAAAGGGCAAGTGATGGGCTGCCTCAGACCCTATTGCTGTCCCTTCCTCTGCTGCTGGGGCGCCTGCTGGAAAGGCGCACGACCCTGACCCTGGTGCTGCTGAGTCTGCTAGAAAGGCCTCGTCTGCTGGAAATGGGACCTCTTGGCTGGGCCCGCACTGCTGCTTGCTCCAAAAGTATCTCTACTCCTCTTGGACTTCAGCTCCAAGTCGTCCTCAGCCCTTTATGCGTCACTCACAATCTGCTCGAAGGTTGCCTCACGGTCACTCCTAGTCAAGGACTTGATCGCCATGACCAAACCCTTACGGAACTTCTGCGCCTTTGCTGCCTCACTCAAGCCCTCTACAAATATGCCCAGACGGCAGAACTCTACTTCATACTCGTCCACCAGCATGCTCCCCTAGACGAGTGCCTCAAACTGGCTCTCCAAGGCACTGAGAGCCACATCCGGAAAGAACTTCTCCTTGAAAAGCTTCTTAAAAGCCTCCCAAGTAAGTCCCGGTACCGCTATCATCGTGTAAGTACGGTACCAAGTAAGGGCAAGATCGAACATCTGGCTGTCCGCTGCCTCTATCTGCATGTTGTCTGGGATCAGTGCCAGCCTAAAGATTACGTCGATATGCTCAATCCAGTCATCCGCATACAGGATCCCCTCTGTACCCCGGAACTCCTTGGGTCGGCATCCTTTGGAAGTCAATGATATTGCCCGGCCTAGGATGTTGTGCCTGCTCTGCCTGTGGCTGGATCTGAGCCACTCTGTCTACTGCCGTCATGGCCACCTGGTAGGCATTCGCAATATCCAACCTTATCACGTCTACCTATCGGTGCTGTGTGTCCATCATCTCCCTAAAGAATGCGAACAACTGGAAAGCGTCTACCGGTGTAGGAGGTGGTGGAGGAGGTACCACCGGAACAACAGGGGTAGCTCTCGGATCGACAGGTGGAGGAGAATCTCCGAGAGAAGCAGATGCTCCCTCAACCGCAGTAGTGGTGAGTGGAGCGATAGCAGCTGCCTGAAGTCGAACAGGACGAGAGGTAGCAGACCTCTCGGTGGAAGCTGCTGGAACGGTACGGTGAGACCGTGTCTTCAGAGGCATCCTGAACACAGATCAAAAGAAGTCAATAATGTGCAAGATACGATATCATCAAGGAAGGACAGTAATATTTCAAAAGAAAATAATTTTAGAAAAAATTAAAGATAGCAAAAGATCAGGAAGGGTCCTAGTTGTGATTGAGCACACACTTTCTCAGCCTATATCCTATATCCTATAGCAGGTAGACCTAAAAACACGACCTGCATGGGCCACCACCAAAAATGTGTCACGACTCGCACCCAAAAAATTGGGCATGAGTCGTGGGTACGTCCAGCCTACGCCGCAGAATCGGCGGTAGAGCGCTGTCTAGATCACAACTATCTATATCTCACAATAACCTGTCAAGATAACCTCTCCAAAAGGAGGACAATATTACAATATATACATAAACTCAATCACAATAACTAGGGAAAGAGTAAAAGCATGATAAAATATCAATAAAAGAAACAAAGAACCAAAGAGAGCAAGTACAATATCCAAAATATACAGTCCAAGTCTAAGAGTCTACCACATCTCACAGTAGTAGTAAAATAAATAATACAGTCATCCAAAACCAACTGGGAACAAATCCATTGAAACTCACCTAGCTATACTAGGGCGCTAGCGGTGTCTCCTCAGCTGGGACGGGCTCCTCTATCTCAGGGTCGCAACAATCGTCGACGCCTGGCCCGTAGTAAGTCGGGCAAAAGTCCTCAGGATCCTCTGAAAAATATATCCAGTCAGGATTAGAGCAAAGTACATAACTCTGAAAGCAACTATAAATATATGGTAAGGTGTATATGACTAGCAATAGAAAAGAATACAAGATGCACAGGAAAGTAAATATATGGTAGAACTGATAAAGTAACTGTAATATAAAATTGGGGAACAATACAAATAGTAGAGAAGTAACTGCATGTGAGAAAATAGGAATACTAGCTAAGTGCCTTGAGCACAAGTTCGTTATGTGATCGTCTTGGGTTGCATATGATTTATTCTACGATAACTCTGTTATGCGTGAGTTGCATAACCGACATACACATGAATACTGTTTGGATTTGATCACATAACCAACTTATACTCCCCTCCTCCACTAATACTCTTGGATCCAACCACGACACGCTACGTACATGATAAATAACTCGCGCAGATGAAAGCGAGAGCACACAAAGCACATGAAGAATATGAGAATCAATACCCGAAGCACATGATGAAATACACGTGATAGAGTACCCGCTGAACATGGTAAGGGGGATAACATCTCATGACGGAATCCAACTAGTACCAGCTCGTGAAACAATGTGTCAGAATCAAGTATTAACAGTTCTAAAATAGGTGATATATACGCTATCATGAAATAGAAACAATCAGAGGTAGGTACTCGTCTGACGTCCTGAGCAACTGGTGAGGATCGAGATCCGGACTGGCGTCGCAAAGACCTATTATAAAAAGCAAGGTTAAACGGGGTTCTAAAGAGTTAAATAGATATAAAATAATTAAAAACAAGCTTATATGATTGTTATAGGTCAAACCGGTGAAATCTGTGTCAAAAGTTAACCCGGGGTCCAAAAAGTCAACTCTAGGCCGAAACTAGGGCAAAGGTTGACATTAGCGGTCAACCGGGGCAATTACGGTCAAATCTAGGTCAAACTAGGGTGCCTATAAAATTCTAGGTCAAAACTAGCTCATTAAGCTAGTAAACCCTCAAACTCTCCTCTTTGAGATACCGGGATACCCTCGGTATCCATATATCAACCTACGCTATACACCCCGCCTATACCCTCTAATATATACCCTAACACGTATATATATATATATATATATATATATATATATATATGTATATATATATATATATATATATATATATATATATATATAACCAACTCTAACCCCAATCCTAGGCAAAAGCCCAATACCTCACCCCGATACCCATTACCTCAATACCTTGATATCTCAAGGTATTGAGATACCTTACCTTACCCTTCTCATCTCACTAACTATATATATATATATATATATATATATATATATAATCTCTCTCTCTCATCTCTAGTATCTAAAGGGGGGTGTTATTGTTGTTGTTGGTGTTACATGCTGCTGCTACAGCTGCTAACTGCCTGCTGCTACTACTTCCTGCTGCTACTCCCTCAATCTCAATCTCACTCCCTATCTCGATCCCTCTCTCAGTCCCTCTTCCTTTCCTCCAATCTCACTCACTCATTCTCCTTATCTCACTCACTCAAACACACACCTATCCTCAACACTCACACACACTAAACACAGACACAAACACACACACAACCACACCTATACACACCCAAACACACTCACCCCCAAACACACCAATACACACACTCTCACTCATATACATATAAATACATATATATATATACAAATATAAACTCTAAAACTCTAATACACACTATCCAAGACTAAACCAACTCGCGCACAAGCTCAAAACCTAGAAACCAA
Organism: Iris macrosiphon; assembly: GCA_036927795.1. Lineage (NCBI taxonomy): Eukaryota > Viridiplantae > Streptophyta > Magnoliopsida > Asparagales > Iridaceae > Iris > Iris macrosiphon. The sequence goes on from JAYESA010000009.1 coordinate 132,058,707, forward strand.
GTCAAAATGGTCATTTGGTCATTTTGACGAACACTTGGAATGCGGCTTGCGATACCTCGCGAAATGCATGCCAAACCTAATCGGAATCGACCCAAAATTTACCCACGTGTTCTAAACAATGTCTAGAACCTCACAAAAATACTAACTCTCTGATTCTAAGTCCGTGGTAAAATTTCACATGCACGTGGAACCCACGGAGAAGAAAAACCCCCAAATTGCCCGAAATGCCCAAAACTCCACGATACGACCTCGCATGTCCGAGCGGGGATTCGCACCTACCCTCAAGACACCTAAGCACATATACCTTGGTCCATCTAACCTAAGACAACCCCAAAATGGGTCAATCTCGGATTTTATCCAAAATTGACACAAAACCCTAGGTCAAAGTCTCCAAACCTATCCAAACAAGTTCTAACTTCCTCCCATGGGTAGCCCTAAGGTCTAAAAAGGTTCTAAACTACTAATTACACTATAATAAAGTAATCACTAAGAGGAAAGTTAGGGTTTACCACTTGGAAGTTGAAATCCCAAGGCCAAAGTCTCCAAAAATCCTAGAATTCACCACACCAAGCCTCCAAGCCTCCAAACCAAGCTTCTACACCAAATCTGGGCTCTACACACCTAGTTTAGAAAGAATAGAAGATTAGGATTTGTATTAATGAGAGAAGTAAATGAAGAAAGAGAGGGAAGATAAAAATACTTACTTAAAATTGGAGAGAAGTAAATGAAAGAAGTAAAGAAAGAGAATGGAGGGAGAAAAATGAAGTGGAAGGAAATAAAAAAGGAAGGGGGGCTGGCCATATAGGAGAAATAGGGTTAGGGTTAGAAGCCTAACATAAAAACGACAATACCCTCAACTTAAGTCTTCCAAACTAGGGTTTTAGGTTTAGGGTTTCTTAAACCAATATAACTAATCTAAAATAATCCAGCTAGATAATTAAAGATAAAATAACTATTCTATACCAAGGGTTGAGTCTGACAAGGGTCTGACAAGGTCTAATAGGGTCTGACACGGGTCCAAACTAGCCAAAACCCTAAAACAACCAATAATAATAAAACATCCAACTAATTAAATATAAATACAAATATTTATGATCAGTACACAATTTACCAAATTAAAATAAAAAGAAAATCCTATTTTTAGAATTGGGTAGTGACATGTATTGACCAAGTTTGACTGGTTTGACTTAGAGTTGACCTAGTTTGACTATTTTGACTTAAAAATGGCTTTTTAACCTAGATGTTGACTAGTTTAACTTATTTTTATTCTGAAACCTTGTATTGATGTTATATTCCATATCTAGGTCTTCGAGATATCGTATCAGACATCTATGAGACTATTCATCGGACTTCAGGCGAGTACATTCTCTGATAGTTTCTTATTTATGATATCCTCTATGTTCATTGTATCTAGTGTAGATATCCATATTTTCTTGACACGATGGTTACACGGATTGGTATATTCTAATCTCGTTATGAGATGTTATTCCTTGGTATATGGTGTATCTTGTGTAAGCCTTGTTTTATTGTTCTTCTTATACATGTACAGACACTGATTCTCGGAGAGAGTCGCTATCTTCCTGGAGAATTCTGTGCCATAGCGTACCATGGTTAGATCACCTATACCAGTTGGGGGTGGAAAGTATTTTAGTGTAGATATATGATTATACCCTTCTTGTACATGTCTTATTTTCCTGTGAGTGTTGGTCATACATTGTACGTATGACTAACCAGGCCATTATTCTTGTGCAAGTTTTCTTGTGCAAGTTTCCAAGTCGATCACATGTTAAAACTAGTACTCATACACTTAGTCATTAGTATTCTTGTTCATTGTCATATTGTTCATTCCTATATTTATTCTAGTATTTCCTTATTGTATATCTCTTGTATCTATTGTTGAATCTTGTATATTTACATCTATTTACTGTTACATAGTTTATATCATTGATTAGAACTTCTGTTAGAGATGTATTATGCTCCTTTCCTAACTGGATATATTTTTTCCAGATGACACTAAGGAGTGGTACCCTACACATTATGGGCCTCAGGATATTGTGGACTTAGAGTCAGAGACCCTAGCTCAGGAGGGACTCATCCCGACTGAGATAGATGACCCGGGACTTGTAGCTTCTTAGTATTCTCTTGTACTGGATTTTTCTCCAGCTTATTATTTAGTATTTTTTTAACTCATTGATGTTATTGTTTGACTTATGAGTTTTATGTGACTATTCTATTTTTATCATATTCATGCTTATTTCCATCTTAGATCTTTGATTGAGTATATTGGTATTATTGGTGGCTCATTATATTGCTAAATAGATTACCCAAACAGTGTTCAACCGTCGATTCTGCGACGTAGGCTGGGCATTGTTCCTGACTTGCATCTCTACACCGGGTGCGGTTCATGACACGTTTTTAGTGGTGGCCCATGTAGTTCTTTAAGGTCGTAATTAGTGCGATTTGTAGTGGTGCTCTGAATTTAGTGCTTTTACGAGCCTGTTTCAGGATATAGGATATAGGCTATAGGCTGAGAATACTCAATCATATTTAGGAAAAATTCTTTTGATTCATTCAACTATTCTTCCTTGATATTGATATTTGATCTTTAAACTGTTCTTTTCTTGAGTGTCTTACATCATATGCCATATTAATTCTTTATTTCGTTTTGTCTCAAGATGCAGCCTAAGACTAGATCGCAGCAGGGGAGAGCAGCTTCTGAGAGGTCTGCGATATCCCGAGGGCCTGCACCAGTCAATTCTCCGGTGTTTGGAGTGTCATCTGCTTTCGGAGGTCCACCTCCTACTCAGAGGACTGTGCTAGCTGTATCAGAGGGACTTCCACATCCACCTTCTGTGCCAGTAGATGCGACACAGATATTCACACTATTTCATAAGATGTTGGAGGCACAGAGGACTCAGTCTGAGGCACATCAAAGGCAGACCGATGTCTTACTGCAGGGCATCAAGAGTGCTCATCATCTTGCTTGTGTCGTAGTAGAGAGAGGAGTTCCGGTTCAGCAGCAGGTTGCTCTTCAAGTTGCTCAGCTTCAGCCATACAATATTCAGGACTTTAAGAAGCTGGAGGCTAGGGTCTTCAAGGGGACGGAGGGCTTCATCTATGCTGTTGATTGGCTCAAGGACATTGAGCGTCTTATGAGGGTGTCCCATCTTTCTGAGGATCTGAAGGTTGAGGCGGTAGGACTTCAACTATTCAACGTCGCCCATACTTAGTTCAGGAATGAGCCAATTCTTGTTGATGCAGAACAATCTTGGGAGGTATTCAAGGACCTCTTCAAGAAAAATTTCTTCGCTCAGGCAGACCGGCTAAACTTGGAAAGGCAGTATGAGAGCCTCATTCAGGGGAGCATGTCTGTGGAGGAATACGCTGCAGAGTTTGGCAGGCTGAGCCGATTTGTAAAGTATTTGGTGAATGAGCCGGAGGTTCGGGCTATTCATTTTTGCGAGGGTCTAAACTGGGAAGTGAAGATCCTCATTCCTTCTTTTTATGAGACATACTCGAAGATACTTGTGAAGGCACGCAAGGTTGAGTGGGAGTTGGGTTTGAAGCCCAAGAGAGATCGTAATTCTTTTCTTGGGGCCAACAACAGTACAGTATCTACCAAGCATCCTCTTTTCCAGTACAGGCATTTCCAACAGCTGCAGCAGCACCAGACTCTAGCTAGGGCACCATTTCACCAGGCACCACAGCAGCAGAGATAGTTACAACAAGATTCCTGCCACTTCTGTAAGAAGCCTGGCCACATCTGGAAAGTTTGCAGGAAGAGGTTGAGAGTTTGTTTGTTTGTATTATGGTACTGAAGGGCATCAGTTGAGGGAGTATCCTTCCAATTCTCGTCGTGCAGTTCAGGGAGCAGCTTCAGCTCTGAGGACACAGGCGAGACCACCTGCAGTACAGCCGAGGGGATCGCTTCTGACCCAGCAGTAGCGTTATATCCAGCATCAGCATCAGGAAGGTGCACGTCAGGGATGAGCGTTCGCTATGACAGTCGAGGAGGACGAGCCCACCGAAGATATCATCGCAGGTTCTGTTCTTCTTGATTCCATTCCAGCTTTAGCTTTTTTTAATAGTGGTACTTCCCATAGTTTTGTATCTATTTCTTTTGCTCTTAAGCATGGTTTAGTAGCTGAGTCTTTGCTTAAGACTTGCAAGATCATGACCGGGGGAGGCATTATCCTGGTTAATGATATTTGCAAGCATCAAAGAGTTACTCTGGAAGGCCGGGAGTTGAGCATGTGTCTACTTGTAATGCCACTTCTGAGCTACGATATTGTACTCGGGATAGATTGGTTGAGTAGGCACCGTGCTAGTATAGATTGTAGAGGAGGTAGAGTTTTGTTTGGACTGCCAGGAGAGCGAGAGTTCGAGTTTGCTAGAGGAGCTGCAGAGCAGGAAGAAGGCATTATTTGTAAAGCTATGGCGGAAGACAAGGAGCTATGGTGGAAGACAAGGAGTTGCCACACCCGTTGATAGCAGAGTTCTTGGATATTTCCTGAGGAATTGCCAGGATTACCGTCAAATCGAGATATTAAATTCTCTATAGACTTGGTGCCAGGTGTAGAACCAATTTCACAATATATCTATATAGTAAACAACAGTGAGCTGGTCGAGCTGAAGAAGCAGGTGGACGAATTATAGGATAATAGGTTTATCAGATCGAGTTCTTCATCGGGGGGAGCCCTGGTATTGTTTGTACCAAAGAAGGTTGGATCAGTGTGCATGTGCATTGATTACAGGGCATTGAATAATCTCTCTATCAAGAATAAATATCCTTTACCACGGATTGATGAATTGTTCGATCAGTTGAGTGGTGACAAGGTATTTTCTAAGATAGACTTGAGATTAGGCTACCACTAGGTGAAAGTAAAGCCGGAGGACATACCAAAGACTGCTTTTCGGACTCTGTATGGTCAGTATGAGTTTATAGTGATGTCATTTGGGTTGACTAATGCCCCGGCAGTATTTATGAACTTGATGAACAAGGTGTTCCATCAGTACCTTGACAAGTTCGTGGTGGTGTTCATCGAAAACATACTCATATACTCGAAGATACCGGAGGAATATGAGAAGCATTTTTGGATTGTGTTAGATGTGCTGAGAAAGAAGAAGCTATCCAAGTTTGAGTTCTTCTTGGACGAGATGGAGTTCTTGGGGCATGTTGTGATAGGTGATGGTATTTCAGTAGATCTGAAGAAGATCGCAGCAGTGGAGTCTTGGAAGACCCCGAGTTCAGTAGCAGAGATCAGGAGTTTCTTGGGATTGGCAGGCTACTACAGGAAATTTGTGCAAATTTTTTTGAGGATTCCCGAGCCAATGACCAGACTCACCAGGAAGGATGTAGAGTTTGTTTGGACGGAGGATTGCCAGATTGCTTTTGAGGAATTGAAGAAGACGTTGACGTTTTCTCCTATTTTGACGTTGCCATTCTGGAGGTTTCACTATTTTTAGTGATGCATCGGGGAAATGTTTGGATTGTGTTCTTCAGCAGAATAGGAAAATGATTGCCTATACATCCAGGTAATTGCATCATCATGAGAAGACCTATCATACCCATGAGGAGTTGGCAGTAGTCATCTTTTCCTAGAAGTTGTGGAAACACTATTTGTACTGAGAGCGTGTGGAGATCTTCACAGACCATAAGAGCTTGAAGTACATTTTTACACAGAAGGAGTTGAACATGAGGCAGTATCGGTGGTTGAAACAAATGAAGGATTTTGATATCACTTTGCAGTATCATCCTGGGAAGCCAATATAGTTGCCGATGCCTTGAGCAGATATCCGGTAGCTATATTTTTTGACGCATAATCGATATTAGTTCGGGGACTTTGAGAGCTTGGGCATTGAGGTGATAGTTCCCGATTTTTTTATGCAGATATAGGGATTGCAGATACACTCAAATTTGATGGACAGGATCAAGACACCACAGTATGAGGATGTATCTCTAAGGAAGATCAGAGCTCAGGTAAGAGCAGGATTAGAGGATGATTTTACCATTGCTGAGAATGGTTCTTTGCGGCATGGAGTTAGATTGTGTGTGCCTAGTGGGGAGCTGCGTGAGGAGGTGTTACAGGAAGCACATCACTCTTAGTATTCCATACATTTAGGTGCCAACAAGATGTATCAGGATATGCGAGAGAGAGTGTGGTGGTATGGCATAAAGAGGAGAGCGGCACAGTTTGTATCCAGATTCTTAGTGTGCCAGAAGGTGAAAGCCGAGAGGCAGAGGCCAAGAGGTTTACTTCTGCCATTACCCATTCTAGAGTGGAAGTAGGAGCACATTACTATGGATTTTGTGTCCGAACTTCCACGATCTCCAGGAGAAAAAGACGCGATTTAGGTCATCGTTGACAGGTTGACCAAGTCGGCCAACTTTTTGCCTTTCAAGGTGGGTTTGTCGGGTAGAGATGTATGTGAGGCAGATCGTCGGATACATGGAGTTTCCATTAGCATAGTCTCGGATCGGGATAGTCGTTTCATTTCTTATTTCTGAAGGAGTTTGTAGGCGAGTTTGGGCACCCAGCTCAAGTTCAGTACTGCATATCATCCCCAGATAGATGGACAGTCAGAGAGAACTATTTAGACTCTCGAGGATGTGTTACGCACTTGTGTACTAGATTTTTGGGGTTCTTGGGAGGACCATCTCCATTTGGTAGAGTTTGCTTACAACAACAACTACCAGGCTAGTATAAAGATGTCACCATTAGAGGCTCTGTACGGTCGGAGATCTCGTACTCCCTTGTCATGGGATGATGTTGGAGAGAGAGTTTTGCTTAGGCCAGAGATGGTTGTGGATGCAACAGAGAAGGTTAAGATGATCAGAGACAGACTTCGAGTGGCGTAGGACAGACAACGGCATTAGGCCGATAGCCACCGGAGACCTTTGGAGTTTGAGGTATAGTTTTAGATTTTTGTTTATGCTTGTTATTGGTTGTTTGTTATAGATTAAGTTCTTAAGGTTGTGTTTTGTTCTAGGTGGGTGGTTTGGTATTTCTGAGGATTTCTTTGACAAAAAGTATGATTTATTTCGGTGGAGGCGGGAAGCTTAGTCTGTGATTAATCGGACCCTTCACTATTCTAGAGAGGGTCGGTGCAGTTGCTTATAGACTAGACTTGCTAACTGTATTGGAAGGAGTGCACAACATGTTTTATGTGTCGTAGTTGAGACAGTACGTGGCGGATCCTAGTCATGTGTTGGATCACTCGGAGATAGAGGTGGGACCTACTCTTAGCTATCCAGAGCAGCCAGTTGAGATTCTGGATCGGAGAGAGAAGGTGCTGAGGAACCAAAATATTTCTTTGGTACGCATCGCATGGAGGCATCACTCTCCGGGTTAACCTACCTGGGAGAGAGATGATAAAATGCGAGAGCATTATCCATATTTGTTTGTGCCTTGAGGTATGTTCTTTCCTAGTTATGTTGCGTTCTTTTGTTACGTACTGTTATTTTTTGGGGGTAGTTTTCGTCTTTGAATTTTGAGGACAAAATTATTTTAAGGAGGGTAGAATTGTCACTACCATATTTTCTAGAAAAGGGTATTTTGGTAATTTTATAATTAATTAAATATTATGCATGTTGTATAATTATTTATTGTATTATTTAATTATTGTTAGATGTTAGATTATTATTTTGGACTTGTGTCAGTGGACCTAACTAGTTTAGTTTAGACTCATGGACCAACCTGTATTAATTATTAGAATTGAGCCCAAATAGAAGCCCATTCATTAGGAGGATGATTAGTTTAATTAAACCATTAGATTAGAACCTTTCCTCCCTAATTATTTCTTCATGAGAGGCTCCAAGGGGTATAATGGATATTACATAGTAGCTTGAGGAAGGGAAAAGGGGGTCGGCCTACATAAAGAGGGAAAAAAAGTTTCTCTTTTCTCTTTTTATACAAATCTAGATCTAAAATTTTTCTCAACCAAATTCCTTTATTCCCATATCATTTTTTACGAAATTTTATCTCAATTCCCTTCCATAATACCATTGGAGGCTAGTGGAGCAAGGATATAGAAGGAGGAAGCAAGGATCTACAAAGAGGAGCAATGATCTACAAGTTGGAGGCCAATTTTATCATATTTGGAGGTTATATTGGAAATCCATCTCCCAATAGGTACAATTCAGTTTTTCTCCTTTAATTAGGTTCTAAATCTGAGATTTAACCATGAGAAATTAACCCATATGCATAGGCTACCCATAAGATTTGGAATTGAGTTCATATGAGGCCTATTGAGAAAGTTATAGTACTTTTTGTATCAATTTTGGAGGAATTTCGAGATTGACACTTGTTGTATTTGTCAATTGACCCTATAGATCAACTTGGCATGTGTTTGTATATTTGTGGCTAGTGTCGTATCCACAATTGGGTACGTGTAGGTCGTATCCTAATAAATTGGTGATACGTATTGATTTGGGGGTTTTTTCTCCGATATTGGACTTTGTGCAAGTCATATTTTGACACGGACACGTAGATATATGTTTGACTCTTCATATTGTTCATAAATAGTATATTAGACTTGCTCGTGTCCTTCGGGGTATGTTTGGTTGTGTGGTGGACTCGTGTCGCAAGCGTATCATAGATCTAGTGTGATACGGGTACGATACACTCCACGTGTTTGTTGCATTTTAATTGTAGTCCAATTTCCTTTGTTCTTAGCTAATTATAGTAGATGTATTCATATGCATATATATAGATATATTGTTATGTATATATATGTAGTTATATGTGCTAGTATATCAAGTATCTATAAACATATGTGTTGTATATATATATATATATATATATATATATATATATATATATATATATATATGTAGTTATACCTCTATACATAATAGCTATTTGAATAGTATGATATATGTATATATGTAAGTGGAATATATATGTATATATGTATGAAATCTAGTAGTGTATATGTGTTATGTTCATATATGTATATATGTAAATGTGTATTTATATATATGTACTTATGTGTTTGTATATGTATACATATATGTATGGTTGAGAGGGTTGATTTATCTACCTATATGTATATATGTAAGATTGAACATATATATGTGCATCATTATATATTTATTGTAGATAATGTGAAAGTTAACTTAAATCTATAGATATATTAATATTGATAAATATATACTATATATATATATATATATAGTCTTGTGTATATATATATACATATAAGGGATATGTGCAAGAGGGGGAAAGACTCGAGAAGTAGCTTAGAGAAGCAGCAGCAGCAGCTACAGCTTGCAACAGCAGCAGCAGAAGCAGCAGTAGCAGCAACTTGCAGAAGCATCAACAGCATCTTGCAGAAGCATCAGCAGCAGCAGCTTGCAGAAGCAGCTGCAGTAGCAGTAGTAATTCGAAAAAGTGCAGCAGTAGGATTCATTGCACAGCAGTAACAGTAATTTGCAGGTACTAGTTAGCTAGTTTATTAACTTGTTAGTTAACTAGTTAGTTAGTAGTATTTAGCTAGTTAGTATCTATTTAGTTATACCTCTTATGGATATCTCTAAGTTATATATATATATATATATATATATATATATATATATATATATATATATATATTATTTGTATTGATAGTTAATATAGCATGGGAGTTAGTACTTAAATTCATATTGGTAAATATTAGTAGTTGATATTAGTGAATACTAGAAGTTATATTGGGTCTATATATACATGTATTAGTATATATAGTAGTAGGGTAGTTAGATATATACTAGATATCGCATTACCTTGAGATACCAAGGTATTGAGGATATTCAAGGTATTCGGGTTTGGGTACCAAGATAAGTGTTTAGTGGTGCGATACCGATTTGGTTCAAAGCCAAGGTATCTACATAGCATTGGTAATCCGGATTAGTATAGTTATTATTGATTGAATATGCATATATGATAATTCATATCTCTAGTTTGCGTATTATGAGATACGATATCTTAGTATCCTAAATTTAGCTTGTATGACCTAGTTTCATAGTTTATGAACCCAACATCATTAAGATAGACTCATGCAACCTAGAAATAGGTAGTGTTACGACCTATACCCAGAAAATCGATATCGTATCAGACATCTGTGAGACCATTCACCGGACTTCTTTGATAGTTTCTCATTTATGATATCCTCTATGTTCGTTGTATCTAGTGTAGATATCCATATTTTCTTGACACGATGGTTACATAGATTGGTTTATCCGGATCTCGTTATGAGATATTATTTCTTGGTATATGGTGTATCTTGTGCAAGCCTTGTTTCATTGTTCTTCTTGTACATGTACAGACACTAATTCTCGGGGAAAGTCGTTATCTTCCGGGAGAATCCCGTGACATAGCGTATCATGGTTGGATCCACTATACCAGTCGGGGGTAGAGAGTATTTTAGTGTAGATATGTCATCATAGCCTTCTTGTGCATGTCTTATTTTCCTATAAGTGTTGGTCATACACCGCACGTATGACTAACCAGGCCATTATTCTTGTTCAAGTTTTCTTGTGCAAGTTCCAAGCCAATCACATGTTAAAGCTAGTACTCACACACTTAGTCATTAGTATTCTTGTTTATTGTCATATTGTTCATTCCTGTATTTATTCCAATATTTTCTTATTGTATATCTCTTGTATCTATTGTTGCATCTTGTATATTTATATCTATTTACTGTTACATAGTTTATATCATTGATTAGAATTACTATTAGGGATGTACTCTGCTCCTTTCTTGACTAGATATATTTTTCCCAGATGAAACTGGGGAGTGGTACCCTACACATTACGGGCCTCTGGATATTGTGGGCTTAGAGTCAGAGACCCTGGCTCAGTAGGGACTCATCCCGACTGAGAAAGATGACCCGGGACTTGTAGCTTCTTAGTATTCTCTTGTACTAGATTTGTCTCCAGCTTATTGTTTAGTATTTCTTCAACTCATTGATGTTAATATTTGACTCATGAGTTGTATGCGACTATTCTATTCTTTATCATATTCGTGCTTATTTCTATCTTAGATCTGTGATTGAGTATATTGATATTGTTGGTGGCTCATTATATTGCTAGATAGATTACCCAAACAGTGTTCTACCGTCGGTTCAGTGGTGTAGGCTAGGCGTTATTTTTGACTTGCATCCCTACATCGGGTGTGGGTCGTGACAGTGGTCGACAGATTATACATTAGAATCTTCAAAGCTGGAAGCAGACTCCTAGGAATAATGCTGACCAAGGAGCCTAGATATATGTGTATCGTCTCACTTTGATATAGCCGACGTAACCAGTATAGTACATCGGCATGTCATAACGAGTATTCTTTGATAACATGTCTTCTTGGGAAAAAGGTGATGTTGGGGATCTTATCCTTCATACTATGGAAATGAGGACATGCAATAGGATTCTTAGTTGGCACCTTGAGCTTGGTCAAGTATGAGTCAGTATGTATAAGTGCTTCACTCAACGCATCACGAGTTTCCTTCGAAAGGCAAAATAACTCAAAGATTGAGAGCTGAGCTGGTATATTGGCAAGTTATGCCAATATACGGAAGTTATATAGTTTATCAAGTCCTTTAGACTGGCTATTCTTCAAAGACTTATCAAAGCAAACTTCTTTTTGCTTGGCTTTTTATGTCGTTGTAGGCTTCGACGGACCTACTTCGGCAGCAATTGCAGCATGGGTAGATAAAATGGGAGGGACATCTTCCTGGGCCATTTTATATGTCCGTAAATAGGTCTTGCCAAACCTAGTCTCTCTGGTCATTGCTTCTTCAGTAACCGGGGCAAGAAGAACCATGTGGCAAGGTTTTCCCTTCTTCTTGGATTTGGAACTAGAAGATACGTTCACTTGTTCCATTTCTTTTATAATATTAGGATGCACCCAGATAACTTTACCTCATGGAGTGGTAAGAGGGACCAACCCCTTTGCTTCTTCGTATGATGGCGGAAGGTTGACGATCATCATCGTTGCTTTTGGTATCTTAATGACACCATCTGGAACTTCCTGCGGTGGGAAGTCACCAAACTATAAAGACACCAGGTTTGCAGTGACTGTCTTCTCATCATTATGGAACGTGATAGCCATGGAGTCTACCAGTTGTTATAGTTTTCTTCAATACGTAACAATCTTTTGTAGGATGATGTACGTATCGGTGATATAACAATTACTTTGGATCGTCAATACAACTTGATTCATTTGGTTGTCTAATATCGGGCAGCTTTAACTTGTTGCTTTGTATCAGAACATTGAAGATATCGATCTCATCTTCATCGGCAAAGGAATATTCTTCTTTGGGCTTCGAATTTTTTGGAGCCTTTACTTTGGTTGGGAGGCAGTGCATTTGGATATATTCACGGCAAGGGCTTATTTTCCTTTACCGTTCTGACTATTGTTGTTGTTATTTAGGGGACACTTTCCCCTATGACCTAAGGAGGATGGTATAAACCCTATCGACTTTAGGTCATCCATCGAACTTCTAGTAGTTTCGTAACTCGAGATGAACTCTAGCCAGTCTTTAAATTATGCTGGTCCTAAGCAAAACTTCATCGTTGGGAGAAGATGGTATCTGCAGGCATCAATCAGCATGGTCTATGAGACCCCTGGGGAAAATTTTAAGGCGAGCCTTCTGAACCTCTCAGTGTGTCTCAAGTGTCGATTTCCCCTTTTTGTTATGTTGAGATATAGTAGACATTCTGACCTTAGAATCTCCTTCATAGAACCTGGCATATTTTTAGGTCTTCAAAGTTTTTAATACAGCCATTTGGTAGACTACAGAACCATTCGAAGGCTACCCCTGTTAGGTGCCAACTATTTGCTATTGGTCAAAAAGAGATTGATATTGAAATCTGTTTTGCATAACAAACTAAAAAAGTTATAATGAATCCCTAAACAGAAAATCAAAGTACAATTGATTACAAGGAAGTGTGATGATTAAAATCGAGTAACTGGGATAGTATGCTTGTATACGTCTCACTATACGTGTCTGTGGAAGGCACATGTCCTTGTAATTTATAGGCATCTACAATGAGATACCATGCGCGTGCATATGCTAAAAGTTACTTCTTTCAGTATATTCAGGCATGATTTTGGGGCTGTCCCATGGTATTCTCAATAGGATGTAGTTGCAACCATGTGCACATGTCACGATCGAGTTGCCATGTGGCACTAGTTAGGATGGGCTATTTCTGAGATCCTAGATTATACCCACGTAATCTGGACCGTTTACATCCGTTTGTATGCATAACTCAGTCAACTTGACACCTGGCCCATATGAGCTGTCAAGGAACAATCATGTCGCAGGGAGACTCCTGGGAGCACTGTCGCATGAAGAGTCTGCCGCATAAGGACTATGCTGCATGGAGGCTACGCCATATAGAGAAGATGTCTCATGATGCCTTGTTATGTTAGAAATATGTGGCACTGCACAGTTGTATCTGATAAAAGTAATTATGATATTTGCGTAAGCACTGACGTCCGTCATTTGCACTAAATATGAGGCACTCAGGGTAATAAATGATGTCAGTGCCATTAATATGGTGACTGACAGAAGTGACACCATAAGACCAACTTGTATATGCCTAGGCTCTCTACCGCATGCTTTTAGGCCTGCTGCCTGTGTCGCCTAGGTGTAGACTTGAATTGATGCTGCATGAGCTACATGTCGCATAGATGCCTTAAACTTTTTTTATATATGTGGCTTGTAGTATGAGCGCATGGATTTAGATTTTTTATGCTTCTACACCAACGAACAATATTGTTATAAAAGCATCATCGTTTGGTATATGCAATGTCTGAGAGATAAAGTGATGCATGTGTTTTCGAGGATACTTTAATCTGTCATAAGGGAGCATTGATTGAGGCTTTTACTTTGAAGGATAAACAACGTTGTCCCATTCGAGAGGATATGGTTGGGATACCTTCAGATTTGCCAGGTTCTCTCTGTTGTCATTAGAAGAAACACTATCTTCTAATACACGAAAAGCTTCAGAGTTAATTGTGTTGACCGCCACAATTGGTTGTATAACGGTGGGTTGAGGGTTGCTGCTTGAGGCAAAGTTTGTGTCCTTTATGATTGTCCACCCCCATGGTTTGTAGCTAAAACTTTATTGTCATCCACCTCCTGATTTGAATTCCTTTCATGTGGTGGGGTTGGCGTAGCTATAGCAGCATTTTGTGCCATCAACAACTGATGCATGTTTTGTATTATTGCATGCATGTCTCTGACCATGGCCTTAAGGGTTTTAAGACATTGGTCAATGTTTTCGGATATAGTAGCGTCGGGGATCATCACAAATTACATATACACGAACTTCCATGTTGAGTGAGGGAGTAGTAGATTGGATTGTGTTGTTGGAATCTACACTATATCTGTTTCAGATTCATGAGGTATACTACCCCAAGAAAGTCTATATTGATGTCTTATTCAGACTCCGAAGAGTGACTACTCCCCATCTGGGAGAGTTCTCTCCTTCGGGAATGAGTGTTTTGGTAGACTCCTTCAAAAGATTCTACGAGTTGGTCGAATCTTCGTTGGTTGATGGAGGTGCTTTGCCTTGAACGCCTTACACTATGGAGGAGCCTTGATGCCATGTAGATAGGGGCAATGGATAACTTCTTGTCTTCTTGTTGTTTACTCTATTTTCCATAATGTTGTCCAGTTGACAAAATATAATACAATCGGTCAAACACAGACCATTTTGTGGATTGTTCAATTGCTTTTGAACAACAACAATTTATTACAATATTGTGGCAATGATGCTCATTTGAAAGCGCCATTGTAGAAATAGAAGTTTCCCCTTCTTTACGTTTTTGAACAAGAAAATTGCATAAATCAGAAGGAGGAAGGGAAGAAGGAGAAGGAGACATATTCTGCCTCTGTACATTACATTTGCATATTTTTTGTGTGAAGGTCTTGAACACCGTGCACACAATCTGTTTGGGTCGCTTAAACTTTCTCATCATTCATGCATGTAATTTTCATTCATGGATAAGGATCTTTTTCTTTTGCCCTCTTTTATGCGCGTGAACAGAAGCAGGGGAATGAGGCCTTGGGATTCCCCATCTTCGAATTTTTTGGAGTTTGGAGAATTTATTTTCCATGCTGGTTAGAAAATTTTGTGCGCGCACTCTTCCTTCTCCCGGAGTTATTTTGTAATGCAGAGTCCATGCAAGGGTTGCTTTGCATATTAAACTGAATATGCAGAGGCTTGGTTGTTTGTTTGGGAGCTACCCCCTTGGCATCGTATTGAATTCCTCTGCCAAGGTGGTGACGGCTCGCACCAAATTTGTTGCTGTAAGAATTTTATGATTTCCTTCCTTTGGAGAGTGCACTGGCTTGGCCAAGGATGTTTTCCACTAAGTCATGGACTAGAATTGGTGAAGTAGGGCGGTCAATGAGTTTCTTCTTGTTGGCGAATCCATCATTTTCTTTCCCTTATCATCAATAACGTCGGGATAGGAAGAGCGGGGCTTTGGCAGCCAAGTCTTGTGAACTTTCCTTGACTTGACCATTGGCGAGGGACTTGAGTATCCCCTAGAGAGCATCTCTTCATAGGCTTGTTGGTCAAACTCGATGAACAACATCTTTCGTGTTGTATCAATCAATACCGTGTCTAGTTGAGCCACCATCTTCTCGTTTGTGAAAAAGGTTGTCCCCAGCAGAGTCGCCATTTTGTTTGCCATAAAAAAAGTAAACTTTTATTACAAACTTTAAAAAGTACAAAAATCCTATACAAGAATCTAAGTACAAAATTCTGGAAAAATAGTAGTTATGGAGATCTGATCTGTAGTCGATCACTTTACTCCTTTGACCACCAAAAATACGAAGAAGAAATGCTAAGTCTCAATCACGGAAGAAATTGACAACAAGAAGGATATGGCAATGGGAACTAAGACTTATGTTCTTGTGAATAGCACTGATTCTTATATTTATAGCCGTTTAGCACTTAAAATGGTTATTTTGAACACGCGCCTACAAAATGAGCAATTTACACTGTGTTCGCTATTTTATACACGCACATATGGATAACTACTACCCATGTTATACTTAGTGCATACACAAACTAAGGTCAGCTTGACACATGGTTACCTGTACGAGGAAGGCTTTGGTCATGGTAACAATTATTTGTACACATTTCTCGAGAATCATCGCATTAAACACACTTAATCTCCTTGAATTCATAACCGCCCACTATCGGTTAAAAATGAATAAGTACGCATATATTTCTTCCTCAAAAAGGAGAAATGTGTGAGATGTACAAACTTTTTATGCTTGTTAGGCTAGTACATAATTAATTTCCTTGGGAGAAGAAATATGGGTCATAATTGCTCTGACGTCATGGATATGATTACCTCGAATTCTACGAGATTCATTAGCCGTCGGGCACATTCTTTAATGAAAGTAAAGACTTGCGTACTTTCTGTTGGAAAAATTAACTTATATGTACTTTTGTTGAGGAGAGACTCTTGCATACTTTCGTTGTGGAGAGACACTCATGTATACTTTTTCTCCTTTGAAGGATAAATGTAAGCATACTTTTCTTTGTTGAACAACAATCTGGACCGCTATGTGGCATCTCCTTGATCAGAGTGTAGAGATCTTGGCATTAAATGAGTATGATTTTCTCGATTCTCACGAGATTCATCAGCCGTTAAGCACGTTTTCTAGGATAAGCTGATGTAGGAGAAGATAAAATATGCACACTTCCTCATTTACTGAGCAAGAAATGTAGGTACTTATTCTCTGATAGCTGCCACATGGTTCTTATTCGATTGTTGTGTCCAATCTGTCAGATGTCAGGCACATCTTTTGATGGAGTCTTGTTATTATCAGTGGAACTTTTGTGCGTGTACGCCTTTTTGAAGAAAGGTATGCATTTAGGCTTTGGCTAGGTAAGATGAAGAAAAGTCTGCATCCTTAGAGAAGTAGTCATTTATAGCAAGAATGAACTGGTGCCCTGTAGACAACAGAGGGCTGATCGGTCTGATGATGTCCATGCCCCATGCTTCAAATAGCCAGGATGCCATGGTTGGGTGTAGGAACTCTGAAAGTTGGTGGATAAAATCTGCATGGATTTGACACATCCTGCATTTCTTTGTGTAGTCTATGGCATCTGCCACCATAATGGGCCAATAATAACCATATATGCTATAAACGATCTTGTAACTTAGTATCGGGTTAGCGTGTACCGCAAGTACCGCCGTAAGCTTCAAGGAATGCCTGCTTTGCTTCAGAGTCCTATAGGCATCCTAGCAGGAGCCCATCATATAAACGATGATACAACATATTACTGGCTGCATCATAATAGAACTGGAGGAAACATCTTCTAACGGAAGTCGCTTCCTTTGGGTCGTCTGGAAGAATTTCGTAGACTGCATAATCTATAAAAGGAAACCTCAAGTTTTTTATGTTGATGTTAATCTGTACAGCATAGCTTCTACATGTAAAGAGGTTATTCCTAGGATAGACCAGTTCTCTACCAGTCACTGTGATTGATTGCTAGGCTTTGACGGAAATTGCCAGGGAGGTTGGGAGACCGGCAAGAGCGTCTGCCTCAATATTTTCTAGCTGTGGTACATACTCTATGAAGAACCCGGCGAAGGTGGTGATTATGCTAACCATTGCTTGATGGTAAGGCATTAAATCCCCATGTCGGACTTCGTATTCGCCTCGAACCTTATTGACTATCAGCTTGGAGTCACCATAAGATTCTAGGTAGTCCGCCCTCAACTATTTAGCAAGTTAGAGCCCGATAATAAGAGCGTTGTATTCTGCTAAATTATTGGAACATGGCTCAATGAGAGAATATGCGCAATGGATAACTAGGTTATCGAGAGAGACCAACACAATCCAAATTCGGCAAAAATATTGCCCTTGAGCCCTATTCTTTAAGCACCGTCAAAGAACATTCGCCAAATGGACTATTCCTTTGTCATGTCAGATTCTAATACTTTGTCTGGAATATCGTCGTAAAGCTTTGATATTTCTGGAACCGGATGAGCTGCCAAAAAATTGGCCATTACTAGGCGTTTTACTGCCTTTTGAGGGACAAAAACCATCTCGTACGGTGATAGCAACATTGCCCATATGGCAAGGCAAGAATTCAACGCCCCTGGCTTGGTCATGAGCACCCTAAGGTGGTTAACCCGAGAGATAACATGGATTATCTGCCCGGTCACGTAATGGCGAGTTTTCTGAATAGCGAAGATAAAATCAAGGCACTCCTTCTCGACAGGGATATACATGTGCTCGACCATCATACTGCTGAGGTAGTAGATAGCATGTTCATGGCTGACATCACTCTTCTGTGCTAACAAAGTGCCAAGGGAACGACTCATTGTAAGGATATAGAGTAAGAAGGGTTTTTCCACGACTGGGACCACCAACACTGGGGGGTTCGTGAGGTAATTCTTGATATCATCGAATGCTCATTGACATTCTTTCATCTAGACAAAGGATACCCCTTTCTTCATGAGCTGTTTGAATGGTTGCCATCGCCTGGAGAGGTTTGATATGAACCTTCTGATGTATGCCAACATTCTTTGAAGGCCGCAAAGCTCTTTGAGATTCTTTGGCTGGTGCATATCAAGGATAGCTTTCGTCTTCGCAGGGTCTATGTAAATACCTTTCAAAGTTATAATAAAGTCCAAGAACTTGCCACTGGAGACTTCCAGGAAGAACTTGGCTGGATTTATCTTAAGCTGGTGCGCTCGTATCAGATCGAATACCGTCTTAAGGTCATGGAGATGATCGTCCTAAAAATAGCACCTGACAATGATGTCATCAACATAATATTCTACTGACTTGCGCAGATGCTCACAAAAATTAGTGCTAATAGCTCGCTGGTATGTAGCTGTCACTCCCCGTTCTCGGTATACATACTTAGAACGTATTATTTCTTGCTTGCATGTTAATTAGGTTGCATGTCAAGGAGACTAGACCTATTCCTAGATTTATTTTGGCTCATGGTTTATTTTGTGGGTTGGTTTGGCTAAGAATTGAATCCATGGTCTAAACCTCAACCTTTCTTATATATAAACCAAACTCTCTCTCTCTCTCTCTCTCTCTCTCTCTCTCTCTCTCTTTCTCTCTCTTCCTCATTATTTTCTTTTTTCCTTTCTCTTAGGTTTCTCTCTACCTCCATAGGCAAGTACACCTTGCATGAGAAATGGAGAAACCCTCCATAATTATTAGTTCATTATGCTTGTGTTGTGATTCTTAGCATGTTTAATACTTGGAGTTTTCAATTTTTATGGATGGATTAGAGTAGATCAATATTTCTAACTTCGGTTTTTTATGGGTTCTATGAGTTTTTTTTGTTTGGATCTATTAAAACTTGTTGTTTCTGAAAACTAGTTGTCCTATGCGATAGAGCTTTTCATTTCGTGCATTTTGGCTTTTGAATCTCTTAATTTTGAGTTTAATAAAGATTTAATAAAGTAAACAAGCTTTGAAACTTTATTCTCGGACTAGTCCTGACAGGGACGATGAGCAGTACCGCACGCAGTACGCCGTGCACAGAAATCTGGCCCAAGCAGTGCACCGCGCATGGATTTCTGGTCACGCATAGAAGTGTGTCGTATGGACCATCTTGTCGCATGCATCGATGCGTCACGAATGAATTTTTGCTCGCAGCATTGCTTCGCGCATGGAATTCTCGCCTCGCGCAAAGCTCCGTGCATGAATTTCTGGCTACGCGTATGCAATGCTCCATGCATGGAATCCTTGCCTCGCAGTATTGCGTTGTGCATGGATTTCTGTCCACGCGCAGTACGCCGCGCATGGAAATTTGGCAGCGCGCATGATGACCAAGATTATTGTTTTTGCCTATTTAACAATTTTTTTAGCTAGAATCTTATAAAACTCAAAACATAAAAGTTGTAGATCTCTGTCTTGCCTTTCCAAATCCTATTTGAATCACCTCATTTAGAGTTTGGATGAGAGAGTTATGCCTAGTTTTCTAAAATCTATCAAATCTTGATTTTAGAATTTTTCTTAGACCTTGTGATTTCATGTTTTAATCTTGGTAATTACAAGTGTATATGGATTAAGTGTTACTATGTTCTAAAATTAACCGTGGATTAGACCCAACCATGAGAAGACTTAGATCATGCACTAAGTGGCTATATTAACCATGCGTATGACATAACCATGTGCTAGAACTGACTATGCGCCTGACACAATCATGGAACTAAAATCCTTTGAGGAACTAGACTATGTGATAAGTGGCTTACCAACTATGTGCATGACATGAGCTACATGTACAAGTGATAATGATTCTTGTGACCAACTATTAAGTTTAGTAACCTCGAATCGATTTCTCGTATCCATGTTGATACAATTATTGCGTGCTAACTGTACATAATCTAAATATGCACTGAGGTGCAACATAAAGTGTTACGTGTTAAGTGATTCCATGTTTAGGTTGTGCATCGCGAATGTCTTCTATAATTCATAAAAGCGTGATACTATATTATTTTCCCCAATATGGGCATGATATGCAAGTTAAGTACCAAAGCTGGCTAGGATATTGATTTCTAAATGTTGCATACACGCTCGGGTGAATCCAAGAATGAACTTTTGATCTTTACATGGATTCGTATCTAGCATGCATGTACTCTGTACGACATCTTAAGAAAAAATTTCATGCGGCCACACCTTGAGATCTTAATTCAATGTTGGGTTAAATTAGTTAACAAAAATCTGTATATCATGGGGAGGGAATGGTATCCCAAGATCATGCCAACGAACCTTCCGATATCGGGCTGGCCACCATAGATATTGTATATCATCTGCCTTAGTGAAGTATAATATCTGACCTATTATAAATATGTTGCGCCATTGTCTCCCTATAGGAGCACTGAAACCGCTAATACCATGATCTAGCAAAGTGGCCCTACGAGAAATGGTACAATTCGTGAAGTACGTGTATAATTATTTATTGGCTCGGTTAGCCCATGTTCGACAATGGCGCAATCTGAGGATACCTAATATGCATTATTTTTGAGATAGCCTCAGACTCCACAATAGCAAGCCGTATAATTGATTGGCCATTTATAATAACCGGACTTGATTGTGATTGTATTATTCTGTTAGTAGACTACGGACATGGACTATCATAGTGTGATGGTTCAACCCTTATCCTTATTTGGTTGTAGGGTTGGGCCATTATGCTAGGATATGATGTGTACCGAAACTACGACATAGAACTTATATATATACCTATCTATTGCTTGTGTTTTTGCTTCTCCATTTTGTGCCTCCTTGGTCTTTCTATTTGAGGACTAACCCCACTGGTTTTGTATGGCCAAGTTTCGAGCCAGCACCCGAGGATCTAGCATACTTTTCCCTGACTCATAGCGCACACCAGGAACATGGTCGTCGAGGATAATGAGTAGGTTTCCTTATTCCCCGCTCGTCATAGTATATTTTACTCTTTTGGGCATCTAGCCACCGACACCAGTTAGTCGACATGTCTGGACATTTAGCTTCCTTTTCATGACTGTATATAAATTAGGCTGCGGTTGTAATATTGTCATGTATGTTTGTATCTCAACTGACCTCGCTTATTTTATAAAGGCTAGTTCTCAGAACATTTTGATGGAGCATTTGGGATGCCTTATTGCTTTATCACATATGCTCTATGCTTACTATTTCTTGTTTGATTGAGTGAGACATAGTTGTTCGTGTGACCCTAAGTGACCTGATTGTAGCATTCACCCCCTTATCATGTTACAGCAGTGATCGTCGTGATCATCGTACGACGTATAGTACCTTGTACGGGGTAGCTGGCCATGTCCGTCTTCGTATTCTGTTACTGGGACTTGACAGTGGCACTTGTATTCTTCAGACCGAAGGGCATCACTGTGTAGCAATACAACTGTCATGCCCCAATCCCAAATACGTAGGACTAGGAACACGTAAGCATGCCAGCCGCATGGATATGGCAACTCCAATATATGGAAACCATTACCCATACGTACGCTGTAATACGAATATAAACTCACATGTGGTATATATAATGTCACAAGTCACAGATATGCTAATCTCATCCACACAATAAGTCATAGAAAAGAAATACTAAGCTAGAATAAGGAGTCTGAAATATCCAGAAAATAATAGTCGGGTGGAGACAAATCCACTACCAATGACTATAACCAAAACTAAAATGAGAGAGAAGTATAAAGTCTCCAATATAAAATAATGTGAAGACAGAAGTGCATCAGCTAAAAGAATCCATCGCTAGATAATCAACGATGCTCAGAAGGTAAGACCTCCTCGGCAGAAAGGAATGCGTCAGGTCCAGGTCCGTACTCCTGCAAATACTCAAGAGCAGATACACCTGGCAGAGGACCAAGTCCTCAGAGGGACGTAACAAGATACAGAAAATAAGAGCCAACTTGAATATAGTAAACATGCATATAATTTGAAAATAAATAGGTACGTTGTACAAGACAATCTATATGAATGCAAATGAGGATAACTTTTCGACGTATGGGCAAGGGTAGGCTACTCGATCTACCTCACAACTCACACACACGTCAATGGACATCAGAAATTGACATATCGCGGGGGTAGCGACCAGCGAGACTCCAGAAATTGACATACCACGGGGGTAGCGACCAGCGCAACACACGCCCGTAGTGCGAGCTATATACTATGGTTTACCAGAGTGGTTAAAAGCCCATACGCCTAATGATTGTCCTCGATGATACTAAGTGCCATGTGTGTGTCAACATATCTAATACATAGTAATGACTGAAAGAAAACTACACATGCAAGAATAAATAGAAATGTAATAAATATAAAGAAATATAAATAGCATGCAAAAGTACTGTAACAATTTGGCAAGGTATCTTGCCTGGTAAGAAAGCTGCAAGGTGTAATGTCCAGAAGTCAAACGCACAGGATCAAAAGCTATGGCCACAGAATAATATCTCCGGATGCTGAAATAAACATCACCAACGTTTCCGAAATGAGCAAAATAGCTAAAAAGCACATCCCTTTCGTCCAATTTGGACACAGGGGCAAAACGGTAATTTTGGGCAAAAGTGGGGTCCATGTGTGGCCCATATTGCACCGAAAAGCGTGCCGAGGGTAACAGTCTCTAAATAGGATAAACTATAGGTCAAACAACTCTAAATGTTAATACGAACCCAACGGTATGTCCAAATATGGATTCCGATGAGCCGAACATAATTTTGTCCAAAAAGTCAACTATGGGACCCGCCAATTGGCTATTTGGTCAACCGTCTCAGAATTGCGTGAAAATTGGGTCACGGAATCAGCGCGTTAGCACGAGTCCAGTGGCGCAAGTTTCGTCACAATCTGACAAGCGTGCACAAAATACGCGCGAGTTCCACAAAAGTTGCGATACGGGGTGTGTCTGCGGATACGGCCTGATTCCGGCGTGCACACGCGTCCGAATCAGTTCCCACAAATTTTTACGTGTCCGGTTATGCTGCGTGCACTGCTCGGTACACTTTGTACATGGCAGGGCGGTCCCATTTGGCGAGGCGCGCTCCTTTTACAACTTTTAGAATTCTGAAAAAAGTGGGTTCGCGCGGTTTTGTGACGAATTTAATTCTGTCCATAGTGGCTAATAATCTAGGATTATTTAACAAAAAATAAACTAGGTCAAGTGTTCTACACATATAAAAATGAATCACCAAATTCGGATCTCTGTGGTGGGAGATACGAACTCGGCAACATGGGTGGTCACCGTAGTTTTCTGCGATCCCAGAATTGGTCTGCTCGCGCCAACTTGGACGCTATTTTTCGCCTAGCGGTACACATTTTTCGAGTTTGGCTATAATACAAATATGGAAGAGGGTTAAGGGGTGAGCATACCGGTGAAGACGGAACGACGTTTGGTTGAGCGAGTCGACGGGAAATAACTCCGGAACGAAGGTACCTCGTGTGGGAATCTGCAGTGCGCGAGGTCGGAGTCGTCGGGATGGTTTGGACGGCTTGGCGGGGTTCTCTGGCTGCGGCGGCGGCTCTAGATGAAAAGAGGGGGTCTGAATATTTTAGGTTAGGGTTTTATGAAATAATATATATATATATATATATATATATATATATATTATATAATAGGGAGAGAGAAAAGGAGTTGTTAGGTCCGCGTGTAAAAAAAGGAAGAGAATAGCTGCTGAAGGGGGCGGGTCTGGGAACAAGTTGTTAAAGAAATGAAGTGGACGGTTGTCACGACCCGCACCCGGTTTAGGGGCACGAGTGCGTGGGTACGTCCAGCCTACGCCGCAGCATCGGCGGTAGAACGCTGTCTAGGTCAAGTACTATCTAAATAATCTTACCCTAGTATCCAACTCCATAAGGAGACACGGATAACACTATAAAGATGAACAACATACTCAATCACAATTACAGCACGATAAGAATTTAAAGAAACAAAAGAATACAACACAAGACTAATGATAAAACAATCATACCTGTAATCAGTAACAACCATTCTCCAAGTGTGTCGGAAACCAGTCTACTAAGGTCACAGTCTGGAAAAATATTTTCCAGTCAGGAAGGAGCAAAGTACATCTCTAAATAGCAGTTCTATATAAATGACATAAACTATGTAGCAGTTCTAGATGGAAATATACCAGATGCATGTATAGGTATGAGAAATGTACAATAAGAGAAATACTGGAAATACTGTAAGTAAATGCAGGAAAAGAACAATATGTCAATGAGCAAGAATCCTATGACTAAGTGTGTGAGTACTAGCTTTAATATGTGATCGGCTTGGGATCTTGATCAGGCTGGTTACATGTGATTAGCTATGATTCACGAAGGTCAGGCTAACCGTTGGTTAGCTATGATGCATGTAGAGGTCAGGCTAATCACACGTAACAGCTATGAGGCACTGAGATGGTCAGGCCGCACCCGACGTGAGACGTGGGGTGAGCTATGATGCATGAAAAGTTGGGTATGATCACATATCTACACTAAAATACTCCCCAAACCCCCCGACTGGTATAGTAGATCAAATCATGGTACGCTATGGCACGGGATTTCCTAGGGAGGTAGCAAATCTCCCCAGAAATCAGTGTCTGTACATACACAAGATATCAATGAAACAAGTCTTGTACAAGCTACACCATGAATAAGGAATAACATCTCATGACGAGATCCGTGTATACCAATCCGTGTAACCAATGTGTCAAGAACATGGATATTTACACTAGATACAGGGAACATAGGAGATATCATAAATTAGAAACTAATCAGAGAATGTACTCGCCTTGGGTCCTTAGCTGGTAAAACCAATGTCCTGTCCCAGAGTATCGTCTGGAGGAACCAACAGTCCTAAAATATATCAAATACAACATTTGAACAATAATTGTTAAACTTTCCTTTCGAACAAAAATTACACTTAAAAGTTTATTTATAAAATCTAGAATTTATGTAAAAGCCAATGTATTTATATATCTCTAGAAATTTCAGTTACCAGTCCAAAATAACCAATTTCGAACAAATTTAGATTATTGAAACTATATTTTTAATTAACAATATAAACCCCAAAATTATTATATGTTTGCATAATCAAAAACCCTTTTTAAATATTACATAACTAAATTTACACATACTAAATAACTAATTTCATACATTAAAACAATAAAACTAATTATGTTGTATTTACTAAACTAATTACATGAATTTACTAGACTAACACATTAATTAAACTAATTATAAATTAACTAAACTAATTTATTAAGAATTTACTAACTGATTTAATTAACTAATTAATCTAATTATTAACTAAACTAATTAAATATCTAACTAAACTAATTTATTAGTTCACTAAATGTAATTAACTCACTAAACTAATTATAAATAACTAATTAATAAAATAAACTAATTATATGAAATAAACTAATTCATATAAAATAAACTAATTAATATAAATTAACTAATTAATTATATAACTGATTAAATAACTAACTACTGATTAACTACTGATTTTATAACTTAATTAACTAATTTTTCAATTTAATTACTGATTAATCTAACACATACTCATCTTAACTCATTTTACAGAACCGAAAAGAAAGGAAAAGGGGAAAGGGAAGAAGAGGCTCACGAGGGCTTCTCCGGCGTCGGCGCGGGGCTCGCCGAGGTCGGCGCAGGTGAGGCGGCTCGACTCGAGGCGGTGGCGGGCTGCTCGAACTCGGCGAGGAGGGGATCCGCGGCGGCTTCGACAGACCTGAGGCGGCGGCGTCGCTCGGCTCGAGGTGACGCTCTGTTCGAGGAGGCGGCGGCTTCGAGGTGGCTGCGGTGCTCAGTTCCAGCGGCGGTCTCGGTTCCAGCGGCGGTCTCGGTTCCAGCGGCGGATCTGGCTCGAGGAGGTGGCGGTTCAAACCAGGGTAGCGACAGGGCGGCGACGGCGGCTTGATCTAGGGTTAGGGTCGGTTCTGTGTGTCGGGGTCGTGTCCGGGGCTGGACACGGCGGTTTGGTGACTGTGGGGTGGGAGACGTGTCCGGGTGTTGGACACGGGAAATCGGGTTGTAATATTATAACCGGACACAGGAAATGAATGGATACGGTAGGACACCCGGGGTCGGACCCGAGGCCATCACGGCTGACACGATGATGCTGGACACACGAACACGAGCACACAAAATGGTGGTGGCTTTGGCTTTGTGGGGATTTATGAAGGCTAGCTAGGGTTTCTAGGGAGTTGTGATGAGGGACTTAAATAGGGAGAGATGGTGTGGGATAAAGGGTTGCGGGTTGGCCCAATAATGAATGGCCCAGAATTAAATATAAAAGGGTTTCTCATGTGGGAAAAATGAGGGTGTGAAGGCTAGTTAGTGGGAAATGGCAACTTGTAAAAATAAAAAATAAAAATTATAATTTCAGAAAATATTTTTAGGAAAACTAGCTAATTTCCAATTAGCTACTAATTAATCCCTTTTTGCAAAATCTTAGAAAGTATGACATTTATCTATTTACTATTCCAATAAATAAAATTTATTTTATTTGATCAACTAGTCTTTTAAATAAATATTTAGTTAAAACAATAATTTTTTATGATTCAAGCCAATAAATATTTGAAACTAGAATTATATATATATATATATTATTTATTTACTTATTTTATAAGAAAGCGACATTTAGAAAAATGATTTTTTTTATAAAAGATTTTTAAATCACCTTCTAAAATCAGATATCGTTCAAAATTAAATACAAAAATTCAAGGAGAAAATATTTTTTTAAAACTTGGTATTTAAAATAAATAAAAATCTAATTTTTTTTTTTTTTTTTTTTTGAAAATGGAAGTCGGAGGTTACAAGTCTACCCACCTTAGAAAAATTTCGTCCTCGAAATTTAAGATCCTCAATAATTGCATTTACACATTATATCATTTCTATCAAATTTAAATTTCAATCCAAAATAATCATGAAGTAATTTCATATCGCTATTTCACAACACTTCAAAAATTCTATAACATCATATTCCTGAAAATTTTCAAGTTTAAAAATCAAATCCCCTTTTTGTCATAGTCTCCTCCAAAAAAATTTTAAGTTCGTATCTAATACTCCAGGCAGGATTTCAATATCCAATCCTCCAATTGAATTCCAATCAATGTATATTTATAACATTTAAAATCTGTATCCCAAAATTTAAATTTTAAACACTCATCAATCATCTTACTCCTCTAACTCAATTTCAATTGATGCTTATTCCAATCTAACTCCTCATCCCAAGAATTGAATTCGACACTATTCCATTTACGATTTTATTTCCTGATTTTCTTTTTCCTCAAATACTCAACGATACGATGCTTCCAGAATCTTCAATGCAACATTCATAATATATAAAATTTCTATCTTGCAATCAACTAAATAAAATGATAATCTCTCAAATTTCTTAAATTTTTAATAATCAATTCAATCATATCAAGACCTCCTTAAAATTAATAAATCCTCAATTTCTTGGCTCTGTGAATTTCTTAATTCTCCCTTTAAGTTAATGTTTGTCCTCGAATTTCAATCAAACCTCGATTTTCGCAAAAACAATGATTCCATCAACTCTGTTATAACAATCCCCTAAATTCTTTATTTAATTTAATGCTCATCCACAAATTTGATCCTCTTGTCTCTTTTTGTCAGTCATAACCTCGTCACAGATCTTTGCTATGGTCAAAACCCTAATGATCATGGTTTAAGAAAATTTTACCTACAGCCATGCAATTTAAGAAAATATATAGGTCATGTATCTTGTCATGGTATTTCAGTCTCTGTTAAGGTGTACTACTAGTTATATTTTAACAAGAAAATCATAAATACGAACTACAGTATTAGGAAAAACAATCAATCGAAAGATGGAAGAAGGAATCATTAGGAGGGAAAGAAAGAACCTGCTAACATATTTCTTGCGATAACTGCTATCTCTAACAAACACTTAACTCTAGCACATCTACTAACAAATTCCTATTCATGTACACTGGTACCCATATCAACTACTCATTAATCCACAAAGTCCATGAATACATCCGTATTGCACACCTGTTTATTAATACCAAAATCTGATGCCAAGAATCTCTAATATAACCATGATTCAATAATGCATCCAAGTGGATACCTCTATCATCTTTAGTACCATACTCTCTGTTAGTTCCCGTTCCTACTACAATTGTTCATACTAGTCGTTCTCCTCACTCAAGTGCACGCCAAGTGTAACACATCATACTAAATACTGTTCTTTCCAATACAACTTTAAATGGACACCCAAGTTAGTTTGTGGTGCCATCTCAATCCTGCTCAAGTTATCAGATCCTTACACATGTATATCATCTACTCATATATTAATATTCATATTTCTCATTTACCATAAATTTAATTCTCAAAAATAATCATCAAGGTTCAACTCCTCGATCAACTTAAAATAAATGCATATGCCTCTTCAAAGTCAAATACTCAATATCGAATAAAATTTTAATCACTTCTAAAATCTTTGTAGTCTTAACTATGTTAATTGAATTCATATTTTGAAATCCTCAAAAATTTAATGACAAAATCTCAACTCCTCAATCATTCTAAAATACAATCTTATTTCTACCTTTTAATTTATAATTCCACAGTGTACATATCGGTGCTCACGGTCTCTAATACTCAAGGTGCACTCAATGCATCTAATGTCTATAACTGTGTACTAAAATTGTACTGCCTGAATCACTGGCACCATTATCTCCAATGATCAAAGTTATCATCACTTGCAATTTCTTTCATGATTTTCAATTTATGTCAACTGGTATATCATCTAATTATCATCATACAGGGTGATCACTGTTATTAACGTCATTCTTGACAAATCCTTGATATAGAATCATTAGCACTCTTGGTATTATATCACTAGCTTCACTAATGGATCATTCATCAAGCTCAGTATAACTCATGATTACATGTATCTACTATAACACTCAT
This sequence comes from Iris macrosiphon, assembly GCA_036927795.1. Taxonomy (NCBI): domain Eukaryota; kingdom Viridiplantae; phylum Streptophyta; class Magnoliopsida; order Asparagales; family Iridaceae; genus Iris; species Iris macrosiphon. Next base: position 132,088,140 of record JAYESA010000009.1, read on the forward strand.
GTTTCTTTACTCTCATGGGCAGGCATATGGTTCTATATCTCGATTGATGTATAAGCATATCTCTTAATCCTTTTACAGCCTGTTAAACTAATTTGTGATACACTTCACAACTTTTATTACTAATCCTGATATTTCTCTACTTATGACATCTCATTAAACCCTTTATGCATATACATTTCTTTACCTTTAACATTTCCGATATCATTCATCAAATTGAACATCATGCTCCATAAATCCTTAACACAATTCCTGGATACTTAATCGTTTACATAGATCACTCAATTACATAATCATGATTATCCAGGACGGGTAATTGGCTCTGATACTAACTCTGAGAACTATCACTGATACTCTATACTCTCCTTAACTCTCAGTCTCTAATGACACTTCTCCTAGAACCATTGTTACAAGGTACTATGCTAAGGGCTAACTCTAAATTAAATTCTACTGCTCACATATCCAACTAAGAAACACTTACAAACTCACAAGTCACACTCAGTCAAACTAATACAAGACACAACCAAAATTACAAGTCACTAATTATCACACTAACAAGGATCCTTAAAGAAATAAGGCTCAAAGAACTGGGTTAAGGACGGAAGGTATCTTTACTGCAAGTAAAGAAAAGAAGCGATGGAACAAAGTCCTGGAATAACAGAAATAGATAAGTCTTGAGATGATACTTTAAGAACCAATTTAAGATACAACCTGATAATCATACACGTCTGTCAGAAATCATGACGCACAGAATCCTCGCCACGCCAGTAAGTATAGATGCGATAAACGACAGGTTCCGTAACTAAGGTATGCAACCCTATAATCATGTCATCTAAAATCTTCGCCACGCCAACCGGTATGGCTGCGAGAGACTCTAAGTTTCATAACTATAGTATATACATCCAAGTCAGGTTCCTACGTTCTCGTTATCACAGCTAATATGGCTGCGATAAACTCTAGGGTCCATAACCAAAGTAGACGTCTTACCTTTCTCACTGTCCTTATCAACATATGTCATCAGATGATACCGTAAATTTTAGCTCGTAAAATTCATCTCGATATGAAATCAATTCAACAATGATACCAAGAATTAAATTTAATAACTGGTCAACAAGAATCAAACTCAACAATGATACCAAGATTCAAATGTTAATAATTGATCAACAATAATCAAATTCAATATCAATGAGTAAGGACGAACGAAAACAAAACGAAGGATTCAAAATTAGAAGTTATAATTAGATTCTCAAGGGGTCGTCCCAGGAATCTCTCAAGATTTTGTGATTGAGTATCCTCTCTCATCCTAGTACCCTATGTCCTATGTCCTATAGCAGGCACGCAGTAGTACAACGAAGACGTCACACTACCACGACATCGCACAACTTGTGAAGTTTGACCTGCATGGGCCACCACTAAAAATGTGTCACGACCCGCACCCGGTTTAGGGGCACGAGTGCGTGGGTACGTCCAGCCTACGCCGCAGCATCGGCGGTAGAACGCTGTCTAGGTCAAGTACTATCTAAATAATCTCACCCTAGTATCCAACTCCATAAGGAGACACGGATAACACTATAAAGATGAACAACATACTCAATCACAATTACAGCACGATAAGAATTTGAAGAAACAAAAGAATACAACACAAGACTAATGATAAAACAATCATACCTGTAATCAGTAACAACCAATCTCCAAGTGTGTCGAAAACCAGTCTACTAAGGTCACAGTCTGGAAAAATATTTTCCAGTCAGGAAGGAGCAAAGTACATCTCTAAATAGCAGTTCTATATAAATGACATAAACTATATAGCAGTTCTAGATGGAAATATACCAGATGCATGTATAGGTACGAGAAATGTACAATAAGAGAAATACTGGAAATACTGTAAGTAAATGCAGGAAAAGAACAATATGTCAATGAGCAAGAATCCTATGACTAAGTGTGTGAGTACTAGCTTTAATATGTGATCGGCTTGGGATCTTGATCAGGCTGGTTACATGTGATTAGCTATGATTCACGAAGGTCAGGCTAACCGTTGGTTAGCTATGATGCATGTAGAGGTCAGGCTAATCACACGTAACAGCTATGAGGCACTGAGATGGTCAGGCCGCACCCGACGTGAGACGTGGGGTGAGCTATGATGCATGAAAAGTTGGGTATGATCACATATCTACACTAAAATACTCCCCAAACCCCCCGACTGGTATAGTAGATCAAATCATGGTACGCTATGGCACGGGATTTCCTAGGGAGGTAGCAAATCTCCCCGGAAATCAGTGTCTGTACATGCACAAGATATCAATGAAACAAGTCTTGTACAAGCTACACCATGAATAAGGAATAATATCTCATGACGAGATTCGTGTATACCAATCCGTGTAACCAATGTGTCAAGAACATGGATATTTACACTAGATACAGGGAACATAGGAGATATCATAAATTACAAACTAATCAGAGAATGTACTCGCCTTGGGTCCTTAGCTGGTAAAACCAATGTCCTGTCCCAGAGTATCGTCTGGAGGAACCAACAGTCCTAAAATATATCAAATACAACATTTGCATCAGGTGCTACACTAACACATCACAAATATATGAACTCAGGGGCTCTGCCAGGCATGGCTCTAGTCAACTAGGCCATCTAGTAGGGATACGTATATAATACACATTACACTTATTAATACTTACTATATTTATACATGCACCAATTTAAATGTATTTACAATATATATATATATATATATATATATATATATATATATTTATATACTAGTTGAACCATACGTATACTCATATATTTGCAAAAATACTGTTTAAAATATACATATATTTTGTCAACATCATTATTAGAATATACTAATATTAAATTACCAATTCAGATTTATACTATATATATATATATACAGATGCCAATTAATTCATATATTAAAAATACGTTTTATTACACATATACTACATGAAATCTTACCAATTAAATATATGTATAATTATACCAAAAATATACATACATATATACATATATATATATACCAAATAATTATATACATATACTAAAAATATATATATACATAGATACTAAATTAATTACATATACTAGAATACGTATTTACGTATATAAATCATTTCGAAATTATTTGAACAATAATTGTTAAACTTTCCTTTCGAACAAAAATTACACTTAAAAGTTTATTTATAAAATCTAGAATTTATGTAAAAGCCAATGTATTTATATATCTCTAGAAATTTCAGTTACCAGTCCAAAATAACCAATTTCGAACAAATTTAGATTATTGAAACTATATTTTTAATTAACAATATAAACCCCAAAATTATTATATGTTTGCATAATCAAAAACCCTTTTTAAATATTACATAACTAAATTTACACATACTAAATAACTAATTTCATACATTAAAACAATAAAACTAATTATGTTGTATTTACTAAACTAATTACATGAATTTACTAGACTAACACATTAATTAAACTAATTATAAATTAACTAAACTAATTTATTAAGAATTTACTAACTGATTTAATTAACTAATTAATCTAATTATTAACTAAACTAATTAAATATCTAACTAAACTAATTTATTAGTTCACTAAATGTAATTAACTCACTAAACTAATTATAAATAACTAATTAATAAAATAAACTAATTATATGAAATAAACTAATTCATATAAAATAAACTAATTAATATAAATTAACTAATTAATTATATAACTGATTAAATAACTAACTACTGATTAACTACTGATTTTATAACTTAATTAACTAATTTTTCAATTTAATTACTGATTAATCTAACACATACTCATCTTAACTCATTTTATAGAACCGAAAAGAAAGGAAAAGGGGAAAGGGAAGAAGAGGCTCACGAGGGCTTCTCCGGCGTCGGCGCGGGGCTCGCCGAGGTCGGCGCAGGTGAGGCGGCTCGACTTGAGGCGGTGGCGGGCTGCTCGAACTCGGCGAGGAGGGGATCCGCGGCGGCTTCGACAGACCTGAGGCGGCGGCGTCGCTCGGCTCGAGGCGACGCTCTGTTCGAGGAGGCGGCGGCTTCTAGGTGGCGGCGGTCTCGGTTCCAGCGGCGGTCTCGGTTCCAGCGGCGGTCTCGGTTCCAGCAGCGGATCTGGCTCGAGGAGGTGGCGGTTCAAACCAGGGTAGCGACAGGGCAGCGACGGCGGCTTGATCTAGGGTTAGGGTCGGTTCTGTGTGTCGGGGTCGTGTCCGGGGCTGGACACGGCGATTTGGTGACTGTGGGGTGGGAGACGTGTCCGGGTGTTGGACACGGGAAATCGGGTTGTAATATTGTAACCGGACACAGGAAATGAATGGATACGGTGGGACACCCGGGGTCGGACCCGAGGCCATCACGGCTGACACGATGATGCTGGACACACGGACACGAGCACACAAAATGGTGGTGGCTTTGGCTTTGTGGGGATTTGTGAAGGCTAGCTAAGGTTTCTAGGGAGTTGTGATGAGGGACTTAAATAGGGAGAGATGGTGTGGGATAAAGGGTTGCGGGTTGGCCCAATAATGAATGGCCCAGAATTAAATATAAAAGGGTTTCTCATGTGGGAAAAATGAGGGTGTGAAGGCTAGTTAGTGGGAAATGGCAACTTGTAAAAATAAAAATAAAAATTAAAAATTATAATTTCAGAAAATGTTTTTAGGAAAACTAGCTAATTTCCAATTAGCTACTAATTAATCCTTTTTTGCAAAATCTTAGAAAGTATGACATTTATCTATTTACTATTCCAATAACTAAAATTTATTTTATTTGATCAACTAGTCTTTTAAATAAATATTTAGTTAAAACAATAATTTTTTATGATTCAAGCCAATAAATATTTGAAACTAGAATTATATATATATATATATATATTATTTATTTACTTATTTTATAAGAAAGCGACATTTAGAAAAATGATTTTTTTTATAAAAGATTTTTAAATCACCTTCTAAAATCAGACATCGTTCAAAATTAAATACAAAAATTCAAGGAGAAAATATTTTTTTAAAACTTGGTATTTAAAATAAATAAAAATCTAAATTTTTTTTTTTTTTTTTTTGGAAAATGGAAGTCGGAGGTTACAGCGGTCTTAGCAAAATGCTAAGTTGCTGAAGGGGGGGGTCCTTGCAGCAAGTTATTAAGGGATAGGGCAAGTAGTGTTATTATTATTATTATTATTATTAGTAAATCTTATTTAATTAAATTCTTTTACTTTCTTTTCTTTTCTTTTCCTTTCTAAATATATATATACATATATATATTTGTGTATATATATATATATATATTATATATATACCCATAAGAAAATTCATGGATTAGAATAATGCACACCATTAGGCTAGCAACTGCTCAAGGGGTCTCCTACATAAAATAAATTCCGAAAAATTCCTGATGGTCCCATAAGTCCTCTAAGTGTCTGAACACCTAAAATAAAAATTATTAAAAATCTATTTCTCCTATTTAGACCTAATTACTATAATTTAATTAATAATTAATAAATAAAGGGTATATACGATTTTCTAGGAAGGGGTTTTACAACAACCCTAGTGGTGTTCAGAATTTTGTATGATTTTCATCATCCGAAAATATCTTGATTTGGTTGTAGCCTGCAAATAGGTCGTATTTAAATCATGAAAGTCTATGCAGACTCTGATCTTGTCGTTCTTTTTTATAAGGGGAATGATATTGGCTACCGAGTCTGGATGTTGCTACTCGCGAATAAAGTCGCTTGCTATCAACTTATTTACCTCGGCTTCGATGGCATCCATGACGTCTGGACGGAACCATCGTTGTTGTTGCTTCACTGGCTTAGTATCTGGCAGGAAGTTGAGCTTGTGCATCATAATTTAGGGGCCCAAACTCGGCATATATTTATAATTCCATGCGAAGACATCGATGTATTCCCTTATGAGCTGTACAAGGGATTCACGATCTTTGCCGAATAGACTCTTACTGATAAAGATGGGTTTGGGAGAGGACTCATTGCCCAAGTTGACCTATACTTCTTTGTCTTTGGTGGAAGGTTCTCACTGCTCGAAACGCAACTCCTACTCTGATTCTAGATGTTGAGCCCTAGGTTCGACCTCGAAGGGCTCGAGTGTTTTATCATCATTTTTAACTTGATTAATTGATATCATGTTAATAGATAATGTTTGCTTAAACAATTCCCCAATACTTATATCGGAGTCCCAAAAGAAAGACTTTAACGAGTGATAATGTGTCTCGACCTCTTCTTTCGAGCTCTCATGAGTTGTTGCAGGTGTTACATACCCCAAACCATGGTCGATTCATTAGTAGTACGTCTAAGGCTTGCCTGTGGGGGCAAAGTGATGTAAAGGCAAATGTCGCCCTCTGTATAGTTCAAGACTTTGTTGTATTACAAGTCGTATCCCATCTTCTGGATGATACGCTTGGCTTTTGAACTGTAGCGGTAGAGCTGCATTCTATCGTTATCGGGTTCTAGTTCTTCTGTAAGGAAGTCTCGGCGACCTTCTGCCCTCCCGAAGATTATAATTTTGTCACCCCTCTTCCTTGCTGGAAATATAAAGTAGGTGTCTTGACATGGGATAATCTGGTTCATTGCGTAAACTGTAGTCAATTGTGTGTGCAATTATAAACTGACCATACTCTAACAAATATATGGTGCCTAAATGTGCGACATCATAGTAGTTCAAAGGTAGCCCTTTATTAGGAAAATATGGTATTTCCTTATTTGGAATTTCGTCATCAAGTGAGGGGGCATCGGTACTAGCAACAACATAGTCTTCGAGCTCGTCTCCCTCGACATCCGCTATTAGTGCCGGGCTATTAGTGCCGGAGATGTCATGTCCCAGTTATGCATAACCGATTCGTCCTTGCATTCGGTTCTACAGAACCGTTCATCCTCGCTAGGCGAGATGTCATGCATGTCTTGGATTGCACTTATACAAGGCAAGAACGTGCACATATGTCAAAATATTTTGTAAACAATTCCACAACATAACAGTAATTATTGAAGCACACATTTGTATAGAAAAAAAATATTTCTTTATTAATTCATTGCAACAGAGTACAATTTTTTTAGTACTGAAATGGAAATGCCTGAACGACTTACATAGCTTTTGCATAAAAAAAAGACTGATAGGCTAACATGAAATAATATTCTTATCCCATAGATTATGCCATTTATTACATTCTTGAAACTTGAAAGCAACAACTAGAAATTGAATACTTTGAAATAGGAAGAAGCTTGAAAAGACGGCAAAGAAAGTTTTATCGCCTTTGAGCGCCCGCGGTACCCTGGTCACCTGGGTTGCCCACAAAGACGTAGGTTAGTACTTAACTTGTACTGGTGAATAGAACTGGCACACTCACCTAAACCAACACTTCTGAATTAAAGTATCTTGGCACTACCATATTTTATAGGAAAGGGTATTTTGGTCATTTTATTATTAATTAAATATTGTGCATGTTGAATATTTATTTATTATATTATTTATTTATTAGATGCAATATTTGATTTTGAACTTGTGTTAGTGGACCTAACTAGATTAGACTAGACTCATGGACCAACATTAATTCTAGTTAGATTGAGCCCAACAAACAAACCTATTCATTAGGAGGATGACTTAATTAGTTAGACAATTGGATTAGAACCTTTCTTCCTTAATTAATTTCTTCATAACAAGCCCCAAGGGGTATTGTAGACTTTTCATAGTGACTTAGAGAAGAGGGCAAGGCCGACCACAAGGGGGAGGAGAGAGACTCTCTCTCTCTCTCTCTCTCTCTCTCTCTCTCTCTCTCTCTCTCTCCATCCATTTATCTCATTTCTAGATCTAGAATTTCTCTCTTCCAAATTCCTTCATCCCTACACCAATCCATACCCAAATTCTCTTACAATTCCTTCTCTACTCACCATTGGAGGCTATTGGAACAAGGAGGAGACAAGGATCTACAAGGAGGAGGAAGGAGTACAAGTTGAAGGCTTTTGATACACATTTAGAGACTTGTATTGGAAATCCATCTTCTAATAGATATAATTTAGTTTTTTCTCTCTAATTAGACTCTAAATCTATAGTTTGATCATTAGGAACCCTCCCATTTACTAAGGCTACCCATAGAAGTGTAATTATGTTTATAGGAGGCCTATGGAAGAAGTTATGGTATGTTTTGTGCCAATTTTGGGAAAATTCTGAGATTGGCACATCATATGTTTGTCAATAGGTTAATTAGACCAAATTGATGTGTTTGATTGTTTGAAACTAGTGTCGTATCCACAATTGGATACGTGTAGGCCGTATCATGATAATTTGACGATACAGGTTGATTTGGGGGGTTTTCTTTCGACACCGGGGGTTTGAGCATGTCATATTTTGACACGGGCACGTGTTTGAGTAGCTAGCACTTCGTGTTGTTTCTAATTATGATTCTAATCTTGCTAATATCATTTGTGATACATTTGGTGGTGTGTTGGAGTCGTATCGTAAGCGTATCATAGATTGAGTGTGATACGGGTTTGATGCACTCTACGTGTTTGTTATATTTTATCATACTATATTTGATGTAGTATATAGATATATATTTAGTTGTATATAATATGTGTTGATATATATATTGATATATGTATACCTATATAGATATATTATTGTAATTATTTGGATACATATGTGTATATCATAAGGTATATGTAACCTAGAGTTGGATAGTATGTGTCGATAGGGGAGATACTTGGGTTTGATGTCTTTGACAGAGTTCAATTAGTGACTGATGTGTGCAACCTATATATATAGATATATATGTGTATATGTGTAGGGTATGATATATATATATATATATATATATATGTGTGTGTGTGTGTGTGTGTATGTGTGTGTGTGTGTGTGTGTGTAAGTGTGTGCATGTGTGCTAGGAGGGGGTGTCGGGCTACAGTAATACGTAGCAGCAGTAGCAGCAATGCGTAGCTGCAGTAGCAGCAATGTTTAGCAGCAGAGCAGTAGTAGCAATGCGTAGCAGCAGCAACAGCAATGCGTAGCTGCAACAGCAGTCGCAACAATGCATAGCAGCAGCAGCAGCAATGTATAGTAGCAGCAATATGATAAGGATGAGTAGAAGGGTAGTTATGATATATTGTGGGTTACTTAAGCTATATATATATATATATATATATATATATATATATATATATATATATATATTAAGGTATGTTGAGTTGGGTATGGATATATGTTATGTGTGTTAGTATACTTTAGGTTATAGATATTAGCTATATGCATGAATGAGGATATGTATTATTAGATACAAATGTTAGTGTTACATTGGATAGCGTATCGATATAAGATAGCTAGGTTAGTATTACCTTGTGTTACCAAGGTAATTGCTAGGTCTTGGAGTTAACTCAAGGTATTGGATATTGTGTATCAAGATGAGTGTAGGTAGCGTGATACCGTGTTGCCTCAAAGCCAAGGTATCCACTTGGTATTAGTTTAGCTAGGGATACTAGTATATATTATACTTGTGTATTATATAGTATTTTTATATTTACTATTTTACGTATCTTACGATACGGTATAGTGTTGGTATCCTAGTATGCTAACATAGCTAGTATAGCCTAGATACATAGCGTATGGACCCAATATCTTAGAGGTTGGACTCATACAACCTTGAAATAGATAGTTTGACCAAATTGACTAGTTTGACCTAGAGTTGACCTAGTTTGACTGTTTTGACCTAGAAATGGCTTAATAACCTAGAATTAGACTAGTTTAACTTATTTTTATTCTAAAATCTTGTATTGATGTAATATTCCATATGTAGGTCTCCGGTATACCGTTCAGGACATCTTTGATACTGTTCATCAGATTCCAGGCAAGTATATTCTCTTATAGTTTTCCATTTATGATATCTCCTATGTTTCTTACATTTAGTGTAGATATCCTTAATTTCTTGACACGATGGTTACACGGATTGGTATATCCGGATATCGTCATGAGATATTATTCCTTGGTATTAAGGTGTATCTTGTACAAGCCTTGTTCCTAGTTCTTCTTGTACATATACAGACATCGATTCTTGGGGAGACTAGCTACCTACATAGTGAATCTTGTGTCATAACGTACCATGGTTGGATCCACTATACCAGTTGGGTGGAGAGTGTTAGTATAGATATATGAGAATATCTCTCCTTGTGAATGTCCTTATGAGTGTTGTGTCACGCCCCAGTCCCAAATACGTAGGACTAGGAACACGTAAGCATGCCAGCCGCATGGGTATGGCAACTCCAATATATGGAAACCATTACCCATACGTACGCTGTAATACGAATATAAACTCACATGTGGTATATATAATGTCACAAGTCACAGATATGCTAATCTCATCCACACAATAAGTCATAGAAAAGAAATACTAAGCTAGAATAAGGAGTCTGAAATATCCAGAAAATAATAGTCGGGTGGAGACAAATCCACTACCAATGACTATAACCAAAACTAAAATGAGAGAGGAGTATAAAGTCTCCAATATAAAATAATATGAAGACAGAAGTGCATCAGCTAAAAGAATCCATCGCTAGATAATCAACGATGCTCAGAAGGTAAGATCTCCTCGGCAGAAAGGAATGTGTTAGGTCCAGGCCCGTACTCCTGCAAATACTCAAGAGCAGATACACCTGGCAGAGGACCAGGTCCTCAGAGGGACGTAACAAGATACAGAAAATACGAGCCAACTTGAATACAGTAAACATGCATATAATTTGAAAATAAATAAGTACGCTGTACAAGACAATCTATATGAATGTAAATGAGGATAACTTTTCGACGTATGGGCAAGGGTAGGCTACTCGATCTACCTCACAACTCACACACACGTCAATGGACATCAGAAATCGACATACCGCTGGGGTAGCGACCAGCGAGACTCCAGAAATTGACATACCGCGGGGGTAGCGACTAGCGCGACACACGCCCGTAGTGCGAGCTATATACTACGGTTTACCAGAGTGGTTAAAAGCCCATACGCCTAATGATTGTCCTCGATGATACTAAGTGTCATGTGTGTGTCAACATATCTAATACATAGTAATGACTGAAAGAAAACTACACATGCAAGAATAAATAGAAATGCAATAAATATAAAGAAAATAAATAGCATGCAAAAGTACTGTAACAATTTGGCAAGGTATCTTGCCTGGTAAGAAAGCTGCAAGGTGTACTGTCCAGAAGTCAAACGCAAAGGATCAAAAGCTATGACCGTAGAACAATGTCTCCGGATGCTGAAATAAACATCACCAACGTTTCCGGAATGAGCAAAATAGCTAAAAAGCACATCCCTTTCGTCCAATTTGGACACAGGGGCAAAACGGTAATTTCGGGCAAAAGTGGGGTCCATGTGTGGCCCACTTTGCACCGAAAAGCGTGCTGAGGGTAACAGTCTCTAAATGGGATAAACTATAGGTCAAACAACTCTAAATGTCAATACGAACTCAACGGTATATCCAAATGTGGATTCCGATGAGCCGAACACAATTTTGTCCAAAAAGTCAATAGTGGGACCCGCTAATTGACGATTTGGTCAACCGTCTCAGAATTGCGTGAAAATTGGGTCACGGGATCAGCGCGATACCACGAGTCCAGTGGCGCAAGTTTTGCCACAATCTGACAAGCGTGCACAAAATACGCACGAGTTCCACAAAAGTTGCGACACGGGGTGTGTCCGCGGATACGGCCTGATTCCGGCGCGCACACGCGTCCAAATCAGTTCCCACGAATTTTTACGTGTCTGGTTATGCTGCGTGCACCGCTCGGTATACTTGGTACACGGCGGGGTGGTCCTATTTGGCGGGACGTGCTCCGTTTCACAACTTTTATAATTCTAGAAAAAGTGGATTCGCGCAGTTTTGTGACGAATTTAATTCTGTCCACATCAGCTAATAATCTAGGGTTATTTAACAGAAAATAAACTAGGTCAAGTTTTCTACACATATCAAAAAGAATTACCAAATTCGGATCTCTGTGGTGGGAGATACGAACGCAACATGGGTGGTCACCGCAGTTTTCTGCGATCCCAGAATTGGTCTGCTCGCGCCAACTTGGACGCTATTTTTTGCCTAGGGATACACGTTTTTCGAGGTTGGCTATAATACAAATATGGAAGAGGGTTAAGGGGTGAGCATATCGGTGAAGACGGAACGACGTTTGGTTGAGCGAGTCGACGGAAAATAACTCCGGAGCGAAGGTGCCTCGTGTAGGAATCTGCAGTGCGCGAGGTCGGAGTCGTCGGGATGGTTTGGACGGCTTGGCGGGGTTCTCTGGCTGCGGCGGCGGCTCTAGATGAGAAGAGGGGGTCTGGATATTTTAGGTTAGGGTTTTATGAAATAATATATATATATATATATATATATATATATATATATATATATATATATATATATATATATATATATTATATAATAGGGAGAGAGAAATGGAGTTGTTAGGTTCGCGTGTAAAAAAAGGAAGAGAATAGCTGCTGAAGGGGGCGGGTCTGGGAACAAGTTGTTAAAGAAATGAAGTGGGCGGTCTTAGCAAAATGCTAAGTTGCTGAAGGGGGGTCCTTGCAGCAAGTTATTAAGGGATGGGGCAAGTAGTGTTATTATTATTATTATTATTATTAGTAAATCTTATTTAATTAAATTCTTTTACTTTCTTTTCTTTTCTTTTCCTTTCTAAATATATATATACATATATATATTTGTGTATATATATATATATATATATATTATATATATACCCATAAGAAAATTCATGGATTAGAATAATGCACACCATTAGGCTAGCAACTGCTCAAGGGGTCTCCTACATAAAATAAATTCCGAAAAATTTCTGATGGTCCCATAAGTCCTCTAAGTGTCCGAACACCTAAAATAAAAATTATTAAAAATCTATTTCTCCTATTTAGACCTAATTACTATAATTTAATTAATAATTAATAAATAAAGGGTATATACGATTTTCTAGGAAGGGGGTTTTACATTCTACCCAACTTACAAAAATTTCGTCCTCGAAATTGACACTAACCCATATTCATAATGATAACTATAACTCTTACACTACATTGGTATCTAGTAGGACTCCTAAAACTCCTGGTTTGCCATTCTAACACTTTCTCATCTATTGTCCATCCACTATTTTATCATCCTCTAACTCGTCTACACTACCCAACTTACAAAATTTCTACTAGTAGTCACATTCTTTGAAGCTATTGTCTAGGTTTGTAAGGTAAATACATTTATTGGGTCGAGAATCTTGGGATACCTGTCTAGAATCTCATAACTATGACTTTTCCCATAACCGTCAAGTATCATAGTCTAATACTGTCACGCCACCTGGCCAGTATGGCTGCAAGTAATTCGACTACTCTACCAAAATCGTCTGGCGGCAACTGTCGCTACCTCGCCGGCGATTTATCATAGTCATCAGTTCGTAACAAGTGCCTTCAACTCTTTCCTAGGTATAGTCTAAGTTTTTAGGGAGACACTTAAGGTCTTGACTAACTATTAGGGCTATGATCTAGCTCAAGTGATCTAACAATTTCTACTATGCTGCATGGTGCTACTTAAGGGTTAAACTAATAAAGAATACATATATTTCTATAGTGCATATACATATTAAGAACTCATCCTTAGTTATCAAGCATTACTAACACATTTATATTTTAACTAACAAAATAAGGATAAGGTTGACATAAATCAATAATTCATAATGGCACGAAAGATACGACTATGATAGGAAGAGTTAAGCACGAGATAAGAAACAAATATAAAAGAAGAAGATGAGTCACCCCAAGAGGGCGAGATAAGGATAGGGGAAGAATACTACTACTGCTACTCACGTCATCCATTAGCATCGCGTGTATGCCACCTGGGTAAAATATACCTACATCCTCATAACTGTTAAACTACCATATATATAATTCTACAACTATTTGTACATCTAAGATCTTGTGTCACAATGGGGTCATGAGTATGCAAAGACAATTATAACTAAAAGGTCGTACCTGTATCTATGGCTTCCTGTGTCTGCTCTCCCATACTTGTCATAATGAGTGCTTGGCCTTGTCCTTGATTGATCAACTGGGGTCTAGTCCCCTCCATTTGTGCAGACTGTAGAAGCAGTGGTAGGTCACTTTGGTCTTCTATACTTGAGGGTGTATGCGGTGTTCCTGATTCTAATGCCATAGACCTCTGGTTCTGCTGAGGACATCTTCGGGTTTGATGGTGACTTGATCCACATATCATGCACAGCCCCAATCGACGATGACAGTCTCTATGAATATGACCTATCTTACCACAAAAGTGACAAGTACGGGGGTCCTTGGTTGGATATGGTGCAGTACTATCTGGTTGCTGGCGTGTCAAAGGGTGTCTAATGGGTCCTCCTTGCTGTGTCCTTTCTGGTCCCGGATAAATTATCTGTTGAATTTTGTTGCCTTTGCTGATGGCCTCCTGGATCCTGGCCTCTGTCAATAACTCGGCATAAGAGATCCGGGACTGTGAGCTAGTATAGTGCTGGAGCTCCCGAGTCAGCCCATGGTGAAACCTCTTAGCCTTCTCTAAGTCATTAGGTATTAGGACTGTGCCATACTTACTGAGACGGCTAAACTCTGCATCATACTCATCAACCGTCTTGTCCCCTTGCTCTAGATGGAGGAACTGATCGTACAAAGCGTCCCTTACAGTATCCGGGAAGTACTTCCTCTCAAAGTATTCCAAGAATTGTTCCCAAGTCTGACGCGCACCCAACTGGCGCTCCATTGATTCCCACCAGTGATGCACGTTGCCTTCTAACTGAGTCCTCACGCCTATCATCCATAGGTCAGTAGGTAGTTGTGATGCCTCTAACAACTTCTTGGTATTGTCAATCCAGTTCGTGGTCTCCTCTGGACTCTCATTGCCCTTATATGGCTTAGGGCCCATCTGCACAAAGTCCTTGACTGAACCGACCCGAGCTTGAGGTACTGAAGCTAGTGCCTGGGTTGGTACAGGGGCTAGTGCAGCCATTCTCTCTAGTGCTGCCAAAAATTCTAGCGTCTGCTTTGCTGTTTGCTGCCTTTGTTCTTGCATTATCATCTGGAAGAATTGGAACAGCTGCGCTTGGCCATCTTGCGGTACTAGTAGAGCTGGAAAAGTCCCATTAGGTATCATGGAAGGAGTTGATGGAATTTGATTGTTAGTCAGTCCATCCGGTCCGGGAAAAAGAGGTGTCGTTGAGGTCACTCCTAGTGGTTGGTCGTCGTCCCCTGGAGACGTGTTGTCCCCAGTGGCGGCATGCCCGTTATGCAAATTTATCTCTCTGCAAGAGATGGACGAAGGATTAAGAAGAGTACAAGAATCAAGCAGGATGCAAGAACTTAAATAGGACATGTTGGAAGGAAGGTAAGTTATAGTCAAGTGTGGATGAGATCTAAAATTCAAATCCTAGGTGCAGGCCCGCTCGGTACAGTGACGTAACCGAAACGGCTAACTCGACCTGCATGGGCCACCACAAAAATATGTCACACCCCAGTCCCAAATACGTAGGACTAGGAACACGTAAGCATGCCAGCCGCATGGATATGACAACTCCAATATATGGAAACTATTACCCATACGTACGCTGTAATACGAATATAAACTCACATGTGGTATATATAATATCATAAGTCACAGATATGCTAATCTCATCCACACAATAAGTCATAGAAAAGAAATACTAAGCTAGAATAAGGAGTCTGAAATATCCAAAAAATAATATGTAAACCCCCTCAATTTATTCTGTAGATAGTTAGAGTGGACGAGAAAAAAAAAATTTGATAGAAGATATTGAGGTTTAGAGTAGGGGATATTTATCTGGAATTTTAATCCAATTAATTAAAATCCTTGGCGCGCACTATCTTTGTCTAATTATTCGGAGCCCATTATCAGCCCATAAATTTCGTACAAATATTGTACTATCGACTCAACTAGCCAAATTAGGCACTGGACTTTTCTGACTGTTAAAATCAATTTTTGTGTGCTCTAAATTAATTGCGCAACATTCCGAAAATCGTAACCCATATTTAATTCCGTGTCGGACACCTGTGTCGTTACCCTCGATTTTGGGGTACCAACTTAACCCGTTGAGCCAGACCAACTAAAGGGTCCAAGACCGACTCCAAGCCCCCACCATTTTTGGCCTTTGCGTCATTTCCAGATTTTGACCCCACGGGTCCCAATTAAATTAAATTCGCGGGACGCTTTATCTTTATTTAAATCGGGATTTACCAACTTTGTAAATCATATTTTATTCCTAAATTAATCCCAATGCCCTTCTAATTAGACCCGCGCCTAACGCGCAACACCCCCTCACCATGACAATTTTTAAATATATTTTTCTCCGCAATTTTTGTGTTATTTCATGTGTCCATGCAAAATCCTGAATTTACGGGGGCTAAGTCGCAATTATCAATTTGTGTGGCAACCTCCTATTGGCCATGAATAAATAAGAGGGTCCCAAAATAGGATCCCAATCTCATCCCCCTTCATGAAGAAACCCACTTCTCTTCATAATAAATCCCAACCCTCCATTTTGAATGTCATCATCTCCACCCTTCATCTCAACACACTATCCTATAAAACCATCACATCACCCTCACCACTCCCCAAACCGGCCCTAATCCCCATGCCTAGAAAACCCCCCACCCTCTATCTCTCTTCTCCCTCCTTCTCCATGCAACCCAAACCGAGCCCCCCAACATACTCATATATTCTTTCTTCTTCAACCATTCTTCTTCAACTATTTTTCTTCCTGGGAACCCTCCACCCGGTGACTGACCCGACGCCGGTGGCTGACCCTGCTCCGCCCGCCAGCACACCGGCGAGTTCAGCGCCAGCCGTCGACCCCCGACCAACCCGGTCCGGCTGGACAGCAGCCGACCCTCCCGTGGCGGTTCCACAGAAGTCGAAGGGCTGTCCCCTTCCTCGGCGGCCTGACCAGCAGCCGTTAGGCTGAAATGTTCTCGACCCGCGCGAGCTCGCACTCCGGCGAGTCCAGTCCAGTTTTAGTTCCCTCCCCCGCTCCGGCCAGTGGACTTATCCCCCCGCAGCGGCCTGTGCAGCCTCCATTCGGCCACTGTCGACCGCCCGGCGACGATGTGCAGTACAGCTCCGCCGCTCCACTGTGCAGAGCACCCCCGCCGGCTTTGGGCTGCCACTCCGGCCATCCTCTCCACGGCACCGACCCCACTGTTCTGCTCTGGCACTGTGCATTACGGCTGACCCGCGGCAGTCCGGCCTCCGTCATCCGATCTAATCCCCGTCCGTCCGCCTCCCTGTCGTCATTATCACCACCACCTTTACTCTTCCATCTCCACCACCTCCGCCATGAATCATCCGACCTCCTCCCTATCAACACCACCACAGACTTCCCCACCGCCATGGGCTGTACATCCCCGTCCGACTTCCCCGCTCATTCCCGTCTGACTTCAGCATCACCATTACCACCCTTAGCTTCCACGAACAACAACACTACTACCACCACCGCGGCCACCCTCCACCGGCCGTGCTCCGGCGTCGACAACCTCGTCGAGGTCGAATCTCTCCTCTCATGTTTTAATTCCAGAATTTATTAACATTTTAATTAAGATTCATTTACATGCATAGAATTGTGAATGTTAGTCAGGGTGGTGTATCTATGATATGGATTTATATGGTTAGTATGGGAAATACTTGAACTATGCGATTAAGGTCTATATTGGTTAAGTCTAATGATGATTGATGCGAATATGGATTTTAATGATTCGAGTTTGTATTAATGATGTTTAGTATGTTTTAGGGTTTTTGGTTGCATAAATTAAAATAGATTTCAATGATTCGCATGAAGGTCGAGGATTTGAATTTTAGTGAGATATTATGAATATTATGGAAGTGAATGAATTTAGATTGGTTTAAGATTTAAATATGGTTCGTTGAGTTTGAGGTTGAATGCATCAAGATTTAGAGTATATTACGTTATTTTTACATGTAAGTTAATTATCCTTGAAGAGCCGATAATTTATGGTAAAAGGAGGGGATGTCATTAAGATGCCCATTATTTTGAGGACTTGATAACTAGTGACGAAATTCGATTGAGGAATACGAATATGTAATTGTGTACCATACATTGTGAGAAAGGTGTAATATCAAACCGATAGTTATTGATTGGAGGCCGAGAAATAATAATGAATATATAGGAGGAGGAGATACTGACGGTGTTTATAACTGAGGGTTTAAGTAATTATTAATAACCAGTTACTCGAGGATAATTATTTTATTTAAGGATAATGTGTAATGTATATGGTAATGACTGTAAGGACTAGAGTGGAATTTGAGGATTTGATCCTGGCTTGAACTACTGAACTTTGTGATGGACTTAGTAAGCTTGAGGTTTGGATTGATGATATCGTACAGATATTTAATTTGATCAGATGTAACTTGTTCCGAGTCTACTTTGGTCAACCCTCTAGTGTCTTGTCCCTGAGAGTCATAGCTGAGCTTGAGTTTAGTTGTGGATGCGTGTCGCATCCCTGTTTGCCAAATGATAGTTTATTGATTGAGTTGTATCTCATCTCTAGGTACTGCGGGACCTGAGGACTTGGACGTGGTACCGGATCCCCGTCATCAACAGCCGCACGCAGGCAAGTGTACCTTGCTACCCTGTATTTCAGATTATAGATATTTGTTGTTCTTTATGTACATTGTGCACGTACTTATGTTGACGCTCGATACTTCACGTCCGGATCACAACCGGGTGCTGACATTCGTCGTAACGTATTAGAAAAATGGTTAGATACTTTATAGTACCTCGATGCACGTACCTGAGTACATCGACACCCCAGGACACACTCATACACTGTGATCGTGCCAGATTCCTGTATCCTGATACTGACATCATGACCAGAGACTGGGACGACCTTAGGGTCGCGTCTGTTGAGTTATTTCCTTGTGTCGAGACTGTAGTTAGAGGTTCAGGTTCAACGCACAATCGTTGACCGCTTGGGAAGGGGAAGACAGTTACTAGACGTTTGGGCTACTCTGCACGCGCTTATATATATGTAGTATTTTCTAGTGATACCTGTATCTAGTGTAACTGTTTCACCCGTGTGACTCTTTGCCCGGAGCTGCGGTACGTGCCGTGTGTTTCCGTGTCCGGAGCTACGGTTTTATATTAGAAAGCCCACGCGTCGAACATTGTCTTTAAACTGTGTCACAATAGTTGGTTATGATAGAGTACCCTGTCGTGTACTTGTACTTTCTGTTTACTTGGTATGCTATATTTCTGTACCTTGTTACGTCCCTCTGAGGACCTGGTTCCCTGCCAGTTTTGCAGCATAGATGAGTATGGAGAACTTGGGGATACTGATGGAGTGGCATATCTTGCGAGCATGGTACCAGGTACTCATATATTTATCTACCGGTATTATGGTTATTGTACATTGATTATTCATCTGCTGTTGTAGCCTAGTTTTATAGACTCATACTTCTTCTCGAGTCTATTCGAGTTAATGTGTTATGGGGCGGCCGACTCTAGCACATATAGCTCTTTCTTGTATACTGTTGTACATTGTGGATTGAGACATAGAGGTTTATATTTATGGAATATCTAGGTAGTGCCCTTTATATTACAGCTTATACGTATTCGAGTCAGACCCGAGTCTGGTCGAATGCGTAGCTGGCGTGTCATGTATTCCTGGTCCTACGTATTTTGGGACTGGGGCGTGACATATTTTTGTGGTGGCCCATGCAGGTCCGATTTAAATCGTCTAGGTCACCTGACTGTGCCAAGCGAGCCTGCAAATTAGGAATAGATGTTATGATTGTTGAGTAGGATCTCAATCCATAATCGATTTTAAAACTCTTTGTATGTGATTATCGCCCTTGGACTTCCACTTTGCATTCATTCAATCTTCATCAATGTCGCTATCCTTGTTTCTCGTCCCCTATTGTTCGGGGAGACGAATGTTTGTGACTGATGATTCCTTCCAGAAGAAGATCGAAGACCAGACGACAGGAGACAGAATTCGTATACCTTTCTCGGAGAAGATTGTTACCTTATCAGGATAGATTGATGGGTTCTTTGGATTCTATAACTAGTGTGGAAGGTTGGCAAGGGAGTTGGACCTAGTAGTACCCTACCCGTACTTGAGGTAGCAGTGATCTTGGAAGTACTGAGAGCTGGAAGGACTGTTGATCATTACCTAGAAGGATTTATGGGAATGCATAGCCTGATGATGGAAAATAGTAGTTGTATATGATATCAATGCTAGGAATGATGATTATGAGCTAGAGGAGATAAAAACTTTAGGATCTCACTTGGAAGATAATAATCGGATTCCAGGAATTCTAGTATGTGCTTGAGGGATACCATTATTGTACTTGTGACTTGGAGAGAGGAATAACAAAAAGAAGAAATTCAAGGAATAAAATTTTAGGAAAAACCTTGAGGATAAGAGAAAATTTTATATTTGGCAGGAAGGAATTTTTCTTTTGGAGGATTAGTGTAGTAAACAGAACGGGAGAAATTATCTTGAGGTTTAGTCTAGACTAAGACCTTATCCTAGACATGGATTGGTTGAGCCAATACCACGCGACACCAGATTGTCGACGTAGTTGCATTTATATTTTTAGGCCACCAGGTTACCCTGAGTTGAGTTCAGGGAGCCCAGGAGTATGGTGCTCATATACTTTAGAGTCACACATTGCTGAAGGTGAATCAGTGTACCCCGCCTTATATCAGAATAGGAGAATGTGATTCTAGATAATCTTTCCGTCCTGCCACTTGACAGAGAGATATAATTTGCTATAGAGTTGACTCCAATAGCGGAGCCAATTATTTTTCCGTCTTCAGACTAGCACCGAAAGAGTTGGTTGAGTTGAAGGTCCATAGTAGAGGATCACTTGGACAAGAGTTTCAGTTGGGCTAGTGTTTCTCCATGGGGGAAAACCTATCTTAATTGTGCCGAAGAAAGACGGGACAATACAGTTGAATCAGCTAAGTGGGGGTAGCGACCAGCGAGACTCCAGAAATTGACATACCGCGGGGGTAGAGACCAGCGTGACACACGCCCGTAGTGCGAGCTATATACTACGGTTTACCAGAGTGGTTAAAAGCCCATACGCTTAATGATTGTCCTCAATGATACTAAGTGCCATGTGTGTGTCAACATATCTAATACATAGTAATGACTGAAAGAAAACTACACATGCAAGAATAAATAGAAATACAATAAATATAAAGAAATATAAATAGCATACAAAAGTACTGTAACAATTTGGCAAGGTATCTTGCCTGGTAAGAAAGCTGCAAGGTGTACTGTCCAGAAGTCAAACGCACAGGATCAAAAGCTATGGCCGCAGAACAATATCTTCGGATGCTGAAATAAACATCACCAACGTTTTCGGAATGAGCAAAATAGCTAAAAAGCACATCCCTTTCGTCCAATTTGGACACAGGAGCAAAACGGTAATTTCAGGCAAAAGTGGGGTCCATGTGTGGCCCACTTTGCACCAAAAAGTGTGCCGAGGGTAACAGTCTCTAAATGGGATAAACTATAGGTCAAACAACTCTAAATGTCAATACGAACCCAACGGTATATCCAAATGTGGATTCCGATGAGCCAAACACAATTTTGTCCAAAAAGTCAACTATAGGACCCGCCAATTGGCGATTTGGTCAACCATCTCAGAATTGCGTGAAAATTGGGTCACGGGATCAGTGCGTTACCACGAGTCCAGTGGCGCAAGTTTCGTCGTAATCTGACAAGCGTGCACAAAATACGCGCGAGTTCCACAAAAGTTGTGACACGGGGTGTGTCCGCGGATACGGCCTGATTCCGGTGCGGACACGCGTACGAATCAGTTCCCACAAATTTTCACGTGTCCGGTTACGCTGCATGCACCGCTCGGTTCACTTGGTACATGGCGGGGCGGTCCCATTTGGTGGAGCGCGCTCCATTTCACAACTTTTAGAATTCTGGAAAAAGTGGGTTCGCGCAGTTTTGTGACGAATTTAATTCTGTCCACAGCAGCTAATAATCTAGGATTATTTAACAGAAAATAAACTAGGTCAAGTGTTCTACACATATCAAAAAGAATCACCAAATTCGGATCTCTGTGGTGGGAGATACGAACTCTGCAACATGGGTGGTCACCGTAGTTTTCTGCGATCCCAGAATTGGTCTGCTCGCGCCAACTTGGACGCTATTTTTTGCCTAGGGGTACACGTTTTTTGAGGTTGGCTATAATACAAATATGGAAGAGGGTTAAGGGGTGAGCATACCGGTGAAGACGGAACAACGTTTGGTTGAGCGAGTCGACGGAAAACAACTCCGGAGCGAAGATGCCTCGTATGGGAATCTGCAGTGCGCGAGGTCGGAGTCGTCGGGATGGTTTGGACGGCTTGGCGGGGTTCTCTGGCTACGGCGGCGGCTCTAGATGAGAAAAGGGGGTTTGGATATTTTAGGTTAGGGTTTTATGAAAATATATATATATATATATATATATATATATATATATATATATATTATATAATAGGGAGAGAGAAAAGGAGTTGTTAGGTCCGCGTGTAAAAAAAAGGAAGAGAATAGCTGCTGAAGGGGGCGGGTCTGGGAACAAGTTGTTAAAGAAATGAAGTGGGCGGTCTTAGCAAAATGCTAAGTTGCTGAAGGGGGGTCCTTGCAGCAAGTTATTAAGGGATGGGGCAAGTAGTGTTATTATTATTATTATTATTAGTAAATCTTATTTAATTAAATTCTTTTACTTTCTTTTCTTTTCTTTTCCTTTCTAAATATATATATATATACATATATATATTTGTGTATATATATATATATATATATATATATATATATTATATATATACCCATAAGAAAATTCATGGATTAGAATAATGCACACCATTAGGCTAGTAACTGCTCAAGGGGTCTCCTACATAAAATAAATTCCGAAAAATTCATGATGGTCCCATAAGTCCTCTAAGTGTCCGAACACCTAAAATAAAAATTATTAAAAATTAATTTCTTCTATTTAGACCTAATTACTATAATTTAATTAATAATTAATAAATAAAGGGTATATACGATTTTCTAGGAAGGGGGTTTTACATGTTGATCATACATTGCACGTATGATTAACCAGGCCCTAATCCTTGTGCATGTTCCCAAGCCGATCACATGTTGAAGTTGATACTCACTCACATAGTAGTAGTATTTCTTGCTCATTTCTATGATGCTTATTTCTTGTATTTAATTCCAGTATTCCTATTTTGTATATCTCTTGTGCTTGTATCTTGCATCTTGTATATTCACTCTATTTTACTGTTACATAGTTTATATCATTCATTGGAACTGTATTAGAGGTGTACGTTGCTCCTTTCCTGACTGGATATATTTTTTCATATGACACTGAGGAGTGGTATCCTACTCACTATGGGCCTCAGGACATAGTTGGATTAGAGTTAGAGACTTTGGCTCAGTAGGGTCTCATCCCTGTTGAGACAGACAACCCAGTACATGTAGCTCAGTAGATAAGTTATTGTACTGGATTTGTCTCCAGCATTTGACATTAGTATTCCTTATTATATTTGATGACTCATAGGATATTATTTTGTCTTGTGAGTTGTATTTTGACTCTTCAGTTCTTTATATCATATTTGTGCGATTGTTCTATCTTATAGATCTGTGATTTTAGTATTCATACTTTATTGGTGACATTATATATCTTGATGATCATTATTGCTAGATAGATAATTTACCAAAACAGCGTTCTATCACTGATGTTGCGGTATAGACTGGACGTTGTTCACTACTCGCGTCCCTACACCGGGTACGGGTCGTGACACATTTTTAGTGGTGGCCCATGCAGGTATTCGAGGTCACAATTAGTGCGATTTATAGTGGTGCTCTGATTTGAGTGCTATTACGAGCCTGTTTCAGGATATAGGATATAGGCAATAAGCTGAGAATACTCAATCACATCTAGGAAAAACTCTATTGTTCAATTCAAATATTCTTCCTTGATATTGATATTTGATAATTGAGCTTTAACTGTCCTTCTTTGAGTTAATTATATCATGTGCCATATTAATTATTTTCTTTTGCTTTGCCTCAAGATGCCGCCTAAGACTCGATCACAGCAGAGAGGAGAAGTTTCTGAGAGATTTGCAACTTTTTGAGGGCCTGCACCAGTCACTTCTCCGGTGATTGGCGTATCAGCTGCGTTCGGGGGTCCACCTCCCGCTCAGAGGACTATTCCAAATGTGTCATAGGGGCTTCTACCTCTACCTTCCGTGCCGACAGACGCGACTAAGGTGTTCGTATTGTTTCGCGAGATGATGGAGGCTCAGAGAGCCCAGTCAGAGGCTCACCAGAGGCAGACTGACATGTTATGGAAGGGTATTGAGAGAGCTCATCAGCTTGCCCTTGCTGCAGTAGAGAGAGGAGCTTCGGTCCAGCAGCAGGTTATTCCACAGTTTGCCCAGCTATGGCCGAGTAATATTCAGGACTTCAAGAAGATGGAACCTCGGGTCTTCAAGGGAATCGAGGGCATCATCTACGCTAATAATTGGCTTGAGGATATCAAGCATCTCATGAGGGTGTCCCGTATTGCTGAGGATCTGAAGGTTGTTACAGTAGGACTTTAGTTGTTCAACATCGCCCATACTTGGTTTAGGAATGAGCCACTTCTTGCTGATGTGGGACAGTCTTGGGAGGTGTTCAAGGACCTCTTCAAGTGAAAGTTCTTTGCTCGGGCGGACAGATTGGACTTGGAGAGACAGTTTAAGGGCCTTTCTCAGAGGAGTATGTCCGTGGAGGAGTACGCCGCAGAGTTCGGTAGGCTGAGCATATTTGTGGAGTATTTGGTAAGGGAGCCAGAGGTTCGGGCTATCCGCTTCCGCGAGGGTTTGAACTGGGAAGTAAAGATTCTTATTCCTTCTTTCTATGAGACGTATTCAGAGATACTTGTGGAGGAACGCAAGGTTGAGCAGGAGTTAAGCTTGAAACCCAAGAGAGATCATGATTCTTTCTGGGGGCTAGCAGCAGCACAGTGCCTACTAAGATTCCTTATTTCCAGGCTAGGCCTTTTTAGTAGCCACAACAGCACCAAACTCCATCTAAGGTACCAATTCACCAGGTACCACAGCAGCAGCAGAGACAGTCACAGCAAACTTCTTGCCACTTCTGCAAGAAGTCCGGCCATATCTGGAAAGTTTGCAGGAAGAGGTTAGAAGTTTCTCTGTATTATGGTGCCGAGGGGCATCTTTTGAGGGGTTGTCCTTCCAACCCTTGTCGTGCAGTTCAGGGAGCAACTCTAGCTCAGAGAACACAGGCAAGGCCACTTATAGTACAACCGAACGGACTGCCGCTTTTGACCCAGTAGAAGGGTTATGCCCAGCACCAGCATCAGGGTGGTGCACCTCAGGGACGAGCATTTTCTATGACGGTCGGGGAGGCTGAGCTTTAGCATTGTTTGATAGTGGTACTTTTTATAGTTTTGTATCTATTTTTTTTTTTTTTTTTGCTTTGAAGCATCATTTGGTAAGTAAGTCTTTGCTTAGGACTTGCAAGATCATGACCGGGGGAGGCATTATCCTGGTTAGTGATATTTTCAAGGATTAGAGAGTTACTCTGGGAGGCCGGGAGTTGAGTGCGTGTCTACTTGTAATGCCACTTCCAAACTACGATATTGTACTCTGGATGGATTGGTTGAGTAGACACCATGCTAATATAGATTGCAGAGGAGGTAGAGTTTTGTTTAGCCCGCCAGGAGAGCCAGAGTTTGAGTTTGCTAGAGGAGCTGAAGAGTAGAGAGAAAGCATTATCTATGGAGCTATGGTGGAAGACAAGGAGTTGTCACATCCTTCAATAGCAGAATTCTTGGATCTGTTTTCTAAAGAATTGCCAGGATTGTCGTCAGATCAAGATATTGAGTTCTCTATAGAATTGGTGCCTGGTGCAGAGCCAATTTTAGAGCATGTCTATAGAGTGAACAACAATGAGCTGGTCGAGTTGAAGAAGCAATTAGATGAACGGCAGGATAAGGGGTTTATCAGATCTAGTTTTTTACCATGGAGAGCCCCGATATTGTTTGTACCGAAGAAAGATGGATCGGTGTGCATGTGCATTGATTACAGGACATTAAATAATTTTACTATCAAGAATAAATATCCATTACCACAGATTGATGACCTGTTCGATCAGTTGAGTGGCGCTAAGGTATTTTCCAATATAGACTTGAGATCAGGCTACCACCAGGTGAAAGTAAAGCCGAAGGACATTCCGAAGACTATTTTTAGGACTCGGTATCGCTAGTATGAGTTCATGGTGATGTCGTTTGGGTTGACTAATGCCCCTGCGATATTTATGAATTTGATGAACAAGGTGGTGGTGTTCATCGATAACATACTCATATACTCGAAGACATCAGAGGAGCACGAAGAGCATCTGCGAATTCTGTTGGATATGTTGAGGAAGGAGAAGTTGTATGGAAAGCTGTCTAAGTATTAGTTCTTCCTAGACAAGGTAAAGTTCTTAGGACATATTGTGATTGGTGATAGAATTTCAGAGGATCCGAAGAAGATTGCAGCAGTGGAATCTTGGAAGACGCCGAGTTCAGTGGTAGAGATCAGAAGTTTCTTGGGTCTGGTAGGCTACTACAGGAAGTTTGTGCAAGATTTTTCGAGGATTGCCAAGTTGATGACTAGACTCACAAGAAAGAATACGAAGTTTGTTTGGACAGAGGAGTGTCAGGCTACTTTTGTGGAATTGAAGACGAGGTTGACGTCTGCTCCTATTTTGACGTTGCCATCAGGGTCTAGAGGTTTTATTATTTATAGTGATGCATCAGGGAAAGTTCTAGGTTTTGTTCTTAGCAGAATAGAAAAGTGATTGCCTATGCATCCAGACAGTTGTGTTATCATGAGAAGAACTATCCTACCCACGATTTAGAGTTGGCAGCAGTCATGTTTGCCTTGAAGTTGTGGAAATACTATTTGTACGGAGAGCGTGTAGAGATCTTTACAGACCACAAGAGCTTGAAGTACATTTTCACTCAGAAGGAGATGAACATGAGGCAACATTGGTAGTTGGAACAGATGAAGAATTTTGACACATCCTTACAGTATCATTCTGGGAAAGCCAATGTAGTTGCTGATACCTTGAGCAGGTATCCGATAGCTATATTTTGACGCAGGATCGATATTTGTTCGAGGATCTGAAAAGCTTGGTCATTGAAGTGATAGTCCTTGGTTTTGTTATGCAGATGTGGGGGTTGCAGATACACTCAGAGTTGATGGACATGATCAAGGCAGCCCAGTATGAGGATGTATCTCTGAGGAGCATCAAAGCACAGGTGAAAACAGGATTGAAGGATGATTTCACCATTGCTAGGATGGTTTTTTGCGGCATGATGCTAGATTATGTGTGCCTAGTGAGGAGCTGCATGAGGAGGTATTACAGGAAGCGTATCACTCTCAGTATTCTATGCATCCAGGTGCCAACAAGATGTATCGGGATATACAAGAGTGTGTGTGGTATTATGGCATGAAGAGGGAGGTGACACAGTTTGTATCCAGATGCTTAGTGTGCTAGCAGGTGAAAGCCGAGAGGCAGAGGCCAGGTGGATTACTTCAAGCCATTACCTATTCTAGAGTGGAAGTGGGAACACAATACTATGGATTTTGTGTCCGGACTTCCACGATCTCTAGGAGGGAAAGACACAATTTTGGTCATCGTTGACAAGTTGACCAAGTCGGCCCACTTTTTGTCTTTTAATTTGGGTTTGTCTACGAAAAAGCTGGCAGAGATGTATGTGAGGCAGATAATCAAGATACATAGGGTTCCTATTAGCATAGTCTCAGATCAGGATAGTCATTTTACTTCTTTTTTTTGGAGGAGTTTGCAGGCGAGTTTGGGCACCCAACTCAAGTTTATACTACATATCACCCCTAGACAGATAGGCAGTCAAAGAGGACCATTCAAACTCTCGAGGATATATTGTGCATATATGTACTAGATTTTGGAAGATCTTGGGAGGACCATCTACATTTGTTATAGTTTGCTTACAACAACAGCTACTAGGCTAGTATAGAGATGTCACCATTTGAGGCTTTGTACGGTAGGAGATGTCGTACTCCCTTGTCATAGGACGATATTGGAGAGAGAGATTTTCTAGGGCCAGAGATGGTTATGGATGCAGCGGAGAAGGTTAAGTTGATCAGAGACAGACTTCGAGTGGCGCATGACAGACAGCGACATTAGGCCGATAGCCACCGGAGATCTTTGGAGTTTGAGGTATAGCTTTAGGATTTTTTTGTGCTTGATATTGGTTGTTTGTTATAGATTAAGTTCTTAAGGTTGTGTTTATTCTAGTTTGGAGGTTTGGTATTTCTGAGAATTTCTCCGATACGAGACATGATTTATTTTGGTGGAGGCAAAAAGCTTAGGCTGCGATTCATCGGACCCTTCAGTACTCTCGAGAGGATCGGTGCAGTTGCTTACAGACTAGACTTTCTACCTGCATTGGAGGGAGTGCACAACGTGTTTCATGTGTCGCAGTTGAGATGGTACGTGGCGGATCCTAGTCACATATTGGATCACTCAGAGATAGGGGTGGGCCCTACTCTTAGCTATCCAGAGCTGCTAGTTGAGATTCTGGATCGGAGAAAGAAGGTGCTGAGGAACCAGACCATTTTCTCGGTACATGTCGCATGGAGGCATCAATCTTCGGGTGAGTCTACCTGGGAGAGGGAGGATAAAATGTGAGAGCATTACCCATATTTGTTTATACCTTGAGGTATGTTCTTTCCTGATTTTGTTTTATTTTCTGGGGTTAGTTTCATCTTTGAATTTCGAGGACGAAATTATTTTAAAGGGGTTAGACTTGTCACTACCATATTTTCTAAGAAATAATATTTTGGTCATTTTATAATTATTTAAATATTGTACTTATTGAATATTTATTTATTATATTATTGTTACAAAATATATTTGATTTTGGACTTGTGTTAGTGGACCTAACTAGATTAGACTAGACTCATGAACCAACATTAATTTTAGTCGGATTGAGCCCAACAAATAAGCCCATTCATTAGGAGGATGACTTAATTAGTTAGACCAATTAGATTAGAACCTTCCTTCCTTAATTAATTCCTTCATGACAAGCCCTAAGGGGTATTGTAGACTTTTTATAGTGACTTGAAGAAGGGGGCAAGGCCGGCCACAAAGGGGGGAGGAGAGAGACTCTCTCTCTCTCTCTCTCTCTCTCTCTCTCTCTCTCTCTCTCTCTCTCTCTTCATCCATTCATCTCATTTCTAGATCTAAACAATTTTTTCTTCCAAATTCCTTCATCCCTACACAAATACCTACCTAAATTCTCTTCCAATTCCTTCTCTACTCACCATTAGAGGCTATTAGAACAAGGAGGAGGCAAGGATCAACAAGGAGGAGGAAGGAGCACAAGTTGACGGCTTTTGACACTCATTTGGAGACTTGTATCGGAAATCTATCTCCCAATAGGCATAATTTAATTTTTTTTTCTCTAATTAGACTCTAAATATATAGTTTAATCATTATAAACCCTCCCATATACTAAGGCTACCTATAGAAAGTGGAATTAAGTTCATAGGAGGCCTATGGAAGAAGTTATGGTGTATTTTATGATAATTTTGGGAGAATTCCGAGATTAGCACATCATGTGTTTGTCAATAGGTCAATTAGACCAAATTAACATATGTTTGATTGTTTGAGACTAGTGTCGTGTCCATAATTGGATACGTATAGGCCATATCACAATTATTTGACGGTATGAGTTAATTTGGGGGTTTTCTTCCGACACGGGGGTTTAAGCATATCATATTTTGACACGGACTCGTATTTGAGTAGCTAGCACTTTGTGTTGTTTCTGATTATGATTCTAATCTTGCTTATATCATTTATGATGTATTTGGTGGTGTGTTGGATCCATATCGCAAGCATATCATAGATTGATGGTGATACAGGTGCGATGTACTCCACGTGTTAGTTTTATTTTATCCTACTATATATATATATATATATATATATATATATGTATACTTTAGTTGTATATAATATGTATTGATATATATATTGATATATGTATACCTATAAAGATATATCATTGTGATTATTTGGACAACTATGTGTGTATCATGAGGTGTATGTAACCTAAAGTTGGGTAGTATGTGTCGGTAGGGGAGATACTTGGGTTTGATATTTGTGACAGAGTTCAATTAGTGACTGATATGTGCAAAAAATATATATATGTGTATATATATAGATGAGGGTATGATATATATATATATGTGTGTGTGTGTGTGTGTGTGTGTGTGTGTGTGTGTGTGTGCTAGGAGGGGGTGTCGGGCTACTGCAATGCGTAGCAGCAGCAGCAATGCGTTGCAACAGCAGCAACAATGCATAGCTGCAGCAGCAGCAATGCATAGCAGCAACAGCAACGCATAGCTGCAACCGCAGTAATACATAGCAGCAGCAGTAGCAGCAGCAACAGCAATGTATAGTAGCAGCAACATGATGAGGATGAGTAGAATGCTAGTTATGATATGTTGTGGGTTACTTAGGCTATATATATATATATATATATATATATATATATATATATATATATATATAATATTAAGGTATGTTGAGTTGGGTATGGATATATGTTATGTGTGTTAGTATACTTTAGGTTATAGAAATTAGTTATATGCATGAATTAGGATATGTATTA
The DNA here is from genome assembly GCA_036927795.1 of Iris macrosiphon. Classification (NCBI taxonomy): domain Eukaryota; kingdom Viridiplantae; phylum Streptophyta; class Magnoliopsida; order Asparagales; family Iridaceae; genus Iris; species Iris macrosiphon. The sequence goes on from JAYESA010000009.1 coordinate 132,118,912, forward strand.
TTAGATACACATGTTTGTATTACATTAGGTAGCGTATGGATATAAGATAGCTAGATTAGTATTACCTTGTGTTACGAAGGTAATTGCTAGGTATTGGAGTTAACTCAAGGTATTGGTTATTGTGTATCAAGATGGGTGTAGGTAGCGTGATACCGTGTTGCCTCAAAGCTAAGGTATCCACTTGGTATTAGTTAGCTAGGGATACTAGTATATATTATACTCGTATATTATATAGTATTTTCATATTTACTATTTTACGTATCTTACGATACGGTATAGTGTTGGTATCTTATAGATCTATGATTTAAGTATTCATACTTCATTGGTGGCATTATATATCTTGAAGATCATTATTGCTAGATAGATAGTTTACCCAAACAGCGTTCTACCGCCGATGTTGCGGAGTAGGCTGGACGTTGTTCACTACTCGCGTTTTTATACCGGGTGCATATTGTGACACATATATTTAATAGGCAACAAGTTATAAGCATCAGTTTATAGGCAATAGTCTAAATGGCAATATTTCAATAGGCAACAGTTTAAGCAATAAAACATATAATCTTTGCAGCATATGTAATCTTACCCCAGCCAATGGTTGTTCCTATATAAAGTACAGGATTGTTCTTACCACCCCTGAATAAGACAACATTAGCATGCTACTCTCAATTAGGGTCATTGGTGTTGTTTTACTATATAGTACTTTTATCACAGTACCCATTGCACCTTCTCAGGAAGGTAGCTAGCCTCCTCTAAGAATCTCGCAATACCTCATTCCTATAGCACGTACAAATGTTCCCCCTAGGATAAAGAAGTCCCCGGTGCCCCATGTCCTGATCAAGAAAACTTATTACCTTGTGTACAAGTTGTCCATGACCATGCAAATATATAAATGACTAAGTTATAAACACATTTTATAGTAAAGAAATGATATAATCACAGCCGACATATTCTCAATGGGGACTTCTTAGTCCATACTTTTCTCGCTTGGGGACTTATACCGTCCAAATTTTCTCGCTTGGGGACTTATACAGTCAATACTTTCTTTTCTTTCTTTTCTTTCTGGGGACTTGAACAGTCCATACCTTCCTGTCTTTATTAATTATTTACAGCATAGCATAGAATGATAATGAAATAGTGTTCTCTACTTGCGTTGTATAAGATAAAACAGTGGTATTAATTGTGGCATTAGTGTCTTTATCGATCATTGGACTTAGCAAGGTTATAAGAGAACTTATTAATTATTGGCATGAAGGAGTAGAGAAGAAGGGAGAGAACCGCTCACCAAATGGAGAATGACGAGAGAAAAGGACACTTGCTCGCTAAGGCTCCTGTCACGCATCTATCGGCATTGGCACCAATATTTGGTTAAACTACCATCTTCCTTTCTCTCAAATTTCTCTAGAATGAATGCATATTTTCGTTAAAAATGGGCTAAATAATCAATCATCGAAAATCAATCATGAAAATACATTCATCAAAATCAAGCAGCAAAAGTCCAAGAAAGCTAACCAAAAATCTAACAAAAACTATTGGACTCATTCCAACAAAAGTCGATCCATCAATTGGAAAGGTTCATTGCATTGTCCGTGATCGATTCGACCGTAAAGTTTCTCCATACTCAATTTTGATTGAGTCAATCGAACCACAAGCCTTATATAGTGAACCGCTAGAAGCGGGGCACTACATAATATACCACTAAGAAAAAGTTTCATCCTCGAAACTTAAAATAAAGGTTCTACCTCTAGGTTATTGAATAAGGATGGGTACTGCTTCCACATCTCTTTCTCGAGTTCCCACGTCTATTCTTCGACTACATAATTCTGCCACAACACAAAGACTAAAGCCACTGATTGATTTCGTAGCGTCTTCTCTTTCATGTCCAGGATCTAAATAGGTTCTTCCGAGTAATATAGGACGGCACTCAGCTCAAGCTAATAGAAGTTTACTACATGACTCAGGTCATGCACGTATCTCCTTATTTGGGAAATATGGAATATATCGTGCACTTCCATAAAAGTTGAAGGTAGTGCAAGTCGATAAGCCACTGGCGCTACCCTCTCTAGAATCTCAAAGGGTACAAAAAATCATGGACTCAGCTTCCCCATGACACCAAACCACATCACGCCTCGCATATGTGTCACCTTTAGGAACACATGATCACCCTTCATTAATTCAAAAGGTTGTCGATGTACATTCGCGTAACTTTTCATACGACTTTGAGCGACTCGAAGATTCTCTCAAACCATGTGAACTTTCTCGATGTCCTGTTCAATAATTTTTGGTTCGAGCACTTGTCGTTCACAGACTTTCTCCCACATATCGACGATCGACACCTGTATCCATAAAGTGCCTCATATGGGGTCATCTGAATACTCGCCTGATAACTATTGTTATAAGCGAACTCTGACAGAGATAGATAGGTATCCCAATTTGCCTTCAAATCAAGCATGCACAGTCATAACATATCTTCAAGGATTTGGTTTACTCTCTCAGTCTGTCTATCAGTCTGCGGATGGTACGCCGAGCTGAAATGCAACTTGGTGCCTATTGCCGCCTGAAGGCTATTACAGAAATGAGACAAGAACCATCCATCCCTATCCGACATAATTGAGACTGGCACTCCATGTAACCGGATAATCTGATCTAAGTAGATTTGAGCCAAACGGTCATAGCTCCATGCATTTTTTATTGCTATGAAATAAACAGACTTGGTCAGTCTATCCATGATGATGCAAATCACAATATTTCCCTTTTGCGTCTTTGGCAAACCCAGTATGAAATCTATTGGGATCTCCTCCCACTTCCATTCGAGAATGGCGAGGTTCTGCAACTCTCCGTCGGATCGCTAGTGTTCTGCTTTCACACGTTGATAATCCAAACCCCATGAAATAAATAATGCCATATCTCTTTTCATGCCATGCCACCAAAATATTGTGCGCAAATCCTTGTACATTTTGGTGCTTTTCGGATATAAGGTGTACTTGGCATAATGAGCCTCGGTCGGTATTTCCTTTCTGAGTTCATTATTTTTAGGTACACATAATCTGCCCTTAAGCCACAACATTCCATCCTCGTGTTCCACAAAATCGGTTGCCTTTCCTGCTGAAATCAACTCATGTATCTTCTGTTGGAATAAGTCATCCTTTTGCGCAGACTTTATCTTTTCTCGCAAGCTCGGCTCTAATTGCAGTTGAGCCAGCTGCGCCCCCTGATTTCGGACTCTGTACTTGATTCTGTAAACACCCTGATTTTTCAGAATAATTTTTTTAAATAATATTCTCGGATTTTTGGTAATTTTTGGAAAAGAACCAAGGTATTTAAGGATTTTTAAATGCAGTTATTTGGAATTAAAATATGATGGGGATAAGATTTTGTGGTGTAAAATAAAAAAACCTGACATGTGGTATTTTTTGGTGTATTTATTGGACACCGGAGACGCGTTTAAAGCCTTAAAAACCATTGGATAAATTAAACCCAAACTAAATTGAACCAAACCCAAAGTGAACCTGGCCTGAACCAACCGCTGCGTGAACCGAACCCAAACCAGCTTACTGGGTCGGGCCTGGTCGGATCTGAGCCAAACCCGACCCGAAACCCATTTGGGAACCCTAGCTGCCGAATTTACTGTTCACCCTATAAATGTGCCTCGGCGTTCGTGCCCTAGGCAGCCGCCACCTTGAGTTTTCCCTCCGCAGCCGCCTGGCCGAGTTCCTCACCGCCGCCGTCGACTTACCCCACAGCCGCCTCGCTCTTTCTCCTCAGGCGACGACTCCCCTCACGCCGAGCCCGACCCCCACCTCCGCCTGGCCGAGTTCGACGCCGCTTTCGTCGACGACCAGACCCCGACAGCAGCCACCCCGTCCAGTCCCGACACCCGAGACGCCACCGCCTTACAGCCGACGACTCCCTGCTCGACTCCCCTGTGTTAGACCGCTCCGGTCAGGGTCCACAGCCCCGCTCCCTCCAGACGCCGAGTTGCAGCCGCGAGAACTGCTTCGGTCGACCGAGCACAGCCGGCCGACGTTCCCTCCGCCCCTCGCGGACCAGAGCAGCCCCTCTCCGTCGGTTCATCGACGGAATCCTGAACCCTAGTCTGGACACAGCAACTCGGTCGCAGGACACGAAGTTGACGCTCGAACGCGTGAAAACTCAGATTCACGGAGCCATGTTCAGGTACCGATTTCTTCCAACTCACAACTCGGATTTCGATTCCGTCAGTTTCTACACGTAGACCGTATAATCCTCTCGGTGCCCGTGCAACCCGCTCGGTGCATCGCGTCCTGTGGTGATCGCACACCGCGATCCAAAAATAGGAAAAATAACGCCCTGTTTCACCCCAGAATTTAGTGTGTCCCGCCAAACGGGACGACTTGGTCGCACGCGGTCTTTACCGAACCGTGCACAACATTGATACGGCCGTGTGGGATTTTGCAGAAGTTGATTCGGAGGTGCGTGCACCCCGGAATCAACGCGTAACCGCGAACAATACCCCGTATCCGACTTTTCTGGAACACGCTGTAACTTTGTATACACACGTCAGATCGAGACGAAACTTGCACCATCGGACTCATAGCGATACGCTGGTCCTGTGACCCAAGTTTGGTTCGATTCTGAGAACGTTGACAAAATCGAGTATCGTGGGCCCCACAGGCTCCACTTAACGGGCGATTTTGTGATCGGCTCATCGAAATCCAATTCTGGAAGATTCGTTGGGTTCGTATCATCGTTCCTGACTTGTAGACACTGAGTTTGAAGAATTTGGAGATCTTTGACCCTGACACGCTTTTCGGTGCAAAGTGGCCCACTTGTGGAACCCGCTTTGGCCCGAAAATGCCCTTTTTGCTCCTGTGTCCAAATTGGACGTAAGGACAGGCGTTACCAGCTATTTGATATCTTCTGAGACTGATGGTGATATTTATTACAGCTTTTGGAGTAGTACCTACAGGATTCACTGATACCGGGACTACTGTTGATATTCAAACGTCAAGCAAGTGTACCTTGCCAAACTCTGCAGTATTGTTATATATTTCCTTGCTTTATTTATATTGTTGTACATGATCAACCTAGGACCGTGTGACGTACTTAGCATCCGATTATGAGTCGGGTGCCAATACTGTACGCGGTGTTGGGTACTGTCATCTAGAGATGGACATTCGTGACACTTTATATTCTCGTACTTGTCTTACCAAGTACACTATGACCCAGGACACTTGACACTATTCATGAGACAGGATTTTCTCGAGATATTCGTGGTAATTCTGTATATGATACAGGACATGGACATTATATTCTTAGATATAGCATGACTTGTTGAATTAGCTATGATCCCGCTTGACATGGACATGAGACGTTGTGGTCATGATATGCGTGGTTACATTGGGTGGGGAGAGACACACAGGCTACAGGCTATTCCATATATATATACATCTACTATTATTGAGAGGTCGTAGACTCTCGGAGCAGAGCTAGACCCACTACCGGTTATTACCACTACCGGCTCCCCGACACAGAGCTTGTAGTGGCCTAGCCTGAGTACTCGTGCTGCTCTCACTTGCATTTTCACTTAGATGGTTACTTACTTGCCCTATTTATTCTATTTATTTTCTACACTGCATTTATTTTGGCATGAGCTTTCTTGTACCTTGCTATGTCCCCTAAGGACCTGGATCCGGATTATGTCCCCAGGATTTGAGGACGAGATCTATCCAGAGGTATACGGGACCGGAGCAGGAGCTGATCCAGGAGTTGCACCGCCATCCGAGGACGAGGTGTTAGCCGAAGACTTCTCCTGAGCATCCATGTTTCATGCTGAGTATTTATTATTTATTTCAGTCATTTACTTTCTGGTTTGTTGAACCATTGTATCAGATATTTATCGAGTTGTTCCCCGAAGCACTTTGTTGAGATTAGCTGATGATATACATTCCTTATTTATTCGGTGGATCATATTTTATATCTTGTTTGGATGAGATTAGTTGTGCCATGATTATCGTAGACATGTTATATTACAGCTTAAGTATGCCCTGGTGGATCCATTAAATTGGGTTATCCATCGGTGCGTACTGCTGGCCATTATCACGCGTCCGGTCCCACGGTATTTGGGACTGGGGCGTGACATAGTTTTTGTGGTGGCCCATGCAGGTCTACGACTAAATCGTTCGGTTTTAACCTAGGGACCGAACCAGCCTGCCCTAAGAATAGGATAAATTATAGGATCTCATCCACTAATTAAACCATTATTGAACTCTATATCGAACTCGGAATTGTCACTTGATTTGCATCCTGTTTGATTCCTCTGAGCGTTCTTACAGTTTATCTTTTGATTGCAGAGTAATGGATCCCAGGAACGGAGATGAAATTTCTTTGGATACGCCACACGACGCTGTGGTTACTTATACAGACGGAGTGACCCCAGGGAATGGAGGACAAGCATCTCAGAACGATCAGACCGGACAGCCTAATCCAAGGTTCCGGAGAGATGACATCCCACCTCCACCCCAGTTCACACCCCAGATGCCAGTTTTCCCGCCGGGACAAGCCATGGACGGGCAATAGATGTTCTAGATGATGTATGCCATGATACAAGCCCAGCAACAGATTCAGCAAGAGGCCCATCGCCAGGAGGCAGAGTATCTGAGGACCAGCCTGGTATCCGCATTGGAGCAGGCAAATCCACCAACAAGGCGAACAGCGACGGGGTCTATCACCGATTTCCGTCATCTCAAGCCTCGTACATTTTCTGGAAAAGAGGGCCCAACGGAAGTTCATGAATGGCTCACAAACATACAGCATCAGTTGGAAGCCGCTGAACTTCCAAGAGAGAAGTGGATGACTGCAGTCAGAATGCAGTTAACTGAAAATGCACATCACTGGTGGTTAGCAGAGGAAAGGAGGCTCGGACAGGACCGGGTCGCATGGGAAGAGTTCTCCAGACTCTTCCAAGAGATGTACATTCCAGCAGTTGCACGATCAGAGCTCAGAGACAAGTTCAACCGCCTTATCCAAGGCAGTATGACAGTAAAAAATACAACGCAAAATTTATTCGCCTAAGTCGCTTCGCTCCAACATTGATCTCGACCGAGGAAGAGAAAGCTGAGAAGTTCTTTGACGGATTGAAGTTCGAGCTCCAAAGATTGATTGGCTCAGTCGCACCTACATCTTATACCGACGTCCTTGCAGCAGCACGACGCATGGAGCGCCTCACTAGAAGGGAGTCAAACCTGAAGAGGCCAAATACATCAGCACTATCCAAGATAGCACCTGGAGATTCTGCAAAGCGATTCCAAAGGAGTATACCGGAGAGACCAGTAAATAGGGACAGACCTCTTCCTACTTGTCACCACTGCGGCAAAGTAGGGCACATTGAGAAAGAATGCAGACGTAAGTTGGGACTATGTCTGAGCTGCGGATCCAACCAGCATTTTTTCAGGGACTGTTCTGAACGCAGAGACGAAGCACCGAGACTAGCCTTGCCTGCACCACGACCAGCTTATCCAGCAGTAGGAAAACAGTAGACAGAAGCTGGAGGAGTTAGACCACCAGCTACAGGGGGCTACCAGCAGAGACCACCACTGGCACCACAAGCAGCCCTATTTCAGCAGCAGCAGCAGCAGAGAGGTCTAGCTTAGGGAAGAGGCCAAGCATTCACATTAGCTGTTGAGCAGGAAGCTACTGCAGGCGAGGTCATCGTAGGTACTATTTTAGTAGCTTCATTACCAGCTGTAGCATTATTTGATTCTGGAGCATCGCATTCATTTATAGCAGCTAGCTTTGTAGCCACCCATAGAGTAGCTACCGCACCCCTTCCGAAGATGAAGAGGATTCTTACGGGAGGTAGAATTATTCTGGTTAGTGACGTCTGTAGATCATGTTCTGTAGTAGTTTGTGGGAGAGAGATGCGAGCCCAATTTCTGATCTTTTCTATGCCTGACTATGATGTTGTACTTGGTATGGACTGGTTAAGTCAGTATCATGCGACTCTGGATTGTCGGCTTGGAAAGGTTATATTTAGACTGCCAGGACATCCAGAATTTGAGTTTCTTCGAGGAGCAGTAGAGCAAGGAGTTTAGCCTACTCTTAGGGTACTATCTGTAGAAGAGGAGACAGGTTACCCAAGAGTCATGTCAGAATTTGTGAATGTATTTCCTGATGATCTTCCAGGTTTACTGCCTGATCGGGAAATATAATTCACAATAGATTTGACTCCAGGAGCAGAGCCTATCACTTCATCAGTATATCGGCTAGCGCCTAAGGAGTTAGTGGAGTTGAAAGAACAGGTTGACGACCTTCTGGAGAAGGGTTTCATTCGACCCAGTGTTTCACCTTGGGGAGCACCCATATTATTTGTGCCGAAGAAGGATGGAACAGTACGGTTATGCATTGACTACAGGACACTGAATGCTGTGACCATCAAGAACAGGTATCCCTTACCACGCATTGATGATCTATTCGATCAATTGAGTGGTGCAAGGGTATTCTCGAAGATTGACATTCGATCCGGCTATCATCAGATCAAAGTAAGGAAGGAAAACATACCGAAGACAGCTTTCAGGACCAAGTATGGGCATTATGAGTTCTTGGTGATGCCGTTTGGTTTAACCAACGCGCCAACAGTGTTTATAAGTTTAATGAACAGAGTCTTCCATCAGTTCTTAGATAAATTTGTGGTTGTTTTCATTGACGACATTCTCATATATTCCAAGAGCCATGAAGAGCACGAGGAGCATCTCAGAATCGTGTTAGAGACCTTGAGACAGGAGAAGTTATACGCCAAAATCAGTAAGTGTGAGTTCTGTATGGACAAAGTGCCTTTCTTGGGACATATTATCTCAGGAGAAGGACTTTCAGTGGATCCAGAGAAAGTTGCGGCAATAGAGACTTGGCCTACCCCCACATCAGTTGCAGAGGTGAGAAGTTTTCTCGGACTCGCGGGATATTATCGAAGGTTTGTAGAAAATTTCTTGAGGATCGCAGAACCGATGACGAAGCTGACACGCAAAGACCAGGAGTTTATATGGACGGAAGACTGCCAGAAGGCCTTCGAAGAATTGAAGAGAAGATTAACAACAGCACCTGTCTTGACTCTTCCTTCAGGGTCAGAAGGTTTTGTTGTTTACAGTGATGCATCGGGTAGTGGACTGGGATGTGTTTTGATGCAACATGGCAAAGTCATTGCTTATGCGTCGAGACAGTTGAAGGTCCACGAGAAGAACTACCCAACACACGATCTGGAGTTAGCAGCAGTTATCTTTGCATTGAAGATTTGGAGGCACTACCTTTATGGGGAGAAAGTAGACATCTTTACAGATCACAAAAGTCTGAAGTATATATATACTCAGAAGGAGCTTAACATGAGGCAGAGACGTTGGCTTAAATTGATGGTAGATTTTGACATAGATCTGCAGTACCATCCGGGGAAGGCGAATGTCGTGGCAGATGCCCTCAGCAGAAAGCCTACGGATTATTTCTTGACGATGCAGCCTGAGTTATTGAGAGATCTACAGGAGCTTCAGATAGAGGTTGTTTTACCAGGACAGAATGGCTTGATGGCTAATCTTGAAATTAAGTCATCACTCGTGGAGAAGATTAAGGAGACATTGCCCACCGATGCTAGATTTAGAAGGTTGAAAGAGAGGACGGAAGCAGGCATGCAGACAGGACTTCGCATACACGAAGACGGGACATTGAGGTTTGGAAATCGTCTGTATGTTCCAAATAGAGAATTGAGACAGGAGTTAATGACTGAAGCACATAGCTCTATATACTCCATTCACCCAGGAGGAACCAAGATGTACCGAGACTTGAGACAATATTATTGGTGGCATAGAATAAAAAGGGAGATTGCAAGATTTGTGGCCAAATGTTTAGTCTGCCAATAAGTGAAAGCAGAGCATCAGAGGACTGCAGGAATGTTGCAGCCGCTTCCTATACCAGAATGGAAGTGGAAATATATCACCATGGATTTCGTCACAGGATTCCCAAGGAGCCCCAGCGGAAGAGATGCGGCATGGGTTATAGTGGATAGACTCACTAAATTGACACACTTCTTGCCGTTTAGAGTTGGACAGTCCACAGAGATACTAGCCGACATGTATATGCGATAAATAGTAAGATTGCATGGAGTGCCGGTTAGTATTGTATCAGATCGAGACTCGAGATTCATATCTCATTTCTGGCGAAGCATGCAAGAGAGTCTTGGTACCAGACTCAAATTCAGCACTGCCTATCAACCACAGACAGATGGCCAATCAGAGCGTACAATTCAGAGCTTGGAGGATATATTACGATCATGTATGCTAGACTTTGGAGGATCTTGGGAAGATCATTTGCACTTAGTGGAGTTCTCCTACAACAACAGTTATCAGGCCAGCATTCAGATGGCACCATTCGAGGCATTATCCGAAAGGAAGTGCAGATCGCCTATATATTGGAGTGACGTTGGTGAACGTCAAATACTGGGTCCAGAATTGGTAACGCAAATAATGGAAAAGGTGAAACAGATTCAGGATCATCTTCGAGCAGCTCAGGACAGACAGAAGCATTGGGCAGATACGCACAGACGTCCCCTAGAGTTTAAAGAAGGAGAGCACGTGTTCTTGAGGATTTTGTCCACTTGTGGTACTATCAGATTCGGGAGCAGAGGCAAGTTGAGCCCAAGGTATATTGGGCCGTTTGACATTCTAGAGCGCGTTGGTGAGGTGGCTTATCGTCTTGCATTACCACCATCCTTAGAGGGAGTGCATGACGTATTTCAGGTCTCATAGCTGCGAAGGTACGTGACCGACCCAAGTCATGTAGTCGATCATTCAGAGATCGCAGTGGGCCCTAGCTTGAGATATGAAGAACAACCAGTTGGCATCCTCGACGTCAGTGAGAAGACATTACGGGGACAGACAATTAGACTGGTTCGTGTAGCTTGGAAACATCATTCTCTGAGAGAATCAACTTGGGAACGAGAAGATAGTATGCGCCAGCGTTACCCCCACTTGTTTGAGGAGGCAGTTATAAACTAAGCAACCTTGTATTTCCATAACTCTTTCTTTAGCAGCTTATTCTTTGATTGCGATGACGCAATCCTTTTAAGGAGGGAAGAATGTAAACACCCTGATTTTTCAGAATAAATTTTTTAAATAATATTCCCAGATTTTTGGTAATTTCTGGAAAAGAACCAAGGTATTTAAGGATTTTTAAATACAGTTATTTGGAATTAAAATATGATGGGAATAAGATTTTGCGATGTAAAATGAAAAAACCGGACATGTGGTATTTTTCGGTGTATTTATTGGACACCGGAGACGCGTTTAAAGCCTTAAAAACCATTGGATAAATTAAACCCAAACTAAATTAAACCAAACCCAAAGTGAACCTGGCCTGAATCAACCGCTGCGTGAACCGAACCCAAACCAGCTTACTAGGTCGGGCCGGGTCGGATCCGAGCCAAACCCGACCCGAAACCCATTTGGGAACCCTAGCTGCCGAGTTTACTGTTTACCCTATAAATGTGCCTCGGCGTTCGTGCCCTAGGCAGCCGCCACCTTGAGTTTTCCCTCCACGGACGCCTGGCTGAGTTCCTCACCGCCGCCGTCGACTTATACCACAGCCGCCTCGCTCTTTCTCCTCAGGCGACGACTCCCCTCACGCCGAGCCCGACCCCCACCTCCGCCTGGCCGAGTTTGACGCCGCATCCGTCGACGACTGGACCCCGACAGCAGCCACCCCATCCAGTCCAGACCCCCGGGACACCGCCGCCTTACAGCCGATGACTCCCCGCTCGACTCCCCTGTGTTAGACCGCTCCGGTCAGGGTCCACAGCCCCGCTCCCTCCAGACGTCGAGTCGCAGTCGCGAGAACTGCTCCGGTCGACCGAGCACAGCCGGCCGACATTCCCTCCGCTCCTCGCCGACCAGAGCGGCCCCTCTCTGCCGGTTCATCGACGGAATCCTGAACCCTAGTCTGGACACAGCAACTCGGTCGCAGGATACGAAGTTGACGCTCGAACGCATGAAAACTCAGATTCACGGAGCCCTGTTCAGGTACCGATTTTGATTCCGTCAGTTTCTACGCGTAGACAGTATAATCCTCTCGGTACCCGTGCAACCCGCTCGATGCATCGCGTCCTGTGTTGATCGCACACCGCGATCCAAAAACAGGAAAAATAACGCCTTGTTTCACCCCGGAACTGAGTGTGCCCCGCCAAACGGGACGACTTGGTCGCACGCGGTCTTTACCGAATCGTGCGCAACGTTGATACGGTCGTGTGGGATTTTGCAGAAGTCGATTCGGAGGTGCGTGTACCCCGAAATCAACGCGTATCCGCGAACAACACCCCGTTTCTGACTTTTCTGGAATATACTGTAACTTTGTGTACACACGTCGGATCGAGACAAAACTTGCGCCATCGGACTCGTAGCGATACGCTGGTCCTGTGACCCAAGTTTGGTTTGATTCTGAGAACGTTGACAAAATCGCGTATCGTGGGCCCCACAGGCTCCACTTAACGGGCGATTTTGTGATCGGCTCATCGGAATCCAATTCTGGAAGATCCGTTGGGTTCGTATCATCGTTCCTGACTTGTAGACACTGAGTTTGAGGAATTTGGAGACCTTTGACCCTGACACGCTTTCCGGTGCAGTGGCCTATATGTGGAACCCGCTTTGGCCCAGAAATGCCCTTTTTGCCCCTATGTCCAAATTGGACGTAAGGACAGACGTTACCAGCTATTTGATATCTTCTGAGACTGTTGGTGATGTTTATTACAGCTTTTAGAGTAGTACCTACAGGATTCACTGATACCGGGACGATTGTTGATATTCAAACGTTAGGCAAGTGTACCTTGCCAAACTCTGCAGTATTATTATATATTTCCTTGCTTTATTTATATTACTGTACATGCTCAACCTAGGACCGTGTAACGTACTTAGCGTCCGATTATGAGTCGGGTGCCAACACTGTACGCGGTGTTGGGTACTGTCATCTAGAGATGGACATTCGTGACACTTTATATTCTCGTACTTGTCTTACCAAGTACACTATGACCCAGGATACTTGACACTATTCATGAGACAGGATTTTCTCGAGATATTCGTGGTAATTCTATATAGGATACAGGACATGGACATTATATTCTTAGATATAGTATGACTTGTTGCATTAGCTATGATCCCGCTTGACATGGACATGAGACGTTGTGGTCATGATATGCGTGGTTACATTGGGTGGGGAGAGACACACAGGCTACAGGTTGTTCCATATATATATACATCCACTATTATTGAGAGGTCATAGACTCTCGGAGCAGAGCTAGACCCACTACCGGTTATTACCACTACCGGCTCCCCGACACAGAGCTTGTAGTGGCCCAGCCTGAGTACTCGTGCTGCTCTCACTTGCATTTTCACTTAGATGGTTACTTACTTGCCCTATTTATTTCATTTATTTTCTGCACTGTATTTATTTTGGCATGAGCTTTCTTGTACCTTGCTATGTCCCCTGAGGACCTGGATCCGGATAATGTTCCCAGGATTTGAGGACGAGATCTATCCCGAGGTATACGGGACCGGAGCAGGAGCTGATCCAGGAGCTGCACCGCCATCCGAGGACGAGGTATTAGCCGAAGACTTCTTCTGAGCATCCATGTTTCATGCTCAGTATTTATTATTTATTTCAGTCATTTACTTTCTGGTCTGTTGAACCATTATATCAGATATTTATCGGGTTGTTCCCCGAAGCACTTTGTTAAGATTAGCTGATGATTTACATTACTTATTTATTCGGTGGATCATATTTTATATCTTGTTTGGATGAGATTAGTTGTGCCATGATTGTCGTAGATATGTTATATTATATCTTAAGTATGCCCTGGTGGATCCATTAAATTGGGTTGTCCATCGGTGCGTATTGCTGGCCATTATCACGCGTCCGGTCCCACGGTATTTGGGACTGGGGCGTGACAGATTCCCATTTCTTCAAACTCACGAAGTCGCCTGCTTGACACAGATAACGAACTGATAAATTTTGGTCTCAATGCATCGGCCACAACATTTGCTCTTTCTGGCGTATAAGCAATTGTCAAATTATAATCCTTTATCAATTTCATCCATCGGCATTGCCTCAAGTTTAATTTCTTTTTGCGTGAATATGTACTTAAGGCTTTTTTGATCCGTGAAGATCTCACAGGATACTCCATAGAGATAGTGTCGCCACAATTTTAACGCGAAAAAAATTGTCGCAAATTCCAAATCATGCATCGGGTAATTCTTTTTATGTTGCTTTAGCTGTCTTGAGGCATACGCAATTACTTTCCCACATTGCGTAAGAACACACCCAATCCGAGCTGAGATGCATAGTTGTTTATCTGAAATCCCTTAGGTCCATCTGGAAGAGTAATAATTAGAGCCAAGATGAGTCGTTGCTTCAGTTCTTGGAAACTGCTCTCACAGTCGTCTATCCACTTGAATACTACTCCGTTTTAGGTGAGGCCAGTCATAGGCGATGCAATCTTTGCGAAGTTCTTTACAAATCTTTGATAGTAACCAGCCAAGCCAAGAAAACTTCTGATTTTACTAGCCGATGTGGGTTATTTCCAGTCCACTACTGTCTTAATCTTCTTAGGGTCAACTGATACACCATATGCTGAAATGATATGCCCAAGGAAAGACACGATGCTCATCCAGAACTCGTACTTGCTTAACTTTATATATAACTGATGTTCACGAAGCATCTGTAGTACGGTCCTTAAATGTTTAACGTGAGTTTCTATATCTCTGGAATAGATTAATATATCATCGATGAACATGACGACGAACTTGTCAAAGAAGGGTCAGAATACTCGTTTCATCATATCCATGAAAGTCGCTGGATCATTGGTCAAACCAAAAGGCATAACCAAAAACTCATAATGTCCATATCTTGTACGAAACACCGACTTCGGGACGTCCTCTAGTTTAATCTTCAATTGGGGATAACTTTGAGCAAAAATCAATATTCAAAAATACTGTTGCACCTTAGAGCTGGTCAAACAGATCTTCGATTCTAGGTAGAGGATACTTGTTCTGGACTATCACTTTTTTAATTCTCAATAATCTATGCAAAGATGCATTGTGCCGTCTTTCTTCTTCACAAACAATACTAGAGCCTCCCAAGGTGAAATATTAGGGCGAATGTAGCCATGGTCTAGTAACTCTTGTAGTTGTGACTTCAGTTCTTTCAATTCGGCATAAGCCATCCGATATAGAGCTTTTGATATCGGACGAGTATCTAGAAAGGTGTCTATACTGAACCTAATTTCTCGGTCTGGAGGCATTCCAGGTATCTTTTCTAAAAATATGTCGGAATTCTGCCACGACTTCGGTTTCATCTGAGTCTGCGCCCTTCATTTGAGTGTCCCAAACAAAAGCAAGGTACCCTTCACACCCCGAATATAGCATACATCTTGTCGTCACTACCGATACCACCATCACTGTCTTAGCCGCCAGACTACATGAATAAGAGAACTCTATCTCGCCAGGAATGCGAAACACAACTCTCTTCTCCGTGCAGTCAATTGTCGCATTGCAAGCCTCAAGCCAATCCATGCCCAGGATAATGTCATAATCTATGATGTCCAAAACTATTATATCCAAGGACATGTATTTTCCTCCAATGTAAATATAACTGTCCTTGCAAATCAAACTAGCAGGCAAATCTACCCCGAACGGAGTATTGACATTAAGATTCATATCTAATGGTGTCTTATAAAATTTGTGTTCATTAGCAAATGCAAATGATATGAAGCTATGTGTAGCACCAGAATCAAATAGTACACGAGCAGGTATTTCTCCGTAAGGCAGTACACATGTGATAACAGTGTTTGAGGTAAGCACTTCTTCTTGAGTCAGTGCAATCACACTACCTTGTCCTCCTGGTCGCGGGTTCTGAGCGTCCACAACTACTGCCCACGGGGCTTATGGCGCTTGCCTATGATTCTGATTGTACTGCTGATCACGGTTCTGATTGTGTCGGTGATCATGTGTCACGACCCGCACCCGGTATAGGGGCACGAGTGCGCGGGTACGTCCAGCCTACGCTGCAGCATCGGCGGTAGAACGCTGTCTAGGTCATGATACTAACTAAGCAATCTCACACGAGCATCCAATCTCCATAAGGAGGTACGGATGACACAAAATAAATGAATAACATACTCAATCACATAACTACAGCACGATAAGAAAATCGAAGAAATAAAAAATACTACAACACAAGTCTAAAGTAAATAATCTAACTCAACAATTATCCAAGTCTCAACAAAATATGTCGGAGACAAATTCGGTACCAAATAAACTACTGAAAGAAACTAACTAGATAACTAGTGATTCCGGCTAGACCTCCCGGAATCACAACTGAACTACCAAGTCCAAGTCTGCAGCTACTCTCCAAGTGGTCCATAAAATGATGGACAGCGGTCCTCTAAGGCATAGTCTGGAAAAAAAGTTTCCAGTCAGAAAGGAGCAAAGTACATTTCTAATAGCAGTTCTATATCAATGATATAAGCTATGTAGCAGTAAAGTAGATGGAAATATACAAGATGCATGTACATGTACGAGAGATATACAATAAAGGGAAATACTGGAAATAATGTAAGTAAATGCGAGAAGGAACAATATGTCAATGAGCAAGAATACTATGACTAAGTGTGTGAGTACTAGCTTTAACATGTGATCGGCTTGGGAACTTGTACAGGTATAATGGCCTGGCTAGTCATACGTGCGGTGTAGGACCAACACTAACATATGAACAAGTATTGTACATGAAGGGTATGATCACATATCTATACTAAAATACTCCCCACCCCGACTGGTATAGTAGATCCAACCATGGTACACTATGGCACTGGATTCCCTAGGAAGGTAGCAAATCTCCCCGAAAATTAGTGTCTGTACAAGCAGAAGATAACAAGGAAACAAGACTTGTATAAGCTACACTATGAACAAGGAATAACATCTCATGACGAGATCCGGATATACCAATCCGTGTAACCAGCGTGTCGAGAATATTGATATTTATACTAGATACAATGAACATAGGGGATATCATAAATAAGAAACTAATCAGAGAATGTACTCAACTTGGGTCCTTAGCTGGTAAAACCAGTGTCCTGTCCCAGAGTATCGTCTGGAAGATCCAATAATCCTATAGACATATAATAAATGTAACATTTGTATCAAATGCTATACTAACATACAATCATAAAATACTGACCTCTGGGCTATGCCAGGTATGGCACTTAGTCAACTAGGGTCGAGTGCGACAAGTTGCACGGGCGTCGCGTCCGCGATTGCGGTGCAAGACAGACGGTCAAAATGGTACGGGGCTTGCCAGAACGTCAGTATACGCGTGGCAGTCAACTAACTGTTCACAGGGTCATAGGTCAGGTGTAGCTACGGGGTATCCGTATTCACACTCGGGTCATCTAGTACACATATATATATATATATATATATATATATATATATATATATATATATATATATATATATATACATATTACTACTAACATACATACATATTATTCATTTGGTATAAAAAATAGATATGTGTATTTATATACTTTAAATAAAACTAATACTTGTATATATATATATAAACATATATTATGGAGATATATATACAATACGTATATATATATATATATATATATACTAAATAGAATTTAACATACTATATATATATATATGTCTTAAAAATATATGCCAATATAAATTATATATGCTACAGTTAAATATTTACCAAAATACGTTTTATCAAACATATACTATGTATATGTATATGTATATATATATATATATATATATATATATATATATATATATATATATATATATACATTTATTTACTAAAATAAATATATATATTTATATACCAAAAAAAAACATACATATATATATAGGTATATATATATATACCAAAAATACGTACATATACGTACTAAAATATATATTAATACTAATACATTGAATACAAGTATATACCCAATACCAATATAATATATATATAAGCTACGTATATATACACACCAAAATACGTACATATACCAAAATAATTATATATATACTACGTATACTGTATTCCTGTAAATATGTATATATATATATATATATATATATATATATATATATATATATATATATGAATATGTATATGTATATATTTATACACACACACCAATACATACATATACGTATATATATATATATATAAATACAAAATAATACATACATATACTATGTATAAATACCATAACACATTACTTAGAAATAAATTTCAAAATGAAGGAGGAAAGAGGGAGGAGACTCACGGAGGAGGGTAGTGGTGGTGCTGGGTCGGCTGGCCGGAGAGTCTTGGCCGGAGAGCGGAGGGGCTGGTGGTAGTCGTGTGGTGGTGATAGTAGATGGTGGTGGTGATAGTAGATGGTGGCCGGGGATTGCAGGCCGGAGGAGGAGCTGGAAGGATGCCGGGGAAGAAGAGTGGGAGGTCGGAGTAGAAGCTCAGGACTCGGCTGGAGGAGGAGCTGTGTCGGAGTAGGCAGCGGGAGGAAGGATGATGATGATGGTGGAGGTTCGAGGCGAGTGTGGTGGCAAAACAGCGGGGATGAGGGAGTAGTAGGCCGGAGCAATGGGTGGAGTAGGCCGGAGCAATGTGGTGCGAGCCGGATGGGGGAGCCACACAGCCGGAGTCGGGTGCTCGAACTGGCCGTAGCGGGGTGCTATCAGAGCTGAGCAGGTCAGTCGGAGCCGGAGGGTGGCTGCACAGTCGCTGCGGAGGGAGAACAGCAGGGTCGCTTCACAGCAGGGTCGCTGCACAGCGGGATCGACACGGTCGGCCGGACGGGGGAGCTGGTTGGTTCTGATAGCGGAGTCGGGGTCAGCCTGGCTGGACGCCGCCGCGGATGCATAGGCCGGAGTCGGGGAAATACAGGGAGTCGGGTGGCTCAGCCGGGGAGATGAGCAGGGTGGAGAGTGGTGGTTGTGTTCATGGTGGTGCCGGTGAAGAGTGGAGCGGGGGTGTGTGACCGGAGTTGATGGCTGCCGGACCGGAGGGGACTCGGGATGAGCAGTTGATGAACAGTGGGGGTGGTGATTGTATTTCCCCCCTTTATTTAAGTTCAAAAATACAAAGGAGAAGGGGAAGAAAGGAAGAAGAAGAAGAAGAAGAAGAAGAAGAAGAAGAAAAGAGAAGAAGAAAGGAAGAAGAAATTTTTCTTCCTACGTTGGAGAAGAGGGAGGAGTGAGGTGAGAGAAAACGGGGGCTTCCCTAGGTTTGGGGGTTAGGGTTTTCTTGGGAAGAGGGGATGATGGGACATTAAATAGGGTGGTGTGTGTGAGAATGAAGGGTGAGGATGCACCCATTGAATGGATGGCCAAGATTAGACATGGAGGGATTTTATTCATGTGAGGATGAGGGTTGGGTTGATTAGTCAATGTTGGGCTTCTCCATTGGTTTGAACCAATGAGGTGTTGACACCTAATACAAATTTGCAAATTAGCCCCCTTAAATTTGGGTATTTGCACAGACACATAAAATGATGAAAAAATTGGTGGGCGATTCGGTGTTTGGCATTTTGTAGGGTGAGGGGGTATTGTGTGTTTGGTATGGGCTTAATTAGTGGGGGTACTGGATTAAGTCGGGGTCAAACGGGATCAGACAAAATGGTGTCCTCAATTTAATTAGAAAAAAATGTAAGCTGTGTTCTAAGATTAATTAGGAGTACATGGGGCCAAAATTAGGTCGGGTCATCAATAACATTAGTGAAGAAGACTCAGGACAGAATATTACCCTAATTTGGGTCGCACGAAAAATGGGTCAAGATTACCTCCAATTTCGATTGGAACGCACAACGATACAAAGTTGGAATTTAATCAAAAAATAAATAAACGTCCGCGACAATTATTGTGCGGCTAAAATGAAATACAAGAGAGCATGATTATGAATTACAAAAATGGCAGAATGGAAGGCGGCCACGTCTAGGGCAAGGTTTTGAAATTTGTTGGAAGGCAAAAGCTAGGGTAGCGCTACAAATATCGAAGCAACGGCAACGCGCAACAATTAAATAAATTACGGTAATTAATTACTACCTCCAATAATTAAATTCTAATTAATACAAATTAAATACAAAATCCTATAATTCGGACATGTGTTCGTCCAGTGGGCTTCTACGTCAAGTCTACCAGCTCAAACATTAATGAACACTATATATTATATTTAAGTACACATCTCATGCAATTATTAAATTTTAAATACACATATCGAGAAATTATTTAATATAAATACCATAATATTAATAATATATAAAAAGTCAAAAATACCCCTATTTTCAGAATGTGGTAGTGATAATTCTACCCTCCTTAAAAGAATTTCGTCCTCGAAATTTAAAGTCCTCGTAGTAGTGTTTATTCATTATATTATTTTCCATCAATAGTTAAATTCACCAACCCACATAATCCTGAAATAATCTACCTTGTCATTTCACGATTTTCAAAAATTCTAAAATTATCGTATTCCTGAAAGATCTTCGAAATAAAATTATTTTCCATTTTCTTCACAATTTCCTCTAAAATTTTAAGTTAATAAATCAGTACTCGAAATTTAATATCCACTCCTCTAATTTGATTTTAATCAATGCATATATATAAAATTTAAATCTCATCCCAAAAAATTTGAATTTAAATACTAATCCATCAATGATCTTATTCTTCAGTTTCCTTTTACCTCTATTTACTCAACAATGTGACACTTATGGATTCTCCAAATATCGTCCATAATATAAAATTTAAAATTCGTAACTTGCAGTCAAATAAAATAATGATAATCTCCTTAATTTTCTCAAGTTTATTTTTTTTGATAAACTTCAATCATATCATAACCTTCCTAAAATTAATAAATCATCAATTCTGCCATGTTAAATTCTTAACCCTTTATTTAAATCAATATTTATCCTCGAATTTTAATCATCTTGTTTCTCTTGTCAAGTCATAACCTCTTCATAAATCTACTATGGTCAACCCCGATAATCATGGTCTAAGAAAATTCTACCTACAGCCATGCAATCTAAGAAAATATGTACGGTCATGTGTCTTTTGTCATGGCATTACAGTCTCTGTCAGGGTGTACTACTAACTACATTCTAACAAGAAAATTATGCATACGAACTACAGTACTAGGGAAATCAGTCAATCAATCAAATAGAAAGGAACAGAAGGAAGGACAGAACATAGTCTTCTAACCCATTACTTGGATATCTTCATTCTCTAATATACACTTAACTCTGGCACATTCACTAACTAATTCTTATCCTTGTACACTAGTACCCATATCAACTAATTATTAGTCCACAAGACATTCATGAATACATCCTCATTGCATACACCTGTCTATTGATACCTAAATCTGATACCAAGAATATCTAATATAACCATGGTTCGATAATGCATCCAAGTTTGATACCTCTATCTCTTTAGTACCATACTCTCTGCCAGTTTCTGTTCCTACTACAATTGCTCATATTAGTTGTTCTTATCACTCAAGTGCACACCGA
The DNA here is from genome assembly GCA_036927795.1 of Iris macrosiphon. NCBI lineage: Eukaryota > Viridiplantae > Streptophyta > Magnoliopsida > Asparagales > Iridaceae > Iris > Iris macrosiphon. The sequence goes on from JAYESA010000009.1 coordinate 132,140,480, forward strand.
GTGTAACACACCATACTAAGTACTGTTCTCTCTAATATAACTCTAGATGGACACCCAAGTCTGTCTGCGGTGCCATCTCAATCATGCTCAAGTCAACAGATCCTTACACATGTATATCATCTACTCATATACTAATATATATTTCTCATCCACCATAAAATTTTATCCTCATAATAAAATTATCAAAATTTAACCTTTGAACAACTAAAAAAATGTATACTTCCTCAAGGGTCAAATATTCAATACTGAAACAAAAGTTTAATCACTTCCAAAATCCTTACAGCTTTGTCTAGGTTCATTGAATTGAATCTGAATCCTCAAAAAAAAATTAATAACATAATATCTTATCTCCTCAAAATTCTTCAAAATTGAAATTTATTTTCAATCCTCAAATTATAATTTAAATCCACATCTTGTATTCCAATAGCCCTAATGTTAATCTTCTCACTGTCCTCTCGACATGTGTTATCAGATAATACCATAATTTAGTCTGTAAATTCATCTTGATATGGAATCAAACTCTATAATGACACTAAGATCTTAATTTACTAACTGATCAACAATAATCAAATTTATATCAACAGGTGAGAACGGACGAAATCAAGGGAAATGATTTTAATTGGAAATTATTATAAGATTCTCAGGGGTCATCCCAGGAATCTCTCAAGGAATTGTGATTGAGTATTCGCTCTCATCCTAGTATGATATATCCTAGATCCTATCGCAGGCACGCAGTAGTATAACAAAGATGTCACACTACCACGATATCGCACAACTTGAGAAGTCTGACCTGCATGGGCCACCACTAAAAATGTGTCACGACCCGCACCCGGTATAGGGGCACGAGTGCGCGGGTACGTCCAGCCTACGTCGCAGCATCGACAGTAGAACGCTGTCTAGGTCATGATACTAACTAAGCAATCTCACACGAGCATCCAACCTCCATAAGGAGGCACGGATGACACAAAATAAATGAATAACATACTCAATCACATAACGACAGCACGATAAGAAAATCGAAGAAATAAAAAATAATACAACACAAGTCTAAAGTAAATAATCTAACTCAACAATTATCTAAGTCTCAACAAAATATGCCGGAGACAAATCCGGTACCAAATAAACTACTGAAAGAAACTAACTAGATAACTAGTGATTCCGGCTAGACCTCCCAGAATTACAACTGAACTACCAAGTCCAAGTCTGCAGCTACTCTCCAAGTGGTCCATAAAATGATGGACAGCGGTCCTCTAAGGCATAGTTTGGAAAAAATGTTTCCAGTCAGGAAGGAGCAAAGTACATTTCTAATAGCAGTTCTATATCAATGATATAAGCTATGTAGCAGTAAAATAGATTAAAATATACAAGATGCATGTACATTTATGAGAGATATACAATAAAGGAAAATACTGGAAATACTGTAAGTAAATGCGGGAAGGAACAATATGTCAATGAGCAAGAATACTATGACTAAGTGTGTGAGTACTAGCTTTAACATGTGATCGGCTTGGGAACTTGTACAGGTATAATGGCCTGGCTAGTCATACGTGCGGTGTATAACGAACACTAACATGTGAACAAGTATTCTACATGAAGGGTATGAACAAGGTATCTATACTAAAATACTCCCCACCCCCGACTGGTATAGTAGATCCAACCATGGTACGCTATGGCACGGGATTCCCTAGGAAGGTAGCAAATCTCTCCGGAAATCAGTGTCTGTACATGCACAAGATAACAAGAAAACAAGACTTATACAAGCTACACCATGAACAAGGAATAACATCTCATGACGAGATCCGGATATACCAATCCGTGTAACCAGCATGTCGAGAATATGGATATTTACACTAGATACAATGAACATAGGAGATATCATAAATAAGAAACTAATCAGAGAATGTACTCACCTTGGGTCCTTAGCTAGTAAAATCAATGTCCTGTCCCAGAGTATCGTCTGGAAGATCCAACAATCCTATAGACATATAATAAATGTAATATTTGTATCAGATGCTATACTAACATACAATCATAAAACACTGACCTCTGGGCTATGCCAGGTATGGCACTTAGTCAACTAGGGTCGAGTGCGTCAAGTTGCACGGGCGTCGCGTTCCCGATTGCTGTGCAAGACAAACGGTCAAAATAGTACGGGGCTTGCCAGTACGTCAGTGTACGCGTGGCAGTCAACTAACTGTTCACAGGGTCATAGGTCAGGTGTAGCTACGGGGTATCCGTATTCACACTCGGGTCATCTAGTACCCATATATATATATATATATATATATATATATATATATATATATATATATATATATATATATATATATATATATTACTACTAACAAACATACATATTATTCATTTGGTATGAAAAATAGATATGTGTATTTATATAATTTAAATAAAACTAATACTTGTATATATATATAAACATATATTATGGAGATATATATACAATACGTATATATATATGTATACATACTAAATAGAATTTAACATACTATATATATATATGTGTCTTAAATATATATGCCAATATAAATTATATATGCTACAGTTATATATTTACGAAAATACGTTTTATCAAACATATACTATGTATATGTATATGTATATATATATATACATTTATATACTAAAATAAATATATATATTTATATACCAAAAAAATACATATATATATATATATAGGTATATATATATATACCAAAAATACGTACATATACGTACTAAAATATATATTAATACTAATACATTGAATACAAGTATATACCCAATACCAATATAACATATATATAAGCTACGTATATATACACACCAAAATACGTATATATACCAAAATAATTATATATATACTACGTATACTATATTCCTGTAAATATATATATATATATATATATATATATATATAAATATACATACACACACCAATACATACATATACGTATATATATATGAATATAAAATAATACATACATATACTATGTATAAGTACCATAACACATTACATGGAAATAAATTTCAAAATGAAGGAGGAAAGAGGGAGGAGACTCACGGAGGAGGGTGGTGGTGGTGCTGGGTCAGCTGGCCGGAGAGTCTTGGCCGGAGAGCGGAGGGGCTGGTGGTAGTCGTGTGGTGGTGATAGTAGATGGTGGTGGTGATAGTAGATGGTGGTGGTGATAGTAGATGGTGGCCGGGGATTGCAGGCCGGAGGAGGAGCTGGAAGGATGTCGGGGAAGAAGAGTGGGAGGTCGGAGTAGAACCTCGGGACTCGGCTGGAGGAGGAGCTATGCCGGAGTAGGCAGCGGAAGGAAGGATGATGACGATGGTGGAGGTCGAGGCGAGTGTGGTGGCAGAACAGCGGGGATGAGGGAGTAGTAGGCCGGAGCAATGTGGTGCTGGCCGGATGGGGGAGCCACACAGCCGGAGCGGGATGGCGGTGCTATCAGAGCTGAGCGGGTCAGTCGAAGCCGGAGGGTGGCTGCACAGTCGCAACGGAGGGAGAACAGCAGGGTCGCTGCACAGCGGGATCGACACGGTCGGCCGAACGGGGGAGCTGGTTGGTTCTGATGGTGGAGTCGGGGTCAGCCTGGCCGGACGACGCCACGGATGCACAGGCCAGAGTCGGGGAAATGCAGGGAGTCGGGTGGCTCAGCCGGGGAGATGAGCAGGGTGGAGAGTGGTGGTTGTGTTCATGGTGGTGTCAGTGAAGAGTGGAGCGGGGGTGTGTGACCGGAGTTGATGGCTGCCGGACCGGAGGGGACTCGGGATGAGCAGTTGATGAACAGTGGGGGTGGTGATTGTATTTCCCCCCTTTATTTAAGTTCAAAAATATAAAGGAGAAGGGGAAGAAAGGAAGAAGAAGAAGAAGAAAAGAGAAGAAGAAAGGAAGAAGAAATTTTTCTTCCTACGTTGGAGAAGAGGGAGGAGTGAGGTGAGAGAAAATAGGGGCTTCCCTAGTTTTGGGGGTTAGGGTTTTCATGGGAAGAGGGGATGATGGGACATTAAATAGGGTGGTGTGTGTGGGAATGAAGGGTGAGGATGCACCCATTGAATGGATGGCCAAGATTAGACATGGAGGGATTTTATTCATGTGAGGATGAGGGTTGGGTTGATTAGTCAATGTTGGGCTTCTCCATTGGTTTGAACCAATGAGGTGTTGACACCTAATACAAATTTATAAATTACCCTCCTTAAATTTGGGTATTTGCACAGACACATAAAATGATGAAAAAATTGGTGGGCGATTCGATATTTGGCATTTTGTAGGGTAAGGGGGTGTTGTGTGTTTGGTATGGGCTTAATTAGTAGGGGTACTGGATTCAGTCAGGGTCAAACGGGATCAAACAAAATGGTATCCTCAATTTAATTAGAAATAAATGCAAGCTGTGTTCTAAGATTAATTAGTAGTACATGGTATTTTGGATAATAAACGAGAAAAGATTTGATGAATGCGGAAAACGAGATCTTGTACGAAGACCCGCCCTTCTTTTATGTTTACAAACAAGATTGTACAAATTTGATCCTACACGAGGATGTCTAAGTATAATTTATTTAATCTGGATGAATATTGCTATAGGTGTCTGATCTGCAGTCGATCACTTTAGCCCTTGGACCATACGATGTTGAAGAAGTGCCGTGGAAGACAGGTAGCAGCTTCGAGGGTTGCTAAAGAGGGTGGATGCCCGATGCCAAAGTCGTCGATCCCTTCTCTTTGCCTGAGCTCTGGATTCTCCTCTCTCTCTCTCTCTCTCTCTCCTCTATTTCTCCTTTCAATTTGTCGACCTACTTCTGATCGTTCGACCAATTTTTTGACCTATTTCTGATCGCTCCACCAATTCTTTGACCTTTTTCCTCGTTGATAGAGGTCTCTATTTATAGAGTTTTAGTGACAGTGACCACTCAATCGGTGTAAAAATCGAGTAGTGGAAAGTATAGCACCCTTTTACACAACGGTTAAAATAACCAATGCCTGCGTATAGATGATCCTTTGAATGAGCGTGTGACGCGGGTCCAACTAAGGGAGAAAATGCGTATAACTGCTACGAAGATCATGGCGTACAAGCCACGTAGGTAGGTATCCCTCGTGTAGAAGAGGTTAGCATAGAAGCCAATGTCTGTCACCATGGCATAGAAGCCAAATAGTTATCAAACCGGCATAGAAGCCGAGTAGGCGTAGAAGCCGAGTAGGCGTAGAAGCCGAGTAGGCGTAGAAGCCGAGTGGTCATAGAGGCCGAGTGGGCGTAGAAGCCGAGTGGTCATAGAGGCCGAGTAGGCGTAGAAGCCGAGCAGGCACAGAAGGCCGAATGGGCGTAGAAGCAGAGCAGGCACAGAAGGCCGAATAGGCGTAGAAGCTGCTGCGTAACATGCCAGAGTGATGATGTGGACGTCTTAGCCGAAATTATGGCTTTTGGAGATAATCAGATCTCTTGCATTAAATGCAGAGATCTGCCCCCATCCTGTGCATTAAATGCAGATGCTTGTCTTTAAGATTTGCCATCATTCTGCGTATTAAATGCAGATATGCGCCTTAAATCTTGTGCGAAGAGTAACCGCTATCGTGGCAGTCTGTTCGTCTTCTGTGGAGCGTAAGGAGCTCACGTTTGCCTGTGTAAAACTAGGCAGCGTATTCCCTTGTATGTGTAGGAGCAGCTCTCGCAAAGGGGATGTCACTAAACGACGGTTCGGTGACATTTAATCAAATATTCTGCATTAAATATGGAGATCCGCCATCATCCTGTGCATTAAATACAGAGGCATGTTTTGAAGGTCTGCCACCCTTCTGTGCATCAAACGCAGAGACGTGCCTCAGGCTTCTGTCAGTATTCGGCGCATTAATTGCAAAGACGTGCCTGAGGGCCTGTCACCACCCTGTGCATTAAATGCAGAGACGCACCTCGAGTCCCGTACGGAGTGCAGCTTTTGACGTGGCAGGCGGTTTGTCTTCCGCGGAGCGTAAGGAGCTCTCATCTGCCTGTGTAAAACTAGGCAGCGTATTCCTCTGTGTACGTAAAAGTGGTTTACGCAAGGGAAATGGCAGTAAATGACAGCCTAGGTTGAAGTGCCGTGCCATCATTATAGCCGTCACCTGGGTAGTCGAGCAGTATCCCTTTGTCAAAAGTTGAGACGTCAGGTTCATTGCAGGATCTGACAGGTTCATTGCAGAGAATACGAAGCGTCCCTCGTACACTTCAATGATGCATTGAAAGAGAATGAGTTTTACGTCATAAAGGCGATGAAGCACCCTGTTTACGCTGAAGCAGCCTGGACATACTGCCCTACGCGGATGGTCTTCGAGCCTATATTTCATGCTGTGTTTGGCGGAGAAGCTCTGTTTGCACGTTTGAAGGCTCTGAAGTCCTCTTTTTACGCTGCTTTGCATCAATATGCTGCGTAGAGCTATCCAGCATATTTTTTATGCTTCTACAAGACCCCCTTCAAAGCTTTTAAATTCCTCATAATTTGAAACGCTTTGAATGAAGCATGAACCGCTCCTCGTAACTCGAAACGTTTCTGAATGGAGTTTTGAAACGGTCGAGGCTGACTTTATGGCAGATTTATTGGGGATCGGTGCTCTCTCTCGCCTATAAAAAGGCTGAGGAGTTCTCCTGTTCTTCCCACATTCCCTTTGCCACTCGGAGATGATCACCAGAGTTCGTCGGGTCGATCTGAGGAAGAAGAAGATCATGCTCTTTCAGCATGTAAGGAGCCAAAAAAGATGGCATCTTCGAGCAAATGTCCTCTGCAACGATGGATCATGGAAGGATATCATAGCCTCCTTTGCTCGGGATAATCAGCAACTTTGTATGGTGGTTCTTCTGGAGAGAAGAAGAATCGTATTTTACCACGCTGCTTGCAAGTGGCACCTTCTCCCGTTACCTCCGGGGACGGGAGCAGACAGACTAGCTCTGTCCCGGCTCTAGTGGCAGTGGTCTGTAGGTAAGCAGATTTATCCTGCTTTCCTTCTGTTGGAGGATGGGTCTATGCCCATTTTTGTATCCTCCCGCCACTGATCATCTTCTTGTTCATCGACTGTGGATGTAGACGAACCGTCTTGGAAGAAGAGGAAGACCTTCACCAATGTGAGAACCTGTCAGAACAGCTTCTCGGTGCGATCTTCAGACGATGATGAGGAAGCCCATTGTAGACGGGATTTCCCTTATATGTAGTCATAAAAAATAAAGAAAAACCCTTGTAGATTGGATTTCCCTCATATGTAACCATGACTTTAATTTTTAATAAAATCGTCTTTCTTCTTCATATGATCATGTTGTCATACTTTGCTGTGAAGTCTGAATATGTGTAGCTTCGACACGTCTGATTCTTTACGCCGACTCAGTTTAGAAAGAGTGCTAGGTCCTGTCCTGTCTTTTATGCATAACTTAGGGATGCGTAGAAAGCCACTTAAGCATTCGAGTGTTCGAATTGTCCTGCTGTTTAGGAGTGAGGAGCCGCGTAGAATTCTGAACTGTTACTTCTGATAAACAAAATTTCTTTTGTTCAGACATCATCTTCAAGAATGATTTCTCGAAAATCCCTCGGAACAGGGCAAAAAATGGCTGTCAAACTGATTTGCCATCTTGGTAGATAAAATATTCATACTGGAGTCTGGATGAATTTCGAATAGACCCATGAAGAAGAGTAATTTTTTATTGTTGAACTCTGTATGCTTCGGGTACTTGGGATATCTTGAGGTCAAGAAGGAGTATCTTCTGTATGAACTCCTGTAATTGACCGCCTTGAGGATCGTTCAGATGTACGCGTACTCTGGCCTGCATATCGTTCAGATGTACACTATCGAGCGTGAAATCATAGACTTATAGTTCCTGAGCGTGAAGTCGTAGGTTTGTAGCCTCTCGAGCATAAAAGCTACCGAGCACAAAGGCATCCGAGCGTAAAACCTGACTTGTAGCTGTCGAATGTAAAGTCGAAGATTCGTAGCTGTCGAGCATAGAAAGCTCCTTAGCGTAGAACTGTAGATTTGTTGCTTCTGAAAAGAAAAATTTTCGAGCGTGAAGTCGTGGATCCGTCACCTCTGAGCGTAAACTAAGCGCCACCGAGCTTGAGATCATCGATTTGGTATCTGCTGAGTGTGAAGTCGTAGGTTTGTAGCCTCTCGAGCATAAAAGCTACCGAGCACAAAGGCATCCGGGCGTAAAACCATAGACTTATAGCCTGCGAGCGTAAAATCGTAGATCTGTAGCTGTCGAGCGTAGAAAGCTCCTTAGCGTAGAAACCACGAACCTGCTTTGCGCGAAAAACTTTTCGAATTCGCTGACTGTCCGCATTCTCTGAATAAATAGGCTGACGTAGGACCCAATCATAACCGAATATTAATTAGGAGATTTTGTTCGGGGTCCGAGGAGTCTATCCAAACTCTATATATATCCCAAGTTTCTGAGAGAAAAACTTTCCATCCGTCTTCTGCGAGAGAAAGCTTTCGACTGTTCGAGTTCTTCTCTGTTTCTTCTTTGAGTCTTCAAAGTTTCCAGTAATGGCTTCGAAACAAACTTCCTCCGCTAAGGGAAAGAAGGTTGATTCTTCTTCTCGTTCTTCGGCCCAAGCGAGAGCGTCTCTGGTTGGACAAGGCGAACTTCATTCTGAGCGGAGCATCCCGCCGACGAGTAGTGCACCTGGCCTGGAAGGTAGAGCTTTTGGGAAAAAGAGAATGGCTGAAAATCCTTCGCACACATTGAACGTGACCGCGCTAGGTCATCTCCTGTGCTGATAGCCTCTTTGAGGAAGATGGTGCACGGAGACGTTTCATCTTTTTACGCCCACATTTCTAATGTGTCAGCGTAAGAACTCTATTTTTTCCCGCAGTCGAGCGTAAAAGCTTTGACTGCCAAAAACTTGGTGTATACTATTAAAATTTGAGTTTTATGCTTGTGGATGAAAATCCTGGCGTAATAACTCAATTTAATCAATCCGGCGTAGAGCACGGACCGTATATTGGCAATCTTGAATTTTATGTTTAGGAAATGGATTCCATCATAAAAGTTCAAATTTTACAGTCTCGGCGTAGAGCACGGACTGTTGATTTTTTTGCGGATGCTGCAAGTCCCGAAATGTCTAGTTAGGAACTGACGTGTTTCTTTTGTACTTTTGTAGTTAACTTGCATGAGTCTCCGCTAGCTGAGGTGATGGGCTCTGCCGCCGGGATGCTGCACTCTAACTATTTGGAGGATCTGTCACACGTGACATTTCCTATCTCCGGGCCCCAGTATCCCGAAGGAAGGGCAATTCTGATATCAGCTCAGGGCGAGCGAACACTGCCGAATTTGATCAACGGGGAGCCCCTAACGTACGTAGACAGGGAGCAATACCTGAAGCCGGCTTTCCTTTTCGGGGACATGATTGTCAAGCGGTCCCAGACAAAGCCCAAGAGAGAACTCTGGATTTTCCCTGCCGAGGGTTTGGTCTTGTATCTGCCCAATATGCCGAGAGACTACCCCATCTCGGCCTTCTTCCATGCTATGCATCCCAGGAAGATGTCGTGGACGCTAACCCCCGATCTTCACGGCAAGCCAGGGAAGATCTTTCATCTGAGAGGAGCTGACCAGGGGTCATTTTTCAGCCGCCCTTCTGGCTCTGTGACGCTGTTCAGGGGGCTGTACCCGAGCAGTGTCCCGAGTGAAGATAGTTTGGTGATCCAGCCGGTCCAGTTACCGACTTTCTGTAATGATTTTATGGGGCGTGGGGGAGTATACCCTAAGGTGAACCCTCGGTGTGGCGGGTGGATCACCACCATAAATCTTCGATGGGCTCGTTTAGTTGATTGGGCCCTGAAGCATTTTTAGACCGAGTTGGAGAGCATTGGCCTGTTTGCCGCTGTGAGTGCCACCAGTGTTGGGTTACCTCCTAACCCCAACCTGTTTCTGGCACTGATGGAGCAATATATTTTGCTTACCGGGACTTTTGCCACTCCACTGGGGAGTTGGGATTGGCCCTTCATGAGATGGCAGAGATCTCGAGACTGCCGATGGGGGATACTCCATATGAAGAGTATGTTCCCACGAACCGGGAGCTGGGGGTTCAGACCCTCGGGTAGTGGAAGTGTACCAAGAGTTGATGTGCCACTACCTCGCTTGCACCGCTTTTTATGACGAGCCCTCAGATTTGGCTCACATCAGCAAATGTACGTCCTACCTCTTCTTTCATCGGTCAAGGACTGCTAAGCCGGAGAAGGTATTAGAGGGCAAGGATCTGCCTGTGAATCCCCTGAGCGTGCTTAATGCTCAGGTAGTAGACGATCTCATAGTGGATGCTGGGGCTCCGGACCGGTTCCTCGACGAAGGGACAGGAAAGTATCCTGAAGGCACTAAGGCCTATAGTTATTTGAGGCATTGTCGCAAGCCTCTGTCCAAGAAGGCTCAACTGGCTGGCTTCCTCTCTATATGGCTGCGCCGAGTAGTAGTGCCTGGCATCGCATCTATGGACCGTATTCACCGCAACACGCTATGGCCTGCAGTACGTCTGGTGTTCGGGGCAAGACTGGGCTTGCTCCCTGCCATGGTGTGCCGTATACAAGCTGGCCTGAGGGCCATGATTGACGGGCTGCTCGTCGATGAAATTCGGCGTGATAGCTTTCCCAGGATAGAATTACCATACCTGTATTTGATGGGGTGGTTAATTCTCCATAACCCCCGGGTGATGTCTCCCGGTTCCGGCAGTAGTTCGGGGGGTAGTTTCTTGTTGAACTACCGGAAGTCTTCCTGGAATGTTAACACAGTTGTAGACTGTTGGCGGGCGCTAGGCTTCAGTCATAGTTGGAAGCTTTTCTGCACCGTCCCTCCCGTACATCGCAATCAATCAGGGATTAGGCTCGAGGATTCGGGTAGAGAGAAGACCATTCTTTCTCCCGAAGCTTTTAATTGGCTGGTCTGTAATAGACCATCCCATCTACTGTACAGAAGCGAAGATCATTGATTCTTGGAGCCCTACTTGACCAGTCGGTTTGCCCTGCAGTTTGGGTATGATCAGTTGCACGTGGGCAATGCCGTCACCAGCTTCAGGTCCAGAGGTGGACTCATTGATGAAGCGAGGGGATGATGATATTTTATCATGGGCTGCACTGGGGCAATTTTTATCGTGTCGGTCATCACACTCTCCACGGAGCTGCACATCCTGTATTCGTATGCCCAGTTCTATGTGGCAACGAACACCTTACATCATAATTTTGATATGCATGGAAGCTTTAGGGTGCCCTCTTCCAAGCCTGGGGGAAGAGTTGAAGTCCCCTCGGTTTCTTTCGACGAGGGTGGGGAGTCCATTACCCCGGATGAGCCTCTGGTGTCGGTCCCTAGGGGTGAAGTACCTCCGCCTGCAGGGGCTTTGGTAGTTTCTGGGAAGCGAAGGGCTCCTGCTCCCAAGGAGACTTCCCCCCGTAAGAGGAAGAAGAAGATGGTAAATCGTCCTCTCCTGATTCCTGGCATTGAGGCTCCTGGAGGTGAGCTTGCATCTCCCCGTATTGGGGATGATCCTTTGATTGGAGGTTCCTCGCTTTTTAGAGAGGGACCTTCTACTAAGAAATAATTTAGCTGTACAGGCTGCAGATGCGACGTATATGTCGTCGGCCATGGGTAAATATCATCTTTTATGCCTCTTCTTTGGGAAAATTAATATTACGTTGATATTAACTTCCTTTTGTCTTCTTTTCAGGGGAAGACCTCTTCGGAGAGGGCGATGTAGACGTACCCTTTGGCTCTGTGTCAGGTCCTAGTGGTGACATGGAGGTACCTGATTTTGAAGAGGAGACATCTTCGGGTGCTGGTTTGCCTATCGAGGAGACTCCGATACCTCAAGAGGAGGACGAGCCTGTCATTGCGACAGTGCCTCTTTTGAGCACGCCGGTCACTTTGTCCGGTGTTGGCGATTCTTCTTTCGTCGTACCTCCTGTTGAAGCGACGGCCATGGCGACATCGTCCGTGGTGATTCCTGGGGGAAAGTCGCCACCATCGCGGACACTCCCCGCGTTCATGTGGACCTAGTTGCGCTGACCGAGCAGTACACCGGTATCTTCTACACCACTTTGAGAATGCTAATGTCAATGGTGTTGGCGAAGAAGCTGGACTTTGTGTCGCTAAAGAGGTCTTCTCGGTTCTCGATAGAGGCAATTAGGGAATTCGGTGATGCCGGGGTAGCTGACGCGCTGGAGGCGATGGTTAATGGTTTGGAGAAACCCATTAACGAATACCTGCAGCTAGATCGGGGCAACATTGAAGCTCTGGTCCAGGCCAGATACGACTCCTTGACTGCGCGTCTTGTTGAAAAGAAGAAAGGTCTGAATAAATTTATCGAGACTAACCAGCAGGAGATGGACAAAGGAAAAGTTGTTTTGGAGGAGACTATCGCCCTTCAAACGAAGTGCCAGGCCGAGCATGACGGCAATGTAGCGAGGGTCCGCAAACTGGAGACAAAGCTTGCTCAGGCAAAGGAGTGGGCTTCTCAGTCGTCGGAAGGTCTAGATGTGGTGAATGGCCGACTGGTCGCAGCACAACAGAACTTGGCGAGTGCAGAAGTCGCCCGTGTCGGTCTCCTTCGGGCTAGAGCCGAACTGTCCCTCCTGATTGATGACGAAGCACGGTTGGAGCGGGTCCATGCTGATGTCTTGGATTCCGGGGCTGAGAGGATGGCCGTACTGGCGCAGCAGCTTCGCGACCTGGCCGCTCCCCCTTCATGATATACTTTTGCTTTCGCTTTTTAATGTACTTTTGCTCTTTTCTGGGAATAATAAAGAGGCTTTTCATCTGACTTTGTGTATCCATCATTTTGGAATATAAATGACAGGTTTGGGTGAAAGTGATATCAGAGGTAGTATGGACGTGATATACTTTCGGTAAGCTTTAGCGGAGCATATCTATTCAGAGGTTATATGGACATGATAGAATATGATCCAACTAGTTTCGTTTTGGATGTAGTTTTGTCAGAATGAGGTCTTCGCTATATTCTACTTGAGTAGAGGAGGTTTAAGCATAGTACCTTTTCAAGAATTTGCCATTGATAGGAGCCATTAGCAGGTCTCCATTAGGCTGGGCTAACCTGTAAGCGCCGTTTGAGAACGTTGTCTCGATCACGTAAGGGCCTTCCCATTTGGGCTGGAATTTGCCTTTACTCCTGTGAGTAAGAATCATCGGCCTTCTTACAGCCAAAACTAGCTCGCCGGCTTTGAACACTCTTTTCTTTACTTTTTGATAAAAAGTTCTGGAAATGCGTGCTTGGTAGAGCGCGATACGCTGCTGAGCTTGGAGGCATTTCTCGTCTAATCCTTCTAGCTCTTGAAGCCTTAAAAGGTGTCACTACCACTTTTCCAGGCAAGGGCAATTGTGTAATTTCACTATTTTGAATAGTTATGTATTTCAATTAATCTGCTGAGTTATATAAACTATTTATATATTGTTAGTGATGTTTGGTTTTAGGTCAACCATAGAATGCATTAAGACAAACCCTATTGACTAAACCCTAATTTGAAGACCAATTCTAGAGAAACTCTAGAATTCAGATTTTAGGTTGGACCTCAAACCCTGGACTGACCAAACCTTAGTAACTAGGTTCTACATGACTTAACATAAAGGTTTAACCTAAAACTAAGCTTGGAAACCCTAACCTAGTTGTTTATATAAAAGGAAGCCACCATTCTTCATGTAGAAAGGAGAAACCCTAGCCTCCATCAAGAGAAACCATCTCCCCACCCAATTTTCGAGATTTAACCCTAGGGCTTCCATCTTCCTCCCCCAAAGCAAGGAAAGCAAGGAACGTGGGTCAGGAAGCCTTGGAGAAGAAGAACCTCCATTGAAGAAGCCATCTCCCTAGGTAAAACCCTATTTCTATTCATTTTAATTTTGTTTTCTGTTGTTCATACCCATTAGGAAATACCCTTGCTGTGTAGTTCGATTTTTAGGGTTTTGGATTGGGTTTTGGTGACCAACGTGGGGTTTTTCCCAATTATCAGGAACCCTAACCCTAGGCATTTGTAGGGAGACTGATTTTATCTCATATGTGTAGGTTGAACCCGATTTTAGGGTTTGGATTAGAGGAATTTTGGGTTCTTATGCAAAACCACTTTTCTGTACTCCTTGTGTTTGATGAAATGTTCCTTAAGGTTTACCTATCTAATCTACTCTAATACAATCAAATTTGATGTATGATGTTGATATATATATATATATATGTATACATATTCATATCTATGTTGTAATTGAATAAGTGTTCACTATGCATTGGTTATGTGGTGTCGGGTTGGCTTGTGAGCAGTCTTTGCATTCATATTGGTAGCATTAGAGCATGGGGGGGGGGATAAGTAATCAGTTAATGTGCAACAGCAGTTGCTATACTGCTATCGGGTTGAGAGGGGGAGCAATACCCAGGTAATTGGTATTAATGATTGCAAGTTAGTAGGTTAGAGAGATGATGTGGTATATCACAGTAATGTTCGTGATGGTGTGGGTTTGGATAGAAATCGGGTATCATATATTCATGAAGGTGTTATGGGTGTCAGGATACTCAGGTATTAGGGGGTACTTTGGGTATTAGCAATGAAAGGGAATATTGTATATGTGTGACAGTTTTGATACAACAGCTTCCTACACTTTAGTTGCAACTTGTAGCTACTTAATCTGTAATGTACTATGGACAATCAGGAAGTGATGCATGGAATATTAGTGTTGTTGCTATAGTTGTGTAATAGTATATAAACTGTGCAATCGGGTTTTGGTGTTCAGAGGATTGGTTGAAGGGAGAGGTGACAGCTAAGTTTTACATTGGTATATGATGCAATCAGTGGTAGCTGTGTATGGGATGCAGGTCAGTAGTTCAATCATAGACCCGTACTTGTGCAGTCCAGCAGTGGGGAGTTGCAGTGAGTGAAAGGTATCCAGGTTCTGTGGTGTTTCAGTGTGCTTGCAGTGTGGAGGTCGGGCTGATGAGTGGCTTGAGATCTTGTGTGTGTATGTGTGTTAATGAGAAGAGGAGTAGCAGTTGGCATTATGGGAGAGATACTTGAATGTATCAGTCTAAACTGATACAGTGATTATCTAATTGAATCAGTTAGTGAAGTAGAGTTAGTATGCTTTGTGAGTTAGTAAGCTGGGATGATATCAGTTATTAGCAGTCCTCAGTTGGTTGTTATTGAATGTTTAGTTACCTGGATGTTTACTTAAAATTAGTAGCATTGGCATTAGGGGTAGTTATTATTGATAGTTAGTTAGTGTCAGTCAAGAGAGTCAGTTAGAGTTATGTATATAAGTAGATAATTAGAGTTTAGTTAGTGGTTGGTTACATTATCTTGATTAGAGGCTTGATATCAGTTAAGTTAGATAACAGTCAGTATTTATATGCCAGTGAGTATATAACTATAAGTAGTATCTTCTATAATATTATTTAGGATGTTAGTGATCATTTAGTATAGTTAGTATATATATTAAGTATCAGTTAGCCAGTGTGCTGATGAGTGTCTGTATCAGTTAAATTCTGTGTGTTAGCAGTGTGAGTGAGTTAGAAATTTAGTGTAGATGTGCAATAGCAGCTTGGGTTGGATTTGGAACCTGGGGATTGTTGCAGTGCACCAAATGCACTGTACTGGAGTAAGTACTCAAGGCAGTAGTTGAGATGGGGCCTGTGAGTGCAGTGAGGTATCAGTATGCATGACTGTGTATGTGAGTTAGGTGTAGTTCAGTAGCAGTATCTATTGTCTCAGTATTTGGACTGTACAGTGAACTCTAGTGTGTGTTTATCTCAAAACCTGTGTAAATCAGTTAGAAGTATTACCTATAGTATTGTCATTTCCTCTAATTAGTTCTAGGAACATGATCACAGAAAGTCTTCTTGTGTATGTCTTGCAATTTTATGAAACTTGCTAATTAATAACACATAGTATATAATAGTAGCTAGATTATACTAGATAACTTAGTATGATATAGATTTTGACTAGTTAACCTAGTTTTGACTAGTAAACCTTAGAATTAACCTAGTATAGACTGATCCATGACCGAGAAGCCTCATCTTCTTAATTAATTAAACTTGTTATTTCTTTAGTTCAGTACTTGACATTAATATTCCATAAATAGGTCATTGTGATCCCACTTTGGACATCGATCCTCACACCTTGCTCAGGACCACAGGCGAGTACATTCTCTGACAGTTTTTATTGTTGATTACTTCTATAAATTGTAGTGTATTACATACTTGATTCCGACACTATGGATACACGGGTTAGCACCCTAGATCCCCATCATGAGGAGTCGTGATTGGAATCCATCGTGCTAGCTGGGGGATGGGGAACTATTAGTAGATTATGTGATCATATCCAAATTCTTTACATGCATCATAGCTCAACCCACTTCTCACGTTGGGTGCGGCCTGACCATCTTACATGCATCATAGCTGTTATATATGATTAACCTGACCACTACATGCATCATAGCTAACCATATGGTTAGCCTGACCTACAAGAATCATAGTTAATCATATATAACCAGCCTGATCAAGTCCCAAGCCGATCACATAATAAACTAATATTTTAAACACTTAGCTAGATGTCTATTTTATTCAGATTCACCTGTTCCAGCATTCACTACTTATTGTCTAGCATTCACTATTTATTGTTCATTGCTAGATGCTCTATTGCCTATTTCCATTTTTCTCCAGTATTTACATTTCCAGCACTTATTTTCCATCTTGTATTTCTTACACTGTTTATAGATTTTGTCAATTTAATGAAACTGCTGTTAGTGCTTGTGCTTCGCTCCAATCCTGACTGGATAACATTTTTCAGAGGACCTGGAGAGCTTGTGCCCCACTCATTACGGCCCAGGATTAGAGGGTGATTTCACTCCAGAAACCCCAGAGGAGTTGCCTAGCCTAGAGGAGAATTTACCTGGCTGTTCTTAGATTACTTTTTTCTGCATTTATTGTTTTAGACTGAGACTGAGATGTATTTATTATTTTGTGACTTTGTGAGGTCATTTAGACCCAGGATTTGAGTTGGATTATTGTGGTTGGTTTTTATTAGAACTCTTTTCTTTTCTCATCGTGCCATTATTTTCTATTTAGCTTGTGATTGAGTATATCATAGAACTGTGGATTATTTATCCTTGTCCTCCGTACGGAGTTGAGATTTTGACAGGATATGTATGATGTTTAGACCTAGACAGCGTTCTACCGCCGATGCTACAGCGTAGGCTGGACGTACCCACGACTCATGCCCAAATTCCGGGTGCGGGTCGTGACACGTTTTTAGTGGTGGCCCATGGAGGCCAATAGTCGAGTCCTAGATTCGCATTAGAGCGATATCGTAGTGGTGCTCGCTTAGAGTATTACTACGAGCCTGTTTTAGGAAATAGGAATTAGGCCGAGGATATGCTCAATCACAATTAGAGAATTCTGAATTCTTATGATACTACTCTTACTGATTTTTCCTTTAGAAATTTTCTGTCCTTCCTTGATGATATCGTATCTATTGCCTTAATTAAATCTTTCGATCTGTCTTCAGGATGCCGCCGAGGAGGTCCCAGAGACTCGGAGCAGCAGGTTCAGAGAGGTCTGCCACCTCTCGCCCTGCCGGACAGACATCTGCAGCACCTCCTACATCTCCAGTATATGTGGGAGTGTCTGCAGCATTCGGGGGTCCTCCACCACCTGTTCAGAGGGTCCCCATAGCTACGACGGCACCACCACCTCCACCACCACCAGTTCAGCATCCAGGAGGTGTGCCCGTCGATGGGGCACAGATGTTCGCTTTGATTCAGGGCATGGTCGATGCTCAGAGGACGTCGGCAGAAGCTCAGAGGGTGCAGGCTGAGGCACACCAGGCCCAGACAGAGATGATGAGGGTGAACATGGAGAATGCTCACCAAGTGGCTCTCCAGGCTGTGGAGAGGGTCGCTCAGCAACAGCAGCATCCTGGTCAGCAACAACAGAGGCCGGGCACCATTGTGGACTTCAAAAGGATGATGTCTTGGGAGTTCAAGGGGACAGAAGGGATACTCTACGCCGATGATTGGCTAGAGGGCATCGAGAGGAACTTGCGCTTGGCGCAGCTTCAGGAGGCTCTCCAGATCGAGGCCGCTGGCAGCCAGATGTTCGACATTGCCTTGACGTGGTTTCGCACGGAGCCGAGACTCTTGCGCAGGGGACTTACTTGGGAGGATTTCAAGGAGCTCTTCAAGGAGAAGTTCTTTCCTAATGTTGCCCTGGGAGCTTTGGAGAGTCAGTTCCATGACTTAGCCCAGGGGAGCTCGTCCGTCGACGAGTATGCCGCGGAGTTTTCCCGCCTGAGCCGCTTCGCGCCATCGATGATTAGAGATCCGGGGGACAGGGCCCAGAAATTCAGAAAGGGGCTGACAAGGGAGATCAAGTCTCGCACGTCGGGACGTCGCACAGCTACCTACGAGGGCATATTGATAGATGCCCAAGTAGCCGAGGACGACTTGGGCCTCAGGCCCAAGAGGGGACGCGATGGTTCCGGAGGAGCATACAGTAGTACGGGACCGGGCAAGCGTCCACACTTTCAGCAGCAACAGCAGAGACCCTTTCAGCAGCAGCACCAGGCACCAGCCCGAGGGCAGGTCCAGCAGCAGCAACAAAGACAGACTCAGCCCGCCATCCAGTGTGCGTACTGCGGGAAGATGGGACATACTAGAGATATCTGCAGGAAGAGATTGGGCTCATGTCTGTCTTGCGGATCGACGACACACCAGCTGAAGGATTGTCCTACCTTTCGTCCAGGTCAGGGTGGAGCAGCCTCCCAGAGAGGACCAGACAGGGTACCTACCGTACCAGGAGGCCAACAGCAGAGGGGACCACTTCCACCACAACATCAGAAGTTTGCCCAGCATCAGCAGCAGAGAGGTGCACCCCAGGGGCGAGCATACGCCATGGCAGTCGAGGAGATCGAGCCAGCAGAAGATTTGATCACAGGTTCGGTTCTTCTCGATTGTATTCCTGCATTTACCTTATTCGACTCTGGCGCTTCTCATAGTTTTGTGTCTGTATCTTATGCACTTCGACATCATTTAGACACAGAACCATTAGCTAGGACTTGCAAGATCACGACTGGTGGAGGTATTATCCTAGTCCGTGATCACTGCAAGGACCGGAGAGTGTCAGTAGGAGGCCGAGAGTTGAGCGTGAGCTTACTTGTCATGCCACTTCCCGGGTATGATATTATACTCGGAATGGACTGGTTGAGTAGGCATCATGCTACTATAGATTGTTATAGAGGCAGAGTATTATTTAGACCACCAGGAGAGCCGAAGTTTGAGGTCGTCAGAGGAGCAGCGGAATAGAGCAGGGGCACATTTTGCGGAGCCAGGGCGGAAGAGGAGGAGTTGCCACATCCTCTGATAGCGGAATTCCTGGATGTATTTCTAGAGGAGTTGCCAGGCTTGCCGCCAGACAGAGATGTTGAATTCTCTATAGACTTGGTTCCAGGAGCGGAGCCTATTTCACAACATGTCTATAGAGTCAACAACAGCGAGCTGGCAGAACTGAAGAAGCAAGTTGAGGAGCTGCAGGACAAAGGCTTCATCAAATCCAGTTCATCACCATGGGGAGCTCCGGTATTGTTCGTACCGAAGAAGGACGGCACGGTGTGCATGTGCATTGATTATAGAGCTTTGAACAATATCACTATCAAGAACAAGTATCCGCTGCCGAGGATAGATGATCTTTTCGATCAGTTGAGCGGGGCGAGGGTGTTTTCAAAGATAGATTTGAGGTCAGGCTATCACCAGGTAAAAGTGAAGAAAGAAGACACGCCGAAGACAGCCTTTCGGACCAGATACGACCAGTTTGAGTTTCTGGTGATGCCATTTGGTTTAACCAATGCACCGGCAGTATTCATGAACCTGATGAACAAGGTGTTCCACCAGTACCTTGACAAGTTCGTGGTGGTGTTCATCGACGATATTCTTGTGTATTCCAAGACCCCGGAGGAGCATGAAGAGCACCTGAGGTTGGTCTTAGAGACTCTCAGGAGGGAGAAGCTGTACGGGAAACTCTCTAAGTGTGAATTCTTCCTTGACAAGGTCGAATTTCTTGGGCATGTGGTATCGGGTGACGGAATCTCGGTTAACCCACAGAAGATCGAGGCAGTAGAGTCGTGGGCTACCCCCAGTTCGGTAGCTGAGATCAGGAGTTTTCTCGGGCTAGCAGGATACTACAGGAGGTTTGTACAAGACTTCTCCAAGATTGTAGTACCGATGACCAGACTGACTAGGAAGGATGTGGATTTTGTCTGGACGGAGGAGTGCCAGGCCGCATTCGATTAGCTGAAGAAGAGGTTGACGACAGCTCCAATTTTGACATTGCCAGCAGGGACAGGTGGTTTCACCATCTACAGTGATGCTTCAGGGAAAGGGCTGGGATGTGTTCTCCAGCAGCACGGGAAGGTAATTGCCTATGCTTCCAGGCAGTTACGCCCTCATGAAAAGAACTACCCCACCCACGATTTAGAGTTGGCAGCAGTTATTTTTGCTCTAAAGCTGTGGAAACATTACCTGTACGGAGAGCGTGTGGAGATCTTCACAGACCACAAGAGCTTGAAGTACGTATTCACACAGAAGGAGTTGAACATGAGGCAGAGGAGGTGGTTAGAGTTGATGAAGGACTTTGATATCTCATTGCAGTACCATCCAGGAAAGGCCAACGTAGTCGCCGATGCCTTGAGCAGGTATCCGATGGCTATGTACTTGACGACTGATAGACATTTGTTGGCAGATTTGGAGAGTTTGGAGATTGAGGTGTTAGTTCCCAGTACTGAGATATAGATATGGAGATTGCAGATACAGTCCGAGCTGATGGACAGGATCAGAGCTGCGCAGTACGATGATGAGGCTCTGAGGAGTATCAGGGCACAAGTTCAGATAGGATTGTCAGACGATTTTACTATTGCAGATGATGGTTCTCTACGGCACGGCACGAGGATATGTGTGCCGAGCGGGGAACTGCGCGAGAAGGTTTTGCAGGAGGCACACCGCTCTCAGTACTCGATGCATCCCGGTGCCAACAAGATGTATCGAGACTTGAGGGAGCACGTATGGTGGTATGGAATGAAGCGCGAGGTAGCACGCTTCGTATCTCGGTGTCTAGTGTGCCAGCAGGTAAAGGCAGACCGGCAGAGGCCAGGTGGTTTGCTTCAACCTTTACCGATTCCAGAGTGGAAATGGGAGCATGTGACCATGGATTTCGTTTCAGGGCTTCCACGTTCTCCAGGAGGGAAGGACGCGATTTGGGTCATCGTGGACAGGTTGACCAAATCAGCCCATTTCTTACCTTTCAAGGTGGGCACGTCGACAGAGAAGCTAGCAGAGATGTACGTGCGACAGATTGTTAGGCTTCATGGAGTTCCTGTGAGCATCGTCTCAGATCGGGATAGTCGTTTCACTTTCCACTTCTGGAGGAGTCTGCAGGCGAGCTTGGGCACTCAGCTCAAGTTCAGTACCGCATACCACCCCCAGACAGATGGGCAGTCTGAACGGACTATTCAGACTCTCGAGGATATGCTACGCACTTGCGTTCTAGATCTTGGAGGTTCTTGGGAGGATCATCTGCACCTGGTAGAGTTTGCTTACAACAACAGCTACCAGGCCAGCATCGAGATGTCACCATTTGAGGCTCTTTATGGACGGAGGTGTCGTACACCGTTGTCTTGGGACGACGTTGGAGAGAGAGCCTTGCTAGGACCAGAAATGGTCGTGGATGCAGCAGAAAAGGTGAAACTCATCAGAGACAGACTGCGAGTGGCGCAGGACAGACAGCGGCATTGGGCCGATAGCCACCGTAGACCCCTTGAGTTTCAGGTATAGATTGTTATTTTCTGGTTTGTGTTGTTTGTTTAGACTGCGTGTTGAGACTGTTTTGTTTTAGGTTGGCGATCCAGTATTCCTACGGATTTCTCCGACGCGTGGAACGATTCGTTTTGGTAGGAGCGGGAAGCTTAGTCCACGCTACATCGGACCCTTTGGCATTCTTGCGAGGGTCGGTACAGTGGCATATAGACTGGACTTGCCGCCTGCATTAGAGGGAGTGCATGATGTGTTCCACGTGTCGCAGCTGAGACGGTACGTGGCAGACCCTAGTCACGTACTGGATCACTCGGAGATTGAGGTTGGTCCGACGCTCAGCTACCCCGAGCAGCCCGTAGAGATCTTGGACCGCAGAGAGAAGGTGTTGCGGAACCAAACCATTCCTTTGGTTCGTGTTGCATGGAGACATCACTCTCCAGGGGAGTCGACCTGGGAGAGAGAGGACGAAATGCGCGAGCAATACCCGTATCTCTTCTAGACTTGAGGTATTTCCTTTTCTGATTTCATTCTTGTACTATTTAAGTCTAATTTCGAGGACAAAATTTCTTTTAGGAGGGTAGACTTGTCACTACCACTTTTCCAGGCAAGGGCAATTGTGTAATTTTACTATTTTGAATAGTTATGTATTTCAATTAATCTGCTGAGTTATATAAACTATTTATTTATTGTTAGTGATGTTTGGTTTTAGGTCAACCCTAGAATGCATTAAGACAAACCCTATTAACTAAACCCTAATTTGAAGACCAATTCTAGAGAAACCCTAGAATTCAGATTTTAGGTTGGACCTCAAACCCTGGACTGACCAAACCTTAGTAACTAGGTTCTACATGACTTAACATAAAGGTTTAACCTAAAACTAAGCTTGGAAACCCTAACCTAGTTGTTTATATAAAAGGGAGCTACCATTCTTCATGTAGAAAGGAGAAACCCTAGCCTCCATCAAGAGAAACCATCTCCCCACCCAATTTTCGAGATTTAACCCTAGGGCTTCCATCTTCCTCCCCCAAAGCAAGAAAAGCAAGGAACGTGGGTCAGGAAGCCTTGGAGAAGAAGAACCTCCATTGAAGAAGCCATCTCCCTAGGTAAAACCCTATTTCTATTCATTTTAATTCTGTTTTCTGTTGTTCATACCCATTAGGAAACACCCTTGCTGTGTAGTTCGATTTTTAGGGTTTTGGATTGGGTTTTGGTGACCAACGTGGGGTTTTCCCCAATTATCAGGAACCCTAACCCTAGGCATTTGTAGGGAGACTGATTTTATCTCATATGTGTAGGTTGAACCCGATTTTAGGGTTTGGATTAGAGGAATTTTGGGTTCTTATGCAAAACCACTTTTCTGTACTCCTTGTGTTTGATGAAATGTTCCTTAAGGTTTACCTATTTAATCTACTCTAAACAATCAAATTTGATGTATGATGTTGATATATATATATATATGTATACATATTCATATCTATGTTGTAATTAAATAAGTGTTCACTGTGCATTGGTTATGTGGTGTCGGGTTGGCTTGTGAGTAGTCTTTGCATTCATATTGGTAGCATTAGAGCATGGGGGGGGGATAAGTAATCAGTTAATATGCAACAGCAGTTGCTATACTGCTATCGGGTTGAGAGGGGGAGCAATACCCAGGTAATTGGTATTAATGATTGCAAGTTAGTAGGTTAGAGAGATGATGTGGTATATCACAGTAATGTTCGTGATGGTGTGGGTTTGGATAGAAATCGGGTATCATATATTCATGAAGGTGTTATGGGTGTCAGGATACTCAGGTATTAGGGGGTACTTTGGGTACTAGCAATGAAAGGGAATATTGTATATGTGTGACAGTTTTGATACAGCAGCTTCCTACACTTTAGTTGCAACTTGTAGCTACTTAATCTGCAATGTACCATGGACAATCAGGAAGTGATGCATGGAATATTAGTGTTGTTGCTATAGTTGTGTAATAGTATATAAATTGTGCAATCGGGTTTTGGTGTTCAGAGGATTGGTTGAAGGGAGAGGTGACAGCTAAGTTTTACATTGGTATATGATGCAATCAGTGGTAGCTGTGTATGGGATGCAGGTCAGTAGTTCAATCATAGACCCGTACTTGTGCAGTCCAGCAGTGGGGAGTTGCAGTGAGTGAAAGGTATCCAGGTTCTGTGGTGTTTCAGTGTGCTTGCAGTGTGGAGGTCGGGCTGATGAGTGGCTTAAGATCTTGTGTGTGTATGTGTGTTAATGAGAAGAGGAGTAGCAGTTGGCATTATGGGAGAGATACTTGAATGTATCAGTCTAAACTGATACAGTGATTATCTAATTGAATCAGTTAGTGAAGTAGAGTTAGTATGCTTTGTGAGTTAGTAAGCTGGGATAATATCAGTTATTAGCAGTCCTCAGTTGGTTGTTATTGAATGTTTAGTTACCTGGATGTTCACTTAAAATTAGTAGCATTGGCATTAGGGGTAGTTATGATTGATAGTTAGTTAGTGTCAGTCAAGAGAGTCAGTTAGAGTTATGTATATAAGTAGATAATTAGAGTTTAGTTAGTGGTTGGTTACATTATCTTGATTAGAGGCTTGATATCAGTTAAGTTAGATAACAGTCAGTATTTATATGCCAGTGAGTATATAACTATAAGTAGTATCTTCTATAATATTATTTAGGATGTTAGTGATCATTTAGTATAGTTAGTATATGTATTAAGTATCAGTTAGCCAGTGTGTTGATGAGTGTCTGTATCAGTTAAATTCTGTGTGTTAGCAGTGTGAGTGAGTTGGAAATTTAGTGTAGATGTGCAATAGCAGCTTGGGTTGGATTTGGAACCTGGGGGTTGTTGCAGTGCACCAAATGCACTGTACTGGAGTAAGTACTCAAGGCAGTAGTTGAGATGGGGCCTGTGAGTGCAGTGAGGTATCAGTATGCATGACTGTGTATGTGAGTTAGGTGTAGTTCAGTAGCAGTATCTATTGTCTCAGTATTTGGACTGTACAGTGAACTCTAGTGTGTGTTTATCTCAAAACCTGTGTAAATCAGTTAGAAGTATTACCTATAGTATTGTCATTTCCTCTAATTAGTTCTAGGAACATGATCACAGAAAGTCTTCTTGTGTATGTCTTGCAATTTTATGAAACTTGCTAATTAATAACACATAGTATATAATAGTAGCTAGATTATACTAGATAACTTAGTATGATATAGATTTTGACTAGTTAACCTAGTTTTGACTAGTAAACCTTAGAATTAACCTAGTATAGACTGATCTATGACCTAGAAGCCTCATCTTCTTAATTAATTAAACTTGTTATTTCTTTAGTTCAGTACTTGACATTAATATTCCATAAATATGTCATTGTGATCCTACTTTGGACATCGATCCTCACACCTTGCTCAGGACCACAGGCGAGTACATTCTCTGACAGTTTTCATTGTTAATTACTTCTATAAATTATAGTGTATTACATACTTGATTCCGACACTATGGATACACGGGTTAGCACCCTAGATCCCCATCATGAGGAATCGTGATTGGAATCCATCGTGCTAGCTGGGGGATGGGGAACTATTAGTAGATTATGTGATCATATCCAAATCCTTTACATGCATCATAGCTCAACCCACTTCTCACGTTGGGTGCGGCCTGACCATCTTACATGCATCATAGCTGTTATATATGATTAACCTGACCACTACATGCATCATAGCTAACCATATGGTTAGCCTGACCTACAAGAATCATAGTTAATCATATATAACCAGCCTGATCAAGTCCCAAGCCGATCACATAATAAATTAATATTTCAAACACTTAGCTAGATGTCTATTTTATTCAGATTCACCTGTTCCAGCATTCACTACTTATTGTCTAGCATTCACTATTTATTGTTCATTGCTAGATGCTCTATTGCCTATTTCCATTTTTCTCCAGTATTTACATTTCCAGCACTTATTTTCCATCTTGTATTTCTTACACTGTTTATAGATTTTGTCAATTTAATGAAACTGCTGTTTGTGCTTGTGCTTCGCTCCAATCCTGACTGGATAACATTTTTCAAAGGACCTGGAGAGCTTGTGCCCCACTCATTACGGCCCAGGATTAGAGGGTGATTTCACTCCAGAAACCCCAGAGGAGTTGCCTAGCCTAGAGGAGAATTTACCTGGCTGTTCTTAGATTACTTTTTTCTGCATTTATTGTTTTAGACTGAGACTGAGATGTATTTATTATTTTATGACTTTGTGAGGTCATTTAGACCCAGGATTTGAGTTGGATTATTGTGGTTGGTTTTTATTAGAACTCTTTTCTTTTCTCATCGTGCCATTATTTTCTATTTAGCTTGTGATTGAGTATATCATAGAACTGTGGATTATTTATCCTTGTCCTCCGTACGGAGTTGAGATTTTGACAGGATATGTATGATGTTTAGACCTAGACAGCGTTCTACCGTCGATGCTGCAGCGTAGGCTGGACGTACCCACGACTCATGCCCAAATTCTGGGTGCGGGTCGTGACAAAAGGTCATTCTTTTCTTGAGTTAACTCATTAGCCACGGCTATCCTGAGTTACAGAATTTGAATTTCGATAGGAAGAACTGCTTCACTCCCTTAGACCAATAAGAATGGTGTGCAACCTGTCAGTGCTCGGATCGTTGTGCGGTACGCCCAGAGACATTCTTCCAGCTTCTCGTTCCAATCTCTCTTGTTCGAAGAGACGAACTTCTTCAAGAGTTTGATAATGGTTTTGTTGAAGGCTTCCACCAAACCATTAGCAGCCGGATAATATGCCGTAGAGGCCACGTTTCGTATCCGATTTTTATCGCAAAATCGGTGGAACGCATGGCTGATGAACTGAGGCCCATTGTCATGGATTATCTTTCGGGGAACCCCAAAGCGGTAAATGACATAATGCTTGATGAAGCTGGTTGATGTATGAAGTCTGCATGAACCTGACAGGCTCTGTATTGTCTGGCATACTGGATTGCGTCTGCAATCATAGTGGGCCAGTAATAGCCCATTCTCCTGATACGATCCTGTAGCTTAGGACCGGGTTGATGCACGCCGCACACGTCATCGTAAGCTTCACGGATAATCCGCTGTGCTTCATCACCAGAGAGACATCGTAATAATAGCCCGTCATAAGGCCGGCGATATAGGCATTATGACGATGCGTCGAAGTAGAAGCATAATGATCGTCTTTTGACAGATATTGCTTCTTTAGGGTCCTCTGGCAAGATTTCGTATGCTACGAAATCTATAAAGGGACTTCTCCAGTCACTCCTGGGAGGATCTGTGTCCACCGCGTAGCTGCGTTCGATGTGGAAGTTATTTTTCACACAGAATAAATCTCGGTTAAGAAGGATTACCAAATTCTGCCTTCTTATAGAAGTAGCTAAATCTGCAGCTAGACTTGCTAGGGCATCAGCTTCCAGATTCTGAGATCGAGGTACATGCTCAAGGAAGAATCCCTTGAATGTCATGGCTATCTCGACCGTTGCTTGGTGATAGGAGATGAGGTCGGGATTCCGGACTTCATATATTCCTCTGACTTGATTGACGATCAGAAGAGAATCACCGAAGGCTTCCAGAGATTCGACCCCCAGCTCTTTAGCGACTTGGAGCCCGATTAGTAGAGCGTTGTATTCCGCCACATTGTTAGAACAGGGCTCGCTAAGAGAATATTCTCGGTAGATAACGAGTTTATCAGAAGTGACTAGGACGATCCCTACTCCTGAAACCACGTTCCCCTGGGACCAGTCCTGGAGGCGCCATCGAAGAACAGTTGCCATGCATCACCTTCCGTTGCAGAATTACACTCTGCAACATCGTCGGGAATGTCCTCGTACAGTTTAGAGGCCTCCGGGATCGGATGAACAGCTAGAAAGTCAGCCAATGCTTGCCCTTTGATGGACTTCTGAGGGACGTATACCATGTCATATGGCGTTAATAACATCGCCTAAGTCGCGAGTCAAAAATTAAGGACACTTGGCTTGCTCATCAGTACCCGAAGAGGATTGATCCTGGAGATGATATGAATGGTTTGGCCCGTGACATAGTGTCGCGTTTTCTGAATAGCGAACATCAGAGCCAAGCATTCTTTCTCCACAGGGTTGTACCGGTGTTCGGCTCCGACCATCATCCTGCTGAGGTAGTAGATAGCCTGCTCGTGGCCCATACCATTCTTTTGTGCGAGAAGAGCTCCCAGAGAATGATCCATTGCTCGAACATATAGCACGAATGGTCTTTCTATGACGGGAGGTACCAGAACTGGCGGGCTAGTGAGGTAGCGCTTGATATCTCCGAACGCTTGCTGACAGGCTTCGTCCCACACGAAGGATACACATTTCTTTATGAGACGAGAAAAGGGCTGGCATCTCCCGGAGAGGTTGGATATGAATCTTCGAATATAAGCCCGACGACCTTGAAATCCCCTGAGTTCCCTCAGATTGCGGGGCGGTCGCATTTCTAAGATGGCCTTGACTTTATCAGGGTCCACTTGAATGCCTTTGGCGGTGATGACAAATCCCAGAAATTTGCCACTAGATACTCCCAGAAAGGACTTTGTAGGGTTTATTTTGAGTTGATATTGGCGCATCAATTCAAATACTGTCTTTAAGTCTTGGATGTGATTATCCCTGAGGCGGCTTTTGACAGCTACATCGTCCACGTAACACTCCACTGTCTTGCGTAGATGCTCATGGAATATGTTACTCATAGCCCGTTGGTATGTAGCCCCGGTGTTCTTTAATCTGAAGGGCATGACCGTAAAGCAATATACCCCTAGTGGTGACCGAAAGGCAGTATATTTTTCATCTTCAGGATGCATCTTGATCTGATTGTATCCTGAGAATCCGTCCAAGAAAGACATACGTTCAAAACCGCATGTATTGTCAATCATGACGTCTGTGATGGGAAGAGGGAATTCATCCTTGGGGCAGGCTGCGTTCAGATCTCGGTAATCGATACAGATACGTACTTTCCCATTCTTCTTCATGACCGGGACAACATTGGCGACCCAGTCGGGATGTTGTTCCGTACGGATGAAGCCGCAGGCTATCAACTTCTTGACTTCAGCTTCAATGGCGTCCATCATGTCCGGGCGGAACCGGCGTTGGTGCTGCTTCACAGGCTTTGAATCGGGCAGTACGTTGAGTTTATGAGTAGCCACCTTTGTATCAAGACCTGGCATATCCTCATAATTCCACGCAAAGACATCGATATATTCTTTTATCAGCTGGGTAATTTCTTCCCTTTCTTCTTTGGAAAGGTCGTTACTGATAAATATCGGCTTTGGTAAAAGTTTATCCCCTACGTCAATCTGGATAACTTCATCTTTAGTGGGAGGTTCTCTCTGCTCGAAGCAGAACTCCCATTGTGTATCCATCTACTGGGCCCAAGCGTCATTCTCGAATGGTTCGGATTCTTGTTCGTTTGATTCGAAGGAATCCGTCGCTATCATATTTGTTGATAATGTTTGCTCGAGAGCATGAGATGAGTCGGAGGGCGATGAGCCGTCTTGAAAAGAGGAAAAGATATCCTCGTTCGACTTGGAAGTCGTAAGGGAGGCGGCATACCCTAACCCGGAACGGGTTTGTTGATAGTGGGAATTGCCGAGCAGCGGTGTTTGTCTGCCTTTCCCGTGGTTGAGACTTGGTTCCATCTTCAAATTGTAACCCATATTTTGCATGATCTTCAAGGCTTGCGGGCTGTACCTGTGAACTTGCATTTCACCAGAATCGTCATTGAAGGAATCCTCTTGTATAGTCTGTTCGTTGCGCATGAGGCCGAAGACTATGGAACGTTGGCCGTTGCGGACAGGTGGAACAATAAAGATAGAATCCTCATGTGGTCCATATGTCGTGGTGACATTAGATGATGATGCCACTTCCCATATGTGCGGATGATAGGAATCTATAGCTGCCAAGAATTTTTGTGCTATAGGCCCTATATCGTCCTGGGGAGAGGATTCCAGATTTGGAATCCGAGCGTCGATATACTGGAAAAGAGGTCCTTTATTATTATCAGAAACCGCATTCCTGGTTGCACTACCAGAAAAAGTCAAATTAGCGATGTCTAAAAACGTCGCTAAATAACCAAAAAACGTCGCTAATTAGGTTTAGCGACGTAATTAGCGACGTTTTAAAGCAGTCGGAAAACACCAAGTCGATAAAACAAAAAACATCGCTAAACGTCGCTATGCCGACATTTTTTAGCGACTTTAATGTGTCGCTAAATTTAGCGACGTTTTGCGATGCCAAGTCACTAAATAGCGACGTTTAGAAAAGTCGCTAAACGTCGCTGATTAGCGACGTCTATCGCGACGTTACACCGACGTCTTTAATGACCTGGCTATACTGCCATGTCAGCAATTGGCGACGTTTAGCGACGTCATTAGCGACGTCATTAGCGACGTCCTTAGCGACGCTTTACAGCGTCGCTAAGTAGCGACGTAATTAGCGACGTAACTTAACGTCGCTAAACGTC
Source organism: Iris macrosiphon (assembly GCA_036927795.1). Classification (NCBI taxonomy): domain Eukaryota; kingdom Viridiplantae; phylum Streptophyta; class Magnoliopsida; order Asparagales; family Iridaceae; genus Iris; species Iris macrosiphon. The sequence continues at coordinate 132,170,746 of JAYESA010000009.1, forward strand.
GCTAATAACGTCGCTAATTTTTAAAAATAAAATAAAAAAATAGTGTCTAGAAGCAAACATTGGTGATTCCCTGCAGTTTTACATCATCTTCATCATACACACCAACATGATTCAATCTAGTTAACTATATAATCCAATTAAATTAAAGACCACAAGAAGTATCAATCCAATTAAATGTGGATAACTATATAATCCAATTAAATTAACTAAAAAATTAAAGACCACAAGAAGCATCATACATCATGTCTATTGTTGAAGTATCAATAATTCATAAATAATAATAAAAATAACTATACTACTACGGATCTGGCAGTGACGTCGGTGGAGGCCGTGCCCGCTCCAAGTCTGCGAGTCGCTGGTTGTAAGAATCCAGGTTAGATAACAGCCTCGTACTGCTATCACCCATTGAATCCTGCATCCTCGTCAGCTTCTCGTCCATCGATAGCTGTGACGCCTGCAGCTCCATGATATTGCGATCATTGGAGGCTCTAATATCATTTATCAATTCCCGTAGCTCCGTCATGCTACGGTCGAGCATATCCAATCGTACGATGAGCATCGGATCGTCCGACTGCGGCTGGGACCGGGACTGGTCCTCCATACTTCGCAGCAAGTCATCACGGAGAGACGCAATCTGACGGTCAACGGCCTCCTGGACGGCCTCCTGGACTCTGGCCGACGACTGCGAGGGCTGCGACTACGAGGGGTGTGTGGAATGCACAGCTGTCGGGGAGGCCCTAGATGACTGCGTCGCAACCAGGGCGCCATAGGAGCCCGTACCGTAGTACGTACCCCTCTAGAGACCACCAGCTGCGGTCACCCACAGGTCGTCCGCCGACGGAGATGGACCGGGCTGCGACGAAGCACCAGCCTCTCCAGGTGTAGGTGCACTAGCAGTCGCCCGCTCACGAAGCCTAAGATACTCGGCCTAGAAAAGGTTTGGAAACTCAATAATTGCCTAAGTTATATTAAAATAAACACAAAGTAAAGTAATACTTACATAGGTCTGTGAGGCCCTCTCATCAATGAGATTTCCGTCCTTGCGATGGGTGGCCAAGAAGATGGTCACCATGTTTGCATCCTCACCCCTCTGTACCTGTTAAAAATATATTATTTATTACTAAACTTAAATATTTTTTCCAAGTACCATTTTATGGTACTTATATTAAAATAATATATTTTAAAAGAAAAAACATACCAAACGACGGAAATGTTCCGTCATCGGAATCGAGCCACCACACCACTTGGCAGCATTCTGCCTAGCCGCCTTGGCCTTCTTAGACCTTTCCTTGTAGCTCGGATCGTCGAATCTAGCCCTCTTAGATCGATAGAAGTCTTTAGGCAACTTTGCACCCTCGGGCAAGATCTCTATAATCAAATCGAGCAGTCGATTATAGCATTCTTGTGACATATTAAAATTGGACTTGATGCTCAATAATCTTGTAACCACCTCCAACGGTGAATGATCCTCACAACTAGGATATAGTGGAGTCCTTGCATTCTCAAGCAACTCCATAAACTTTGCAGCATCGGCATTCGGTGCCTCCTCAGCTGCATCATAATTGTCCGGATTGAAACTAGGTCCCGCCGCATCATAATTGTCAGGATTGAAACTAGGCCCCGCCGCATCATAAACCATGTTCACCAACCCGTCGTCGTAAGCATCGTGGTCTTGGACATCCATATACGGCTCCACATAGGGCTCCGACTCCGATGCTAGAGATACAAGTTCTCCGTGCGCGGTCCACTGATAGTAATTCGGCGTAAAGCCCTTCGAGTACAAATGATATGTAACTTCCACTTCAGGATGATATTTCCTATTGCGACATCTCACACACGGACACTTAATTTTGGTACCGTCCATGTATTGAGGGAACGCCTTTGCGAACTGCAGGAACTGTTGTACACCCTCAATGAATTCATCCCGCACACCGCACATGTCATCAGGATGACGGTTGTACATCCACGAACGATGACGCAGATAGTAATTCATATCCATTTCTAGAAACTTCTGCAAAATTAACAGTATGTATCATATAAATCATTACATGCAAAATTAACCGTACTATAAAAATCATAACTGATATAATACATATTTTTATTTATCAAAACTGCAGCTGCCCCCAACCCCATAGTACTATGAACTGCACTATAAGTGTGTAGTCAATACACTACAAATAGTGTGTCATACTATAGAACTGCAGCTGCCCCCAACCACACTCCTAGGTCAGTGTCCGTTATGGGAAAAGCAGTCATGGCATTACACTAAGGCACCTGGTGCTTGAACAATTTTTGCATCAAAAGTTTCCCAAGTACACGGGCTATTGCTCTATGAAATGGATAACCCCATGCATTGTGGCTGTACTCACTCACATTTACCGGCAGATTACTGCACTCCCTTTAGTAAAAAAATCTAACCCCCCAAACTGGCACACTGATACACACATACACTCTTAAGAATTCTGTAATCAAAACTCACCTGGTACCAACAACACCTATTAAGTACTCTAAATTCTATACTTCATATAAACACTCCATCTATACTCCCAGATCTGGGATACACCTATATGAATGCTCAACCTTCACACCTATTACTTATTCTCTTCAACACATATATTCACTCAAACACCTGACTAATACACCTCTTTAAATCAGTCACCCACTGCTACTGCTTACCTTCTTCCTCAATATTTGATTACCACTTATCCCGAGCCACACACTCATGTGTGCACTATAGTATCACTATGAATACCCAATCTTCTCTCAGATGTTGGTGTTATATCTGACACTTGTCCTCATGTCCTTTAAATCATACGAGTTCAAACCCCATCTCAAACACATCCATATCCTGCCTTGCACTAGTTGCTGACTGGCTCAGTAAGTTGCTGCACAAGGATGCAGAGTTTACACTGTATTAGGACCCCCTCACACCTGCTTGCAGAAGCTAACAACCAACTACAATGCACCTAAACCTTAATGCACACTATGTTCAGCTGTGCAGTGCCTCCCCAAGTTGCCTGTTGCACATTGGGCTGATGTGCCTCAAGTCTCCCCCTGCTCACTGCTAGTAAGCAGTGCTCACTGCTGCTGTTACCTCTCTCGTCGACTTGGGCCAGTCGGCCCTAACCCTAACCCCATGTCAACAAACCTAACCCTAACCCTAACCCTAGGTCCTGATCAGTGTCTGTGTCAGTGTGTGTGTGTGCCGTGTCTGTGTCTGTGTCAGTATCTGTGTGTGTGTCATGTTTGTGTCAATGTCATATGTGTCCTGTGAGAGAGAGAGAGAGAGAGAGAGAGAGAGTAGGGTTTACCGGAGTAGTCGTGGTGGAGAGCGGGTCGATGGAGCGCGGGGGGGGAATTTTTTTTTTTCAAAATTTCAGCAGATGGGGAAAAATGAAACCGAGCCCTAATTAACCAAATTTTAGCGACGTTTAGCGACGTCCAAGAAAAATGTCGCTAAATTAAATTTTAGCGACGTCAATGACGTCGCTAAACACGTTGCTAAATATTTTTAATAAAAAGGTCGCTATATACGTCGCTAAACGTCGCTAAATTAGACATATTAGCGACGTTTAGCGACCTTAATTGAACTTATAGCGACTTAACTTTTAAAATCTTAATAAAAGTCGCTAAACGTCGCTAAATGTCGCCATTTAGCGACGTCTAGCGACGTTTTAATAAGGAGTCGCTAATTATATATTATTAGCGACGTTTCTTTTGACGTCGCTAAAATACGTCGCTAATACCACTTTTTTAGTAGTGTTGCATTTACATCACTCGGCTGCTTGTTGCGTCGAAGGTTGATGATTAAGGGCGGAGGCTTCTGGTTCAGAGTGATCACTAGAGGATCACCCCCTTTCCCTGACCTGGTCTTGTTCAGGTGGATTGCCATAGGCTTTATGGCTTTTGGACGGGTAGTCCGTCCTTTTACCTTGATTGACAGAGTTTGCTTGGCAGAAGGTTCTTCAGGCTCTCGGTGGGATTCCTTCTCTGCTTGGGCTGACACCTCTTTCGTGTAGTCTTGAGAGTATAAGACGGCGTCGGAGTAGTAGGATTCTACTCCTTTAAACGGGTTTAGGTCGGCAACCTCCGTTTGTACTGTCCCTTGGGTGTCTACATATTTGAAGCATTGATGTAGAGTCGAAGGAACGATGTTGTGGTCATGGATCCATGGTCTTCCCAGTAGGATGTTGTAGGACACCTCTGAATCGATGACGTAGCATGTAGCCACCGATCTGAGGTTGCCAATCTGGATCCTCAGGCGAATTTTTTCCAACAGCTTACTTCTTCCGGCGTTGAAACCCACGATAGTAGTAGTGGTGTAAGCCAGTTCGCTGGTAGGAATCCTCAGCGGTCTAAGCAGACTATAAGGAATGATGCTGATTGAGGATCCCGGATCTATGTGAATCTGGTCGATCTCCATGGAACCGACGTACCCGGTGTAGTAGAGGGGTCTGTCATGCCTGTTATATTTTAACAGCATGCCGTCTTGAGTGAAAGTGATATTTGGGACCACCTCCATCACACTGTGGCATCGAGGACACGCCGCGGGTTCATCATCGGGGGACTTGAGTTGGGTCAAGTATGTATCCTCCTGCATCAATGCTTCACTCAGGGCTAGACGAGTGTCTTGGGAGAGCCTGAGTAGCTCAAAGATGGATAACCTGGCTGGTGTATTAGCCAGTTGGGCCAGGAGGGCCAGGATGTCAAAGTTGTACGGCTTCTCTAAACCTTTGTTTTGAATGTTTTTCACAGGTTTATCGAAGCGCACTTCTTTTTGCTTCCCCTTGTCCGCCGAAGTTGGTCTCGAAGGACCGGCCTCTGGTACGGCGGGCTCTGGTTCCGAAGGCTTGGCAGCTGAAGCGTCTGCAGGTGCATCTTCCTGACTTGCTCCGTAGTCCTTGAGGTAAGCCTTCCCTGAACGGGTTGCTGTGGCCAAAACCTCGTCTTCGTCTGATGTCAAAGAAGCTGCAACCATATGGCATGGCTTACATTTGGAGTTCTTCCTGGACTTAGCTTTAGTAGCATTAGTCTCTTTTTCGAGCTCCGACACCAAGTCTGGGTGAACCCACATAATCTCGCCTCTCTGGGTAGTTAGGGGTAACAGGTCGTGATTTTGACCCCTAGCCGGAGGGAGATTAACGATGTTCATCGTTGTCCGGGAAATAGGTGTAACACCGTCCGGTACTTCTTGGGGAGGCAGATTGCCAAATTGTAGAGAGATCATGTTGGCCGTGACCGTCTTCTCGCTATTGCGCAGGGTGATGGATTTAGAATCGATCAGCTCTTGGATCTTCCTCTTCAGTATGTAACACGCCTTTGTTGGGTGGTGTACGTATCTGTGGAAGATACAGTACTTGGGGTTGTTGGCACTGTCGACTTCACTGGGCCGCCTCTCCTACGGAAGGGTGATCTTGCCACTTTTGAAGAGACACTCGAATATACTTGGAATATCGTCGTTGTCGAAAGAGTATACCTCGACGGGCCTAGAAGTCCCAGGTTTCATCTGCGTGGTTGCCGCGGTCTTCTGTCTGTACGTATTGATCGCCAGAGCTTCTTTTCCTTTGGAACTGCGAGGATGGTCGCCGTTGGGGGATGACCTCTTGCCTTTGTCAGAGGCAGAGATCATGATGTCGTTGTCACACGTCTTGCGACTGTTGTCCTCGGCGGCTACCGCTGAGATGATGAACGAGAGCCAATCATGAAACTGATATGGTCCTGTGAACACCGAGATCACGGGAAGAAGGTTCTTCTTGCAAATGTCCACCAATGCTGAGTCTGGAACTCCTGGAGGCATATGTAAAGTGGCTTGACAAAAACGTTCGACGAAGGTGCGAACGTCCTCTTTCTCCCTCTGCTTGACTTCGATGAGAGAGGACATAGACATGTCCATTCCTCCCTCGTAGAATCGTGTGAAGAATAAAGCCTTGAAGTCTTCGAAGGAAGTAATGCAGTTGTCCGCCAGGCTGTGGTACCACTGGTAAGCTACTCCTGAGAGACAGCCCTTGAACACCCGGGTAAGGAGGGCGTCATTCCCTTGTATCAACACCGTCATCATACTGAAATAGTTCATGTACTGACTTGGTGATGTTTTTCCCTCGAACAGGGCCATAGTTTGAGGTTTATACCTCGGAGGAAAAAGGACCTCTTCCCAGATAGTTGGGTATGGCTGGTTGATTCCTAATTTCTTGAGCTGATCTTTGTGCTTCAAGGCGTCAAATTGGGCTTTCAACTCTCGCACTGCTTGCATCAAATTTTCAGCCGGTAGTAAGACCACGGAATGGTGCGGAGTCGGTTGTATCGTGACTCCCGCACGAGGTGGTACATTCTCCGAGTGAGGAAGTAAAGGACCAGCTGACTCTTGATCTAGAGCAGGCTCTTGGATCGTGTTGGATGGTGGTAGGTCTACTCCCACACGAATCTGAGTAGGCGGGACCGATGTTTGAGCCATAGCAGCTGCCTGTTGAGTTAGCATCATCTGGTGCATGTTCTCCATCATGGATTGCATTTGTTTTAGAGATGTCTCTAGTGTCGTAATGCGTTGCTCAGCGTTCCCTGATGGCTAGGCTTCCTCGTGTTCATCTCCAATGGCATTGAAGATGACTATAGGTCGTTGCAGAAGTTGACTCTATACTCTTAGTATCTGATTCGGGAGACTGACGACCCCCAGCTTCGGAATCAAAAGAGCACGAAGTCAGTTGTCGTGACCTTGAACGAGTGTTCTGGAATACCCCAGCTTCGGTGTCCCTAAGGAGCATGTTGAATTTCCTCCGGCTCGGAGTTCTAGAGGACGGACGTCTTGAGCCTGAGCTTCCTCCAGGTATATGTGAAGCCATGTTCACAGATGCATGCGCGGGTTCTTCTTCTAGGAAAGATGGAGAGTAGCTCAGCCGGTCGAAAACTGGCCGTTTTGCTTTAGAACAACAACAATTGATTACAATCCTGTGACTATTACAACAGTGCTCACTAGGAGGTGAAATAGCCATGCTGGAAGATCCCCTCTCCTTGCGTTTCTGGATTAGATACTTGCGCAGGTCAGGAGGAGTTGCAGAAGAAGAAGATGATGGCTTGTTCCTTCTGTTCCCATCGGTAGGCATGCGGATGATGGGAACCATAGTCTTCCCTGTGCCACCCGTATACAACAGGTTGGCCATCTGGGTGGCGGATAATCCCCGAGGAGGGTGTCTTTCCGCAACTGGAGCCTTCTTTACGCTTAGGGACTTCGCCTTGCGTAATTTGGAGCTTCGTTCTGGTTGGCGTAAAGCCGAGGATGTCCTCAGGCGGCCATCAGCGTCTCGTATAATTCGGAGGGCGTGCAGATTGTTTCTTTGCTGGCGTAAAGGCCGAGAAGTTGAGTAGTCCGTCGCTTGCTTTCTATTGCGGAGATCACAGGGATCATCTGGTTCTCCGTAGAGGTCAGATGTTATTTTACGCGCGGAGCGTGTCTTGTACTTCTGATTTGGCGCTTAGGCTTTATCAGAAGTTCTGCCTATTCCGCCAGGGACGGGAGACTGAATTTTACGCGCAGAGCGCGAAGTAAACATCTGGGTTAGCGCTGAGGCATTGCCAGAAGTTTTGTCTATTCCACCAGGGACGGGAGACTGAATTTTACGCGCAGGGCGCGAAGGGAGCAACGCTACAACCTCAATATTCAAAAAGATCGGAGAGTCCACAGGAATGGTAGAGGATGTCTTGGGCATCCAGACCTTACGCAGCTTCCTGTTGTTTTGAACAGAGAGAGAGTGAGAGCTGCCCTTTGTTCGGAGCATATCTTCGTAGGCAGACTGGTCGAACTGGACAACCAGTATCTTCTTCACGGATCCCACGGATACCGTATCGTGTTGAGCAATAGCTTCCTCATCAGAAAAGAAAGATGTCCCCAGCAGAGTCGTCATCTTGTTTTGGATAATAAACGAGAAAAGATTTGATGAATGCGGAAAATGAGATCTTGTACGAAGACCCACCTTTCTTTTATGTTTACAAACAAGATTATACAAATTTGATCCTACACGAGGATGTCTAAGTACAATTTATTTAATCTGGGTAAATATTGCTATAGGTGTCTGATCTGTAGTCGATCACTTTAGCCCTTGGACCACAAGATGTTGAAGAAGTGCCGTGGAAGACATGTAGCAGCTTCGAGGGTTGCTAAAGAGGGTGGATGCCCGATGCCAAAGTCGTCGATCCCTTCTCTTTGCCTGAGCTCTGGATTCTCCTCTCTCTCTCTCTCTCTCTCCTCTATTTCTCCTTTCAATTTGTCGACCTACTTCTGATCGTTCGACCAATTTTTTAACCTATTTCTGATCGTTCCACCAATTCTTCGACCTTTTTCCTCGTTGATAGAGGTCTCTATTTATAGAGTTTTAGTGACAGTGACCACTCAATTAGTGTAAAAACCGAGTAGTAAAAAGTACAGCACCCTTTTACACAACGGTTAAAATAACCAATGCCTGCGTATAGATGATCCTTTGAATGAGCGTGTGACACGGGTCCAACTAAGGGACAAAATGCATATAACTGCTACGAAGATCACGGCGTAGAAGCCACGTAGGTAGGTATCCCTCGTGTAGAAGAGGTTGGCATAGAAGCCAATGTCTGTCACCATGGCATAGAAGCCAAATAGTTATCAAACCGGTATAGAAGCCGAATAGGCGTAGAAGCCGAGTAGGCGTAGAAGCCGAGTAGGCGTAGAAGCCGAGTGGTCATAGAGGCCGAGTGGGCGTAGAAGCCGAGTGGTCATAGAGGCCGAGTAGGCGTAGAAGCCGAGCAGGCACAGAAGGCCGAATGGGCGTAGAAGTCGAGCAAGCACCGAAGCTGAATAGGCGTAGAAGCCGCTGCGTAACGTGCCAGAGTGATGATGTGGACGTCTTAGCCGGAATTACGGCTTTTGGAGATAATCAGATCTCTTGCATTAAATACAGAGATCAGCCCCCATCATGTGCATTAAATGCAGATGCTTGTCTTTAAGATTTGCCATCATTCTGGGCATTAAATGCAGATACGCATCTTGAATCCTGTGCGAAGAGTAACCGCTGTCGTGGCAGTCTGTTCGTCTTCCGTGGAGCGTGAGAAGCTCACGTTTGCCTGTGTAAAACTAGGCAGCGTATTCCCTTGTATGCGTAGGAGCAGCTCTCGCAAAGGGGATGTCACTAAATGACAGTTCGGTGACATTTAATCAAATCTCCTGCATTAAATATGGAGATCCGCCATCATCCTGCGCATTAAATGCAGAGGCGTGTTTTGAAGGTCTGCCACCCTTTTGTGCATCAAACGCAGAGACGTGCCTCAGGCATCTGTCAGTATTCGGCGCATTAATTGCAGAGACGTGCCTGAGGGCCTGTCACCACCCTATGCATTAAATGCAGAGACGCGCCTCGAGTCCCGTACAGAGTCCAGCTTTTGACGTGGCAGGCGGTTTATCTTCCGCGGAGCGTAAGGAGCTCTCATCTGCCTGTGTAAAACTAGGCAGCGTATTCCTCTGTGTACGTAAAAGCGGTTTACGCAAGGGAAATGGCAGTAAATGACAGCCTGGGTTGCAGTGCCGCGCCATCATTATAGCCGTCGCCTGGGTAGTCGAGCAGTATCCCTTTGTCAGAAGTCGAGACATCAGGTTCATTGCAGCATCTGACAGGTTCATTGCAGAGAATACGAAGCGTCCCTCGTACACTTCAATGCTGCATTGAAAGAGGATAAGTTTTACGCCATAATGGCGATGAAGCACCATGTTTACGCTGAAGCAGCCTGGACATACTGCCCTACGCGGATGGTCCTCGAGCCTATATTTTATGCTGTGCTTGGCGGAGAAGCTCTATTTGCACGTTTGAAGGCTCTGAAGTCCTCTTTTTACGCTGCTTTGCATCAATATGCTGCGTAGAGCTATCCAGTATATTTTTCATGCTTCTACACATGGGGCCAAAATTAGGTCGGGTCATCAATAACATTAGTGAAGAAGACTCAGGACAGAATATTACCCTAATTTGGGTCACACGAAAAATGGGTCAAGATTGCCTCTAATTTCGATTGGAACGCACAACGATATAAAGTTGGAATTTAATCAAAAAATAAATAAACGTCCGCGACAATTATTGTGCAGCTAAAATGAAATACAAGAGAGCATGATTATGAATTACAAAAATGGCAGAATGGAAGGCGGGCACGTCTAGGGCAAGGTTGTAAAATTTGTTGGAAGGCAAAAGCTAGGGTAGCGCTCCAAATATCGAAGCAACGGCAACGCGCAACAATTAAATAAATTACGGTAATTAATTACTACCTCCAATAATTAAATTCTAATTAATACAAATTAAATACAAAATCCTATAATTCAGACAGGTGTTCGTCCAGTGGGCTTCTAGGTCAAGTCTACCAACTCAAACATTAATGAACACTGTATATATATTATATTTAAGTACATATCTCATGCAATTATTAAATTTTAAATACACATATCGAGAAATCATTTAATATAAATACCATAATATTAATAATATATAAAAAGTCAAAAATACCCTTGTTTTTAGAATGTGGTAGTGACATCATGATTCTGATTGTGATACTGCTAGTCATGATTCTGATTTCTTTTAGTGCTTGTGACCCAGCTAGCCATACTTGTAACATCCTGAACGACACTCTTTTGTACGACGTCCAGGACGATTGCACCTAGCGCACCACGGTCGCTGATATGATCCTCTGTTATCGTTGGTGTTCTGACGCTTTGAGGCATTAGATCCTCTTGATGCCATTATTCGTTTGTAGTTGTTCCCATGATTGTTCTGTGTCACCCCTCGAGGATGAAATTTCCCTATCTCGAGAACCACTTCATAGGCTTCCTTGTACATTGCACACTTCTGGTTGAGCATATCACACTGCAAGCCTTCATTCAGGCCCTCAATGAACCATAGCCGTTTCGTCTCATTGTTTGGTATCAAGTAGCCACCGAAATTGGATCTCCTTAGGAACTCTGCTTCGTAGTCATCGACGAACATATTGCCCTGCTCGAGCGCTATGAACTAATTTTCTTTCTTGTGCCGAATGGCTAGTGGGATGAATTGTACGATGAACTCCTGCTTAAATATCTCTCAAGAGACTTTGGCTTCTTGGTTGGCACCGCAAAGCGCTTGTCTCTTGGACTCCCACCAATCCTCTGCTTTAAGACAAAGTTGGACAGTCGCACAATCTACTCTCTTTGTGCCTTGGACATCCAACATATGGAAGATTCCCTCTAAAGTCTTTAAGAAGCCTATCACTTTCTCTGGTTTTGCCTTGCCATTGAACTCAGGCAGATTATAGCTTTTGAATTCTGAAAACTTGAACGTTGGTTGCCTTCTTGGAGGCTGTTCAGTTTTCTCTACTTTGACTACCACTGTCTCTTTAGCAGTTACCATTGTGGTCTTATTGTTATTGTCGGTCAGTGAAGTGACCAGTTGAGTCAAGTTATCAACTTGCAACTGTTGTGCATCAAATTGTGCCTGGAACTGGGTCATTAGTTGTGCTTGAAGCTCACGATACTATGCCGCAATCATCTTTTGAAGTGCATCGCTTTGCTTCTTTTGTGCCCCTAACATTTTTATCACCTTCTTCATTGGGTTAGACGACGATGTCGCCTTAGAGTTATCACCCTTAGTCATCTGTAAAAGAAATAACTCCCATTCGCACTCATAAAATATTTGTGGGCTTATTGTATGGAACATTATTTCATGCAGAGATATCGAAAAGCAAATTATTTAAGAAAATCGTTATTGTTTGAAAATTTCTACTTGAAAACCAATTTTGAAATCCGAGGAACTTTAAACCTGGCTCTGATACCAACTTGTCACGCCTCGGTTCCGTAGAACCGATTTGTCCTCTCATTCGGTTCCTCAGAACTGTTCATCCTCGCTAGGCGTAATATCGTACAAGTTTGGGGTTGTACTTGTATAAGGCAAGAATGTGCACATGTGTCAAAATCTTTTGTAAATAGTTCCACAACATAGCAGCAATTAATGAAGCACACATTTGTATAAGAAGAAAAATATTTCTTTATTGATTCATTGTAACGGAGTATAATTTTTTTAATACTGAAATGGAAATGCCTAAACGGCTTACATAGTTTTTGCAAAAAAGAAAAGACTGATAGGCTAACATAAAATAATCTTCTTATCATGACCCGCACCCTGAATTTAGGCATGAGTCATTGGTACGTCCAGCCTATGCCGTAGTGTCGGCGGTAGAACGATGTACCATAAGCCACAAGTATAATCTACAACTCACAACATATGTATATATCCACACTAAACTCAATCACAGACACTAAAATAATAAAATCATAAGAAGATAATCAAATAATAGTCTCAAAATTATTGGTCCAAAATAGACTCCCAAATAATACTAAAGATCCAAATGATAATATCCAAAATATAACTAGAAATCTCGGAGAACAATCTAGTCCCAAACAACTAACTAAAACAACCACTTTACTAAACAACCCAATCGCAGCCGGTGTTTGAGCTGCTAACTCTTTATGATCCTCTTCAGGGGCAAGATTAGGCTCAGGTATGTCGCCAACATATGGTCCATAATGTGTGCGGATCTCGTCCTCATCATAGTCATCTAAAATATTGTTATCCAGTCAGGATTGGAACGAGTACACCATAGTAGAACCTATACGGCAATAAATAGTAAAGAATATATGATGGCAACAAAACTGAATCACAATAAGGCAACCAGAATAACTAAATGCTGAAGTCTTGTCATGGCAATAATCACAAGCGGTCATAGAAAATAACGACAAGTATGAGAGAAACAAATAGGAATAAACTAATCTACGTGATTTAAAATACATAGTCGACATGTGAATGACTAAGGGTAAAATTCGGCAACCCATACGTGTCGTGCATGGCTGTTATTATTTCAGTAAGACCATAGGAAAGAAAGGGTAGTTCACACGTCCACTAAGTATTTTTTTTACCGACTAGTACAACATGGATTCCGAACCAAACACGATAAAATAACAATAGTCCAGAAAGTCACATATCTCATACAAGAATCCGCCATTTACTAATCCGTGTAATGAGTGTCAAGAATCAAATAATCAATACTAAGCATGCATTATAGAGACTATCAAGTACTGAAAGTAATAACGGAATTGTACTCGCATGTGGTCCTTAGCTGTGGTACGAATCAGGTCACAAATCAGAGTCCAAATTATCTATATAGTACGAATTACCACGTCAAAAGATAATCAATTTAATTCTAAAATAATTAGTCTGATATCTTATTTTAATCATATTATTCTAAATTTTAGATTAAATCTTAATTTTTGTCCAAAGAAACCAAATTTGCCAACTTGAGACTCGTGACACGCAAATCGAGACGTCATATTAACCAAAAAGTCAACTGACATGAAATCTAGATTTTCATATAGATTCTTGTAGATTTCAGTTCTACTTGAATATTGGAATCGACGGATTCACAAACTCACAAGTTGTTAAAAAGTTATGGCCAATATGGCGCTCAGATGACAGTTTCGTAAGTTCTCTGACAACATCTAGGTTGCACAAATTTTATAGAATAGTAAAATAGAATATTTAATTTTGAGAAAAATATGTGACATGTTTTATTATATCAGGTTTCCTAAAATTCAAACGGTTCATGATTTCAAGTTCGGGATCTCCCCGAATCTTGAAAACACCAAAATGTGTCAGATCTCGGACGATTGGAACTCAACGAATTTTCCAGAAATTTAGGTTCATAATTTATGAAAACAAATTAGATATTCAGAAAATATACCTCAACATGGTTCCAACGCAAGGAACGGGGACGCGTTTGCAGTTCGGAGCTAGGAGCAATGGCTATGCGAAGTTGAAGAACCCTAGGTGAAATCGGCTCCTCAAAGCCTCTCTCTCTCTCTCTCTCTCTCTCCTCTAATTAATTCAGCAGAAATCAAAAACCTAATATTATATCCATATATATAGGGGAAGAGAAGAAGCCATGGCTTCTAGAGCTGGACACGTATCACCATCTGGGCAGATCCCGCCCAGATCAGACGGATACAGGAAAGCCGACTTGGGCTGAGTCGGAGTCCGAGTCGGACTTGGAATGGCTCGGCTTAAGCATTGGCTCGGGGACCTGGGTTAAGCACACCCCTACTGACTCACGGGGCCCACTTTTGGCCCACGAGTGGCTGACAGTTGGGTCCCAAGCGGCTGTTGACTGGGTAGGAGTTGGTTTTTAGTAAGATTTTATTTACAGAAAGTATTTATTTAATCAGCTTTTCCTTTATAAACTCATAATAAATAATAAAAATAGTCAAAAAATTATGAAAAAAATTCTAGAAAATATATAACTGAATATTAAACCTTAAAAAATATTTGGGGTCAAATTTGGCCTCTAGGTTTCCCACAGAAATTCTTTGAAGTCTTAGGAAAATAGATTTTAATTAATACAGAAGATTCCCAAAAAAATTTAATGGCCTAACCATAGTTCCAAACCCTAGAATGAGCTTTATTGAGTACTAAGGATCTAGGTCCAACCTCGAGCTCTGAATAGTTTAGTACATTGCTAGGATCTGCCACATAATGCCTCAGCTGTGACACTTGAAACACTTGTATACTCCTTCCAATATAGGTGGTAGGTCCAGTCGATAGGCTACAGCACCGACCTTCTCTAAATTACCGAAGGGTCCGATGAACCTTGGACTAAGCTTACCACCTCCACCGAAACAAATCATACCATGTTTCAGAGAAATCTTCAAGAACACCAAATTACCAAACTCGAACTCTAACGGTCTCTAGCGGCTATCGGCCCACTGCTTCTGTCTGTCCTGGGCTACGCGAAGTCTCTCTCTAATCTGCTTTATCTTTTCTGCATCATCAACTACCATCTTGTCATGCCCTGATTCCGTGGAATCGATAGTCATCCCCCGAGCATGACGTCGTGCGGGCCTAGGTTGCGCACCATACAAGGCTAAGATATTTTTGCATAGCGAGCATATATTCAGAGTACGCAGATAAATTAAAACATAAAGTTGAAACATGGAAAAGTTCTCTTTATTGATAATGAACATATAATTACAAAATCTTGAACGAGTCAGAAGGGTTGCCGCACGGGCTTAAAAAAGTTGACAAAAAATGAGATAGCTGTCTTGTACATTACATCCTTTACTAAAACTTCAAAATGAGAGACCTCCAAGTGGGACAATGGCTTTCCCACAGAGTTGCATCAAGTTTGGGTTGCTAGCTCCTTGCTTCAAAATGCTTCAAAAGATGGCACAATCAGGATGCGCCGACTACTGGACTAGATTGGGTAGTGACTTCAGCTCCTTACAGGATCGCCTTGGTACGGGGAACCTGTTTCAACGAGGGTCAGTACATCAAAATGTACTGGTGAAGGCGAGCTAACCAAACTATACCAATCAACACATTATTTATATGAAGCATGTATATTATTTATGGTCTTTCTATCTTGCCTTAGTTCATTATACAAGCAAGCAGTATATATAGGATTTACTGAAATAAACTTGCCACCGTTCGGTGGCTTTTACCTGCCCGTCTGAACCACCTGCACAATACTTACCATGTCCTTCCCTGCCACGAAGACACAAGTTAGCTTGCACAGGTTTAAATATACGAGAGGATCACTGGCACTTGCCATAATGGACGGTTCTAGTCTCAGTACGGAATATCGTGCAACGCATAGTTCAGGGCATCACAGGATATTCCGTCCTATAGCAGGCGAATATTAGGAGTTCCATCCGGATCGGATCGGTGCCAGTGCCCCAGCGACCGTCCATAGAAACTAAGACCTTGTGCACAAGTTGTCCGTGATCAAACGTAGTACACTAAGTTAGCAATTGAGTCAAATCAGGAAATATCAGGCACAGGACAGTAACAGGGCAAGATCTACTTTTGCATAGTCTTCCTGTTCAGTTTATTGCATGGCAGAATGAGTTCTATACATAACACAATTTATAGAAGAAATGTACATTCTAACTAAAATTGAAGCATGTATAGAATATTCTGAATGAACTAGCATGAATGAGGTAACCGTTCACAAGTTTGATTGACAAGCATAAAATAGTCCAAGTCTATTCCTTTTTATCTTGACATCTTTTAGTTATTACTTTGGTATCGTTTGATCGGACAAGCAAGAATACAAGATTTTAGATGTGAAGACTTGGAAGAAGGGCCAACTAAATCGAATATAAGCCACTCACAAGTTGATTGGAGAAGGAAAGGAAAGAGGTGCTTCAGGACTCCGTTCGCGCGTCGTATACTGCTCGTTCACCTACATTGCCACGAACAGCTGATCAATACCTCTTCCACTCTTTCCAATCTCGGAATTGAAGTGTAGTTCGACGAACAAAAACAATAAAATCCATCAAAATCATTCAAGAAAATGCAAAAAATCGGAAGACCAACTCAAAGCACGAAAGCAACAAAGCGACAGGAAAAACTGAGGCAAGAAAAAACTTATGGCGGATAGGTCCCTCTTGACTCTGCCGCTAAGTCCATCATCGAGACACGGTCCACTGAATATCTTCCGAAAAAGTAAATCAATAACGAGGATGAGTTCTTGATTCAATCTATACTGATCGAACGATACCGTCTTGTATTTCTTAGCTGCGCTCCCCGAATAGGGGGAACGGGGCACCACATCCTAACCAACTAATTGAAAGTTTTGTCCTCGAAACTTAGGAATAGAACCTACCACTAGGAAATAATGATGGAAACCTTTCCCTTATCTCAAATTCAAGCTCCCAAATGGATTCTTCGACCGAGTAATTTTGCCAAAGCATGCGCACAAGAGGAACCAAACGACTTCGAAGCAGCTTCTCCTTGCGATCCAAAATTTGCACAGGTTATTCCACATAAGTCAAGTCTGCCTTAAGATCCAGTTGATCCAGATCCACCATATGACTCGGGTCATATACGTACTTTCTAAGCTGTGAAATATGGAAGACATTGTGCACTTCAGATAGTGACGGTGGTAGGGCAATCTGGTACGCAACCAAGGCGACTCGCTTCAGTTTCTCGAACAGACCGACAAATCTTGGACTTAGCTTTCCTTTTGCTCCAAATCTGGTGACTCCTCACATGGGAGAAACTTTGAGAAATACCTGATCGCCTTCTAAGAACTTAAGAGGATGTCGATTCATGTCTGAGTAGCTCTTCTGACGACTCTGAGCTACCTATAGCCGTTCCCGGATCAAATGAATCTTCTGGATGGTTTGCTCCACGAGCTCTAGGCCAAGAATTTATCATTTGCCAACTTCATCCTAACATATCGGGGACCTGCACTTCCGCCCATACAACGCCTCATACGGTGCTATCTGAATGCTGGATTGAAAACTATTGTTGTATGCAAAATCGGCTAACGGTAGATGCATGTCCCAACTCGTCTTCAAGTCCAAGGCGCAGATTCGTAGCATGTCTTCGAGGATTTGGTTGACACATTATGTTTGACCGTCTGTCTGTGGATGGTAGGCAGAGCTGAACTTCAACTTCGTCCCCATTGCTGACTGCATGCTTTCCCAGAAATGCGATATGAATCGACCATCACTATCGAAGACAACGGATACGGGCACGCCGTGGAGCCGAACGATTTTGTTGAGATAGATCTGAGCCAGGCGGTCGGCACTCCAAGTACTTTTGATAGACAGAAAGTGAGCTGACTTGGTGAGTCGATCGACGATGACCCAAACGGCATCATTCCCCCGTTGCATCTTTGGCAAACCAACAATGAAATTCATTTTTATATGTTCCCATTTCCACTCCGGTATAGCAAGGTTCTGCATCTCTCCGCCCGACTTCTGGTGCTCGGCCTTTACCCTCTGATAAGCCATGCATTGCGACACGAACACTGCCATATCTCTTTTTATGTCGTGCCACCAAAACGTCGTACGGAGATCTCGATACATCTTTGTGCTACCCGGATGAGAAGTATAACTAGCATAATGGGCTTCCGTGAGTATCTCTTTTCCGAGGGATGCATCGTTTGGAACGCACAATCTTTCCTTCACTCAGTTTATCCCATCCGAGCCTACCGCAAAGTCAGTTGCCTTTCCTGCTGAGATAAGACCTTGCATCTTTTGGAGGATTAGGTCATCCTTCTGAGCGGACTTGACCTTTTCTAATAAGTCAAGTTCGAGGTGCAGCTGTGCCACTTGTACCCCCTTTTGTATCTGATTATTAGTGTAATAATAAAATCTTCGATATCCTGACGCAGCTTGTTATCAATAGCCAAACTCTTAACGAACACTCGACTCAGTGCATCAGCTACAACATTTTTCTTGCCAGGCGTGTATCTGATCATCAGGTCAAAGTCGCTAAGGAGTTCAAGCCAGCGTCGTTGACGAAGATTTAAATCGTTTTGTGTGTAGAGATATTTTAGGCTCTTATGATCCGTATATATCTCGTATGGTACACCATAAAGGTAGTGGCGCCATAACTTCAGCGCGAACACCACCGCTGCGAGCTCCAGATCATGTGTTGGATAATTTTTCTTGTGAGACTTTAACTACCTCGATGCAAAGGCTATCACTTTATTCCTTTGCATCAGGACACATCCCAATCCCTTACCTGAGGTATCACTATATATCTTAAAATCATCAGGTCCGTCTGAAAGGGTATGAATTGGTGCTGAGACGAGGCGCTGCTTTAACTCCACAAAGGAAGCTTCACAATCATCCGTCCACGCAAACGTTACTCCCTTCAGAGTGAGCTGAGTCAGGGGCGATGCGATTCTAGCAAAATCTTTAATAAATATTCGATAGTAGCCCGCCAGACCAAGGAAACTCCGTATATCGCTAGCTGACTCAGGCCATTTCCTGTTTACGATGGCTTCTATTTTCTTTGGGTCAACTGAGATGCCCGCTGCAGAAATAATATGCCCGAGAAAGGCTATATTGTCCAACCAGAACTCGCACTTACTAAGCTTTACATACAACTTGTTGTCTCGAAGGGTTTGAAGCACCATCCGCAGGTGTCCTGCGTGATCATCCCTATTCTTCGAGTACACCAAGATGTCGTCAATAAAGACAACCACGAATTTATCGAGGAAGGGTCGAAACACTCGATTCATCAAATCCATAAATGCAGCAGGGGCGTTCATCAGTCCAAACGGCATAACAGAAAACTCATAGTGTCCATAGCGGGTTCGGAAGGCATACTTGGGCATGTCCTCTGGCTTAATCTTCAACTGGTGGTAGCCCGAGCGAAGATCAATTTTTGAGAACACCGTTGCCTCTTGCAGCTGATCAAAGAGGTCATCTATCCTGGGCAGAGGATACTTGTTTCTGATGGTGACCTTATTCAGCTTCCGATAATTGATGCAGAGGCGTAACGTTCCGTCTTTCTTCTTTACGAAGAGCACAGGCACGCCCCAAGGAGACACGCTCGGACGGATGAACCCACGATCTAGCATCTCTTGAAGTTGGCACTTTAACTCCTTCAGTTCAGTAGGGGCCATTCTGTATGGAGGCTTAGAAATCGGCTGAGTATTCGAGAATGTGTCGATGGTAAACTCGATCTCTCGGTCAGGTGGCATGCCGGGTAGTTCGCTCGGAAACACATCAGGAAACTCTGCTTCAACGGAAGAAGATTCAATGTTTGCGTAATCCGGCTGTGTGTCCCGAACCGACGCTATGTACCCCTCGCAGCCAGAGTGTAGAATTCACCGAGCAGATATCGCCGAAATTACCATGCAGGACCTGGACGCATCAGCTGCTGGACTACTCGTGTAGCAGAATTCGGCTTCTCTAGGTAGGCGAAAGATGACTCGTTTCTCTGCACATTCGATAATTGTCGAGCAAGTGTCGAGCCAATCCATCCCCAAAATAATGTCATAATCTCGAACATCTAGAACTAAAACATCTAACGATAACTTCCTTCCTTCTATACAGACATAACCACCTTGGCATACTGAATGGACAGGTATTTTTGGGCCCGACGGGGTGCTAACACTTAGATCATGATGCAATGGTGTCATTTCTATATTGTTTTCCACGACAAAATTTGTGGATATAAAGCTATGCGTTGCACCAGAGTGAAATAGCACACGTGCAGGTATGTTATTAAAAAGCAAAGTACCTGACACAACGGTGTCCGAGGCTAGGGCTTCTTCTTGTGTCATAGTGTAGACCCGACCTTGAGCTTGGCGACGCTCTTGCTGAGGCCCAGCTCTGTTGGCCTGGGGTACTGGGGCAAGATTCGGATGTTGAGGGTGACGATTTGAAGGAAGTGGACAGACATCAATCTGATGGGTCGGATCACCACAATAGAGGCATGTCCCAAGCTTCTTATGACAATCATTCTCGGTGTGCCCAAGTTTCCTACAGAAGTTACAGGTTAGGAATGAATTACCTTTCTGCTGACCGCTATTGTTTTGACGCTTTGAAGCATTGTTTTCTCTTTCGTTGCTATGGAATTTGTGATTGGAGGTATGCACAGCGCCGGCAAGAACGGGAGGATACTGCGGTTCAAGAGAAAGAGCATAATTCAGGACTTCTCTCATCGTCTGGTACTGAGGAACGACCACGTGTGCATGGATGACAGGACGCAGACCGCCTTCAAATCGTCTAGCATGACTCGCTGCATCAGGTAAATAGGAGCTTGCAAACTTAGCGAGCCGGTTAAATTCGGCGGAATACTGCTTAACTGTCATGCTGCCTTGTCGTAGTTGCACGAACTCGTTCTCCTTCTGACGACGTACGGGAGGGTGTATGAACTCCTCTTCAAACGTGCCATGAAAGGTGGCCCATGCGATCGTCTCTTCATCATCAGCAACTGGAAGAGATCTTCGATGTACGTCCCACCAATCGTGCGCATTCAAGCGAAGCTACAATTGGGCACACGCGACACGCTTCTGCCGACCTCCAGGAGTTTGAAATGATCCTCCAGTTCGGCCAACCAATCTAGAGCCACGATTGGATCCCCAGTCCCTTTAAACGGTGTGTTACAAACTTTCTTGAAGTCACCAAAGTCGAAGGCAGTCACATCCTTCTTCCTTGGAGTTTGAGACATCTCGACTTCAAGCGCGGGTTGCTCCATCGGCGTTACTGCTTTTGCCGCGGACTAGTTGGAGGCCAAAGTCTGCACGATCTGTTGCAGGGTATCTACCTGCTTTTGTTGGACTGAGAATCGGGCTTCTATATTATTTTGGAACTGGTTTGCCTTTCTTTCGCTCGCTTCTCGGCCCGTTCATAACGAGCCTCCTCCCTCAGTTGGTTTGCCTCTAATATCCGCATCATCTGCTGAATGGGATCGACATGAGACATGGCTCGCTGGCTCCGAGAACTTCCCGATGTGCCGGAACTGCTTTCTTGGGCTTGTGTCTCGCCCGGTACTAGCGCTGATGATTGCGCTTGTGCCATTCCTTCAAAATAAGGTAAATTAAATCAGGATCATAATGTATTATGGACTCATTGTATGAATGTATCTCATTTTGGCCTAACGAGTTCAAGAGTTCGCAGAGGGATTAGATCGTTAAAGGAACTTTTCCAATACGAGAGTCAAAAAAACTTGAAGCTGGGCTCAGATACCAATATGTCACGTCCCGATTCTGTAGAATCGATAGTCGTCCCCGGGCGTGACGCCGTACGGGCCTAGGTTGCACACCACACAAGGCTAAGGTATTTTTTCATAGCGAGCACATATTCAGAGTACGCAGATAAATTGAAATATAAAGTTAAAACATGGAAAAGTTCTCTTTATTGATAATGAACATATAATTACAAACTCTTGAACGAGTCAGAAGGGTTGCCGCAAGGGCTTACAAAAGTTGACACAAAATGAGATAGTTGTCATGTACATTACATCCTTTACTAAAACTTTAAAATGAGAGACCTCCAGGAGGGACAATGGCTTTCCCACGGAGTTGTATCAAGTTTGGGTTGTTAGATCCTTGCTTCAAAAGATGGCACGATCAGGACGCGCTGATAGCTAGATTGGGTAGTAACTTCATCTCCTTGCAGGATCGCCTTGGTGTGGGGAACATGTTTCAACGAGGGTCAGTACATCAAAATATACTGGTGAAGGCGAGCTAACCCAACTATACCAATCAACACGTTGTTTATATGAAGCATGCATATTATTTGTGGTCTTTCTATCCTGCCTTAGTTCATTATACAAGCAAGAAGTATATATAGAATTTACTGAAATGAACTTGTCACCGTTCGGTGGCTTTTACCTGTCCGTCTGAACCACCTGCACAACACTAACCATGTCTTTCCCTGCTAGGAAGACACAAGTTAGCTTGCACAGGTTTAAATATATGAGGGGATCACTAGCACATTGCCATAATGGACGGTTCTAGTCTCAGTTCGGAATGTCATACAACGCATAGTTCAGGGTGTCACAGGGCATTTCGTCCTATAGCAGGCGACTATCAGGAGTTCCATCCGGATCGGACCAGTGCAAGTGCCCCAACGACCGTCCGTAGGAACAAAGACCTTGTGCACAAGTTGTTCGTGATCAAACGTAGTACACTAAGTTAGCAATTGAGTCAAATCAGGCAATATCAGGCACAGGACAGTAACAGGGCAAGATCTACTTTTGTATAGTCTTCCTGTTAAGTTTATTGCATGGCAGGATGAGTTCTATACATAGCACAATTTATAGAAGAAATGTACATTCTAACTAAAATTGAAGCATGTATAGAATATTCTGAATGAACTAGCATGAATGAGGTAACTGTTCACAAGTTTAATTGACAAGCATAAAATAGTCCAAGTCTATTTCTTTTTATCTTGACATCTTTTAGTTATTACTTTGGTATCGTTTGATCGGGCAAGCAAGGATACAAGATTTTAGATGTGAAGGCTTGGAAGAAGGGTCAACTGAATCGATTATAAGCTACTCACAAGTTGGTTGGAGAAGGAAAGGAAAGAGGTACTTCGGGACTCCACTCGCACGTTGCCTACTGCTCGTTCACCTGCAATGCCATGAACAGCTGATCAATACCTCTTTCACTCTTTCCAATCTCAGAATTAAAGTGTAGTTCAACGAACGAAAATAATGAAATCCATCAAAATTGTTCAAGAAAACGCAAGCAAATCCGAAAACCAACTCAAAGCACGAAAGCAATAAAGCGACAGCAAAAACTGAGACAGGAAAAACTTGCAGCGGAGAGGTCCCTCTTGACTTTGTCGCTAAGTCCATCATCGGGACATGGTCCACTGAATATGGGAATCGATTCCGAAGAAGCAAATCCATAACGAGGATGAGTTCTTGATTCAATCTATCCCGATCGAACGATACCGTATTGTATTTCTTAGCCGCGCTCCCCGAATAGTGGGAACGGGGCACCACACAACTCTGGTCCCAAAAGTGCTCTCTCACCCACGTCATCTCAAGATAATGGAGTCTAACATCTCCTACCGTACAGACCCTCGAAAGAAGATATCTTAATACTCGCCTGATAGCTATTGTTGTACACAAACTCTACCAGGTGAAGATGGTCCTCTTATGAGCCATCAAAATCTAGTACACATATCCGAAGCATATCCTCGAGCGTCTGAATAGTCCTCTCTGACTGTCCATCCATTTGAGGGTGGTAAGTGCTAAATTTGAGTTGGGTACCCAAGCTAATCTGCATACTCCTCCAAAAGTGGGATATAAATCTGTTATCCCGATATGAGACGATGCTTACTGGAACTCCATATAGCCTGATGATCTATCTCACATATAAATTGCGAGCATCTCCATGGACAATCCCACCTTGAAAGGCAAAAAGTAGGCTGATTTGGTCAACATGTCAACGATGACCCAAATCGCGTCCTTCCCTCCTGAAGTGCGTGGAAGTCCGAAAATGAAATCCATCGTGATATGATCCCATTTTCAGTCGAGAATCGATAGTGGTTGGAGCAACCCTCCTGGTCTCTGCCTCTCGGCTTTGACCTGCTGGCATACTAGATATCTAGAGACAAAGCGTTCCACCTCTCTCTTCATCCCATACCACCACCTGTGTTCCCTCAGGTCCTTGCACATCTTGTTAGATCCCGGATGTATAGAATACTGGAAACAATGAGCCTCCTGCATGATCTATTTTCGTAGGTCACCACTAGGCACATATAACCTAGCCCGTGCCTCAGTGAACCATCCTCTGCAATAGCGAAGTCCTCTAACAATCCTGTTGGCACTTGAGCTCTGATGCTTCGCAGACCCTCATCCTGATACTGTCTCTCGAATCTTGTCCATCAACCCAGACTGAATCTGCAAACCCATCATTTGCGTCTCAACTCCTGGAATAATAACCTCGATGCCCAAGCTATCCAAGTCTGCTAGCAAGTGGCGATCCGTCGTCAGGTACATAGTTATTGGATACCTGCTCAAGGTATTAGCAACTACGTTAGCCTTTTTGGGATGATACTTTAGTGAAATATCGAAATCCTTCATCAGTTCTAGCCACATGCACTGCCTCATATTCAGCTCTTTCTGTATAAAGACGTACTTCAAGCTTTGATGGTCATTGAATATTTCCACACGCTCTCCGTACAGGTAATGTCTCCACAGCTTCAGAGCGAAGATCAATGCTACTAATTCCAAGTCATGAGTGGGATAGTTTTTCTTATGTGGCCACAACTGTCTAGAAGGATATGCAGCCACCTTCTTGTTCTTCTCTAGAACACATCCCAAACCTTTTTTCGAAGCATCACTATAAATGACGAATCTACATGTTCCCGATGGCACCATTAAAATAGGCACTGTGGTTAACCTCTTCTTTATCTCATCAAATATAATCCAATATTCCTTGGTCCACATGAACTCCATATCCTTCTAAGTGAGTATAGTCAACGGCTCTGCGATCCAAGAAAAATCCTTCATAAATTTTCTGTAATATCCGACCAATCCTAAGAAACTTCTGATCTCTACAATAGAACTCAGAGTGGTCCACGACTCTACAGCAGCAATCTTCTTCGGATCCACCGATATCCCGTCTCAAGTTACCACATGTCCAAGGAACTCTAGCTTATCTAGGAAAAACTCATATTTCGAGAGCTTCGTATAGAGCTTCTCCTTTCTGAGGGTTTCCAGCATAATCCTCAGATGTTCCTCGTGCTACTCTGGCGTCTTTGAACATACGAGAATGTCATCTAAGAACACCACCACGAATTTGTCAAGGTATTGATGGAACACCTTGTTCATCAAGTTCATGAAGACTAGCGGGGCATTAGTCAACCCAAATAGCATCACCATAAACTCATATTAGCCGTATCTTGTCCGAAATACAGTTTTTGGAATATCTTCCTTCTTCACCTTCAGTTGATGATAGCCAGACCTCAAGTCGATCTTCGAAAATACTCTCGTGCCGCTCAACGGATAGAAAAGATCGTCTATCCTTGGTAACGGGTTTTTGTTCTTGATGGTGAGGTTATTGAGGGCCCTGTAGTTGATGCACATTCGTATCGACCCATCCTTCTTTGTTACAAATAAGACCGGTGCTCCCCAAAGCGAGAAACCCGATCTAATGAAACCCTTGTCTAACAATTCATCAACCTGCTTCTTCAGCTCTACTAGCTCGCTATTGTTGATCCGATAGACCTGTTACGACACTGGCTTTGCTCCCGGTACTAAGTCAATAGAGAATTATAGATCTCTATCTGGTGGCAATCCTAATAACTCCTCGGGAAATACATCTAGAAACTCCACAATAATGGGATATGGCAAGCCCTTCTCCTCTACTATGGCCCCACGAATAATCCCATCACCATGTTCTACTACTCCTCTAACAAACTCAAATTATGGCTCTCCTGGAAGGAGGAACAATACACATCCACCATGACAGTCTATGCTAGCATGGTGCCTACTCAACCAATACATTCTGAGGACAATGTAAAAACTAGGAAGTGGCATTATGAGTAAACTAGCATCCAAATTACGGCCTCCCAAGGTAAAATGATGCCCTTTGCAAGTATCACTGAGTAGGATAATGCCTCCACTAGTCGTGATCATACAATTCCTACCTAAGGGTTCGGTTACTAAACTATGCTTAAGCACAAAGGATACTGATATGAAGTTATGCAATGCACCAGAATCGAATAAAGTAGTAGCTGGAAATGAGTCAAGAAGAATATAACCTGCTATCACATCACCCATAGGTTCTGTCTCCTTGACCGTCATTGTAAAAGCTTGGTCTTGCTAGGTAGTTCCTCTATGTTGATGCTGGGCAAATTATTGTTGCTGCATAGGAAGCGGTAGTCCCCTCGGTTGCGGGGCAACTAGTGGTCCAACTGGTCCTGTCTAGGCTGAGGCTCCACCTATAGAAGGTGATGTAGGACACTCTCTCATCTTATGCGTAAGTGATCCATAGAATAAGCACACGCCCAATCTCTTCCTGTAGACCTCCCATGAGTGCCCTGGTGTTTCGTAATAGTTGCATAAGGAAGCTTGTTGCACTTGCCTCTGTGGCTGTTGTTGCACCTGTTGCGCTGAGGCTCTGACTGGGGCGCGATACTGCTGTTGTTGCAGAAAGGTCCTTGGTTGAAACTCTAGCACTTTGTCGGCACCTGACTACCATTATCGTCGTAAGCATCTTGGTTCCTCTCTGTTCGACGGCCCATATCTACCTCGACTCTCTGAGCCTCTGCCAATATGTCAGCAAAAGTCGTATGGGACGAAGAAATATGGACCTTAATCTCCTAAATCAAGCCCTCTCTGAACCATCAAGCCCTATCCTCCTTACCATGTACTCTGTAAATTGGCTTAGCTTGCTAAACTTTACAGCGTACTCATCTACAGTCATCCCGTTCTGCTCCAAGTTTTGGAATTGCTTCTCTAGAACTCCGTTGGCCACTGCAGGAAAGAATTTTCTCTTGAAGAGGTCCTTGAATTGGTCCCAGGTCAGACCGGGATCCACAAGTCTGGGCTCATTTTTAAACTATGTACGGGCGATATCATGAAGCTGCAAGCCCACATCTTCAATCTTCACGTCCTCTGAAAGTCGAGAAACCCTCATGATCCGCTCGATATCCTTGAGCCACTCATTAGCGTAGAGGATTCCATCAGTCCCCTTGAACGTCCGTGGCTCCATCTTCTTGAAGTCCTGGATGTTACCCACCCTCGGCTGAGCGGGCTGCTATTGCGGTTGCTGGGAAATCCTCTATATAGTTACTAGGACAACCTGTTGGGCATTTTCTATTCTTGCCCTCAGCATTTTTGTCTGGTGTCTTTGGGCCTCTGCCTGAATTCTTTGCGCCTCCATCATGGTTCTGAAGAGCTCACGTAGTGGTGGAGAAGGAGGAGGAGGAGGAAGGCCTCCAAATCCAGCTGATGAGGCCTCTTGATATACGGAAGGTATGGGAAGAGAACCATTAGCTCTGGAATCGCACACTCTAGTCTAGGGTAGCATTCTGAAATGCTGAAATAATAAGGATTTAATTGATATGGCACAAGATAAGGTAGTTTTCAAGAATGACAGCAATCGTAAGGGACGTCCGATAACTCAGAGGGAAATAAGGGTTAGCAATTAAACATAGAAGAATCCTAGTTGCGATTGAGTATTTTCCTATTCCTATTATCTTATATCATATAGCAGGCTCGCAGTAGTACAACTAACTTAAGTACCACCACGAGTTTGCAACCTTATGCGAAATCAGACCTGCATGGGCCACCATAAAAATGTGTCACAACCCGCGCCCTAAATTTGGGCATGATCATGGGAACGTCCAGCCTACGTCGCAATGTCGGCGGTAGAACTTGTACCATAAGCCACAAGTATAACCTACAACTCACAACATATGTACATATCCATACTAAACTCAATAACAAATACTGAGATAATGAAATCATAAGAAGATAATCAAATAATAGTCTCAAAATTATGGGTCCAAAATAGACTCACAAATAATACTAAAGACCTAAATGATAATATCCAAAATATAACTAGAAATCCCGGAGAACAATCTGGTCCAAACAACTAACTAAAGCAACCACTTTACTAAACTACTCAATCGCAGTCGGTGTCTAATCTACGTTATTTAAAATATCATGTCGACATGTGAACGGCTAAGGGTAAAATCCGGGAACCCACACGTGTCATGCATGGCTTCTATCACACGTCCACTAAGTATTTTCCCTCCCGACTAGTACAACATGTATTCTGAACCAAACACGATGAAATAACAATAGTTCAAAAAGTCACATATCTCATACAAGAATCCACCATTTACTAATACGTGTAACGAGTGTCAAGAATCAAATAATCAATTACTAAGCATGAATTATAGAGACTATCAAGTACTGAAAGTAATCACGAAAATATACTCGTCTGTGGTCCTTTACTTTGGTACAAATCAGGTCCCAAATCAGAGTCCAAATCACCTATGGAGTATAAATTACCACGTCAAAAGATAATCTATTTAATTCTGAAATAATTAGTCTAATATCTTATTTTAATGCTATTATTCTAAATTTTAGATTAAATCTTGATTTTTGTCAAAAGAAATTGAATTTGCCAACTTGAGACTCGTGGTACGAAATCGAGACGTCCTGTTGACCAAAAAGTCAACTGACATAAAATCTAAATTTTGTGTAGATTCTGGTAGATTTCAGTGCTACTTGAAAACTGGAATCAATGGATTCACAAACTCAAAAGTTGATAAAAAGTTATGGCCAATATGGCGCTCATATGATAGTTTTTTGGTTCCCTAACTACATATAGAATAGTAAAATAGAATATTTAATTCAGATAAAAATATATTTCGTGTTTTATCGTGTTAGTTTTTTGAAACTTCAAACATTTCGTGATTCTAAGTTCAAGATATCCCAAAGTCTCGAAAACACCAAAACATGTCAGATCTTGGACGACTGGCATTCAACGAATTTTCCAGAAAATAAGGTTCATAATTTATGAAAAAATTAGATATTCAAAAACTATACCTCAACACGATTCCAACGCAAGAAACGGGGATATGTTTGGAGTTCGAAGTTAGGAGCAATGGCTACGCAAAGTTAGAGAACTCTAGGTAAAATATGCTCCTCAAAGCCTCTCTCTCTCTCTCTCTCTCTCTCTTTCTCTCTCCTCTAATTAATTCGACAGAAATCAAAAATCTAATATTATATCCATATATATAGGGAAAGAGAAGCAACCGCAACTTCTGGAGCTGGACACATGTCAACATCTGGGAAGGTCCCGCCCAGATCAGACGGCTACGGGGGAAGCCGGCTTGGGCTAAGTCAGAGCCCGAGTCGGACTCAGTACGGCTCGGCTCAAGCATTGGCTCGGGGACCCTGGTTGAGCACACCCCCTACTGACTCGCGGGGTCCGTTGTTGGCCTACGAGTGGCTGATAAGTTGGGCCCCAGGCGACTGTTGACTGGGTAGGAGTTGGTTTTTAGTAAGGTTTTATTTACAGAAAGTATTTATTTAATCAGGTTTTCCTTTATAAATTGATAATAAATAATAAAAATAGTCAAAAAATTATGGACAAATTCTAGAAAATATATAACTGAATATTAAACCTTAGAAAAATGTTTGGGGTTAAGTTTGGCCTCTATGTTTCCCACAAAAATTCTTAGAATTCTTAGAAAAATATATTTTAATTAATAAAATTTACAGAAGATTCCCAAAAAAAATTTAATGGCCTAACCATGGTTCCAAACCCTAGAATGAGCTTTATTGAGTACTAAGGATATAATGTTCCCCTATTGGTGTATAATCCTAAAGGTGTACATATTATTATTTAATATTTTTATTATTATTATATTCAAGAAGTGGTGCTACAGTTCTTATCCTATATATTATGACCCTTTATTACATTCTTGAAACTTGAAAGCGGCAACTAGAAATCTTTGAATACTTTGAAATAGGAAGAGGCTTGAGAAGACTGCAACGAAAGCTTTATCTCCCTTAAGCTCCCGTTGTACCCTGGTCACCTGGGTTGCCCACAGAGACGTGGGTCAGTACTTAACTTGTATTGGTAAGCATAACTGGCCCACTCACCTAAACCAACATTTCTGAATTAAAGTAGCAGTTTAATAGGCAACAGGTTATAAGCATCTGTTTATAGGTAACAGTCTAATAGGCAACATTTCAATAGGCAACAGTTTAAGAAGTAAAACATATAATGTTTACAGCATATGTAATCTTACCCCGGCAAATGGTCGTTCCTGTATAAAGTACATGGTTGTTCTTACCGCCCCTGCATAAGATAACATTAGCATACAACTCTCTCTTAGGGTCATTGGTGTTGTTTTACCATATAGGACTTTTACCACGGTACCTAGTGTACCTCCTCAGGAAGGTAGCCTCCTCTGAGAATCCCGCAATACCTCGTGCCCATAGCATGTTCAAATGTTTCCCCCTAGGACGAAGCAATCCCCGGTGCCTCGGATCCAGATCGAGGAAACTTATTACTTTGTGCACAAGTTGTCCATGACCATGCAAATGCATAAATGACTAAGTTATAAACACATCGCATGGTAAAGAAATAATATAATCACAGCCGACATATTCTCAATGAGGACTTCTTAGTCCATACTTTTCTAGCTTGGAGACTTATACAGTCCATACTTTTCTCGCTTGGGGACTTATACAGTCCATTCTTCCTTTCCTTTCTAGGGACTTGAACAGTCCATACCTGCATGTTTTTATTGATTGTTTACATCATAACATACAATGATAATAAAATAGTATTATCTACTTACGTTGCATATGATGGTATTAACTTGTGGCATTAGTGGCTTCATCAATAATTGGACTTAGCAAGGTTAAAAAAGATCTTATTGATTATTGGCATGAAGGAGTAGAAAAGAAGGGACAGAATCGCTCACCAAATGGAGAATGCCGAGAGAAAAGAACACTTGCTGGCTCAGGCTCCGGTTACGTGTCTATCTACGTTGGCACCAACATTTGGTTAGACTACCATCTTCCTTTCTCTCAGAGTTCTCTAGAATGAATGCATGCAATCAACGAAAATGGGCTAAATATTCAATCATCGAAAACCAAACACGAAAATGCATTCATGAAAACCAAGCAGCGAAAATCCAAGAAAGCTAACCAAAAATCCAACAAAAACTATTGAACTCATTCCAACAGAAGTCGATCCATCAATTATAAATGTTCATTACATTGTCCCTGATCGATTCGTCCATAAATCTTTTCCATACTCAATCTCGACTGAGTCAATCGAGCCACAAGCCTTATATAGTGAACCGCTAGGAGCGGGGCACTACAGGCGGTACCTTTGGAGCCTTCTTGTGGAGCTTTACCACCAGGGGCTCGGAGTACTCACAGTAGCTGGATTCTTCTTCTGCGGTCGATTCGGTCTTCGAAGGTGGACTACCAGAGGTTCTGGCATCTTTTTTTGAAGTTTAACTACGAAGAGGGCAGGTGTGTCGATGGCACATCCCTTGAGTCTTATCCTTAGGGGTTCGTCAGGTACTACACCTGCTTCAGCTTCGTCGTTAGCGTCGTTCTCTGCTTCCTCCAAGTGGGGTCGTTTGTACAAGACCGAGTCAGAGTAGTAAGCCTCGATCCCTTTGATAAGATATACATCGGCGAATTCTGTTCTGACGACCCCTTCACCATCAACATATTTTAGGCACTGATGCATGGTTGATGGTACAATCATGTGTTCATGTATCCAAGGACGCCTTAGGAAAAAATTATAGTATACATCTACATCAATGATGTAGCATGTCACCTCTATTTTTAAATTGCTTATCTAACATTTGAGGCAGATTTTTTTCAAAGGGTAGCTCCTTCATGCGTTGAAGCCGCTAATGGTTGTGTTGGTAGCAGCTAACCGATGCATCAGAATTCCCAAGATCTGGTGCAGGCTTCATGGTATAATACAGAGGGACGAGCTATAGGATTGATAGGAAACTCTAGAGGGGGGTGAATAGAGTATAGTGGAAGTAATAACCCAATTTAACATTAAGCTCAGTAAAGACAGTTACCAACTAGTAGTGTATATGCAAGACAGATATATAAAGCAGCAATGCTCTACAAGAGAGCAAATACAACACCGTGATATATACTGGTTTTCCTCTGAGATGACTTGTCCAGTCCCGAGAATTCTTCCTCGGAGTTTTATCTACTATAATCACCAATAGTGAATCACAAGCTTTAATCCGAAGGCTTGCAGACTTCTTACAACATCGAGCTTTGATCCGAAGGTCAAAAGACTTCACACATTCGTTTGATGCGAAGGGCACGCCGACTTCTAACTTGTATGGAATACGAACTTATAAACCAAGCTTTACAACTCGATCAAACTTCTAAATCGGAACCGCGTGGCACTAGAAGGCTGAGAGTTGATATTGGGAATAGGAAAGTTTATAGCTCATAATAGAATAAGAATGTGAAATACTTTGAGTGAATGACTTGATTAAAATGGTATAGAATTCTACTCTATTTATAGGATTTTTTCTGAACCGAGTTCGGACAGAGTTCGGATGGCCAACGTTCAAAAATTTTAACGTTAGAGCCTGGTCATCCGGAAGAGGAGGCTGACTCGGTTTTCTGGTTTGACCCCGACCGAGTTCGGACCGAGTTCGATGCGAACTATGTTAGTTTATTTCCAATAAGTTGGGTCCAGATTTGGTTCTGGTTTAGGCTATTTTGAATGGACAAGGTTCTGGTCTAATATGGGCTTGAGCTTCCTAGTGCCAACAGCGAACCCGATGCACATTTGGTCTTATAAACAAAATATAAAATACAGAATAAAATATAAACTCAAGAGAAATAGATGATGCCAAACTTCTGAAACATTTGTTGACTTGAAGATACATCTTCCCTTGACGGCAGTCGTCCAAAAATAAAAAGATATGAAAATCTGAATACCTTTCGGGGGCTTCGCCCTCGAACCCCCACGAGGGGCGTTTCCCCTTCGACCCCCGTCCACTAATCAGGCAGCGGAATCCCCGAGTGCAAGGCTCTGGAGATATCGTAAGTGGTTCAGAGAAAACTTCTGACATAACGCCACCTTTGGCTCATCGTCTTTTTGTTTATAGCATATGTCCATTGCTTTCTGCTCATACATGTTAGATGAACAAAGCAATATACAAAAGCAAATATTATAACATTAATGCATATCTGAACAATGCTAAGTTTAAGTAGAAGTTACAAGTTACTATAGTGATTGTACGATTATCATAATGCTAAACTTAATCGATTAGCCATATTCAAAAAACTTAACTTCAACATTGGGCTAACACGAGCCGGGGTCGATGTGCATTCGATCCACCTTGATGGCTCCAATGTACACTGTATAATACAGAGGGCAGTTGTGCCTATTATTTTTTAGTAGCATATCTTATTGCGAGAACGTGATATTTGGACTACTTTCCACCACGTTGTGGCAATGGGGACACGCGACAGGGTCCTCGGTCGGCTTCTTAACTTGAGACAAGTAGGAGTCGGCGTGATGTAATGCTTCAACCAGAGCACCCCTGGTCTCCTTAGAGAGACGGAGAAGCTCGAAGAGTGACAACCTTGCTGGAGTATTGGCAACTTGTGCCAATATGTCGAAGTTGTAGGGCTTGTCTAGCCCTGGAGCTGAGTCTTTTCTCAGAGACTTGTCAAAGAGAGTCTCCTTCTGCTTTTATTTGCCTGTCACGGGTGGTTTGTGTCATGACCCGCTCACGAATAATCGGACGCGAGCCGGACATATCCAACCTATGATGTCGTTGACAGTGGTAGTCAGCTGTATACACCGCAATTATCATCAAAACGTTCATGTTCGATTAACTTCATCACAACTAACTAATTTTGTTTCCCATGAACAATCACCACAATCCACTTATTATTATTTTTATTAGATGTCTTTTATAAGTAATTTTCGAGAACAAATCTGATGAATAGTAAAGACACTACAACCTCAACATCAATATTACAACTACACAACACAACATCCACAACACATACATTGATCACAAATAACACTTCAAATGACAAGTCTAAATCTCGAGAGTAATCCCCGGGTCCTGGCCTACCTCCAGTCTAGCCTCTACCAAATCTCCCTGTGGACCATAATAGGCCGGGTACTCATCCTCACCTGCCACGGTATCCTATCAGAATGGAGCAAAGTAGACTACACAATGCTATAAGAGTAATAATATATGAAATGGACAACAAAAGGAAGTATAATGCCAGAAAAGGAAGTACAATGATCAAGTGCAATGGCTGTCAATATGCATGAAAAGAAAACTGTACATACTACTAAGTGGGTGAAAGATCTAAATGTACATGTGGGCGGCTAAAGGCTAAATCTGACACCTCGCACGTGCAGTGTGCAATCGCTATCATGCAATGAAGACAATGAGTATAAATGGGGTAACCCACATGACACACAAATACTTCCCCTTCCAACACCAATACGATACAATAATCAATGAGACAGTAAACAACGAACAATAATCAATCAATCAATCAATAATACTGTGTATCATATTGTGTCACGAAACATGAGAAGGAATTGAAGTATAAGCCATTGAGTAGACTTGCCTTAGCCTTGTTATGAATCGTGGAGATGGTAAGATCCCCCTAGAATATAACATCCAATTGTTAGACTCCAACTCAAATGTCCTTCTAGGCTTTTCTAACTAATTATTCAAATAAACTATTTACTAATCTAATTTCCAATTCCGTTTTAATCTTATGTTTAACCAACTAAGCCTTACTTTTAACTAACTGACTGACTTGGGTATTCTCTAATCACCTTCTGGAATGAAATCCTGAATTTATAAACATATTTTTATTTATTCTACAAAACAACACTTGAACAGGTATTGGGCCTAGCCCATAATCCCTATAGCCCAACATTACTTCTTAAGGCTCAATTCAAAGCTAGGACTAAGGCCCGAACTCAGTCCAAGTCACTACACGAGTAAGTAATGATCGTTGGAGTTTTCAATCTCAGTTCACCATACCAACACTACATACCTGAGTTTTAAACTAAATTTCTTAAATACAAAACAGTCACCGGTTCAGATTCAACAAGCTTGTGTCAACTCGGACACAGATACTGTGTCCAACTCCTGTACCCAAGCTGACACTGTCACAGACTTGGATACAGACACAAATGCGTGTCTTAACACAAATACAATATCAGTGTCCTATCTTAACACGGTCACAGACCGATACTGCCGATCCAACTAATGAGTCAAGAGGGAAAGGATGGAATCATACCTGTGATGATTCAAACCGGAATCGTGTCCTAGCCAAATCTTAAGGACACAATCAAGAACTGTTAGCGACGTCAGATACGCACGTTCAAGTTTGAACGAATCGCATAAGCATCTGTCCCTGCAGCATTGTATCGAGCACATGGCGTGCGGATACAGGGAAACATCATTTTAGAGAATTCCTAAAACTTCCAGAGCATTGAATTAAAGAAAACAGAGCAAGAGGAAATAATTTGACCTCTAGAATCAAAACTCTTGCTAACCTCACAGTTTCAGTATCTGGAGTCTGATGTTGATCAGTTATTTAGTTGATCTATCCGCAACTTTTGCTCAAGAACATAACATTAACTAAGAACCAATGAATTGATCTATCAAAAGAAGAGGACGATGGGATCGATACTCACCGATCAGCCGACAAGAACAATCTGATCTCGTGCGTGAAGAATGTGACGACTCTGGATGTCCGGCGCACTCGCGGTGGATCTCGGTGAAGGAGCGACGGTGACGATCAGCTGAACTCGTGCAGATCAGTCACGTTTGTCAGGTATTGGGCGGTGGTGACGGACGGCAGTGATGAAGCAGTGGAGTAGGTCGGTGGGCGGCCGCGGATCGGTGACGTGGAGGCGAGTATGTCGGTGGCGAGGATCTCTCAGGAAGGTTCGTAAAGGCTTGTCGACGTCGGGGTGAGTCAGGATGCGATGGTTAGGTCGGCTTGATCTAGGGAGAAAGAAGGCCATTTGATAACCAGTTGATCGGTTTTATTCGTAGGGATGAAGTTAAGTCGGGTTAGGGTCTTAAGGGTTTTAATGGGTTTCGGTTTATTGGTTTAGCTGGTCCATGACTGACGGGTTGGCAGCTAGGCTGATCCATTGGGCCGGCTAAAGGATGGGTTGCACTAAGGAAATACATATAGCTTCCCATTTTAACCATGTATGATAGGCTGAATAAAATATGGTATAATTGTTAGGAGTAATATTTTAGCAAATTAATTTTAGCAGTGTTAAGGTCGACTGTATTTACTGAAGGTTTTAATGCTATTATCTCACTATTAATACTGGACTAGGGATTTATGTATTGCCAGAATTATGAGAAAATCCTTTTATTGAATTTCTAGGGAGATGAGTGCAGTTTGGATGGACCTGCGTCGGGTTCCACCGGTGTGGGAGATATAGTGATTGGAGGCGTATCTTCCTCCGAAGTCGGATAGTATTCGCGTAGTAGGTCTGGCCTGACCTAGTCACCCCCGCCAAGGCTTCATCGGTGGAGAGAGAGAGACCATATGACAGGATTTGGGCCTCCTTCCTTTAGATCTAGTGGTAGAAGACACTGTCGGCTACGTCGGGTCTTGAGTGAGGTTTGGGTGTACCCACATGACTTTTCCTCGTGGGGTTATGAGTGGCACCAACCCTGCTGCTTGGTTGCAAACTGGCGGGAGGTTGACAACCTCTATTGTTGCCCTCGGGATTGAGACAACACCATCTTGGGCTTTCGTCACTGGGAAGTCATCAAACTGGAGAGACACAATGTTTTGCAGTGACCGCCTTGTCATCAAAATCAAGACTGAGGGCTTTGGCATCGATCAGCTGCTGGTTACGTCTTTTCAACATGTTGTAGTCTCTTGTTGGGTGATAGATGTATCGGTGGTAGAGGCAATATTATGGATCATCGACTTTGTCCGCCTCCTCGGGGCGCTTAATATCGGGCAGCTGGAAGTTTGTTGCCCTTTATCAGCACTTTGAAGATCTCGATGACGACATCATCATCGTCATCAAAGGCGTAAGTTTCTTTTGTCTTTGGTGCTTTTTCGGCTTCTGGGCAGGCGCAGATGAGCCCTTGGACACATTGACCGTAAGAGCATGCTTCCCTTTACCGTCACGGCTATTGTTGTTATTGAAAGGACACTTTCCTTGATCATCGGCATTGGAGATCTGTATACCCAGCAAACGGGCTTCCCTCGCATTCTTTTTCGTGGTGTCAGCGCTTATGATGATTGTTGTCCAATCCTCGAACTGACTGGGGCCTGTCCAGAGTTTGACCGTCGGTAGTAGGTTCTTTCTATTGGTGTCCGTCAATACGGTCTCAGGAGTACCAGGAGGTAGCCTCAACGCTACTTGTCAAAAGCGCTCTATATAGTCACGAGCGGACTCTTTTTTCCCTTGAGTGATGTCCATGAGGGAGGACATAGAGAAAGAGGTGTTGAAGGTCATTAAAGGACGAGATGCAGTTGTCCGGGTGGCTACAAAACCATTCGTATGCGACCTCAGTCAATGCTTCAACAAACATATTGGTAAACAATGCATCGTCCCGTGGTAAGTGTCCTATCATAGAGCCAAAGTAATTCATGTACTAAGGGGTTATGTCTTCCCGTCGAATGAGACCAAAGATTGTGGTTTATACTTGGGCGGATATACCACGTTATTTTACTCGGGGGGATAGGGTTGTTGTATCCTGAGCTTCTGGAGTGTCTCTCGGTTGTTCATTGCATCAACGTGAGCACACAGTTCCCAAATTGCCTCTTAAGCTTCATCAGACGGCGGAGGGACATATGATTGTAGTAGGGGATGAACACCACTAACTGGAGAAGCAAGGGCGAGTGTGTTAGACTCTCTGTTGTTCCCAAGATCTTGTCTGGCTTTTACCAGAGTCCTGGGTGGTTGCAAGACCATATTTACCTTAATCTCTAGTATTATCTGGGTCAAAGCCTGCATCGAGGCGCTCATGGTATGCATCATTGCCTCTAAAGCCTCGAGGCATTGGCGATCACTAGTGCCCTCGTTATTATCCCCTACCATGTATAGTTTTATCACATGGGGAGAGATGGATGGGATGGTAGATCCTCCGCTTTCCACCTCTGATCCCTGAGTTATGTTATCCTCAGGGAAAGCTGGTAATGTCGCATCCTCTTTCGACTCAGAGTGAATGCTACCACCAACTTTGGGTACTGCTCTAACTTCTCGAGGGTGACCAGCCAAGTCACATCAATGTCTGTCCCCTAAGAGTCACTGTCTTCACGGAATAACGGGTTATTATGAAATACCGGGAGGTGACTACCCCCAGCTTGTACTGCTGACTGTGTGTCGGCCTCCTTTAAGGAAGACCTTATTCTCTAACGGGTGCCTTAAAATGTCCCCACGGTAGGTACCGCTAGCTTACTGCCTCGCGGTCAGTTCCTTGGTGCACTGGTCAAGACCGGGGGTTAGACGAGTTTACTTTTAAACCCTTCCTGATAGAAGGAGAGCTCCAAGTTGAACAACAAGAAGCAAAGGGCAATTCCTCCTCCTCTGGTACTTGCACTCGCTTTTCGATATGCTGTCAGAAGGGTGCAACTTGTTGCAGTCGCTGGAATACCGACTGCCTCGCTGCAAGTGCTACTATCTTGGTACAATAGTAGTCGATGATAATACTAGCACAGTGGTGCCCTGGAGGGGACATTGCCAGTATTCTAGTTGTTCCTCTCACCTTGCGTTTGTGACTTATCACGTTGCTCAAATTGGACGAGGAAAACTTTACCTTCACACCCTCTTTATGCAGGCAGAGCCGAGTTCATGGGTTTGCGGGTAGGATTTTTGCTTCCTGGCCTGGGTTTCGTACAGAAACTACCCCCAAGTCATTAGTGGAAGACTTCTGGAACTGACACATTTCATGCGCCTCAGGAAGTTGGGCGAATGGGTCAGTTCGATACAACTTACCGTCAGAAGTGCGCATAATAGTTAAAAGCGCATGTTGACGGTTAGTTGTGTGGGCAGTTGGTTGAGCATGAATGGCTCGCACTACCCTGAATCTCCTCAAACTAGCACACATTGGCGCATAGTATGAGGAGTCTAAGTTTTCTCCATCTCTAGAAAGTTGGCGCATGGAGGTGGCGCCGCATGAAATTATGTCGGAGACAGATCCTTGATACCCGTCCTTGGCGCATATAAAGGCCTTCATGCGTCTGGAGTTGGGTGTGGCATACTTCTTCTCCTGCATTCCTTGCTGTGAGCGCATAGTCTGGGCAACCTCCTCTTCTTAAGAGAACCGTCCAGATCAAGAAGGAGCTTCAGCTCCTAGGTTCTTGGCATCGTAGTATTTTTCTCTACCAGAACCTAGGCGTTGAGCACCCTTTGTCTCGGAAATGGCTACCGCATGAGCAGGGGAAGCCTGAGTAGACACATGACACATGTCTCGAGCATCAGGTACAGGGAGCACATCCTCCGCAGTCTTTGGGTGTGTCACACTGGCCTTGGCGACCCAAGTCCTATGAGTCTTCTTAGGCTTTGCTAGCCTTGGCGAAGGGCTCGCGCTGTCCCCGGAAAGCATATCCTCAAAAGTTTGATGGTCAAAGTGTAAGACCAAGAATCCTCTGGGTCAAATCCAGCTTCGTTGCATCAGACAACATCACAACCTTTTCATCAGTAGAAAAGGACATCCTCAGGAAAGTCGTCATTTTGTTTGTCATTGGTCAAAAATAGGTTGATATTGGATTCTCTTTTGTATAAGAAACTAAAAAAAGGTACGAGAAATCCCTAAATAAAAATCAAAGTACAATTGATTCTGGAAAAGTGTGACAATGGAGATCGAGTATTGTAGCTTACTCCATTACTCTGTTGATGGCCGACGGACGAAGCGGGTTGCAAAGTCTCTCTCACTGGCACAAAAGACAGCAATTGGGCACTTGAGTATGCTTGTATACGTCTCACTGTACGTATACGTAGGAAGCACATTTCCCTGCTATTTATAGGCATCTGCACTGAGATGCCATGCGCGTGCTGTAAACCCCCAGATTTTTCAGGAATTAAAAAAAAATTTAGGAATTTTTCTGGAATTTTCTGTGATTTTTTAGGAATTAAAATAAATGTTCTTCTGAATTAAATATTTTTATGTAATAAAAATAAATATTAAAATATTATAAAAATAATATTTTTGGGTGTTAAATAATTAATTAGACATACAGCAATTTTTCTGGATTTTATTGGACCCCAGAACTATTTTTAAATACCTAAAAACTAAGTTTTTAATTAAACCCAAATTAAACCAGACTGAACCAACCGGTTCAACCCTGAACCGGTTTAAACCCTAAATTAGACCGAACCCCTAAACCAACCTTAGCGGGTCGGGTCGGGTCGTACTCATACCCGAACCCGACCTGAAACCCGAACCCTTATCCACAGTTACGAATCCCTAACGCCGACCCCGATTTCTCCAGCAGCCGCCCGCGCCGCTCCATCTCCTGTAACCGCCGCCGTCTTCGTTCAGATCCCCACCAGCCGACGCCGTGCCTCTCCCTCTCCCGGCCGTCCACCTCCCCTACTAGCTCTCCCTCCCTATAAAACTCGTACCCCGACTCTGCCTCCACCATCATTCACCAACACCACCGCCATCATCCTCCGACACCCCGCCCTCACAGCCACAACCGCCACTGACCCCCCCGTCCCTCCATCCTCCGCCAGAGCCCCGGCGAAGCCTCAGTTGCCTTCTCTGCCGACCCGAGCTCAGCCACCGCCGAGACCCTGTTGCCAATACCAGCAGCCACCGCAGCAACCATTTTCGTTCAGATCCCCACCAGCCATGCCGCATTCTTCCGCAACAGCATATGTCAGTAATGTACTTGCTTTCCTGTGTACGTAATTCCATGTATGTGGATCCATTTTTCATTCTGTCAAATCCTATGCGTACCCTGCGTGACCCTCTAGAACCCCGTGCAACTAGTTCTGGGTATTGCGTCCTGTGGCGATCGCAAACCGCGATGCAAAATCAGGAAAATAAAACCCCTTTTCTAAAAATTCAAAAATTATCCCGAACTCCTCGGTTCATGACCATTTTACGCACAACCTATTAATTATTTTTAAAATCCACCTGAACAATTAATTAGACCATATGACCAAGTTTTTAAACCCTATTTTAGTGTAATTTATTGAGCTATAGTTTGTGACATTTTCGAGGGTGAAAATGACCAAAATATTGGTTATTTAAATACCTTGATTTTTCCGGAACTGGGTGCGCCCCGCTAAACGGGACGACTTGGTCGTGTGCGAACTTTGCCGAAAGGTGTGCGATTCTGAGAACGTTGACAAAATCTCGTATCGTAGGCCCCACGGCTCCACTTGACCGACGATTTTGTGATCGGCTCATCGGAATCCAGTTCTGGACATTCCGTTGGGTTCGTATCGTCGTTTTGGACTTGTAGACACTAAGTTTGACAAATTTGGAGAATATTGTCTATGGCATATTTTTTGGTACGAAGCGGGCCACATGTGGACCCCGCTTTGACCAGAAACTATCATTTTTGCTCCTGTGTTCAAATTGGACTTATGGACAGGCAATTCTAGCTATTTGATATGTTCTAAACCTGATGATAATGTTTATTTCAGCAACCGGAGGAGTACCTGCAAATCCCGCTGATACTAGAGCAGCAGTTGGAGTCCGAACCCTAGGCAAGTGTACCTTACCAAACTTGCAGTACCTGCTTTATATTATTATCTTGATTTATTTATATGATGTATCTGTTTAACCTAGGACCATGTGACATTACTTAACGTCCGAATAACATTCGGGTGTCAACACCGTACGCGGAGTTGTGTAACGTCACTAGAGATTGATATCGAAACCCTATATATCTTCGTGCTTGCATTATCAAGTATGTCATACCACAGGACACCTGACACTATTCATGAGACATAATCTTCCTGAGATATTCATGGTGATTCTGTATAGGTTGCATGATTCGTGACATAGATATTGCATGTGCTTAGCTATCATTATGACTTATTGTATCAGTTAGAGGTCATGATCCTGCGTGACATGGACATGAGACGTCGTGGACATGAGACGTGTGATTACATTGGGTGGAGAGAGTATTACCATATCAAAGGCTGATTCTATTATATATATATTGTTATCTGGAGGTGTCTTAGACTCTGACACAGAGCTTTGGCACATATACTGTCCCTTCGAGAAAATGTTGTTATGGGTATCCCCGACACAGAGCCTATAGTAGTCTCAGCCTGAGTATGATTAATGCTCTCATCTTGCATATCACTTAACTGGTTATATAGTTTACCCTATTGATTTATTTACTATTGCACTGCATTTATTTTGGCTTGAGTTATTTTGTACCTTGCTATGTCCCTTGAGGACCTGGATCCGGATTATGTCTCCAGGTTTAGCAGAGGAGATCTACCCTGAGGTGTACGGGACAGGAGCAGTCATTAGAGCAGTACCAGTACCAGAAGATGAGGTGATCGCCGAGAATTTCTCCTGAGTATCTGCTCTATCTATACTCAGTCTTTGCTGTTATTAGACTCTTTATTTCATGTCTATTGAGTTGACGTATCAAACTCATTATCGGATTGTTCCCCGAGTTATGTTTTATTGAGACTTGATATTGCTTTATATTCTGATATTGTTGTATTTATTTTTATGGATGAGATTAGTACCATTGCCCATATTGTTGTTTTACAGCTTAAGTACACCCTAATGGGTCCATTGAATTGGGTTTGCCCATCGGTGTGTGCTGCTGGCCATTGCCACGTGTCTAGTCCCTCGATATTTTGGGACTGGGGCGTGACATAGTTTTTGTGGTGGCCCATGCAGGTCTATGACTAAATTGCTTCGGTTTCAACTTAGGAACTGAGCAAGCCTGCGACAAGGATAGGATAAGTTTTAGGATCTCATCTACTTGCTTGAATCATTCTTGATCTCTATATCGGATTCGAATTAATTCCTTCACTTGCATCCTGCCTTGATTCTCCTGTGCGCCTTTTATAGTTTATTTTGAATGCAGAGTAATGGATTCACAAGCAAGCAACAAGACTCCCGTAGGAACGCCACAAGTTGTAGTTGTCACCTACAACGATAAAGTAATACCAGTTGGTGGAGGACAATCATCTCAACAAAGCAATCAAGCAGATCAGCACTCTTCCATCAGGCCCAGCAACAGCAGAGGGCACTACCACAAGGACATGGACAAGCTTTTACGATGACCATGGAGGACGCGCAGACTCGTGGAGTAGCAAATGCGCGTAAGTTATTCATAGATATCTATTTCTAGTATTGCTTAGCACATGCCTGTTAGTTCATGACCTTATCCCTAAACCTAGTATTTGAACTTATTAATAATTGATAAACCTAGTTTTTTAAGACTATAGTTTTCTTTGCTCTAACCAGATTTTCTTCACTCTTGAATTACCTAATTTTTATTGTTTAGCAAAATATTTTATTCATTCCCTATGTGTTTTGTTTAACTCTCGTCCTTCGATTTATCTTTGATCATGATTCTTTGATTGTGTCATGATTCGAACAATGCTTGCAACTGTGTCATCCCTTTTGACCGGTTATTTCTTTGATTGCGAGGATGCAATCCTCTTAAGGGGGGTAGAATGTAAACCCCCAGATTTTTCAGGAATTTAAAAATAAATTTTAGAAAATTTTCTGGAATTTTCTGTAATTTTTCAGGAATTAAAATAAATGTTCTTCTAAATTAAATATTTTTATGTAATTAAAATAAATATAAAAATATTATAAAAATAATATTTTTGGGTGTTAAATAATTAATTAGACATACATCATTTTTTCTTGATTTTATTGGACCCTAGAACTATTTTTAAATGCCTAAAAACTAAGTTTTTAATTAAACCCCAATTAAACCAGACTGAACAAACCGGTTCAACCCTGAACCGGTTTAAACCCTAAATTAGACCGAACCCCTAAACCAACCTTAGGGGTCGGGTCGGTCCCATACCCGAACCCGACCAGAAACCCGAACCCTTATCCATGGTTACGAATCCCTAACGCCGACCCCGATTTCTTCGGCAGCCGCCCGCGCCGCTCCATCTCCTGTAACCGCCGCCGCCTCCGTTCAGATCCCCCACCAGCCGAAGCCGCACCTCTCCCTCTCCCGGCCGTCCACCTCCCCTACCGGGTCTCCCTCCCTATAAAACCCGTACCCCGACTCCGCCTCCACCATCATCCACCAACACCACCGCCACCATCCTTCGACACCCCGCCCTCACCGCCACTGCCTCCCCGACCCTCCGTTCTCCGCCAGAGCCTCGACGACGCCTCCACCGCCTTCTCCGCTGACCCGAGCTCAGCCACAGCCAAAACTCCGCTGCCAACCGCAGCAGCCACCGCAGCAACCGCCACCACGCCGCGTTCTTCCGCGACAGCATATGTCAGTAAGGTACCTGCTTTCCCACGCACGTAATTCCATATACGTAGATCCATTTTTCTTTCTGTCAAATCCTACGCGTACCCTGTGTGACCCTCGCGAACC
Organism: Iris macrosiphon; assembly: GCA_036927795.1. NCBI lineage: Eukaryota > Viridiplantae > Streptophyta > Magnoliopsida > Asparagales > Iridaceae > Iris > Iris macrosiphon. Next base: position 132,215,097 of record JAYESA010000009.1, read on the forward strand.
CCGTGCAACTAGTTTGGGGTATCGCGTCATGTGGCGATCGTAAACCGCGACGCAAAATCAGGAAAATAAAATCCCTTTTCTGAAAATTCAGAAATTGTCCCGAACTCCCCGGTTCACGACCATTTTACGTACAACCTGTTAATTATTTTTAAAATCCACCTGAACAATTAATTAGACCATATGACCAAGTTTTTAAACCCTATTTTAGTGTAATTTATTGAGCTGTAGTTTGTGATATTTTTGAGGGTGAAAATGACCAAAATATTGGTAAATTAAATACCCCAATTTTCCCGGAACTGGGTGCGCCCCGCTAAACGGGATGACTTGGTCGTGTGCAAACTTTGCCGAAAGGTGTGCGCTGTTAATACGGACGTATAAAATTTCGTAAAAGTTGATTTGGATGTGCGTGTACACCAGAATCAACGCGTATCCGTCGACAACACCCTGTATCGGTCATGTTATAAAACTCGTTGTAACTTCGTGTACGCTCATCGTATCAAAACAAAACTTGTGCCATCAGATTCGTAGCATTACGCTGGTCCTGTGACCCAAGTTTGGTTCGATTCTGAGAACGTTGACAAAATCTCGTATCGTGGGCCCCACGGCTCTACTTGACGGGCAATTTTGTAATCGGCTCATCAGAATCCAGTTTTGGACATTCCGTTGGATTCGTATCGTCGTTCTGGACTTGTAGACACTAAGTTTGACGAATTTGGAGAATATTGTGTATGCCATGTTTTTCGGTACGAAGCGGGCCACATGTGGACCCCGCTTTGACCAGAAACTGTCATTTTTGCCCCTGTGTCCAAATTGGACTTATGGACAGGCAATTCTAGCTATTTGATATCTTCTGAACCTGATGGTAACATTTATTTCAGCAACTGGAGGAGTACCTGCAAATCCCGCTGATACCAGAGCAGTAGTTGGAGTCCGAACCCCAGACAAGTGTATCTTGCCAAACATGCAGTACCTGCTTCATATTGTTATCTTGATTTATTTATATGATATATCTGCTTAACCTAGTATATATATCAATGATGTCTAAAGTAGATATAAACAATTCTAAAATAGAGTATCAATAATTCATCAAACACTTGGAGTGCACCACCCACGTATCACACTAGTTCTATGATACGCTTGTGATACGGCTTCAACAAATCACTAATTGCATCACCAATCATATGAGCAAGTCTAATATCATAATTATGAATAATATAGAGTGCTATCTACAACCCTACGTGCTTATTTCAAAATGTGGCATGCTCAAACCCCCGTGTCGAAGGAAAACCCCCAATTCAACCCGTATCACCAAAATGTCATGATATTGCCTACACGTATTCATTTGTGGACATAAAACTAGTCTCAAACAACCAAACACATATCAATTTAGTCAAATTAACCTATTGACAAACACATGAGGTACCAATCTCAGAATTTCCCCAAAATTGGCACAAAACACACCATAACTTTCTCTATAGGCCTCCTATGAATCTAATTCCACTTCCTATGGGTAGCCTTAGTACATGTGAGGGTTCCTTATGATTAAACTACAGATTTTAAGTCTAATTAGAAGGTAAAATCTTATATGTACCTATTGGGAGATGGATTCTCAATGCAAGTCTTCAATTAGAAATAATGAGCCCTCAACTTGTGCTCCTTCCTCTTTCTTGTAGATCCTTACCCCCTCCTTGCTCCAATAGCCTCCAATGGTGAATAGAGAAGGAATTGAGAGATAATTTTGGTAGGGATTGGTGTAGGAATGAAGAAATTTGGAAGAAAAAAATTCTAGATCTAGAATAAAATGAAATGAATTAAGAGAGAGGGTTTCTCTTCTATTCCCCTATGGCCTGCACCTTACCCCCTTTCCAAAAAATGTGTAAAGTCCAAATTACCCTTTGGGGCTTGACATGAAGGAAGGGATTAAGCATAGAAGGTTCTAATTCAATTGGTTTAACTAATTAAGTAATTAACTTAATGAAATGGGCTTGATTATTGGGCTCAAGTCTAACTAGAAATAATGTTGGTTCATGATTTATTCTTAGTTAGGTCCGCTAACACCAGTCCAAAATTAAATGTAACATCTAACAATGAATAAATAATACAAGAAATAAATATACAACATGCACAATAATTATTAAATTATAAAAATAACCAAAATACCCTTCCTAAAAAATTTGGTACTGATAAGTCTACCCTCATTTAATAATTTTGTCTTCAAAATTCAAAGATGAAACTACCCCTAGAAACGCAAAGATGAACAAGAAAGAACATACCTCAAGGTACAAACAAATATGGATAACGCTCTTGTATTGCATCCTCCCTTTCCCAGGCAGCCTTATCCGGAGAGTGATGCTTCCATGCGACGCGTACCAAGGGAATAGTCTGGTTCCTCAATACCTTCTCTCTCCGATCTAGAATCTCAACTGGCTGCTCTGGATAGCTAAGAGTTGGGACCACATCTATCTTTGAGTGGTCCAATACGTGACTAGGATCCGCCACGTACCGTCTCAACTATGATAAGTAAAATACATTATGAACTCTATCCAATATAGGTGGTAAGTCTAGTATGTAGGCAACTCACCGACCCTGTCGAGAATACTAAAATATCCGATGAATCACGGACTAAGCTTCCCGCCTCCACCAAAGCGAATCGTGTCTCGTGTTGGAGAAATCCTTAAAAACACCAAACCTCCAACCTAAAACAAAAAACAACCTTAAGAACTTAATCTATAAAAAAACAACCAATATCAAGCACAAAACAAGAATTTAAAACTATACCTCAAACTCCAAAGGCCTCCGGTGGCTATCGGCCCAATGCCGATGTCTGTCCTACGCCACCCGAAGTCTATCCCTGATCAGCTTAACCTTCTCCTCTGCATCCACCACCATCTCTGGCCCCTAGCAAATCTCTCTCTCTAACATCTTCCCATGACAAGGGAGTGCGACATCTTCGACCGTACAAAGCCTCAAATGGTGACATCTCTATACTGGCCTAGTAGTTGTTGTTGTAAGAAAACTCTACCAAATGGAGATAATCCTCCCAAGAACCCTCAAAATCTAGTACACAGGTGTGCAACATATCCTCGAGAGTCTGAATGGTCCTCTCTGACTGCCCATCCATCTGGGGGTGATATGCAGTACTGAACTTGAACTGGATGACCAAGCTCTCCTGCAAACTCCTCCAGAAATGAGAAATGAAATGACTATTTTGATCTGAGACTATGTTGATGGGAACCCTATGTATCCTGACTATCTGCCTCATATACTACTCTACCAGCTTCTCCGTAGATAAACTCACCTTGAAAGAAAAAAGTGGGCCGACTTGGTCTACCTGTCAAAGATGATCCAAATCGCGTCTTTTTCTTCTGGAGATCGTGGAAGTTCGGACACAAAATCCATAGTAATATGCTTCCACTTCTATTTTGGAATAGATAATGGCTAAAGCAAACCACCTGGCCTCTTCCTCTCGGCTTTCACCTACTGTCACACCAAGCATCTGGACACAAATTATCCTACCTCCCTTTTCATGCCATACCACCACATACTCTCTCGCATATCCCGATACATCTAATTGGCATATGGATGCATGGATTAGTGAGAGCGAAGCACTTCCTGCAAAACCTCCTCATGCATCTCTCCACTAGGCACATATAATCTGGTTCCATGCCTCAAAGAACCATCCTCAACAATGGTGAAGTCGTCCTCTAATCTTTATCTCACCTAAGCTCTGATGCTCCTCAGAGACACATCCTCATACTGGGCTGCCTTGATCCTGTACATCAAATATGAATGTATCTGTAAACCCCACATCTGCATCACAAAACCTGGAACTATTACCTCATTGCCCAGGCTCTCCAGATCCTCCGACAAATGTCGGCCCCTCATACTGGATTCCTACTCTAGGCATCGACAACCACATTGGCCTTTCCTGGATGATATTGTAAGGATATATCAAAATTCTTCATCATTTCCAACCACAGACGATGCCTCATATTCAGCTCATTCTGAGTAAAAACATACTTCAAGCTTTCTTGGTCCGTGAAGATCTCCACATGCTCTCCGTACAAATAATATTTCTATAATTTCTGAGAAAAGATGACCATCGTCAACTCCAAATCATGGGTAGGATAGTTTTTCTCATGAGAAAGTAATTGCCTAGATGCATAGGCAATCACCTTCCCATTCTGCAGGAGAACACAACCCAACCCTTTTCCCGATGCATCACGATAGATAGTGAAACCTCCAGACCCTGATGGCAACGTCAAAATATGAGAAGATGTCAACCTCGTCTTCAGTTCCTCAAAAGCAGCCTGGCACTCCTCTGTCCAAATAAACTCTGCGTCCTTCCTGGTGAGTCTGGTCATCGGCTCAGTAATCCTTGAGAAATTTTCCACAAACTTCCTGTAGTAGCCTGCCAGACCCAAGAAACTCCTTATCGTTGCCACTGAACTCGGGGTCTTCCAAGACTCCACATTTGCGATCTTCTTCGGATCTACTAAAATTCCATCACCCGTCATAACATGCCCTAAGAACTCAACCTTGTCCAGGAAGAACTCACACTTGGACAGCTTCCCATACAACTTCTCCTTCCTCGGTACATCCAATACAATTCGTAGTTGCTCCTCGTGCTCCTCTAGCGTCTTTGAGTATATAAAAATGCCATCGATGAACACCACCACAAACTTGTCAAGGTACTGATGGAATATCTTGTTCATCAAATTCATAAACACCGTCGGGGCGTTAGTTAACCCAAACGGCATCACCATAAACTCATACTGGCCATACTGAGTCTGAAAAGCAGTCTTCGGAATGTCCTCCGGCTTCACTTTCACCTAGTGGTAGCCTGATCTCAAGTCTATCTTGGAGAACACCTTGGCTGTCACGACCCGATCCCAATAATCTGGGTCCAGTCGGATCATGCCCAGCCTGCACCGTTGTGAGACGGCGGCAGTAAGCTGTATCAATCCGTAGTAACACACAGACATCTAGAATACATGAAAAAATTCAATTTTATTGCTAAGTCCGAAAGAGAAATTCTTTTACAAGCAAATATCAAGCAAAACATGGTCCAGGGTTATTACTTCAACCCTGATTATTACAACTTGGAATTTAAAAGGGAAACAACTAAACATCGGCCTCCTGGCTAGGTTCAGCTAGACCTTCAGTACTCTGGTCCGGACCATAAAATGTGTCATACGCCTCATCGCCACCGTAATCACCTAAAATTGTTAATCTCCAGTCAGGAGGGAGCAAGAACATATATCCAATTCCAGCATCTTAATGATAATTAAAATGATGCAATAAAATAGTTTTGAACAATATTTATATTTTGTATGCAACAAATATGAGACAAGAACAGTAAATGTCGATGAAGTAAATGATGACAAACTACAATCACTAAAAGTGTTTTGAGAAAGGTAGCGTCCCGTGGCCGGTTGGGGTTGGAGGCAATATGTGTTCTAGTGAACACGGTCCGGCGTCAGTCCAGTGAGGTTGGACTTCAGCTATCCACAATGAGGCAATAAGGGGGCTTTGACCACGGGTGCTAACTTTTACTCCCCAGTTCCCAAGGCAATAATCAATGAGTCAATGAGTCAATGAGTCAATCAATCAGTCAATCAGTCGGTTCCGTGAATCAAGTGTCGTCCCAATATATTTATATGACATGCAACATATTTAATTACAACTAAAATACAGGTTTTGAATTATATGAAACTTGCCTGGATTTGGTTGGTGACGCGAGTGAGATGTCACGACGGTCTCAACCTTAGTTACAGGAACCTACATTTATTAATAATCTGATTTTAGAATTAAATCAAAGGGTTTTAATCTGGCTTGATTAGTTAACTAAGTTAATGATTTAATCCAACGATCGGTTTTTTTTTTTAATAATAATTTATAATAACAATTTAGTAAAACAAAAACCCTTTTAATAATAAAACTTATTTATTATTTTATCGTAGAAAATATTACATTTTATTTTAAGGTAAAAATTATTTTGTTTCTAATAAGATAAAATAGGAAAGTACTTAGTTATTTTATAACGATTATAATAAAATAATATCGTTTGTTTTAGCAATCAATTTATTTCTAATAAACTAGGCTTAAGGGAAAAATATTACTTAATTTTATTTTGGTAATATTACAAATCAATTTGTAAGAGAATAATATTTTTGGAAAACTTATTTTAAATACTAACGTATTATATTTTGAATACTAAAAAAATCATTTTAGAAATATATACTAATAATTACTAATCTACGTAATATTTAATAAGGTTTTTATTCTATATATATAACTAATATATGTATTGAAGATCGTTATATCAAATCGTTAATTAATTAACAAACCAATAACTAAACTAACATTAATCTACTTAATTAACTTTAAACCTATCAATTTCTAAGCTATCCCGGGATTGACAAAGCTTTATTCTGTCAGTCCCGGTCGGACAGGAGAATGGTTTTGGAAGGAACAGTACGTTCTGATAGTGGCACCTACCGGGAAGTTGATGGAGGAGCACCGAGGGGAGGCCTCGGACTCGGGATCGGGCACAGACGGGATCGGGGTGTTTCGAGTCCGACACGCGGTTCGGTGTCCTGGACGTGTCAGCGTGTCCAGCGGCGTGTCCGGGTATCCTCGGCCGTGTCCGGGTCTGAGCAGAGGGCGCAGACGCTGCACAGCACTGGGCGGAGGTTGGCTAGGCCCTGGGAGGTCCGGCGGGGTCGTCGGACAGCGGCTACGGCGAGGTCGGGCTCGCAGGGGAGGCCGGCGGCGGGTTTGAGAAGAAGAGGGGAGGAGGAGGAAGCGAGGGGGGGGTTCTTATAGGGGCTGGTCGGGCGGACGTGAGGCCGGGGAAGCGGGACTGGGGGTGAACGTGGGGCTGCGTGCGGGTCGTGGGGAGAGAGGAGCTGGGGACGGGTCGGGTTGGGGGAATTGGGCCGGGCAGCTGGTTTGGGTTTTACAACCTTCCCTCCTTGAAGAATTTTGTCCTCGAAATTAACTACAATTGAAGGGAAGACAAGGGTAAACATACCTTAAAACAGATGAGGGTACTTCTGTCTCATCTCAGCCTCTCGTTCCCAGGTGGATTCGCCTGGGGAGTGGTGAAGCCACTGAACCTTGACCAGTGGAATCACGATGTTCCGTAACTGCTTCTCCATACGGTCTACGATCCTTACTGGCTGCTCTGGTACTGTAAGACTTGGTCCAATCTCCAACTCCGAATGATCCAAGATGTGGCTCGGGTCCGGAATGTAACGCCTCAGCTGCGATACATGGAAGACGTTGTGCACGCCTTCAAGATTAGGTGGTAACGCCACTCTGTATGCCACCTCTCCAACTCTGCTCAATATCTCGAATGGGCCAATATACCTGGGACTCAGTTTCCCAGCTCTGCCAAAACGGATAGTTCCTCTGGTGGGGGAGATCTTGATGAAGACACTATCACCTGCTTCGAACTCCACAAGTCGGCGACGGCTGTCCGCCCAATGCTTCTGACGATCTTGAGCCACCCGAAGTCTGTCTCTGATCACCTTGACTTTTTTAGCCGCATCTGTAATCATCTCAGGTCCCAGCATGACTCGTTCTCCTACGTCATCCCAAGCCAAGGGAGTGCGGCAACGACGTCCATACAGAGTCTTAAAAGGAGTCATGCCGATGCTGGCCTGGTAGCTGTTGTTGTAAGCAAACTCTACCAAGTGTAGGTGGTCCTCCCATGACCCTCCAAAATCCAGGACGCAAGATCTCAGCATATCCTCTAACGTCTGGATGGTTCTCTCTGACTGTCCGTCGGTCTGTGGGTGATATGCAGTGCTGAACTTCAGTTGGGTCCCCAGACTCTCTTGCAAGCTCTTCCAGAAGTGAGAAGTAAAGCAGCTGTCTCGGTCTGATACAATGCTCACAGGAACTCCATGTATCCGGACGATTTGCCTCATGTATAGGGCAGCTAACTTCTCGGTGGATAAACCAACCTTGAAGGGAATGAAGTGGGCAGACTTAGTCAATCTGTCTACGATCACCCAAATAGCGTCCTTCCCTCCTTAGGATCGAGGCAATCCTGACACAAAATCCATAGTGATGTGCTCCCATTTCCATTCTGGAATGGGCAGCGGCTGAAGAAGTCCTGCTGGTCTTTGTCTATCTGCTTTCACCTGCTGGCAGATCAAGCATCTGGCAACGAATTTTGAGACATCCTTCTTCATTCTATACCACCATACGTGCTCCCGTATATCGCGGTACATTTTATTTGCTCCAGGGTGGATGGAATACTGTGAGTGATGAGCTTCCTGCATCAGCTGTTCCCTCAAATCACCCATAGGTACACAAAGTCTGGTGCCATTCCTCAGTGTTCCGCCGTCTGAAATAGAGAATCCCTCCAGTGTAACAGCTAACACCTGGTCCCTGAGCTTGCACAATGCTCCGTCCTCGAATTGAGTCTCCTTGATTTTGTCCATCAAGCCAGACTGCACTTGTAAATGCATCATGGGGAAGTCGGCGTCGGGTACTATTGCTTCTCGTCCAAGCTTCTTCATTTCTTCTGCAGGCAATACGAGTTCTAGTCCCGGCTTCTCCATGTCCTCCAGTAGGTACCGATCTGTCGTCAAGAACATCGCCATCGGATATCGACTAAGTGCGTCGGCGACCACATTAGCCTTTTCGGGATGGTACTGCAGGCTGATATCAAAGTCCTTCATGAGCTCCAACCATCGTCTCTGACGCATGTTGAGCTCCTTCTGTGTAAAGACATACTTGAGACTTTTGTGGTCCGTGTATATCTCTACTCTTTCGCCGTACAGGTAGTGCTTCCACAGCTTCAAGGCGAAGATGACTGCTGCTAGCTCCAGGTCATGCGTCGGGTAGTTCTTCTCATGAGTCCGTAATTGCCGGGAAGCATAAGCAATTACCTTTCCATGTTGCTGGAGCACACATCCTAATCCTTTGCCGGACGCGTCGCTATAAATTGAGAATCCTCCTGATCCTGAGGGTAGCGACAAGATCGGTGCTGTTGTTAGCCTTCTCTTCAGCTCTTCAAATGACGCCTGGCACGCTTCGGTCCAGACGAACTCTTCATTCTTCCTGGTTAGCTTGGTCATGGGCTCAGCAATCTTTGCAAAGTCCTTCACGAATTTCCTGTAATATCCAGCTAAGCCCAGGAAGCTTCTGATCTCTGCAACTGAACTGGGGGTATTCCATGTCTCCACGGCAGCTATCTTCTTGGGGTCCACTGATATGCCTTCTCCTGTGACAACGTGGCCGAGAAAGTCCACCTTGTCTAAGAAGAATTCACACTTGGACAGTTTTCCATATAGCTTCTCCTTTCTGAGGGTTTCCAAAACTATCCTCAAATGCTGCTCGTGTTCTTCCTTGGTCTTCGAATAGATCAGAATGTCGTCAATGAAGACAACGACAAACTGGTCCAGGTATTTGTGGAAGACCTTGTTCATGAGATTCATGAACACTGCTGGGGCATTTGTAAGACCAAAGGGCATGACCAAGAATTCAAATTGTCCATACTTGGTGTTGAATGCCGTCTTTGGAATGTCTTCCTTCCTCACCTTGATTTGATGGTAACCCGATCTGAGGTCTATCTTCGAGAAAACCTTAGCTCCACTCAGCTGGTCGAAGAGGTCGTCGATCCGGGGCAGCGGGTACTTGTTCTTGATAGTGATGTTGTTCAATGCCCGGTAGTCTATGCACATTCTGACTGTCCCATCCTTCTTGGGTACAAACAAGACTGGTGCACCCCAGGGTGAGGCACCGGTCCTGATGAATCCTTGCGCCTGAAGCTCGTCAATCTGGTCTTTCATCTCCTTGGACTCCTTGGGATTCACTCGGTAGCAGCGTTGGGAGATTGGTGCTGCGCCGGGTACAAGATCGATCGAGAATTCCACATCTCGATCAGGGGGTAGCCCTGGAAGATTGTCTGGGAAGACGTCTATAAATTCTGCTATGAGAGGATGAGGGGGTCCGGTTTCTTCAGTGATGGATGTGTAGGACACACACTCCACGCCTTCAGGTGCTCGAATCACTTTGAGTTTAGGTCCTCCAGGTGGATCTAGAGTTACGCAGCCTTCTCGACAGTCTATCAGAGCATGATGCTGACTAAGCCAATCCATGCCCAAGACTACGTCATAGTTTGGCAGAGGCATTATTAGGAACTGAGTCTGAAACTCATGTCCTGAGATAGTGACTGGGCAGCTACAAGTCTCACTAATGGGTATTGGTCCTCCACCAGTCATAACTCTACAAATCATCTTACTTATGCCAGTAACTAGATGGTGTGCAGAAATGAAGTTTGCAGATATAAAACTGTGTGATGCTCCAGAATCAAATAATGCTAAGGCAGGGTGCGAATGAAGTAGAATGGAACCTGCGATGACATCTCCTTCTGTCTCGGGTTCAGCTTCTGGCTCTTCCACAACCAAGGCAAAAGCTTGCCCGGCTCTGTGCTGGTTGTAGCGCTGCTGCTGGGTAGGCAGTGGACCTCTCTGCTGTCCAGCTCCAGTTTTGTTGAATGCTATGGGGCAGTCCTTCACTTGATGGGTGGCAGATCCACAAGCAAGGCAGTGTCCCAATTTCTTCCTGCAGATCTCTGCGGTATGACCTGGCCTTTTGCAGTAGGCGCAGTTGACCGCCTTTTGTTGGTTGTACTGAGGCGCTTTGTTGGCCGCTGCTGGCTGTTGTTGCTGGGACTGCTGGGGATAGGAGGGCCTATTGTTGTTGTTGCTGTGCCTCTTGTTGTTGCCGTGATAGTTGTTGCTTGACCCTGGATGCTCCCTCTTGGGTCGGGCAGGTGAACTGGCCTCTACATCTTGGGCCACCTTCAACATCTTGTCATAAGTCTTCGCACTGTTAGCAGCTACTAAGGTGCGGATCTCTTCACGTAGTCCGTGCCGGAACTTCTTAGCACGTTCCACAGGGTTGTCCACCAGGTGACTTGCAAACCTGCCAAGCCTGTTGAACTCAGCCGCATATTCTTTAATTGTGCGGTCTCCTTGCTTCAGATCTTGAAACTGTCTTCCCATAGCTTCGAGGGCAGCCTCTGGAAAGAACTTTCGCTTGAACTGCTTCTTGAATAGCCGCCAGGAAATCCCTCCAGCTCGAAATCTTGGCTCGTTGCGGTACCAAATGTTAGCCAAATCTCTCAGCTGGAGTGCTACGGCCTCAACCATGAGGTCGTCTGGGAGTCGAGCGACGCTGAGGAGTCGCTCCATATCATCTAGCCACTCGTCTGCGTAGATGATGCCTTCGGTCCCCTTGAAGGGACGCGGGTCCAACTTCTTAAAATTTTCCACAGTTCCAACCTTTACCTGGATAACAGGTTTGTGGTTAGACCAGAAATTCATTAATGGAATCCAAGCTTTTAAATCCTTAATTACCTTGGCAGGCTCCTGTTCTGACTGGGATGTTCCTAGCGCTGCCATGGCTACATTATGGGCGTTCTCCATGCCCTCTTTCATAATCGCGGTCTGCTCGCAATTTGCTTCAGCTTGGACCCTCTGGGCTTCAAGAACTCCTCGTAGCAGGCCTACGAGTTCAGCGGGGTCCACTGGCACAGGTGGTGCAACGGGAGGAGTCACATCGGCTGGAATTGATGTGGTCCTGGGAGGAATGGGTGGAGCTGCATGCACTACTGAAGTGTAGGCAGCGCGGGGAGCTCTTGCAGCATGGGGGCGATCTGTGAGCTGCAACGGAGAGGGGTCGGACTGAGCTTGAGTTGGGGTGTGCTCAGAAGACGAAGCCTCTTCTTCGGCTGGGCCGGAACGGGTTGTCTTTCCTCGTGCCATCTTCTGGAAGGTTTAGGAAGCAAGCATAAGCAAGGTAACCTATGTTCTATAAGCAAGCAAAAGTAATTGTATATATGTATAGATAGAAGAATTTTGGTCCTATGATTTGACAGATTGAAATTTTCTCAAGAATCCTAAGTGTTCTAATTGTTTCTAGAGTCTGTTTTCCTAAAGTCATACTAAACCTAAAGTCAAAGGCAAGTCGGTTTGTTTGGCTAGCCTAAGTTGACGAGACCAAAGGTTGTAAACTAGACCTGCATAGGCCACCACTGAAAACATGTCACGACCCGATCCCAATAATCTGGGTCCAGTCGGATCATGCCCAGCCTGCACCGTTGTGAGACGGCGGCAGTAAGCTGTATCAATCCGTAGTAACACACAGACATCTAGAATACATGAAGGAAATTCAATTTTATTGCTAAGTCCGAAAGAGAAATTCTTTTACAAGCAAATATCAAGCAAAACATGGTCCAGGGTTATTACTTCAACCCTGATTATTACAACTTGGAATTTAAAAGGGAAACAACTAAACATCGGCCTCCTGGCTAGGTTCAGCTAGACCTTCAGTACTCTGGTCCGGACCATAAAATGTGTCATACGCCTCATCGCCACCGTAATCACCTAAAATTGTTAATCTCCAGTCAGGAGGGAGCAAGAACATATATCCAATTCCAGCATCTTAATGATAATTAAAATGATGCAATAAAATAGTTTTGAACAATATTTATATTTTGTATGCAACAAATATGAGACAAGAACAGTAAATGTCAATGAAGCAAATGATGACAAACTACAATCACTAAAAGTGTTTTGAGAAAGGTAGCGTCCCGTGGCCGGTTGGGGTTGGAGGCAATATGTGTTCTAGTGAACACGGTCCGGCGTCAGTCCAGTGAGGTTGGACTTCAGCTATCCACAATGAGGCAATAAGGGGGCTTTGACCACGGGTGCTAACTTTTACTCCCCAGTTCCCAAGGCAATAATCAATGAGTCAATGAGTCAATGAGTCAATCAATCAGTCAATCAGTCGGTTCCGTGAATCAAGTGTCGTCCCAATATATCTATATGACATGCAACATATTTAATTACAACTAAAATACAGGTTTTGAATTATATGAAACTTGCCTGGATTTGGTTGGTGACGCGAGTGAGATGTCACGACGGTCTCAACCTTAGTTACAGGAACCTACATTTATTAATAATCTGATTTTAGAATTAAATCAAAGGGTTTTAATCTGGCTTGATTAGTTAACTAAGTTAATGATTTAATCCAACGATCGGTTTTTTTTTTTAATAATAATTTGTAATAGCAATTTAGTAAAACAAAAACCCTTTTAATAATAAAACTTATTTATTATTTTATCGTAGAAAATATTACATTTTATTTTAAGGTAAAAATTATTTTGTTTCTAATAAGATAAAATAGGAAAGTACTTAGTTATTTTATAACGATTATAATAAAATAATATCGTTTGTTTTAGCAATCAATTTATTTCTAATAAACTAGGCTTAAGGGAAAAATATTACTTAATTTTATTTTGGTAATATTACAAATCAATTTGTAAGAGAATAATATTTTTGGAAAACTTATTTTAAATACTAACGTATTATATTTTGAATACTAAAAAAATCATTTTAGAAATATATACTAATAATTACTAATCTACGTAATATTTAATAAGGTTTTTATTATATATATATAACTAATATATGTATTGAAGATCGTTATATCAAATCGTTAATTAATTAACAAACCAATAACTAAACTAACATTAATCTACTTAATTAACTTTAAACCTATCAATTTCTAAGCTATCCCGGGATTGACAGAGCTTTATTCTGTCAGTCCCGGTCGGACAGGAGAATGGTTTTGGAAGGAACAGTACGTTCTGATAGTGGCACCTACCGGAAAGTTGATGGAGGAGCACCGAGGGGAGGCCTCGGACTCGGGATCGGGCACAGACGGGATCAGGGTATTTCGAGTCCGACACGCGGTTCGATGTCCTGGACGTGTCAGCGTGTCCAGCGGCGTATCCGGGTATCCTCGGCCGTGTCCGGGTCTGAGCAGAGGGCGCAGACGCTGCACAGCACTGGGCGGAGGTTGGCTAGGCCCTGGGAGGTCCGGCGGGGTCGTCGGACAGCGGCTACGGCGAGGTCGGGCTCGCAGGGGAGGCCGGCGGCGGGTTTGAGAAGAAGAGGGGAGGAGGAGGAAGCGAGGGGGGGTTCTTATAGGGGCTGGTCGGGCGGACGTGAGGCCGGGGAAGGCGGGACTGGGGGTGAACGTGGGGCTGCGTGCGGGTCGTGGGGAGAGAGGAGCTGGGGACGGGTCGGGTTGGGGGAATTGGGCCGGGCAGCTGGTTTGGGTTTTACATTGGCACCACTCAACTGATCGAACAAATCATCAATCCATGGTAACGGATATTTGTTCTTGATAGTGAGAATATTCAATACCTTGTAATCGATGCACATGCACATTGATCCATCCTTCTTCGGTACAAACAATATCGGGGCTCCCCACGGTGAAGAACTGGATCTAATAAACCCTTTATCCTGTAGTTCATCCAGTTGCTTCTTCAGCTCGTCTAGCTCATTATTGTTCACTCTATAGACATGCTATAAATCAGCTCTACACCGGGCACCAAGTATATAGAGAACTCAACATCTCGATTTGGCGGTAATCCTGGCAACTCCTCAGAAAACACATCCAAAAACTCTGTTATCAACGGATACGACAACTCCTTGTCTTCCACCATAGCTCCACAGATAATGCCTTATCCCTGCTTCAAAGCTCCTCTGAAAAACTCAAACCCTGGCTCTAGTGGCATACACAAAACTTTACCTCCTCTGTAATCTATACTAGCATGGTGCCTACTCAACTAATCCATCCCGAGTATAATATCATCATTCGATAGTGGCATTAAAAGTAGACAGGCACTCAGCTCTCGGCCTCCCAGAGTAACTCTCTAATCCTTGCAAATATCACTAACCAGGATAATGTCTCCCCCGGTCATGATCTTACAAGTCCTAAGAAAAGACTCAGCTACCAAATGATGCTTCACAGCAAAAGAAATAGATACAAAACTATGAGAAGCACCACTATCAAACAAAGCTAAAGCTGGAAAAGAATCAAGGAGAACATAACCTGCAACGACATCTCTGGTGGATTCGACCTCCTCGACCGTCAAAGCAAATATTTATCCCTGAGGTGCACCTCCCTAATGTTGGTGCTGGACATAATGCTGCTGCAGGGTCAGAAGCGACGGTCCTCTCGATTGTACTGCAGGTGGCCATGCTTGTGCTTTCTGAGATGGAGCTGCTCCCTAAGCTGCACAATGAGGGTTGGTAGGACAATCTCTCATCTGGTGGCCCTCTGCGCCATAATATAGACAAACTCCCAACCTCTTCCTGTAAACTTCCTAGATATGGCTAGGCTTCTTATAATAGTGGCAGGAAGCGTGCTGTGAGTGTCTCTGCTACTGCTGTGGTGCCTGGTGAATCGGTGCCCTAGCTGGAGTCGGATACTGTTGTAGCTGCTGAAAAGGCCTAAACTGGAGATGAGGATGCTTAGCAGGTGTTTGTGGTATTAAACGAAAGAACGAAATGTATATAATACGAGGTTTGCACGAAACCCGCCTTCTTTGGTTTACAAACAAACTTGTATAATTTGATCCTATACGAGGATGTAGGAGTACAATTTATTTAATCTGGATAGATGATTGCTATAGGTGTCTGATCTGCAGTCAATCACTTTAGCCCTTAGACTACACGATGGTGAAGAAGTGCCGTGGAAGACGGAAAGCAGCTTCGTAGGTGGCGAAAGAGGATGGATGCACGAGGCCAATGTCGTCGATCGCTACTCTTCGCCTGAGCTCTGGATGCTTCTCTCTCTCTCTCTCTCTCTCTCTCTCTCTCTCTCAAAGACTCTCCGATCTCTCCTCAATCTCCAATGTTTCGACCCGTGGTTCGATCTTCTTTCAAAGCTTCGACCTTGCTCGATTTTTAAAGTCTCGACCTTGTTCGATTTTTTCGACCTGTTCCTCTGTTGATAGAGGTCTCTATTTATAGAGTTTTGGTGATAATGACCACTCAATCGGTGTAGAAACTGAGTAGTAGAAAGTACAACACCCTTTTATACAATGGTTAAAATAACCAAAGCCTGCGTATAGATGATCTTTTGAATGAGCGTGTGACGCGGGTCTAACTAAGGGACAAAACGCGTATAATCGCTATAAAGATCATGGCGTAGAAGCCACGTAGGTAGGTATCCATCGTGTAGAAGAGGTTGGCATAGAAGCCAAATGTCTGTCACCATGGCGTAGAAACTAAGTAGGCATAGAAGCCGAGTAGACGTAGAAGCCTGATGGCATAGAAGTCGAATAAGCACAGAAGGCCGAATGAGCATAGAAGCCGAACGAGCATAGAAGCTGATGAGGCGTAGAAGCTGAGCGTGCACAGAAGCTGAATGGGCGTAGAAGCCACCGCGTAACGTGCTAGAGTGGTCGTAGAAGCCGAGCAGTCACAAAAGCTGAATGGGCGTAGAAGCCGAGGTAATGTGGACGTCTTTAGCCGAAATTACGGCTCTTGGAGATATAATCAAATCTCTCGCATTAAATGCAGAGATCTGCCATCATCAATAATTGCAGAGACGTGTTCCGAGGGCCTGCCACCGTTCTTAGCATTAGGTGCAGAGACGTGCCTCGAGCCCTGTACGAAGAGCAGCTTTTGACGTGACAGTCTGTTTGTCTTCTGCGGAGCGTAAATAGTTCACGTTTGCCTGTGTAAAACAAGACAGCGTATCCCCTTGTATGCGTAAAAGCAGTCTCCGCTGAGGGGATGTCAGTAAACGATGGTTCGGTGATATTTAATCAAATCCTCTGCATTAAATGCAGAGATCCACCATCATACTGTGTGGCGCGTCCCGAGTGGTCTGCCATCTTTCCAGCCGTCGTCTGGGTAGCCGTGTAGCACTTTTTGTCAGGAGTCAGATGTCAGGTTCACTGCGTGACTTGACAGGTTCATTTCGGGGAAGACGAAGCGTTCCTCGTACGCTTTAACGCTGCTTTGAAAGCGGATGAGTTTTACTCCATGGAGGCAATGAAGTACCCCATCTACGCTGAAGCGGCCTGGATATACTGCATTTACGCGGACGGTCCTATCATATTTTATGCCGTGCTCAGTGGAAAAGGCTCCATTGCACTCTTGATGGCCTTGAGGTCCCCTGCTTACGCTGCCCTGCATCACCATGTTGCGTAGAGCTATCCAGCGTATTTTTTATGCTTCTACAAGACCCCCTTCAAAGCTTTCAAATTTCTTCGGAATTTGGAACGCTTTGAATGAAGTATGATCCGCTTCTCGTAACTCAAAACATTTCTGAATGGAGCGTTGAAACAGTCGATGCTGACTTTATGGCAGATTTATTGGGGACCGGTGTGACCTCTCTCGCCTATAAAAGGCCGAGGAGTTTAACCTGTTCTCCCCGTATTCCTTTCGTCACACAAGGATGATCGCCGGAGTCCGTCGGGTCAATCTGAGGAAGAAGAAGACCATGTTCTTCCAGCATGTAAGGAGTCAAAGAAGACGACGTCTTCGAGCAAGTCTCATCTGCAGTGATGGATCATGGAAGGATGTCATAGCCTCCCTTGCTCGGGATAATCAGCAACTTTGTATGGTGGTTCTCCGGGAGAGAGGAAGGGTCGTATTAGACTACACAGCTTGCAAGTTGCATATTTTCTCCTGAGACTTCCGTGGAGAAGAGAAGACAAACTATAACTGTCGTCCTCGATCGAGTTGGGTTAAAAAAGGCGTATGGAGGATGGGCCCTAAAGAAGTTCAGGTAGGCCCAGTGCTGTATCCTTCCACCAGCAATCATCTTCTTGTTCATGACTGTAGAAGTCGATGAACTGCCATGGAAGAAGAGAAAGACCTTCACCGGTGCGAGAACTTGTCAGAACAGATCCTGGGGGGGTGGCCTTCCGATGATGACGAGGAAATCCTTTGTAGACGGGATTTCCCTCATATATATTCACGAAAATGAAGAAAAACCCTTGTAGACTGGATTTCCCTCATATGTAATCGTGATTTTCTATTTTTAATAAAGTCGTCTTCTTCTGTGCATATGATTGTCTTGCCATACGTTGCTGTGAAGTCTGAATGTGTGTAGCTTCGACACGTCTGATTCTTTACGACGACTCTGTTTAGAAAGAGTGCTAGGTCATGTCCTGTCTTTTACGCATAACTAGAGATGCGTAGAAAGCCGCTTTAGCATTCGAGTGTTCGAACTGTCCTGCTATTTTTAGGAGTGAGGAACCGCGTAGAATTTTGAACTGCTGCTTCTGATAAACAGAATTCCTTTGTTCAGACATCATCTTCAAGAATGATTTCTCAAAAATCCCTTGGAACAGGGTCGAGAAATGGCTGTTAAAACAGAGTTGCCATCTTGATAGATAAAATATTCAGACTGGGGTCTGGATGAACTTCGAATCGACCCATGAAGAAGAGTAGTTTTTCAATGTTGAACTCTGTAAGCTTCGGGTACTTGGGATATCTTGAGGTCAAGAACGAGTATCCTCTGTGTGAACTCTTTACAATTGACCGCTTTTGAGAACCGTTCAGATGTACACGTGATCTGGCCAGCGTATCCTTCAGATGTGCGAAAAGTCGTGGAGCATGAAATCATTAGTCTGCAGCTTCTGAGCACAAACTAAACACCATCGAGCGTAAAATCATAGACTTGTAGTTCCTGAGCGTGAAGTCGTAGGTTTGTAGCCTCTCGAGCATAAAAGCTACCGAGCACAAAGGCATCTGGGCGTAAAACCCGACTTGTAGCCATCGAACGTAAAGCTGTAGATTCGTAGCTGCCGAGCGTAGAAAGCTCCTTAGCGTAAAACTGTTGATTTGTAGCTTCTGAAAAGAAAAAAATTTCGAGCGTGAAGTCACGGATCTGTTGCTTCTGACCGTAAACTAAGTTTCACAGAGCGTGAGATCATCGGTTTGTTATATGCTGGCATGAATTCATAGGATTGTGGCCTCTCGAGCATAAAAGCTACCGAGCACAAAGGCATCCGGGCGTAAAACCATAGACTTATAGCTTGCGAGCGTAAAACCGTAGATCTGTTGCTGTCGAGCGTAGAAAGCTCCTAAGCGTAAGAACTGTTGACTTGCTTTCCGCGAAAAACTTTTCGAATTCGCTGACTGTCCGCCTTCTCTGAATAATAGGCTGACGTAGGACCCAATTATAACCGAATATTTAATTAGGAGATTTGGTTCAGGGTCCGAGGAGTCCATCCGAACTCTATATTTATCCCAAATTTTCTGAGAGAAAAACTTTTCATCCGTCTTCTACAAAAGAAAGCCTCCGACTGTTCGAGCTCTTCTCCGAGTCTTCTCTGAGTCTTCAAATTTCCAGTAATGGCCTCTAAGCAATCCTCCTCTTCTAAGGGAAAGAAGATTGATTCCTCTTCTCGTTCTTCTGCCCAAGCAGGAGTGCCTCTGGTTGGACAGGACGAACCCCATTCTGAGCTGAATATCCCGTCGACGAGCAGTGCACCCGGGCTGATAGGTAGAGCTTTTGGGACGAATGAGAACGACTGAAAAATCCTTCGCACACGTTGAACGCGACCGCGCTAGGTCGTCTTCTGTGCTGATAGCTTCTTTGAGGAAGATGATGCACGGAGACGTTTTATCTTTTTACGCCCACATTCCTAATGTGTCAGCATAAAACTCCAATTTTTTCTACAGTCAAGCGTAAAAGCTTTGACCGCCGAAAACTTGGTGTATACCATTAAAATTTGAGTTTTATGCTTGTGGATGGAAATCCTGGCGTAATAACTCAATTTAATCAATTTGGCGTAAAGCACAGACCGTAGACTGCCAACCTTGAATTTTACGTTTTTTAAGGAAATGGATTCCAGCGTAAAGGTTCAAGTTTCACAGTCTCGACGTAGAGCACGGACTGTTGTTTTTTCTTTTTGCGGATGCTGCAAGTCCCAAAATGTCTAGTTAGAAACTGACGTGTTTCTTCTGGTGCTTTTGCAGTTAACTTGCATGAGTCTCCACTGGCTGAAGTGATGGGCTCTACCGCCGGGATGCTGCACTTCAACTATTTGGAGGATCTGTCACACGTGACATTTCCTATCTCCGGGCCCCAGTACCCCAAAGGAAGGGCAATTCTGATATCGGCTCAGGGCGAGCGAATGCTGCTGAGCATGATTAATGGAGAGCCTTTGACGTATGTAGACGGGGACCAGTATATAAAGCCGGCCTTTCTTTTCGGGGACATGATTGATAAGCAGTCCTAGACGAAGCCAAAGGAAGAACTCTGGGTTTTTCCTGCCGGGAAGTTGGTCTTGAGTCTGCCCAAGATGCCGAGAGATTATCCTATCTCGGCATTCTCCCATGCTACTCATCCCAGGAGGATGTCGTGGACGCTGACTCCCGATCTTCACGGTAGGCTGGGGAAGATCTTCTACCAGAAAGGATCTGGCCTATTTGTCAGCCGCCCTTTCGGTCATGTAACGTTGTTCAGGGGATTGTACCCGGGCAGTGTCCCTAGTGAATACAGCTTGGTGCTCCAGCCGATGCAATTGCCGACCTTTTACAATAATTTCATGGGGCGCGGAGGAGTATACCCCAAGGCGAATCCTCGATGCAATGGGTGAATGACCCCAACAAATCTTCGATGGGCTCGCTTAGTTGATTGGGCCCTGGAGCATTTTCGGATCGAGTTGGAGAACATCGGTCTGTTGGCAGCTGTGAGTGCTACCAGCGTTGGGTTGCCTCCTAACCCTAACCTGTTTTTGGCACTGATGGAGCGATATATTCCGCTCACCGGGACTTTTGCCACTCCGCTGGGGGAGTTGGGATTGGCCCTTCACGAGATGGCAGAGATCTCAAGACTGCCGATGGGGGATACTCCGTACGAAGAGTATGTTCCTACGAACCGGGAGTTGGAGGATTCAGACCCTCGGGTAGTGGAAGTGTATCAGGAGCTGATGTGCCACTACCTTGCTTGCACCGCCTTTTATGATGAGCCCTCAGATTTGGCTCACATCAGCAAATGGACGTCCCACCTCTTTTTTCACCGGGCTAGGGCTGCTCAGCCGGAGAAAGTCTTGGAAGTCAAGGATGAGCCTGTGAATCCTCTGAGCGTGCTGACTGCTCAGGAAGTTGACGATCTCCTGGAAGAAGCTAGGGCTCCGGATCAGATCCTCATCGAAGGGATAGGAAGATATCCTGCAGGTACTAAGGCCTACAGTTATCTGAGGCATTGTCGCAGGGCTCTATCCAAGGAAGCTCAACTGGCTGGCTTCCTCTCTATATGGCTGCGCCGACTGGTGGTACCCTGCATCGCATCTGCGGATCGTATTCACCGCAATATCTTATGGCCTGCAGTGCGTCTGGTGTTTGGGGCGAGACTGGGCTTGCTCCCTGCCATGGTGTGCCGCATACAAGCTGGCCTGAGGGCGATGACTGAGGCGCCGCTCGCTGATGAATCTCGGCGTAAAAGCTTTCCCCGGGTGGAATTACCATACCTGTATTTGATGGGATGGTTAATTCTCCATAACCCCTGGGTGATGTCCCCTAGTTCCGGTAGTAGCTTGGGGGAGAGTTTCTTGCTGAATTACAAGAAATCCTCTTGGAATGTGCTCACAGTTTTAGACTGTCGGCGGGTGCTGCATTGCGGTCACAGCTGGAAGCTTCTTTGCAGTGTCCCCCCTGTTCATCGCAACAAATCGGGGATTAGGCTTGAGGACTCAGGTAGAGATAGGACCACTCTTTCTCCTGAAGCCTTCAATTGGTTGGTCTGTATTATACCTTCCCACCTGCTGTACAGAAGTGAAGATCACTACTTTTTTGAACCCTACCTGCCTAGTCGGTTTGCCAGGCAGTTTGGGTATGATCAGTTGCATGTGGGCAACGCTGTCACCAGCTTCAGGTCCAGAGGTAGACTCATCGATGGAGCGAGGGGATGGCGATATTTTATCATGGGCTGCACCGGGGCAATTTTTATTGTGCCCTTCATCACATCTTCCACGGAGCTGCGCATCCTATATTCGTATGCCCAGTTCTATGTGGCAATGAATACCTCCCATCGTGATTTTGATATGGGTGAAAGTTTTAGGGTGCCCTCTTCCAAACCTGGGGGAAGGGTTGAAGTCCCCTCAATTTTTTCTGACGAGGGTGACGAGTCCGCTACTCCAGATGAGCCTCTCGTATCGGTACCGAGGGGTGAAATACCTCCGCCTGCAGGGGCGTTGGTAGTCTCTGGGAAATGAAGGGCTTCCGCTCTGAAGGAGGCTTCCCCTCGTAAGAGGATGAAGAGGATGGTTGCTCATCCTTTCCAGATTCCTGGCATTGAGGCTCCTGGAAGTGAGCCTGCTTCTCCCTATGTCGGGGATGATTCTTTGATTAGGGGTTCCTCTCCTTTTAGAGAGGAACCTTCTACAGTTTTGGCCTGTGGCACCGGAGAATCTCAGCTGGAGGCTGCTACCGCTGCTACTACTTCAGGTAGTAGAACGAAGTCGCCTTCGAGGATGGTTATAAGACTCCATATACCTTTGTCCGGATCAGCATTGGGAGAGGCCCCTGCCGTGCCCGTCAGCGCTTCTAGCGAGATTCCAGTTGATGAGCCTCAAGTGGATCTTGGCGAAGACCTGGAAGAGTATTTGCCAGTGTCAGTTAGCAGGCCCTTGTCTCCAGATATGACAGCTTGCCTAGCATCATTATCGTCTTTTCATGCCTCTTCTTTTAGGAACATTAACATCATGTTTGACATTAACTTCCTCTTATCCTCTTCTCAGGGGACGACCTCTTCGGGGAGGGCAATGCACATGCGTCCTTTGGCTCCGTGTCAGGTCCTGGCGTTGATACGGAGGTGCCTAGTTTTGAAGGGGAAACATCTTCGGGTGCTGGCTCTCCTGCCGACGAGGCTTCGATACCTCAAGAGGACGACCCTATCGTTGCGACAACGCCTCCTTCGAGTATGTGGGTTGGCGCTTCCTCTTTTGTCGCACCCCCTGTTGAGACGAGGACTGTGGCCACGTCGATTGCGGTTGTCTCTGGAGCGAGGTTCGACAATATTGCAGCCACTCCTAGCGTGCATTTGGGCCTAGCTACGCTGACCGAGCAGTATACCAGTATCTTCTACAACACTTTGAAAACGCTAATATCAATGGTGTTGGAGAAGAATCTGAACTTTGCGCGCCTGAAGAAGTCCTCTCGATTTTCGATAGAGGCGATCAGGGACCTTGGCGATACTGGTTTAGCTGACCCCCTGGCGGAGGTAGTTAATGGCTTGGAGCAACCCATTAACGAATACTCGCAGCTATCCCAAGATAGTGTTGACGATTTGGTCCAGGATGAATACGACTCGCAGACTGTAAGGCTGGGAGAGTTGGAAGCTCTGAGCAGGTCCCTCGAGATGCGGCAGCAGGAGATGAGCGACGAGCACACCCTCTTAGAGTGTGTTGTTCCCCAATTAGCCAAGAGTAAAGCTGAACATGAGAAAAATGAAGCGAGGGTCCGTAAGTTGGAGGCTGAGCTCGCTTTAGCGAAGGAGTGGTCTCGTGCTTCAGCCGCCGGAGTGCATGTGTTACAGAGCCAGATGGAAGAAGCTCAAAAGAACTTGGCACATGCGAGTGCCATGCACGCCGATCTTACACATTCTCTGTCTGATTTATCCGTCTTAAATGATGAGGAGGCGAGATGGGAGCGAGCTCGAGCTGCCATTTTGGACTCCAGAAATGAGAAGATGGCCAGACTGGCGTAGCAGATTCGCGATTTGGCCGCTCCCCCTTCAAGATGTACTTTTGCTTTTGCTTTTTAATGTACTTCCGCGCTTTTTTGGGGAATAATAAAGAGTCTTTTTATCTGACTTTGTGGACCCGTCATTTCGGAATGTAAATGACGGGTTTGGGTGAGAGTAATATCAGAGGTAGTATGGACGTAATAGTCTCTCGGTAAACCTTTTTTTAGCAGGGCATATCTATTCAGAGGTCATATGGACATGATAGAGTACGACCCAACTAGTTTCGTTTTGGAAGTAGTTTTGTCAGAATGAGATTTTTGCCTTTATTCCACTTGAGCAGAGGAGTTTAAGCATAGTACCTTTTCAGGAATTTGCCATTGATAGGAGCCATTAGTAGGTCTCCATTAGGCTGGGCTAACCTGTAAGCGCCGTTTGAGAACGTTGTCTCGATCACGTAGGGGCCTTCCCATTTGGGCTAAAATTTGCCCTTGCTTTTGTGAGTGAGAATCATTGGCCTTCTTACAGCTAAGACTAGCTCACCAACTTTGAACACTCTTTCCTTTACTTTTTGATTAAAAGCTCTGGAAATGCGCGCTTGATAGAACGCGATGCTCTGTTGAGCTTGAAGGCGTTTCTCGTCTAATCCTTCTAGCTCTTGAAGCCTTAAAAGGTCATTCTTTTCCTGAGTTAACTCATTGGCGACTGCTATCCTGAGTGACAGGATTTGGATTTTGATGGGAAGAACTGCTTCGCTCCCGTAGACCAGTGAGAACGGGGTGCAACCTGTCGGTGCTTGGACCGTTGTGCGGTATGCCCAGAGACATTCTCCCAGCTTCTCGTTCCAATCTCTTTTGTTTGAAGAGACAAACTTCTTCAAGAGTTTGATAATGGTTTTGTTGAAGGCTTCTGCCAAACCATTAGCAGCTGGATAATACGCCGTAGAGGCGACATTTTGTATCCGATTTTTATCGCAAAATCAATGAAATGCTTGGCTGATGAACTGAGGCCCATTGTCATGGATTATCCTTCGGGGAATCCCAAAGTGATAAATGACGTAATGCTTGATGAAGTTAATCACATTGGATATTTTTACCTCAGCGAGAGGGATCGCCTCTGCCCATTTGGAGAAGTAATCCGTGATGGCCAGTATGAACTGGTGACCTCTGGAAGAAGACGGGTGAATAGGACCAATGATGTCCATACCCCATGCTTCGAAAGGCCAGGATGCAACCGTAGGATGTAGATGTTTAGACGGCTGGTGTATGAAGTCTGCATGGACCTGACAGGCCTTGCATCGTTTGGCATACTGGATTGCGTCCGCGATCATAGTGGGCCAGTAATAGCCCATTCTCCTGATACGATCCTGTAGCTTAGGACCGGGTTGATGCGCCCTGCATACGCCGTCGTGAGCTTCGCGGATAATCTGCTGTGCTTCATCATTAGAGAGACATCTCAATAGCAATCCGTCGTAGGTCCGGCGATATAGGCATTGTGAAGATGCATCGAAGTAGAAGCGTAACGATCGTCTTTTGACGGATGCTGCTTCTTTAGGGTCCTCCGGCAAGATTCCGTATGCCACAAAATCTATAAAGGGACTTCTCGAATCTCTCGTAGGAGGATCGGTGTTCACAGCGTAACTGCGTTCGATGTGAGCATTGTTCTTCACGCAAAATAAATCTCGGTTAAGAAGGATTACCGAATTCTGCCTTCTTATAGGAGTAGCAAAATTGGCAGCTAGACTGGCTAGGGCATCGGCTTCCGGATTCTGAGATCGAGGTACGTGCTCTAGGAAGAATCCCTTGAATGTCACGGCTATCTCGGCCGTTGCTTGGTGATAGGGGATGAGGTCTGGATTCCGGACTTCATATATTTCCCTGACTTGATTGACGATAAGCAGAGAATCACCAAAAGCTTCCAGAGATTCGACCCCCACCTCTTTAGCGACTTGGAGCCCGATTAGTAGAGCGTTGTACTCCGCCACATTGTTGTAACAGGGCTCGTTAGGAGAGTATGCTCGATAGATGACGAGTTTATCGGGAGTAACTAGGATAATTCCTACCCCTGAAACTATGTTTCCTTTGGGACCAGTCCTGGAGGCGCCGTCGAAGAACAGTTGCCATCTAATACTTTCCATCGTAGAACTATATTCTGCAACTTCGTCGGGAATGTCCTCGTATAATTTGGAGGCCTCCGGGATCGGATGAGCAGCTAGGAAGTCAGCCAATGCTTGGCCTTTTATGGACTTCTGAGGGACGTATACCATGTCATATGGTGTCAATAACATCGCCCAAGTTGCGAGTCGGGAGTTAAGAACACTTGGCTTGTTCATCAGTACCCGAAGAGGATTGATCTTGGAGATGATGTGAATAGTCTGGTCGGTGACATAGTGCCGCATCTTCTGGATAGCGAACATCAAAGCCAAACATTTTTTTCTACCGGATTGTACCGGTGCTCAGCTCCGATCATCATTCTACTTAGATAGTAGATAGCATGTTCATGTCCCGCATCGTTCTTCTGCGCGAGAAGAGCTCCCAGAGAATGGTCCATCGCTCGAACGTACAGGAAGAATGGTCTTCCTACAACGGGAGGCACCAGAACTGGCGGACTGGTGAGGTAGCGCTTGATATCCCCGAACGCTTGCTGACAGGCTTCGTCCCATATGAAGGATACACCTTTCTTCATGAGGCGAGAAAAAGGCTGGCATCTTCCAGAGAGGTTGGATATGAATCTCCGGATATAGGCCAGACGACCTTGAAATCCCCTGAGTTCCCTCAGATTATGGGGTGGTCGCATTTCCAAGATGGCCTTGACTTTATCAGGGTCTACTTGAATGCCTTTGGCGGTAATGACGAATCCCAGAAATTTGCCACTAGATACACCCAGAAAGGACTTTATAGGATTCATTTTGAGTTGATGTTGGCGCATCAGCTCAAATACCGTCTTTAAGTCTTGGATGTGATTGACACTGAGGCGACTTTTGACAGCTATATCGTCTACGTAACATTCTATTGTTTTGCGTAAATGCTTGTGGAATATGTTACTCATAGCCCGTTGGTAAGTAGCTCCGGCGTTCTTCAACCCGAAGGGCATGACCGTATAGCAATATACCCCCAGTGGTGTCCGGAAGGCTGTATGCTTCTCGTCTTCAGGATGCATCTTCCGGACTCGCTCCGTAGTCCTTGAGGTAAGCTTTTCCTGAACGGGTTGCGGCCAAAGCCTCATCTTCGTCTGATGGCAAAGAAGTTGCAACCATATAGCATGGCTTGCATTTGGAGTTCTTCCTAGACTTAGCCTTAGCAGCATTAGTCTCTTCCTCGAGCTCCGATACTAAATCCGGATGAACCCACATGATCTTGCCCCATCGGGTGGTTAAGAGTACCAGGTCATGATTTTGACCCCTAGCCGGAGGAAGATTGACGATGTTCATCATTGTCCAGGAAATAGGTGTCACACCGTCTGGGACTTCCTAGGGAGGCAGATTGCCAAATTACAGGGAGATCATATTGGCCATGACCGTCTTCTCGGTATTATGCAGAGTGATGGCTTTAGCATCGATCAGCCCCTGGATCTTCCTTTTCAGTATGTAACACGCCTTGGTCGGGTGGTGTACGTATCTGTAGAAGATGCAGTACTTGGGGTTGTTGGCACTGCCGGCTTCACTGGACCGCTTCTCCTCCGGAAGGGTGATCTTGCCACTCTTGACGAAACACTCGAATATACTCGGAATATCATCGTCATCGAAAGAGTATACTTCGACGGACCTGGAAGTCCCAGGTTTCATCTGCATGGTTGCCGCAGTCTTTTGTCTGGACGTATTGATTGCCAGAGCTTCTTTTCCTTTGGAACTGCGAGGATGGTCGCCATTGGGGGATGACCTTTTGCCTCTGTCGGAGGTAGAGATCATAATGCCATTGTCGCGCGCCTTGCGACTGTTGTCAATGGCGGCCACTGCTGAGATGATGAACGAGGGCCAGTTGTGGAACTGATATGGTCCTGTGAACACCGAGACCACGGGAAGGAGGTTCTTCCTGCAAATGTCCACCAATGCAGAGTCTGGAACTTCTGGAGGCATCTGTAGCGTGGCTTGACAAAAAAGTTCGATGAAGGTACGAACGTCCTCCTTTTCCCTCTGCTTGACTTCGATGAGAGAGGACATAGACATGTCCATTCCTCCCTCATAGAATCGTGTGAAGAATAAAGCCTTGAAGTCTTCGAAGGAAGTAATGCAGTTGTCCGCCAGGCTGCGGTACCACTGGTAAGCCACTCCTGAGAGACAGCCCTTGAACACCTGAGTGAGAATGGCGTCATTTCCTTGTAGCAACACCGTCATCATACTGAAATAGTTTATGTACTGACTTGGCAATATTTTTCCCTCGAACAGAGCCATAGTCTGAGGTTTGTACCTTGGAGGGAAAGGGACCTCTTCCCAGATAGTCGGGTAAGGCTGGTTGATTCCCAACTTCTTGAGCTGATCTTTGTGCTTCAAGACATCGAATTGGGCTTTCAAATCCCGTACTGCTTGCATTGGATTTTCAGCCGGCAGCGAGACCACGGATTGGTGCAGAGTCGGTTGATCGTGACCCCCGCAGGAGGTAATGCATTCTCTGAGTGAGGAAGTAGAGGACCAGCTGACTCTTGATCTAGAGCAGGTTCTTGGACCGTGTTGGATGGTGGCAAGTCCACCCCCACACGTATCTGTGCTGGCGGGACTGATGTTTGAGCCATAGCAGCCGCCTGTTGAGTTAGCATCATCTGGTGCATGTTCTCCATCATGGATTGCATTCGTTTCAGAGACATCTCCAGTGTAGTGATGCGCTGCTCCTCGCTTCCTGACGGTGAAGCTTCCTCATGTTCATCTCCAATGGCGTATACTCCCATTTCCCAAGGCATCGTCGAAGGATGCGTATAGGTCGCTGCAGAAGTTGACTCTATACTCTCAGTATTTGATTCAGGAGAATGGCGACCCCCAGCGTCGGAATCAGAGGAGTACAAAGTCAGTTGTTGTGACCTCGAATGAGTGTTCTGGAACACCCAATCTTCAGTGTCTCTGAGGAGCATGTTGGATCTCCTTCGGCTCAGAGTTCTAGAGGACGAACATCTTGAGCCTAAGCTTCCTCCAGGTATATGCGAAGCCATGTTCACAGATGCATGCGTGGGCTCTTCTTCTAGGAAAGATGGAGAGTAGCTCAGTCGGTCAAAAACTGGCCGTTTTGCTTTAGAACAGCAGCAATTAATTACAATCCTGTAACCATCACAACAGTGCTCGCTAGGAGGCGTAATAGCCATGCTGGAAGATTCTCTCTCCTTGCATTTCTGGATTAGATATTTGCGCAGGTCAGAAGAATTTGCGAAAGAAGACAAAAAAGACTGCTCGTTCTTTCGGTTCGCCGTGGTAGGTATGCGGACGATGGGGACCATAGTCTTCCTTGTGCCACTCGTATACAACAGATTGGCCATCTGGGTGGCGGATAATCTCCGAGGAGCGCATCTTTCCGTCAATCGAGCCTTCTGTACGCTTAGGGACTTCGCCTGGCGTAATTTTGAGCTTTGCTCTGGTTGGCGTAAGGCTGAGGATGTCCTCAGGCGGCCATCAGCTTCTCGCATAATTTGGAGGGCGGGTAGATTGTTCCCTTGCTGGCGTGAATGCCGAGAAGTTAAGTAGCTCGCCGCTTGCTTTCCCTTACGGGGATCACAAGTGTCATCTGGTTCTACGTAGAGGTCAGATGTTGTCTTACGCGCGGAGCATGCTTTGTACTTCCGATTTGACGCTGAGGCATCATCAGAAGTTTTGTCTATTCCGTCACGGACGGGAGACTGGTTTCTATGCGTAAAGTGCAGTGGATACCTCTGGGTTAGCGCTGAGACTTTGCCCAAAGTTTTGTCTGTACCGCGCGTAGCGGGAGACTGGTTTCTACGCGTAGAGCGCAGTGGATACTTCTGGGTTAGCGCTAAGGCTTTGCCCGAAGTTTTGTCTGTACCGTGCGTAGCGGGAGACTAATTTTTACGTACAGGGCACGGAGGGAGCAATGCTACAACTTTATTGGTCGGAGAGATCGGAGAGTCCACAGGAATGGTAGAGGATGTCTTGGGCATCCAGATCTTGCACAGCTTCCTGTTGCTTTGTACAGAGAGAGAGTGAGAGCTACCCCCCGGGTAAAGCATGTCTTCGTAGGCAGACTGGTCGAACTGGACGACCAGTGTCTTCTTCACGGATCCCACGGATACCGCATCGTGTTGAGCAATCACTTCCTCATCAGAAGAGAAAGATGTCCCCAGCAGAGTCGCCATCTTGTTTGTGGTATTAAACGAAAGAACAAAATGTATATAATACGAGGTTTGCACGAAACCTGCCTTCTTTGGTTTACAAACAAACTTGTACAATTTGATCCTATACGAGGATGTAGGAGTACAATTTATTTAATCTGGGTAGATGATTGCTATAGGTGTCTGATCTATAGTCGATCACTTTAGCCCTTGGACTACACGATGGTGAAGAAGTGCCATGGAAGACGGAAAGCAGCTTCGTAGGTGGCAAAAGAGGATGGATGCACGAGGCCAATGTAGTCGATCGCTACTCTTCGCCTGAGCTCTGGATGCTTCTCTCTCTCTCTCTCTCTCAAAGACTCTCCGATCTCTCCTCAATCTCCAATGTTTCGACCCGTGGTTCGATCTTCTTTCAAAGCTTTGACCTTGCTCGATTTTTAAAGTCTCGACCTTGTTCGATTTTTTTGGCCTGTTCCTCTGTTGATAGAGGTCTCTATTTATAAAGTTTTGGTGACAGTGACCACTCAGTCGGTGTGGAAACCGAGTAGTGGAAAGTACAGCACCCTTTTACACAACGGTTAAAATAACCAAAGACTGCGTATAGATGATCTTTTGAATGAGCGTGTGACGCGGGTCCAACTAAGGGACAAAACGCGTATAATTGCTACGAAGATCATGGCGTAGAAGCCACGTAGGTAGGTATCCATCGTGTAGAAGAGGATGGCATAGAAGCCAAATGTCTGTCACCATAGCGTAGAAGCCAAGTAGGCATAGAAGCCGAGTAGGCGTAGAAGCCTGATGGCATAGAAGCCGAATAAGCACAGAAGGTCGAATGAGCATAAAAGCCGAACGAGCATAGAAGCTGACGAGGCGTAGAAGCCGAGCGGGCACAGAAGCTGAATGGGCGTAGAAGCCGCCGCGTAACGTGCCAGAGTGGTCGTAGAGGCCGAGCAGTCACAAAAGCTGAATGGGCGTAGAAGCCGAGGTGATGTGGACGTCTTTAGCCGAAATCATGGCTCTTGGAGATATAATCAAATCTCTCGCATTAAATACAAAGATCCGCCATCATCATTAATTGCAGAGACGTGTTCCGAGGGCCTGCCACCGTTCTGAGTATTAGGTGCAGAGACGTGCCTCGAGCCCTGTACGAAGAGCAGCTTTTGACGTGGCAGTCTGTTTGTCTTCCGTGGAGCATAAATAGTTCACGTTTGCCTGTGTAAAATAAGGCAGCGTATCTCCTTGTATGCGTAAAAGCAGTCTTCGCTGAGGGGATGTCAGTAAACGACGGTTCGGTGATATTTAATCAAATCCTCTGCATTAAATGTAGAGATCCGCAATTATACTGTGGGCGTGTCCCGAGTGGTCTGCTATCTTTCTAGCCGTCGTCTGGGTAGCCGTGCAGCACTTTTTGTCAGAAGTCAGATGTCAGGTTTACTGCGTGACTTGACAGGTTCATTTCGGGAAAGACGAAGCGTTCCTCGTACGCTTTAACGCTGCTTTGAAAGCGGATGAGTTTTACGTCATGGAGGCGATAAAGTACCCCGTCTACGCTGAAGCGGCCTGGACATACTGCATTTACGCGGACGATCCCATCATATTTTATGCCGTGCTCAGTGGAAGAGGCTCCGTTGCACTCTTGATGGCCTTGAGGTCCCCTGCTTACACTGCCCTGCATCACCATGTTGCGTAGAGCTATCCAGCGTATTTTTCATGCTTCTACAGCAGGTCCTGCGCTGTTATAGGCCCCACAAAAGAATTATGGTCTCTCTTGGGCCTCAAGTTCTACTCCCGCTCGACCTTGCATGCCTCCACACATTTGATAGAAAAATGGAATAAGGATCTTCACTTCCCCGTTTAGACCCTCGCGTAAGCGGATAGCCCGAACCTCTAGCTCCCTTACCAAATACTCTGCAAATTAGTTCAACCTTTCGAACTCTGGGCCGTACTCCTCCACAGACATGCCCCCCTGAGTAAGGCTCTCAAACTGCCTCCCCAAGTCCAACCTGTCCACTCGAGCAAAGAACTTTCTCTTGAAGAGGTCCTTGAATACCTCCCAAGACTGTCCTGCATCAGCAAGAAGTGGCTCATTCCTGAACCAAGTGCGGGCGATGTTGAACTGCTAAAGTCCACTGCCTCAACAAGATGGGAAACCCTCATGAAACGCTTGATATCCTCAAGCCAATCATAAGCATAGACGATGTCCTCGATCCCCTTGAAGACCCGAGGTTCTAGCTTCTTGAAGTCCTGGATACTACCCGGCCGAAATGGGGCAACCTACGAAGGAACTTGATGCTGGAGTGGAACATATCCCTCTACTGCAGCACGGGCAAGATGATGAGCACTCTCAATACCTTGCCGTAATACGTCGGTATGCCTCTGGTGGACCTCTTACTGGGCCCTCTGAACCTCCAACATCTCGCAAAACAGTGCGAACATCTGGGTTGCATCTGTCGGCATGGGAGGTGGAGGTGGAAGTCCCTCAGTCGCAGCTGGAATAGCCCTCTGTATTGGGGGTGGACCCCCAAACGAAGCTGATACGCCAATCACCAGAGAAGTGACTGGTGCAGGCTCTCGGGAAGTCGCAGATCCCTCAAAAGCTGCTCCTCCACGCTGTGATCGAGTCCTGGGCGGCATCCTGAGGAAAACCGAAAGAAAAGAATCAATATGGAACAAGATGGAATATTTTCAAAGAAGGATAGTTAGAGATCAATTTATCAATATCAAGGAAGAATAATTGAATTGAACAATAGAGTTTTTTCTAGTTGTGATTGAGTATTCTCAACCTATAGCCTATATCAAATATCCTGATGCAGGCTCATAATAGCACTCAATTCAGAGCACCACTACGAATCACACTATTTATGACCTCGAGGACCTGCATGGGCCACCATAAAATGTATCACGACCCATACCCGCACCCTCATGATCGAGGTACAAGTACGTGGGTAAGTCCAGCCTACGTTACAGCATCGATGGTAGAACGATGTTTGGGGTAAACTATGCTATCTAGCAATAATAATCATCAAGACATATAATGCCATCAATAAAAAATAAATACTCAAACACAGAACTATAAGATGGAACAACGCACGAATATGATATAAGAAACTGAAGAGTCAAATACAACTCACAAGACAAAATAATATCCTAAGAGTCATCAAATATAATAAAGAAATACTAATGTGAAATGCTGGAGACTAATCCAGTATAATAAACCTATCTACTGAGCTACAGCTAATGGGTCATCTGTCTCAACCGGAATGAGTCCTACCTGAGCCAAAGTCTCTGGCTCTAAGCCAACTACGTCCTGAGGCCCGTAGTGAGTAGGATACCACTCCTAAGTATCATCTGAGAAAAATATATCCAGTCAGGAAAGGAGCAAAATACATCTCTAAAAGAAGTTCCAATAAATAATAAAAACTATAACAGTAAATAGAGAGCTTCAACAGGAGAAACAGAGCATGGCAGAAAAATACTGGAAAAAATATGGGAAGTACATACAAAAAATACGACCATAATATATAGAATAAGAAATATAACTATATAAGTGAGTGAGCACCAGTGACAACATGTGATCGCCTTGGGTACTGTTCATGAACCACGGGCCAGGCTAATTATACGTGCGATGTATGATTAACACTATTCAAAAATAACAAGAACCCCGAGGGAATAATCATATATCTACACTAAATACTCTTCGTCCCGACTCGAATAGTGGACCCAACTATGGCACGTTATGACACGAGATTCTATGAAAAGTCGTGACTCTTCTCAAGAATCGGTGTCCATACTCATACAAGAACAATGAGCTAGCACAAGAGATATGCCAGAAACTATCGGAAATAACATCTCATGACGGAATCCAGAAATACCAATCCGTGTAACCAATTGTCAGAAAAGTCTAGGATATCTACACTAAATACAAGAAATATAGAGGATATCATAAATAGAAAACTTTCAGAGAATGTACTTGCCTGGAATCTGATGAACAGTATCAAAGATGTCTGGAACGGTTCTCGGAGACCTAAATATGGAATATTGAATCAATAAAATGTTTTAGAATGATAACAAGTTAAACTAGTCCAAATATAGGTCATAAAGCTATTTCTAGATCAAAACAGTCAAACTAGGTCAACACTAGGTCAAATTTGGTCAAACTAGCTATTTCTAGGATGTATGAGTCCATATATAGGTTATTGGGTATATACACTACTTAACTAGGATATATAAGCAATATTAGGATACCTAAGTATCGATAATATCACATATCTCAAGATACCCAAAATACTCTAATATAACTACCTATTAGTAATACTAATATTATACTAGCATTATAACACTACTAGGCTTTGAGCCAAACATGACAATTAACTACCTAATTGGTATGAGATACCAATACTCACCATTACCTTGGTATCACCAGGTAATACTAATCTAGTTAACACTTAGGTAATTAGCTATCCAGCTTAACATATGAACTGGCACTAATAATCATAACTTAACTTCTCTATTACAACTAATTGATAAGTACAACTGATACTCTAATCAATTGTTACTAACTTTCAATACCCTCAGATATCCTGATACCAAATTCCAATACCTGATATCACACCAACTCATTATTGATACACATTCCTCTAAAACTTTCTTACAAGTGACAACACACTTGTGTAAGAGAACTGCTTCTCTACTACAATACTTACATACTACCACTGCTGCTATTACATGATGCTATAGTTATCCAAACAGCATGCGGCTGTTGCTGCTATCGTGTTCAATATGTACAACTGCTCAGTACAGCAAAGCACCCCCTCTCTCGAGCAAAGTTCTGCTGGAACTTAACTACCCGACTGTCACACACTTTTGGTCGTCCCACATACACAGACCCGATTGTGCACCCTGCACAACCTTTCCCAACTTACCTAGCCGGACTATGTGTATCTATTAGTACATCACCTGCGGTCCTCACAGACCTCCCCTATCTCCTCCTTGTACTGATACATCAAGGCAGGCTCCCCTTATCATCAGTTGCATAAGCAACAAGCAAGCACAGTGACAGAATTTCCCTCTAGACAGTCCAATGACTGAACACTAATAAGACATTAAAATATACCTAGTATAGATAAATATATACCTATTAAAGATCATAAACTAATATATATATATATATATATATATATATATATATATATATATATATATATCAATGAAGCCTAAATTAGATATAAACAATACTAAAATAGAGTATCAACAATTCATCAAATACTTGGAGTGCACCACCCGCGTTTCACACTAGTTCTATGATACGCTTGTGATACAGCTCCAACACATCACCAATTGCATCACCAATCATATGAGCAAGTCTAATATCACAATTATGCATAATATAAACTGCTATCTACAATCCTACGTGCTCGTGTCAAAATGTGGCATGCTCAAACCCCCGTGTCAAAAGAAAAACTCCCAATTCAACCTGTATCACCAAAATGTTATGACATGGCCTACACGTATCCATTTATGGACATGACACTAGTCTCATACAACCAAGCACATGTCAATTTAGTTTAATTGACCTATTGACAAACGCATGAGGTATCAATCTCAGAATTTCCCCAAAATTGGCAAACACACCAAAACTTTCTCCATAGGCCTCCTATGAACCCAATTCACTTCCTATGAGTAGTCTTAGTACATAGGAGGGTTACTAATGATTAAACTATAGATTTGGAGTCTAATTAGAAGGAAAATTCTGAGATGTACCTATTGGGTGATGGATTCTCAATACAAGTCTCCAATTGGAAGCAAAGAACCCTCAACTTGTACTCCTTCTTCTTTCTTGTATTTTTTTGCCCCCTCCTTGCTCCAATAGCATCCAATGGTGAATAGAGAAAGAATTATGGGAGAATTTGGGTAGAGATTGGTGTAGGGATGAAGAAAATTGGAAAAAGAAAATTCTAGATCTAGAATAAAATAAAATAAATGAAGAGAGAGAGTCTCTCTCCTACCCCCCTATGGTCGGCCCCTTACCCCCTCTCTAAGAAATGTGTAAAGTCCAAATTATCCTTTGGGGCTTGAAATAAAGGAAAGGATTAAGCATGGAAGGTTGTAATCCAATTGGTTTAACTAATTAAGTCATTAACTTAATGAAATAGGCTTGATTGTTGGGCTCAAGTCTAACTAGAAATAATGTTGGTCCATAAGTGTATTCTAACTAGTTAGGTCCGCTAACACACGTCCAAAATAAAATATAACAGCTAACAATGAATAAATACTGCAAGAATTAAATATACAACATGCACAATAATTATTAAATTATAAAAATGACCAAAATACCCTTCCTAGAAAATATGGTAGTGACAGTCGGTGCATCGAGATCCCCAAGGTTTGGAGCAAACTTGTGGAATGATGCTGAGAGGCGAGCCCGTATCGATATGCATCATATCCACATTGACGGCACCGATGTACCTCGTATAGTACAAAGGCCGATCGTGCATGTTATTCTTCAATAGCATATCCTACTGAGAGAATGTTATATTAGGTATTATCTTAATCACGATATGGAAATGGGGACATTCACCAGGGTTTTCAGCTGGCTTCTTAATTTGAGTCAAATAAGAATCAGCGTGTTATAGTTCTTCACTTAAAGCCTCCCAATTTTTCTTAGAGAGATAAAGCAGCTCAAAGAGTGACAACCTCGTAGGTATATTAGAAAATTGTGCTAATATATCAAATTTGTAGGGTTCATCCAACCTTGGTTGGCGGCGGTCAGGCAGCTCGCTCGGGTCGCGGGTGGTGGCACAGAGGCAGGGGGTAGGGTAGGGCTTTAGATTTAAAGGATAAGATTAGGGTTAGGGTTAGGGTTAGGTTTTAATATGTTCTTATAGTGAAGAAGGGGGAGGGTTCGTTCGCGGGTTTGGGGTGGGTAAGTTAGTACGATTTGTTTTTGTTTTTATTTTTATTTTTTTGTTTTTATTTTTCTTTTCTTAATACTATTATATATTTAATTATACAAAGTGTAAAAACCATAAATATCTTAAAATAAATTCTAGAAACAATTGTAAAGCTTTAATAGAAATTCTACACCCAAAAATATTTTTATAAAATATTTTTATACTTAGTAAATATAA
Organism: Iris macrosiphon; assembly: GCA_036927795.1. Classification (NCBI taxonomy): domain Eukaryota; kingdom Viridiplantae; phylum Streptophyta; class Magnoliopsida; order Asparagales; family Iridaceae; genus Iris; species Iris macrosiphon. The sequence goes on from JAYESA010000009.1 coordinate 132,252,020, forward strand.
TTCAATATTTGTATGGTTAATTAATAAAGAAAATTTACTCATATAATTAGCTAGGTAAATAAAAAATCCAATAATTAATTAGAATTAATAAAAAAAAATTAATTTAGGGGATTTATATTCTACCCAACTTACAAGAACTTTGTCCTCGAAATCAAAAAAATAACACACAATCAGTGAATAAGAGAAGCAATATGGTAGATAAGGGTCAAGTTCTTCTTCAGAGAAGAGTCTAATTTTTCCTTTTGTTTGTCCGCCGTGAAAGGATTGGACGGACCTGCTTCAGGTACTACTAGAGTAGTATGTATGGCAGTTGAAGGTGTAGCATCCTTCTGAACCGAATCATAGTTGCATAAATAGGTCTTGTCAGACCTTATTTCCCTCGACAAGGTTTCATCAGTCGAAGGAGAGACCATGTGACATAGTTTGGGCTTCTTTCCCTTAGACCTGATAGGTGAAGGCGCTACTTGCTGTGTCAGATCTTGAATAATGTCAGGGTGAACGTACATAACTTTACCTCGTAGAGTTGTAAGGGGTACCAGCCTTGCTTCTTGGTCGCGAGCTGGTAGGAGGTTAACGACCTCCAGTATCGCCTTAGGAATTGGGACGACGTCGTCTTGAATCTCCATACCGAGGAAATTGCCAAATATGAGTGACACCATATTGGCAATGATCGTCTTATCATCAGTATCTAGGGTGATTGCCTTAGCGTCGATCAGCTCCTGGATGCGCCTTTTCAATATGTAGCAATCTCTTGTAGGATGATGCACATATCGATGGAATAAGCAGTACTTAGGATCGTTGACCTTTTCTGTCTCCTTAGGGTATTTGATGTTGGGTAGCCAAAGTTTGTTACCCTTCATCTGGATGTTGAAAATATCAACTATGTCATCATCATCGGTAGAGAAGGTCTATTTCGGCTTTGGCTCTTCAGGTGGCTTTTACTTGGATACTGACGAGCCCTTAAATATATTGACGGTAAGGACCTCCTTCCCTTTACCTTTGCGGTTGCTATTTTGGGAACGTCTTCCCCGATCTTCAGAACCGTATATGCTAATCCCCAATAAATGGGCCTCTTTTGCGCTATTTTTTGCAATGTCAACGCCTGCAATAAATGTTGACCAATCCTCATACCGAACCGTGCCTATACAGAATTTTACCCCCACTAACAAATTTTGTCTGCAAGTATCCATGATTATGAATTCGGGGATGCCGGGGGGCAACTTTAATGTTGTTTTCCTGAAGCATTCTATGAATGCGCATGCAGAGTCCTTCTCCCTCTAGGCTACGTTGATAAAGGATGACATGGTCATATCCATTCCACCATCATAAAATTAGGAAAGGATGAGTCGCCGGAGATCATCAAACGATGAAATATAATTGTCAGGGAGGCTGCAGACCCACTCATAAGACACATCGGTTAAGTCTCCGATAAATAGCTTAGTAAGGTATCGTCTCGTGGTAGGTGTCTCATCATAAATTCAAAGTAGTTCATGAACTGATAGGATGACTTCTTCACATCGAACGGAATCAGGGACTGCGGCTTGTACTTGAGTAAAAAAACTACGTCATTCTACTAAGGGGGATAAGTTTGTCTTATCCTTAGCTTTGGGAGCTTCTCCCAGTTGTTCATGGAGTCTAAGCGAGCCTGTAGTTATCGAATGGCCTCGTGAGTATCCTCTTCCTGGTGAGGAGTAGATGAGTGTGGTATGGCTTGTGAGATCCCTTACGTCACTAGCAAGAAAGGAATTGCAACAGTTGGAGAAGAAGGAGCATTGGACTCCTCATTTGTCCCTGGATCATGACTTGCTTGTCCCAGAGCCCTTTTCTGTAGTGGGACCAAATTTGCCTATATATCCAGTATCGCCTAAGTTAAAGTTTGCATCGAGGCGCTCATGCCATGCATCATCTCTTCGAGGGAATCGAGGCATTGGCGGTCGTTGTTATTCCTTTCATTATTGTTGCATACCATATACACTGGCATCACATGGGAGAGACGGTTGATCCTTCACTTTCTACTTCTGATTCCTGAGGTACGTTGTCCTTAGGAAAGCTTGGCATTATCCTATCCTCTTCAGAATAAGGGGAATTGCTACACCAAACCTCAGATGTTGCGTTAACCTGTCAGGGGTCACCACCCCCAGGTACATCCTCGTTAGTTCCCTGAGAATCATTGTCTTCACGAAATGTTGGATTGGTATGGATAACAGGAAGATTGCTACCCCCTGCTCGCGAAGTTGTCTCAAGTGTGGAGGAAGTACTACTCCCATTTTGTGGTCTGGCTTCTTCAAATAAAGATCTTGACCTTATGTGAGTACCCTGGAATACTCCTTCTGTAGGCACAGTTGGTTGGTTATCCTATAGTCGATTTCTTGACACACTGGTCGAGACTGGAGGGTTGGACGTGATTGTCTTTAAATTCTTCTTCGTTGAAGCAGACCGTCAAGTTGAACAACACGAGACGAAGGAAAATTGCTCTTCGTCTTCAGATTCTTTGGTTTGTACTTGTTCCCCGAGATATTATCGAATTGGTGGAATTGGTCACAGTCGTTGGAACATATATGGACTGCCTAGCCGGAGGGGATACTACTTTGGCACAGTAGCGGTTGATGACAATACTAACACAATGGTGTCCTAGAGAGGACACTCCATGTGTAGCAATCATCTCTCTCTCTCTCTCTCTCTCTCTCTCTCTCTCCTTGTATTTGTGATACACAGATCTGATGAAGGAAACTTCACCTTTATACCAATTTCATGCGCATGGCGAAGCCATATGCATGGGTGTGAAGGCGAGGTATTTGCTTCCTGGCCTGGTTCATGCGTAGAGACTGCACCCAGATCGTTTTGGAACACTACTAGAATAAGCGGGATTAGCGACGTTTATTAGTGACTCTATGTAAAAATGTCGCTAATTTAGCGACTCCATGTACAAACGTCGCTAGACATCGCTAATTGGCGATATTTAGCTACGTTTAGCGACTTTTATTCAGCTTTTCGCTATAAGTTCAATTTTGGCCGCTACACGTCGCTAATATATCTAAGTTAGAGAAGTTTAGCGACGTATATAGCTACGTTTATATTAAAAATATATAGCAACGTATTTAGCGACGTCATTAACGTCGCTAAAGTTTAATTTAACGATATTTTTTTGACATCGCTAAACGTCGCTAAAATTTGGTTAATTAGGGGCTCGGTTTCGTTTTTCCCTATCTGTCAAAAATTTAAAACCTAAAAATTTCCCCCGCCCCCCCCCCCCCCCCCGCTCCATCGACCGCCTGCTCCGTCGACCGCCTCTCCATCGAGGCTACTCCGGCATCCCCCTCATCCTCCTCGAGCTCTAGGTACCCTAACTCTCTCTCTCTCTCTCTCTCTCTCTCTCTCTCTCTCTCTCTCTCTCTCTATCTCTTTCTCTCTCACACAGAACACATGTGACACTGACACAGATATGACACACACACAGACAGTGACACAGACACGGCACACACACACACACACTGACATAGACACGATAAGGACCTAGGGTTAGGGTTAGATTTTTTGACATAGGGTTAGGGTTAGGGTTAGGGTTAGGGTTAGGTTTTTCGACATGGGGTTAGGGTTCGGTTTGAGAGCAAATGGAACTCTGTAGTGCAGTATACAGACATCCAAACTAAGTTAAAAAAGATCCTGCTGACTCCAAAACACTGGGAAAGGAAGCGGATTGGTAACCTCCCGGAAGAGATTAAGAAGGGGAGAACAAATTACTCAATCTTCAAAATCTTCCACATATTGATGCTACTCAATCTTCAAAAGCTTCCACATACTGAATTTCGACCAATTTCACTTTGCAATGTCATCTACAAGACTATTACCAAAATCTTGGCTAATCGAATTCGATCCGTCCTCCACAAATTGATATCTCCATTCCAAAATGCCTTTGTCCCTGGAAGGCAAATATGTGACAATGTGATAATAGTCCAGGAATTATTTCACACTATATCCAAACAAAGCTCTTAGAATAGCTCATTTGCTCTAAAAATAAATATGTCCAAGGCCTATGACAAACTCAGTTGGGAAGTTATTAGTCACTCTTTTTGGCTTTGAATTTCGAGGAAAAAATCACACTTTAATCATGCAATGTATAACCACAGTATCGGGTAGGTGTTCACCGGTCACTTGTTGCATGCCAATACAGCCCTTAACTGGTACTATGGTATCAGGAATTTAATTGGCAAGAGTGATCAGTGCAGTGCAGTGCAGTTCAATTAGAGTAAAAGTATGTATTATATCAGTTATGAAATGAAAGTATTGCTTATTTTAGACTTTGATAAATGGTCAGTTGTTTTGAATATTACTTATTTTAGACTTTGATAAATGAAAGTATGTATTATATCAGTTATAATTTTTATAGTACGGTTAAGTTATGAAGTTAGGTGATAAACCACTGTATGTAATGATTTATATGATATATACTGTCAATTTTGCAGAAGTATCTAGAAATGGATATGAATTACTACTGCGTCATCGTTCGTGGATGTACAACCGTCATCCTGATGACATGTGCGGTGTGCGGGATGAATTCATTGAGGGTGTACAATAATTCCTGCAGTTCGCCAAGGCGTTCCCTCAGTACATGGACGGTACCAAAATTGAGTGTCCGTATGTGAGATATCGCAACAGGAAATATCATCCAGAAGTGGAAGTTACATATCATTTATACTCGAAGGGCTTCACGCCAAATTACTATCAGTGGACCGCGCACGGAGAACTTGTATCTCTAGCATCGGAGTCGGAACCCTACGTGGAGCCGTATATGGATGTCCACGACCACGATGCTTACGACGACGGGTTGGTGAACATGGTTTATGATGCGGCGGGGCCTAGTTTCAATCCGGACAATTATGATGCGGTGGAACCTAGTTTCAATCCGGACAATTATGATGCAGCTGAGGAGGCACCGAATGCCGATGCTACAAAGTTTATGGAGTTGCTGGAGAATGCAAGGACTCCACTATATCCTGGTTGTGAGGATCATTCACCGTTGGAGGTGGTTACAAGATTATTGAGCATCAAGTCCGATTTTAACATGTCGCAAGAATGCTATAATCGACTGCTCGATTTGATTATAGAGATCTTGCCCGAGGGTGCAAAGTTGCCTAAAGACTTCTATCGATCTAAGAGGATGGTGAGATCGCTTTGGATGGGATACGAGAAAATTGATGCTTGTTGCAACGGGTACATGTTGTACTACAAAGACGACAAGGATGAAGATGCGTGCAGATTCTGTTGTGCTGATCGCTATAAGGCCACTGTTAGAGGAAATTCTGTTCGTACAAGGAAGCCTACCGATTCGATGCACTACTTGCCTTTGACGCCGCGGTTACAGCGGTTGTTTATGGTTAAAGAGACTGCAGAAAACATGAGTTAGCACAGGCAAAAACAGATCGAAGGAGTATTGGATCATCCATCCGATGGAGAAGCATGGAAGCACTTTGATCGAGAGTATCCACATTTTGCCGAGGAAGCGTGTAATGTCAGATTGGGGCTCTCCTCTGAAGGTTTTACCCCATTCAGACTTTCGGGCTCCCAGTATTTGTGTTGGCCTGTGATCGTCACTCCGTACAATCTACCGCTTTGGATGTGCATGAAGACTCCGTATATGTTCCTAACCGTTATTATCCCGGGTCCGAACAATCCGAAGAGGAACATCGATGTGTATTTACAGCCTTTGATAGATGAGTTGAATCAGCTGTGGGAAGTAGGTGCCAACATGTACGATGTTTCTAGAAAGCAGAATTTTCAGATGAGGGCAGCACTTATGTGGACCATCAACGACTTTCTGGCCTATGGAATGTTATCGGGATGGAGCACCCATGGTCGTCTCTCATGTCCGTATTGCATGGACCGTACTCAGGCTTTCTGTTTGAAACACGATGGCAAACCGTGCTTCTTCGATTGTCATCGACAATTTTTGCCGAAGGATCATCCGTATCGGAGGAACCGGAATGCTTTTTGTACGGGAGTTGTGGAGAAGGCCAATCCACCGCCAAGGTGGCCCAGATGCACGATATGGAAAGAGGTAAAAGATTTACCAAGTGCTATCGAAGAGCCTGCTAAGGGGTACAAGTATGACGGATTTGGTCGTACCCATAACTGGACGAAGAGGTGTATATTTTGGGATCTGCCATATTGGAGCACCAATCTGATTAGACATAACCTTGATGTCATGCATATCGAGAAGAATGTGTTTGATAACATAATTAATACTGTAATAGAGGTAAAGGAAAAGACGAAAGATAATCCGAAGGCCAGATTGGACTTAGAAGAAATATGTAGACGTCCTGCATTGCATTTGATAGAGGAGGAGAATAGAAAGTTAAAGCAACCTAAGTCAGTTTTCTCACTGGAGAAAGAGGATAAAGGTAGACTTTGTAGGTGGATTCAGGGTCTAAAGTTTCCAGACGGGTACGTGTCGAACTTGAGAAGATGCGTCGACCTCAAGGAGAACAAACTGGTGGGTATGAAGAGCCATGATTGTCACGTATTCATGGAGTGTAAACTCCCTCACCAAAAATAGGTATTTTGTGTATATTTTATATTATTATATTTATTCTAGATGTTGAATTTATTTAGAGTATTTTCTTAGTTAATTAGAAAATAATTTTTTTAGTATATTTACTTATATATATATTTATTTAGAATTATGTTTAGGCTATTTTAGATTATTGGGATTTTTCCATAAATCTTTAGTTAATTAAAAACTAATAACACTAATTTTCTAGAACTTTGAAGAATTTATTTTATTTTTAAACTTAGGTAAAAATATTCCAAACTTTTATTTTAGGTTATAAATAATAAAATATATTTTCTAGAATTTTTTGGAAATTTTTTGATTATTTTTAGCATTTATTTTGAGTTAATTATGAAAAACTGAATTAAAAACTAATTTCTGAAAAAGAAAACCCAAAAAGTAATTATTTCTGCCCAGTCAGCAAACAGGGGGCCCACCTGTCAGCCTCCCGCAGCGAACAGTGCCGGGCCCGCCTGTCAGTGACCGCGGGGTGAAGCCAAGTCGAGCCGAGCCGCGTCCAAGTCCGAGTCGGACTCAGCTGAGCCGAGCCGCGTGAATATATAACCGTTCGATCTGAGCGGGGAGCCACGGATGGCTACCATGTGGCAGAATCCGAGCCGCGGCTGCTCTTTCTCTCTCCTCTATATATATAATAGTTTAAGTTATTTTCTAGGGTTTTTCTTGAGCCGGTTTTTGGAGAATTGACATCTAGGGTTCCTTCATCTTCTAGAAGCCATTGCGCATAGCTCAGGACTCCAAACGAGGCCTAGTTTTTTGTGTTAGAAACATATTGAGGCTAGATTTCTGATTATATAATTTTTTTTTCAAAATTATGAGTATTAAATTCTGGAAAATTCGTAGAGCACAGCATGTCCGAAAATAGACGTGTTTCGATATTTTTGCGATTCCGGGAGAACCAGGAATCAGAATCATGAACCGTTTGAAGTTTCGGAAAGATAATGTCTAGTTAAATGACATATGTTTTTCTCTGAATTTAATTCGAAATATATATATACTGTTAATTCTGTAGAACTTTTAGGTTAGAATTTAACCATCGGTGCACAATACAAAATTTGCATGTGCCATAATTCCCAAACGAATTTGAATTCGGAAGAGCCATAAATTCTAGCATGTTTTTGACGCTGAAACCTACAGGAAATCATGCATGAAAGTTGACTTTGTGTCAGTTGACTTTTCGGTCAACAGATTGCCTCGATTTGCGTGCCATGAGTCTCGAGTTGATAAAATTAAGTTTCTTTGGACAAAATTTAGGAATTAACATAAAAATTAGAATAATAAGATTAAAATAGGATTTTAGAGTCATTATTCCAGAATTAAATAAATCAAAATAAATTATCTTTTGACGTGATAAATTTATAATACATAGGCTATTTGGACTGTGACTTGGACTCTGATTCATACCAGCAGCAGGACCCCAAGCGAGTACATTCTCTGACAATGATCCAGTAGGACGTAGTATTTATCCACCATGGTTAGTTTACATCAGACCCTGAGTCGGAGAACCCAACGCGCATTTTATTCAGTTTGGTATATATATTTATGTACGTAATTATTATATGTATTCCAATAATTATGTAAATAAATTGATGGTTATATTATTATATAGTTATATGAATATATATGTAAGTAAATGCTAATTGATAATTATGACTAAATATTCAGACTGTACGACCCTAGGACACCGTGGACTATCCCATACTTAACTTGACTATGTTGACCCTAAGAACATGTGAATTTGTCCGCCTTGCGTACATTAACGTACTGGCATAGACACCTGTCAGTTGAGTGATTGATTTCATACAGTACTTGAAGATACGACACCCGCGTAATTCAACGCGTAATTGACCGTGTTAGATGACTAGTGTTACCCCTAGTATACCCCCTGAGTCCAGTGTAAATATGGTTGTGTATGTGCTAGTGTAAAGAATAATAATTCTATTATATTATATTTATGTGTACATAGGATATTGGATTTGTTCTGCGCGATTTCTGGAGCAGATTATTGGTACATTGCAGCTTCCTTGCCAGGCAAGTATACCTTGCCATTGTATTGTTATTTATATTCCATATGTTGCATGCATCTTTATTTTCTATCTTAGTTACGATGTCGTCGCGATATATTTTTATTTATGTATTTGCATTGACCCTGTTTATGAGACTATCCCATTATCATGTAGCATCATTAGGTTCATTGGTCGTGACACAGTTGTTACACGAGTTATGAGTCTCATGTAGATCATGGACTTGCGTGCAGGTTTGGCCTCCTGTACGTGTGGGCCGTGCGTTAGGGATAAAGAAACTTTGCATGCTAGTAGACTTGGCAGTTATTAGAGGTCCATGGACATAGCTTATTATAGTATGGTGGTCCCATCCTTGTCCTTGTTTGGTTGCAGGATTGGGCTAGGGTACTAAGAATAGTCTATGAACCAAATGGTGTCATGGATGTGACATGCTTAGAGTATGGGCTGGGGAGAACAACAAGTACCGCATTTGAGCTCCTTTACACTTTTTCTATTGTGCGGCCGGATTCTCCGCTGGAGATACAGGCGGTGATGACCACTATATATTATATTATTATCAGGCGGGCCTCCGGTGTTCGAAATACGCCGTGCCTTTTTAGGCCCCTGGATCTCCAATAGAGAACCATGCCAAATCCCAGGTTTTCAGCCAGATAGCTCACTTGTGGGAAAAGTTGTTCTTAACTGTATTCACTTAGACGGATAGGTGACCCATTGGATATTTATTTCAGTACTTTATTGGCATGTGTTTAAATATCTTGTTATGTCCCTCTGAGAACCTGGTCCGCTGCCAGGTGTACCTGTTCTTGAGTATTGGCAGGAGCGCAGATTTGGATGGTTGTATATGCTTCGTGGATGTCTTTTCTTCGAGCCGTGATCGATAGCTGGTATACTTATATTGGGTTTGATTGTGTTATACTTATTTTGTATTTTCTCTTATATTCGAGTTGGTAGTGGATTTATTTCCATCCAACTATCATCCTTAGATACTTCTTATTGAGAGCTAGTTTCATATATATTGGTTATTTATTTATATTTGATTTTCTGTGGATGAGATTAGATTATACCCTGTGACTTGTGATACATTTTATACCACTTGTGGATTTGATATTCATATTACAGCGTACGTATGGGTTATGGTTTCCATATATTGGAGTTGCCATATCCATGCGGCTGGCATGCTTACGTGTCATAGTCCTACGCATTTTTGGGACTGGGACATGACATATTTTTGTGGTGGCCCATGCAGGTCAAGAGCATATTGTCTCGGTTACGTTACTGTACCGAGCAAGCCTGCACCTAGGAATAGAGTATAGGATCTCATCCACTATTGACTATGACTCGTATTCTTCCAATCCGTTCTATCTGAATAATTGCATCCTGCTTGATTTATGTGCTTTCCTAATAGCTCCTTGAGTATAGCCCCTCCTAGAATATTGAAGTCCCTATTGTTAGATGATAATTAGGGTATCACACCTATTAAGAATACAACGAGAATATAGACACGCCATTAAGTTTAGAATATCTAATGAACTCTAGAATTCCTTATCTTTAGATTGGTATACCATTACCCCTTGATGTATTAAAAAGACTTGAGAGTAGTATAGACACTACTAGAGATAGTTAGAAGTCTTACCATAATGTTTGACCCTAGTATTAAGGGACCAATGGAGAACCAACATTGAACATTAGGACTGAACCTAACCTACACAGTTAGATAAGTATTGGAGAACTACAAACTTAGATCATTGCCTTATTATTAGTAGACAGCACCCTAGGAAGCCTAGAGGAATGTAATTAACCCTTTTCTTAATCATGCCTCGAACATAGCAACTAGCACCCCACTCCCCTTTAGAAAACCATGATGCTATCTAGAGCTCCCTATTTTAATTTTATATGTTATTCCTCTGCAACCTTAACGTTCGTTAATTGTGCGACGAATAAATTATCCCCTTCATTTCTTCATCTTTCAATTCATGCCACCTGACACTTCTGATAGTAGGCCAAGTAATTTTATTCTTTGTTAAGAACCCATAGTTTGCTAGGATTATAGCTGTAGCCTTGAATTTAAAAATCTTGTGCTTTGTAGTTAGAGTTGATAAGTTTGAGTGGATCTTGTAGATTGTGACCCGATAATTATCCCTTAGTGTTAAATTATGTAATTTGTACCCTCACCTCGATACAAGTTAGATCCCTTTTCCCTTGACGGCCAGTAACTCTTCTATCCTTACTATTGACACTTGCTCTACGAGCACTATGATTAAGACTCAAGACAACCATGACCTATGTAATAGAAGAAGGATACCCTAATAAGTACCAATACCCCTTCTCGTAGACCTTAACAAGAGTTTCCACGGTATCCTTAAGACGATTACAGTATTAGTTTATTGTTTTAAGTTGGGTAGTATGCCTCACGACATAGTACCACATGGCCCTATTGACCCATTGATAAAGTGAAATAGGATGACACAACTTTAGACTGCATAAGAAGATAGTATTTATTCAGACTGTAGAAATTAGAGACCCGTACCCCTATTTGGTCGACTAGCGGCTTAGATAAGGAGTAGTATGACAACTGTAATGATTGTAGAGTCTTTTACTATTATTGCTTATTTTGTTTTTGTTTTTGTGAACTTGAATTAATTTGACCTCCTTTCATCATCATCTAGCATACTTATATTTGTTGTAATACCTTGACTTATGCTACTATTATGGCCTAGTTTTGCAAGCTTACTTTTCTATCGAGCTTGATCATGATATATGTATTAGTGGGTTAACACACTAATACATTTCAGAATCATTGTACTACGGTCTGATCAACCATAGTGCGCTTAGTTTACCCTTCGTATAACTACTTTACGTGGATTGAGATATCTAGTGATTAGTAGACGAATATACTTGCCCTCTAGACATGTCTGAGCGTATCGTATCGGCTACATAACTGTACTAATACGAGCATGCGAATACGGATTTACCAAATAGGATTTCAGTTCACAACTGCCTTGATAATTCTCATTGAATTCCTTAAAACACCTTGATCCCGATACTTCTATTATATTACCTCGCCCTTGAACTCTTTATTATTGATCTCCGTCTTCCCTTATTTCGAAAAGACGAAACATCATGCTTGGTATAAGTTTGATACACAGAGAGTACTGGATATACCCCATAGGCCGATCACATACTTGAGGATTATTCTTTCGTAATTAAGGATATATCATATATGATATAATCGGCGTTGAAGTTTTGAGGATTGAATGACATGAGTAAACAAATTAAGGAATATTTTCTTAAGGTATATAGCCTTATGTGATAGATGGATAAATTATAAGTTGGGTAGCAGTGCATTGTCAACTCGAGAGGAATTTCTTTTAGATTGTGATCGAGTAAGATTAGATTGGGAGAGGTTCAAGTCATTTTAATTTTGAGAAATTTAGAAGAATGACTAAGATAATGAGGATTAATGAATTGATATTGAGGACCCAATATTTATACCTTAAGTACATGATTTAAATTTTTTGAACAATGAAGGTAGAATCATCAATTTGAATTTGAAGGATAAATATAGAATTTCAGACTTGAACATTGGTGGACTGCATTTAAATTATTTTTTAATTTGATGATTTAAATTAAGAATTAAAATTTGATGGTTAAACTACCTATTTGAAATATTGAGGATGTGAATGGAATTTAAAAAGTTGAAGAATACAAAAATTTATAAGTGAAAATAGGAATAATATTGGACTCGAATTACTTCTAGAGGAGATTATGATAGTTGGAGTCATGAGGTAAAATTTGATATGGGTTATTAAAATCTTGAAGATATTATATGGATTCAATTTAAATTTGGATATTGATGATTTGGAAAAGTGAGAAGAGATAACCATAGGTTAAATTTTGATTTAAACAATGATTATCTTAATTTTGAAGTGATCGAGATAGATTTGAATAGATTTTGTTATTTAAATTTTTGGAAGAAATTGCGATTGACGTACCTTATGTACGAATATGAAGGATTTAACAAATTATGCCTTATTCTAATTTCGAGGACAAAATTGTTTTAAGTTGGGTAGATGTAAACTCCCTCACCCAAAATAGGTATTTTGTGTATATTTTATATTATTATATTTATTATAGATGTTGAATTTATTTAGAGTATTCTCTTAGTTAATTAGAAAATAAATTTTTTTAGTATATTTACTTATATATATATTTATTTAGAATTATGTTTAGGCTATTTTAGATTATTGGGATTTTTCCATAATCTTAGTTAATTAAAAACTAGTAACACTAATTTTCTAGAACTTTGAAGAATTTATTTTATGTTTAAACTTAAATAAAAATATTCCAAACTTTTATTTTAGGTTCTAAATAATAAAATATATTTTCTAGAAATTTTTGGGAATTTTTTGATTATTTTTAGCATTTATTTTGAGTTAATTATGAAAAACTGAATTAAAAACTAATTTCTGAAAAAGAAAACCCAAAAAGTAATTAATTCTGCCCAGTCAGCAAACAGGGGGCCCACCTGTCATCCTCCCGCAGCGAACAGTGCCGGGCCCGCCTGTCAGTGACCGCGGGGTGAAGCCAAGCCAAGCCGAGCCGAGCCGAGCCGAGCCGCGTGAATATATGACCGTTCGATCTGAGCGGGGAGCCACGGGTGGCTGCCATGTGGCAGAATCTGAGCCGCGGCTGCTCTTTCTCTCTCCTCTATATATATATAATAGTTTAAGTTATTTTCTAGGGTTTTTCTTGAGCCGATTTTTGGAGAATTGCCATCTAGGGTTCCTTCATCTTCCAGAAGCCATTGCGCATAGCTTCGGACTCCTAACGAGGCCTAGTTTTTTGTGTTAGAAAGATATTGAGGTTAGCTTTCTGATTATATAATTTTTTTTTCAAAATTATGATTATTAAATTCTAGAAAATTCGTAGAGCACAGCATATCCGAAAATAGACGTGTTTCGATGTTTTTACGATTCCGGGAGAACCAGGAATCAGAATCATGAACCGTTTGAAGTTTCGGAAAGCTAATGTCTAGATAATTGACATATGTTCTTTCCAGAATTTAATTCAAAGTATTTATATACTGTTAATTCTGTAGAACTTCTAGGTTAGAATTTAACCATCGGTGCATAATACAAAATTTGTATGTGCCATAATTCCCAAACGAATTTGAATTCGAACGAGCCATAAATTCTAGCATATTTTTTACGCTAAAACCTACAGTAAATCATGCATGAAAGTTGAGTTTGTGTCAGTTGACTTTTCGGTCAACAGATCGCCTCGATTTGCGTGCCATGAGTCTCGAGTTGATAAAATTTAGTTTCTTTGGACAAAATTTAGAAATTAACATAAAAATCAGAATAATAAGATTAAAATAGGATTTTAGAGTCATTATTCCAGAATTAAATAAATTAAAATAAATTATCTTTTGACGTGATAAATTTGTAATACATATGCTATTTGGACTGTGACTTGGACTCTGATTCATACCAGCAGCAGGACCCCAGGCGAGTACATTCTCTGACAATGATCCAGTAGAACGTAGTATTTAGCCACCATGGTTAGTTTACATCAGACCCTGAGTCGGAGAACCCAACGCGCGTTCGTATATTTACATGTACGCAAATATTATTCAGTTTGGTATATATTTATGTACGTAATTACTATATGTATTCCAATAATTATGTAAAAAAATTGATAGTTATATTATTATATAGTTATATGAATATATATGTAAGTAAATGCTAATTGATAATTATGACTAAATATTCAGACTGTACGACCCTAGGACACCTGGACTATCCCATACTTACCTTGACTATGTTGACCCTAAGAACTTGTGAATTTGTCCGCCTTGCATACATTAACGTACTGGTATAGACACCTGCCAGTTGACTGACTGATTTTGTACAGTACTTGAAGACACGACACCCGCGTAATTCAACGCGTAATTGACCATGTTAGATGACTAGTGTTACCCCTAGTATACCCCCTGGGTCCAGTGTAAATGTGGTTGTGTATGTGCTAGTGTAAAGAATAATGATTCTATTGTATTATATTTATGTGTAAATAGGATATTGGATTTGTTCTGCGCGATTTCTGGAGCAAATTATTGGTACATTGCAGCTTCCTTACCAGGCAAGTATACCTTGCCATTGTACTGTTATTTATATTCCATATGTTGCATGCATCTTTATTTTTTGTCTTAGTTCATATATTTTAACTGTTATATAAAATGTGCGCGATGATGTCGTCGCGATATATTTTTATTTATGTATTTGCATTGACCCTATTTATGAGAATACCCCATTATCATGTAGCATTATTAGGTTTATTGGTCGTGACACAGTTGTTACACGAGTTGTGAGTCTCATGTAGATCATGGACTCGCGTGCAAGTTTGGCCTCCTGTACGTGTGGGCCGTACGTTAGGGATAACTGCTGTTAGAAACTTTGCATGCTAGTAGACTTGGCAGTTATTAAAGGTCCATAGACATAGCTTATTATAGTACGGTGGTCCCATCCTTGTCCTTGTTTGGTTGCAGGATTGGGCTAGGGTACTAAGAATAGACTATGAACCAAATGGTGTCATGGATGTGACATGCTTAGAGCATGGGGTGAGGAGAACAACAAGTACCACATTTAAGCTCCTTTACACTTTTTCTATTGTGCGGCCGGATTCTCCGCTGGAGATACGGACGGTGATGACCACTATATATTATATTATTATCAGGCGGGCCTCCGGTGTTCGAAAGACGTCGTACCTTTTTAGGCCCCTGGATCTCCAATAGAGAACCATGCCAAATCCCATGTTTTTAGCCAGATAGCTCACTTGTGGGAAAAGTTGTTCTTAACTGCATTCACTTAGAAGGATAGGTGACCCATTGGATATTTATTTTAGTACTTTATTGGCATGTGTTTAAGTATCTTGTTATGTCCCTCTGAGAACCTGGTCCGCTGCCAGGTGTACCTGTTCTTGAGTATTGGCATGAGCGCAGATTTGGATGGTTGTATATGCTTCGTGGATGTCTTCTCTTCGAGCCGTGATCGATAGCTGGTATACTTATATTGGGTTTGATTGTGTTATACTTATTTTGTATTTGCTCTTATATTCGAGTTGGTAGTGGATTTGTTTCCATCCAACTATCATCCTTAGATACTTCTTATTGAGAGCTAGTTTCATAGATATTGGTTATTTATTTATATTTGATTTACTGTGGATGAGATTAGATTATACCCTGTGACTTGTGATACATTTTATACCACTTGTGGATTTGATATTCATATTACAGCTTATGTATGGATTATGGTTTTCATATATTGGAGTTGTCATATCCATGCGGCTGGCATGCTTACGTGTTATAGTCCTACGCATTTTTAGGACTGGGGCGTGACATGGAGAGGTTAATTCCGATTGCATTTCGAGAATTCTTACCGCAGGTCGTTTGGGACCCATTGACAGAGCTGAGCATATTCTTCAGAGATCTTTGTTGTACTAAGTTGCTCGTCGATCGTCTAGAAAAGCAAGAGAAGGACATTGCTGTAACACTATGTAAGCTCGAGAAGGTATTTCCTCCTGGATTCTTCGACTCTATGGAGCATTTGCCAATTCATCTTTCCTTTGAGGCACGTGTTGGTGGTCCTATCGGTTATCGGTGGATGTACCCCTTCGAGCAGCATCTGAATCACCTAAAGAGAAAGGTAAAAAACAAGGCACGGGTTGAGGGCTCTATTTGTGAAGGTTATGTTCTCGAGGAGATTACAAACTTTTGTTCGACGTATTTCAAACCACATGTTGCTACTAATAGGATGAAAGCTCCGAGAAACGACGACGCATATCAAGAATCTAATGATGCAATACTCAAAGTATTCAATGCGTCCGGAAAGACTTCGGGAAAAATGAAGAAGAGATATTTGAATGACGATGAGCCAAGGGCTGCTCAATTGTATATATTACTCAATTGCGACGAGGATGAAGTGGAAAAGCTAGAGGGATAAATAATTAATACGTCCACGTTTACATCATCTTAATGTAATAGTATAAGATACTATTATGCTACTAATCAGCAGTTGCTTCATTGTTTTTCAGCTCATATAATGATGAGTTGAGGTCGATTAGACCCTATATAACAGACGAAGAAGTAAACAAGATATGAGATGCCATTTTCCTTCTTGGTTGAGTGCATATGTAAGATGCTTGGTAATTACTTTTTATTTCTGCACTTGTAAAATAAATAACTTACTATCTCTACTTTGGTATTTAGGTCGATCGTCTAATAACACTCGAGACTGAATCTATTAGAACTCTAGCCAAGGGACCAATTACTGCCGTAAAAATATGGCCAAGTTTCTGTGTGAATGGGTTCAGTTTCAAGTCAACAAATGCTCCTATCAGAGACAGCTTTCTGGATCTTGATTCCACAAAAAATAGTTGTTTGTGTATCAAATCTTCGAACTACAAAGACGTCAATCCGGGCAATGATTTTTTTTTGCATCTTACGAGAGATTGTGGAGTTGACATATAATTATGGCACAGAACCTGCTAATATCGTGCTATTCAGGTGTGAATGGTTCGATCCGATTCAAGATCAAGGTTGGAAAATTGACAAGCATGGCCTTGTGGATATAAACTACAAGCGTAGATATCAAGGCTACGAACCATTTGTCCTATCAAGTCAGGCTCAGCTCGTGTACTTCATAACTTATCCTAGACGGGGGATAGCGAGGTCGGATTGGTGGGCAGTATGCAAGACTAAAGCTAGAAATACCTTTGATATTGACAAAATAGCTTATCAGGAGGATGATCTACCTCTTGTAACAAATATTGTAGATATGGACTCAACGGAAGTTACTCATTACACGAGTAATAATGTAGAAGATGTAAAATTATCCGAAGAGGAAGACGAAGTAGATGAAAGTGAAGAAGAGGAAGATGAAGAGAAGGACGAGGAAGGAGAACATGATGAATTTTCTGAAGATGATTGAAAATAAAATATATTGCATATAGAATGTAACTATATTTTGACTGTAGAATGTAGATCAAGGTTGGAAAATTGACGAAGTAGAATGTAACTATATTTTGACTGTAAAATATATTCCATTAACGAATATATGTATTATATTTTGACTATAGAATGCTTTGAGATATGCATCACATTTCGACTGTAGAATATACTATATATTTGTGTTTCTCAATATTCATCATATGTTGTTATCAGATATGACAGGACGACATGGAGGATTCGGCAGGTCTCGAGGTAGACAGAATGCTCCTCCGGTACTGCCTACTGTGGGTTCCGGATGATCGTCGCCCAGTACTCCAGTATATCGATCACTCACATCTCCGACTGTTGGGACGAGTAGTTCCAGGCGTGATAGTACACCCTCGTCCAGCGTTCCTCCTGCTGACGGAACCATGGGGACAGATGAGCATGTCGAGGAGGTCGTGCCCACGTTGTCCCAGCATCAGCAAGATCCTCCATGCGCACCTCCGGAGGAGACGAGGACAGAGATCTGGGCCGACGGTACAAAGTAAGTCAATTAGATGGTTTAGTATAATATATATCGTGTATTTCTTTATTCATCGTATATTGACTTTTTCAGTATTCTAAATTATTATCTCTGTATAGATATCATCCATCGTCGATTCAGAGACGCCTGGGCCAATTTCTGAGGAACAACTACGGTGGCCCTTGGATCAACTACTCTGAGGCTCCAGAGGAGAGGAAGGCATTCTGGTTTTCGCACTTCCAGGTAAAAGTATACTAAATAAATCCTCTAATTTATGCATATTATATAACTTATCCGTGATGCTCACTTACTAAATTATTTATTGTAGCAAACATATTTTTATCCTCCGCACCGAGCCGAGTTGATCGAGCGGCTCTTTCCGACCATTGCCGCCAAGCTTATCCGAGATGCTTTGGATGACCAGAAGTCTCGTGATCGTGCTGAAAAACCGATCCAAGGTTGGATCACGCCTGAGCAGTGGACTGCGATGAGGGCTAGATTCGACAATCCGAGCTACAAGGAAAGGTCTAAGAAGGCCAAGGCGGCTAGGCGGAATGCTGCCAAGTGGTGTGGTGGCTCGATTCCGATGACGGAATATTTCCGTCGTTTGGTGTATTTTTTCTTTTAAATTATATTATTTTAATATAAGTACCATAAAATTGTTGTAGGAATAAATGTTTAAGTTTAGTACTAAATAATATATTTTTAACAGGTACAGAGGGGTGAGGATGCCAACATGGTGACCGTCTTCTTGGCCACCCATCGCAGGGACGAAAATCTCATTGATGAGAGGGCCTTGCAGACCTATGTAAGTATTACTTTACTTTGTGTTAATTTTAATATAACTTAGACAATTATCGAGTTTTCAAACCTTTCTAGGCCGAGCATCTTAGGCCGCGTGAGCGGGCGACTGCTAGTGCACCTACACCTGGAGAGGCTCGTACTTCGTCGCAGCCCGCTCCAGCTCCGTCGGCGGACGACCTATGGGTGACCGTAGCTGGTGGTCTCCAGAGGGGTACGTACTACGGTACGGGCTCCTATGGCACCCTGGTTGCAACGCAGTCATCTAGGGCCTCCTCGACAGCTGCGCATTTCACACAGCCCTCAAGGTCGCAGCCCTCGCAATCGTCGGCCAGAGTCCAGGAGGCCGTCCAAGAGGCCGTTGACCGTCAGATTGCGTCTCTCCGTGACGAGTTGCTGCGAAGGATGGAGGAGCAGCCCCGGTCCCAGCCGCAGGCGGACGATCCGATGCTCATCGCATGATTCGATATGCTCGACCGCAACATGACGGAGCTCCGAGAATTAACAAATGATATTAGAGCCTCCAATGACCGCAACATCATGGAGCTGCAGGCGTCACAGGTATCAATGGGCGAGAGGCTGACGATGATGCAGGATTCAATGGTTCATAGCAGTACGAGGCTGTTATCTATCCTGGATTCTTACAACCAGCGACTCGCAGACTTGGAGCGGGCACGGCCTCCTGGTGCGCCTACATCGACACAGACTCCACCGACGTCATTGCCTTCTCCATCGACATCGGTGTCGATTCCACGGGACGAGTATGAGGAGTTCTTATCCTTCAAGCGCGCCGGTGGTCAGCCTCCTGCAGATCCGTAGTAGTATAGTTAATTACTGGATATTTATATTTTTTTATTATTTAGGATGCGATTGTATGGATATAAATTTTCCATATTCTTTACGTTTACGATGAGATTTGCTGGATGCTTTCTTTTCTTCAAATTTTATTATATTATTCATATTTGGTTTACAATTGATGACCGATACTTGGCTTGTATTTACCCAGTGCACTAGAAATTTTCCCCTTGGTGTTGCTACTGTGTTCTTATTCAATTTTTTCTACTACCATCATATACCTGATAATGAACCCAAGGGGGTTGGTAAACCCAGAAATGCAATATTTTTTTTGAAAATTAGCGACGTTTTTAGCGACATTTAGCGACGTTAGCTTAAGTCGCTAAATACGTCGCTAACTAGCGATGCTGTAATAAGTCGCTAAATACGTCACAAACTGATGACATGGCAGTATTGCCAGGTCATTAAAGACGTCGGTGTAACGTCGCTATATAAGTCGCTAATTAGCGACGTTTAGCGACTTCAATAAACGTCGCTATGTAGTGACGCGGCGTCGCTAAACGTCGCTAAATTTAGCGACACATTAAAGTCGCTAAAATACGTCGGTATAGCGACGTTTAGCAACGTTTTTTGTTTTAGCGACTTGGTTTTTCCCGACTGCTTTAAAACGTCACTAATTACGTCGCTAAACCAAATTAGTGACGATTTTTGGTTATTTAGCGATGTTTTTAGACGTCGCTAATTTGACTTTTTCTGGTAGTGGAAGACATAACGTGAAACTGACCCACTTTATGCGCATAGACAGACTGGGCACATAGGTTTCTTAACACGATTATTGCTCCCTGGCTTTCTTCATGCACAGTGTTTGTACCCAAGTTGTTCCTGGAAAACTTTTAGAACTGACCCACTTCATGTACAAAGCCAGACTGAGTGCATGGTTCTGTTTAGTACAACTTTTTGTCAGCAACGTGCATAAAAGTTAATGGAGCATGTTGTTTGTCAGTTATTTGAGCAATTGCTTGAGCGCGCATGGCCGCAATGCCCTTGACTTCTTTGGACTAACACGTGATGGCGCATAGTACAAAGAGTCCAAGTTGTCCCTGTAAAAACCCTCCCAAATATATAATTTTTTAATCAGTTTTAAGAGAAGTTTAATTTCTAATATCTAAGTATATTAAGTTATAATCTTTTTATATACCATTGGGAAATTTTATTCTTAAGTAGATAATTAAATATGGTCACTATTTCCTTGGGTAAAGTACAAAAAATCTCTCCTTCAATTTGTCTAGTTAGCAAAATAAGACTCGATAGACAAATATAACAATTATATCCTTCCGTAATATATGACTATATCAAAATGTCACTACCGTTTACAAACCGTCAGATTTGACCGTTAGTGGTTGTTTTAATTTTTTTTACCCAAAATACCCTCCCCCTCTTTCCCATTCACCCCCCTCCCTCCCTCACCCCCACCTGCCGTGGTGGTGGCAGCCCCCACTCCTCCTCCCCGTGCGGCCACCCTCCTCCTCTTCGTGTATCCACCCGCCCCTCCCCCCACCCACAGGAGAGAGAGGAGGAGAGGAAGGGAATGGAGAGAGGGGTAAAATCGTCTTTTCAGGCATATTTTAACGTCTGTTAATGGCATATTTCAAAATGATTGCAAAATGAGGCAAAATAAAAATGTTAGAATTTTTTAAAACCAGAGGTCTTTAAATGCAAAACACGCAAAACTAAAAAAAGTTTTTTTTTCACTCCCCTATTTCCTTATAGTTGAGATTATAGTATATCGGACCTAAGCTCCTACTTGTACTAACAATGTGATGGTTTCTTAAGGCTCTTGATAAAGGCACTACAAAAATGACTCGGGATAGCCCAAATTTTTACCATTGATAATTACAAGTTTGCTATGATTACTCACCGGGCTGCCTACTTTCAATTAATTTTTTTATAATCAGGACTGTCAAAATTTTGACAGTCCTACCAATTAGAAGGACTGTCAAAATTTTGACTGTCCTACCAATTGTTAGGATTGTCACTGTCAAAATTGTTGCGCGCGGGGGCAGTGGTGGAGGACGGGGCCGTTGCTGCGCGCGGGTGCGACGGTGAGCGGTGGGGGCGGCGACGAGCGGTGGAGGACGGGGCCGCTCTTGCGCGCGGGGATGGCGGCGTGCGGTGGGGGCGGCGGCGAGCGATGGAGGAGCGAGAGGGGGAGCAGAAAGAGGGAGATGAAGAGGGTGGACAGCCCTAGTAAATTTTGGACTAGCCTGAGTAAAATTTCTTAATAACTAGACTAGCACCAATACTGGACTAGCTCTTAGTCTACTTTGTAGTACCTTTATCACAAGTCTTTCTTAATTATCTTTTTCTTGTTTCCCATGCACCGTTCCCCATAAGGTTCCAAATCCCAATGAGTTAAGTAGCTAACTTTCCTTACTTTGTATGGCACTATCCATACACAACACCAAACACACTCTACACCAACCCAAGCATACTCTCCCTCTCCTTTAAATTAGGCTGGTGATAAGGGCACTACAAAATATACTTGGGGCTAGCCCAGTATTGGGACTAGCACATTAATGAATAAAGTTTACTCATACTAGCCCAAAAGTTTACTCATACTAGCCCAAAATTTGGGCTCCCTCCGTGCTCCACCGCTGCCCCCCTCCTCCCTTTCTTGTCGGAGCCCTCCTCCTGCTCCCTCCCTCCTCCTGCTCACTCCGTGCTCCACCGTCGCCCCCGTGCGCAGCTGCGGCCTCGTCCTCCACCACGTGAGAGCTCCTCCTCCTCCTCCTCCCCCGTCCTCCACCGCTGCCTCCCGTCGCCGCCTCCGCCTCCTCTCCCGCCGCCTCCTTCCCCTCCCGCTCCTCCGCCTTGTACCCCATTTCGGTGCTCGACTACCTCGGCACCCTCGGTGTCCGTCGCTCCTCCCTCTCCTCCTTCCTCCGCCGCTACCACCAGATCCTCCACTCCAGCGTCGTTGAGGACTGTCAAAATTTTGACAGTCCTTCCAATTGGAAGGACTGTCAAAATTTTGACAGTCCTAATTTTTTAGACAGCCAGTAAAATGCATTTAAATGCAACCTAAAAGCAGTAACAAATAAGTTAATTTCGACAAACCATATATGATCCTTTCACTAACTGAATATTGTATAGTCACATAGATATTGGTCAGATGATAAGAATAATAGCATAATGACAAAGAAAAATAACAACACACAGGAAACCAAAAAAGAAGAAGAAAAAATGGAAGGACTGTCAAAATTTGACATATATATTGATTTTTTAGGACTTTCAAAATTTTGACAGTCCTACCAATTAGAAGGACTATCAAAACTTTGACAGTCCTAAAAATTCAACATATATTTTTAGGACTGTCAAACTTTTGACAGTCCTACCAATTGGAAGGACTGTCAAAATTTTGACAGTCCTAAAAATTCAACATACTAAAATTACTCGGGACTGTCCAAATATTTACCATTGATAATTACAAGTTTGCCACTCCCAAAATTTACTCGGGGCTGTCCACTTTTGATTTTTTTTTATAATTAAGACTGTCAAAATTTTGACAGTCCTTCCAATTGGTAGGACTGTCCCTGTCAAAATTTTGACAGTCATAATTATAAAAAAATTTAAAAATAGACAGTCCCGAATAAATTTTAAAAATGACAAACTTAAAATTATCAATAGTAAATATTTGACAGCCCAAAATAATTTTAGTAGTGCCGTTATCAACAGCCTTAAATTAATAAGCCCAAGCTCCCTCCTACACTCCAAAAACATCAGCTCAGCACTCCATCATCTCGCATAAATACACACAAAACACTCCACTCATACACCACACACTCAGAGCGGATTTCTACGAAGTATAACATTCATATATATAACCCAGTCTCTTTCTCATTTTGTCTGCAACCTTCCCCTTAGGTGCAACTCCTGCGCAAAGCAATTATGTACATGCACCCACTGTGCATGCAACCACTCCACAGCTGTATAGCTGGTTTTCAAAATAAAGATAAAAAGAAAACAGTATATATATATATATATATATATATATATATATATATATATATATAGAGGAGAGAGAGAGAGAGAGAGAGAGAGAGAGAGAGAGAGTGAGTGAGGGGGAAAGCAGCGGTCGTACACTGCTCCAAACAACCCCTGACCCCTGCCTGTGGCCACAGGAATGCGGCACCCAGCCTTCTTTGCTCCTTCTACGAAGAAAGCAAGCAAGAAATGTTCTAATATTTATACACCCTCTTCCACAACAGAAGCTTACCATCTCCCATTCTTTTCATCCCTAGCTCCACTCTCTTTCCACTTCTTCTCCACGTCTTCACTAGCACCACCTCCACCATCTCCTCGATAATCCAGCAGCACCAACCCTCTCGACACCATCGTCCTCCTCCACCTTGCTTCCCGACTCCACGCAACCTCAACCCATTGACCAGAGTTATTCTCGAGCCTCGTCGACACCATCCTCCTCCGCCGCCCACGCAATCACTGTGCCGCCAACAAGTGCCCCGCCTCCATTCCCGTTCGGCCACGCTCGTCGCTGGCGACCACTCCAGCGTTTCCCAGGAGCCTACACGACCCGCCACGCGCAGTCCGCGCCACCCCCAGCGCCGTCCGGCCATTCACATGACTGCCGCAGCCTCTTTCAAGTCCTTCCACACTAACATACTACACCCCAGCTTCCTCCCTTGTATTCCGGCTGCCATGGCGAAGACCATCGACCCGTGTCTCTTCGTCGAGAACCAGAGGTCGAGATACACCCTCCGGCAATGCCAAGCTAACGTGAAGCTCGTGCGTCCCTGCCTCCTCGTCTCGACTGCACGGACACCACCGGCAGAACCGAGCTGCACCTGCGGTCCGCCAAGACCCACGAGTCCCCTGTCGTTGCGACCCATGACCAACATCAACCCACCACCCGGGGTCGCCTCCACGCGCACGGACGTTACTGCCGCCAGGCCAAGCAGCGACAACTACCGCTGTTATTGCCCCATCGTAGCGGTCGACACCGTATGTAGAGTCAGCTATCACACTGTTGCACAGCTCGTCCAACATCGCCAACTACCTCACATTCGACGAACCGTCCTTCCCTCGGCCTCGTGCGCGTTCCAGCGTCTCATGTCACGGGCCAGTCCGTCATATCTGTGCTGTCACCATCCAACACAAGAAGAAGAAGATGAAGCACCTGCGCTCGTGAGGAAGAAAAAGAAACAAGAGCAAACAGTGGTAGCAGGACACAGCGGCATTGAAGATGTCGTCATGGACACCTCGACGAGATGCGATGTCGACAAGCCCCCCTGGTCGAGGTCTATTGTCATAGATGAAGAAACAATGTCACTTCCCATTTCCGATATACGTATTTAGAACGTATTCTTGTTTGCTAATATGGTTGTCAGGTTGGTTGGAGGCCAGACTATTTTCTGGTACAGTTGGTTCTCAGTTTATTTTTGAGATCAGGGCTTGGTCATGACTTCAACCATTGGTTAAGTGAACGCACACCCTCCCTATATAAACAAAAACACACTCTCTCTCTTCTCATTATTTTCTTTTCATTCTCTCTCTTAGGTTTTTTTTCTCCCTCCATAGACAAATACACCTTGCATGAAAATGGTGAAACCTTCCATTTTATGAGTCCATAATGTTGTTATGTGATTCTCCATATGTTTAGAATTTGATATTTTCGGATTTTTTGGATGGATTAGTATAGATCTACATTTTTAGTTTAGCACTTTTTATGTGATTTTGAGTTTTCTTGAATTTTGATCTCTAAAAACTTGTTGTTTTCGAAAACTCGTTGTTCTATGTTGATGAGCATTTGATTTTGAGTAGTTTAAAACTTTACTTTGTTGAATTTGGACTAAGTTTCCATGGAAGAAACAAAACTTGGATTTTCGGAACTTCCATGGTCGAAACTTGCTGTTCTGGGACTAAGGAGCTCCATGCTGCATGCTTAACATGCGGCCTGGACTTCTCGCTCCAAATTCAGCATACGGCCATCTTGTTGGACGTATGACTGAAATCTGCACATGCGTCCATTGGCCAAATGCATGAAACTTGAACGAATAATATTTCACTAAGTCCAAAAGATTTCATGCGGCCAAGTGTGTATGCGGTCAAGAGGAGCATGCGGCTTCGAGCTATGTGTTTCCTCTTTCTTTGAACGCATGACTCAGCACCGCCTTAGCTCATCTTTTCATGATTTTGTCTTGTTCTTCTGACACACTTTATTGCATGTCACATCAGTCACATCTAT
This sequence comes from Iris macrosiphon, assembly GCA_036927795.1. Lineage (NCBI taxonomy): Eukaryota > Viridiplantae > Streptophyta > Magnoliopsida > Asparagales > Iridaceae > Iris > Iris macrosiphon. The sequence goes on from JAYESA010000009.1 coordinate 132,277,976, forward strand.
CACTTTATATCACATTTTTGACTTGCATTTATTGCCCATCACTTTGACACTTGTCCCAAAGAGTCGACCTTGCCCAATCCATACGGCTTGCGACTGCTTGCGGCCTTGACCCCCATGCGACCGCGACTTCATACGGCACCCTTGTTATGCGCTCACTGTTTCATGCACATTGAACACTTGTTTGGTTTTAAAAATATTCTCGTTTGATTGAATGATTGTGATGCTATGTGTTAAACTTAGAAAGGGCTTGTATGACCCAGATGTGACCATATATTAAATTGACTAAGTACCTGACATGAGTACTGTAGATGTGGCCTTATATGCACTTACTTGTTTTCCTTGATCACCTTATTATACATTGGATAATATAAGGGGCGTAGTTCAACTCGGGGGAAGGTATGCAATCCCGGTACTTGTTTGGTTTAAGGATTGTGGATCTGATCTCGAGGAGTTCTCGTACTACTCTTATTCTCATTTATCGATATACTAAAGTGACAATTAATATGACCAGTGCTTAACTGTCCTGTCCTGAATGATTTGCTACTTGATAACTTGTCCATGATCTTAACCTTAACCTTGATACTAGAACTTGTTCCTTCCCCGACTATTATATTCGTGCTGATACACTTGATCGCACCGAGAGTGCTACTTGATATATATAGTGAGCCATCGTGTCGCATACTCCTGCGACGTAATATATGTAATTATTTCCATACACGGATATGGTAGTTGGACAGTGACTTTAGTCGTAGCTAGATAGTATCGATTGTTGTATCACACTTAGGTAAATCTACATTTAACTTGTGAGTAACAATATGGGTTCGTATTAAGAGTGGCCGTACTTAAAGTATGACATCTAAGAAGAATGTTCATGTGACCATGGCATGAGATTCTATTAACCTAGGGTTAACTAGGAAACTTAACTTGTAAAGCATTGGAAGGGAACGGTATCCCGAGATCGTGCATGTCGAGCCATGCCCTAAATTAGCTAGGAGTAAAGGCTGTCCACCACGGATACTTTATATCATCCGCACCAGTGCAATGCAGTATCTGATCTAAATATAAGAACGAGCCAGTATCTTTCTAATAGAAAGCCTAAAACCATTACTAATCATTAATTAGCTCAGTGCCCTTGCTAGGGACAGGTGAATCTTATACATATATTCTAGCTCGTATAACATTGGTTCAGCCATCCTTGTTTGATTAGGGCACAATATGAGGATACTTATGTATTGTATTACTGTGATAACCCATAGATCACATATCAAAGCCATAATATATGAATGACCGTTTAAATTTCTTGTAATGCATGCCTATCCAGGAAGGTGCGCTATCGTGGCATGATGATTCAACCCATATCCTTGTTTGGTTGTGGGTTGCATCTTTATGTTACGATAATTCCTGGACTAAAGCTAGATTATTTTCTCATATGTAATATCTCTGATTGTGTATTGTGCCTTATGTTAAGTGGAATTAGGGACATATGCTGTTGTAGCATAATGGTGCAACTCATGTCCTTGTTTGGTTGTTGGGTTGTGCTGTTGTTATATGATAGGTTGTGGACTGAAACTCTGATGCAAAGTTATTTTAGCTTGACCATAATCAAGGGACGTATTCTATATGGATGTGATAACGCACTTTCAGTCCTTGTTTGGTGAAGGGGTGTCATGTCATGTCATGGATAGAATATATGTCATTAATTGTTGGCTCACGCATCTCATGCTATAGAACTGGGTTTTTTTTTCATTTCGTGCTTCTTTGTGGTACTTGCTATTTGGGGTCAGACCCCATTGGTTTTGCATGGCCAGGTTTAGAGCCAAAGGATCAAGCTTACTTCTCCCTCACTGATGTCACATACTCGAAGGATAGCTGCTTAGGGACATGAGTGGGTTTCTTTATTCACTGCTCGTCTTTTTTGAATTATATTCTTTTGGACATTTAGCCAATCGATACTTGTTAGCCGGCAAATCTGGATACTAGTTCCCTACATCACTGTAATATATTCAGACTGTAGCTGACTCATTGTCATGTATACTTTTAATCTTGTATCTGTCTTATCATTTTGTCTTGCTAGATCTATAAGAATATTCGGATGCGGCATTTGGGATACCTTACTGCTTATTCTAAAATATTTTATGTTATTGCTACTTGTTTAAATGATTAAGATATAAAAATTCTTAACCCTAGGAGACCTGATTGTATTATACACCCCCATGTATCTAGACAACCTTAACACATTATGGGTTGCTTCGGTATTCCCCAAGGTGTGGTTGGCTTAGTCATTCCCCCACTCTCAAGTATTCTAGATATTGGACGCGACAAAGTTTTAGAGGTGGCCCATACAGGTCTGTCTTTCTTTTCAGATTTTTGGGTATCTTGATCATAGAAAATCTCAATCAAATATCCTTCTTGAAATCCTGAAATCTATCTCCTCGAAACTCAGCTTGACTTTGGTACCATTGCTTTCTCGATCCTTTCATATCTTGTTCTTGATTTATCTTGTGTCCTTTTATTTAGGGATTCTCCAGCTTCAGTGGTTGGAGGACCAGTAATTTCAGCAGGACAAGGATCCTGGCCCACAGCGAGAAGCAACACCTGGTCCTAGAGGAATTAGGGTAGAACCAGTAGAGGAGAACGGGGAACAACATGTACCAAAAGCTCTAGTACCCTCGGTCATACCATTAGCGCCAGTAGCACTTGATATACCGGCATTGCTTGATATTATAAGAGAAATGATGTCAATACAACAACACCACCAACTTCAGCAGTAAGAACAGAATGTCTTATTGAACCAAGGATTACAAACGGCCTTGGAAATGAGTGATAGAACAGACTCAGGGGCATCGGTGATATTTTGTCGACTCAACCCTAAGTACTTTGTTGGCACTGAGGACGCCATTACAACAGACACTTGGTTGCAGAATATTAAAATAATACTGACACCGGCAAATATTCTAGCTGAGGAACAAGTTGATCAGGTCCAATTGCAGCTCCAGGACCTTGCTAGAAATTGGTGGGCAGCAGAAGAAGTTGGGTTAAGACAACCCATCTAATGGAACAACGTCAGGGCCCGTTTCAAGGTTAAGTATCTTGGAGTGGTAGCACAATACGAGTTACAACAGAGGTTCATCAACCTTAAGTAGTCTGGAAGGATAATGGATGGCTACGCAGCAGAGTTCTACATGATTAACAGATTTGTCCCAAAGATGGTAGTAATATAAATGGAGAGGGAGATGAGGTTCCAGTATAAAATTCATCTAAAAATTCAGCAACTGTTAGAGGGCCATAACTATCAGACTTTCGACGAAGTATTGATCGCATCTAGGTGCATGAGCTGACAATGCAGAGGTTAGCTTCAAGGACAAGAGGCCAGAAGATGTCTCATGCCCAGAGCGGAGGAGGAGGACCAGCACAACAAACGTCAATACCATCTCATGGCGTTCTCATTCATGATACGACGCCAAGAAGGACAGTGACATCAGCAACAACAGCACCAGTTCGACCGTATCAGCCGAGGCAACAACATCAATAGCGATTGGAAGCCCTAGTCAGATGTACATATTGAGGCAAGGGAGGCCATATGCGGAATGTGTATAGGTCAGCACACGGGTTTTGTCTGCGATATGGTAGTCCAGATAATCAGATTGCCAATTATTCTATGATGTAGAGGATTGAAGGACTGATGCAGAGATTAACATTACCAATACCAAGGGCAGCTCAGTATAGGGGACCAGCATTAGCAATCAGGCCATTGGCTCAGCGTTCATTGCCGACGCAAACTCAGATGTACAACCAGCAGAAGAATGAGCAGTACGGGCAGCGAAGGCCATAATTACATCTTCAAGGGAGGCAACAACAAGGAGTACCGCAAGGCCAAGGGCAAGATTTTACTCGATCTTTTGAGGAGGCTTTGGCATCAGGTGACGTAGTGGCAGGTAACATTCTTGTTACATCTTTTCCTGCCATGGCATTATTTAATTCTTGAGCATCCTATTTATTTGTATGTGCACGATTTATGACACGTATTGGATTAAAGTTCGAGGCATTGCCAGAGATGATGAATATACTCACTGGTAATGGTCTCGTAGGAGTCTGTAGAGTGTATTTATCGTGTCCAATCATAGTATGTATTCATTTATTACCTGCAAGGTTGATCGGATTCTCTATGGGTAACTTCAACGTTATTTTAGGCATGGACTGGTTCAGAGACAGTCACGCGACGATAGGTTGCCGTAGGGGTAGAGTATTATTTAACATCCCGTGCAAGATAGAGTTTATCTTTAACAGAACGGTGAAGAACCAGCATGAAGGTGACATTGCAGCAGTAGCAGGAGTTGAAGATCAGTTTTCTAGAATAACTGAAGAATTTTTTGACGTATTTTCGAAAGAGCTTCCAAGATTACCCCCAATAAGAGAAGTGGAGTTCTGCATAGAGTTGAAGCCAGGATCATAACCAATTTCCAATAAGGTCTATCAGATGTCACCAGTAGAGCTCAACCAACTATATCTACATGTGAAAGAACTGAAGACGAAGAATTTTATTCGAGCTAGTGGATCACCATGGGGAGCACCAGTGGTTCTAGTAAAGGAGAAAGATGGGTCAATACGATTATGTATCGACTATAGGCAGTTGAATGCAGTAACAGTAAAGAACAAGTATCTGTTGTCTAGGATTGATGACTTGTTTGATCAATTAAGCGGGACAAGAGTATTTTCAAAGATAGACCTTCGATCAGGATATCATCAAGTAAGAGTCTGGGAGCAAGATATACCGAAAATAGTATTTCGATCTCGATATAGGCATTATGAATTCTTGTTATGCTATTCAGATTGACTAATGCACCATCAATATTCATGGATTTGATGAATCGTATCTTTATGCCATATCTAGAACAATTTATAGTTGTATTCATAGACGACATTCTTATCTACTCCAGCAGTGAAGAGGAGCATAAAGAACATCTTCGAAAGGTGTTGCAAGTTCTAAGGGAGCATCAGTTATATGCTAAACTCAGTAAGTATGAGTTTTGGTTAGACCATGTTTCAATCTTAGGGCATATCATCACAGGAGCAGGAATATCAGTGGACACCAAGAAGGTTGAAGCCGTAGAAATTTAGCCAGTCCCGAAGACAGTAGCAGATGCGCGAAGTTTCTTGGGATTAGCAGGATATTACCAGAGGTTCTTGGTAGATTTTGTACGAATTTTAGCACCAATGACTCGTCTGACCCGCGAAGATGTGAAGTTTGTTTGGACGACAGAGTGCCAAGTACCATTCGAGAAGTTGAAGAAGAAGTTAATATCAGCACCGATCCTTACACTTCAAGTACGTAGGATCAGGAGGATTCACAGTTTATAGTAACGCATCTGAAAAAGGACTCGAGTGTGCGTTAATGCATCACGGAAGAGTGATAACTTATGCGTCTCGACAAGTTCGAGATCATGAGAAAAATTATCCAACGGATGATTTAGAATTAGTAATAGTAGTATTTGCTTTCAAGTTGTGGAGACATTACCTATATGGAAATCGGGTGGATATATTCATAAATCACAAGAGTTTAAAGTATATATTCACTCAGAATGACTTGAACATGAGGCCGAGGTGGTGGCTAGAGTTGTTTGGTGATTATGATGTAGCACTTCAGTATCATCCAGGCAAGACAAATGTGGTGGCAGATGCTCTCAGTAGGAGGGGCATCACATTCATCTTAACAACTCAGAAGCATATTATAGAAGATCTTCAAGAGATTGACATCGAGATGGTATTACCTCAAGAGACGGAAGTGTTAGCCAGTCTTCAGATATAGTCAACTTTGGTGGAGAGGATCAAGTCATCTTAGACAGAAGATTCCCAGATTCAAAAGCTTAAGACAGAATGTAAGTCAGGTTTTAGGAAGGAATTAAGGATTCACGAAGATGGAACACTCAGATTTGAAAACTGTCTTTGTATGCCAGGTGGAAGTATCATATAGGAAGTGATGACCGAGCCACACAGTTCCTAATATTTTATTCATCTGGGAGGCACGAAGATATACCATGTTATCAATCAAAAATTTTGGGAGAACGAAATAAAAAGAGAGATAGCTCGATTCATTTTACGATATCTTATGTGTCAGCAAGTGAAGGCAGAACAACAAAGACCAACGAAATTGTTACAACCGTTGCCTATTCTAGAGTGGAAGTGGAAACATATTAAGATAGACTTTGTGACCGGTTTACCTAGATCCCCTATTGGACATGATACAGTTTGGGTAATGGTAGATCGACTCACGAAAGTGGCACACTTTCTTCCCTTTCAAGTAGCACAATCAACAGACCAGTTAACAGAGAAGTATATGCGGCAGATAGTATATCATCATGGAGTTCCAGCAAGTATAATGTCAGATTGTGATACTCATTTTACATCCTATTTCTGGAAAAGCTTTCACGAATGCTTGGGCACCAAGTTGAGATTCAGTATCGCGTATCACCCGCAAATAGATGGACAATCAAAAAGGATAATCCAGTCATTGGAAGATATATTGTGGGCTTGTACCTTAGACTTTGGGGGGTCTTGGGAATATCATCTTCACTTACTAGAATTCTCATACAATAACAATTATCATGATAACATACATATGGCTCCTTTCGAGGCATTTTATAGAAGGAAGTGCATATAACCAATGGGATGGGATAATATTGGTGAACGAAAGATGTTTGGGCCTGACATGATCAATCAAATGATTGAAGTGGTTAAGCAAATCAAGAAGCGGCTTCGGATTGCGCAAGATCGTCATTGGCAGATCAACATCGTAGACCGTTAGAGTTTTCTGTCGGCGACCACATATTTTTGTAGATTTTTTTCCATCCATGGAGTCATTAGATTCGGGGTTCATGGGAAGCTTAGTCCGCGATATGTCGAACAATTTGATATTCTTGAGAGGGTAGGGGATGTTGCTTATCGTCTTGCCCTTCCACCTTCGCTTTGTGAAGTGCATGATGTATTTCATGTATCTCAGTTGCGTAGGTATGTACCGAATCCGAGTCATGTCCTCGACCACTCTGAGTTAGTCGTTGGTACCGACTTAACTTACAAGGAATAACCCATGTCCATTTTGAATCAGAGAGAGAAGGTACTCAAGAACCTGATTATCCATCTTGTTTGTGTTGCTTGGGTTCATCACTCCTTGGAGGAGTCAATGTGGGAATGCAAGGACAACATTCAATCTCGGTAATCGCACCTATTTGACTCATAAGGTATATTTTTTTGTATGCCTTCACATCTTTATTCCGTGATCGGCAAGCACTCATGTGAGATGATGTTGCTTTGGTTCATTATATGTGTTGGTTGTAACTTCTTATATGTATGTGTAGATTGCTTGTAGTTAGTTTGTTGCTCTTCTCGATATCTCTATCCAGCCTTGAGCTTGAATTCTGAGGACAGAATTTTCTAAGGTTGGTAGAGATGTCACTTTCCGTTCCCGATATACATATTTGGAACGTATTCTTGCTTGCTGACATGGTTGTTATATTGGTTGGAGGCCATACTATTTTCTGGTAGAGTTGGTTCTTGGTTTATTTTAAGATCAAGGCTTGGTCATGAATTGAACCATTGGTTAAGTGATCCCAAACCTTCCCTATATAAACAAAAATACTCTCTCTCTCTTCTCATTATTTTCTTTCCAATTTCTCTCTTAGGTTTTCTCTCTTCCTCCATAGGCAAGTACACCTTGCATAAAAATGGAGAAACCTTCTATTTTATGAGTCCATCATGTTTGCTATGTGATCCTCTATATGTTTAGAATTTGGTATTGTCGGATTTGGTGGATGGATTAGTGTAGATCTACATTTTTAGTTTATCAATTTTTATGTGTTCTTGAGTTTTCTTGGGTTTTAATCTCTAAAAACTTGTTATTTTCGAAAATTTGTTGTTCTATGTTGATAAGCATTTGAATTTGAGTACTTTAGAACTTTACTTTGTTGGATTTGGACTTCGTTTGAGGTTTCCATGGAAAGAACAAAACTTGAGTTTTCGGAACTTCATGGCCGAAATCTGCTGTCCTGGGACGAAGGAGCTCCATGTGTCACGCTTAGCATACGACCTAGACTTCTCGCTCCAAAGTCAGCATACGGCCATCTTATTGGACTCATGAATGAAATCTGCACATGCGTTCCTTTGCCAAATGCATAAAAGTTGAACGAATAAAATTTTACTAAATCCAAAAGATTTCATGCGGCCAAGTGTGTATGTGGCCAAGAGGAGCATACGACATTGAGCTATGCGTTTCCTCTTTCTTTGAACGCATGACTCAGCACCGCCATGGCTCGTCTTTCATAATTTTGTCTTTTTTTTCTGACACACTTTATTGCATGGCTCATATTTTTATAAATTTGACAAGTTTTGTGTCAAATTGGATACAAGGGACAATATCAAACTTTTAAGGGAACCCTGAGACCAACTGAGCCTATTCTTGATTTCATATTCTTGTCTAAGCCTATTCTTAATTTCATAGTTATTATTTAGAATACTTTATTATCAATCTTTGTCGAGAACGGTTTCTAGAGTCCTAATGCAGAATCTGATGAATTGTTAGCCTTTAGTTTTGTCCTAGGCAGTTTCTGCAACATTTAAGAAGATCAACTGTGAATATTGACTATCTGTAAGTGTTGTTTTAATATATTTTTAACTTTTGGTTATTGGATATAATAGAGTAATAGTATCAATTATGGTAGACTTCTTCTATTCTTTGTTAAGTATGCTTTCTACCACTCTTTCCCTCTCTGTTTTGGATTTGGTACGTGGCTTTAAATTAGTAAATATGAATATAAAGACAATAACAATATAATGGGTATTATACTGATTTTTAAATTAATTGGTTTTAATAATAAGAATTGTTATTTTAAATATAGATAGTTAGTAATATTAGATACAAATGAGTAAGCTAACCTAAGAGTATAGTTAAAAGTAGTTATAAATTGTTTAGTTAAATGTTAGTTAAAAATCATGACTAGTAAGTTAAAGATTAGAAATTAGAATTCTAGAAGATTCCAAATAGAGCTTAGTCTAGGATCTATTTTCACTTAGAACATACATGTATATTGTTTTCTATGTGGACTTAGCATAATCTCCATCATTGGAGAAGGCAAGTATTATATGACTTTATCTCTTTACCTAATATATGTAGTCAGAACTCATGTTGGATACGAAGTGGACACGGTTTGACTTGTATTTCAAGTGCTCAGTATTTTGGTCCTGGTGTCGGGGAGGGAAAATGTTAAGTAGATACGTGATCAAACCCAAAATCGCTACCTAGGTTATATGGATAGCTTAATTGTTCAATGCATGCATGATTGAGTCATACCTTTATTATTCATGTGCTTACCAGTCGGTTGTATATTAAAAATGTTATTTCAATCACGAGTCTTAATTCTTTCTTGTGCTTTTTTCAGTATTTCATAATCTTTTGGTACTTATATGGTCAATTTATGTTCATTATTGCATTGTACTATCTCTGCATTATTTTGTATTAAGTCAGTTTATGTTCATTATTGCATTGTACTTTGTTTTAATCCTGAATGGATGTTGACATATTAGGTCTCAAAGACAGCATCAGACCAGATGGGTGCTTCTAGAAGAAAGTAGAATTAGAATATACATTAGATGTATAAATATGGAGATCATGTTGTATGGTTATGACATCGAATTTATCTTCGGAGGTGTGTTATGGTAGATGCACTAAAACATGATAATAGAAATCTATGGTGTAGTAATTGAAACTATTGGGCTTGATTATAGATTAGATGTGATGAGTAGAACTGATACTTGTATTTTGGTGACTATTTAGGTTTAGAACAGCAGACTACCGCAATAATGTAGCGTATGATAGACGTTCACAAGTCGTGCCCAAATCAGACGAGCGTGGGACGTAACATATTTTTAGTGGTGACCCATGCAAGTCTAACCTAATAGTACATATAATTTAGAGATCTATTGGAGAACCTGTTAAACTAGGAAACTCATCATAGCATAGGCGGATTGTGTTGATTATATGTCTTTATCATTTGTTGAATTCGTCGCATCTCCTAGAGTCTTATAAATAGCTAAAAAATGCAAGTCCATTTTTTTTGAGGGATTATCTTCTTCCCTATCATTACTAGGTTCCAAATTCTTTAGGGTCTAAGCTCAATTACTATTTAGGGTTTAAGAATAAAGTTTCAAACTCTTTCTTTAATAAACCTTATGAATTAAATCTTCATATATATATATATATATATATATATATATATATATATATATATATATATATATATATATATATATATATATATAGACCCAATAAATCTTAAGGTCCAACTCAATTATCATAAAAATAACAAAGTTTCTTATCTATTCATTGGACCATTTCAACTTCCTTTATCTGTTTTGGTCAAAAGTATTAATCATTAAGACCCATTCTTATCATAATTTTAAAATCTTAATTTATTTATTCTTGAAACCTAAGTGTATATATGATTTAATTCAAGTAGTCTTATTCTTGCATGAATTTTGTTTTATTTTTGTTAGAGTTATTTCCTTTATAAATCCATTGACCACAAGCCCATAGATCAGAGTCCAAAGCCTATCTCAATTAGAAATTTCCTAATAATCAGATTCTTATTTCCTTTATGGCCATTAGCGTAATCTTGATTTAGTATATTCTTAGGGGCTTAGGGCCCAAATCATTACTTCTCAACTATTAATGACTAAGTCCATATCCCTTATTTACTAATAGCCCAAAATATTAGAGCACAACTTGAATTTATGTATAAGTCCACTAAATAGCCCACTAAATCTTTATTTGTTAGCCCTACTCTTTTATTATTATTATTATTATTATTATTATATATATATATATATATATATATATATATATATATATATATATATATATATATATATATATATATATATATATATATATATATATATATATATATATATTAGTCAGCCAATTACAAATCTATGGCCCATAACTTCTCACTGTTGTAAAGGTTTATATGCCTTTTTTGATTGAATAACACAAATGCCTAATAGCATTTAATAATTTGGCCCTAGTTAGTTTATTGCCTTCACTACATCAAAAGCCCAAAAACTCAATTCTACTTATTCGCTTGGTTCTAAAAAAATGTGTTGCTCTTCAAGAACTGATACTTACACTTCATGAATTAATACTTAAACTGATCTCTCCTTATCGTAATAAATCTCCTTATTTTTCAAGAAGAGATACTTACATTGATTTCTTCTTATCATGATTAAATGTTCTTTTGGACAAATTCAAGAAGAGATACTTGCTTGAATTGTTCAATACACCTTTGAAATTCCTATGGAAAAAGTTGAGAATATATGATGACTTACCATGGCAAGGCAAATGCGCACTGCAACCATTTACCTGAGTCACAAAAACTACGAGTTTATTGCAGCCAGATGCATACTAGCGAGGAATAGGCTCTAAGTTAAAGTGATTTCAGATTTGCATAGGTTTTTAAATATTATTCAGACTATGTATTAAATGCATCATGTTTGGTCTCTTATCCTCATTTAAAAGTTATACCCAAAATATTCTGATTTTGCTTGATTTCACCCTTAATTAGTTAAATAAACATAGATTATAGCAGTATTCAATAATGGTGATTTAGATTAACTATCTACAACCCTTGACACTATCTTTCTGGACTCTTCTTAATTTTCCAATGACTTATGCTCTTGTTTTCTCTTTATGTCATACTTTATAACTATTTGGATTTGATATCATAATCATGCCATTCCTGAAATTTTGAGGATAAATTTCTTCTAAGGTGGATAGATTTATAACCCTTGTTCTCGAATTTCTTTAAAAAAATTTAAGTATATTTTTCTTAATAATTTATTTTCCCTAAAAAGTGTTTTTTTCCTTATAAGAATTATTCTTAATATTAGTTTAATTGTCAATTTAATAATTTGGGAAAAGGGAGTGGCATTTTAGTAATTAATTAGAAGGATTAGAAATTTTGGGGACATATTTAACAACCTCTAACTAACTAGTATCTAGATTCTTTTACCCAAAGTCTATAAATAGGGATTTATTTCTCATTAAAGATTTATTCACAATTAAAACAAAAACCCATAGTTAGTGTAAGGAGAGCCAGCCCATCTCATTTGTTAGGTTTTTAAACCAGCAGAGAGAGACATATCTCTCTATTCCCTGCCCAAAAAGATGGGGTCAGCCCACTTTCCTTCAGCCAAATACATATATATATTTCTTACTTTTACTCTAATTATTAACCTAGTTTTATAGACTCATGTTTTTTTTCTTTTGAGTCTATTTGAATATATATGCTAGTGGCATGTAGACCATAAACTATATTTTTTTATTATTGATATTCATTTTTCATGTGGACGAAGATATAAATTGTTGATTAGTTTTAGATAAATTTATCCTACTCTAGACATCGTATACGTATTTGAGTTGGTTTGGAATCTACTTGATATGTAGCTGACAATTGTCACATATCCTGGTCCTACGTATTTTAGGAATGGAATGTGATATTATTTTTGTCGTGGCCCATGCAGGTCAGGATCATTTCATTTTAGTTATGTTACTATACCGAAAAAGCCTGCACTATGACTAAAAATGATTAGGAATCTCAGTCCACACCTGCTTTGGAAAACTTTTTTTAAATTTGAATATCGACCTTGAAAGTCATATTCGTATTCAATCATTATTCCTTGTAATCACTATCACTGTCTCTCGTCTCCCCTATTTCAGAGAGATAAATGCTCGTGCTTGGTAAATTGCATTAGATAAAGACTTTCGTCTGTCAATAGGGTTTATACATGTCATAAATGCTTTTGGTGAAGATAGTTACCATGGATAGGAAATGTTAGGATAGTCACTTCTGCAAGATAATCGAATTAGAATATATTGACAGTTTAAGGCTTAGTATAAATAATTATCCTTAATAGAAGATCAATAAAATCAATTAACTCCTAACCCTTACCGAATTTAGATATAACTTTGAGATATTGTAGGGCCATATTGTACTAGGTGCCACAACAAAGGGCACATTGCTAATTGCTATCAGATTCCAGGGAGTGGATGTTTCAAGTGTGGTTGTCACGGCCACATAGCTCGGGTTTTTCAAGTAGGAGGAGCCAACCGGGATCCTCCACAACAACAGCAAAAGAACTATGGTCAGGCACCATAGGCTCCTCAGGCTACAAAGAATCAGAATTAGAGGCCTGGTGCACAAGGATGCGTCTTTGCCTTGACCTAAGAGGAGGGTTTCGCCTCAAATACAGTTGTGATAGATATACTATTATTTAATGGCATTCATGTACATATTTTATTTGATTCTATTATAACCCATAGCTTTATATATGTTTATTATGCTAAATAGCATAGTTTTAAAATGATATTATTAGATTTAAATCTTAGTGTTATCACTCTATCTAGAGTAGAGATGGATATCTTGATATGTAGGGATGGCTATATTTGTATTGGAGGTAGAAAAGTGTCATTGAATGTAATTATTCTTGATATCAAGGAATATGACATAATTCTCAAAATGGATTGGCTCAGTGCATGCTTTGTAATGATCGATTGCATGGGGAATATAATTATATTTTAATTACCCAGAGAAACAAAATTCTCTTACTCATGTGGCTCACCATTAAAGTCATCGATGGTGATCAGTAACAACGGCTCGACGAATATTATATTCTGTCTGCTAGGGGTACTTAGCTTCTATTCGAGACACATGAAAGGATAGTACAAATGCAATTTATACTTAATTTGTGGCAGAATTCCCTGATGTATTTTTATAAGACATACTTGGAATGCTATTGGGCCGAGATATTGAATTCATTATTAATACATTCTAGGTGCCCGTCCGATTTCAAGAGCCTCATATAGGATGGCGCCAGTAGAACTAAAGGAACTTAAGGTCCAGTTATAGGAATTCATGGATCGAGGATATATTTGTCCCAGTATTTCTCCATGGGGAGCTCGGTACTGTTTGTTAAAAAGAATGATGGATAGATGCAATTGTGCATCGACTACCATGAGCTGAATAAAGTTACAATCTGGAACAAGTACCCGTTGGAAAGAATAGATAACCTCTTTGATCTACTACAGTGGGTGTCTGTGTTTTCAAAGATTGATCTTCGTTCAGGCCATCACCAGCTGAATCAAGCCGGATGATGTATCGAAGTCAGCATTCTGTACGAGACACGGTCATTACGAGTTCATTGTCATGTCGTTTGGTTTGGCCAATGCCTAGCAACCTTTATGGATATTATGAACAGAGTCTTCCGACCCTGGACAAGTTTGTGGCTGAGGTCATCGATGATATCCTAATCTACTTGAGAAGCAAAGAAGACCATACAAAATATTTGAGAATTATGCTACAGACTCTGCAAGAAAAATCAGCTTTATGCCAAGTTAAGCAAGTACAAGTTTTGGATCAATAGCGTGTCATTCCTAGGACACGTTATCTTAGTAGATGGTGTTGTCGTAGACCCGAAGAAAATTGAGGCAGGTTGGATTGAAAACAAGTAAGATTCGTAGTTTTCTTGGCTTGGTAGGTTATTACAAAAGGCCGTTTATGAAGGATTTCTCGAAAGTGGCATCATCTCCGACTTGCCTCGCCCAGAAGGGAATAATATTCAATTGGACTGACGATTATGAAGCTAGCTTCTAAGATCTGAAGCAGCATCTCGTGTCATCTCTGATTCTTATACTTCTAGATGGTACTGAGGGATTTCAGATATATAATGATGCATCCGGACTAGACTTGGTATGTGTACTTATGCAAAATAGCAAGATGATATTATGCCTTGGGACAAATAAAGTTGCATAAGAAGAATTACCCGATGGATGATCTAGAGTTGGTTGTGGTTGTTTTTTCTTTAAAATTATGGTGGCATTACTTGTATGGAGTGGCTTGCAAGATTTTCACCGATTATAAGAGCCTTAAGTACATATTCACAGAGAAGGATTTGAATATGCGACAAAGATGAGTTGGAAATTATTAAAGATTATGACTTGATGATCGCATATATACCATGGAAACCTAAAGTGGTGGCGCATGATTTGAGTCAGAAATTTGTAGAATTTTTTTAATAACAAGAAGAATATTGGAAGACTTGTAGAGAATAGAAATTTAATTTTCAATTCATAGTCAAAATACATAATTGGCTCAATATTAACTTGAGCCGAGTTTACTTGAGAGAATTGAGACTGCACAGAACACCGAAAAATCTTGCAAAATATTTATGAACTGGTCAAAAAGGTAAAGCAACTAGCTTTACCAAGTACAAGGATAGTTCATTATGGGTGAAAGGAAGGCCATGTATCCTAAAAGATGAGAAGCTCCAAAAAGAGATTGACAGA
Organism: Iris macrosiphon; assembly: GCA_036927795.1. Taxonomy (NCBI): domain Eukaryota; kingdom Viridiplantae; phylum Streptophyta; class Magnoliopsida; order Asparagales; family Iridaceae; genus Iris; species Iris macrosiphon. The sequence continues at coordinate 132,293,364 of JAYESA010000009.1, forward strand.
GGCTCACTATGCCAAGTACATATTGCATCCAGGAAGTACAAAATGTATAAGGATTTGCGTACAACCTATTGGTGGACCGGTATGAAAAAAAGGTGGCCCTCTTCGTCTTTCAATGTTTGGCTTACCAGCGAGTGAAGGCGGAGCACCAAAGGCCTAGTAGGGATATGAAGAACCTCGCCATCCCAAAGTGGAAGTGGGATCATATAAATGTAGACTTCATAGTTAGCTTGTTGAAGACACAGCGAGAAAATAATACAATTTGGGTCATTGTGGATCGATTGACCAAGTTGACACATTTTATTGCGAAGAAAATCTCTTAGAGCGTCGATTGGTTGGCTCAACTTTATCTAGACGAGATAGTCCGATTACATAATGTGCTAGTTTTATAGTGTCAGATCATGATGGACGATTTATATTATGTTTTTGGAATAGTCTATAGGTAGCAATGGGAATATGGTTGCATTTCTGTTCAGCATACCATCGTAAAATTGATGGCCAGACTAAATGAGTGAACTGAATTCTCGAGAATATGTTATGGCTTTGGATTTATAATCAATTATGACCTCAAAACTGTGCTTTAGATTTAAAGACAAGTTGGGATACTCACTTACCGCTTGCAAAGTTTGCATATAACAACAATGATCATGCAAATACCCAAATGGCACCGTTTGAAGCAGTATACGGGCTAAAGTGCTAGTCACCAACATGTTGGGATAAAGTCGATGAATGATAAGTGCTTGGACCAGAACTGGTTGAATAGACCATCGAGAATATATGCATGATTTATGAGAATTTATGTATGGCACAGAGTCGACAGAAGAGTTATATGGATACTCATCGACAACCGCTAGGGTTTAGGATGGGGACCATGTATTTCTGAAAGTATCACCGCTTAGTAGAGTTATACAGTTCGGTATGAAGGGCAAGTTGAGCCCTAGAATTGTTGGGCCATTTGAGATCCTTTAGCGAGATTTTATAGTTGCCTATCAGAACACGATACTATCGACGTTGGCTGAAGTGCATGATATTTTTCACGTTTCTCAACTGCAAAAGTATGTGCATGATCCAAGTCACGTGGTAACTTTGGTCACTTGAGACTGCAAGCCGACTTGTCTTAAGTGGAGGAACCTGTTCAAATTTTGGATAGGAAGGAAAAAGTATTGAGGAATAGTGCCATTTCTTTGGTTTGAGTGCTTTGGCACAATCATTCTATCAAGGAATCGACTTGGAAACTCGAAGTGGATATTAAAGAAAAGTTTCCATCTTTATTTGTTAGAGGTGGGTTATTGTTTAGGTTACAAGGATAAAACCTTTTATTAATATGTTATTATATAGTGTCACATTCTTGCTGTTGAGCACGATATGGACTAAAGATTTGAATAATTGAGTTGGAATCAAATAATAGAGAAACCTTACCAATATCGATTGACCGGGACAAGTAAATTAAACTCTTTCCTCTTTATGGATTAGATTATTTAGAATTGTGCCCAAGATGCAGTGAAGAGTATCTTGGGGGATGAACCATATATAAGAGTCTTTACCTTAATACCTTTGCATTATTGGTTTTCAATATTGCTTTCGTTGTTAGTTTTTATGATACATTTTCATGAATATTTTAGATGAATGTTTTCATTGCTTGTTTTCACCGTCTCCACATTTATATTGAATTCTTGAGAAAAAGAGAAAATGATTTTTGAATCATTGTTGATGCAATTTTAGGTAATCGAGTAGGCGAAGCTTGACCATCACGAGGAAATCTCTCTCTCTTAGTTATTTGACAATAAGTGAGTGGCTTCGATCCTTCGACGTTCATGGATTAGGCAGAAGGATTATTTTGTTATTACATAGTGTTCTAATTAATGATACCTAGCAATAAATCCAGAAAGATAATAAAATATAAGTAATCACGTTACAATTAAAGTGATGTAATAGAATGATGGATTTGTGTATTGTTAACAAATGTTGGGACCATTTTGTTACTATTTATGGTAAGTCCTTGGATTGGGCAGAAAGTCCTTGGATTGGGCAAAATATCCCTAGATTGGGTAGCAATTATTGTGAACTACAATTCAAGGTAAACTAATGAGAACTGTGGCATTTTTTATCAAGTTTTCTATACATGCATGATATGTTCTTTTATTAGCAAAGTAACATATGCATGCATGGTCATGGATAACTTGTGCACAAGGTTTAGTTTCTCGAAATGGTACTCCTGGGACACAGACCACTTCGGCCTAGGGGAACAAGTATGGTGGTGACCTACTCGCATCGGAATGGGTGAGGCTTTCAGTGAGGCTAGCTAACTGTACTATAAAGGATATCAAAATTCTATTTAGTTGAGATGGGTCATGGCCAATGATCTTCATATAGACATGTGGTATGGCTAATGATGTCTTATACTGACAGAGTAAGTTATTACTCATTTATAGGAAAGAACAAGGTTAAGATTCACTGATTGGTTAAAGTTATATTATTTATTTATGTTCCTATTATATATGTGTTATGAATGATTAATGGACCCTAAGGCAACATAACAAAATCACTATTATAATATTTCTCTCACATTATTTATTTAATATTGATTTTTGGTGAGACTGGTTATAGCCACTCATCGTTGCACAATAATGTACTATCTGATACCTTTGTGGGCCTCCACAAGGGCTGAGAACCTAGACGAAGTTAGAAGATGTTGAAATCTTATCTGACTCTTTAGAAGACTTGCACTAATTTGAAGCTTCCAAGTAGAGAAGAAGACTTTCGTTGAAGGTGTTTATATCTTTTTTTAATAAGGATATGATGTATAGAACGATTGTATCTTATTTTAATATTTCTGCAAAGTCATAAATCAAGTTTGGCGTTTCTACTTGTTTGTCTAAGAGCCTTAGGTTTTTCGCTGCAAAAGTTATCAATAAAAGAGTTATTTCAATTTATATTGTGTTATTCAATTTCTCTATGATCGGCTATAATTTCTCTAAAAATATATATTTTACAAAATGAGCACAAAAATTCCATGTACAAGCATATCTCATGCTTGTACGACATCACACCCAGTGGCAACCTTTTGTTTCAACAGAATCAGGATGTGACAGTCTTGACCACCCAAACCTTCCTTTATCCATCGGCCATGCACAAGCTCTTTCTACTTAGGAAGGGAAGGAGCCTCTTCAACAATCCTATGGATATTGACAGTTAAAGGTAATATTACATAATAGCCCCTCCATATTATATAATATCAATTATAACTATATCTCATTAATTACAAAAATTTCAAGCTTACTATAGTACCTAGCCATATGTAGAATAAAAAAATTTAAGTGAAAAAAATGGTTAAATAAAGGCCATATTAATATAATAAGTTTTATTAGATTTATAGGTTAAAATCTGTCAATACTCACGAACCTCATTAGCGAAACTAGACGGAAGTCAGGTAAGTATACCTTTCCAGAGATGTTACAAACATATAGCATGAATGTTCTATTTTTGTTTTGTTCTATGATCATGATATTCTTCTTCTTTCTAGGGATCATGCGACACTTGATTCGTAGAATTGATGTTTGGTTCATAGAGTTGTTGCCATTGAATTCTCATGACTATATACACGTACTTGGGTTCAGGACATGATGCCTTACCACATAGGGTTATTACACCTTTCCTTGTTGTAGTATAAGTTTCGATTCATAGTTTTGACAGATACTTGAGAGAAACAAAGGGTTGGGAGAATGATTATAAACACATGAACTGATATTCTTCTGTTTTTGTTATTTGTAACATTGTGACCGCTAAGGTTGGGTTAGCTATTTTGTGACCTTGTGGCCACTAAGGTTGGGTTATTTGATCACCTTGTGGCCTCCAAGGTCAGGTGTAATTTCTTAGTTATAGTTTTATTTAAGAGGTATATTTGTATTCCGTTCTTTTGGCAGTTCGTGTGTTATATCTTTTTTTGATGCGGCTAGACATTTCTTAGTTGTAGTTTCTTAGTTGTGGCCTCCAAGGTATGGTTGTTCTCACTTGTGTATGACAATTAGTACAATTTCAGCCATATTACATTTTCCTGTTAGTTATATCTTTTTTTGATGCGGTCCAATATTTCATATGGGACTTTTTGTGCATCCCGCGTTGCACGCCTTGTGGACCTACTACCCCCAACTCCAACCATTAATAAATATAAGAAATAATATGCCCCCGTGGGACGATCCATTGATCTTTCACCACCCAAACGGGGTCTTATACCTCTCCGTGTTAACCACAAGGGCCACTCGAGTTCGGTTATATCATGTATCATATTTCTTTGCTTATATATTTAGTTACACTGGGCATATATACTATATATTTTGCTACGTCCCTTCTAAGGACTTGGTTTCTTTCCATGAAGTTGATTACGTAGAGTATTTGGGTGATTATGATGTGATTATCTCTTGGATTTGGGTATCTTCCATGATTACATATTTATATTCGTTACTTGCACTTAGCTTATTATCCTAGTTTTATATACTAATATTTTCTTTTGAGTCTATTCTAACATATATACTAGTGGACTGTAGACCATGAATCATATTGTTCATTATTGATATTCATTTTTCATGTAGAATGTGATATAGATTGTTGCATCGTTAAGGTTAACTTTACCCTACTCTAAAGAGCGTATACATATTTTAGTTAGGCTGGAGTCCACTTGATACATAACTGGTCATTGCCATGTATCCTGGTCCTATGTATTTTAGGACTGGGGCATGATAACCATCCTATTATCTAATGGATACTTGGTTTTCTTTAAATGATTGACATTGATATATAGGGGCATGGATCGGTGACTTGGCTTAATCCAAAGGCCATCGATCCTCCTCCCTCTCCACATAAACCCTAGTCTTCTCTCTTCCCTTTTCTTTTCCCTCTACATTATCTCTCTTTATTTACTTCTTAATTTTTTTCCTTAAGCTTGGTCTTGGAGCTTGGTCTTGAGACCAAAGGGTATAATTTTTGACTCTTCCTTGGTGGTGGAGTAGAAGATAGGTCTTGAATCTTAACCTAGGCAAGTACATCATACCACCCATGAAAACAATGATGGTTTCCTTTTATTTTACTTTTCCATGAATAATGTTGCTTAGTTTTATCCAAATCATGATTCTTAAATTGTTTATCATCTTGTACTTGTGGCATTACATTGATCTTGGTTATATTTAACCTAGATTTAATTTTTTAGGTCATATCGTGTGATATTGTATTGTAAACTTGGTATCAGTTGTGATACCTAAGTTTTTCTTATTGGACTTGGTCATAAATTATGTAGGAGACCCACTACTAGTATTAGATCTGGCTAGATTGGGAATGGGTATGATTAGGACATGGTTTTGGCTCTGAAAACCCAATTCCAGAACCGATTCTGTGAATTTTTAGAACTGGCAACATATCGTCAGTATACCCCGGTATGTCATTTATGTTAATTTTAGACACTATTTTAGAATATAGTTTTAATGGCATACCGTCGGTATACTATTACCGACATATCATCGATACATCATTACCAGTATACCGTCAGTATACCACTTTGATACCAATATTGATTTTCTAATTTTGTTAATTTGTTTTTACCATGATCCGAATGCTGATAGCGCTGAAAATATGCACATAGTATCATGACCTACATAAGAGGGTATGAATAAATTTTCAAGGGAATCTGTCACGACCTGCTCCCGGTATAAGGGTACAAGTCGGAAACAACGCCCAGCCTACGCCACAAAATTGGTGGTAGAACGCTGTCAGGATAATCTATCTAACAATATAATGAACTACCAACAATGATAATATACTCAATCACAGAACTAAGATGGAAATAAGCACGAATCAGATAAAAAATATTATAGTCACAATACAACTCATGAGTCTAAATAATACATCAATGAGTCTGAAAGAAATAATGAAATAAGCTGGAGATAAATCCAGTACAAAGAATACTAAGATGCTACCAAACTCGGGTCAACTTTCTCAGTTGGGATAAGTCCCTCCTGAGCAAGGGTCTCAGACTCTAGACCCACAACATCCTGAGGTCCATAATAGTTAGGGTACCACTCCTCAGTGTCATCTAAAAAAATATATCTAGTCAGGAAAGGAGCATAGTACATCTCTAACAGCAGTTCTAATCAATGATAAAAACTATGTAACAGTAAATAGATGTGAATATACAAGATGCACAATAGATACGAGAGATACATACAATAAGGAAATACTGGAATAAATAAAATAATGAACAATATGCCAATGAACAAGAATACTAATGACTAAGTGTGCGAGTACTAGCCTTAACATGTGATCGGCTTGGGAACATGATACAATATATATGGCCTGGCTAATCATACGTGCGGTGTATGATCAACACTATTCAATAACAGTACTTGATACAATAGGGGTATTGATCACATATTTACACTAAAGTACTCTCCATCCTCGACTGGTATAATAGATCCAACCACGGTATGCTATGGCACGAGATTCCCCAAGAAGATAGCTAGTCTTCCCGAAAATTAGTGTCTGTACATGTACAAGATAACCAATGAAACAATACTTGCACCATATACACCATATACCAAGGAATAAAATCTTATGACGTGATCCAGATATACCAATCCGTGTAACCATAGTGTCAAAAGAATATGGATATCTACACTAGATACAATGAACATAGAGGATATCATAAATGAGAAACTATCAAAGAATGTACTCGCCTGAAGTCCAATAAATAGTCTCACAGATGTCTGACACGGTGTCTCGAAGACCTAGATATGGAATACAACATCAATACAAGGTTTCGAAAAAAGAATAAGTTAAACTAGTCAATTTCTAGGTCAACAAGTCAATCCTAAGTCAAAAGTCAACTATGGTCAACTATAGTCAACTATGGTTTACTACCTATTTCTAGGTTGCACAAGTCTAACACAAAAATATTGGTTCAAGATACTAAAGTCTAAGCCATAAAAACCAAATCTTAAATATTAGGATACCGTATCTCCGGATACGTGAATCCAAGGTAAAATATCAATATATATATATAACAAACACTAATTATTAAATATATAGAATCACAATTACAACATTAAATAGGTACCGTGGTTTTGGAACAAGTTGGTATCTCAACAATAATTCATAAACTTGATACCTAAATCCAATATCTTGGTATCCCCAATTACCTTGGTCTCCTCAAGGTAATACCCAATACCTTTTTATATTAACTACCCGTATATATATATATATATATATATATATATATATATATATAATACATATACTAAATATTATACATATACTATAATAAGCAATTAAGAATACATTTACATCTATATTAAACACCAAAGTATATATATATATATATATAATCTGCCAACTGTCACTAAAAAATGTGCTGAAAACCTAATATTCTGATACGCTGCCCTTTTGAGACGGTTCTGACTATCACTGAAGCTGCTATCGCTGCTGCTGCTGACTTTCCCACTGCTGCTGCTGCTTTGGTGACGGTTTGCAGCCATCACCAATCTGCTATCGCTGCTGCTGCTAGTATTCCCGCCGCTGTTGCTGTTTTGGTGACAACAGCTGCTGTCACCAATGCTGCTGCTACTGCTACAGCGGCTGCTGTTGCTGATTTAGGTGACAGCGGCTGTCACCAATGCTGTTGTCGCCAAAGATACATATATAATTCTAATATATATTTATAATACATATATATATAATCCGCATAATATATATATATATATATATATATATATATATATATATATATATATATATATAATATATATATATATACATAAATATCAATAAAAACTATACATACCTCCTCCCTATTATTATGTACATAACTATGATATAGTAACATGCACACACATACATATTAAAATATATAGACAACTATACATATATGTATATGTATATATAATCATATAACACCCATATATAACTATAAATACCAATTTAAAATATACATATATATATATACATACTACAATATATATATTCTAGCACAATAATACCAAGTTACAATATAGTATAACATAGTTACAACTATATAGAATATATATACTAACACATGTAATGATAACATACATATATGTAGTACAACATATATACATAATACATAGATTTAAGACACAAGAAGCATAATTATATACACCATAATATATATATATATATATATAAATATCTATATGTATATACAAATACATTCTCCATGATTTAAGAATACAAGAAATAGATCTACATATAATTTGTACCAACATATGGAGAGTATCACATCGTATCCCACTAGATCTAGGATACGCATGTGACACGAGTCCACCACACATCCAAACGTACCGCAAAGGACACGAACAAATCTTATTTATTATTTATGAATAATACGAAGAGTCAATTACAGATCTACGTGTCCGTATCAAAATATAACATGTGTAAAGTCCCGTATCGGAGGGAAAAACTCCCAAATCAACACGTATCACCAAATTATTGGGATACGACCTACACGTATCCAATTATGGATACGGCATTAGCCCCAAACACACAAGCATATGCCAAATTGATCTATAGGATCAATTGACACACACAACAATTGTCAATCTCGAAATTCCTTCAAAATTGACACAAAAGATCATAACTTTCTCAATAGGCCTCCTACGAACACAAAACCAAATTCTATGGGTAGCCTATGCATATAGGTTTAATTTTCATGGTTAAATATCAGATTTGGAACCTAAATTAAGGGAGAAAATTGAATTGTACCTATTAGGAGATGAATTCCAAATATAGCCTCCAAATGAGATAAAATTGGCTCCAACTTGTAGATCCTTGCTCCTCTTTGTAGATCCTTGCTTCCTCCTTCTAGATCCTTGCTCCACTAGCCTCCAATGGTGATTTGGGAAGGGATTGGGAATAAAATTTGGTAGGTAAATAAAATAGGAATGAAGGAATTTGGTTGAGGAAAAATTCTAGATCTAATTTTGGAATGAAAAGAGGAGAGGGAATTTTCCCTCTTCTTTTAAATAGGCCGGCCCCTATTTACCCTACCTCAAGCTACTATAAAATGTCTATTATACCCCTTGGGGCCTCTCATGAAGAAATAATTAAGGAAGGAAGCTTCTAGTCTAATGGTTTAATTAATTTAATCAATCTCCTTAACACTGGGCTTTCTAAATGGGCTAAGTTCTAACCAATTAATTCATGTTGGTCCATGGGTCTAAACTAAACTAGTTAGGTTCACTAAAACAAGTCCAAATTAAATAACCAACATCTAACAATAATTAAATAATACAACAAATAATTATTTATCATGCACAATATTTAATTAAATATAAAATTACTAAATTACCCTTTCCTAGAAAATGTGGTAGTGACATAATCTAACAATCGGATCTCCCGTATCAGGATTGTTCCCGATACCATATAAATATTGGAAACTTCTCGATACAAAATATAATTTAATTTTTGATTGAATTTCCTGAGAACTTATAACTCAAGCATAATTTTTTTAGTTGATAATTGTATTGATTAACCGTAGCGATACCCGGGCCTCATGTACGAGGTTACATATTGCATATCTTTTATGTGCCAAAGTACCATATCATTTGATATCGTACCGTACTGTACCATATTGTAGTGTCTTGTACTATATTTATACTATATTATTTTCCATTGTGGTCATCGTAGCACACTCCAGTGTATAGTGATTGTAGCTACGTGGTTTGATAGCTTATCTTATGTCGTTGATCGTGAATGTTAAATTACTGTCAAGTCTTGCATTTTCCATGGGGATATCATGCATATGATGGATTGGATGCCCAAGGCCGAGAATTCTAATAAAAATATTCAGGAATTAATGAGTAAAATGATCAACTAGATTCATTGGGAGGGGAGGTTTCCAGATTGTATGCAATTCCGTTATCCCGACCACTCAAAGATTTGTAGCTCTACATCACGAGGGGCATACTTCCAGCTTACCATTGAGTATAGCATAATGTAGTGATTATGGAATACCGAATAGCCTGGATACTCTGGACAGAATATAGTGCGTATTATTGTTTGAACCTCAACAACATATGATAGTAATCATGATTGTGAGAACCCTAGTTTGTAACTTCCATGCCCTGAACTTAAGAAATATTTTAATTGAAGTCTTAAACTAATTTAAATTTTAGCACTAAGTAGTATTAATGAAATAGAAACAATAGCTTACTTGAAATCATTTAAGCTATAGTTTGATATTTTATGGTTAAGAAAATAAATTAATTATTAATAATTTTATGAGTAGAACCGGTCATACTCCTCTCCTGTTCTCTCTCATGCAGCCCCGTACCTCCCCTATTTTCTTTCTACACCAACCCCTCTCAGCCACTCCCCCACTCTCAGTATTACGTGCCTTTCTTTTCTTCCATCATTAACTTACAACCTCTTCTATTTAAACCTCACTCCCACCGCTCATTTTTTTAAACACAAAATATCTCCAAGTTCTTATACTTACCCACACCATATTCTCATAGCAGCTATCTCCCTCCACCCCATATTTTCCCACAACTTCGGCACCTGCCTCCACAATCATAGAAACCCCGGCTTTCCCTAACATCGCCTCACTGGCGTTGTCCGACTGTCAGCGCCCTCCCCGACGATGCTGACCTCGCAGCTGCACCCTCCAATATCGGCACCTGAATTGCAGACCCAAATGACGCCGACGATATCACTCCAACCTGGCCACTATACCGAAATTGACGACCACACCCAACCAAAACGCCATCAGCAGCTAGGTGAGCACCTTCTCTCTCTCTCTCTCTCTCTCTCTGCATGCATGAAATCGTAAACTAGTGATCCATATAAAAGCTGATTGAATTAAGAAAAAGACTTAAGTAAGAACAATTAATAAGGTGACCCATAAGAAGCACCTGTGAACAACTTTAGTAAGCTCTAGGAGAATGGTGAAGTTGTAAGTATGCTAATGAATTAGCTACCACTCTCGTGAACAAGCCATAGAAATAAGAAAATAATGAAAAAGTATGTGTACACACCATGTGCTGTCATATGCATGGATGAGTGAAAATGTAATATTTTAATAGGTGGCTAAAATAATAGATATTATGACCTATATATATGACCTCTACCAATAAGCTATGGCTTTTGACCAATGTAATTCGTACATATTATCTCCAAATACTAGTATGAATGACAAATTGTTAATGGCACCATACTAGGAGTCCTTTTTCACCTATAAATGTATATTTATTGCTAGCAAGCAATGTTCTGACTGAGCATTGTGAGTAAATAGTAAATATACATAATTAGCTTAGAAAGAAATAACCATTAATTATTTTCTTTTTACATTGATTTGACACTATTCCTAAAATGCCTATATTTTTATATAATAGCCAAAGAAGAAGTTCTGTGGTTTTCTTTTTCACTTTAGGAAAATATTAAGATTAATTCTTTTACAAATAACCCCTCTTCTAAATTGATCGCATTGCTATTATAGAATATTGTAAAATTATTTTAATAATAAATCAAAAGTATGCCTATTAAAACTTATATCAGTAAATAATTAAGGTATTTATAACAAAAGAGCTAATAACCGTTAAATACTACTACAAAGTTCATAACGTACAAATCTGACTTTAATCCAGAATCCCAAACCACGAATCTGTTTTCACCATCAATTTAGCAATATCGATCTAGTCAAAAATATTTTGTACATTTTAGGCAATTATCTAATTTGGCTATCATTTTGTCTTATTGTGGACCCATGTATACAGATCCATACATCTGAAAAATCTTAATCTTCGGCGAAAACTCAACTAGATTATTTTATCTACCTTGGACTATTTTGGTCAACTCTGGAATCGCTGGCGACATTATTTTTGACAATTGGAAATTCTATCTAGAATATTAGCACATGGTCCTAATTCCGTATTGGTACGATCGCGACCGTTACGTCGACTTCAAATTATTTTGAGGCAAGTACCTACACTTCAAGTTTATTCTTTATATTATGATATTTAGCTCATTGCTCTACTAGCACCATTGGATGATTACACTTTGTGTTAGGAATTGTATTTTATGTCTTGATTTTCGTGTCGGAAGGGAGAATACTAGGAGGTATATAGTTTACCCTTTCCCTCATGTCATGACTACTAGCTATTGAGTACGCGACTGTACCATCAATCTTATACTCGATTGTTCCTGACTGCTAGCCGTCTATGACATGCCTTATTAGCCTTATAACCCCCTACATTCCGACTATGTATTCTAATACACATGTTTCACACACATAGTTTCTTTATTATTCTTGTAGCAGTTATTTTTCTTGTCCCATTATATTCCTGTTTTACTTATGTCCAAGAACTATAGTACTTGATACTTAGTCAATTTTTAATACTATCATAATCTTTATTTTGATACTTAGTCAGCTTTCACCACTTATCATAATTATTTAGTATAAGCTTTGTTGTGTATTGGTACTTTGCTTTTTTCCTGACTAGATCCGTTGATATATTAGGCGATGATGAGGACTATGCCCCTACTTTTTATGGTCTATATGACATAGCTGATGACACTGTTGAGGAGCCTATTCCTACTCAGGAAACTACTTTTGAGAGCTAGTAAGCTAGTATTTTCTTTTCAGCATAATAGTCGGGTTTGTTTCTGATTTATCATTTCTTTTGGTTGTATTAAACTTTGGATTAGTGTATGTCTCAAAATTATATTTTTATGAAATTCTAGCATTCCTATTTCCTGTCATTATTCTTGTATATTTATTTACTGTGAATAAGCTAGATTTAAATTACTTGTGGAAATGATGAACATAAAAGAGGTCTAGACAACGTACTACCGCCGACATTGCCGCATAGGCGAGACATACTCGCGAACGCGTACCTGAATATCTGGGTGCGGGTCGTAACACATTTTTATGGTAGCCCATGTAGGTCCGGTTTCTCAAATAGTATAATATCCTATGCCACACTCCGATCTCCCATAGGTAATCGACCGTCCCCGCTAGGCGCGAATCACAGCGCCAACGCTCCCGCAGGACGATCTTTCCCATCTGGACGTGATGTCGTACGAGCGTAAGCTACACCCATACAAGGCCATAATACGAACATGCAGTAAGATGTTTAAGCCAGAAAGTCGCACAGATAGTCCAAGTGCGGCAGAATAAGAAACGAACAAGCGATTGATAACAAGTTCACTGAGTCATCAATAGAGGAAGTATTGAATAACACAAGTATAGAAGTAAAATAAGCTCTTTATTGATATTGAACAAGTATTACAGGCGGCGCTAGGCCAAGATTATAAGTCGCTCAAGCCCTCTCTCTCAAAACAGTTTAAGCATGCAAATTGGCTACATTTGTGGAATGATACATAGGCGATGTTCCAAAATTATGTCTTGTATACGTGCTTCAGTTTTGTAATCAACGTTCTAAGGCTCCAGAGTGAACTCCATGCCTTAGCATGCACTAATAGGGATTCCACACTGAATGAGGTTCTCTCGTACCCTGCAAGAAATAACGTTCCAAGGTTCTCGACAAATTCTAACACGTTATATAGGTTCCGTGCACCATCTATTAAGTTATCTTTCTAGTCTTGCCTTAGGGTCAGTTTCATGGCATAATGAAAAGCCTAAGTCGTATGACAGTGCGTCATGAGATATAAAGAAACATGGCGAGACTTTCTAACTTACCATTTGTCCTTCCCTGTCCAAGGCAAATCAAGTTAAACCAAGCACAAGCATATATAATAAAATCCAGGGGCAATAGCATAAGCAACCACAAGTGTCATGAGCGAGGTTCGATTTTGTATGCAAGAGTTATACAGATTACTCAGGTGTGTTGCATTGGATGATCAAGTGTCCAATTATGCATAAGTGTGTTATATACATGATAGTTTATGTGATTCAGTTTACAGGATGTGATGCAATGACTCACACGCGAATTATCGCTAAGCGAGGATGACTTATCTATATGAACAAGAGGTCATTGGCATGCTGCCATAAAGGATGGTGTAGTCTCAGGGAGGAATAGTGTATAAGAGGTACATGGGGCATTACACGCATCCCGCCCGACGCAGGCGACTATAGTCAGGAGATTTCCACCTATCGAATCGGCCCCTTTGCCCCAGAGACCGTTTGTGGAACGAGATCCGAAGATCTCCCTTATGCAACAAGTTGTTCGTAACCATTCAAGTCTCTAATCTTTCGGGCCTCTGGTCAGGTACCGGAATAAGTCTGGATATATCAGGTACAAGTTCAAAGCAGGATTGTTCATAATATATATATCGACTCCCCGAGCCATTTAATTCCACACATGACGAGTATTGCTCCACGAGCTGTGATTCTTGGATTATTGACATGGTGCAAATCCACAGGTTCGGGAATTGCCTTGGCGACCTAGTGGTCCTGAATACTTTCAGGTTCGTACTTGCACAGAATGACTATTCAATTATCTTCTAGGAAACTTAGATAAATACATGACAAGGTAGTGTTATCGGGGTCATGGCATAAAATATTTGACAAGTATTGAAATGAGACAACGAGTACAAACTATACTGTAAGCAGGCAAGCATGCATTTATATAAAACATAAGCATTTACGTTTGTACGATCTAAGGAGTAGTGCGAGGGGTGCAACAGTACATGGACATATCGAGCGACATAATCTAGGGATGTGCAATATAAATAAGTGAACTGTGCACTACGAAGAGTATATAACGATCTACTCGAGGCATAGAGGGGTCTACTTGCATGAAGCAAAGGTAGCATACGAGGGTCCATTTATAAACAAAGTTTTATTTTTATGTTCTAACACAATGTCACGCCCCAGTCCCAAAAATACGTAGGACTAAGACACGTAAGCATGCCAGCCGTATGAAAATGGCAACTCCAATATATGGAAACCAAATCCATATGTACGCTGTATTATGAATATCAAATCCACAAGTGGTATAATATAAGTCACAAGTCACAGGGTATAATCTAGATCTCATCCACGAAATTCAAATATGAATAGAATAACCAATATTTATGAAACTAGATCTCAATAAGAAGTATCTAAGGATGATAGTTGGATGGAAACAAATCTACTACCAACTCAAATAGAAAAGTAATACAATATGAGTACAACACAATCAAGCCCAATATAAGTATACCAGCTATCGATCACGGCTCGAAGAGAAGACATCCACGAAGCATCTATAACCATCCAAATCTGTGCTCCTGCAAATACTCAAGAACAGGTACACCTGGCAGCGGACCAGGTCCTCAGAGGGACATAACAAGATACTTAAACACATGCCAATAAAGTACTGAAATAAATATCCAATGGTCGCCTAACCATCTATGTGAATGCAGTTTGAGAACAACTTTATAACAAGTGAGCTATCTGGCTGAGAACTGGGATTGGCATGACTCTCTCGGAGAACCAGGGGCCTCAAAGGCATGTCGTCTTTTGAACGACAGAGGCCCGCCAAGTAGTAAAGGGGTCATCACCGCCCGTATCTCCAGCGGAGCTTCCGGGTTACAGAAGGAAAAGTGTAAAGGAGCTCAAATGCGGTACTTGTTGTTCTCTCCACCCCATGCTCTAAGCATGTCACATCCATGACACGATTTGGTTCATAGTCTATTCTTAGTACCCTAGCCCAATCCTGCAACCAAACAAGGACAAGAATGGGACCACCGTACTACAATAGGCTATGTCCCTAGACCTCTAATAACTGCTAAGTCCACTAGCATGCAAAGTTTCTAACAGCAGTTATTCCTAACGCACGGCCCACACGTACAGGAGGCCAACCCTGCATGCCAGTCCGTAATCTATATGAGACTCACAACTCGTGTAACAACTGTGTCACAGCCGATGAACCTAAAGATGCTACATGATGATGGGGTAGTCTCATAAACAAGGTCAATGCAAATACATAAATAAAAATATACCGCGACGACACTGTCACGTGCATTTTATATAACAGTTAAAATATATGAAAAGACAAAAAATAAAGATGCATGAAACATATGGAATAAAAATAACAGTACAATGGCAAGGTATACTTGCCTGACAAGAAATCTGTAAAGTGTACGCGCCCAAATATCAAGGGCACGAAACCTGGAACTAAGGAATCCGAACAAACATCTCCGGATGCTGAAATAAACATCACCAACATTTCCGGAATGAGCAAAATAGCTAAAAAGCACATCCCTTTCATCCAATTTGGACACAGGGGCAAAACGGTAATTTCGAACAAAAGTGGGGTCCACGTGTGGCCCACTTTGCACCGAAAAGCGTGCCGAGGGTAACAGTCTCTAAATGGGACAAACTATAGGTCAAATAACTCTAAATGTCAATACGAACCCAACGGTATGTCCAAATGTGGATTCCGATGAGCCGAACATAATTTTGTCCAAAAAGTCAACTGTGGGGCCCGCCAATTTACGATTTGGTCAACCATCTCAGAATTGCGTAAAAATTGGGTCAGAGGACCAGCGCGTTACCATGAGTCCAATGGCGCAAGTTTCGTCGCATTCTGACAAGCGTGCACAAAATACGCGCGAGTTCCACAAAAGTTGTGATACGGGGTGTGTCCGCGGATACGGCCTATTTTCGGCGCGCACACGAGTCCGAATCAGTCTCCACGAATTTTTACGTATCCGGTTACGCTGCGTGCACCGTTCGGTACACTTGATACACGGTGGGGCGGTCCCGTTTGGCGGGGCGCGCTCCGTTTTCCAACTTTTGGAAATCTGGAAAAAGTGGGTTCGCATAGTTTTGTGACGAATTTAATTATGTCCACAGCAGCTAATAATATAGGGTTATTTAACATAAATAAACTAGGTCAAGTGTTCTACACATATAAAAAAGAATTACCGAATTCGGATCTCTATGGTGGGAGATACGAACTCGGCAATATAGGTGGTCACCGCAATTTTCTGCAATTCCAGAATTGGGTCTGCTCGCGCCCACTTTGGACGCTGCTTTTTGCCTAGGACTACACGTTTTTCGAGGTTGGATATAATACAAATATGGAAGAGGGTTAAGGGGTGAGCATACCGGTGAAGACGGAATGATGTTTGGTTGAGCGAGTCGACGGAAAACAACTCCGGAGCGAAGGTACCTCGTGTGGGAATCTGCAGTGCGCAAGGTCGGAGTCGTCGGGATGGTTTGGACGGCTTGGCGGGGCTCTCTGGCTGCGGTGACGGCTCTAGATGAGAAGAGGAGGTATGGAGATTTAGGTTAGAGTTTTTGAGAGATAAATATATATATATATATATATATATATATATATATATATATATATATTTAATAGGGAGAGAATAGGAGTTGGTTTGGAATGGTTGCGGCCAAAAGGGGGGGGGTCGGGTCCCTGGGAGTTAATACAAAGGCTGAACGGTTGAAGTCTTAGCAAATTTGCTAAGTTGAATGGTGGGCGGGTCAGAGCAAGTTTGCTGAAGTGGGAATATAGCAAATTCCTAAAGAATGGTTTAAGTATAGTAGTTGTTTTGTTATTATTATTATTATTATTATTATTATTAGTTAATCTTATTTAATTATTTCTTTTTCTTTCTTTTCCTTTCGAAATATATATATACATATATATATTTGTATATACATATATATTATATATATACTCATAAGAAAATTCATGGATTAGAATAATGCACACCATTAGGCTAGCAACTGCTTAAGGGGTCTCCTACATGGAATAAATTCTGAAAAATTTCTGATGGTCCCATAAGTCCTCTAAGTGCCCGAACACCTAAAATAAAAATTATTAAAAATCTAGTTCTCCTATTTAGGCCTAATTACTATAATTTAAATTAATAATTAATAAATAAAAAAGGTATATACGATTTTCTAGGAAGGGGGTTTTACATTCTACCCAACTTGTAAAAATTTCGTCCTCGAAATTAAAACTAGGGTAGGGTTTCTCTATCTAACCTTATTTGATTACAGTATAAAGAATTCTCCTTAAGTTAATATGGTAGTTTCTACCCAACTTAGAATTTACCCATCTATCATCTAAGGCTATACATCTAAGAAGGCTATGTCCCAATTTATTTAATCATGTTATTGAATCCTCAACGTCCTTTAACACCAAACATATCCTCTATGATATGCCCTTAATCATTTATAAAAGGTAGTCACCAAACAATGTGATTGGCCTATGGGGAATATCTAGTACTATCTATATATCAAACTTATACCAAGCAAGATGTTTCGTCTTTTTGAAATAAGGAAAGACGTAGATCAATAAATAAGAGTTCAAGGGAGAAGTAATAGAATGCAAGTATAGGGATCAAGGCGTTTCAAGGAATCCAATGGGAATTGTCAAGGCAGTTGTGGACTGAAATTCTATTTGGTAAATCCGTATTCGCATGCTCGTATTAGTACAGTTATGTAGCCGATACGATACACTTAGACATGTCTAGGGCAAGTATATTCGTCTACTAATCACTACATATCTCAATCCACGTAAAGTAGTTTATGCGAAGGGCGAACCAAGCGCACTAAGGTTAGCTAGACCCTAATACACTGATTCTGAAATATATTATTGTGGGCCCCCAATAATACGTATGTCATGAATAAGCTCGATAAAGAATAAGCTTGCAAAAACTAGGCTATAATAGCAGCATAAGTCAAGGTAGTACATCAATTATGAATACACTAGATTATGATGAAAGAAGGTTCATAACCATTCAAATTCATAAAATAAAAGCAAAATAAGCAATAATAATGAAAGACTACACAATCTCTACAGTTATCATACTAATTCCTTGTCTAAGTCGCTAGTCGACCAATAGGGACATGGACCTCTAAATTCTATCATCCGAATAATCACTGTCGTCTTTGCTAGCATACAATTAATGTCATTCAGTTACACTTCATCAATGGATCACAGGGACTACGTGATACTAGGTGGTGAGGTATACTATCCAACTTAAAATAATTTAACTACTATTGTATTGTCTTAAGGATACCTACAAAATAACCTTGCTCATGTACATAGAACAGAAACTCTTATTAGGGTCTCCTATTGCATTATATAGGTAAGTGTCAAGTGCTCATAGAACAGGTGTCAATCGTAGGGATAGAAGAGTTACTAGCCGTTAAGGGAAAAGGGATTTAACTCGTATCGAGCTATGGGTACAAATTACGCGAGTTAACACTAAGGGATAATCATCGGGTCGCAGTCTGCAAGAACAACTCAAACTTATCAAACCTTAACTACCAAGCACAAAAATGTTCAAATTCAAGACTACAAATATAATCCTAGCAAACTATGTGTCCTTAACAAAGGATAAAATTTCTTGACCTATTATTAAGCGTGTCAGATGGCACGAGTTAAAATAATGAAGAAGAGAAAACATGATTAGTCGTCGCACAAATAGCAAGCGCTAGGGTTGCAGGGGAACAATATATAAAATTAAGATAGAGGGCTCTAGATAGCATCATGGTTCTCTAGGGAGTGGTATGTTAGTTGCTATGTTCGAGGCATGATCAAGGAACAAGTGTTGATTACATTCCTCTAGGCTTCCTAAGGTGCTGTCTACTAATAATAAGACAATGATCTAAGTTTATAGTTCTAATATTATCTAACTATGAAGGTTAGGTTCAGTCCTAATTTTAAATTTTGGTTTTCTATTGGTTCCTCAATACTAGGGTTAAACATAATGGTAAGACTTCTAACTATCTCTAGTAGTGTCTATACTACTCTCAAGTCTTCTTAATACATCAAGGGGTAATGGTATACCAATCTAAAGATAAGGCATTCTAGGGTTCACTAGATATTCTAAACTTAGTGGTGTGTCTATATTCTCGTTATATTCTTAATAGGTGTGCTACTCCAATTATCATCCTAATAACAGGGGTCCGTTGTATTCTAGCAGAAGGCCATATATACTCAAGGAACTTATTAGGGAAGTACAGGAATCAAGCAGGATACAATTGTTCGAATAGAACAGATTAGAAGAAAGATGAGTCATAGTCAATTGTGGATGAGATCCTATACTCTAGTCCTAGGTGCAGGCTTGTTCGGTACAGTAACGTAACCGAGACAATATGCTCTCGACCTGCATGGGCCACCACAAAAACATGTCACGCCCCAGTCCCAAAAATACGTAGGACTAAGATACGTAAGCATGCCAGCCGTATGGAAATGACAACTCCAATATATGGAAACCAAATCCATACGTACGCTGTATTATGAATATCAAATCCACAAGTGGTATAATATAAGTCACAAGTCACAGGGTATAATCTAGATCTCATCCATGAAATTCAAATATGAATAGAATAACCAATGTTTATGAAACTAGATCTCAATAAGAAGTATCTAAGGATGATAGTTGGATGGAAACAAATCCACTACCAACTCAAATGGAAAAGTAAATACAATATGAGTACAACACAATCAAGCCCAATATAAGTATACCAGCTATCGATCAAGGCTCGAAGAGAAGACATCCACGAAGCATCTATAACCATCCAAATCTGTGCTCCTGCAAATACTCAAGAACAGGTACACCTGGCAGCGGACCAGGTCCTCAGAGGGACATAACAAGATACTTAAACACATGCCAATAAAGTACTGAAATAAATATCCAATGGTCGCCTAACCATCTATGTGAATGCAGTTTGAGAACAACTTTCTAACAAGTGAGCTATCTGGCTGAGAACTGGGATTGGCATGACTCTCTCGGAGAACCAGGGGCCTCAAAGGCATGTCGTCTTTTGAACGACAGAGGCCCGCCAAGTAGTAAAGGGGTCATCATCGCCCGTATCTCCAGCGGAGCTTCCGGGTTACAGAAGAAAAAGTGTAAAGGAGCTCAAATGCGGTACTTGTTGTTCTCCCCACCCCATGCTCTAAGTATGTCACATCCATGACACGATTTGGTTCATAGCCTATTCTTAGTACCCTAGCCCAATCCTGCAACCAAACAAGGACAAGAATGGGACCACCGTACTACAATAGGCTATGTCCCTAGACCTCTAATAACTGCTAAGTCCACTAGCATGCAAAGTTTCTAACAGCAGTTATTCCTAACGCACGGCCCACACGTACAGGAGGCCAACCCTGCACGCCAGTCCGTGATCTATATGAGACTCACAACTCGTGTAACAACTGTGTCACAGCCGATGAACCTAAAGATGCTACATGATGATAGGGTAGTCTCATAAACAAGGTCAATACAAATACATAAATAAAAATATACCGCGACGACACTGTCACGTGCATTTTATATAACAGTTAAAATATATGAAAAGACAGAAAATAAAGATGCATGAAATATATGGAATAAAAATAACAGTACAATGGCAAGGTATACTTGTCTGGCAAGAAATCTGTAAAGTGTACGCGCCCAAATGTCAAGGAC
This sequence comes from Iris macrosiphon, assembly GCA_036927795.1. Classification (NCBI taxonomy): domain Eukaryota; kingdom Viridiplantae; phylum Streptophyta; class Magnoliopsida; order Asparagales; family Iridaceae; genus Iris; species Iris macrosiphon. Next base: position 132,314,739 of record JAYESA010000009.1, read on the forward strand.
ACGGAACCTGGAACTAAGGAATCCGAACAAACGTCTCCGGATGCTGAAATAAACTTCACTAACATTTTCGAAATGAGTAAAATAGCTAAAAAGCACATCCCTTTCGTCCAATTTGGACACAGGGGCAAAACGGTAATTTTGGACAAAAGTGGGGTCCACGTGTGGCCCACTTTGCACCGAAAAGCGTGCCGAGGGTAACAGTCTCTAAATGGAACAAACTATAGGTCAAATAACTCTAAATATCAATACGAACCCAACGGTATGTCCAAATGTGGATTCCGATGAGCCGAACACAATTTTGTCCAAAAAGTCAACTATGGGGCCCGCCAATTGGCGATTTGGTCAACCGTCTCAGAATTGCGTGAAAATTGGGTCACAGGACCAGCACGTTACCACGAGTCCAATGGCACAAGTTTTGTCGCATTCTGACAAGCGTGCACAAAATATGCGTGAGTTCCACAAAAGTTGCGACACGGGGTGTGTCCGCGGATACGGCCTTTTTTCGGCGCGCACACGCGTCCGAATCAGTCCCCACAAATTTTTACGTGTTCGGTTACGCTACGTGCACCGTTAGGTACACTTGGTACACGGCGGGGCGGTCCCGTTTGGCGGAGCGCGCTCCATTTTCCAACTTTTGGAAATCTGGAAAAAGTGGGTTCGCATAGTTTTGTGACAAATTTAATTATGTCCACAGTAGCTAATAATATAGGGTTATTTAACAAAAAATAAACTAGGTCAAGTGTTCTACACATATAAAAAAGAATCACCAAATTTGGATCTCTGTGGTGGGAGATACGAACTCGGCAATATAGGTGGTCACCGCAATTTTCTGCGATTCCAGAATTAGGTCTGCTCGCGCCCACTTTGGACGCTGCTTTTCGCCTAGGGGTACACATTTTTTGAGATTGGTTATAATACAAATATGGAAGAGGGTTAAGGGATGAGCATACCGGTGAAGACGGAACGGCATTTGGTTGAGCGAGTCGACAGAAAATAACTCCGGAGCGAAGGTGCCTCGTGTGGGAATCTGCAGTGCGCGAGGTCGGAGTCGTCGGGATGATTTTGACGGCTTGGCGGGGCTCTCTGGCTGCGGTAACGGCTCTAGATGAGAAGAGGAGGTCTGGAGATTTAGGTTAGGGTTTTTGAGAGATAAGTATATATATATATATATATATTTAATAGGGAGAGAGAATAGGAGTTGGTTTGGAATGGTTGCGGCCAAAAGGGGGGGGTTGGGTCCCTGGGAGTTAATACAAAGGCTGAACGGTTGAAGTCTTAGCAAATTTGCTAAGTTGAATGGTGGGCGGGTCACAGCAAGTTTGCTGAAGTGGGAATATAGCAAATTCCTAAGGAATGGTTTAAGTATAGTAGTTGTTTTGTTATTATTATTATTATTATTATTAGTTAATCTTATTTAATTATTTCTTTTTCTTTCTTTTCTTTTCCTTTCTAAATATATATATACATATATATATTTGTGTATACATATATATTATATATATACTCATAAGAAAATTCATGGATTAGAATAATGCACACCATTAGGCTAGCAACTGCTTAAGGGGTCTCCTACATGGAATAAATTCTGAAAAATTTCTGATGGTCCCATAAGTCCTCTAAGTGCCCGAACACCTAAAATAAAAATTATTAAAAATCTATTTCTCCTATTTCGACCTAATTACTACAATTTAAATTAATAATTAATAAATAAAAAAGATATATACGATTTTCTAGGAAGGGGATTTTACACACAAACAATACAAGCTGGGATTATTCCCGTAGCTAGGTTCGTTGTATTCTTTATTTGCATGTAGGGGGTGATTCACCTAGCGACTAGCATGTATCATCCATACTTTAAGTGTGCTGACTAAGTGAAGATAAGTTTATCATAGCCACCCACCTTAGCGATAATTTTTCTCGGTCGAACGAAACTCTAAGCGAGCCTTAGCGATAATTCGCCTCGGTCGAGCGATACTCCGAGCGAACCTTTGGAAGTCTAAGTCTGAACTCCTGAAGGGCCAAATATGGAATTCTTTGCCTCAAACGGGTCTTCTCGCTGAGCAAAGCGGGTCGGGTCATTATACTTGTGCTATTTAAATCGGCTGTCCGCTTGAACGGAATGGGCTATTACATTATACACCACTCAGAAAAAGTCTCGTCATCGAGACTTCATGGGCGTAAACTATTCTATCGCACTATCAAATTTAACTCAGGCATAGCAATCGGTACCACTACATTCGTTCGAACACAATTTGCTACTCATTTCTTATATCATGTCGCGTGTATGCTGGGTCGGTCTTATTGAATGACTCTATCATTCAATCCAAGATCTGACTAGGTCTCTACTGCGCCTTAGCGCGAAACATATATCATTAAGTGCGGTGTCCGATATGATCCATCTTGAATGATGATCTAAGGCTGAGGCAAATTTATCCAAGTCGTTATACTCGTTTATACGAATCTAACATATTCACTTGTACTAGCATTCGAGATCAGCATATCGCGAGTCTGGATCATGCATAATTCAAAGCGTCCTTCAAACATATATATGTCAAGCAACTTAGCAATAGTGAAGTCTTTGCACTCAAGTTTAATATATCACTGGGTCTTGGATCATACACACATTCAAGGCATCCCTAAAACATATGCATTCAACCAACTTAGCGATAGTGAAATCGGGCAAGCTACTTACGAAAATCTTAAGTGTTCTCGTCTTATGATTCACATGGATACTTCCAGCAAGGTCAATCAAAATCTAAGTAATTTATATTCTAGCTCAAACTAGGCATTGTACTATCGTTAAGCACGATCTATCCGATCAACCGACTAGCGTCCATGTCCTATTGTATATTTTATTTGCATCAAACATAGCACATACTTACCGTTCCAAGTCTAACTCTAAGTCTTGCTGTCCCAGTTCTATGGCTTGCTCAAGCAATATTCTAAGGTCGGTTACACAAGTTCTTTCACTCAGCACAGGGTCGTCTGCCTAATTACTAGGTCATCTCACAAGGTCATAGGTACAAATTCAAGAACACGATTCATCGTGCAAATTTGTCGCATGATGCTCGTCCCAATTTCTAAGGTCAACCATTATTCATTTGCACGGGATATTCTACCCAAGCTCGTTTCGCTCAGAATTCTAAACATCGAGAACATATCATCCTACTCACATTAACACGTTCATTTTGTACAAGGTTCAAGTTCGTTCAGTAAAATTCATGATATATCTAAGTTGCAGGACAAGCCTAGCAATTCGTATAGTCTATCTCCTTAAGCATGTTTGATAGAACCTATTTGTCTTTTTCTAAGTTTAGACCACCAAGCCATGATTCAGTTCTAAACCTTTGATTATAACACCATATCGTCAAAAAATATTTATGTATCCGTTCACGAAACCATCAAGCATGATTTACTCCAGCTTCTAGGCTAACTCATCCTTGAAACACTTCTGAATCATTCGCATTTCTAAATTTGTCTTATCATGTCGAACCAAAAGTCAAAGCGAACCATCAGTTGTCACGCTCCGGTCTTCCGCAAGTTCGATCATTCTAGCTGGACGTGAGATTACCACGCCAACGCTTCCGCTGGATAATCGTCCTAATCTGGACGTGATGCATATACGAGCATAGAGTTACGCTCGCACAAGACAAGAACGTCAAACATTAGGGTTATCATCAAAATGATCGAGATACCTTATTATTTCATTTTGCTCCATCCAATTTATATATGTTTACCCACCAATTCATGTTCATTCATGCCGTGATTATGATTTGTCTAGCAAAATTATCTAACTTCAATGTTACCATTTAATAAATCCATAGTCAACTTCTTGCATTTCCCAACCAACTAAGTTCAAATATTCAAGCCAAAGTCTATCCACTTTTGATACATTTTATTTCATCGAGTTTGTTTGAATAATCATCGAGCATGTTTTCGTAAGTTCGATCATCCCCGCCAGACATAAAATTACTATGCCGACACTCCCGCAGGATAATCGTTCTCGGCTGGGACTGATTTTGAAGGTTATCTTTTCAAACTAGATTCAAGATCGTTCTTCCAAACTCCAGGTCAAATCCGTTATCGTTTACCTCTTTCATCGTACCACAATATCCATTCTTGGGTTAATTTTTATCGAGTGATATTCTACTCAAGTTTCAATCTGTTTAGTTCAATTTGAAATCGCTCATACGATCCATTAAGTTCCCAACAAGTTTTCTTGACCAGGATATTGATTTTATTTCCTTGAATCCTAATTCAATATAAGCCTTGTCACTTATTCAAGATATTCTCAATTGTTCAAACCAACCATCGCATGACACCTATTAATTTGTTTAATCATTTCGAAAAAGATCCATACACCACTCAGGAATCGAGTCACCCAATCAAATCCTCAATCATGTGCGCATCACTCGCTAGCATATTCACCAAGTCATTCTTTAGAATTTCCTGCACGATACCTAAGCATCGCATGATAAATCTTAGTCTCTTATATAACCTTGTTATAGTCATGCAAATAAACCATATATGATTTGCATCTGTCGACACAAGATACCGTCCGAGCTATTTCACAAAATCCAAGCACGATTCTCTATATTCGCCTTAGCGATAATCTGATAATGTTTCTATAGGTTGCCATTCTAAGTCTGACTTATCTTTTCCTGAACGGTATCCCAATCCCGCTTGCAAACTTGCTCGCACCAAAGGGTCTTGGTGCACGATACTCCACACAACTTAGCCGAAAGACTGTGTGCTTAGCTAACCGTCCGAATGATATTCTATTCCGCACACTAACCAGCTGGGAAATCATGTAAAGGTATTCTGGTTTGCGCATAACCTGCAAATTTTAGCACGAGCCTATTCCTACAAAGTCTAACACAGGTCGGCATAAAGGCCTTCGTATCACAATTTCGTACAAGCAATCATATCATTCACATGCAACTTTTTAAAATTATTTAGACTCATTGTATAGAATATCCCATCGGGTCAACGAGAGAGAGTGTATGCACATAACCCACGTACGAGCTTTCAAAACTAAGAAAATCGATAAGAAGTCCAAAGGCGTAAGGCCACACTCTGATACCAATATGTCATACCCCGATCTTTCGCAAGTAATCAACGGTCCCCGCTAGGTGCGAACCACCGCACCAGCGCTCCCGTGGGATAATATTTCCCATCTGGACTTGATGTCACATGAGCGTAAGCTGCGTCGTGCAAGGCCATAATTCGAACAGGTGGTAAGATATTTAATCCACAGAGTCACACAAATAGTTCAAGTGTAGCGGAATAAGAAACGAACAGGCGATTGGTAACAAGTTTACTGAGTCGTCAATAGTAGAAGAACTTAATAATACAAGTATAGAAGTAAAATAAGCTCTTTATTGATATTGAACAGGTGTTACAGGCGGCACTAGGCCGAGATTACAAGTCGCTCAAGCCCTCTCTCTCGAAACAGTTTAAGCGTGCCAAGTGGCAACATTTTTGGAATGATACATAGGCGATGTTCCAACATTATATCTTGTATATGTGCTTCAGTTCTGGACATAACGTTCCAAGGCTCCAGATTGAACTCTATGCCTTAGCATACACGAACGGGGTGTTCCGCACCGAACGAGGTTCTCCCGTACCTTGTAAGAAATCTGGTAGGTTATTAGTACATGAATGCACTGGTAGGGAGGTTTCTCGCCTGCTCAAAAAATCTAAACATGTTATATAGGTTTTGTGCACTATCTATTAAGTTATCTTTCTAGTCTTGCCTTAGGATAAGTTTCATGGTATAATGAAAAGCCTAACTCGTGTGGCAGTGTGCTATGCAATATAAAGGAATACAACGATACTTTCCAACTTACCATTAATCCTTTCCTGTCTAAGGCAAATCAAGTTAAACCAAGCACAAGCATATATAATAAAATCCAGGGAAATAGCATAAGCAAACACAAGTATCGTGAGCGTGGTTCTGTTTTGGGTGCACGGGTTATACGGATTACTCAGGTGTGTTGCATTGGATGATCAAGTGTCCAATTATGCATAAGTGTGTTATATACATGATCGTTCAGGTGTTTCAGTTTACAAGATGCGATAAAATGACTCACACGCAGATTGCCGCTAAGCGATGATGACTTATCTATATGAACAAGAGGTCACTAGCACGACGCCATAGAGGACGGTGTAATCTCAGGGAAAAATGGTGTGTAAGAGGTATATAGGGCATTACATACAACCCACCCGATGAAGGCGACTACAGTCAGGAGGTTTCGACCGGTCGGATCGGCCCCGGTGCCCCGGAGACCGTCCGCGAAACAAGATCCAAAGATCTCCCTAGTGCACCAAGTTGTCCGTAACCATGCAAATCTCTAATCTTTCGGGCCTCTGGTCAGGTACATAATCAAGTCAGGATATATCAGGTACAAGTTTAAGGCATGATTGTTCATAATATATATATCGACTCCCCGAGCGATTTAATTCAGTACGGGACAAGTATTTCTCCACGAGTTATGATTCTTGGATTATTGACATGGTACAAATCCCCTGGTTCGGGAATTGCCTTGGCGACCTAACGGTCCCAAATACTTTCAGGTTCATACTTGCACAAAACTACTATTCGATAGTCTTCCGGGGAACTTAGATGAATGCAAGACAAGGTAGTGTTACCGGAGTCGTGGCATAAATTATGTGCCAAACATTGAAACGAGGCAACTAGTACAAACTACACTGTAAGTAGGCAAACATGCATTTATATGAAACATAAGCATTTATGTTGGCATGGTCTAAGGGGTAGTGCGAGGGGTACAAACGTACAGGGGCATATCGAGCGATATAATCTAGGGACGTGCAGTGTAAACAAGTGAACAATACATTACGGAGAGTATATCATGATCTACTCGAGGCATAGCGGGGTCTAATTGTACGAAGCAAAGGTAGCATGTGAGGGTCCATTTATAAGCAAAGTTTTATTTCCATGTTCTAACATAAGCAAATACAAGATGTGATTATTCCCTTAGCTAGGTGCGTTGTATTCTTTATTTGCATGCATGGGGTGATTCACCTAGCGACTAGCATGTATCGTCCATATTTTAAGTGTGCTGGCTAAGCAAAGACAAATTCATTGTAGCTACTAACCTTAGTGATAATTTTTTTCGGTCGAGTGATACTCCGAACAAGCCTTTGGAAGTCTAAGTCTGAACTCCTCAAGGGCCAAATCTGGAATTATTTGCCTCAAACGGGTATTCTCGCTGAGCAAAGCAGGTCGGGTCATTGAACTTGTGCCGTTTGAATCTGCTGTCCGCTTGAATGGAATAGGTCATTACATCCTAGGATAGAGTATGAATTAAGATTAAGGATTTTAGGAAAATCTCATTCACAGAATAGTATCTTTAATTTCAAATATTGACATTATTCCTTAGTAAATTTTCCTATCATCCTTGATTTCCAAGTAATTTATTCTAATCCTACTATCCATTATCCTTTCAGAATGGTTTAGACAAGGAACACTGTAGGAGGCACATCCGAACCTGGTGAGCAGACTATGCCTGAAACCCTTGCGCTCCTTCCTCCTCCAATTACTTCGACAGTTACTATGAATTGAGCGCAGCTACTCGGAGTATTCCAGGGACTTATAGAATCCTAGAGGGAACTACTACCCTCCTACGAACTATCCTTTCGGATGCTCTTCGATCTTAGGAGGCACCACAAAAGAGGCCAGGAAATGCCAATAACTTCAAGAACCTTGGACCTATAGAATTCTATGGGACTGGTGGTATTCTCAATACCGATGAATGGATAGAGAATGTGGAGCGACTCCAGAAAATTGCTCGAGTCCCTGATGATCTTAAGGTAGAATTTGTAAGCCTACAACTATTCGATATAGCACGAACTTGGTTTAGAGATGAACCTCAGTTATCTGCTCCTGAGCTCACTTGGGAGGATTTCAAGAGGCTGTTCAAGAAGAAGTTCTATCCCGAAGTGGCTCGAGAAGCTCTCGAAAGTCAATTCAAGAGATTGGAATAGGGTAATCTTTCTGTTGACGAGTACACTGCTAAATTTAGCAGACTGAGCCACTTTGCAGAATATATGGTCCGTACCCTTGAAGATAGAGCCCATAGATTCAAGAAGGGGTTGTCTCCTGATATTCGCCTTGATATCACCACTAGTCGAGTTCATACATACGAAAAAGTCCTTAGCGTAGCACAAGGTGTTGAAAGAGACATGGGACCTAGACTAAAGAGGGAAAAAATATTGGAAGTATGGGACCCCACAAATGCCCATTCCAACATCAACTGCAGCAGAGGGCCCCGCAGCAACCCCAACATCCTCCCCCTCGAGCCACTGCACCCCAACAACAAACTAAAGGACAGAACCAACAAGCTTTCCACATGTGGCTATTTTAACAAACAAGGTCACACTTGGCAAGTTTATAGGAAGAGGCTGGGTGTCTGTCTATATTGTGGATCAGCAGCACATCAAATGAAGGAATATCCTGCTGCTCAGGGACGGATAGCTGCACAAAAGGCTCCAGTTCAGGCCAAGCCCCCAGTAGCATAGCATAGAGGACCCCACTCCTAACTCAGCAACAACGCTTTGCTCAGCACCAACATCAGCAGCATAGGGCTGCACCTCAACAAGGTCGTGCTTTTATAATAACTCTAGAGGAAGCTGAAGCCACAACAAATATAATCACAGGTTCTGTACTTATAAATTCAGTACCAGCCATTACTTTATTTGATTCTGGAGCATCACATTCATTCATGTCCGTAGATTTTCTTACGAAGCATAGCTTAGTCACAGAACCTCTTAGAAATTATTATAAGATCATTACCGGTGGAGGAATTATCCTGGTTAGTGATGCATGTAACAATTGCCCTATCATACTATGTGGGAGAGAATTATATGCTAGGTTACTCGTAATGCCAATTTCTAATTTCGATATTATTCTGGGTATGAATTGGTTGAGTCAGCATCATGCCACTATAGATTGTCACAGGGGTAGTGTAATCTTTAGACTCCCTGACAAGCCAGAATTTGAATTCACTAGAGGTTCTAGAGAATTGGGTAGTAACAAAATTTGTGGAGCCCTAGTACCAGAAGAATTGCCACCACCTATCATTTCAGAATATCTTGATCTCTTCCATGAGGATCTTCCAGGATTGCTCCCAGACCGAGAATTTGAATTCTCTATTGACTTAAAGCAAGGAGAAGCACTAGTATCTGAGAATCCATATAAAATCAACAAGAAGGAGATAGTAGGGTTAAATGAGCAGATAAAAGAGTTAGAAGACAAATGCTTCATTAGGTCTAGTGTTTCACCCTGGGAGCTCCAGTATTATTTGTGCCAAAGAAGGATGGATCATCTCGAATGTGTATTGATTATAGGGCTTTGAATACTTTAACAATCAAGAATAAATATCCCCTACCAAGGATAGATAATTTATTTGATCAATTAAGTGGAGCTCGGGTATTTTCGAAGATTGACTTTAGGTCTAGTTACCATCAAGTAAGGGTGAGGAAGGAACATATCCCTAAAACAGCTTTTAATACCCGGAATGGACACTATGAATTCTTAATGATGTTGTTCATGTTAACTAATGCTCCAGTAATATTTATGAATTTAATGAACATAATTTTCCAACAATATCTAGACAAATTTGTGGTATTTTTCGTTGATGATATTTTGATTTATTCCAAGACTCCAGAAGAACATGAAGAACACATAAGGCTAGTATGGAGACATTAAGGAAGAAAAAAAACTTTATGGAAAACTATCTAAATGTGCATTCTTCCTAGACAAATTAATTTTTTTGTGACATATTTTAACTGGAGATGGCATAGCAGAAGATCCTAAAAAGGTAGAAGCAGATGATCATGGCCCACTCCAGACTCTAAGCATAAATTAGAAGCTTTCTGGGACTACCTGGCTATTATCGAAAGTTTATGAAGGGCTATGCTAGAATTGCGGAACCAATGACAAAATTAACAATGAAGAATGATGAATTTATATGGACTGATGAATGTCAACATGCTATTGAAGAATTTAAAAAAAGGCTGACTACTACCCCTATTCTGACCCTACCATCTAGAACCGGAGGATTCGCTATATACAGTGATGCTTCTGAAAAAGGTCTAGGATGCGTATTGGAGTAGAACAAAAAAGTAATAGCATATGCTTCTAGATAGCTTCGACCTCATGAAAAGAACTACCCAACTCATGACTTAGAATTAACAGCTGTTATCTTTGCTCTTAAGCTTTGAAAGCATTATCTGTCACTACCATATTTCTAGAGTAGGAACATTGTTGTCATTTATAATATTTATATATATTGTGTTGTAGTTACATAATATTTATTATATGTGGTATTATTAGTATTAATGATATGGGTTAGTGGACTAGACATTTGAACCCACTAATTAATCCCTATCCATTTTAAATTAGAATCTAGTTAAACCCCTCCCATTAGGAATAAAAACTCCATTAATTAAATAACTCTTTATGACAACCACATAGGGGCATTATGGACTTTGTGCATTGGCCAAGCCCTAGGCATATGGCTGGCCCTATAAAGAGAGAGGGAGACACCTTCTAGTTCATTCATAGCTCATGAAGAAAATCCCTAGAAATAGCTCTTTCCCAAACCCTTTCTTTTCTCCACCAAATTTGTTAAGCCACAGTCCCAAAATACGTAGGACTAGGAATACGTAAGTATGCCAGCCGTATGTATATGGCAACTCCAATATATGGAAACCATAACACATACGTACGTTGTATTATGGACAATAATTCACAGGTGGTATATATTTGTCACAAGTCACATGGCATAACTAAATCTCATCCATATAATCAAATATAAATGAATAACCAATCAACTATATAACTGAATCAAGTATAAGATGCTTGATAAAAACAAGTAGTTGGGTGGAGACAAATCTACTACCAACTAGAATACGAGAGAAACAAAATAAGTACATCTAATGAATAGTGAGGCTCGAAGAGAAGACCTCCTCAAAAGAGAATGGAGTAGCAAGTCTTGATCCGTGCTCCTGCAAATAGTCATGATCGTCTACACCTGGAAGATATATAGAAGCATGCCATAAAGTAAATACTGAATAAATAAAGAGGGTGCGCTAACCATCTAAGTGAATGCAATGTGAGAACAACCTTGGTACGTATGGGTAAGTATAGGCATAACGTCCACACTCTGAAGACCATGGTATCTGTACATGTAACGTCCATCATTCCGAAGAATGAGGTATCTGTAAATATATACGTCCGTATCGCTCCGAAGAACGCGATATCTGTATAAAGGAAGTCATTGGATCCGTAGCTCCTCCGGATACTACGGATTCTAATGTGTGTATCCCATACGCCTACTAGTGTCCTCCTCGCCCAATGCCAATGTACAAGTCATGAATATGACGTAGACATCTCATACTATATTGCAAGTCGCTAAAGAAATATACAACTAAGCTAAATACCGTCATACGTGCTGCTCACACCGATGGCCAGTCGAGTATGAAGCATGCGTCCCTACATGAACTCACTCTATGACGTGCAATGAAACGTGTCAAGGCCTGGGGAGTCATATTGATAACTCCACAACTTTTGGTGCGTCCACTAGACACTAGGTCAAAAACAAGTCCTAACGTCAACGCCTTCGTTGACTGCACCCGAGTCTTTCTCGGACGTGCACAGTTATATAATATTAAAACAAATAAATATACAATTAAATAATAACTTAATTTAAACAGAACAACAAGGTAATATATACTTGTCTGACTAGAAAGCTGCATAGTGTAAGCATCCAGATATCAAGCACAAGAGATCAGAAACCATGGCATCTAAATGAACATCTTTGGATGCTAAAATAAATATCACCAACGTTCTCAGAATAAGCGAGATAGTCAGAAATGCCTACCCTTTCGTCCAATTTGGATACAGGAACAAAACGGTAATTTTGGGTCAAAGCGGGTCCACATATGGGCCACTTTGTACAAAAAAGTGTGCCAGAGGTAAAGGTCTCTAAATGGGATAAATTATAGGTCAAAAAAATTCTAAACATCGATATGAACTCAACGATATGTCCAATTTTGGATTCCGGTGAGCCGATCACAAATTCGCCCTTAAAGTCAAATCGTGGGGCCTGCGAATAGGCGGCTTTATCAACTATCTCAGAATCACATGAAACTTGGGTCGTAGGACCAACATGATACCATGAATCCAATGACACAAGTTTCGTCGCATTCCAACGCATTCCAACGAGCGTACACAAAATAGGATGGTATTTTACAAAAGTCACGATACGGGGACTTTTTATGGATATGGGTTGATTTCGACGCGTACACACGTCCGAATCAGCTTCCGCGAAAGCCCACACGTCAGGATATACCATACGCGCCTTTTGGTGTAATTGGTACACGACGAAGCGGTCCCGTTTGGCAGGGCGCACTCCGTATCACAAAATTTTAATTTTAAAAATCAAGTTTTAGGTCATTTTGGAGGCCGAATAATTTAACACATAACACGAATTAATAAAAACTAAAAGAACAAAAAAATTCTCGGTTATATTTAGAAGAAAACCCTTCAATTCATTTTTGAAAATATTAAACAGGTTGATGGAAAATATTAATTAGTTCTGGACTATTTTGGTCAGTTTTTCGTCTAATTTTTGGTCAATTTTTTGACCAATCCGGGACACGAAAACTCGTCCCGCTTGAATAAAAATCCTAGAGGGTTAGGTTGTGAACGTACACGGACAAACCACTCACAAAAAGAATCAAAGATGAGGGAGATACATCACCTTGAAGTATGGACGCTGCTGCACGTACACGGGCATGCGTACGCGGGCGGGGGCGGACGGTGATGTTGCGGCGGCCAGCGGCTGCGGCGGCACAGCGGTGCGGGGGCGGCGTCGAGGTCGGCCGGAGGTCGGAGCGTGGTCGCCGGCGTCGGGGCTAGGGTTAGGGTTAGGGTTTATAGTTTTTGTGATAATATATGTGTATATATATATTAGAGAGGGGGAGAGAGAGGTCTGGGAGGGGGTTCCTGTGGGTGAGGGGGGAATTAGGAATATGGATCGTGGGTTGGTAGTTAGTTAGGGAATATATTAGGGTTTAGATTTTTATGTTTATGTTTATGTTTATCTTTTCCTTTTTGTTTTTGTTTTGTTTTTTTTGTTTTTGTTTTGTTTTTGTTTTTGTTTTTGTTTTTGTTTTTGTTTTTGTTTTTGTTTTCTTTTTCTTTTTCTTTTACTTTTATTTATTTCTCTTACTAATACTAATACTAATATTATTATTATCACTATTATTATTACTACTAAATTTATTATTATTACTAACATTATAATTATTATTATAATTATTCTTATTCTTATTCTTATTATTATTATTTTAGCTATATATTTATTAACATATATTCACATATCTAAATGAGGAAAAATTCAAAAATAATATTACACACAAAATAAATTCTAAATTTTTTTACTTTTGTAAGGTTTTAATAAAAATACTACACACAAAATATTTTATAAAAATATTTTATAATTAATAATTAGATATTTATCTAGTTATATAAATCAAATAATTGTATTATCTAATTAACTAAGTAATTAATTAAATGGATATTCAACAAAATAGGACAATAGTAAATAATATGCACATCGTACAAAAGAGAAAAAAATGTCTGACTTGGCGCGGGGAATTATGGGATACTAATTGAAGGAAGTTGGGATAAAAAATAACCACAAATAAATTATATATATAAATTATCTAAATATTTAATAATTAATCTATGGTCGTTACACTAACGTCATACTAACACCAAGGGATTGAATTTCTGTGCCACGAAAAGATCCTACAGGTAGTGTCTCATGTGTAGGCTACTTCCTATGAAGGACGATACAGATTTTGGGGCCATCCTATATTATTAATGTTCAAACCACGATAAAGTATCATAATAAAATCATTAGGTTTTAATTGATTTGAAAAATAATCTAAAACAAATACAAGAAATACAAAATACACACAAAATACCTATTTTTGGGTGAGGGGATTTACAAAATTTTAGAATTTAAAACCCTAAACCCTCTCATTTCCCTCATCTAAGAGGCCAAAAAGTTTAGATCACAAGGAGCCTTAGAGAAGAAGAAGTTTGCATTGGGAATCCATCTCCCAATAGGTAAAAATCTGAAATCTCTCCTTTAAATTTTGTTTTTATTATTGCTTGGCCATTAGGAGCCCATCCATGGATTATGAATATCCACAAGGAGTGAGAATAAGTTCTATTAGCATCCATCATGATTCCTTCATGGTGTTGTGTGCATATTTGGGATTTTATGATTTATGGGTGTATTTCCTCCTATATATTTATGATAACTAATTACATTAGATAAATATAATCATATTTGATAGGTACATATATTATTAGTTGCATATGGAGGATTTTGGCATAAAGATTGGTTGAGTATCATGAGTATCCTTTTTGTGCACTCAAGGTGTTTTTTAAATTAATTATTAGAATGTGTATCTAAAGAGGGTATTGTTCATATGATAATGTTTATACATATAGTATATATATACTTATTATATTGTGTTGTGACACTGTGTCACAGTATGGGGGTGTTTATATGTGGGTGCATGAGATGCGGTTGTATGGGTATTTGGTTTCAGGCAGTGAGAATAAGGAGGGGAGTTGAGTTGATGTAGGTCTTTGTTTTAGTATTAGCATCAATTGAATGATGTGGATTTAACTGGAACACTGCAACCTACCTGAGTGCAGATGCTGCCTTCAGGCAACTACATAAGGGAGGTCTCGGAAAAGAGAGCAACTGCTCAGTTGCTGTGTAGCAACTTGCTGTAGAGGGAGTCTGCTCATTGGTACAGATTTGAGCTAAGGCTTGGGTGTAGGTTAGTTAGTTCCTGCAAGTGTGGTATTATGTTTGGAGGCATTGCTTGAGTTGGGGTCTGTTGGTGTTGAGTTATAAAAAGTGGTTGGAGGTTCAACAGTATTAAGGTACTATATTGGTTCAGTTGGGCTCTAATATTTGGGTGTTGTTGATCAGAGATGGAAGAAATGATCAGTTAGAAGTGAAGGGGGGCTTCCTAAGTAGTGTATCATTGAGTTATGAGTGTGACTGCATATATATGTTTAATGTGATATATTAATCATGGAATAAAGTAATGTAAGTACTAAGGGAGGGAAATGCAAATGGTGATGCAAGTATCATAGGAGAAACAGATACTTTAGTATCAGGTAGGATATCAATGTGGTGAGTGTTGGTTTCAATATCAGATGCAGGTAGTAAGGGGAGTTGGGTATCTCTGACTTTTGAATTAGAATGGGGTTCAACATGGCCGTGAGTCCTTCTCAGATGAGCATTGTACTGATACACTATTGTATCAAAAACTAACGGGGGAAATGTAGGCTCGACTTGGTCTACCTGCAGGCAAACCACATCAGTGTGCAGTATCAGTTGCACACTGATTTTCTAATCAAGTGCAGCACAGTTGATGGAGAGGTCGGGTTTCCCTATGAGTAGTGAGGTGGGCATTCACCACGGAGTATCAGCTCTATGTGCAAGTGTATCAGTATCGAGTGATATCTGAATGCACCCAGATATCATAAAGGAGCTGTGTGTAAGGTTGTAGCATGGAGCAACCACAGTAGGTAGTGTGTAGGTACCGAGGGAGGGGGTGGCTCGGGTATCTGGAAACAGGGTTTGCAGTTAGTATAGATCAGCAATAAGTCAAGGGATCTTGTTGCAGCAGTTACATGTACAGTGATGCCTGTTGTGTAGTGTCTGCAAGGGGAGGGGGCATGTTGTGTCTGTACAGCTGTGCATTGAGTATTTGATGTAACTATTTATGGAGTGCTACATAGCAGTGGCTCCTGGCAGTGCACATTAGGTGCACAGATGTATGCATAAAAGATTTAGCAGGTACTTAACTATGGGGTAAGGAGTGGTCATGTAGGTGACTGATACTCGATAGTAAGAGTGTGTACATATGTAAAGTATGGAATAACAATACTTGTATGCAAGTGCACAGTTGGTCAGATATATAAGGAGTTAGTATTTAGGTAGTAGGCTCGGGTTCTTAATGAGAAGGCTAAAGTGATGTCAGTATGGGATAGTATTCATGGGGTAGTATTCATGGGGTATTGATACCAAGGGTTAGTGCAAAGGTGTAAACCCCCTCACCCAAAATAGATATTTTGTGTATATTTTATATTATTATAGATATTGAATTTCTTTAGAGTATTCTGTTATTTAATTAGCAAATGAATTTCTCAATATATTTACTTATATATATATATTTATTTAGAATCATTTTTAGGTTATTTTAGATTTTTAAAATTATTTAGGATTTATTTGGATATATATAGTCTTAATATTAGATAGATGCTAATTTAGTGTTAATAGATATTAATAAGATTTTATAAATTATTTGTATTATCTTTAATTATATTTAAGATTATAAATTATTGAGATAAATTTAAACTCTATTTTAAATTAATTCAAATCCTGAACCTATTAGGAAAGCAACCTCATGCATATCATATCCTTATTTAAATTCATCATAATCCTATCCAAATTAACCAATCCTAGTCGTATTTAATTAAGTAGTGTCCACCATTATAAATACCTCATCCTTCATATTTTTTTCCCTAAATTTCTCTCTTTTTCGTCCAAAAATAGTCAAAATTCGTCATAAATTCAGCCTCATTTTCTACTAGTTATGACGAATTAAAGGACGATATCTCCTAGCTCCGGACTCCAAATGAGGCCTAGTTTTTTTTGTTAGAACGATATTGAGGTTAGATTTCTGATTATATAAATTTTTTACGAAATTATGAGTATTAAATTCTGGAAAATTCGTAGAGCACAGTATGTCCGAAAATAGACGTATTTCGATATTTTCACAATTTCGGGAGAACCAGGAATCAGAATCACGAACCGTTTAAAGTTTCGAAAAGCTAATGTCGAGATCATCGACATATATTTTTCCTAGAATTTATTTCGAAGTATTTATATACTGTTAATTCTGTAGAACTTCTAGGTTAGAATTTAACCATTGGTGCACAATACAAAATTTGTATGTGCCATAATTCCCAAATAAATTTGAATTCGGACGAGCCGTAAATTCCAGTATGTTTTTGATGCTAAAATCTACAGGAAATCATGCATAAAGTCGAGTTTGTATCGGTTGACTTTTTGGTCAACAGATCGCCTCGATTTGCGTGCCATGAGTCTCGAGTTGATAAAATTCAGTTTTTTTTTGGACAAAATTTAGGAATTAACATAAAAATCAGAATAATAAGATTAAAATAGAATTTTAGAGTAATTATTCCAGAATTAAATAAATTAAAATAAATTATCTTTTGACGTGATAAATTTGTAATATATAGGCTATTTGGACAGTGACTTGGACTCTGATTCATACCAGCAGTAGGACCCCAGGTAAGATACCTTGCCAAATTGTTTATAATACTTTGCATGCTATTTATATTTCTTTTTATTTATTTTATTTCTGTATAGTTCTTGCATGTGTAGTTTTTCTCTAGTCATTACTATGTATTAGATATGTTGACACACACATGGCACCTAGTATCATGGGAGGACAATCATTAGGCGTATGGGCTTTTAACCACTCTGGTAAATCATAGTATATAGTTTGCACTACGGGCGTGTGTCGCGCTGGTCGCTACCCCAGAGGTATGTCGATTTCTGTAGAGTCGCGCTGGTCGCTACCCCAGATGTATGTCGATTTCTGATGTTCTAGACGGGTGTGTGAGTTGTGAGGCTTAGATCGAGTAGACTACCCTTGCCCATACGTCAAAAAGTTATCCTCATTTTTATTCATATAGATTGTCTTGTACAGCGTACTTATTTATTTTCAAACCATATGCATATTTACTGTATTCAAATTGGCTCGTATTTTCTGTATCTTGTTACGTCCCTCTGAGGACCAGGTCCGCTGCCAGGTGCATCTTTTCTTGAGTATTTACAGGAGCACAGATTTGGATGGTTACATGTGATCCGAGGATGTCTTCTCTTCGAGCTGTGATGGATAGCTGGTATTCTTATATTGTGTTATGGTATTGTACTCATATTGTATTTGCTCTTATATTCGAGTTGGTAGTGGATTTGTTTCCATCAAACTATTATCCTTAGATACTTCTTATTGAGATCTAGTTTCATAGATACTGGTTATTTATTTATATATGATTTTGGTGGATGAGATTTAGATTTTACCCTGTGACTTGTATTACATTTTATACCACTTGTGGATTTTATATTTATATCACAGCGTACGTATGGATTTGGTTTCCATATATTGGAGTTGCCATATCCATGCAACTGGCATGCTTATATGTCCTAGTCCTACGTATTTTTGGGACTGGGGCGTGACATGTTTTTGTGGTGGCCCATGCAGGTCGAGATCATATTGTCTCGGTTACGTTATTGTACCGAACAAGCCTGCACCTAGGAGTAGAGTATAGGACCTCATCCACAATTGACTATGATTCACTTTCCTTCCAATCCATTCTATCTGAACAATTGCATCCTGCTTGATTCTTGTACTTCCCTAATAGTTCTTTGAGTATAGCCTTCTGCTAGAATATAGAAATCCCTATTATTATAATGATAATTATGGTAGCACACCTATTAAGAATACAACGAGAATATAGACACACCACTAAGTTTAGAATATCTAGTGAACCTAGAATTCCTTATCTTTAGATTGTTATACCATTACCCCTTGATGTATTAAGAAGACTTGAGAGTAGTATAGACACTACTAGAGTTAGTTAGAAGTTTTACCATAATGTTTGACACCTAGTATCACATAGTCTTTTGACCTATTAATTGAAGTGTAACCGAATGATATTTATCGCATGCTAGCAAAAGGCGACAGTGTTTATTCAGACCACAGAATTTAGAGGTCCTTGCCTTATTTGGTCGACTAGCGACTTAGATAAGGAGGTTGTATGATAACTGTAGAGATTGTAGAGTCTTTTATTATTATTGCTTATGTTATTTTTGCTTTTGCGAACTTGAATTATTTTGTAACTTCTCACATCATAATCCAGCGTTATATTTTCTGTGCTACCTTGAATTATGCTGCTATTATAGCCTAGTTTTTGCAAGCTTAATCTTATATCGAGCTTGTTCATGACATATGTGTTATTGGGGCCTGATCAACCATACTAATACAAATTGTCTAATCAGAATCAGTGTATTATGGTCTAGCTAGCCATAATGCGCTTGATTCGCCCTTCGCAATAGTATTTTACGTGGATTGAGATATATAGTGGACCAGTAGACAAATATACTTACCCTCTAGATACGACAAAGCATATCATATCAAGTACATAACTGCACCGATGTGAGCATGCGAATAAGAAATTACCAAATTAAGATTTCAATCCACAACTGTCTTGACAATTCCTATTTGAATTCTTTAAACGCTTTGATTCCCATACTTCCATTCTATTACCCCTCCTTGAACTCTTTTCCGTTGCTTTCCGTCTTCCCTTGTTTCGGAAAGACGAAATCTCGTGCTTGGATATAAGTGATACACGGAAAGTACAAGATATACCCCATAGGCCAATCATATTATTTGGTGACTATCTTTCATAATTGATTAAGGGCATATCACATATGATATAGTTGGTGTTAAAGTTTTGAGGATTGCATGAGATGAGAAAATAAATTGAGGAATATTTTCTTAAGATTAAGAGCCTTATATGATAGATGGATAAATTCTAAGTTGGGTAGAAATTGCATTATTAAACTTGAGGTAAATTCTTTTAGATTGTGATCAAGTGAGATTAGATAGAGAGAAACCATGTTCTATTTTAATTTCGAGGACAAAATTTTTGTAAGTTGGGTAAATTGTAAACCCCCTCACCCAAAATAGATATTTTGTGTATATTTTATATTATTATAGATATTGAATTTCTTTAGAGTATTCTGTTATTTAATTAGAAAATGAATTTCTCGATATATTTACTTATATAAATATTTATTTAGAATCATTTTTAGGTTATTTTAGATTTTTAAAATTATTTAGGATTTATTTGGATATATATAGTCTTAATATTAGATAGATGCTAATTTAGTGTTAATAGATATTAATAAGATTTTATAAATTATTTGTATTATCTTTAATTATATTTAAGATTATAAATTATTGAGATAAATTCAAACTCTATTTTAAATTAATACAAATCCCGAACCTACTAGGAAAGCAACCTCATGCATATCATATCCTTATTTAAATTTATCATAATCCTATCTAAATTAACCAATCCATATTCGTATTTAATTAAGTAGTGTCCACCATTATAAATACCTCATCCTTCATATTTTTTTTCCCAAATTTCTCTCTTTTTCGTCCAAAAATAGTCAAAATTCGTCATAAATTCAGCCTCATTTTCTACTAATTATGACGAATTAAAAGGACGATATCTCCTAGCTTTGGACTCCAAATGAGGCCTAGTTTTTTTTGTTAGAATGATATTGAGGTTAGCTTTCTGATTATATAAATTTTCTACGAAATTATGAGTATTAAATTCTAGAAAATTCGTAGAGAACAGCATGTCCGAAAATAGACGTGTTTCGATGTTTTCGCGATTCCGGGAGAACCAGGAATCAGAATCATGAACCGTTTAAAGTTTCGGAAAGCTAATGTCGAGATCATCGACATTATTTTCTAGAATTTATTTCGAAGTATTTAAATACTGTTAATTCTGTAGAACTTCTAGGTTAGAATTTAACCATCGGTGCACAATACAAAATTTGTATGTGCCATAATTCCCAAACGAATTTGAATTCGGATGAGCCGTAAATTCTAATATGTTTTTGATGCTAAAATCTACAGGAAATCATGTATAAAAGTCGAGTTTGTATTGGTTGACTTTTTGGTCAACAGATCGCCTCGATTTGCGTGCTATGAGTCTCGAGTTGATAAAATTCAGTTTTTTTGGACAAAATTTCGGAATTAACATAAAAATCAAAATAATAAGATTAAAATAGGATTTTAGAGTAATTTTTCCAGAGTTAAATAAATTAAAATAAATTATCTTTTGACGTGATAAATTTGTAATACATAGGCTATTTGGACTGTGACTTGGTCTCTGATTCATACCAGCAGCAGGACCCCAGGCAAGATACCTTGCAAAATTGTTTACAGTACTTTGCATGCTATTTATATTTCTTTTTATTTATTTCATTTCTGTATAATTCTTGCATGTGTAGTTTTTCTTCAGTCATTACTATGTATTAGATATGTTGACACACACATGGCACCTAGTATCATAGGAGGACAATCATTAGGCGTATGGGCTTTTAACCACTCTGGTAAACCGTAGTATATAGTTCGCACTACGGGCGTGTGTCGCGCTGGTCGCTACCCCAGAGGTATGTCGATTTCTGTAGAGTCGCTCTGGTCGCTACCCCAAAGGTATGTCGATTTCTGATGTTCTAGACGGGTGTGTGAGTTATGAGGCTTAGATCGAGTAGACTACCCTTGCCCATACGTCAAAAAGTTATCCTCATTTGCATTCATATAGATTGTCTTGTACAGCGTACTTATTTATTTTTAAACCATATGCATGTTTACTGTATTCAAATTGGCTCGTATTTTCTGTATCTTGTTACGTCCCTCTGAGGACCTGGTCCGCTGCCAGGTGTATCTTTTCTTGAGTATTTGTAGGAGCACAGATTTGGATGGTTACATGTGATCCGAGGATGTCTTCTCTTCGAGCTGTGATGGATAGCTGGTATTCTTATATTGTGTTATGGTGTTGTACTCATATTGTATTTGCTCTTATATTCGAGTTGGAAGTGGATTTCTTTTCATCCAACTATCATCCTTAGATACTTCTTATTGAGATCTAGTTTCATAGATGCTGGTTATTTATTTATATATGATTTTGGTGGATGAGATTTAGATTTTACCCTGTGACTTGTATTACATTTTATACCACTTGTAGATTTTATATTCATATCACAGCGTACGTATGGATTTGGTTTCCATATATTGGAGTTGCCATATCCATGCGGCTGGCATGCTTACGTGTCCTAGTCCTACGTATTTTTGGGACTGGGGCGTGACAAAAGGTAAATAGGTTATTGGCCAGGTTAGTATAGAGTAACAGTCAAGGCATACTAAGGTATTAGTATCTATATACGTAGAGTGCATATATAAATAATGACTAGATGTATGAGAGGTATGACCTAGTAATCACTTAACACTAGTAGTATTAGCTAGTATAATCCAACTTTAGCTTGGTAATAACTAGTGTTGATAAGTATACCTTAATATGACCTAGAAAACCTAGGGTAGCATGGTATTGTCCCAGTATTGACTAATATGAACCTATAGTAGCCTAGAAACATCACTATTTATTAGATAAACATAATTATCATTTCTATTCACTCTTTAACACTTATATTCCTTATTTAGGAATCTTAGACTCCAATGTGACCACTATTGACTGTTCCTCACTCCAGATATCAGGCGAGTACATTCTTTGATAGTTTTTATTATTTTGATCATTACTATGATTCTAGTTGTAGTGTATACTTGACTTAGACACAGCGGATACATGGGATAGTATCATAGATACCTGTCATGAGGAGTCGTGATTGGAATCCATCATACTAGTTGGGGACGAAGAAATATTAGCAAGTTATATGATCATAACCCACTTTTAGATGCATAATAGCTCACCCCAAATATCATATAGGGTATAGCCTGACCATTTACATGCCTCATAGCCTGTTATATATGATTCTTTTGACTATTACTCGCATCATAGCTAACCAGATGGTTATCCTGACCTCACATGTACCATAGCCAATCATATATAACAAACATGATCTAGTCCCAAGCCGATCATATAGCAAACTAATATTTCACACATCTAGTTAGAATTTTTATTCTTTTATTTCAGTACACTCATTTCTAGCATTCACATATATATATGTTCATTGCTAGTTTATTCTATATGATGATTACATATCTCTCCAGTATTCCTTATCTTTTAGTATTTCTTCCATTATGTATTTCCTTACACTGTTTATAGTTCTTATCAATATAATTAAAGTTGCTGTTAGTATTTTTGTTTTGCTCCAATCCTGACTGGATAATATTTTCAGAGGATCTCGAGGATTTTTGCCCTACCCACTATGGTCCAGGAATAGATGGAGATTACATTCCGATGATTCCAGATGAGCCACTCTCCTTAGAGGAGACACCATCCACAGTTGTTTAGACAGCACTTGGTCTAGTTTATTTATGTATTGGTTGTTATAACTGTGAGACTTGGGTGTATTATGTTGAGACTTATTTATGTTGAGACAGTTAGACTCTACACTTATTATTGTTATTTGAGTTAAGTTCTAGACTTATGTCAGAACTTTTTATATCTTTATCTTATCATGCCATTTACCTTCTTATAGTTATTGTGATTGTGTACCTTATGAATTAATATTCATATGCATATTTATTGTCCTGCTTATGGAGTTGAGATCATTGACATGTTATTTTGTGAGTTGGGGTTAGTAGTATTGAGACCTAGACATCGTTCTACCGCCGATGCTGCGGCGTAGGCTGGACGTACCCACGGCTTATGCCCAAATTTTGGGTGTGGGTCCTAACACGTTTTAGTGGTGGGCCATGCATGTCGAGTCTAATCTAAAAGAGTAGGATTAGCTCACAACTAGTACAGTATCGTAGTAGTGGTCAGACTTAGAGTACTAATACGAGCATGAGATAGGGTATATATAAGTGTATGCTCAATCACAACTAGGGAATCTCTAATTTTATTTTGCTATTATAAATAATTGCTTCTTTTAAATTTTACTGTCCTTCTTTGATGATGTTGTATCTTTTGCCTTAATTGATTTCTTCTTTCGACCTGTCTTCAGGATGCCACCGAAGACTAGGTCACTGAGATTGGGACCCGCAGCTTCCGAGAGGTCTGTCACCTCTCAACCTGCCACCCAGACAGCTGGAGTTGTGCCTCCTACTTCACATGCTCATGTAGGAGTTTTCATAGTTTTTGAGAGTCCTCCTCCCTCACCTGTCCAGAGGGTTGTCCCGACTGTTACGGAGGATATTCCACCACCACCGATTCCGTTTCTAGGAGGTGTGCCCGCTGACAGGGCACAGATGTTCGTATTAATCCATGGCATGGTGGATGCTCAGAGGACGTCGGCAGAGGCTCAACGAGTTTAGGCTGAGGCATAGAGGGTACAGGCAGGGGTGCACCAAGTGCAGATCGAGCTGATGAGGGAGAGCATGGAGAATGCTTATCAAGTGGCTCTCCAGGTAGTGGAGAGAGTTACACATCAGAATCCTAGCCAGCAGCAACAACCACTACAGAGGCCAGGCACTATAGTGGACTTCAAGAGGATGATGCCTCGGGAGTTCAAGGGCGTTGAGGGGATATTTTACGCCGATAAATGGATGGAGGACATAGAGAGGAACTTACGCTTGGCACAGATTCTAGAGAGTTTGCAGATCGAGGCCATCGGCAGCCAGATGTTCGATATCGCGCTGACTTGGTATCGTACGGAGCCAAGACTTACTGCTAGAGGACTTACTTGGAAGTCTTTCAAGGAGCTTTTCAAGGAGAAGTTATTTCCCGATGTGGCCTTCGGAGCCTTGGAGAGTCAGTTCCATGACTTGGTCCAAGGGAACAAGTCGGTCGATGAGTACGTCGCAGAGTTTTGTCGCTTGAGTTATTTTGTACCGTCGATAATTCAAAACCCAAGAGACCAAGCATGAAAGTTCAGGAAAGAGCTGATAAGAGATATCAAGTCTCGTACTTCTGGACGTTACAGTACTACCTTTGAGGACATTCTGATGGATGTCCAAATTGTCGAGGATGATCTGGACCTCAGGCCTAAGAGAGGATACGATATTTCTGGAGGAGATAGTAGTAGCACTGGACCGGCCAAGCGTTCCCACTTTCAGCAGCAACAAAGGTCGTATCAACACAAGCAACATCGGGTACCAGCTCAAGGACATATCCAGCAGCAACCGCAGAGGCAAACCCAGCCCGCTGTCTAGTGTGTGTACTGCGGGAAGGCGGGACACACGAGAGATATCTGACGAAAGAGGGTGGGTACATGTTTATCTTGTGGATCGTCATCTCACCAGTTGAGAGATTGTCCGTCTATTCAGACTCGTCCATGTCAAGGTGGAGCAGCCGCACAAAGGGTACCTGCCAAAACACCTACTATGCCAGGAGGCCAGCAGAGGGGACCATGCCTTCTGCCACAGCAGCAGAGGTTTGCCCAGCACCAACAGCAGCAAAAAGGTATACCCTAGGGACGAGCGTATGCCATGACGATCAAGGATGTCGAGCCAGCATGAGACGTGATATCATGTTATTTTTTCTTGATTCCATTGTAGCACTTGTATTATTCGATTCCGGCGCTTCCTATAGTTTTGTATCTATATTTTATGCTCTTAAGCATCATTTAGAGGTAAAACCCTTAGATAGGACTTACAAGATCATGACTGGCGAAGGCATTATCCTAGTCAATAATTTTTGCAAGGACCGAAGAGTTTTATTGGGAGACCGAGAGTTGAGTGTGTGCTTACTCGTAATGCCACTTTGGGGTTATGATATTGTACTCGGAATGGTTTGGTTGAGTAGGCACCATGCTACTATAGATTATCGTGGAGGCAGAGTGATATTTCGATCGCCAGGAGAGCCAGAGTTTGAGGTCGCCAGAGGAGCAGCGGAGCAGAGCAGGGGCATCTTTTGTGGAGCCAGGATGGATAAGAAGGAGTTGCCACATCCTTTGATAGCGGAGTTCTTAGATGTCTTTCTAGAGGTGTTTCTAGGTTTGTCGCCAGACAGAGATGTCAAATTCTCTATAAACTTGGTGCCAGGCGCAGAGCCAATATCATAACACGTCTATAGGGTCAACAACAGTGAACTGGCAGAGTTGAAGAAGCAGGTTGATGAGTTGCAGGACAAAGGCTTCATCAAATCCAGTTCATCACTATGGGGAGCTCCGATAATTTTTGTACCGAAGAGGATGGGTCGGTACGCATGTGTATCGACTATAGGACTCTAAACAACCTCACTATCAAGAACAAATACCTGCTGCCGAGGATAAATGATCTCTTCGATTAGTTGAGCGGAGCGAGGGTATTCTCAAAGATAGACTTAAGGTTAGGCTACCACCAGGTAAAAGTGAAGAAAGAAGATATTCTAAAGACAGCATTTCAGACTCGATATGGTTAGTTTGAGTTCATGGTGATGCCGTTTGGGTTGACTAATGCACCGACAGTATTCATAAACCTGATGAACAAGGTGTTCCACCAGTACCTTGACAAGTTCGTGGTAGTATTCATCGATAAAATTCTTGTGTATTCGAAGACCCCAGAGGAGCATGAGGAGCACCTGAGGATGGTTTTGGAGACTCTCAGGAAAGAGGAGCTTTACGAGAAGCTTTTGAAGTGTGAGTTTATCACGACCCACACCCGGAATAGGGGTAAGAGTGTGTGGGTACGTCCAGCCTACGCCGCAGCATCGGCGGTAGAACGATGTCTAGGTCAATACACTATCTATACAATCTCACACGAGTATCCAGCTCCATAAGGAGTCACAGATATCACAATATAATATGAACAATACTCAATCACATAGCTAAAGTACGATAAGATATTTTATAGGAAAGGGTATTTTAGTAATTTCCTATTTAATTAATTATTGTGCTTGATAAATATTATTTGTGGTATTATTTAATTATTGTTAGATGTTAGTTATTTAATTTGGACTTATGTTAGTGGATCTAACTAGTTTAGTTTGGACCCATGTACCAACATGAATTAATTAGTTAGACTAGCCCATTTAGAAAGCCCATTGTTAAGGAGATGGATTAAATTAATGAAATCATTGGACTAGAAGCTTCCTTCCTTAATTATTTCTTCATGAGAGGCCCCAAGGGGTATAATGGACATTTCATAGGGAGGGGAATAGGGGCCGGCCTATTTAAAAAGAGGGGAAAAATTCTCTCTCCTCTTTTTCTTTCCAAATCTAGATCTAGAATTTTCCACTACCAAATTCCTTCTTTCCCACTTCATTTCACTACCAAAATTTATTTCAATTCCTTCCCAAATCACCATTAGAGACTTAAGAAGCAAGAATCTAGAAGGAGGAAGCAAGGATCTACAAAGAGGAGCAAGGATCTATAATTTGAAAGCAATTTTATCTCAATTGGAGGTTTCATTGGGAATCCATCTCCCAATAGGTACAATTAAGTTTTTCCCCTTAAAATAGCTTCTAAATCTGAGATTTAATCATGGAAAATCAACCCATATATATGTACTACCCATAGGAATTAGTTTTGTGTCCATAGGAGGCCTATTGAGAAAGTTATGGTATTTTTTGTGTCAATTTTAGGAGAATTCCGAGAATGACTTTTGTTGTGTGTGTCAATTGATCCTATAGATTAATTTGGCATGTGTTTATGTATTTGGGGCTAGTGTCGTATCCACAATTGGGTACATATAGGTCGTATCCCAATAATTTGGTGATACGTGTTATTTTGGGGGTTTTCCCTCCGACACGGGACTTTGTACATGTCGTATTTTGACACGGACACATAGATCTATATTTGACACTTCGTATTGTTCATAAATATTATATATGACTTGCTTGTGTCCATCGGGGTGTAATTGGATGTGTGGTGGACTCGTGTCGCATGCGTATCCTAGATCTAGTGGGATACGGTGTGATACTCTCCATTTGTTGTGTATTTATGTGTAGATCTAATTATTGTGCTTTTAATTCTTGAATTATAATTGTGTATATATATATATATATATATATATATATATATATATATATATATATATATATATATATATATATATATATATTATATATTATGGTGTATTTATTATAGTGTTTATTGTATCATGGATCTATGTATTATATATGTACTAATAGAATATATATTATGTAGCTTTCTTCTACATGCATTAGTATATATGTTATAATATATGCTAGGGATGTAAATATATGTATGTATTTTTATAAAATATATGTATATGTTTTTATAAAATATATGTGTATGTTTAATTAAGTAATTAGATTATTTATAGTTATTATATGATTATTTATATATATATGTATTGATGTATATTTATTATATATGTTGTATGTGTGTATTGTTGCTATATTAAATATATACATAATAATAGTAGAGGGTGTGTATAGTTATTATATATATATATATATATATATATATATATATTATATATATATATTTCTGTCATGCCCCAGTCCCAAAATATCGAGGGACTAGCCACGTGGCAATGGCCAGCAGCACACACCGATGGACAAACCCAATTTAATGAATCCATCGGGGCGTACTTAAGCTGTAATACAACAATAAGGTCTACTAATCTCATCCACAGAATGAACACATCAATAACAACAAAAGGGAATAGAAACATCATCAAGTCACAAGTAAATAAATCGGGGAACAACCCGATAACAAGTCTGATACAATAGTCAAGATACAGAAATAAAGATAACAACTGCAAATACTGAGTATATATAAAGCATATATTCAGAAGATATCCTCGGGAATCACTCGTCTACTGGATCTGGTAATGCTCCAGTGCCTGCTCTTGTTCCTGCTCCTACTAATGCTCCTGTCTCATATACCTCGGGGTAGATCTCGTCTGCTAATCCTGGGGACATAATCCGGATCCAGGTCCTCAGGGGACATAGCAAGGTACAAAATTACTCATGCCAAAATAAATGCAGTACAGCAATAAATGAAACAATAGGGTAAACTATATAACCAGCTAAATGATATGCAATATGAGAGCATTAATCATACTCAGGCTGAGACTACTATTGGCTCTGTGTTGGGGAAACCCATAGCAGTATTTTCTCGAAGGGACAGTACATGTGTCAAAGCTCTGTGTCAGAGACTAAGACACCTCCAGATAATAATACATGTGTCAAAGCTCTGTGTTGGCACCCGCATATTATTCTAATGCTAAGTAAGTCACACGGTCCTAGGTACAACATATAGATCACAGGAATAAAACAAGAGAATAATATGAATCAATATACTGCAAATATGGCAAGGTACACTTGCTTGGGGTTCTGACTCCAACTGTAGCTCTGGTAGCAGCGGGATTTGTAGGTATTCCTTCGGTTACTGAAATAGACATCACCATCAGATTCAAAAAATGTCAAATAACTAGAAACGCCTGTCATTGAGTCCAATTTGGACACAGGGGCAAAAAATAACAGTTTCTGGTTAAAGTGGGGTCCACATGTGGGCCGCTTCGCACCAAAAAATGTGTCAGAAATAATGGTCTCCAAATTCGTCAAACTTACTGTCAACAAGTCCAGAACGATGATACGAACCTAACGGAATGTCCAGAACTGGATTTTGATGAGCCGATCACAAAATCGCCCATCAAGTGGAGCCGTAGGGCCCACGATACGCAATTTTGTCAACGTTCTCAGAATCGAACCAAACATGGGTCACAGGACCAGCGTATTGCTAAGAGTCCGATGGCGCAAGTTTTGTTTTGATCCGACGTGTGTACACAAAGTTACAACAAGTTCCAGAACAGACCGATACAGGGCGTTGTCGACGGATATACGTTGATTCCGGTGTGCACGCACATCCAAATCAACTTCTGCAAAATCCCACACATCCGTATCAACGGCGCGCACCTTTCGGTGAAGATCGCACGCGACCAAGTCATCCCGTTTGGCGGGGCACACTCAGTTTCGGGAAAAAATAGGGCAATATTTTCCTTTTTTGGATCGCAGTTCACGATCACCACAGGACGCGACACACCGAGCGGGTTACACGGACATTGAGAGGGTCATGCAAGGTTCGCGTCACAACAGACCCAACGGGAAACGGGACAGCGAGGAGAGAGAAAAAGCTACCTGAACAGGGCTCCAAAGAGGACGAAAACTACGGGATTCCTCGTGTCCGCGAGGCGACATGAGACGACACAGCTAGGGTTCGTACTGCGGCGGCTGGGGCGCCGGAGTTGGCGGAGGCAGAGCGGGGCTCTGGCGGGTCCTCGGCTAATCGAGGCGGCCGGGGTCGGGGAAGCTCGGCCGGAACTGCTGTTGCTGCTGGGCTGGGCAGAGGAGGAAGGCGGAGGCTGCCGGGAGGCGGGGCAACCAGAGAAGACGGGGATGGGAGTGAGGCAGAGGACGACGAGGAAAGGGCGGCGGAGTTAGGGCATAGGCAGCAGGGGCTCGACGGATCGAGGGGGTTTTATAGAGTTAGAGGAAGGAGGACGGCCGAGGGTTTGAGGAAGGTGAAGGGGAAGCGGCGGCGACGTTGGGCGGTTGAGTGCAGAGGCGAACCGATGGGTCACAGGCGGCCACGGCGGCGAAAACGGCCACCGGTGAGGGGAAAGGTAGGGGAGAAGAGGGGTTGGGGGTTAGGGTTCAACGAGTATCGGGTCCGAGTTTTGGGTCGGGTTCAGTTCGGATCCGACCCGACCCACTAAGTATTGGGTTCGGTTCCGTTTGGTTTAGCATGGTTCGGTTTGGTTCAATTTGAAAATAAACCGGGTTTATTTCTAGGGTTTATTTTGGTTTATTTAAAACTTAGTTTTTAGGTCTTTAAATTGTTTTCGGGGTCCAATAAATTTCCGAAAAATTATCCTATGTCTAATTTTTTATTTTACACCAAAAAATATTATTTTTATAATTTTTTTATATTATTTAACATCATTTAAAAATTGTTTAATTTTAAAATACCTTGATTTTAATTAATTAAAAATCACTAAAAATTCTAAAAAATTGTGAAAAATTGATTTTTAAAATTACTGAAAAATCAGGGGGTTTACAATCTACCCCTTAAGAGGATTGCGTCCTCGCAATCAAAGAAAAATCGATCAACAGAGATGACACGGTTGCAAACATTGCTCGAAGCACATTAATATCAAGAAGAATCAAGAGTGAGGGTTTAAGCAAAATCAAATAGGGAATCACTTCCCTAAGTAATGGAAGTTATGCAATTTCCAAAATAAAAAAAATCTAGAAAACTACAGTTTTAGAAAAACTAGGTTATCACTTTATAAAACATACTAGGTTATTAATTATTAGCAAGTTTAAAACTACCAGGTTAAGGCTAAGGTCACGAACCAATAGGCACAAGCTAAAGCAATACTAGACGAGATAGCTATGAAAACATACGCACATTAGCTACTCCAAGAGTCTGCACGTTCTCCAAGGTCATCATGAAAGCTTGTCCGCGTCCTTGTGGTGGATTCTTCTGGGGTTGCTGGCCTGCTAGAAGAGTGCTGATCTGCTTGATTGCTTTGTTGAGATGATTGTCCTCCACCAACTGGTGCCACTTCATCGTCGTAGGTGACAACTGCAATTTATGGTGTTCCTGCGAGAGTCTTGTTGCTTGCTTGTGAATCCATTACTCTGCATCCAAAATAAACTATAAAAGGCGCACAGGAAAATCAAGGCAGGATGCAAGTCAAGGAATTAATTCGAATCCGCTATAGATATCAAGAATGATTCAAGTAAGTGGATGAGATGCTAAAAACTTATCCTATTCTTATTGCAGGCTTGCTTGGTCCCTAAGTTAAAACCGAACAATTTTAGTAGTAGACCTGCATGGGCCACCACAAAAACCATGTCACGCCCCAGTCCCAAAATATCGAGGGACTAGCCACGTGGCAATGGCCAGCAGCACACACCGATGGACAAACCCAATTTAATGGATCCATCGGGGCGTACTTAAGCTGTAATACAACAATAAGGTCTACTAATCTCATCCACAGAATGAACACATCAATAACAACAAAAGGGAATAGAAACATCATCAAGTCACAAGTAAATAAATCGGGGAACAACCCGATAATAAGTCTAATACAATAGTCAAGATACATAAATAAAGATAACAACTGCAAATACTGAGTATGGATAAAGAACATACTCAGAAGATATCCTCGAGAATTACTCGTCTACTGGATCTGGTACTGCTCCAGTGCCTGCTCCTGTTCCTACTCCTGCTAATGCTCCTATCCCGTATACCTCGGGGTAGATCTCGTCTGCTAATCCTGGGGACATAATCCGGATCTAGGTCCTCAGGGGACATAGCAAGGTACAAAATAACTCATGCCAAAATAAATACAGTGCAACAATAAATAAAACAATAGGGTAAACTATATAACCAGCTAAGTGATATGCAATATGAGAGCATTAATCATACTCAGGCTGAGACTACTATAGGCTCTGTGTTGGGGAAACCCATAGCAGCATTTTCTCGAAGGGACAGTACATGTGTCAAAGCTCTGTGTCAGAGACTAAGATACCTCCAGATAACAATATATATAATATAATCAGCCTTTGATATGGTAATACTCTCTCCACCCAATGTAATCATACGTCTCATGTCCACGACGTCTCATGTCCATGTCATGCAGGATCATGACCTCTAACTGATGCAATAAGTCATAATGATAGCTAAGCAGGTATAAAGTATATATCATAAACCTGAATCCTATACAGAATCACCATGAATATCTCAGGAAGATTCTGTCTCATGAATAGTGTCAGGTGTCCTGGGTATAACGTACTTGATAATGCAAGCACGAGAATGTAAAGGGTCTCGATATCCATATTTAGGTGACGTTACACAACTCCGCGTACGGTGTTGGCACCCGAATATTATTCGGACGCTAAGTAAGTCACACGGTCCTAGGTATAACATATAGATCACAGGAATAAAATAAGAGAATAATATGAATCAATATACTGCAAATATGGCAATGTACACTTGCCTGGGGTTCTGACTCCAACTATACCTCTGGTAGCAGCGAGATTTGCAGGTACTCCTTCAGTTGCTGAAATAGACATCACCATCAGATTCAAAAAATATCAAATAGCAAGAAATGCCTATCCTTGAGTCCAATTTGGATACAGGGGCAAAAATGACAGTTTCTGGTTAAAGCGGGGTCCGCATATGGGCCGCTTCGCACCGAAATACGTGTCAGAAACAATGGTCTCCAAATTGGTCAAACTTAGTGTCAACAAGTCCAGAACGATGATACGAACCCAACGGAATATCCAGAACTGGATTCCGATGAGCCGATCACAAAATTGCCCGTCAAGTGGAGCCGTGGGGCCTACGATACGCGATTTTGTCAACGTTCTAAGAATCAAACCAAACTTGGGTCACAGGACCAACGTATTTCTATGAGTCCGATAGCGCAAGTTTTGTTTCGATCCGACGTGTGTACATAAAGTTACAACAAGTTCCAGAACAGACCGACATGGGGCGTTGTCGACGGATACGCGTTGATTCCGGTGTGCACGCACATCCAAATCAACTTCTGCGAAATCCCACACGTCCGTATCAACGGCGCGCACCTTTCGGTGAAGACCGCACGCGACCAAGTTGTCCCGTTTGGCGGAGCGTACTCAGTTCCGGGGAAAAAAGGGCAATATTTTCCTGTTTTTGGATCGCAGTTCGCGATCACCACAGGACGCGACACACCGAGCGGGTTACACGGGCATCAAGAGGGTCACGCAGGGTTTGCGTCACAATAGACGGAACGGAAAATGGGACAGCGAGGAGAGAGAAAAAACTACCTGAATAGGGCTCCAAAGAGGACGAAAAATACGGGATTCCTCGTGTCCGCGAGGCGATGCGACACGAGGCGACACAGCTAGGGTTCGTACTGTGGTGCCGGAGCTGGCGGAGGCGGAGCGGGGCTTTGGCGGGTCGTCGGCTAATCGAGGCGGCCGGGGTCGGGGAAGCTCGGTCGGAACTGCTGCTGCTGCTGGGCTGGGCAAAGGAGGAAGGTGGAGGCTGCAGGGAGGCGGGGCGACCGGAGAAGACGGGGTTGGGAGTGAGGCAGAGGACGGCGAGGAGAGGGCGACGGAGTTAGGGCATAGGCAGCGGGGGCTCGACGGATCGAGGGGGTTTTATAGAGTTAGAGGGAGGAGGACGACCGGGGGTTTGAGGAAGGTGAAGGGGAAGCTGCGGCGACGTTGGCGGTTGCGTGCGAAGGCGAACCGATCGGTCGCCGGCAGCCACGGTGAGGGAAACGGCCGCCGGGGAGGGAAAAGGTCAGGGAGAAGAGGGGTTGGGGGTTAGGGTTCAGACGGGTATCGGGTCCGGGTTTCGGGTCGGGTTCAGTTCGGATCCGACCCGACTCGCTAAGTATTGGGTTCGGTTTGGTTTGGTTTAGCATGGTTCAGTTTGGTTCAATTTGAAAATAAACCGGGTTTATTTCTAGGGTTTATTTTGGTTTATTTAAAACTTAGTTTTTAGGTCTTTAAAATTATTTTTGGGGTCCAATAAATTCTCGAAAAATTACCCTATGTCTAATTTTTCATTTTACACCCAAAAATATTATTTTTATAATATTTTTATATTATTTAACATCATTTAAAAATTATTTATTGTAAAATACCTTGATTTTAATTAATTATAAATCCCAGAAAATTCCTGAAAAATTATGAAAAATTGATTTTAAAAATTCCTGAAAAATCAGTGGGTTTATAATTTTACAGGTTTTCAGCGACGGAGTTTTGACGACAGCAGCCGCTGTCACATAACAGCAGCAGCCGCTGTATCTTAGAGGCGGCGCCATTAATGACAGCAGTCGCTGTCATTGATGAGAGGCAGTAGCGACGGGAAATAGCAGCAGTGGCGACAGTGGGAGTGGTAACGGTTGCAAACTGTCACCAAAGCAGCAGCAGCAGTGCAGATTCCAGCAGCAGCAGCGATGGTGGCTTCAGTGACAGCTAGAACTGTCACTAAAAGCTTGGTTTCAGCGTATCAGTGTTTTTCAACACTGTTTTCAGCGATAGTTAGGCAGATTATTATATATATGTGTTTATATACTATATTTATATATATATGTATATATATGTATTGATATTGAGATAATATACTATTATTGCTATATTTCTTATTTGTATAATATTAGTATATATTTATATATTATTTATGAGGGTATTTAGTATATCAAGGTATTGAGTATTACCTTGTGGAAACCAAGGTAAGTGGGATACTCAAGATACGGGGTTTGGGTGTCAAGATTGTGGTTATTGTTGGGATACCAAGTTGGTTCAAAACCATGGTTCCTATTTGATGTGTAAATAATATTCTATATTGTTATACATAATTGTTTGATATATATATTGTGATGTTTACCTTGGAATTTACGTATCCGGAGATACGGTATCCTAATATTTTAGGATGTGGTTTTTATGACTTAGATTTTAATATCTTGACCCAAGATTTTTGTATTAGACTTGTGCAACCTAGAAATAGATAGTTGACTTAGAGTTGACCATAGTTGACTTAGAGTTGACCATAGTTGATTGACTTAGAATTGACTTATTGACCTAGAAGTTGACTAGTTTAACTTATTCTCTTTTTGGAACCTTGTATTGATGTTATATTCCATATATAGGTCTTCGAGGCACCGAGTCAGACATCTGTGAGACTATTCTTTGGACTTCAGGCGAGTACATTCTCTGATAGTTTCTCATTTATAATATCCTCTATGTTCATTGTATCTAGTGTAGATATCCATATTCTTTTGACACTATGGTTACACGGATTGGTATATCCGAATCTCGTCATGAGATGTTATTCCTTGGTATATGGTGTATATGGTGCAAGTATTATTTCATTGATTATCTTGTATATGTACAGACACTGATTCTCGGGTAGAGTCGCTATCTTCTTGGGGAATCTCGTGCCATAGCATACCGTGGTTGGATCTATTATACCAGTTGGGGGTGGGGAGTATTAGTATAAATATGTAATCAATATCCCTATTGTATCAAGTACTGATTACTGAATAGTGTTGATCATACACTGCACGTATGATTATCCAGGCCATATTACATCTTGCCCAAGCCGATCACATGTTAAGCTAGTACTCACACACTTAGTCATTAGTATCTTGTTTCATTGGCATACTGTTCATCATTGTATTTATTTCCAGTATTTTCTTATTATATATATATTTCTTGTATCTATTGTGCATCTTGATTATCCACAGCTATTTACTGTTACATAGTTTTTATCATTGATTAGAACTGCTGTTAGAGATGTACTCTGCTCCTTTTCTGACTGATATATTTTTCCAGATGACCCTGAGGAGTGGTACCCTACCTATTATGGACCCCAGGATATTATGGGTTTAGATTCTGAGACCCTGTCTCAGGAGGGACTTATCCCAATTGAGACAGTTGACCCATGAGTTGTAGCTTCGTAGTATTCTTTTGTATTGGATTTGTCTCCAGCTTATTTTGTTACTTTCTTCTTACTCATTGATGTATTATTTTAGACTCATGAGTTATTTTGTGACTATTCTATTCTTTATCTGATTCATGCTCATTTCTATCTTAGTTCTGTGATTGAGTATACTATCATTATTGGTGGTTCATTATATTGTTAGATAGATTATCTAAGAGAGCGTTCTATCGTCGATTCTGCAGCGTAGGCTGGGCGTTGTTTCCGACTTGTACCTTTAGACCGGGTGCGGGTCGTGACAACAAGTCTAAATAGAAATAATCTAACTCGACAATAATATCCATGTCTCAACAAAGTATGCTGGAGACAAATCCGGTACCATAAACTGCTAATAGAAACTAACTAAATAACTAGTGATCCCGGCTAGACCTTCCGGAATCACACCTGGCTACAAGGTCCAACTCTGCAGCTATTTTCCCTGTGGTCCATAAAATGTCGGACACCAGTCCTCTAAGGTGCAGTCTGGAAAAATATTTCCAGTCAGGATGGAGCAAAGTACATCTCTAACAGCAGTTCTACATCAATGATATAAACTATGTAGCAGTAAATAGATAGAAATATACAAGATGCATATACATGTACGAGAGATATACAATAAAGGAAATACTGGAAATACTTTAAATAAATGTGGGAAGGAACAATATGACAATGAACAAGAATACCATGACTAAGTGTGTGAGTACTAGCTTTAACATGTGATCGGCTTGGAAACTTGTACATGAATAATGGCCTGGCTAGTCATACATGCGGTGTATGACCAACACTTACGAGAGAACAAGACTTGTACATGAAGGGTATGATCACATATCTATACTAAAATACTCCCCACCCCCGACTGGTATAGTAGATCCAACCATGGTACACTATGACACAGAATTCTCTAGGAAGGTAGCAAGTCTCCCCGAGAATCAGTGTTTGTACATGCACAAGATAAACAATGAAATAAGACTTGTACACGATACACCATATACAAGGAATAACATCTCATGACGAGATCCGGATATACCAATCCGTGTAACCATCGTGTCGATAAATATGGATATTTACACTAGATACAATGAATATAGAGGATATCATAAATAAGAAACTATCAGAGAATGTACTCGCCTGGGGTCCTTAGCTGTCAATATAAATGTCCTGCTCCAGAAGTCTCGCAGGACGATCCAATAGTCCTATACACATATAATATAATACAATATTGCATCAGTCATTACACTAACAAACACAAAACACGATGAACTCAGAGACTACGCTGGGGTTGTCACATCTGTAGTTGTTGTGCAATGCAGACAGTCAATGATACGGTCTTGCCAGTACGTCGATGTACACATGGCAGTCTGATAACTAATACTCAGGGTTACAAGGTCATGTGCAACTACGGGATATCCGCAGCTATACCTTGGGGTCATACAGCATGTACACATTGCAGTCATAATTAACAATATATTTAATTACTTATAATATATAATATATATATATACCATATATTTGTATATATAACAACCATTAATTATATGTATACCAAAGAATACATATACTAAATACATATATAAATATACCAAGTAAAAATATACATATACTATATATAAACATATATGTACCAATTGAATACATATATTATATACATGTATATATGTATACATATATACCAATACATACATACTAACATATACATATGCTACATATATATATGTATATATATATATATC
Source organism: Iris macrosiphon (assembly GCA_036927795.1). Taxonomy (NCBI): domain Eukaryota; kingdom Viridiplantae; phylum Streptophyta; class Magnoliopsida; order Asparagales; family Iridaceae; genus Iris; species Iris macrosiphon. The sequence goes on from JAYESA010000009.1 coordinate 132,352,762, forward strand.
AAATACATATATACTAAACATATACTATATACATACCAATTATTTATACACCCATCAAAATACGTATACGTGTACGTGTACGCAAGGGGAAGAACTCGAACCTGTGCGCGTGCACGAGATCGACGATGACGACGGTGTCCACGATGTTGATGACGATGATGACGACGACGAAGGTGATGATGATGATGACGAAGATGACGACGAAGGTGATGATGACGAAGATGACGACGAAGGTGACGATGATGATGACGATGATGGCAACGATGATGACGACGACGATAAAGACGATGATGATGGTAAAGAGTGGTGGTGCTGGTGGTACAGGGTGGTGGTGCTGGTGGTGTGGGATAGGTGGTACTGGTGGTGTAGGGTGGCCGGGGTTGGAGGTTGCAGAAGGAGAGGTCGAGTATTATAATGGAGGTTGATGTCGACGATGTTGGTGGTGGTGTGGGAGTTCAGGCGGGGGAGGTAGGAAGAGGAGCGGATGGTCGAGGGGGAACTCAGGTGAGGGAGGAAGACGGAAAGAGGGGAGGAGAGCAGGTTGTAGTCGACTCATAGAGGTATGGAGTGGTGGTACTGGTGGTATAGGGGGTGGTGATTCTAAGGATGATGGTGGTGCTTCAGGTACAGTCGGCAGGTGGTCGTGGCCGGAGGGGAAGTTGTAGGTCATAGTGGTGCGGAAGACTGGAGGCGGTGGAGAGGGTTGGACGCCGGGGTCGGGTCAAACGAAGGTGCGGGATGGTGGTGATGGCAGTCGGTCGGGGGGAAATCGACTGTGATGGTTGCCGGAGTTGGGTGCAGCGGCGGAGTCAGGCGTGTATGGAAGCAGTAGTAGTAGCCGTGGGAGAAGGAGCTCGGCCGGGGTGGACGTTGCAGTAGCTCGCCGGAGCTACAGAGTTGGCTGGCCGGAGTTGGGGGCCGGTTCAGTTGGTTTGAACCAAAATGAAAAAGAGGTGAAGAGGAAGAAGAAGAAGGAAGAAGAAAAGAAAAAATAGAGAGGCTACGGTTGTGGGTTTGTGAGGAGGGAGGAGAGAGAAGGTGGGGGGGTTTCCCAAGATTGGGGATTAGGGCCTACTTGGGGAAATGTGTGTGAGGAGACACTTTATAGGGAAGGGTGATGTAGAGGGTGTTGTGATGATGAGTCCTCATTTGAATGAGTGGCTCAGATTAAACATGGAGGATTTTGGTGTACACACAAAAGGGAGGGAAAATGAGGTTGACTAGTCAATGAGTTGAGGGCTTCTTCATTTGGTGTGAACCAATGAGGTGATGACACCTAGTGCAACATTTGCAATTAAGCCCCTTAAACTTGGGTATTTGTACAAACACATGAAATGATAAAAATTGGTGGGGAATTTGGTGTTTGGTATTTTGTAGGGTGAGGGGGTGTTGTGTGTTTTGTATGGGCTTAATCAATGGGGTATTTGGATTAAATTGGGATTAAAATGAAATTAGTCAAAATGGGGCAAAAATTAATTAGAAGTAAATGGGGCTAAAATTAAGTGGGACAGAAGTATCATGAATGAAGAAGACTCAGAACAGAATATTACCCTAATTTGGGTTGCTCAAAATGGATCGACATTGTGTCTCCAATTTTGATTGGAACGCACAACGATACAAAGTTGGATTTTATTTAGAATTAAAATAAATGTCTATGACAAATATTGTGTGGCTAAAAAATGAAGCACAAGAGAGCATAATTATGAGTTACACAAAGGTCATAAAAGGTGCAGGCTTGGTGTCACTCTTGGACCCTTTAATTGGTCCGACTAAATGGATTGAGTTGATGTCTCAAAATTGATGACAACGACACATGTGCGTGACACGGGATTAAATAATAGATTTTGGACACGGGAAGTTGTGCGATTAGATTAGAGCACAAAGGATTATGATTTTGAGTGACGAAAAAGTCTAGAGCCTAAGTTGGCGTGTCAAGTCTAGAATGCAACAACTTGTTGAAAATTATGGGCTAAGGCTGTGCTCCGAATATTGCAACAATGGTAGGGTGTAACAATTAAATAAAATTACGGTAATTAATTACAACCTCAAATAATTTAATCTTAAATAATACAAATTAAAATTATAATCCTATATTTCGGTCATGGGTCCATCTAGTGGGCTTCTAGGTCTAGTCTACTAACTCAAATATTAGAACACTGTATATAATATAATATCAATAAACATATTGCACAATTATTTTAAATAACTACACACAATATTAATAATATATAAAAAGTCAAAAATATCCCTATTTTTAGAATGTGGTAGTGACAGAGTTCTTCCTTGACAAGGTTGAATTCCTTGGACATATGGTGACAGGTGACGAGATCTTAGTTAACCCAAAGAAGATCATGGCAGTGGAGTCATGGGCTACTCCTAGTTCAGTGGCTGAGATCAGGAGTTTTCTCGGACTAGCAGGTTACTACAAGAGGTTTGTACAAGAATTCTCCAGGATTGCAGAGCCGATGACTAGGCTAACCATGAAGGATTTGGATTTTGTCTGGATGGAGGATTGTTAGGCCGCATTTATGAGATAAAGAAAAGATTGACGACAGCTCCAGTATTGACGTTGCTATCGGGGACAGGTGGATTCACTATCTATAGTAATTCTTCAGGGATGAGTTTGGATTGCGTTCTTCAGCAGCACAGGAATGTGATTTCCTATGCTTCTAGGAAATTATGTCCTCATGAGCAGAACTACCCCACCCATGATTTGAAGTTGGTAGCAGTTATCTTTGCTCTAAAGCTGTGGAAACACTATCTGTACGGAGAGCGTGTGGAGATCTTCACTGACCACAAAAGCTTGAAGTACGTGTTTACGCAGAAAGAGCTAAACATGAGGCAGAGGAGGTAGTTGGAGTAGATGAAGGACTTCGATATTTAATTGTAGTACCACCCAGGAAAGGCCAATATAGTCGTCGATGCCTTGAGAAGGTATCCGATGGCTATGTACTTGACAACAAACAGACACTTGTTGGCCGATCTTGAGAGCTTGGGAATTAAAGTGTTAGTTCCTGGTATCGAGATTCAGATATAGGAATTACAGATACAGTCTGAGCTGATGGACATAATCAGAGCTATGCAGTATGAGGATGAGGCTCTTAGGAGGATCAGGGCACAGGTTCGGGCAGGATTTTCAGAGGACTTCACTATTGCTGATGATGGATCATTGCAGCATGGTACTAGGATATGTGTGCCGAGCGGGGAGCTGTACGAGAAGGTTTTGCAGGAGGTGCATCGCTCTCAGTACTCGATGCTTCCAGGTGCCAACTAGTTGTATCGAGACCTAAGGGAGCACGTTTGGTGGTATGGTATGAAGCGTGAGGTGTCACGCTTTGTATCCCGGTGTTTAGTGTGTCAGCAGGTAAAGGCGCATAGACAGAGGCCAGGTGGATTGCTTCAGTCTTTTCCCATCCCAGAGTAGAAGTAGGAGCACGTGACTATGGATTTTGTTTCGGGGCTTCCGCATTCTCCAGGAGGAAATGACGCGATTTGGGTCATCGTAGACAAGTTGACCAAATCAGCCCACTACTTACTATTTAAAGTGGGTACATTGATGTAGAAGCTAGCAGAGATGTATGTGAGGCAGATTTGTAGATTACATGGGGTTCCTGTGAGCATCGTCTCGGATCGGGATAGTTATTTCACTTTCCACTTCTGGAGGATATTTTAGGCTGGCTTGGGCACTCGGCTCAAGTTTAGTACCGCATATCACCCCCAGACATACGGGCAGCCAGAGAGGATTATTCAGACTCTCGAGGATATGCTACACACTTGTGTTCTAGATCTCGAAGGTCCTTGGGAGGATCATCTATAACTAGTAGAGTTTGCTTACAACAACAGCTACCAGGCCAGTATTGAGATATCACCATTCAAGGCTCTGTATGGACGGAGGTATCGCACACCGTTATCTTGGGATGATGTCGGAGAAAGAGCGTTGTTAGGACCAGAGATGGTCGTGGATGCAATGGAGAAGGTAAAACTCATCAGAGATAGACTTCGAGTGGTACAGGACAGACAGCGGTATTAGGGCAACAACCACCGTAGACCCTTGGAGTTTGAGGTATGGGTTTTATTAAGATTGCTTATGATTACTTTGTTTTAGATTGCATGTTAAGGCTGTATTATTCTAGGTTAGCAATTTGGTGTTCTTGCATATTTCTCCGATACGGGGCACGATTCATTTTGGTGCAGACGGGAAGCTTAATCATGGTACATCGGACCTTTCGGTATTCTTGCGTGGGTTGGTGCAGTAGCCTACAGGCTAGACTTGTCGCCTACACTAGATGGAGTACATGACATGTTCCGTGTGTCGCAGCTGAGACGGTATGTGACAGATCCTAGTCACGTACTAGATCACTCGGAGATCGAGCTTGGTCCGACTCTCAGCTATCCTGAGCAGCCCGTAGAGATTTTGGATCGTAGGAAGAAGGTATTGTTGAACTAGACTATTCCATTGATTCGTGTTGCATGGAGACATCACTCTCCAGGTGAGTCAACCTAGGAGAGGAAGGACAAAATGCACGAGCAGTACCCGCATCTCTTCGAGCCTTGAGGTATAGTTCTTATTGTTCTGATTGTGTTCTTCTGCTAGTTTAGTTTAATTTTGAGGACGAATTTTTTTTTTGGAGGGTAGACTTGTCACTACCACATTTCTAGAGTAAGGGCATTATTGTCATTTATAATATTTATATATATTGTATTGTAGTTACATAATATATATTATGTGTGGTATTATTAGTATTAATGATATGGGTTAGTGGACTAGACATTTGAACCCACTAATTAATCCCTATATATTTTAAATTAGAATCTAGTTAAACCCCCTCATTAGGAATGAAAACCCCATTAATTAAATAACTCTTCATGACAACCATATGGGGGCATTATGGACTTTGTGCATTGACCAAGCCCTAGGCATGTGGCCGGCCCTATAAAGAGAGAGGGAGCCTCCTTCTAGTTCATTCATAGCTCATGAAGAATTTTTTTAGAAATAGCTCTTCCCCAAACCCTTTCTATCCTCCACCAAATTTCAGAATTTAATACCCCAAACCCTCTTATTTTCCTCATCTAAGAGGCTTAGAAGCTTAGGTCACAAGGAGCCTTAGAGAAGAAGAAATTTGCATTGGGAATCCATCTCCCGATAGGTGAAAATCTAAAATCTCTCCTTTAAATTCTATTTTTATTATTGCTTAGCCATTAGGAGCCCATCAATGGATTAGGAATATCCACAAGGAGTGAGAATAAGTTCTATTAGCATCCATCGTGATTCCTTCATGGTGTTGTGTGTATATTTGGGGTTTTATAATTTATGGGTTTATTTTCCCCTATATTATTATGATAACTAATTATATTAGATAAAAATAATCATATCTGATAGGTATATATGTCATTAGTTGCATATGGGGGTTTTGGCATGAAGACTGGTTGAGTATCATGAGTATCCTTATAGTGCACTCAAGGTGTTTGTTAAATTAATTATTAGAATGTGTATCTATTTAGAGGGTGTTGTTTATATAATAATGTGTATGCATATAGTATATATATACTTATTATATTGTGTTGTGATACTGTGTCACTGTATGGGGGTATTTATATGTGGGTGCATGAGATGCGGTTTTATGGGTATTTGGTTTCATGTAGTGAGAATAAAGGGGGAGGGAAGTTGAGTTGCTGTAGGTCTTTGTTTTAGTATCCGCAGCAGTTGAGTGATGGGTGTTTACCTGGAACACTGCAACCTACCTGAGTACAGATGTTGCCTTTGGGCAACTACAATAGGGAGGTCTCAGAAAAGAGAGCAACTGCTCAGTTGATGTGTAGCAACTTGCTGTAAAGTGAGTCTGTATATTGGTGCAGATTGGAGCTAAGGCTTGGGCGTAGGTTAGTTAGTTCCTATAAGTGTGGTATCAGGTCTGAAGGTATTGCTTGAATTAGGGTATATTGGTGCTGAGTTATAACAAGTAGTTAGAGGTTCAACAGTGGTGAGGCACTGCATTGGTTCAGTTTGGCTTAAATATTTGGGTGTTATTGATCAGAGATGAGAGAAATGATCAGTTTGAAGTGAAGGGGGGTTTCTTAAGTAGTGTATCATTGAGTTATGAGTGTGACTACACATATATGTTTAATGTGATATATCAATCATAGAATAGAGTAATGTAAGTACTAAGGAAGGGAAATGCAAACTGAGTGATGCATGTACCATAGGAGAAACTAATACTTTAGTATCAGCTAGGATATCAATGTGGTGAGTGTTGGTTTCAGTATCAGATGCTGGTAGTAAGGGGAGTTGGGTATCCCTGACTTTTGAATTAGGATAGGGTTCAGCATGGCCGTGAGTCCTACTCAGATGAGTAGTGTACTGATACACTGCTGTATCAGAAACTAAGGGGGGAAACGTAGGCTCGACTTGGTCTACCTGTAGGCAAACCACATCAGTGTGCAGTATCAGTTGCAAATTGATTCTCTAATCAAGTGTATCACAGTTGATAGAGAGGTCAGATTTCCCTGTGAGCAGTGAGGTGGGCATTCACCAGGGAGTATCAGCTCTATGTGCAAGTGTATCAGTATCGGGTGATATTTGAATGCACCCAGGTATTAGATAGGAGCTGTGTGTAAGGTTTTAGGAGCGAGCAACCATAGTAGGTAGTGTGTAGGTACCGAGGGGGGAGGCTCGGGTAATAGGAAACTGGGTTTGTAATTAGTATAAAGCAGCAACAATTCAGAGGATCTTATTGCAGCAGTTATATGTGTAGTGATGCCTACAGTGTAGTGTTTGCAAAGGCATGTTGTGTCTGCACAAATATGCATTGAGTATTTGATGCAACTATTTATGGAGTATTGCAGAGCAGTGGCTCCTGGCAGTGCATATTAGGTGCACAGATGTATGCATGGAGGATTGAGCAGGTACTTAATAGTGGGGTGAGGAGTGGTCATGCAGGTGACTAATACTCTATAGTATCAGTGAGTGTGTAGATATATAAAGTATGGAATAGCAATACCTATATGCAAGTGCACAGTTGGTCAGATATATAAGGAGTTGGTGTTTAGGTAGTAGGCTCTGGTTCTTAATGAGAAGGCTAAAGTGATGTCAGTATGGGGGAGTATTCTTGGCATATTGATACCAAGTGTTAGTACAAAGATAAATGGGATATTGGCCAGGTAAGTATAGAGTATTAGTCAAGGCATACTATGGTATTAGTATCTATATACATAGAGTGCATATATAACTAATGACTAGATGTATGAGAGGTATGACCTAGTGATCACCTAACACTAATAGTATTAGCTAGTATAATCCAACTTTAGCTTGGTAATAACTAAAATTGACAAGTATACCTTAATATGACCTAGAAAACCTAGGGCAGCATGGTATTGACTCAGTATTGACTAGTATAAACCTATAGTAGCCTAAAAAAATTTACCATTTATTAGATAAACATGATTATCATTTCTATTCACTCTTTAACACTTATATTCCTTATTTAGGAATGTTGGACTCTAGTGTGACCACTATTGACTGTTCCTCATTCCAGTTATTAGGCGAGTACATTCTCTGACAGTTTTAATTATTTTGATCATTACTATGATTCTAGTTGTAGTGTATACTTGACTCAGACACAGCGGATATACGGGCTAGTATCATAGATACCTATCATAAGGAGTCATGATTTAGAATCTATCGTACTAGATAGGGACGGAGAAATATTAGCAAGTTATGTGATCATACCCCAATTTTACATACATCATAGCTCACCACATACATCATGTAGGGTGTAGCCTGATCATTTACATGCCTCATAGCCTGTTATATATGATTATCCTGACTATTGCTCGCATCATTGCTAACCAGATGGTTAGCCTGACCTCACATGTATCATAGCCCATCATATATAACAAGCTAGATCTAGTCCCAAGCCGATCACATAGCAAACTAATATTTCACAATACCTAGTTAGAATTTTTATTCTTTTATTTCAGTACACACATTTCTAGCATTCACATATATCTGTTCCTTGCTACTTAGTTCTATATGATGATTACATGTCTCTTCAATATTCCTTATCTTCCAGTATTTCTTCCATTATATATTTTTTTATATTATTTTATAGTTCTTATCAATATAATAAAAGTTGTTGTTAGTGTTTGTACTTTGCTCCAATCCTGACTGGATAACATTTTCAGAGGATCTTGAGGATTTCTGTCCGGTCCAGGAATAGATGGAGATTATATCTCGGAGATTCCAGAGGATCCACTCTCCTTAGAGGAGGTACCACCTACAATTGTTTAGACAACTCTTAGTCTAGTTTATTTATGCATTGGATTGTTATAACTGTGAAACTTGGGTGTATTATGTTGAGACAGTTAGACTCTAGACTTATTATTGTTATTTGAGTTGAGTTCTAGACTTATGTCAGAACTTCTTATATCTTTATCTTATCGTGCCATTTGCCTCCTTATAGTTATTGTGATTGAGTACCTTATGAATTGATGATCATAGGCATATTCATTGTCCTCCTTATAGAGTTGAGATCATTGACAGGTTATTTTGTGAGTTGTGATTAGTAGTATTGAGACCAAGACAGCGTTCTACCGTCGATGCTGCGACGTAGGCTGGATGTACCTACAGCTCATGCCTAAATTTTAGGTGTGGGTCGTGATATTATCTTATGGAGAAATAGTAGAAATCTTTACAGATCACAAAAGTTTAAAATATGTCTTTACTCAAAAAAAACTGAACATGAGGCAAAGAATATAGCTGGAGTTAATAAAAGATTTTGACATCAACTTTCAATATCATCCGAGGAAGGCAATGCAGTTGCTGATGCTCTAAGCAGATATCCTATGGCAATGTACTTGAAGATGGACCGATACTTGCTTGAGGACTTGGAAAGATTGGGGATTGAAGTAATTATTCCTGGAATAGAAGGTCAAATGATAAATTTGAGAATCCAATCTACCTTAATGGATAAGATTAAAGAGACTCAGTTTTAAGACGAAGACCTACGAAGCATTCAAGACCAAGTGCAAGCTGGATTATTGGAGGAATTCAAAATTCATGAAGATGGATCACTAAGACTTGGAGATAAATTATGTGTACCTCAAGAAGATATAAGAAAAAAAATTATGCAAAGGCACACAGATCATAATACTCTATACATCCAGGAGCAAACAAAAATGTACAAAGATCTAAGGATGCATTTGGTGGTATGGCATGAAAAGAGAAGTAACCAAGTTCGTATCTCGTTGCTTAGTGTGCCAACAAGTCAAGACTGAAAGACAAAGACCTTGAGGATTACTTCAACCACTACCCATTCCATATTGGGAGTGGGAACATATTGCTATGAATTTTGTTTCTGGGCTTCCAAGGATACCTAATGGGAAGGATGCAATTTGGGTAATAGTAGATAGGTTTACCAAGTCTGCACATTTTTTACCCTTCAAGTAGGGCTATCTATAAAAGAGTTGGCAGATTTATATATTCGTCAGATTGTTAAGTTAAATGGAGTCCCAGTAAGTATTGTCTCTGACCAAAATTTGAGATTTACTTCTCACTTCTGGTGGAGCTTACAAGCTAGCTTTGGGACTCAACTCAAATATGGTACAGCTTATCATCCCCAAACGGATGGACAATCTGAACATACCATTCAGACACTTAAAGACATGCACCGTACATGTGTCTTGGATTTTGGAGGATCATAAAAAGATTATCTACATCTTGTGGAGTTCTCTTATAATAACAGTTACCAAGCAAGTATAAAAATGACTCCATTTGATGCTTCATATGGACGAAGATGTCATACCCAACTATCATGGGATGATGTAGGAGAAAGAGCTTTACTGGGGCTAGAGATGGTAGTTGATGCAACCGAGAAGGTGAAACAAATAATGGAAAGACTTCATGTGTCACATGACAAACAACGATATTGGGCCGATTGCCATCGAAGACCATTGGAATTTGAGGTAATCAATTTATGAAATTCAAGTTAATTTATCATTATGATTATGGATCTAAGAATTGATTATGATTTTATTAAAGGTTGGAGAGTTGGTATTCTTGAAGATTTCTTCGACACGTGGAACCATTAGGTTTGGAAGGAGCGAAAAACTTATTCCAAGATTTATTGGACCGTTTGGCATACTGGAGAAAATAGGAGAAGTGGTATATTGTTTGGCATTTCCACCTACTCTAGGCGTGGTACATAACGTATTCCAGGTATCACAACTGAGAAAATATGTGGTAGGTCCAAGTCATATTTTGGATCATTTAGAGCTTGAAGTGGGCCCCAGCTTGACTTACCAAGAGCAACCAGTCGAGATACTGGACCGAACAGAGAAAGTTCTAAGGAATCAAGTCATTTCCCTTATCCATGTCGCTTGGAGGCATCATTCTCCAGGCGAATCTACTTGGGAGCAAGAAGACGAAATTAGGGAGTGTTATCCATACCTTTTGAACTTTTAGGTATATCTCAACTCTCGATCTTCTTTTTCGTGCAATTGTTAATTTTAAATTTCGCAGACGAAATTTTCTAAGGAGGGAAGTCTGTAACTTCCATGCCCTGAACTTAAGAAATATTTTAATTGAAGTCTTAATCTAATTAAAATTTTGGCACTAAGTAGTATTAATGAAATAGAAACAATAGCTTACTTAAAATCATTTAAGCTATAGTTTGATATTTTATGGTTAAGAAATAAAATTAATTGTTAATAATTTTATGAGTAGAACCAGTTATACTTCTCTCCTGTTCTCTCTCATGGAGACCCGTGCCTCCCCTATTTTCTCTCTACACCAACCCCTCTAAGCCACCACTCTCAGTATTACGTGCCTTTCTTTTCTCCTATCATCAACTTACAACCTCTTCTATTTAAAGCTCACTCCCACCGCTCATTTTTTTCAAACACAAAATCTCTCCAAGTTCTTATACTTACCCACACCATATTCTCACAGCAGCTATCTCCCTCCATGCCATATTTTCCCATAACTCTGGCGCCTGCCTCCACAATCGTAGAAACCCAGGCTATCCCCAACATCACCTCACCGGCATTATCCCAATGTCAGCGCCCTCCCCGACTATGCTGACCTCACAGTTGCACCATCCTATACCGGCACCTCAACTGCAGTCCCGAACGATGCCGACGATAGCACTCTAACCCGACCACCATCCCGTAACTGACGACCATACCCAACCAAAATATCATCACCAGCTAGGTGAGCACCTTCTCTCCCTCTCGCTCTCTCTCTACAAGCATGAAATTGTAAACTAGTGATCCATATAAAAGCTGATTGAATTAAGAAAAAGACTTAAGTAAGAACAATTAATAAGGTGACCAATAAGAAGCACCTGTGAACAGCCTTACTAAGCTCTAGGAGAATGGTGAAGTTGTAAGTATGCTAATGAATTAGCTACCACTCTCGTGAACAGGCCATAGAAATTAAAAAAAAATAAAAAAGAGTGTGAACACACCATTTGCTGTCATGTGCATGGATGAGTGAAAAAGTAATGTTTTAATAGGTGACTAAAACAATCGGTATTATGACCTATATATATGACCTCTACCAATAAGCTATGGCTTTTGACCTATGTAATTCGTACATATTGTCTCCAAATACTAGTATGAATGACAAATAGTTAATGGCACCATACTAGGAGTCATTTCTCACCCATAAATGTATATTTATTGCTAGCAAGCAATATTCTTAGTGAGCATTGTGAGTAAATAGTAAATATACATAATTAGCTTAGAAAGAAATAACCATTAATCATTTTCTTTTTACACTGATTTGACACTATTCCTAAAATGCTTATATTTTTATATAATAGCCAAAGAAGAAGTTCTGTGGTTTTCTTTTTTCACTTTAGGAAAATGTTAAGATTGATTCTTTTACAAATAACCCCTCTTCTAAATTGACCACAATGTTTTTATAGAATATAATAAAATAGTATTAATAATAAATCAAAAGTATGCGTATTAAAGCTTATATTAGTAAATAATTAAGGTATTTATAACAAAAGACCTAATAACCATTAAAAACTATTATAAAGTTCATAATGTACAAATATGACTTTAATCCAGAACCCCAAACCACGAATCTGTTATCAACATCCATTTAGCAGTTTCGATCTAGTCAAAAATATTTTTGTACAATTTAGGCAATTATCTAATTTTGCTATGTTTCTGTCTTTTTGTGGACCCATGTATGGATCCATACATTTGAAAATCCTTAATCTTCGGCAAAAACTCAACTGGATTATTTTATCTACCTTGGACTATTTTGGTCAACTCTGGAATCGCTGGCGATATTATTTTTGACAATTGAAAATTCTATCTAGAATATTAGCACCTAGGCCTAATTCTATATCGGCACTATCGTGACCGTTACGTCAACTTCAAATTATTTTGAGACAAGTACCTACACTTCAAGTTTATTCTTTATATTATGATATTTAGTTAATTCCTCTACTAACACCATTGGATGATTACATTTAGTATTAGGAATTGGATTTTGTCTTGATTTTTGTGTCGGGAGGGAGAATACTATGAGGCATATAGTTTACCCTTTCCCTCTTATCATGACTGCTATCTGTTAAGTATGTGACTATACCATCAGCCTTATACTCAATTGTTCCTAACTACTAGCCGTCTATGATGTGCCATTTTAGCCTTATAACCCCCTACATGTCGACTATGTATTGTAATACACATGTTTCACACACATAGTTTCTTTATTATTCTTGTAGAAGTTCTTATTCTTGTCGCACTATATTCCTGTTTTACTTATGTCCAAGAACTATAGTACTTGATACTTAGTCAATTTTTAATACTATCCTGTATAATCTATATTGTGATACTTAGTTAGTTTTTACCACTTATCATAATTATTTAGTATAAGCTTTGTTGTGTATTGGTACTTTGCTCATTTCCTGACTAGATCCGTTGATATATTAGGCGATGATAAGGTCGCCCCTACCTTTTATGGTCCATATGACATAGCTGATGACACTGTTGAGGAGCCTGTTCCTACTCAGGAAACTACTTTTGAGAGCTAGTTAGCTAGTATTTTATTTTTCGCATAATAATCGGGTTTGTTCCCAATTTATCATTTCTTGTGGTTGTATTAATCTTTGGATTGGTGTATATCTTTAAATTATGTTTTTATAAAATTCTAGTATTTTTATTTTCTGTCATTATTCTTGTCTATTTATTTACTGTGAATGAGCTAGATTTAAATTACTTGTGGAAATGATGAACATGAAAGAGTTATAGACATTATACTACCACTGACACTGCGGCGTAGGCTGAACGTATTCGCAAACTCGTACCTAAATATATGCGTACGGGTCATGACACAGTTTTTTGGTGGCCCATGTATGTCCGATTTTTTAAATAGTGTAATATCCTAGGATAGAGTATGAATTAAGATTTAGAATTTTAGGAAAAGCTCATATCACATAATAGGATCTTTTATTTCAAATTATGACATCATTCCTTAGTAAATTTTCCTATCATCCTTTATTTCCAAGTAATTGATTCTAATCCTACTATCCCTTAACCTTTTAGAATTGTTTAGACAAGGAATATTGTAGGAGGCACATCTGAACCCGTTGAGGAGACTGTGCCTGAAACCCTTGCTCTCCCTCCTCCTCCAATTACTCCGACAATTACTATGGATGGAGCGCAGCTACTCGGAGTATTCCAGTAACTTAAAGAATTCCAGAGGGAACAGACTACCCTCCTATAAACAAGCCTTTCAGATGCTCTTCGATCCCAGGAGGAACCACAAAAGAGGCCAAGAAATGCCAAAGACTTCAAGAACCTTGGACCCATAAAATTCTTTGGGACTGAAGGTATACTCTATGCCGATGAATGGATAGAGAATTTGGAGCGACTCCTGAAAATATCTCGAGTCCCTGAAGATCTTAAGGTGGAATCTGTAAGCCTGTAACTATTCGACATAGCTTGGACTTGGTTTAAAGATGAACCACAGTTATCTACTCCTAAGCTCACTTTAAAGGATTTTAAGAGGCTGTTCAAGAAGAAGTTCTATCCCGAAGTGGCTCGAGAATCACTAGAAAGTGTCACGACCTGCACCCAGAAATTGGGCATGAGTCGTGGGTACGTCCAGCCTACGCCGCAGCATCGGCGGTAGAACGCTGTCTAGGTCTCAACATAATATATCCTGTCAATAGTCTCAACTCCGTACGGAGGACAATGATAAATAATCCACAGTTCTATAAATACACTCAATCACAAGCTATAAGAAATAATGGGCACGATGAGAATGGAAAAGAGTTCTATATAAACCAATCACAAAAGTCCAACTCAAATCTTGGGTCTAGATGACCTCACAAAGTCACAAAATAATAAATATAACTCAGTCTCAGTCTAAAACAATAAATGCAGAAAAATAATCTAAGAACAGCCAGGTAGGATCTCCTCTAGGATAGGTGACTCTTTTGGGGTTTCCGGAGTGAAATCTCCCTCTGAACCTGGGCCGTAATGAGTAGGGCAAAGGTTCTCCAGGTCCTCTGAAAAATGTTATCCAGTCAGGATTGGAGCGAAGCACAAGCACTAACAACAGTTTCATTAAATTGACAAAGACTATAAAAGTGTAAGAAATACAAGATGAGAATATATACTGAAAATGTGAAGTACTGGAGAAAATTAATATAGGCAATAGAGCATCTAGCAATGAACAATAAACAGTGAATGCTAGAACAAGTGGATCTGAATAAAATAGACATCTAGCTAAGTGTTTGAAATATCAGTTTATTCTGTGATCGGCTTGGGACTAGATCAGGCTGGTTATATATAATTAGCTATGATTCTTGTAGGTCAGGCTAACCATATGGTTAGCTATGATGCATGTAGTGGTCAGGCTAATCATATATAACAGCTATGATGCATGTAAATGGTCAGGCCGCACCCGAAGTGAGAAGTGGGGTGAGCTATGATGCATGTAGATGGTTGGATATGATCACATAATCTACTAATAGTTCCCCATCCCCCAGCTAGCACGATAGATTCTGTCACTACCACATTCCGAAAACAGGAGTATTTTCGACTTTTTATAATATTTAATATTATGGTAGTTACAATTAATTAATTGCATGATAGTATATTTGATTTTAAATAATTATGTGAGATATGTAATTAAATATAATTATATGCAGTGTCCATTTATTTGAGCTAGCAGACTTGACCTAGAAGCCCAGTAGATGAAGACCTGTCCGAATTAGGGAATTTTGTATTTGATTGTTTTATCTAGAATTTATTTATTGGAGATTGTAATTAATTACTGTATTTTAATTAATTATTGCGCTTTGCCTTTGCTTCGATATTTGGAGTGCTATCCTGACTATGTCTTCCAACAAATTTCATAATCTTGCCCTAGACATGCCCGCCTTCCATTCTGCTATTTTTGCAACTCATGATTATGCTCTCTGTGCATTATTTCTAGCCGCACAAAAATCATCGCGGACGTTTTTTGATAAACCCCTATTTTGTATCGTTGTGCGTTCCAATTTAAATTGGAGGCAATCTTGACCTATTTTTTTTGCGGCCTAAATTAGGGTAATATCCCGTTCTGAGTCTACTTCATTATTGGTATTGATGACCTGACCTGATTTTCGCCCCATGTACTCCTAATTTAAGTTGTGTCCTAATTAGAACACAACTTGCATTTATTTCTAATTAAATTGAGGAAACTATTTAAACCAATTCTGAAAATCCCAATTTAATTCCAGTGCCCTGCAAATGGAGCCCATACCAAACTTATAGCGCCCCCTGACCCTACAAAACACCGGACACCGAATCGCCCGCCAAATTTTCGTTATTTTATGTCTGTGCAAATACCAAAATTTAAGGGTGGCTAATTTACAAATTTGTATTTTTGGTGTCACACCCATTTGTTTAAACCAATGAGGGAGCCCTATTAATTTTTAATTGAATCATCACCCTCATTCCCATATGAAAATTTATTCATGACCAATCTGGACCACTCATTTAATTGAGTGCATCCTCACCCTCCATCAAAACCCTCTCTCCTATATAATATCATGTCCCATCAAACCCAAATCCCTAGAAAACCTAGGTAGCCCACATCCCCAAACAAGCCCCCACCTCTCTCTCTCCTCCATCCTCAACTCCAACGTAGGAGTTTCTCCAAATTCTTCTTTCCTTCTTCTTCTCTTCTTCTCCTTCTTTTTTCTTCTTCTTCTTCCTTTCTTCCAAAAATTTAAATTCAAAGAGAAAGGGAGGGGAAACCATCTTCACCACCCCACTGTTCACAGGCAATCCTCCGGCGGCCCCTGCCCACTCCGGCGGCCCGGCCTAACCCCCTCTCCCCTGCACTCCGACGAAGCCCTCCGGCGCCGGCGCTCCACTGCTCCTCCACCTCTCCGACCCCCCTGTGCACTCCGGGCGGCCGAGTCCCCGCAGCCGGCCCCCTGCTGCTCGAGAGCCCCGACTTCCTGTTCAGCTTTCCTGCGGGCCTCTGCACCTCCGGCGGGCGGGCCAGCCAGCCCCGACCACCCGGCGGCCTTGCTCCCTGCTCTGGCGGACTCCTAACTCCCTCCGGTCGAGCTCCCCGACCCAACCGAGACCCCGACTTTCCGTAGCAGTTTCCGGCCGGCCAAACTTCACCCCGCTGCTGTGCTCTTCCTCCCTCCATCACCATTAACATCCACTTCCACCACCTCCATCTTCATCTAACACAACCACCACCATTCCCCTCAACTCCGGCTGCTCCTCCCCCATTCCTCCTGGTGTACACCCCTCCGGCAGGCCGTGCTCCGGCGGCCAGCAAGCCCAGCCCTGCTGTGAGTTTCTCACCTCCTTCTTCCTTCACCCTTCTTCCTGTGTGTATATATATATATATATATGTATATACATACGTATATATACGTATAAGTATATATATAATATATGTATATGTATAGGCAATTATTTAATTAATGTTTTATATGCATATATATATAAGTATATGAATGTATTATTGTATATGTATTTGTATGACATATAATTAATGTGTAGAAATATATGTATATACGTATGAGTATAAATTCATATAATGTGAATGTATAGTATTTATTTAATTTATGTTTAATACATGTATATGTATAGTATTTATTTAGTTAATACTATATACATATATGTATAGTATTTATTTAATTTATGTTTAATACATGTATAAGCATAATATATATATATATATATATATATATACTTTAGTGTATGTATGTATTAATGTATATATATATAAATGATATATGAAAATGTTTTATTAGTATATATATGTATAAACGTATTTTGGTGTATAGTATGTGTATTTCATATATGTATGTATTTTGGTATAAAAATATATAATGTTGGTATATATAACCAGTGTTTATAGACTGTGTGTTAGGGTAGCACCTGATACAAGTGATATTGTGATATGTTTATAGGACTGTTGCTTCGTCCAGGGGATATTCTGGAACAGGACACTAATAAATACCAGTTAAAGACCCAAGGCAAGTACATTCTCTGATAATTTCCAATTCCTTGATAATTTCTATAAATTCAATAATCATGAAATATTACATCTGAATCCTTGACACTGTGCTACACGGACTAGTATAGCTTGGATCTGCAGTCATGAGATATTACCTTGATTATCGTTTGATATTGTACACAACATGTATATTAGATATCGTACATGACAGATTGGACTTGCTCGTGTATCGTGACGTGTCATGGTTGGATTCACAGTACTAGTTGGGGGCGGGGAAGTAGTTAGTAAGAAATGTGATCATAACCTCTTATTGTAGTGTAGAACAATGTAAGTGTTAATCATGCTCTTCACCCATGATTAGCCAGGCCCTGTAGCTATCGTACATGTTCCCAAGCCGATCACATTTTGAAACTACTATTTCAAACACTTAGAATAGATTACAGTTCCCTATTTTAAATCATATACTACGTCACCCATATATGATGCTGTTCCTTGTCCTTTTTATTTTCATACATGTACTGACTATATCATATTGCCTATTGCCTGTCTCTTTATATTGCCTGTCTCTCTTTAATTGCCATTGCATTTATTTCACTGTCTTCTCAGTAGCTAGCATCACATGTTTATTGCTTTATAGTCCTTATCAATTTAATGGAACTGTTATTTGAGATTGTACTTTGCTTCTTCCTGACTGGAAATATTTTTCCAGACTATGCCTTAGAGGATCGGTATCCAACACTTTATGGACCATATGGTGAGTAGCTGCACTTGGGCTTGATAGTTAGTTGTGATTCCGGGAGGTCTAGCCGGAATCACCAATCTTCTAGTTAGTTCTTTTAGTAGACTATTTGTTACCGGATTTGTCTCCGACATTTTTATTGAGACTTGGATATTGTTGAGTTTGATTATTACTTTAGACTTGTGTTGTATTTAATTTTGTTTCGCTATCTTATCGTGCTGTAATCCTATGATTGAGTATGTGTTTATTTTATTTGTGTCATCCGTGCCTCCTTATGGAGATTGGATGCTTGTGTGAGATTGGCTAGATAGTATCAAGATCTTGACAGCGTTCTACCGCCGATGCTGCGGCGTAGGCTGGACGTACTCGCGTACTCGTGCCCCAATTCCGGGTGCGGGTCGTGACAGATTCCAATCACGACTCCTCATGATGGGGATCTAGGGTGCTAACCCTTGTATCCATAGTGTCGGAATGAAGTATGTAATACAACTGAATTATAAAAATAATCAACAATGAAAACTGTCAAAGAATGTACTCGCCTGTGGTCCCGAGTAAAGTGTGAGGATCGATGTCCAAAGCGGGATCACAATGACCTAATTATGGAAATTCAATGTCAAAATAAAGATTTAAAGGAATGAGCATGATTAACTAATTAAATACGAGGTTTCTAGATCATACTAAAACCTACTGGTCAATATTAGGTTAACTTGATACTCTAGGCTTCATATTAATACTAAGCAATGTTTTACATACTAGGCATTTAGTATAGATATAACTCTTATTTAGGTTCTAAGGTATTATTAAATCTATTTAACCCTTACCTAAACTAGTATTCCAAAATCCAACCTTAACTCATAACTCTATGTATTAACTAGGATACCATGTACTTCATGTGATACATTAGAGAAGCATACAAAGAGTGATAGAAAGTCAATTCGAGAGGCTGGAACAGCGTAATCTTTCTGTTGACGAGTACACTGCTAAATTTAGCAGACTGAGCCACTTTACAGAATATATGGTCTGCACCCCTGAAGATAGAGCCCGTAGATTCAAGAAGGGCTTGTCTCCTGATATTCGTCTTGCTATCACCATTAGCCGAGGTTGTACATACGAAGAAATCCTGAGCGTGGCACAAGGTATTGAAAGAGACATGGGACCTAGACTAAAGAGGAAAAGAGATACTGGAAGTATGGGACCCCATAAACGCCCATTCTAACAACAACTACAGCAGAGGGCCCCGCAACAACCCCAACGTCCTCCCCCTAGAGCCACAGCACCCCAACAACAAATCCAAGGACATAACTAACAAGCTCCCCACATGTGGCTATTATAAAAAATAAGGTCACACTTGGCAAGTTTGTAGGAAGAGGTTGGGTGTCTGTTTATATTGTGGATCAATAACACATCAAATTAAGGACTGTCCTGCTGCTCAGCGACGGATAACTGCACAAAAGCTCCAGTTTAGGCCAGTCCCCCAGCAGCGCAGCAGGGAGGGCCCCCACTTCCAACTTAGCAGTAACGCTTTGCTCAGCACCAACATCAACAGCAGAGAGGCTCACCTCAAAATGGTCGTGATTTTGCAATGACTCTAGAGGAAGCTGAAGCCACAACAGATGTGATCACAGGTTCTATAATTATAAATTTAGTACCCGTCATTACTTATTTGATTCTGGATCATCATACTCATTCATGTCCATAGATTTTCTTATGAAGCATAGCTTAGTCACATAACCTCTTAGAAATTATTATAAGATCATTACCGGTGGAGAAATTATCCTGGTTAGTGACGCATGTAACAATTTCCCTATCACACTATGTGAGAGAGAATTATATACTAGGTTACTCGTAATGCCAATTCCTAGTTAAGACATTATTCTGGGTATGGATTGGTTGAGTCATCATCATGCCACTATTGATTGTCACAGGGGTAGTATAATCTTTAGACCCCCTGACAAGCCAGAATTTGAATTCACTAGAGAATTGGGTAGTAACAAAATTTATGGAGCCCTAGTACTAAAAGAATTGCCACCACCTATAATTTCATAATATCTTGATGTCTTCCCTGAGGATCTCCCAGGATTGCCCCAAGATCGAGAAGTTTAATTCTCTATTGCTCCTGTATCTCAGAATATCTTGATGTCTTCCTTGAGGATCTCCCAGGATTGTCCCAAGATCGAGAAGTTAAATTCTTTATTGCACCAGTATCTCAGAATCTATATAGAATCAACAAGAAGAATATAGTAGAATTAAATGAACAGATAAAAGAGTTAGAAGAAAAATGCTTCATTATGTCTAGTTGGTTTTAGAGAATTGGGTAGTAATAAAATTTGTGGAGCCCTAGAGTACTAGAAGAATTGCCACCACCTATCATTTCAGAATATCTTGATGTCTTCCCTGAGGATCTCCCAGGATTGCCCCAAGATCGAGAAGTTTAATTCTCTATTGCTCCAGTATCTCACAATATCTTGATGTCTTCCCTGAGGATCTCCCAGGATTTCCCCAAGATCGAGAAGTTGAATTCTTTATTGCACCAATATCTCAGAATCCATATAGAATCAACAAGAAGAATATAGTAGAATTAAATGAACAGATAAAAGAGTTAGAAGAAAAATGCTTCATTATGTCTAGTGTTTCGCCCTAGGGAGCTCCAGTATTATTTGTGCCAAAGAAAGATGGATCATCTCGAATGTGTATTGATTATAGGGCTTTGAATGATTTAACAATCAAGACTAAATATCCCCTACCTGGGGTAGATGATTTATTTGATAAATTAAGTAGATCTCGGGTATTTTCGAAGATTGACTTGAGGTTTGGTTACCATCAAGTAAGGGTGAGGAAGGAAGACATCCCTAAAACTGCTTTTAATACCCGAAATAGATACTATGATTCTTAGTGATGCCGTTCGGGTTAACTAATTCTCCAGCAGTATTTTTGAATTTAATGAACAGGGTCTTCCAACAATATCTAGACAAATTTGTGGTAGTTTTGATTGATGATATTTTGATTTATTCCAAGGCTCCAGAAGCATATGAAGAACACTTGAGGCTATTATTGGAGACATTAAGGAAGAAAAAACTTTATAGGAACCTATATAAATATGCATTCTTCCAAGATAAAGTAGAATTTTTGGGACATATTATAATTGGAGATGGCAAAGCAGTAGATCCTAAAAAGGTAGCAGTAGAAGAATCATGTCCTACTCCAGACTCTGTAGCAAAAATTAGAAGCTTTCTGGGACTAGCTGGCTATTATTGGAAGTTTGTGAAGGACTTTTCTAGAATTGTTGAACAAATAACAAAATTAACAAGGAAGAATGAAAAATTTATATGGACTGATAAATATCAACATGCTTTTGAAGAATTAAAAAAAAAAAGGCTGACTACTACCCCTATTCTGACCCTACCATCTGGAATCGGAGGATTCGCTATATACAGTGATGCTTCTGTAAAAGGTCTAGGATGCATATTGGAGCAGAACAAAAAAGTAATAGCATATGCTTCTAGACAGCTTTGACCTCATGAAAAGAACTACCCAACTCATGACTTAGAATTAGCAGCTGTTATCTTTGCTCTTAAGCTTTGAAAGTATTATCTTTATGAAGAAAGGGTAGAAATCTTTACAGATCGCAAAAGTTTAAAATATGTCTTTACTTAAAAAGAACTGAACATGAGGCAAAGAAGGTGATTGGAGTTAATGAATAATTTTGACATCACCCTTCAATATCATCCGTGGAAGGCCAATATAGTTTTTATTGATCTAAGCAGATATCATATGGTAATGTACTTGACGATGGACCGACACTTGCTTGAGGACTTAGAAAGTTTGGGAATTTAAGTAATTATTCCAGGAATAATAGGGCAAATAATGAATTTGAGAATCCAATCTAACTTAATGGAAAAGATTAAAGAGACTCAGTTTCAAGACGAAGGCCTACGAAGCATTCAAGACCAAGTGCAAGCTGAATTGTTAAAGGAATTCAAAATTCATGAAGATGGATCACTAAGACATGAAGATCGATTATCTGTACCTCAAGGAGATATAAGAGAAGAAATTATTCAAAGAAACACATATCACAATACTCTATACATCTAGGAGCCAACAAAATGTACAAAGATCTAAGGATGCATGTTTGGTGGTATGGCATAAAAAGTGAAGTAGCCAAGTTCGTATATCGTTGCTTAGTGTGCCAACAAGTCAAGGATGAAAGAAAAAGACCTGGAGGATTGCTTCAACTACTACCCATTCTAGAGTGAAATTGGGAACATATTACTATGGATTTTGTTTCTGGGCTTCCAAGGACACCTAGTTGGAAGGATGCAATTTGGGTAATAGTGGATAGGCTGACCAAGTCTGCACATTTTCTACCATTCAAGGTGGGGCAATCTACAGAAAAGGTGGCAGATTTATATATTCATCAGATTGTTATGTTACATAGAGCCCTTGTAATTATTTTCTACGAGCGAGATTTGAGATTTACCTCTCACTTCTGGAGGAGCTTACAAGCTAGCTTGGAGACTCAACTCAAATTCAGTACAGCTTATCATCCCCAAACAGATGGACAATATGAACGTACCATTCAGACACTTGAAGACATGCTCCGTACATGTGCCTTAGATTTTGGAGGATCGTGGTAAGATTATCTACATCTTGTGGAGTTCTCTTATAATAATAATTACCAAGCAAGTATTGAAATAACTCCATTTGAGGCTTTATATGGACGAAGATGTTGTACCCCACTATCATAAGATAATATAGGAGAAAGAGATTTATTAGGGCCAAAGATGGTTGTTGATGCAGCCGAGAAGGTAAAACAAATAAGGGAAAGACTTCGATTGGCGCAAGACAGACGACGACACTGGGCCAATAGCTATCGAAGACCATTGGAATTTGAGGTAATCAATTTATAAAATTTAAGTTAATTTAACATTATGATTATGGAACTAAGACTTGATTATGATTTTATTAAAGGTTGGAGAGTTGGTATACTTGAAGATTTCTCTGACACGTGGCACCATTTGGTTCGGAAGGAGCAAAAAACTCTGTCAAAGATTTATTGGATCATTTGGCATACTGGAGAAAATCGGAGAAGTAGCATACCGTTTGGCATTGCCACCCACTCTAGACGGGGTCTATAACTTATTCCACGTGTCACAAACTGAGAAAATCCATGGCAGATCCAAGTCATATTTTGGATCATTTAGAGCTTGAAGTGGGCCCCACCTTGATTTATCAAGATAAACCAGTGGAGATACTGGACCGAACGGAGAAAGTTTTAAGGAATCAAGTCATTTTTCTTGTCCGTGTCGCTTGGAGGCATCATTCTCCAGACGAATCCACTTGGGAGTGAGAATAAGAAATTAGGGAGCGCTATCCAAACCTTTTTGAACTTTGAGGTATATTTCAACTCTCGATCTTTTTTTCATGCCATTATTAATTTTAAATTTCGCGGACAAAATTTTCTAAGGAGGGAAGTATGTAACTTCCATGCCCTGAACTTAAGTAATATTTTAATTGAAGTCTTAATCTAATTAAAATTTTAGCACTAAGTAGTATTAATGAAATAAAAATAATCGCTTACTTGAAATCATTTAAGCTATAGTTTGATATTTTATGGTTAAGAAAATAAAATTAATTATTAATATTTTATGAGTAGAACTGGTCATATTCCTCTCCTGTTCTCTCTCATGGAGACCCGTACCTCCCCTATTTTCTTTTTACACCAACCCCTCTCAACCACTCCCCCACTCCCAGTATTACGTGCCTTTCTTTTCTCCCATCATCAACTTACAACCTCTTCTATTTACGCCCACCGCTCATTTTTTTCAAACACAACCACACCATATTCTTACAAAAACTATCTCCCTCCACGCCATCTTTTCCCACAACTCCGGCACCTGCCTCTACAACCATAGAAACCCTGGCTTTCCCTAACATCACCTCATCAGCGTTGTCCTACTGTCAGCACCCTCCCAGACGACTCTGACCTCGCAGCTGCACCCTCCAATATCGGCACCTCAACTGTAGTCCCGAACGACGCCGACGATAACACTCCAACCTGGCCACCATTCCGGAACTGACAACCACACCCAACCAAAATACCATCAGCAGCTACGTGAGCACCTTCTCTCTCTCTCTCTGTATGCATGAAATATTAAACTAGTGATCCATATAAAAGCTTATTAAATTAAGAAAAAGGCTTAAGTAAGAACAATTAATAAGGTGACCCATAAGAAGCACATGTGAACAACCTTAGTAAGCTCTAGGAGAATGGTGAAGTTGAAAGTATGCTAAAGAATTAGGTACCATTCTCGTGAACAAGCCATAGAAATAAGAAAACAATGAAAAAGTGTGTGTACACACCATGTGCTGTCATGTGCATGGATGAGTGAAATAGTAAAGTTTTAATAGGTGGCTAAAAAAATAGGTATTATGACCTATATATATGACCTCTACCAATAAGCTATTGCTTTTGACCTATGTAATTCGTACTTATTGTCTCCAAATACTAGTATGAATGACAAATAGTTAATGGCAACATACTAGGAGTCCTTTCTCACCCATAAATGTATATTTATTACTAGCAAGAAATGTTCTGACTGAGCATTATGAATAAATAGTAAATATACATGATTAGCTTAGAAAGAAATAACCACTAATCATTTTCTTTTTACACCAATTTGACACTATTCCTATAATGCATATATTTTTATATAATAGCCAAAGAAGAATTTTTGTGGTTTTCTTTTATCTCTTTAGGAAAATGTTAAGATTGATTCTTTTACAAATAACCCCTCTTCTAAATTGACTGCAATTTTGTTATAGAATATAATAAAATAGTTTTAATAATAAATCAAAAGTATGCCTATTAAAACTTATATCATTAGATAATTAAGGTATTTATAACAAAATAGCTAATAACCGTTAAAAACTACTATAAAGTTCATAAAGTACAAATATGACTTTAAACCAGAACCCCAACCCATGAATCTGTTATCACCATCCATTTAGCAGGATCGATCTAGTCAAAAATACTTTTGTATATTTTAGGCAATTATCTAATTTGGCTATCTTTCTGTCTTTTTTGTGGACCTATGTAACGATCCATACATCTAAAAATCTCAATCTTTGGCGAAAACTCAACTGGATTATTTTATCTACCTTGGACTATTTTGGTCAACTCTGGAATCACTGGCGACATTATTTTTGACAATTGAAAATTCTATCTACAATATTAGCACCTAGGCCTAATTTCGTATCGGCGCGATCGTGACCATTACGTCGACTTCAAATTATTTTGAGGCAAGTACCTACACTTCAATTTTATTCTTTATATTACGATATTTAGTTCATTGCTCTCATAACACCATTGAATGATTACACTTAGTGTTAGGAATTGGATTTTATGTCTTAATTTTCGTATTGGGAGGGAGAATACTAGGAGGCATATGGTTTACCCTTTCCCTCTTGTCATGACTGCTAGCTGTTGAGTACGCGACTGTTCCATCAGCCTTATACTCGATTGTTCTGACTGCTAGCCATCTATGACATGCCTTATTAGCCTTATAACCTCCTATATGTCGACTATGTATTCTAATACACATGTTTCACACACATAGTTTCTTTATTATTCTTTATTATTCATGTAGCAGTCCAAGAACTACAGTACTTGATACTTAGTCAATTTTTAATACTATCCTGTATAATCTTTATTATGATACTTAGTCAATTTTTACCACTTATCATAATTATTTAGTATAAGCTTTGTTGTGTATTGGTACTTTGCTCATTTCCTGACTAGATCCATTAATATATTAGGCGATGATAAGGAC
Source organism: Iris macrosiphon (assembly GCA_036927795.1). Classification (NCBI taxonomy): domain Eukaryota; kingdom Viridiplantae; phylum Streptophyta; class Magnoliopsida; order Asparagales; family Iridaceae; genus Iris; species Iris macrosiphon. The sequence continues at coordinate 132,378,821 of JAYESA010000009.1, forward strand.
TATGCCCCTACCTTTTATGGTCCATCTGATGTAGCTAATGACATTGTTGAGGAGCCTGTTCCTACCGAGGAAACTACTTTTGTGAGCTAGTTAGCTAGTATTTTCTTTTTCACATAATAATCGGATTTGTTCCCAATTTATCTTTTCTTTTGGTTGTATTAATCTTTGGATTGGTGTATGTCTCAAATTTATGTTTTTATAAAATTCTAGCATTCCTATTTCCTGTCATTATTCTTGTCTATTTATTTACTGTGAATGAGCTAGATTTAAATTACTTGTGGAAAAAATGAACATGAAAGAGGTCTAGATAGTGTACTACCATCGACACTGTAGCGTAGGCTGGATATACTCGCGAACTCGTGCCTGAATATCTGCGTACGGGTCATGACACATTTTTATGGTGGCCCATGCAGGTCTGGTTTCTAAAATAGTGTAATACCCTAGGATAGAGTATGAAATAAGATTGAGGATTTTAGGAAAAGCTCATTCACATAATAGGATCTTTTATTTCAAATCATGACATCATTCCTTAGTAAATTTTTTATCGTCCTTTATTTCCAAATAATTTATTCTAATCCTACTATCCCTTAACCTTTCAGAATAGTTCAGATAAGGAACACTGTAGGAGGCACATCCAAACCCGTTAAGTAGACTGTGCCTGAAACCCTTGCGCTCCCTCCTCCTCTAATTACTCTGACAGTTACAATAGAAAGATCACAGCTACTCGGAGTATTCCAGGGACTTATAGAATCCCAGAGGGAACATACTACCCTACTACGAACTAGCCTTTCAGATGCTCTTCGATCCCAGGAGGCACCACAAAAGAGGCTTGGAAATGCCAAGGACTTCAATAAACTTGGATGTATGAAATTCTATGGGACTGAAGGTATTCTCTTTGCCGATGAATGGATAGAGAACGTGGAGCGACTCCTAAAAACTGCTCGAGTCCCTAATGATCTTTAGATGGAATCTGCAAGCCTGCAACTATTCGACATAGCTCGGACTTGGTTTAGAGATGAACCACAGTTATCTCTCCTGATCTCACTTCAGAGGATTTCAAACGTCTGTTCAAGAAGAAGTTCTATCCCAAAGTGGCTCGAGAAGCTCTAGGAAGTCATTTCGAGAGGCTAGAATATGGTCATCTTTCTGTTGACGAGTACACTGCTAAATTTAGCAGACTGAGCCACTTTGCAAAATATATGGTCCACACCGATGAAGATAGAACCCTTAGATTCAAGAAGGGGTTGTCTCCTGATAGTCGTATTTCTATCACCACAAGCCGAGGTCGTACATACAAAGAAATCTTGATCGTGGCACAAGGTATTGAAAGAGACATGGGACCTAGACTAAAGAGGAAAAGAGATACTGGAAGTATGGGACCCCACAAACGCCTATTCCAATAACAACTACAGAAGAGGGCCCTGCAATAACCCCAAAGTTCTCCCCTCGAGCTACAACACCCCAATAATAAACTCAAGGACAGAACCAACAAGCTCCCTCATGTGGCTATTATAAAAAACAAGGTCACACTTGGCAAGTTTGTAGGAAGAGGCTGGGTGTCTGTCTATATTATAGATCAGCAGCACATCAAATAAAGGAATGTCCCGCTGCTCAAGGATGGACAACTGCACAAAAAGCTCCAGTTCAGGCCAGTCCCCCAGCAGTGCAGCAGATAGGTCCCCCACTCCCAACTCAGCAACAACGCTTTGCTCAGCACCAACATCAGCAGTAGAGGGGCATACCGCAACAAGGCCGTGCTTTTGTAATGACTCTAGAGGAAGCTGATGCCACAGCAGATGTGATCACAGGTTCTGTACTTATAAATTTAGTACCAACCATTACTTATTTAATTCTGGAGCATCACATTCATTCATGTTCGTAGATTTTCTTATGAAGCATAGCTTAGTCACAGAACCTCTTAATAATTTTTATAAGATCATTATCGGTGGAAGAATTATCCCGGTTAGTGATGTATGTAACAATTGCCCTATCACACTATGTAGGAGAGAATTATATGCTAGGTTACTCGTAATGCCAATTCCTATTTTCGATATTATTCTGGGTATGGATTGGTTGAGTCAGCATCATGCGACTATAGATTGTCACAGGGGTAGTGTAATCTTTAGAGCCCCTGACAAGCCAGAATTTGAATTCACTAAAGGTTCTAGAGAATTGGGTAGTAACAAAATTTGTGAGCCCTAGTACGGGAAGAATTGCCATCACCTATCATTTCAGAATATCTTGATGTCTTCCCTGAGGATCTTCCAGGATTGCCCCAAGACCGAGAAGTTGGATTCTCTATTGACTTAGTGCCAGGAGCAGCTCCAGTATCTCAGAATCTATATAGAATCAACAAGACGAAGATAGTAGAATTAAATAAGCAGATAAAAGAGTTAGAAGACAAATGCTTCATTAGGTCTAGTGTTTCGCCCTTGGGAGCTCCAGTATTATTTATGCTAAAGAAGGATGGATCATCTTGAATGTGTATTGATTATATGGCTTTGAATGCTTTAACAATTAAGAATAAATATCCCATATCAAGGATAGATGATTTATTTGATCAATTAAGTGGAGCTCGGGTATTTTTGAAGATTGACTTGAGGTCTGATTACCATCAAGTAAGGGCGAGGAAGGAACATATCCCTAAAACAGCTTTTAAAACCCGTAACGGACACGAGGAATTCTTAGTGATGCCGTTCGGGTTAACTAATGCTCCAGCAGTATTTATGAATTTAATAAGCATAGTCTTGCAACAATATCTAGACAAATTTGTGGTAGTTCTCGTTGATGATATTTTGATTTATTCCAAGACTCCAAAAGAACATGAAGAATGCTTGAGGCTAGTATTGGAGATATTAAGGAAGAAAAAACATTATGGAAAACTACCAAAATGTGCATTCTTCCTAGACAAAGTAGAATTTTTGGACATATTATAACTGAGATGGCATAGCAGCAGATCCTAAAAAGGTAACAGTAGAAGAATCATGGCACACTCCTGACTCTATAGCAAAAATTAGAAACTTTATGGGATTAGCAGGCTATAATCGGAAGTTTGTGAAGGACTTTACTAGAATTGCTGAACAAATGACAAAATTAACAAGGAAGAATGAAGAATTTATATGGACTGATGAATGTCAATATGCTTTTGAAGAATTAAAAAAAAGGCTTACTACTGCCCCTATTCTGACCCTACCATCTGGAACCGGAGGATTCACTATATACCGTGATGCTTCTGAAAAAGGTCTAGGATGTATATTATAGCATAAAAAAAAGTAATAGCATATAACAACTTCGACCTCATGAAAAGAACTACCCAACTCTTGACTTAGAATTAGCAGCTGTTATCTTTGCTCTTAAGCTATGGAAGCATTATCTTTATGGAGAAAGGGTAAAAATCTTTACAGATCATAAAATTTAAAATATGTCTTTACTCAAAAAGAACTGAACATGAGACAAAGAAGGTAGCTCGAGTTAATGAAAGATTTTTACATCACCCTTCAATATCATCCGGGGAAGGCCAATGTAGTTGCTGATGCTCTAAGCAAATATCCTATGGCAATGTACTTGATGATGGACCGACACTTGCTTGAGGACTTGGAAAATTTGGGGATTGAAGTAATTATTCCAAGAATAGAAGCTCAAATAATGAATTTGAGAATCCAATCTACCTTAATGGATAAGATTAAATAGACTCAGTTTCAAGATGACGGCCTACGAAGCATTCGAGACCAAGTGCAAGCTGGATTATTGGAGAAATTCAAAATTCATGAAGATGGATCACTAAGACATGGAGATCGATTATGGTTACCTCAAGGAGATATAAGAGAAGAAAATATGCAAAGGCACACAGATCACAATACTTTATACATCCAAGAGCCAATAAAATGTACAAAAATCTAAGGATGCATATTTGGTGGTATGGCATGAAAAAAGAAGTAGCCAAGTTCGTATCTTGTTGCTTAGTATGCCAATAGTTCAATGATGAAAGACAAAGACCTGGAGGATTGCTTCAACCACTACCCATTCCAGAGTAAAAGTGGGAATATATTACTATGGATTTTATTTCTGGGCTTCCAAGGACACCTAGTGGGAAGAATGCAATTTGGGTTATAGTAGATAGGCTGACCAAGTTTGTACATTTTCTACCCTTAAAGGCGGGGCTATCTACAGAAAAGATGGCAGATTTATATATTCGTCAGATTGTTAAGTTACATGGAGTCCCAGAAATTATTTTCTCCGACCGAGATTCAAGATTTACCTCTCACTTCTGGAGGAACTTACAAGCTAGCTTAGGGACTCAACTCAAATTCAGTACAGCTTATCATCCCTAAATGGATGGTCAATCTGAATGTACCATTCAGACACTTGAAGACATGCTCCATACATTATCTTGGATTTTGGAGGATCGTGAAAAGATTATCTACATCTTATGGAGTTATCTTATAATATCAGTTACCAATCAAGTATTGAAATGACTCTATTTGAGGATTTATATGGAGGAATATGTGGTACCCCACTATCATGGGATGATGTAGGAGAAAAAGTATTGGGGCCAGAGATGGTGGTTTATGCAGCCGAGAAGGTGAAACAAATAATGAAAAGTCTTCGTGTGGTACAAGACAGACAACGACATTGGGCCGATAGCCATCGAAGACCATTAGAATTTGAGGTAATCAATTTATGAAATTCAAGTTAATTTAACGTTATGATTATGGAACTAAGACTTGATTATAATTTTAGTAAAGGTTGGAGAGTTGGTATTCTTGAATATTTCTCCGACATGTGGCACCATTAGGTTCGGAAGGAGCAAAAAACTTAGTCCAAGATTTATTAGACCGTTTGGCATACTTTAGAAAATCGAAGAAGTGGCATACAGTTTGGCATTGCGAGCCACTCTAGACGGTGTCCATAACATATTCCACGTATCACAACTGAGAAAATACGTGGCAGATCTAAGTCATATTTTGGATCATTTAGAGCTTGAAGTGGGCACCAGCTTGACTTACCAAGAGCAACCAGTGGAGATATTGGACCGAACGAAGAAAGTTATAAGAAATCAAGTTATTTCCCTTGTCCGTGTCGCTTGGAGGCATCATTCTCCAGACGAATCCACTTGGGAGCATGAATACAAAATTAGGGAGCGCAATCCATACCATTTTGAACTTTGAGGTATATTTTAACTCTCAATCTTCTTTTTCTTGCCATTGTTGATTTTAAATTTCGTGGACAAAATTTTCTAAGGAGGGAAGTATGTAACTTCCATGCCCTGAACTTAAGAAATATTTTAATTAAAATCTTAGTCTAATTAAAATTTTAGCACTAAGTAGTATTAATGAAATAGAAATAATAGCTTACTCGAAATTATTTAAGCTATAGTTTGATATTTTATGGTTAAGAAAATAAAATTAATTGTTAATAATTTTATGAGTAGAACCGGCCATACTCCTCTCCTGTTCTCTCTCATAGAGACCCGTACCTCCCCTATTTCTCTCTACACCAACCCCTCTAAGACACTCCCCCACTCTTAGTATTAGGTGACTTTCTTTTCTCCCATCATCAACTTACAACCTCTTCTATTGAAACCTCACTCCCATCACTCATTTTTTCAAACACAAAATCTCTCCAAGTTCTTATACTTACAAACACCATATTCTCACGGCAGCTATCTCCCTCCACCCCATCTTTTTCCACCACTCCGACGCCTGCCTCCACAATCGTATAAATCCCGGCTTTCCATAACATTGCCTCACCGGTGTTGTCCCACTGTCAGTGCCCTCCCCGACGACGCTGACCTCGCAGCTGCACCCTCCAATATCGACACCTCAACTTCAGTCCCGAACGGCGCCGACGATAACACTCCAACCCTGCCACCATCCTAGAACTGACGACCACATGCAACCAAAACGCAATCAGCAGCTAGGTGAGCACCTTCTCTCTCTCTCTCTCTTCTCGGCATGCATGAAACAGTAAACTAGTGATCCATATAAAAGCTGATTGAATTAAGAAAAAGACTTAAGTAAGAATAATTAATAAGCTGACCCATAAGAAGAACCTATGAACAACCTTAGTAAGCTCTAGGAGAATGGTGAAGTTGTAAGTATGCTAATGAATTAGCTACCACTCTCGTGAACAAGCCATAGAAATAAGAAAACAATAAAAAATTGTGTATAAACACCATGTGCTGCCATGTGCATGGATGAGTGAAAAAGTAATGTTTTAATAGGTGGCTAAAACAATAGGTATTATGAACTATACCAATAAGCTAAGGCTTTTGACATATGTAATTCGTACATATTGTCTCCAAATACTAGTATGAATGACAAATAGTTAATGGCACCATACTAGGAGTCCATTCTCACCTATAAATGTATATTTATTGCTAGCAAGCAATGTTTTGAGTGAGCATTGTGAGTGAATAGTAAATATACATAATTGGCTTAGAAAGAAATAACCATTAATTATTTTCATTTTACACTGATTTGACACTATTCCTAAAATGCCTAGATTTTAATATAATAGCCAAAGAAGGACTTCTGGGGTTTTCTTTTTTCACTTTAGGAAAATGTTAAGATTGATTCTTTTACAAATAACCCCTATTCTAAATTGATCGCAATGCTGTTATAGAATATAATAAAATAGTTTTAATATAAAATCAAAAGTATGCCTATTAAAACTTATATTAGTAAATAATTAAGGTATTTATAACAAAAGAGCTAATAACCATTTAAAACTACTATAAAGTTCATAACGTACAAATATGACTTTAATCCAGAACCCCAAACAACGGATCTGTTATCACCATATATTTAGCAGTATTGATCTAGTTAGAAATATTTTTGTACATTTTAGGCAATTATCTAATTTGGCTATCTTTCTGTCTTTTTATGGACCCATGTACGGATCCATACATCTGAAAAATCTTAATCTTTGGCAACTGGATTATTTTACCTTCCTTGGACTATTTTTGTCAACTCTGGAATTGCTGGCGACATCATTTTTGATAATTGGAAAATCTATCTAGAATACTAGCAACTAGGCCGAATTCCGTATCGGCACGATCGTGACTGTTACGTCAACTTCAAATTATTTTGAAGCAAGTACCTACACTTCAAGTTTATTCTTTATATTATGATATTTAGTTCATTGCTCTACTAGCACCATTGGATGATTACACTTAGTGCTAGGAATTGGATTTTATGTCTTGATTTTTATGTCGGGAGAGAAAATACTATGAGGCATGTAGTTTACCCTTCCCCTCATGTCATGACTACTAGCTGTTGAGTACGCGACTCTACCATCAGCCTTATACTCGATTGTTCCTGACTGCTAGCCGTCTATGACGTGCCTTATTAGCCTTATAACCCCCTGCATGCCGACTATGTATTCTAATACACATGTTTCACACACATAGTTTCTTTATTATTCATGTAGCTTTTTTTTGTCGTATTATATTCTTGTTTTACTTATGTCCAAGATCTATAGTACTTGATACTTGTCAATTTTTAATATTATCCTGTATAATCTTTATTGTGATACTTAGTCAGTTTTTACAACTTATCATAATTATTTAGTATAGGCTTTGTTGTGTATTGGTACTTTGCTCCTATCCTGACTATGCCCCTACCTTTTATGGTCTATATGTCGTAGCTGATGACACTGTTGAGGAGTGTGTTCCTACTCAGAAAACTACTTTTGAGAGCTAGTTATCTAGTATTTTCTTTTCAGCATAATAATCGGATTTGTTCCCGATTTATCATTTCTTTTATTTGTATTAAACTTTGGATTAGTATTTGTCTCAAAATTATGTTTTTAATAAAATTCGAGCATTCCTATTTTATGTCATTATTCTTGTCTATTTATTTACTTTGAATGAGCTAGATTTAAATTACTTATGGAAATGATGAACATGAAAGATGTCTAGAGAGCGTACTACCTCCAACTTTGCGGCGTAGACTGGACGTACTCGTGAACTCGTGCCCGAATATCTGGGTGTGGGTCGTGATATAGTTAGTTAGTATTATCAAGATATAGTTCATGATTGACCGTAATCGATGGATAATTTATGTTGGTGCCTTATTTTTTGTTCTTGTTTTAGTATGATTTAAAAAATTCATGTTTCTATTATCTCTTAGTTTATCTTTATTTCTGCTATTTGTTTAATACTTTATTTTATATGTTTGCATTCTAGTTTTAATTCACCCTATGGCTTTTTTTGTGGTACTTGTTATATGGGGTTGCCATTCACTAGTTTTGTATGGCACAATCTCATAGCGGAGATTGAGGATCTTTCGTACCTCCCGCTTATAACTATCCTGGGCTAATAGGGGTAATGGAACACAATTCAATGATAACAATAGTGGAAAGATAGATATGATATATTAAGAATCAATTTAAGATATAATCTGATAATCATATACGTCTATCTAAAATTATGTTACTTAGAATTCTCGTCACACAAGTAAGCATAGCTGCGATAAACAATAGAGTCCATAACCAAGGTACATACCTCTCTAATAATGTTTTCTAAAATTCTCGTGTTGCCAGCTAGCATGGATACAAGAACTCTATATTCCATATCCAAGATAAGTATATCCAAAATTGGTTTTATCTCTTCATCACGTCAGCTAGTATGGCTGCGATATACTGTAGACTCCATAACTAAAGCAGACATTTACCTTTCTCACTATCCTCATCAATATATGTCATCAGAATATACCTTAACTCAGTCCATAAAATTTATCTCGATACAAGAATCAAAGTCAACAATGAACATCAATAATCAAATTCAATAATGAACAAGTGAGTGTAAACAAAAATAAGTGAAAACAAATTTTAAAATAGAGTTTATAGTAAGATTCTCAAGGGTCATCCCAAAAATCTTTCATATTTTGTAATTAAGTATTCTCTTATCCTATATCCTATATCCTATCGTAGGCTCGCAGTAGTACTACTAAGTCATTGCACTACCACGATATCGCACTAATAGCGAAGCCTAACATGCACCACCACAAAAATATGTCATGACCCACACCCAGATGATCAGGACACGAATATGTGAGTACGTCCAGCCTATACCGCAACATCGATGGTAGAACACTATCTTGGTCATCAATATCTAAGCTATCAATTTTACTAATACAACTAGTTATATCATGTACTCAATCACAATAATCTAAGGAAGAATGAATAAGAAAGATAATCCAGATAACAGTCTAAAGTAAATAAAACTTGATATGATATGGATTAAGAAACACTAGTCTAGATCACTACAATGTCACCTCACTATTCGTAGTGCAAGAGCAGTCTCAACTATAGCATCGCTCGAAAGTCCAGAGTCGTAGGGCACAACAATCACTAAAAAATATTATCCAGTTAGGATTGGAATGAAGAACATAAACTAACAGGAGTTCCAAATAAATGATAAAGACTATAAAACAGTAAATAGTAAAGAAATACATGATAAAAAAGAGAGAGCAGGGAACAAAAAATATAATACATAACATGGTAATACTGAATGTAAATAGACATGAATAATAGAGCATCATCATATATAGGTAACATAAATAACTGTAATAATAAAGTGTGTGAGTACTAGCTTCGACATGTGAATGACTTGGGAATTTGTACAGGAATTATGGCCTGGTTAATCATACGTGAGGTGTATGATTAACACTCACAGGGTACATGTACAGGGTATATGTATGATCACATATATAACTAACACTCCTTCGCCCCTGAGTATAGTTGATCTAAACCATGATACGTCATGACACATGAATCACAGGGCAAACCTGACTACCAGTACAAGAATATGTTTTACAGGATTGACTTGCACAGGAATCATCAGTACATGCACAAGATTTGACTGGAAAAGAAATAATTCATGACGAAGTTCTAAGATATACCAATTCGTATACCATCATGTCAGGAATCAAGTATAACAATACTAAATACATGTAACATAGAAGCTACCAAATAAAGAAAACTATTAGAGAATTTACTCGACTGAGGTCAGGAGCAATTAATATTAAATAGTATCTGAACTGTAGTCCAAGTTACCTATATATGACGTACCAATGTCAAAAATTATTTTTTTAGTCATAAGTCTTAAAAAGATTTAAATCATGTTTCTAGGTCAAAGCTAGTCAAACTATGCCAAACTAAGTCAAATTTGGTCAAACTAGGCATTCTAGGTCAATACCTTGTTAAACTAAGTTTTTTTTAGATTAAACTAGTTATATATATATATATATATATATATATATATATATAGTTAACTATTTAGTATCAGAACATTACCTATTACCTAACTCATTATCTATATCAGTACCTTGTATCTTAGTACTTAATTATCATGACATACCCAATACCTTAGTTATTACCTTAACTTAAACTCAATATCCATCATCTTCATTGGTACATGATACCGTGGTACCACAATCTCATATGAAACCAATCCCTCATACCTAATACCTTAATGCTTAATTTTTACCTCAACATATCAATATATAAACCTTTGTTTCTATCTAGGCACTTACCTACACTCGTGCTATAATACCCATAACACTCCACTTACCTAGGCATGGATACCTCGATACCAAGCATCACTCCTATGATATCAAGCAACTCACATTGATACCTTGGTATCATAAGGTTATTAGACAATACACCCATCTCACCTACACTAACTTCCCTCATATTAATATACCTACTCCACATGGATACTAGATACTAGCTTCACACTTTTGACAGTGTCTCTCCACTGATACTTCCTATTTCCACACATACAATTGCACCTAACACTACCTACTCCCTCGTACTTTAGCTCATACATGAACACAATCCATAACCTCAACTCCAAATTGAACATCTGAACCCATAATACCTATGTTCAGACCTTGCCTCCCTCTATTCCACTGGAGAGCAGGACTACTGCATGTTCCTCTATTCCACTGGAGAGCAGGACTATTGCCTGCTAACATGACCTGTAGCAGGCCTACTACCTACTTCCCATACTGTAGTGCATACCACCTCGAAATATTGTTGCTGTTGGTGCCTTCTTGAGATACACCCTAACATATTCTCTATTGTGCCCACAAAGAATCCTTACACTGCAACAGAGTACTTACAGTCCTGCCTACAGGTACTGCTGCTGTAGCAACACATTGCTTGCTGGGTTCATTAACCAGGGAGTAATCTCCCCACATTCCCTTCATATTCCTGCAGAACTCAGTTCATAAGACACCTATATACACTAGATTAGGATGGATCCCCATACTTTGTCAATGCATATTCCCTTTAGACATACAAACAGACAGGCCACACTAGATTCATAACATATAAAATACGTATATCTAGATTTAGATAAGTCTCCAAAGTGGTTTATATAATAGATAAAACTCTATCACACACTATAACACCTATATTTCTTGATACACCCTAATTTACTCTCATACAGACCAATACTGATACCAAATCTGAATTTCGTAAACCTTCCAGTATTATTCTACTATCCCGGGCATATGTATGATCCCATATCTCATACTCAGATAATATTGATATTACATACACCACTTTAAATTCTACTACCATATTTCTAGATGAGGGTATTTTTCTTATTTAGCAAATTTATTATTTAGTGATTAAATATTTATGTGTGCTACTAATTAATTATATTGTGTTGAACTATTTAATTATTTGTTAGTGGACTAGCTTATTTTGTTTGGACATGGCATTAGTGGACCCATTAGTTTTCATGAGACATTGAGCCCAACCTTTGGATTAGGCCCATTAGACCCATTCCCTTAATTAATTAAGGAGACTAAATTAGTTTCAAGTAGAATTAGAAGTTTCCTAATATAGCCCTCCCTAATTAAGCCCCATGACCAACTAGTAGGGGCATCATAGACATTGTACATTGCTTGGGAAGGGGAAAAGAGGGAGCCATCCATTAGAGGCGAGTCTCTCTCTCTCTCTCTCTCTCTCTCTCCTCTCATTAATTCATTCATTTAGATCCCCAATTGTGTTCTTCACCAAATTGACTCATCCCTCATACAAATTCATCTTAATTCACTCTTATTCCCTCTCAATTGTATCATCTAAGAAGTATTGGGGCTTGGATTACAAGGAGCACTTGAAGGGGGAGGAATTGACAAGGAGATTGTGTCCTAATTGTTTTCATTTAGATTTTTTTATTGGAAATCAATCTCCTAATAGGTAAATTCTAATTTCCCTATAATCTAGACTCTAATACATGTATTTAACCATTTAAAATCATTTATTGGATTTGGACTACTTATAGGAGCAAGAACTAGGTTCATAGGACCTTTATTATGATTTCAACATGGTAATTTGTGCTCATTTTGGGAGAATTCCAAAATTGATCAATCAAGTGTGTGTCATGGGATCAGTAAGACCTAATTAGACTTAGATTGATGCTATGGGACTAGATGCATGTCCACAATTGGACACGAGTAGAGCGTATCGTGGTATTTTGTGATACGATATGATACGAGATTTATTTTGGGTGGATTATGTAACCTCTTTTCAATTTTTATTGTAACTAATTAGTTTAGTTGAATTACTATGTAATTTAGATGTATTATTGTTAATTGTGGAGAATTATGGGTTTTGGCATCTCATTTGAGAATGTATCATAGAGTATCACACTATGCATGCCAAATGTTTGTTTTAATAGTTCTAATGTGTGTGTGTGTGTATGTATGTGTGTGTGTGTGTGTGTGTGTGTATATATATATATATATATATATATATATATATATATATATATATTACTAATATATTATATAGATATATGTAATGATTATATAGGTGTATATGTATACATTATTTTTGTGTGTGGTGGTGAGTGTTGTATGTGAGGTAGGGGAAACTGTGCAAGTGTATTGCCTCGGGTACTTGCTATAGTTGAAGCAGTTTATGATAGTGGTGTTGGTGATGTGATGATATGTGTGGCAGTTAGGCCATGCAGCAGGTAAGATCAAACAACAATGCCAACAACCTCATGTAGAGACTGCAAGTATAAGGGGATCGGGTATACTCATGTGTAGGAGGTATGGCACTTTGTTCTCAGTTGGAGACTAAAATGTGGGAGTGTGGATTTTATGTGGTGCTCGAGAGGAACTAGGCAGTGTGAGATGGTAGCAAGCTAGTGTGTCATAGCTGCTGCTGTGGTTGATGATTGTGTGAATGGAATGGAGATGTGTTGGTGTTGAACTGATGACAGTAAGGATATGTTAGTGTGTTTCTGTTTTAGTGTTGATATATATATATATATATATATATATATATATATATATATATATATATATATATATATATATATATATATTCTGTCTATGTGTTAGTGTGAGGGAGCAAGGGCTCGGGTATAAACTGGTAGTTGGTGTATCAGAGTTTGGGGTTGGGTTTCTAGTATCAGATAACAACAGTTGTAAACTCAACTGTAGCGGCTACTTATATTGCATGCATCAATAATATATAGGAGGAGAGTAGGGTATGGGTAGTTGGGAATAGGTAGGAACTGAATACAAGCAGTGCATTAGAAGGGAAAATAAGTAGCTCACTACAACAACAATAGTGAACTACAGTCGGGCAAGGGATTGCTACATTGCTGCATAGTTGCAACAGTGTGCACACAGAGCTGAGAAAGCAGTAGTGGAGAGAAGGAGGCCTGGAATAGAGGGAATACTAGTGAGGTGTTAGTATCTTAAGTACAAAAAATATCAGGAATAGGAATTATATGCTAAGGGTATCAAGTATAGAGTTAAGCAGTGAGGGTAATGTCTAGTATTAGTTGCTATCAGTATGTGAGAATGGTGTCAAGGAGTGTGTGTTCAAGGGGTGTGTGTCCCCTAGCACCAGTAAGAAGTTATGCAGTGCAAGTGTGAATCCGTGAAGTGTGGGTTCAGGATATTGTGTATGAGGGTTAGGGTATCAAAGATACAAGAGTGGTCCTAGTTGTTAAGAGAGGTAACAAGTTAAGTTTAAGTTATGGTTAATGTCACGCTCCAAAACAAGAATACTGGAGAGCGGAACTGACAAGGCCAGATACGTATACTTAGAGCACACTCATACTCCGCATATACGGTGAGGATATAAGACATAAGGGGACACTACTACAAACCAACAGCCAAGCCTAGGTCCAATAAACCCTAATGTCTCAATCACAAGAACAACAATAATAATAATAGATGTAACATCAGCCGAAATATAATAGTAAAGCATCCCAAACTATAATATACAGATGATCATGAAGCTAGTAATCACAAAATGATTAAAGTAGCCAGAGTCTAAGTCATACATGATCAACCCTAGGATATGTCAATCATGCTAATGACCGTACGCTAACAGACCAAACCAAAAATATGAGCTAAACACATGCTCGGTGGCTAAACGGCAACAAAAATAGAATGTACATTTGAGTGGGGAGTAAGCAAATCCACTCAAGTGATCTAGTGCTCCTGATGGACACCATCCTCAAAAAAGTACGGAAGATACTCCCATGCTGCTACTGGATCTGGCCATGCAAAATCAGTGGGGTCAGACCCCAAAATAGCAAGTACCACAAAGAAAGTCAATCTAGAAACTTAAACCAACAACACAAGCAATACATATACAAAAAAATTAAGACAAAATATAAATAATCTCAGAATAACAAAAGAAATACTGTAAACCTGAATGAGACATAACCTAAATTAATAAGAAAAAAAAAAAGAATAACAAGTACAGAAAGTAAAGGTGTGATCATATAAAAGCCTAGACTAACCATCATCCATCAATCATGATAAATCATATAAGTACGACTTGATACTTTAACTAACTAGGGTTATCACAATCCTAATTACTAATAATTATAATGCAATGCGATATTAGAGTTTCTTCTAATCGCATGCCCCAGTAGTCTGTCCGGGTTATCCATACGGACAAACTAGCACTGGATACTCCTCAAGATACTCCATAATATAAACCACCGGATACTCCACAAGATAAATGTATAAATAACTAGGACTTTATGCAATCTAGGAAAATCTCTAACCATGTACTAAGTAATTTTTAGTTGTTAAACCCTAGCAGTTTCTTGTATGAATCCAGGTGTGATATTCTGCAGAATCCATCCTTGACATGATGCAACAAAACAAGTTCTAATAGTAATATAAACAAGTTTAATATACATTACAAAAATGGACGCATGTAAGCTGTGACAACAACCAAGCCATATGAAACCAAGTAAAGCCCGGTAACGCCATATATAACTATGTAAAGACATGTCCATCCAGATGAAACCATGTGAAACCAAGTCAAGCCATTTCCGATAAAGACATGTAAATTCATGCCAAGTCAAGTCCCGACAATCATGTTATCACGTGTAGCTGGGCAAAGCCAGGTGAAAGCGAGTAAAGCCAAGTCAAGTCCTCTGAAGCCATGTAAGTTCATGTCTAGTCAAGTCAAGTCATCGAGTGTCCAATCAAAAGCCAGAAGAATCAAAATAAAATTACGAAAAACCAAGAATTCCTAAAGAAAGTGCACAATCGGTATACCGTCGGTACTGTCCAGTACACTGTCCGTATAGTAGTCTTGAGATAGGAAACACACAACAAGTTCTGGATTTCAACAAATTGGTATACCGTCGGTATATTGTTCCAAGTAGGAAAGAAAGGTTCTGGAAAATAAAGTTCCATAAATTGGTATACCATCGGTGTACTGTAGTATACCGTCGGTGTACTATAGAATACCGTCGGTATGCCGGCCAAGACAAATATCCTGAAGTCGGTTAACAATGTCGGCAATGATCGGTATACCGTCGGTACAATATAGTACACCGTCGGTATGCCAATAAGGTTCACAAAAAAATCTAGAAATCCAAGTCAATCAAAACCTGTATACCATAGGTATAATGTAGTATACCATCGGTATGCCAGTTTCCAAGGATAAGCTTGGTTAAAATCAAGCTAAGTATGATATTCGAAATCCAAATCAAATCCTGAAACTACCAAAACCAAGTCTAACCAGGAGTTAAGTCTAGTGGTATGTCTCATATCACAATATGGACTAAATCTCACGGTCATAACTCCGGTATTGTATCTGTTAGCAAGTTACTAAAAAGGGACGGAATAAGATTCTACCAGAAATCAAAACTGAGATGGTCAAAAGGCTCAAAAACACAATATGAACAATAATAGTAAAGCAAGTCTAAGCTAAAAAGCAATAACCAATGCTCCAGGAAAGTAAAATGATAGAAAATAAAAGACGTTCACGAAATTGGCAATGTGTACTTGCCTAAAACAAGCTCCCAGCCTAAACTTTCTAGTCCACCACCATGAAGTGTTTCAGAAACCACACTCCAGGTCTCAAGACCAAGCTCCAAGCTCGAGAGAAAAATAAAGAAAAGAAGAGAGGGAAAGAGAAAGAAAGAAATAAAATGAAATAAAGTACTATTTATAGATAAGTTCTCAAAAATATCACGAATAGTAAAACAAATATCTGTCGGACAGTATACCACCGGTATACTGTAGTATACCATCGGTATACTGGTTAGGAAGTAAAGTTTCAATTTTAAAATTTTTTGAGCTTCAACGAGATCCAATAAAATACAATAAATAGCAGAAAAATATGTATCCGCATAAAATACGAAAACTGTGAGACGAGTCTCATAACTCTCTCCTCCTTAAAAAAATTCCATCCTCAAAATTTCTATAAGGATCCAAAATCAATAACAGAAAAACCCAAGATAGTAAGCACGAAACTGAATCCAAGCCGAAAACTCATGTGGGCAGGAATTTTTTGGGTCAACAACAAGAAATTAGAAAAGAAATAATAACATACATAACATATAAGTTAACAATCAATCATTTGCACAAGCTAAGATAGGACATGGGTATACGAATAAGTATACCTCCCAAGTCAAAGATAAATGGATAACGAGTACGCATATCGTCCTCGCGCTCTCACGTAGACTCACCCAGTGAGTGGTGCCCCCAGGCAATACGAACCAATCTAATAGTCCGGTCTAGAGAACCTTCTCCCTCTGGTCCAAAATAGACACGGGCCTCTCCTCATATGATAGGTCAGTACAAACGACCAACTCTGAATGATCCAGGATCTGGCTCGGGTCTGGAATATACATGCGCTACTGAGATACGTAAAAGGCGTTATGTACCTCATAAAGCGATGGTGGAAGAGCTAGACGATATAATACATCTCCAACATACTTGTAAATATCGAACGGGCCTTTATATCTATGACTAAGCTTTCCCCGTACTCCAAATCTGATAACTCCACGGGTAGGCAAAATCCTTAAAAATATATGATCGTCGAAAGAGAACTCAAGATGATGACGGTACTGATCAGTCCAATGACGCTGGTGATCCTGAGCCACTCTGAGATGCTATTTGATCTGCCTGATCACTTGAACCGATTGAGCAATCATTTCTGGACCAAGAATCTGCCTCTCGCCGATACTATCCCAACATAACGATGATATGCATCTCCTACCATACAAAGCCTCAAATGGTGCCATCTGAATGCTTTCCTGGAAGCTATTGTTATAGGAGAACTCTACTAAGTGCAAGCGATCCTCCGAAGATCCACCGAAGTCAAGTGTATAAGATCGAAGCATATCCTCCAAAGTCTGAATAGTACGCTTCGATAGTCCATTTTTCTGCGGATGGTAGGCTGAACTGAACTTCAACCTAGTACCCAGACTCTGTGGTAGGCTCTGCCAGAAATGAGACATGAACTGCGAATCTCTATCTGAGACTATGCTAACTAGCACGCCATACAATCTAACTATCTGCCTCATGTACATCTCAGTTAGCTGTTCAGTAGACTGGCCTACTCTGAAAGAAAGAAAGTGAGTAACCTTCATGAATCAATCCATTATAACCCATATAGCATCTCTACTAGACAGGGATCTAGAAAGACCGGTCACAAAGTCCATAGTAATATGGCCCCACTTCCACTCTGGGATCGGTAAAGGCTGAAGTAGTCTGGCTCATCTCTGATGCTTAGCCTTAACCTGCTGACAAATTAAATACCAAAAAATGAACCGAGCTATCTTCCTCTTTATACCATTCCACCAGAAGTGCTAACGAATATGCCGATACTTTTTTGTCCCTCCTGGATGCACTGAGTATTGAGAACTGTGGGCCTCCGATATAATCTCCTGTCGGATATCTCCTCTCGGCACACAAAGTCGACTCACAAACCGAAGATTCTCATCCTCATAAATGTTCAACTCTGGTCTATGTCCTGACTCACACTCTGCTCTGAGCTACTCAAGCCTGACATCACCAGTCTGCTCTGCTCTGATCCTCTCAAATATAGAAGATTGAACCTGTAGACTCTCCATAAAATTAATATCATCAGGTAATACTACCTCGATATCTATCTCCTACAGATCCTCTAAAATATGGTGCTGCTCCGTCAAGAAGTAAGCTCCTCCTCTACTGCTCAAAGTGTCTGCTATGACATTGGCCTTCCCTGGATGATACTGAAGGTCAAGATCATTGTTCGTCAATAACTCGAGCCACCTCCTCTGCCGCATGTTGAGTTCCTTCTGTGTGAACACATACCTCAAGCTCTTGTGGTCTATAAAGATCTTCACTTGATAACTATATAGGTAATGCCTCCAGAGTTTATGTGCAAACACTACTACTGTCAACACAAGATCATGTGCCGGATAACACTTCTCATGGTCTCAAAGCTACCGATAAGCATAAGCTATCACTCTGTCATGCTGTATAAGGACACATCCTATTCCCACTCCTGAGGTATCACAATACACTAAGAACCCACCTGGTCTCACTGGAAGTGTCAGAATAGGAGAAAAAATCAAACTTCGCTTGAGCTTCTCGAAAGAAGTCTAACAAGCATCTAACCACTCAAAGCACACATCCTTACGCATCAGCCGTGTTAAGGGTGCGGAGATCCTAGCAAAGTCTGCCACAAATTGCCTGTAGTAGCCTGCTATACCCAGAAAATTGTGCACATCTTAAGCTGCATGGGGTACTGGCCAACTCTCCATAGCTTCTACCTTCTTGGATCTACCTCGACTCCTCCACCAGAAATTATATGTCCCAAGAATGAGATACGATCAAGCCAGAACTCATACTTGCGAAACTTCGCGTACAACCGTTACTCTCGAAGAATTTGAAGAACTACACGAAGATGCTGCTCATGCTCTTCCTCACTTCGACTGTATACCAAGATATAATCAATAAATACTATCACAAACTGGTCTAGGTAAGGCCTGAAGATGCTATTCATGAGAGACATAAATATAGCTGGTGCATTAGTCGCTCCAAATAGCATAACTAGGAATTCCCAATGACTATATCTAGATCTGAACGCTGTCTTGAATATGTCTTACTCTCTGACACTGATCTGATGATACCCAGATCGTAAATTGAACGTAAAAAATACAACTGCCCCACTGAGCTGATCAAACAAAACATCTATCTAGGGCAAGGGATACCTGATCTTATTGGTTGCCGCATTTAGTTTTCTATAATCAATAGCTAAACACGATAAACCATCCTTCTTTTTAACAAGAAGTAACTGGGGCCCCCAAGGTGATGCACTAGGTCTAATGAATCCCTTGGCTCTCAAATCCTTAATCATCCGGTACAAGATCTCTAACTCAGATAGTGATATCCTATAAACTCTCTCTGAAACTGGCTCTGCTCCCAGGATCAAATCAGTGTAGAACCCTATATCTTTAACTAGTGGTACACCTGGTAGATCAGTGGGAAATACGTCAGGAAACTCATAAACTATCCTAAGAAATTGTGCCTCCTCGGCCTCCACCATCATCAGTGTAACACTAGTGACTCTTCTGTATGTCTCAAGAATGAGAACTCCTCCCTACCAGGTAAACGAAAGATAACCTTTCCACTATGTCAATTTATCGTCGCGTGTCTCGTACTCAACCAATCCATCCCAAGGACGACATTATAATTTTCCATAAAAAACTCTATCAGCCGCGCGAAAACTCTCTCCCGCTCACGATAACTCTACACAAGGGATATACTCTATCTACTCCCACGAGGCCATTAGCAATAAGAATTTTCAACCTTACAAGTAAGGACTTAGACTCCAATCCAACTCGTGTCATAAAGCGTGAAGATATAAATGAATTCGATGCACCATAATCAAATAAAGCTAAAGCTGAATAAAAGTGGACGAGAATGGTACTTGCTACTACCTCTTCTGCTGCCAAAGCTTCCTCCATCGATAGCAAAAAGGTTCGACCCTGCCCTCTGGGTGATGGTCCCCTCTACTGCTGACCTCTAGGTCTCACCTGGGCCTGGGCCTGCGCATACTACTGCGGCCTCTGCTGGAATGCCTGAGCCTGTGGAGGCAAAGGCCTCGAAATCTGCTGCTGCTACACTGGTGCTGGTGCCCTGTACTATAGCGCTACTGGCCGAACTACTGACTAGGCCGATGATGATCATGTTTGGTTCCTCCTAAGATTTGCTACGACCATGTGGTCTGATGCTCCACACACCAAGCACAATCCCTGTGCCCTACGACAATATGATACTATATACCCAAATTTCCCACAATGGAAATAACTACAAAAAGAATAAGAAGATGACTGCCTCTGTAGAGGATACGTTTGGGAAGACTGCTGAGATAAGCTTGAACTACCGGAGTTGGTACTGATGACTGGGATGCTGGTCCTCCTTAAAAGTTGGGCCTCTTCTGGCTCCCAACTCGATCTGTAATCCTCTACTATGTGTACTCATACCTCCTGGATGCCCGTATCACAGCGCCAAAGATCTGAAACTTAAGTTGCTCCACCACCAAGATAATCTCTAAATCGAGTCCCTGCTGGAACCTTCTCGCCCTATCCAAATTGCTCGCTACCAAAGTGGGAGCAAACCGACTCTCACAATCTCTGTCGCATAATCGTCAACTGTCCTACCCTCCGGCCTAAGGTTGTTAAACCTCTGCTGAAGCTCGTAACGCCACCGCGTCAAAATACCTTGCCTAAAACCTCTCAGTAAAAACTGCCCACAGAATCGATATTGTGAGAGAACCCTCCTACGATTCCCACCAGTCACGAGCCAAGTCCAACAACTATAGCCTCACTACTGCTATGCGCTCTCTAGCCAGAGTCCCTGCTGCCTCCAAGATGGCCTCATTGTCCTACAGCAAAACATCAGACGAAATCGCATCCTCTGTGCCCAAGAAGTATGGAGGACTGAGATACCTGAAGCTGGTCACAGAATTATAAATCTGAGAACCACCTCGCTCCAACGATGTCTGGACCGACTGAGTGAGTACGTCACTTTGGTACTACTGGGTCATCATAAAACCTCGAAGGACATCCATTAGTGCTCGAAGAATACCCTCTGGCTTCCCAGGCTGAACTGGGTGTACCGGTGTTGCCAGCTGGTCCGGTAATACTGGACGATATGTCTCAGGATCTACTCTAGACTTTGCCCCTGAATGGTGAGGCCGATCTCTAGGAATATGCTGGGCTCCCGAATGGTGTCCCTCCTCGCGCTGTACTCGATCCATCTGGCGATAGTAATAGGAACAGTGCATCTGAAAGTTAAGGACACAAGAGTTAATCGAAGAATATGATATATTAATAAATAAGTAGATAACATGTCAAGAATCAGGGATGGAAATAAATTACTAGGGATCAAGGAGAACAGTTTTAGGGTTGAGACATCTTGCAATAATAATAACCCCCACATATTTGTAAAAACCAGACAAAATCTACTCAGACAGATATAATCCGCTCAGACAGACCTGCATGGGCCACCACTAAAACCATGTCACCCCCCCAAAGCTAGAATACTGGAGAGAGGGACTAACAAGGCCAACTACGTATACTTGGAGCACACTGTACTCCGCATAAAGGTAAAGCTGTAAGACATGAGGGGTCACTACTATAAACCAACAGTCAAACCTAGGTCCAACAAACCCTAATGTCCCAATCACAAGAACAACATTAATAATAACAAAATGCAAGATCAGCTAAAATATAATAGTAAAGCGTCCCTAACTATAATATACAAATGATCATGAAGCTAGTAATCACAAAATGAATAAACTAGCCAAAGTCTAAGTCATACATGATCAACCCTAGGATATGTCAATCATGCTATTGCCCGTAGGCTAACTGATCAAACCAAAAAACATGAGCTAAATAAGTTCTCGAACGCCGATAAAATTAGAATATATATCAGAGTGGGGAGTAAGAAAACCCATTTAAGTGGTCTGGTGCTCCTGGTGGCCACCATCCTTAGGAAAGTACAAAAGATCCTCTGGTGCTGCTACTGGATCTGGCCATACAAAACCAGTGGGGGAAGACCCTAAAATAGCAAGTACCACAAAGGAAGCCAATCTAGGAACTTAAACTAACAACACAAGCAATACATATACTGAAGTAAAGACAAAATATAAATGATCTCAGGATAATAAAAGAAATACTGTAAACCTGAAATGAGAAATAACTTAAACTGATAAGCAAAAAAATAGAATAACAAGTGCAGAAAGTAAAGGTGTGATCATGTAAAAGCCTAGACTAACCATCATCCATTAATCATGACAAATCATATATGTATGGCTTGATAATTTAACTAACTAGGGTTATCATAATCATAATTACTAATAATTATAATGTAACACGATACTAGAGTTTCTTCTGATCGCATGCCCCTGCAGTCTGTTTGGAATATCCATACGCACAAACAAGCACCGAATACTCCTCAAGATACTCCATAATATAAACCACTAGACACTTCATAAGATAACTGCATAAATAACCAGGATGGCATGCAATCTAGAAAAAACATTAGCCATATATTTAATGAATTTCTAGTTATCAACCACTAGCAGTTTCTTGTATAAATTTGGGTGTGGTATTCCGCAGAATTCATCCGAGACTTGATGTAACAAAATAAGTTCTAATAGTAATATAAACAACTTTAATATAAATTGCACAAAAGGACTCATGTAAGCCACGACAACAACCAACCATATGAAACCCAGTGAAGCCAGGTAAAGCCATATACAACCATGTGCAGCCATGTCCATCCAAATGAAGCTAAGTGAAACCAAGTCAACCCATGTCCGATAAAGCCATATAAATTTATGCTAAGTCAAGTCCAGTCAATTATATTACCACGTATAGCCAGACAAAGTCGGGTGAAACTGAGTAAACCCAAGTTAAGTCAAGTCAAGTCAAGTTAAGTCATCTGAAGCCATGTAAGTTCATGTCTAGTCAGGTCAAATCATCGTATTTCTAAGCAAAAGACAAAAAAATCAAAATAAAATTACGAAAAACCAAGAATACCTAAAATAAATGCACGGTCGGTATACCGTCGGTACAGTCCAGTAAAATATCGGAATAGTGGTCTGGAGATAAAAAGAAACATCAAGTTCTGGCTTCCAACAAATTGGTATACCATCGGTATACTGTAGGATACTGTCGGTATGCCATTCCAAGTTGGTAATAAGGGTTCTGGAAAACAAAGTTCCACAAATTGGTATACCATCGGTAGGCCGCCCAAGACAAATATCCTTAAGTCGGTTAACAATGTCGACAAGGATCGGTATACCATCGGTACACTGTAGTACACCGTCGGTATGACGATAAGGTTTACAAAAAATATCTAGAAATATAAGTCGGTCAAAATTAGTATACCATCGATATATTGTAGTATACCATCGGTATGCCGGTTTCCAGTGATTAGCATGGTTAAAATCAAGTCAAGTCTAATTTTCGGAATCCAAATCAAATCCCGAAAACATAACAGAAACAAGTCTAACCAGGAGTCAAGTCTAGTGGTAAGTCTCATATCACAAAATGGACTAAATCTCACGGTCATAACTCCAGTACCGTTTACGTTACCGATTTATCAAAAAGGGACGAAACAAGATTCTACCAGAAATCAAAATTAAGACAGTCAAAAGGTTAGAAAATACAAGATAAACAATAATAATAAAGCAAGTCTAAGCTAAAAAGCAATAACCAATGCCCCAGGAAAGTAAAATGACAGATGTAGAAGCATAAAAAATATGTTGGATAGCTATACGCAGCATGTTGATGCAGGACAGCGTAAACATAGGACCTCAGAGCCATCAAACGTGCAAACAGAGCTTCTTCGCTGAGCACAGCGTAAAAATATAGGCTCAAGGACCATCCGTGTAATGCAGTATGTCCAGGCTGCTTCAGTGTAAACAGGGTACTTCATCGCCTTTATGGCGTAAAACTCATCCGCTTTCAATGCAGCATTGAAGTGTACGAGGAACGCTTCGTATTTTTTGAAATAAACCTGTCAGATCATGCAATGAACCTGATGTCTGGACTCTTGACAAAGAGTACTGAACGACTACCCAGGCGACGGGTATAATGATGGCACGATACTGCAACCCAGGCTGTCATTTACTGCCATTTCCTTTGCGTAAACCACTTTTACACATACGAAGGAATACGCTGCCTAGTTTTACACAGGCAGATGTGAGCTGTTTACGCTCCGCAGAAGACAAACAGCCTGCCACGTCAAAAGCTGCACTTCGTACAAGGCTCGAGGCACGTCTCTGTATTTAATGCAAAGAGCGGTGACAGTTTCTCGAGGCACGTCTCTGCATTTAAAGCGTCGAATACTGACAGATGCCCAAGGCACGTCTCTGCACCTGATGCACAGAAGGGTGGCAGACCTTCAAAACATGCCTCCTTATTTAATGAGCAGGATAATGGCGGATCTTCGCATTTAATGTAGGAGATTTGATTAAATGTCACTGAATTGTCGTTTAGTGACATCCCCCTTTGCATAAACTACTCTTACGCATATAAGGAAATACGCTGCCCAGTTTTACACAGGCAGACGTGAGCTTCTTACGCTCCACAGAAGGCAAACAGACCGCCACGTCAGCAGTTACTCTTCGTACAGAATTCGAGACACGTATCTGCATTTAAAGCGCAGAATGACAACAAATATTAAAGACAAGCCTCTGCATTAATGTGCAGGATGGGGGCAGATCTCTGTATTTAGTGCAAGATATTTGATTATATCTCCAAGAGGCATAATTTCGGCTAAAACGTCCACATCATCTCGGCTTCTATGCCTGCTCGACTTCTATGCCCACTCGGCCTCTATGACCACTCGGCTTCTACGCCTACTCAGCTTCTACGCCTACTCGGCTTCTACGCCTACTCGGCTTCTACGCCTATTTGGCTTCTAGGCCATGGTGACAGTTACTGGCTTCTACGCCAACCTCTTATGCACAAGGGATAACTACCTACGAGGCTTCTATGCCATGATCTTTGCAGCAGATATACGCGTTTTGTCCCTCAGTTGGACACGCGTCACATGCTCACTTAAAAGGTCATCTATACGCAGGCATTAGTTATTTTAAACCATCGTGTAAAAGGGTGTTGTACTTTCCACTATTCGATTTCTACGCCGACGTGTGGTCACTGTCACTAAAAACTCTATAAATAGAGACCTCTATCCATAGAAAAAAAAGAGGAGAAGAGAGGGTCGAAGAAAACGGTCGCAAAGATCGAAGGTCAAACGGTCAAGAGAGAGAAGAATCCAGATCTCAGGCAAAGAGAAGGGATCGACGACTTTGGCATCGGGCATCCCCCCTCTTTAGCAACCTGCGAAGCTGCTTTCTGTCTTCCACGGCACTTCTTCAACATCGTGTGGTCCAAGGGCTAAAGTGATCGACTGCAGATCAGACACCTATAGCAATATTTACCCAGATTAAATAAATTGTACTAAGACATCCTCGTATAGGATTAAATTGTACAATCTTGTTTGTAAATACCGAAGAAAGGGCAGGTTTTCGTATAAGACCTCGTTTTCCATATTCTCTCTCGTTTATTATCCGAAACAAGATGGCGACTCTGTTGGGGACATCTTTCTCTTCTGATAAGGAAGCTATTACTCAACACG
This sequence comes from Iris macrosiphon, assembly GCA_036927795.1. Taxonomy (NCBI): domain Eukaryota; kingdom Viridiplantae; phylum Streptophyta; class Magnoliopsida; order Asparagales; family Iridaceae; genus Iris; species Iris macrosiphon. The sequence goes on from JAYESA010000009.1 coordinate 132,404,761, forward strand.
ATACGGTATCCGTGGTATCCGTGAAGAAGACACTGGTCGTCCAGTTCGACCAGTCTGCCTACGAAGATATGCTTCGAACAGGGGGTAGCTCTCACTCCTTCTCTGTCCAAAATAACAAGAAGCTGCGTAAGGTCTGGATGCCCAAGACATCCTTTACCATTTCTATGGACTCTCCGATCTCTCCGACCAATGAGGTTGTAGCATTGCTCCCTCCGTGCCTTGCACGTAAAATTCAGTCGCCTGTCTCTAGCAGGGCCGACAAAACTTCTGGCAATGCCTCAGCACTAACCCAGAAGTATACTTTGCGCCTTGTGCATAAAATTCAGTCGCCTGTCTCTGACAGGGTCGACAAAACTTTTGGCAATGCCTCAGTGCTAACCCAGAAGTATAATCCGCGCTGTGCGCATAAAATTCAGTCTCCCGTCCCTGGCAGAAAAGACAAAACTTCGGACAATGCCTCAACGCTAGTCCAGAAGCCTACTCCGCGCTCTGCACGTAAAATTCAGTCTCCCGTCCCTGGCGGAATAGACAAAATTTATGATGATGCCTCAGCACCAAATCAGGAATCAAAAATGCACTCCGCGCGTAAAAATGCATCTATCTTCCGCGAAAAAGCAGATGATCCCTGCAATCTATGCAAGGGAAAGCAAGCGGCGGACTACTCAACTTCTCAGCCTTTACGCTTCTCGGCCTTTACGCCAACAAGGAAACAATATGCCTGCCCTCCGGATTACACGAGAAGCTGATAGCCGACTGAGGACATCCTCGGCTTTACGCCAACCAGAGCAGAGCTCCAAATTACGCTAGGAGAAGCCCTTCAGCGTAAAAAAGGCTTAATTTGCGGGAAGACACCCTCCTCGGGGATTATCCGCTACCCAGATGGCCAACCTGTTCTATATAGGTGGCACAGGGAAAACTATGGTTCCCAACATCCGCAGGTCCACTGATATGAACCAAAGGAACAACCCATCATCTTCTTCTTCTGTGACTCCTCCTGACCTGCGCAATTATCTGATCCAAAAACGTAAGGAGAGGGGATCTTCCAGCATGTCTATTATGCCTCCGAGCGAGCACTGTTGTAATAGTCATAGGATTGTAATTAATTATTGCTGTTCTGAAGCAAAACGGTCAGTTTTCGACAGGTTTAGCTACTCTCCATCTTTCCAGGAAGAAGAGCCCACGCATGCATCTGTGAACATGGCTTCACACATACCTAGAGGAAGGTCGGGCTCAAGACGTCATCCCTCTAGAACTCCGAGCCGAAGGAGATTCAACATGCTCCTTAGGAACACCAAAGCTGGGGTGTTCCAAAATACTCATTTGAGGTCGCGACAACCGGCTTTGTACTCTTCTGATTCCGATGTTGGGGGTCGCCAGTCTCCCGAATTAGATGTCGAAAGTATAGAGTCAACTTCTACAGAGACCTATACTAATCTTTCAATGACACCCAGGGAGATGGAAGTTTATGCCATTGGAGATGAGCGCGAGGAAGCTTCCCCGTCCGGGAGCGCTGAGCAACGCATCACTATACTGGAGACGTCTCTGAAGGAGATGCAATCCATGATGGAGAACATGCACCAGATGATGCTAACCCAATACGCAGCTACCATGGCTCAAGCATCGGCCCCTCAAACTCAGATACGAGCGGGGGTGGACTTACCACCATCTAACACGATCCAAGAGCCTGCTCTAGATCAGGAGTCAGCAGTTCCTCCGCTTCCTCACTCGGAGAATGTATTACCTTCCGTCGGAGTCGCGATGCAATCGATTCCTCATCACTCCGTGGTCCCACTACCGGCTGAAGATCCGATGCAGGCAGTACGGGAGTTGAAAGCCCAATTTGATGCCCTGAAGCACAAAGATCAGCTCAAGAAATTTGGAATCAACCAACCTTACCCAGCTATCTGGGAAGAGGTCCCTTTTCCTCCTAGATACAAACCATAGACTATGGCTTTGTTCAAGGGAAAAACATCACCGAGTCAATACATAAACTACTTCAGCATGATGACAGTGTTGTTACAAGGGAACGACGCCCTCCTCACTCGGGTGGTCAAGGGCTGTCTCTCGGGAGTAGCTTACCAGTGGTACCGCAGCCTGGCGGACAACTGCATTACTTCCTTTGAAGACTTCAAGGCTTTATTCTTCATGCGATTCTACGAGGGAGGGATGGACATATCTACGTCCTCTCTCATCGAAGTCAGGAAGAAGGAAAAAGAGAATGTTCGCACTTTCATCGAACGTTTTCGTCAAGCCACTCTGCAAATGCCTCCAGGAGTCCCAGACTCGGTATTGGTCAACATCTGCAGGAAGAACCTTCTCCCCGTGATCTCGGTGTTCACAGGACCATATCAGTTCCATGATTGGCCCTCGTTCATCATCTCAGCGGTAGCCGCGGAGGACAATAGTCAGAAGGCACGCGATAATTGCATCATGATCTTGGCCTCTGATAAAGGCAAGAGGACATCCTCCAACATCAACCATCCTCGTGGTACCAAGGGTAAAGAAGCTCTGGCGATCAACACGTCAAGGCAAAAGACGGTGGCTACCACGCAGACGAAACCTGAGACTTCCAGGCCCATTGAAGTGTACTCTTTCGACGACGACGATATTCTGAGCATATTTGAATGTCTTGTCAAAAGTGGCAAGATTACCCTTCCTGAGGTGAGACAGCCCAATGAGGCCGGCAGTACCAACAACCCCAAGTACTGCATCTTCCATAGGTACATACACCACCCCACAAAGGCGTATTATATACTGAAAAGGAAGATCTAGGAGCTGATCGATGCTAAGGCCATCACTCTGCGCAACAGCGAGAAGACGGTCACGGCCAACATGATCTCCCTACAATTTGGCAATCTGCCTCCCCAAGAAATCTCGGACGGTATTACGCCTATTTCTCGGACGACGGTGAACATCGTTAATCTCCCTCCAACTAGAGGTCAAAATCATGACCTGCTACCAATAACTACCCAGCGATGCGAGACTATGTGGGTTCATCCAGATCTGGTGCCAGAGATCGAGAAAGAGACTCAAGCTGCTAAAGCTAAGTCTAAAAAAAGCTCAAAGCACAAACCGTGTCACATGATTACGGTACACTCGGCATCAGAAGACTAGGTCTTGGCTACTGGAACCCGCTCAGGGAAAGCCTACCTCCAGGACTATGGAGCCAGCCAGGAAGATGCATCGGCAGACGCTTCAGCTGCCAAGCCTTCAGAACCGGAATCCATCGTACCAGAGGCCGGTCCTTCAAGACCAACTTCGGCGGACAAAGGGAAGCAAAAAAAAGTGTGCTTCGATAAACCTGTGAAAAACATTCAAAACAAAGGTTTAGAGAAGCCATACAACTTCGACATCCTGGCCCAACTGGCTAATACACCAGCCAGGTTGTCCATCTTCGAGCTACTCAGGCTCTCTCAAGACACCTGTCTAGCCCTGAGCGAAGCACTAATGCAGGCGGAGGCATACTTGACCCAGCTCAAGTTCCCTGACGAAGAACCAGTGGCATGTCCTCAATGCCACAGTGTGATGGAGGTGGTCCCAAATATCACTTTCACTCAAGATGACATGTTGTTAAAACATAACAGGCATGACAAACCCCTCTATTACATCGGGTACGTCGGTTCCATGGAGGTCGACCGGATTTACATAGATCTGGGATCATCAATCAGCATCATTCCTCATAGTCTGCTCAGACCGCTGAGGATTCCTACCAGCGAATTGGCCTACACCACCACTACAATCGTGGGTTTCAACGCCGAAAGAAGTAAGTCGTTAGGGAAAATTTACCTGAGAATCCAAATTGGCAACCTTAGATCGGTGGCTACGTGTTACGTCATTGATTCAGAGGTGTCCTACAATATCCTGCTGGGTAGACCTTGGATCCACGACCACAACATCGTTCCTTCGACTCTACATCAATGCTTCAAATATGTAGACGCCCGAGGAACAGTATAAATGGAGATTGCTGACCTGAACCCATTTAAAGGAGTAGAATCCTACTACTCTGATGCCGTGTTGTACTCTTAAGACTACACGGAAGAGGCGTCAACCGAAGCAGAGAAGGAATCCCACCGGGAGCCAGAAGAACCCTCTGCCAAGCAAACTCTATCAATCAAGGTGAAAGGACGGACTACTCGCCCAAAAGCCATAAAACCTATGGCTATCCACCTGAACGAGACCAGGTCAAGAAAAGGGGGTGATCCTCTAGTGATCACTTTGAACCAGAAGCCTCCACCCTTGGTCATCAACCTCCGGCACAACAGGCAGCCGAGTGATGTAAATACAACCGGGAACAGAGTTTCAGATGATAATAAACATCCTCTTTTCCAGTATATTGACGCCCAAATTCCAAATCAGGAATCCTCCCCCTACGACGATATAGAACCTATAGCACAAAAATTCTTGGAAGCTATAGATTCCTATCATCCATATATATGGAAAGTGGCATCATTATCCAATGTCACCACGACATATGGACCGTATGAGGATTCTTTCTTCGTTATCCTGCCTACTTGCAGCAGTCAGCATTCAATAGTCTTCGGCCAAATGCACAATGAATCGACTGCGCAAGAGGATTCTTTCGATGACGATGCCGGTAAAATGCAGATTCACAGATACAGCCCGCAAGCTCTGAAGATCATACAAAATATGGGCTATAACTTAAAGCTAGAACCGGGTCTCAACTACGGGAAAGGAAGACGAATGCCGCTGCACGGCGATCCCTACTATCAATGAACTCGTTTTGGGTTAGGGTGTACCACCACCCTCGTAACTCCTGAGTCAAACAAGGATATCTTTTCCTCCTCTCAAAATGGCTCAGCGCCCTCCGATTCATCTCATGCTCTCGAGCGAACATTATCAGTAAATATGGTAGTGACGGATTCCTTCGAATCAGACGAATAAGAATCCGAACCATTTGAGAATAACGCTTGGCCTCAGCAAATAGATACACAATGGGAGTTCCGCTTTGAGCAGAGAGAACCGCCCACTGAAGACCAAGTTATCCAGATTGACGTTGGGGATGAACTTTCGCCAAAGCCGATATTTATCAGTAGCAATCTTTCTGAAGTAGAAAGGAAAGAAGTTATCCAGCTGATAAAAGAATATATCGATGTCTTTATGTGGAATTATGTGGATATATCCGGCCTTGATCCAAAGGTGGCTACTCATAGGCTCAATATATTACCCGATTCGAAGCCTGTGAAGCAGCACCAACGCCGGTTCTGCCCGGATATGATGGACGCCTTTGAAGCTAAAATCAAGAAGTTGATAGCCTGCGGCTTCATCGGTGAAGAACAACATCCCGACTGGGTCGCCAATGTTGTCCCGGTCATAAAGAAAAATTGGAAAGTACGAGTCTGCATCGATTACCGGGATCTGAACGCAGCCTGCCCCAAGGATGAGTTTCCTCTTTCCATCACAGACGTCATGATTGACAATACATACGATTTTGAACGTATGTCTTTCATGGACGGATTTTCACGATACAATCAAATCAAGATGCATCCTGAAGACGAGAAGCATACTGCCTTCCGGACACCATTGGGGGTATATTGCTATACAGTCATACCCTTGGATTGAAGAATGTCGGGGCTACGTACCAATGGGCTATGAGTAATATATTCCATGAGTATTTACGCAAGATAGTGGAGTGTTACGTGGACGATTTAGCTGTCAAAAGCTGTCTCAAGGATAATCACATCCAAGACTTGAAGACAGTATTTGAATTAATGTGCCAACATCAACTCAAAATGAATCCTACAAAGTCCTTTCTGGGAGTATCTAGTGGCAAATTTCTGGGATTTGTCATAACTGCCAAAGGCATTCAAGTGGACCCTGATAAAGTCAAGGCCATCTTAGAAATGCGACTGTCCCACAATCTGAGGGAACTCAGGGGATTTTAAGGTCGTCTGGCTTATATCGGGAGATTCATATCCAACCTCTCTGGGAGATGTCAGCCCTTTTCTCGTCTCATGAAGAAAGGTGTATCCTTCGTATGGGACGAAGCCTGTCAGCAAGCGTTCAGTGACATCAAGCGCTACCTCACTAGTCCGCCAGTTCTGGAGCCTCCTGTCATAGGAAGACCATTCGTATTGTATGTACGAGCGATGGACCATTCTTTGTTAGCTCTTCTCGCACAAAAGAACGATATGGATCACGAGCAGGCTATCTACTACCTCAGTAGGATGATGCTCAGAGTCGAACACTGGTACAATACAGTTGAGAAAGAATGCTTGGCTCTGATGTTCGTTATTCAGAAAATGTGACACTATGTCACAGGCCAAACCATTCACATCATCTCCAGGATCAATCCTCTTCGGGTACTGATGAACAAGCCAAGTGTTCTTAATTTCTGACTCGCGACTTGGGCGATGTTATTAACACCGTATGACATGGTGAACGTCCCTCAGAAGTCCGTCAAGGGCCAAGCGTTGGCTGACTTCCTAGCTGCTCATCCAATCCTGGAGGCCTCCAAACTGTACGAGGATATTCCCGACGAAGTTGTAGAATATAATTCCGCAATGGAAAGTGATGCATGGCAACTATTCTTCGATGGTGCCTCTAGAACTGGTCCCAGAGGAAACGTAATTTCGGGAGTAGGAATTGTCCTGGTCACTCCTGATAAGCTCGTCATCTACCGAGCATATTCTCTTAGCGAGCCCTGTTCCAACAATATGGTGGAGTACAATGCTCTACTAATCGGACTCCAAGTCGCTAAAGAATTGGGCGTCGAATCTCTGGAAGCTTTCGGTGATTCTCTGTTGATCGTCAATTAAGTCAGAGGAATATATGAAGTCCGGAATCCAGACCTTATCCCATATCACCAAGCAACGGTCGAGATAGCCATGACATTCAAAGGATTATTCCTGGAACATGTGCCTCGATCTCAGAATCTGGAAGCTGATGCCCTAGCCAATCTAGCTGCAGATTTAGCTACCCCTATAAGAAGGCAGAATTCGGTAATCTTTCTTAACAGAGATTTATTCTGTGTGAAAAATAACTTTTACATAGAACGCAGCTACGCGGTGGACACAGATCCTTCCAGGAAAGACTGGAGAAGTCCCTTTATAGATTTCGTAGCATACGGAATCTTGCCAGAGGATCCTAAAGAAGCAGTATCCGTCAAAATACGATCATTACGCTTCTATTTTGACGCATCATCATAATGTCTATATCGTCGGTCTTATGACGGACTATTATTACGATGTCTCTCTGGTGACGAAGCCCAACGGATTATCCGTGAAGCCCATGACGGCGTATACGGAGCACATCAACCCGGTCCTAAGCTACAGGATCACATCAAGAGAATGGGCTATTACTGGCCTACTATGATCACAGATGCAATAAAGTATACAAGACAATGCAGAGCCTGTCAGGTCCATACAGACTTTATCCATCAACCTCCCGAATATCTATATCCTACGGTTGCATCCTGGCCTTTCGAAGCATGGGGTATGGATATCATTGGTCCTATTCACCCGTCTTCTTCTAGAGGTCACCGGTTCATACTGGCCATCACAAATTATTTCTCCAAATGGGCAGAGGCGATCCCTCTTGCTGAGGTGAAGGCATATAATATGATCAGCTTCATCAAGCATCACGTCATTTACCGCTTCGGGATACCCCGAAGGATAATCCATGACAATGGGCCTCAATTCATCAACTAAGTATTTCATCAATTTTGCGATAAAAATCGGATATAAAATGTCGCCTCTACGGCATATAATCCTGCTGCTAATGGTTTGGCGGAAGCTTTCAACAAAACCATTATCAAGCTCTTGAAAAAGTTCGTCTCTTCGAACAAAAGGGATTGGAATGAGAAACTGGGAGAATGTCTCTGGGCGTACCGCACAACGGTACGAGCGCCTACAGGTTGCACCCTATTCTTATTAGTCTACGGGAGCGAAGCAGTTTTCCCCATCGAGATCCAAATTCTGTCACTCAGGATAGCCGTGGCTAATAAGTTGACTCAAGAAAAGAATGACCTGTTAAGGCTTCAAGAGCTAGAAGGATTAGACAAGAAACGCCTCCAAGCTCAACAGCGCATCACTTTTTACCAAGCACGCATTTCCAGGGCTTTTAATCAAAAAGTGAAGGAAAGGGTGCTCAAAGTCGGCGAGCTAGTCTTAGCTGTGAGAAGGCCGATGATTCTTACTCACAGAAGTAAAGGCAAATTCCAGCCCAAATGGGAAGGCCCTTATGTGATCGAGACGACGTTCTCAAACGACGCTTACAGGTTAGCCCAGCCTAATAGAGACCTGTTAATGGCTCCTATCAATGGCAAATTCCTGAAAAGGTACTTTGCTTAACCACCTCTGCTCAAGTGGAATATGGCTCAAGTGGAATATGGCAAAAACCTCATTCTGACAAAACTACTTCCAAAATGAAACTAGTTGGGTCGTATTCTATCATGTCCATATAACCTCTGAATAGATATGTTTAACTAATTTGGAACTTCAAGACCTATCACGTCCATACTACCTCAGATAGTGTCTTGTGTACAAATTTTAGCTAAAAAGCATATTACTATCATGTCCATATAACCTCTGAATAGATATATCCTGCTAAAACTTACCGAGAGTATATCAAGTCTATATTACCTCTGATATCACTCTCACCCAAACCTGTCATTTACATTCCGAAATAATGAGTCCACAAAGTCAGATGAAAGCCTCTTTATTATTCCCAAAAAAGAGCGAAAGTACATTGAAAAGCAAAAACAAAAGTACATCATTGAGGGGGAGTAGTCAGGTCGCGAAGCTGCCGTGCCAGTGCGGCTATCCTCTCAGTCCTGGAATCCAAGACATCAGCACGAGCCCGCTCCAGCCATGTCTCATCATTGCTCAGGAGGGACAGTTCGGCTCTAGCTCGAAGAAAACCAACACGGGCGACTCCTGCAAGTGCCAAGTTCTGTTGTGCTACGCCCAATCGGCTATCCGCCACAGCTAGAGATTCTGATGACTCAGAAGCCCACTCCTTTTCCTGAGTGAGTTTTGTTTCCAGCCTGCGGACCCTCGCTACATTCCCTTCATGCTCGGTCTGGCACTTCATTTGAAGAGCGACGGCCTCCTCCAGGACTGCTTTCCTTCATCCATCTCCTGCTGATGTGTCTGGATGGATTTATTTACGCCTGCCATCTGTTCGACAAGCCGCGCAGTCATGAAGTCGTATCTAGCCTGGACCAGATCTTCAATATTGTCTCGAGCTAGCTGCAAGTATTCGTTAATGGGTCGCTCCAAACCATTAACTATCTCCTCCAGCGTTTCAGCTAGCCCAGTGTCGTCGAATTCTCGGATCGGCACTATCGCGGACCGGGAGGACCTCTTCAGTGACGCAAAGCTCAGATTCTTTGCCAACACCCTTGATATTAATATTTTCAAAGTGGTGTAGAAGATGCCGGTGTACTGCCCAATCAGCGTAGCTAGATCCGAATGGACGTCGGGAGTGGCCTCGATATTGGCAAATCCCCCTCTGAGAACAACCGCAGATGATGTTGCCACGGCCATCGCCTCAACAGGTGGTACGACGAAAGAAGAAGCGCCAACACCGGACGAAGATACCAGCATACTCACGGGAGACATTATCGCAATGACAGTCTCGTCCTCCTCTTGAGATGTCGGGACCTCGTCGACAGGCGAGCCGACACCCGAAGATGTTTCCTCTTCAAAATTAGCCACCTCAGTTTTGTCGCTAGGACCTGACATAAAGCCGAAGGGCGCATCTACACTGCCCTCCCCGAAGAGGTCTTCCCCTGAAGAGAGGACAAAAGGAAGTTAATATCAGCATAATGTTAATTTTCCTAAAGAAGAGGCGTGAAGACGACATTTACCCATGGCCGACGGCATATATGTCGCGTCTGTAGCCTGTACAGCTAAATCGTTTCTTAATGATGCTAAACAAGCTGTCAAACCTGGAAAAAGGGGTCTGCTAACCGATGCTGGCAAATAGTCTTCCAGGTCCTCATCATCGGCTGGAATCTCGCCAGGTGCGCTTACAGGCACGGCAGGGGTCCCTCCCGATGCCAATTCGCATAAAGGTATACTCAGCCCCGGAGGCGACCTCGTTCCACTACCTGAAGCAGTAGTAGCGACGGCGGCCTCCAGCAGAGATTCTCCGGCACCACCGGCCAGAATATTAGAGGGTCCCTCTTTAAAAGGCGAGGAACCTCCAATCAAAGAATCATCCCCAACATGGGGAGATGCAGGCTCACTTCCAGGAGCCTCAATACCAGGAATTCGGAGAGGATGATCAACCGTCTTCTTCTTCCTCTTGCGAGGGGAAGTCTCCTTCGGAGTACGAGCCCTTCGCTTCCCGAAGATTACCAAAGCACCTGCAGGCAGAGGTACTTCAACCCTTGATACCGCCAACAGAGGCTCATCTGGATTACGGACTCCTCACCCTCGTCGGAAGAAACCGAAGGGACTTCGACTCTTCCCCCAGACTTGGAAGAGGGCACCCTAAAACTTCCATGCATGTCAAAATCGCGATGGAAGGTGTTCGTTGCCATATAGAACTGGGCATACGAGTGCAGGATGTGCAGCTCCGTGGAGAGTGTAATGACCGATACGGTAAAAATCGCTCCAGTGCAACCCATGAGGAAGTATCGACAACCTCTCGCTCCATCAATGAGTCCACTCCTGGACCAGAAGCTGGTGACGGCATTGCCCACGTGCAACTGATCATACCCAAACTGCCTGGCAAATCGATTAGGCAGGTAGGGCTCCAAAAAGCAATGGTCTTCACTCATGTACAGTAAATAGGAAGGTCTAATGCAGACCAACCAATTAAAAGCTTCAGGAGAAAGATTGGCCTTCTCTCTACCTGAATCCTCAAGCCTAATCCTCGATTGATTGCGATGTACACAGGGGACAGTGCAGAAGAGCTTTCAGCTGTGACTGAAGCCCAGCACCCGTCGATATTCTAGAACTGTGGCCACATTCCAAGAAGATTTCTGGTAGTTCAATAAGAAACTAGCCCCCGAACTACTGCCGGAGCCGGGAGACATAACCCTGGGGTTATGAAGAATTAACCATCCCATCAAATACAGGTATGGTAATTCTACCCTAGGAAAGCTATCACGCCGAGTTTCATCGACGAGCAGCCCGTCAGTCATGGCCCTCAGGCCAGCTTGAATGCTGCACACCATGGCAGGGAGCAAGCCCAGTCTTGCCCCAAACACCAGACGCACTACAGGCCATAGCGTATTATGATAAATATGGTCCGCAGATGCGATACCGGGTACCACCAGTCGGCGCAGCCATATGGAGAGGAAGCCAGCTAGTTTAGCTTCCCTGGACAGAGGCCTGTGGCAGCGCCTCAAATAACTATAGGCCTTAGTGCCTACTGGATATTGTCCTATCCCTTCGTCGAGGATCACGTCTGGAGCCCCAACATCTACTATGTGATCGTCGATAACCTGAGCATTAAGCACGCTCAGAGGATTCACAGGCTGATCCTTGCCCTCCAATACCTTCTCCGGTTTAGCAGTCCTGGACCGGTGAAAGAAGAGGTAGGACGTCCATTTATTAATGTGAGCCAAATCTGAGGGCTCACCATAAAAAGCGGTACAAGCGAGGTAGTGGTACATCAGCTCCTGGTACACTTTTACTACCCGAGGATCTGAAACCCCCAGCTCCCGGTTCGTAGGAACATACTCTTCATACGGATTATCCCCCATCGGCAGTCTCGAGATCTTTGCCATCTCATGGAAGGCCAATCCCAACTCCCCTAGTGGAGTGGCGAAAGTTCCGATGAGCGAAATATATCGCTCTATCAGTGCCAGAAACAGGTTGGGGTTAGGAGGTAACCCAATACTGGTAGCACTCACAGCTGCAAATAGACCAATGCTCTCCAACTCGGTCTGAAAATGCTTCAGGGCCCAATCAGCTAAGCGAGCCCATCGGAGATTTGTAGGGGTGATCCACCCGCCGCACCGAGGGTTCACCTTAGGGTATACTCCCCCGTGCCCCATAAAATCATTGCAGAAGGTCGATAATTGGACCGGCTGGATCACTAAGTTGTCTTCACTCGGGACTCTGCCCGGGTACAGGCTCCTGAATATCGTTACATTGCCGGAAGGGGGGCTGACGAACGACCCCTGGTCCGCTCCTTTAAGATGAAATATCTTCCCCGGCCTGCCATAAAGATGGGGAGTCATCATCCATGACATCCTCCTGGGATGTGTAGCATAAAAGAAAGCCGAGATGGGATAGTCTCTCGGCATCTTGGGCAGATACAAAACCAAGCTCCCGGTAGGAAAAACCTAGAGTTCTTTCTTGGGCTTCGTCTGGGACTGCTTGACAATCATGTCCCCGAATAGGAAAGCCGGCTTCAGGTACTGGTCTCCGTCTATGTACATCAGGGGCTCTCTGTTGATCAAGTTCAGCAACGTTCGCTCGCCCTGAGCCGATATCAAAATTTCCCTTCCTTCGGGATACTGGGGCCCGGAGATAGGAAATGTCACGTGTGACAGGTCCTCTAGATAGTTGGAGTACAGCATCCCGGCGGCAGAACCCATCATATCGGCTAGCAGAGACACATGCAAGTTAACTACGAGAGTGCAAGAAAAATGTGTCAGTTCCTATAACTAGACATTACAGATCTTGCAGCATACGCCAAAAATCAACAGTCTGTGCTTTACGCCAAGACCGTAAAAACTTGACTATTACGCTGGAATCCATTTCCTAAAAGCGTAAAGTTCAAGGTTGGCAGTATACAGTCTGTGTTTTACGCCAGTCTGATAAAATTGAGTTATCATGCCAGAATTTTCATCCAGAAGCGTAACACTCAAATTTTATACGCCAACTTTCGACAGTCAAAGCCTTTACGCCAGACTGCAAAAATATAGAGTTTTTGCGCTGACACATTAGAAATGTGGGCATAAAAGATGAAACGTCTATGTGCATCATCTTTCTCAAAGAGGCTATCAGCACAGAAGATGACCTAGCGCGGTCACGTACAACGTATGCGAAGGATTTTCAGTCATTCTTTTTCGTCCCAAAAGCTCTACCTTTAAGGCCGGGTGCACTACTCGTCGGCGGAATATTTCACTCAGAATGAAGTTTGCCTTGCCAGACCGAAGACGCTCTCACTAGAGCAAAAGAACGAGAAGAAGAATCAACCTTCTTTCCGTTAGTGGAGGAGGATTGTTTCGTGGCCATTACTGGAACTTTAAAATCCCGGAGAAGAAACGAAGGAGAACTCGAACAGTCGAAGGCTTTCTTCAGCAGAAGACGGATGAAAAAATTTTCTCTCAGAAACTTGGGGTATATATAGAGTTCGGATGGACTCCTCGAATCCCGAACCAAATCTCCTAATTAATATTCGGTTATGATTGGGTACTACGTCAGCCTATTACTTAGAGAAGGCGGACAATCAGCGAATTTGAAAAGTTTTCGCGCAAAGCAGATTCGTGGTTTTTACGCTAAGGAGCTTTCTACGCTCGACAGCTACAGACCTACGGTTTTACGTTCACAGGCTATAAGTCTATGGTTTTACGCCCGTATGCCTTTGTGCTTGGTAGCTTGTATGCTCGAGAGGCTACAAACCTACGACTTCACGCTCAGCAGCTACAAATCTATGATCTCACGCTCGGTGGCGTTTAGTTTACGCTCAAAGGCAACAAATCCATAATTTCACGCTCGAAAGATTTCCTTTTACAGGCTACAAATCTACAGTTCTGCGCCAAGGAGTTTTCTACGCTCGACAGCTACAAATCTACGTTTTTACGTTCAAAGGCTACAAGTCTATGGTTTTACGCCCGTATGCTCTCATGCTCGGTAGCTTTTATGCTCGAGAGGCTACAAACCTACGACTTCACGCTCAGGAACTACAAGTTTATGATTTCATGCTCGGTGGCATTTAGTTTACACTCAGAGGCTGCAAACTTATGATTTCATGCTCTATGACTTTCCGCACATCTGAAAGATACGCCGGACAGAGTATGCGTACATCTGAACGATCCTCAAGGTAGTCAATTACAGGAGTTCACACAGAAGATACTCCTTCTTGACCTCAAGATGCCCCAAGTACCCGAAGCATACAGAGTTCAACATTGAAAATTACTCTTCTCTATGGGTCGATTGGAAGTTCCTCTAAACTCCAGTCTGAATGTTTTATCAACAAAATTTAAGATGGCGACTCAGTTTGGCAGCCATTTCTTGCCCTATTCCAAGGGATTTTTGAGAAATCATTCTTGAAGATGATGTCTGAACAAAAATTCTGTTTATCAGAAGTAATAGTTCAGAATTCTACGCGGTTCCTTATTCCCTAACAGCAGGATAGTTCGAACACTCGACTGCTAAAGCGGCTTTTTGTGCATCCTTCGTTATGCGTAAAAGACAGGACAGGACCTAGCACTCTTTCTATACAGAGTCGGCGTAAAGAATCAGACGTGTCGAAGCTACACATATTCGGACTTCACAGCAAAGTATGGCAAGATGATCATATGCAAAGAAGAAGACAATTTTTATTAAGATTAAAATCATGATTACATATGAGAAAAATCCAATCTACAAGGGTTTTCTTTATTTTCATGATTACACATGAGGGAAATCTTGTCTACAAAGGACTTCCTCATCGTCGTTTGAAGATCGTGCCCAGAATCTGTTCTACCAGGTTCTCGCGTGGGCAAAATTCTTCATCCATCTTCTCCAGCAGTCAGTCGGTAACCGCAAACTAACTGACATATTGGTCAACGGCGGAAGGATACAAAACTGGGCATAGACCCATCCTCCAACAGAAGAAAAGTAGAGTAAATCTACTTTCCTACATCCAAAGCCGTGACAGATTGTGTTGAGGTATTTTCACCCAACTCAATCCTGGATAGAGCTAGTCTATCTGTCCTCGTCCACAGGTAACGGGAGAAGGCACCACTTGCAAGCTGCATGGTAAAATATGACCCTTCCTCTCTCCCAAAGAACCACCATACAAAGTTGCTGATTATCCCGAGCAAAGGAGGCTATGATATCCTTCAATGATCCATCGTTGCAGAGGACATTTGCTCGAAGATGTCGTCTTTTTCGGCTCCTAACATGCTGTAAGAACATGGTCTCCTTCTTTCTCAAGTCGACCCGCAAACTCCGGCCATCATCTCTGTGTGGTGAAGGAAGTGTGGGAAGAACAAAAAAACTCCTCAGCCTTTTTATATGCGAAAGAGATCACACCGATCCCCAATAAATCCGCCATAAAGTCAGCCATGAAAGAACGTGTCAGGCTTGACCATTTCAGGCTCCATTCAGAGCGTTTTGAGTTACGAGGAACGGTTCATGCTTCATTTAAAGCATTTCAAATTATGAGAAATTTAAAAAGCTTTGAAGGGGGTCTTGTAGAAGCATGAAAAATACGCTGGATAGTTATACACAACATGTTGATACAGGACAGCATAAACAGAGGACCTCAGAGCCATCAAACGTGCAAACAGAGCTTCTTCACTGAGCACAGCATAAAAATATAGGCTCAAGGACCATCCGCATAATGCAGTATGTCCAGGCTGCTTCAGCGTAAACAGGGTGCTTCATCGCCTTTATGACGTAAAACTCATCTGCTTTTAATGCAGCATTGAAGTGTACTAGAAACGCTTCGTATTCTTCAAAATGAACCTATCAGATCATGCAATAAACCTAACGTCTGGACTCCTGACAAAGAGTACTGAATGACTATCCAGGCGACGGGTATAATAATGGCACGGCACTGCAATCCAGGCTGTCATTTACTGCCATTTCCTTTGCGTAAACCACTTTTACACATACGAAGGAATATGCTGCCTAGTTTTACACAGGCAGATGTGAGCTGTTTACGCTCCGCAGAAGACAAACAACCTGCCATGTCAAAAGCTGCACTTCATACAAGGCTCGAGGCACGTCTCTGCATTTAATGTGCAGAGCGGTGACAGTTTCTCGAGGCACGTCTCTGCATTTAAAGCGCCGAATACTGACAGATGCCCAAGGCACGTCTCTGCACCTGATGCACAGAAGGGTGGCAGACCTTCAAAACATGCCTCCTCATTTAATCAGCAGGATAATGGCGGATCTCCGCATTTAATGCATGAGATTTGATTAAATGTCACCGAACCGTTGTTTAGTGACATCCCCCTTTGCGTAAACTACTCCTACGCATATAAGGGAATATGCTGCCCAATTTTATACAGGCAGACGTGAGCTTCTTATGCTCCGCAGAATACAAACAGACCGCCATGTCAGCAGTTACTCTTCGTACAGAATTCGAGACGCGTATCTGTATTTAATGCGCAGAATGACGGTAAATCTTAAAGACAAGCCTCTGCATTTAATATGCAGGATGGGGGCAGATCTTTGCATTTAATGCAAGAGATTTGATTATATCTCCAAGAGCCGTAATTCCGGCTAAAACGTTCATATCATCTCGGCTTCTACGCCTGCTCGGCTTCTATGCCCACTCGGCCTCTATGACCACTCGGCTTCTACGCCTACTCGACTTCTACGCCTACTCGGCTTCTATGCTTACTTGGCTTCTACGCCTACTTGGCTTCTATGCTTACTTGGCCTCTATTTGTCTTCTACGCCATGGTGACAGTTACTGGCTTCTACGCCAACCTCTTCTGCACAAGGGATAACTACCTACGTAGCTTCTACGTCGTGATCTTTGTAGCAGATATACGCATTTTGTCCCTCAGTTGGACACGCGTCACATGCTCACTCAAAAGGTCATCTATACGCAGGCATTGGTTATTTTAAACCGTCATGTAAAAGGGTGCTGTACTTTCTACTACTCGGTTTCTACGCCGACTGTGTGGTCACTGTCACTAAAAACTCTATAAATAGAGACCTCTATCAAGAGAGAAAAAGAGAAAAGGGGGTCGAAGAAAACGGTTGCAAAGATCGAAGGTCAAATGGTCAAGAGAGAGAGAAGAATCCAGAGCTCAGGCAAAGAGAAGGGATCGACGACTTTGGCATCGGGCATCCCCCTTTTTAGCAACCTGCGAAGCTGCTTTCTGTCTTCCACGATACTTCTTCAACATTGTGTGGTCCAAGGGCTAAAGTGATCGACTGCAGATCAGGCACCTATAGCAATATTTACCCAGATTAAATAAATTGTACTTAGACATCCTCGTATAGGATTAAATTGTACAATCTTGTTTGTAAACACCGAAGAAATGGCGGGTTTTCGTATAAGACCTCGTTTTCCATATTCTCTCTCGTTTATTATCCGAAACAACAAAAAGTAAAAGAAGTTCACGAAATCAACAAGGTGTACTTGCCTAAATTAGCTCCTAGCCAAAACCTTTTAGTCCACCCCCACAAAGGGGTTCAGAAACCACACTCCAGGTTTGAAGACCAAGCTTCAAGATCGAGAGAGAAATAAAGAAGAGAAGAAAGAGAACGAGAAAGAAAGAAATGAAATGAACTCAAGTACTATTTATTGAGAAGTTCTCAAAAATATCTCGAAAAATAAAATAAATATATGCCGGACAGTATACCACCGGTATACTGTATTATACCTTTGGTATACCGGTCAGATAGTGTCACGACCCGCACCCAGAAATTCGGGCACGAGTGCGTGGGTACGTCCAGCCTACGCCGCAGAGTCGGCGGTAGTACGCTGTCTAGGTCAAATCCACAGTTAACTAATCTAGCTCATTCACAAATAAAATAGGCAAGATAATAATGGGAAAAAGATGCTGAAGATTTTAAATGAAATAAATGTGACAACAGATCAAATGTTTAATACAGAATTCAGAAATGAAATCGGGGACAAACCCGATTACTAAGATAAAGAGCATGAAATAAAATAGCTACTGCTAACTACTCTGTAGCAGTGGTCTCCTGGGTGGGAGATGGTTCCTCATAAGTGTCATATGTTCCCACATAGGGGCCATAATAGGTAGGGGCAAAGTCCTCATCATCGCCTAAAGCAACGGATCCAGTCAGGAAAGGAGCAAAGTACACAATGCACAACAAGATTAAACTAAATATTTATGACAATTAGACTGAGTATCATATTGAGAATATGCATAAAAGAACAACAATAACTAAGAGTTAATGCTATAAACAGGGATATGAGAAAACAGGAATAAATAAGACAGGAAATGAAACTACAACAGTCAGCAAGAACTATAACAAGACCAGAAGCTATCTGTGTGAACTTGTGTTTGTTTTAGAATACATAGTTGGCATGTAGGGGTTTATAAGGCTAATCCGGCTGTCATAAACGGCTATTAAATAGGAATAATCGAGATCCGGCTGAGGGTACAGTCGCGTACCAACAGCTATTAAACACGGCAGGGGGAAGGGTAAACTACATGCCTTCTAGTATTCTCCCATCCGACATGAAAAATAAGACATGAACTCCAGTATTCAAGACATAAAATCCAGTATTCTAACACTACGTGTAATCATCAAGGGTACTAGTAGAGCAGGAAATTAATTATCACAATATAAAGATTAAACTTGAAGTGCAGGTACTTGCTTGTTGTTTGGATCCAAAAATATTTTGTATCTCAGGGAAATTTTCAGAAATGAGTCCAAATGCTGAAATAAATATTACCATCATGCTCATAAATTGTCAAATAGCTAGAAACGCCTATCCTTGGGTCCAATTTAGAGACAAGGACAAAAACGGCAGTTTCGGGTCAAAATGGGGTCCGCCGGTGGGCCCGCTTTGCACCGAAAAATGTGTCCGGGTCAACGGTCTCCAAATTCACCAAACTTAGTGTCAACAGGTCAGGAACGATGATACGAATCCAACGAAACTTCCAGATTTGGATTCCGATGAGCCGATCACAAAATCGCCCGTCGAGCGGGGCCTATGGGTCCCACGACACGCGATTTCGTCAACGTTCTCAGAATCGAACCAAACTTGACCCACAGGACCAGCGTATTGCTACGAGTCCGATGGCGTAAGTTTCGTCTTGATCCGATGAGTGTACAAGAAGTTAGGGCAAATTGTAAAAAAAGTCAGATACGGGGCGATGTCCGCGGATATGCGTTGATTCCGGTGTGCACGCATACCCGAATCAGCTTCCGCAAAATTCCACACGTCCGTATCGACGCTGCGCACGTATCTGCGAAGACCGTGCGCGACCAAGTCGTCCCGTTTGGCGGGGCGTACCCAGTTCCGGGGTGAATCGGGTCGATATTTTTTTCCTGTTTTTGGATCGCGGTGTGCGATCACCACAGGACGCAATGCCCCGAACGGTTTGTCTGGGCACCGAGAGGGTCATACAGGCTTCGCAACGCAATTTGCAAAAATAAAATCCGAGCTACGAACAAAAAGTTACAAGTACCTGAAGGGGACCCGAAAAACTGGGGTCGAATCGTGTCCGACACGTGTTGGATACAGGAATCTAAGGTTAGGGTTTGGGATGCTGGACGGCAGAGCTCCGGCGAAGACGGCGGCGTGGACGGCTGGGCTGCGGCGGAGGGGGCCGGGGGCAGTGCGGCGGCGGGCGGCACGGTGGTTGGGGACTCGCCGACGGCCGGAGGCGCGCTGCGGCTGCTGCTGCTGTTGCTGAGGGTGTTCGACGGCGTCGATGCCGGAGAAGAAGAGGAGGAGGGAGGAGAAGGGAGAGGGCTGGCCGCGGCGGTGGCTGGGACGGCACGGCGATGGCACAGGGGGAAGAGGCGGCTGGACGTGGTGGCGGAGTGGCTGCCGGGGGAGGGTCTGAGGCGGTGGGGGCTCGTCGCGGAGGGTTTAAATAAGGGGAGACGGCGGGGTCGAGGCCGGAAAGGGCGGAGACGAGGGTGGCGTGGCCCGGGAGGAGCGGCGCGAGGCGTGCGGAGCGCCGGACGACTCGGGTGGGCTGGGGTTCGTGGGGAAGACAGGTGGCGCTGGGTCGGGTCGGGTTCGGGCGGGCGGATCCGACCCGACCCGGTAGGGGCGGGTACTGGGTCGGGTTGGGGCTTGGCCCGGTGGGCCGGGCCTAGTGGGCTGGGTTTAAATAAAATAAAAAGAAAAAAAATAATAAGTATAATAAAATCATTTAATTAATTAATTAATTAATTAAAATAGTTTTTAGGCATTTAAAAATAGGTGTGAGGCCCAAAAATCCAGAAAAAATTACCCTAAGTCCAGTTTTTCATTTTACACCCAAAAATGTTATTTTCATAATATTTTAATATTATTTATTAACAATTAAAAATCATTTAATAATTAAAATCTTGATTTTAATTACAGAAAATTTCCAAAAAATTCCAAAAAATTATGAAAAATCCTAGTTTTAATAATTTTGAAAATTCAGGGAGTTTACAATCTACCCAACTTATAAAAATTTCGTCCTCGAAATTTAAGAATAGCCATGGCACGAAAGGAAAGGCCGAGAATTAAAATATACCTCAGGGTTCAAAAAGATAAGGGTAGCGCTCTCTAATCTCGTCTTCTCGCTCCCAGGTGGATTCGCCGGGAGAGTGGTGCTTCCAAGCTACACGAACGAGGGAAATAACCTGGTTCCTTAGAACTTTCTCCGATCGGTCCAGTATCTCCGCGGGTTGCTCTTGGTAAGTCAAGCTTGGACCTACTTCGAGCTCTGAGTGATCCAAAATATGGCTGGGATCTGACACGTATTTCCTCAGCTACGACACGTGGAAAACGTTATGGACTCCATCTAGAGAGGGTGGCAATGCCAGACGGTATGCCACTTCTCCGATTTTCTCCTGTATGCTAAAAGGTCCAATAAATCTTGGGCTAAGTTTTCCACTTCTTCCGAACCTGATGGTGCCACATGTCGGAGAAATCTTCAGGAATACCAGTTCTCCAACCTTAATAAAGTCAAAATCAAGTCTTAGTTCCATAATCATAATATTTAAATTAACTTGAATTTCATAAATTTAATTACCTCAAATTCCAAGGGCCTTCGGTGGCTATTTGCCCAATGTCGTTGCCTGTCTTGAGCCACTCAAAGTCTATCCCTTATTTGTTTTACCTTTTCAGTTGAATCGATCACCATCTCTGGTCCCAGTAGGGCTCTTTCTCCAACGTCGTCCCATGATAGCGGGGTACGACATCTTCGGCCATACAGAGCTTCAAATGGGATCATCTCAATACTTGCTTGGTAACTGTTATTATAAGAGAACTCCACAAGATGTAGATAGTCTTCCCAGGATTCTCCAAAATTTAGAACACATGTACGAAGCATATCTTCAAGTGTCTGGATTGTACGTTCCGATTGTCCATCGGTTTGAGGATGATAAGCTGTGCTGAATTTGAGTTGAGTCCCCAAGCTGGCTTGTAAGCTCTTCCAGAAGTGAGAGGTGAATCTTGAATCTCGGTCGGAGACAATACTTACTGGAACCCCATGCAATTTAACAATATGTCTGATATATAAATCTGCCAACTTTTCTGTAGATAGCCCTACTTTGAAAGGTAGAAAATGTGCAGATTTGGTCAGTCTATCTACTATCACCCAGATTGCATCCTTACCACTAGGTGTCCTTGGAAGCCCAGAAACAAATTCCATTGTAATATGTTCCCACTTCCACTCCGGAATGGGTAGTGGTTGAAGAAATCCCCCAGGTCTTTGTCTTTCAGCCTTGACTTGTTGGCACACTAAACAACGAGATACAAACCTGGCTACTTCCCTTTTCATGCCATGCCACCAAATATGCGTCCTCAAGTCTTTGTATATTTTGTTGGCTCCTGGATGTATAGAGTATTGCGATCGGTGCGCCTCTTGCATAATTTCTTCTCTTATGTCTCCTTGAGGTACACATAATCTATCTCCAAGCCTCAGTGATCCATCTTCATGAATTTTGAAGTCCTCCACTAATCCAGCTTGCACTTGACCTTGAATGCTTCGCAGGCCTTCGTCTTGACACTGAGTCTCCTTGATCTTATCTATTAAGGTAGACTGAATCTGCAAGTTCATCATTTGGCCTTCTTTTCCTGGGATAATTACCTCAATATCTAGACTTTCCAAGTCTTCGAGCAAGTGTCGGTCCATAGTCAAGTACATTGCCATAGGATATCTGCTTAGAGCATCAGCAACTACATTGGCCTTCCCAGGATGATATTGAAGGGTGATATCAAAATCTTTCATTAGCTCCAGCCACCTTCTTTGCCTCATGTTCAGCTCTTTCTGAGTGAAGATATATTTTAGACTTTTATGGTCTGTAAATTTTTCCACCTTTCCTCCATAAAGATAATGCTTCCATAGCTTAAGATCAAAGATAACAGCTGCTAATTCTAAATCATGAGTTGGATAGTTCTTTTCATGAGGTCGAAGCTGTCTAGAGGCATACGCTATTACCTTCTTGTTCTGCTCCAATACACAACCTAGACCTTTTCCAGAAGCATCGCTATATATAGCGAATCCTCCGGTTCCAGAAGGTAAGGTCAGAATAGGGGCAGTAGTCAGCCTTTTCTTCAATTTCTCAAAAGCATGCTGACATTCATCAGTCCAGGTGAACTCTTCATCCTTCCTTGTTAATTTTTTCATGGGCTCAGCAATTCTAGCAAAGTCCTTCACGAACTTCCGATAGTAGCCAGCTAGTCCCAGGAAGCTTCTAATTTCTGCTACCGAGTCTGGAGTGGGCCATGATTCAACTACCGCTATCTTCTTGGGATCTACTGCTATTCCATCTCCAGTCACAATATGTCCCAAGAATTCTACTTTGTCTAGGAAGAATGCACATTTAGATAATTTTCCATAAAGTTTTTCCTTCCTCAAAGTCTCCAATGCTAGCCTCAAGTGTTCTTCATGTTCTTCGGGGGTCTTGGAGTAGATCAAAATATCATCAATAAAGACCACTACAAATTTGGCTAGATATTGCTGAAAGACTCTGTTCATTAAGTTCATAAAACTGCTGGAGCATTCGTCAACCCGAACGGCATTACTAAGAATTCGTAGTGTCCGTTCTGGGTATTGAAAGCAGTTTTAGGGATGTCTTTCTTCCTCACCCTTACTTGGTGGTAACCAGACCTCAAGTCAATCTTTGAAAATACCCGAGCTCCACTTAACTGATCAAATAAGTCATCTATCCTGGGTAGGGGATACTTATTCTTAATTGTTAAGGCATTCAAGGCCCTATAGTCAATACACATTCGGGATGTTCCGTCCTTCTTGGGCACAAATAATACTGGAGCCCCCCAGGGTGAGACACTAGACCTAATGAAGCATTTGTCTTCTAACTCTTTTATCTGCTCATTTAGTTCTATTATCTCTTTCTTGTTGATTCTGTAGGGATTCTGAGATACTGGCGCTGCTCCCGGCACTAAGTCAATAGAGAATTCAACTTCTCGGTCTGGGGGTAAGCCTGGGAGATCCTCAGGGAAGACATCAAGATATTCGGAGATGATAGGTAGTGACAATTCTTCTGTTACTAGAGCTCCACAAATTTTGTTACTACCCATTTCTCTAGAACCTCTAGCAAATTCAAATTCTGGCTTGTCAGGGGCCTGAAGATTACACTACCTCTGTGACAGTCTATAGTGGCATGGTGTTGACTCAACCAATCCATACCCAGTATAATGTCAAAACTGGGAACTGGCATTACGAGTAGCCTAGCATATAGTTCTCTTCCACATAATATAATAGGACAATTGTTACATGCATCACTAACCGGGATGATTCCTCCACCGGTAATGATCTTATAACAATTCCTAAGGGGTTCAGTGATTAAGCTATGCTTCATAAGGAAATCTACTGACATGAATGAATGTGAAGCTCCAGAATCAAATAAAGTAATGGCTGGTATTGAATTTATAAGCACGGAACCTGTGATCACGTCTGCTGTGGCTTCAGCTTCTTCCAGAGTCATTGCAAAAGCACGACCTTGCTGAGGTGCACCCCTCTGTTGCTGCTGTTGGTGCTGAGCAAAGCGTTGTTGTTGAGTTGGAAGCGGGGGTCCCCTCTGCTGTGCTGCTGGGGGCCTGGCCTGGCCTGGAGCCTTTGGTGCGGCTGGGCGTCCTTCAGCAGCAGGACAGTCTCTCATTTGATGCGCTGCTGAGCCGCAGTAGAGGCAGGCACCTAGCCTCTTCCTGCAGACTTGCCAAGTGTGATCTGGTTTTTGGCAAAAATTATAAGCGACAGCTTGTTGGTTCTGTCCTTGAGCCTGGTGTTGGGGTGCTGGAGCTCGAGGGAGAGGACGCTGAGTTTGCTGCGGGGCCCTCTGCTGTTGTTGTTGTTGGAATGGGCGTTTGTTGGGTCCCCCATTTCCGGTATCTCTCTCTCGCTTTAGTTTATGCCCCATGTCTCTCTCAATGCCTTGTGCCATGCTCAGGATTTCCTCGTAGGTGCGAGCTCGGCTAGTGGTGACAGCAAGGCGAATATTCGGAGACAGCCCCTTCTTGAATCTATGGGCTTTGTCCTCCGGGGTACGAACTATGTACTCTGTAAAGTGGCTCAACCTGCTAAATTCAGCAGTGTACTCATCAACAGATAGGTTACCTTGTTCCAGTCTCTCGAATTGGCTTTCGAGAGCTTCCCGAGCCACTTTGGGGTAGAATTTCTCCTTGAATAGCCTATTGAAGTACTCCCAGGTGAGGTCAGGAGCAGATAGTTGGGGTTCATCTCTGAACCAGGTCCGAGCTATGTCGAACAGTTGCAGGCTTGCGGACTCCACTTTGAGATTATCAGGGACTCGAGCGGTCTTCAGTTGTCTCTCGACATTCTCTATCCACTCATCGGCATAGAGAATGCCCTCAGTTCCGTAGAATTCTAGGGGTTTAAGGTTCTTGAAGTCTTTGGCACTCCCTGGCCTCTTGTGTGGTGACTCCTGGGACCTAAGAGCTTCTGAGAGGCTGGTTCGTAGAAGTGCAGTCTGTTCTTTCTGGGATTCTATGAGTCCCTCGAACACTCCGAGTAGATGTGCCCCATCTAGAGTAACTGCTGGAGTAGATGGAGGCGACGGGAGTGCAAGAGTTTTGGGCACATTCTGCTCAGCTGGTTCTGATGTGCCTCCTACTGTGTTCCTTGTCTGGACCATTCTGTAAGATTAAGGGATAGAAAGATCAGAATAGATTACTTGGAAATCAAGGGCGATAGGAAAATTGATCAGAAATGATATCAAGAATTGAAATGAAGATCCTATTCTGTGAATGAGTTTTTCCTAGAATCCTCAATCCTATTCCATACCCTGTCCTAGGGTATTACCCTATTTATGGATACTTGACCTGCATGGGCTACCATAAAAATGTGTCATAATCCGCACCCGGAAATTCGGGCATGAGTGCGTGGGTACGTCCAGCCTACGCCGCAGAGTCGGCGGTAGTACGCTGTCTAGGTCAAATCCACAGTTAACTAATCTAGCTCATTCACAAATAAAATAGGCAAGATAATAATGGGAAAAAGATATTGAAGATTTCAAATGAAATAAATGTGACAACAGATCAAATGTTTAATACAGAATTCAGAAATAAAATCGGGGACAAACCCGATTACTAAGATAAAGAGCATGAAATAAAATAGCTACTGCTAACTACTCTGCAGCAGTGGTCTCCTGGGTGGGAGCTGGTTCCTCATAAGTGTCATCTGTTCCCTCATAGGGGCCATAATTGGTAGGGGCATAGTCCTCATCATCACCTAAAGCAACGGATCCAGTCAGAAAAGGAGCAAAGTACACAATGCACAACAAGATTAAACTAAATATTTATGACAATTAGACTGAGTATCATATTGAGAATATGCATAAAAGAACAACAATAACTAAGAGTTAATGCTATAAACAGGGATATGAGAAAATAGGAATAAATAAGACAGGAAATGAAACTACAACAGTCAGCAAGAACTATAACAAGACCAGAAGCTATCTGTGTGAACTTGTGTTTGTTTTAGAATACATAGTTGGCATGTAGGGGTTTATAAGGCTAATCCGGCCGTCATAAACGGCTATTAAACAGGAATAATCGAGATCTGGCTGAGGGTACAGTCGCGTACCAACAGCTATTAAACAAGGCAGGGGGAAGGGTAAACTACATGTCTTCTAGTATTCTCCCAACCGACATGAAAAACAAGACATGAACTCCAGTATTCAAGACATAAAATCCAGTATTCTAATACTACGTGTAATCATCAAGGGTACTAGTAGAGCAGAAAATTAATTATCACAATATAAAGATTAAACTTGAAGTGCAGGTACTTGCCTGTTGTTTGGATCCAAAAATAGTTTGTATCTCGGGGAAATTTCCAGAAATGAGTCCAAATACTGAAATAAACATTACCATCATGCTCAGAAGATGTCAAATAGCTAGAAACGCCTGTCCTTGGGTCCAATTTGGAGACAAGGGCAAAAATGGCAGTTTCGGGTCAAAACGGGGTCCGCCGGTGGGCCCGCTTTGCACCGAAAAATGTGTCCGGGTCAACGGTCTCCAAATTTGCCAAACTTAGTGTCAATAGGTCAGGAACGATGATACGAACCCAACGGAACTTCCAGATTTGGATTCCGATGAGCCGATCACAAAATTGCCCGTCGAGCGGGGCCTGTGGGGCCCACGACACGCGATTTCGTCAACGTTCTCAGAATCGAACCAAACTTGACCCACAGGACCAGCGTATTGCTACGAGTCCGATGGCGCAAGTTTCGTCTCGATCCGACGAGTGTACAAGAAGTTAGGGCAAATTGCAGAAAAATCAGATATGGGACGATGTCCGCGGATACGCGTTGATTCCGGTGTGCACGCACACCCGAATCAGCTTCCGCAAAATCCCACACGTCCGTATCGACGCTGCGCACGTATCTGCGAAGACCGCGCGCGACCAAGTCGTCCCGTTTGGCGGGGCGTACCCAGTTCCGGGGTGAATCGGGTCGATATTTTTTTCTGTTTTTGGATCGCGGTGTGCGATCACCACAGGATGCGATGCCCCGAACGGTTTATCCGGGCACCGAGAGGGTTATACAGGCTTCGCAACGCAATTTGCGAAAACAAATCCGAGCTACGAACAAAAAGTTATAAGTACCTGAAGGGGACCCAAAAAACTGGGGTCGAATCGTGTCCGACACGTGTCGGATACAGGAATCTAGGGTTAGGGTTTGGGATGCTGGACGACGGAGCTCCGGCGGAGACGACGGCGTGGGCGGCTGGGCTGCGGCGGAGGGGGCCGGGGGCAGTGCGGCGGCGGGCGACGCGGTGGCTGGGGACTCGCCGGCGGCCGCAGGCGCGCTGCGGCTGCTGCTGCTGTTGCTGAGGGTGTTCGACGGCGTCGACGCCGGAGAAGAAGAGGAGGAGGGAGGAGAAGGGAGGGGGCTGGCCGCGGCGGTGGTTGGGATGGCACGGCGGCGGCACAGGGGGAAGAGGCGGCTAGACGTGGTGGCGGAGTGGCTGCCGGTGGAGGGTCTGAGGCGGTGGGGGCTCGTCGGGGAGGGTTTAAATAAGGGGGAGACGGCGGGGTCGAGGCCGAGAAGGGCGGAGACGAGGGTGGCGTGGCCCGGGCGGAGCGGCGCGAGGCGGGCGGAGCGCCGGACGACTCGGGGGGGCTGGGGTTCGTGGGGAAGACGGGTGGCGCTGGGTCGGGTCGGGTTCGGGCGGGCGGATCCGACCCGACCCGGTAGGGGCGGGTACTGGGCCGGGTTGGGGCTGGGCCCGGTGGGCCGGGCCCAGTGGGCTGGGTTTAAATAAAATAAAAAGAAAAATAATAATAATAATAATAAGTATAATAAAATCATTTAATTAATTAATTAAAATAGTTTTTAGGCATTTAAAAATAGGTCTGAGGCCCAAAAATCCAGAAAAAATTACCCTAAGTCCAGTTTTTCATTTTACACCCAAAAATATTATTTCCATGATATTTTAATATTATTTATTAACCATTAAAAATTATTTAATAATTAAAATCTTGATTTTAATTACAGAAAATTTCTAAAAAATTCCAGAAAATTGTGAAAAATCCTAGTTTTAATAATTTTAAAAATTCAGGGGGTTTACAGATAGTAAATTTTTAATCTTAAGAATTTTTGAGCTTTCTCGAGATACAATAAAATATAATAAATAATACAAAATACGTATCCGCATAAAATATAGTAATAAATAGTATAGCTAATATTGACTAGATTAACTAATTTTGGTCTAGAAATATGGGTATGACTTAATTTTGACCAATATTGACTAGTTTGACCCTAAATGTCAATATTTGACTTAAGTTGACTTTGTTTGACTAGTGAGACATAGTATTGACCAAGAAATTCATATTTAGTTCATTTTAGCTCATTTATCACTTTATTACACCCAATTGACATGCCATTCATATAGGTATGTGTGACACCAGCTCGGATACCGAGTCATACTTGTTGCTCAGGACCACAGGCGAGTACATTCTCTGATAGTTTCCTTATTTGATAGTCTCTATGTTTTATGTATTTATTATTGAGATACTTGATTTCTGACACGATGGTTACAAGAATTGATATACGTGGATCTTAGTCATGAGATATTATTGTTGTGATGACTCAGTGATCACCGTGTCATGCTTCATGATTACTCAATGATAACCGTAATATCTTATTGATAATATAGACCGTGATCATAGCGCATGATATTATAGATCGTGTTGTGTGATATACATAATATAATGTGTCGTATTTTGAATTCGTGTACTAGTCGGGGGTTGAAAAAGTATTAGTTGATATGAGATCATACCATATAGCCGTGATTTAGTGTAGCCTGTGATAGCTAGCAGATCATGCAACTCACGTGTGATCACGCTAGCTCACCTTTTATATATAGCCCGTGCTAGGCCCAAGCCGATCATATTATCTTACTAATATTTTAAGGCACATGTATTATATTTTTTTATTCCAGTTTATTACAATGATGTTCCTTACTATATTGTTCTCAATTGATTGTCATTATTTACCATGATGCTCTTTCTCGTGATAATTACTAGTTTACTTACTTTTATCATTTATTTTTATTTTTATTGTTGTTTCATAGTTTCTGTCAATTATTGGAACTGCTATTGGGTTTATACTTTGCTCCAATCCTGACTGAATATACATTTCAGATGATTCATTAGAGGACTGGTGTCCTACGCACTACGGGCCACAGGATGGCGAGACAGTTGAGTTAGCAACCTTAGAGCATATTAAGATAGTACCTGCAGTCGATGAGACTTAGCTAGTTTATTTATGATATTGTATATGTTAGTTAGACACTTTTGGCATGTATTACATTTGATATCGTTGAGTTATGATTAGACTATTGGACCTATTATGTATTTGACTATGTATTTTTTTATTCCATATCGTGCTATTATCTTCCCTAGTTATTGTGATTGAGTGTTGATTATCATATTGATATATTGTCCTCTGTATAGAGTTGAGATATCATTGACATGTTCAGATATATATATATATATTGTGTGAGATATTTAGATAGTATTGTTGACCTAGACAACATTCTACCGTCGATGTCGTAGCGTAGGCTAGATGTACCCACGTCCTCGTGCCCTTATACCGGGTGCAGGTCATGACATTAAGATACTAATGTGCTAACTTATAATAGCACTGTGCTCACAAAGAGAACACCCATTAACTATTTGCACAAGTGCCCGAGCATAAAACCCCCACTGAAATAGACCTACTATGCTAAGTTTACAACAGCCACATGGATTCTCCCCTCTCCACTTCACTGCTACCTGGAACCACTCTTACAGATACTACCTACTTCTCTATACATTTCTCAAACCCATACCCTCAAATTTGTTATTGTACACATAGAGTCTGCATCTCCAATATTTATATAGATATCGTACATTGTTTATGAGGAACATACTAACTTTGATATATATCCCATTGACACACAAGATAAACAGTTTAAATACCTATTTAGCAATAGGGTTTACACCCAAAATACACATACACACATATTGGTATATTAGTATTCTACCTACTACTAGAAGTCCGTCACTGAGAACTCCATGCTACCCACAGTCATCCTCCTTTACTCCTCTCACTGAACCCGATTCCCCTTGCTACACACACACACACATACACACACACACACACACACATAATATATATACAACTATATCACACTCCAATCCTCCCTACAATAACACACAAACTAATACTAAACCATGTATCAAACTCTTGGTGTGCATTAGCTCATGATACACAAGTATCAGGGCTAAAATACCAAGATACTCATGGTACCCCACATGTAGTCCACTAACATCATGATACTCACTCCCAATCATAATGAAAACAAATATATATATATATATATATATATATATATATATATATTATGATATATAAATATATATAATAAACAAGTATAATGCAATTAAAGAGAAATAATACCTATTGGCTCAAATACCCCATTCTAACCATGCATATCATGATACACACTCTCCGTATCCAAATTTGGATACAAAAATATATTCACACCATCAAATAAGCATCAATAGTCCTCATTGTAACACAATACACACACTCAATGGACACAATTAGAGTTTTTCTTAAATTGAGTCTCAAAATTATGACACCAACTTAGATCTACCAAATTGAGGGCTCCTTGTGCCTAGATCTACCATTGGGAAGTAAAATCTAACTATAAAAAGGTTCCTACATGACCAAGGGGTGTTCCTAACTATGAATTTAAGAAAATTGAGAGAATTACTTAGTGTTTTGGTAGACTCTTTGGAGGATTTTAAATTTGGACACAGAAGAGATGAGTCGAACACGATCCTCCAATAATTGGACTTATCCTCAAGCTCCTCCTAGTGCTCCAAGATCCTTGTTCTCCAATGGAAGTGGAATAAAATGGTTTGGTAAAGAAATAAAATGGGAATTAAATTCTAGATCTAATTTTTGGAGAAAAAATGAAATGATGTTGCTTAGAAAAGGAGTAAAAATAAATGGAGGAAAATTGGAATTACAATCTCTTCATGACAAGGTGGTCCAATACAAGGGCTTATAATTGGTTCTAATTACTAATTGTGCCATTCCATCATCCAATTAAAATTCAAATTAAAGAGGAAAATAAATCTAATTAATTAAAAGAAATAAATCTCTACATCTAAAAGGAATATTTCCTCTATGACAGCTAAAGTTAATTAATTCTAATTAACTAATACTAATACTAACACTAATCAATTCTAGTCATCACTAATAAATTCTACACTATCTACTAACATAATATAATAAATTAGCAACATATGAAATTATCAAAATACCCCTAGGATAAAAATTGGTGGTTACATTTTCTCCTTCCTTTCTCTTTCTTATATATATATATATATATATATATATATATATATATATATATATATATATATATATATATATATATATATATATATATATATATATATATATATATAAGGCATTAAGTGTAACGAGCTCAGATTTGGTGTGCTCTAACAAAATATTAACTATGGGTTAGGTGAAATAAAAAAATAGATATAACAAAAGAAAAACAAATAAATATGTGACGTTGGGCTATGGGTTTTATGGGTCGTAAAATATTAACTAGGTTGAGAAGAAAAACTAGATTTTGGGATAATAAGGGAGAGAATGGCCTTATGTTTTAGGCCATAGAAAACTGAATAACATTTTAGTTCATATTTGAACCAGTGGACCGAGCCTAATTAAGTTTGAAGTAAAAGAATTATTTTACTACGGTCTAAGTAATTCCATATCAGAACAAATAGGAGAATAAATAATGGACGAGATTCACAAATAATTAATAATGGGATTTAATTTGGGCTTTATGACTTAATAAGGATCATGGGCTTTTATTAATGGACTGGGCCATTAAAGATAATAAATAGCTAGCTATGAAATTAAAATATAATGAAAGGAGATTGGACCTTTATATAATATGAATCAATTGAAATTAAGAATTTGGGCTTTATAAATGGTTTGGTTTGAGAAAAAATATAATGCGTTATTGAACTTTCTTTTTGGGCCAAATAATCAAATGGTAAAAAAGTTGAGTTAATATTTTCTAAAAAGAATCTTTGGTGGGCTTTTTAGAAGTAAGGATTAATGGGTTAATTGGATCAAGATTCTTTAAACATTCTTTAGGGATTTTTAGAACCTAAAAATAAAAATTTCATTAGATGTATTGGAACCTAATATCTAAGCCTGTATTTATGTATAGGTTTGGATTATGCTGAACTACATCAAATTTTATACTTAAGGCAAGTACATTACTGCTATTGATTATTATTATATTATAAATTCTATAGTAATCATTTAGATTCATATTATTAATATATGTTCATGACACAATGTTGTGAACATGAGAGATCTTCATGACTTGTTTACTTATATCGTGACTCATTTTTGTATCGTGATTGGAGTGGAGGGAAACAACTAGTAGGGCATGAGGGTTTACTTGTGTATTCAATCATATGTGATTGTTCTATTTCTAGAAACATCTACGTTCAATCACATATGATTGTACTATTTCCAAAATATGTGTATTTAGTCATATACCTCACGTATGATTGTCATAAACTGTCCACAAGCCTTATAGATGGATTCTATTTACACATGATATTGAAAGAGTCTATTTACATGGTTTTAGCTTCCTATTATAGTTCTAGTTATCTTTTCATGACTCTAGATATTATATTCATTATTAGTTCCAGATTTTATATTTTTGTCATTGTTTATACTCGTTGCTTCTTATTGATGATCTTTTATTCATAATAGATTTATATATGTTTTGTGTAACTCTTTAGTTGTACTTTGCTCCAATCCTGACTGGATAGTTGACCTATTAGGCGAGGACATGGAGATTAGCACTTGGATTGGAGGACGATTTTTAAAAGATCTAGGATATACTTTCTTTGTATAATAGATGTATAGTTTACTTTGCTTAGTCATTGTACCCAATTTGTCTTTAGAGATCTGTATTTGGCATGTATGATGTAACTGAGGACTCTATTAGTAATTGTGTAGGGTCATGTGTGTATATTTGGTTTATCGTTCCTGCTCGTATCTTTCCATATATCATTATGATTTAGTAAATTATTACTCATTTTGCATATTATGATTATTGAGGTATAGATAATGTATAAGTGTCTCTAGTTTAATTTCTTATAGAACTTCACCTTCATTAGTTTTTTAGGTTCCTTTGATGATTAGGGGTGTAACTTGTGAGATTGAGAGTAATTCCTGGTTGGGTATGTGAGCATTAGGCATCAATGTATAAGCTTGGAGATAACTCATAGTGTAGTACCAATTATGACAATAGTTCTATGGTAAGTGTCAATATATAGTTAGTAAGTGGTACTAATGGTATCGTTAAGAGGAGGATAGCATACCAATTTATGATTAGTATTGGTATCATATCATCATGTATGTTTTAGAAAGGTATAGATTCATATAGTTGAGTGATCCATGTATCAATCGAATAGCATAAAATTTGTGTTTGGGTATTAATGGAGCATGATATTCTATTGGTGCTTGATACTTGGTTGTGTCATGAGAAGGAGAATGTGTATTCAGGAGAGGTACTAGTGAGTGTGCCATGATAGAATGGTACCTATAATTGTATAAAAGAATGTGATAGTGTTAGAGAAGTATTATACTATATAAGAGGACGTGCTTTGTATTGAGTATTGAGTATTGGTGTGGATAGATATGAAGCACAGGTATGTGTCTAGTATGGGTGTATCACCTAGTACTTGGGAGTGTTGAATTAATAGGGATGTGTGAGGGAGAGCATGCATGGTGAAGTAAAGTACCAGTTTCATGAGTATTATGAAGTGGGGGTTTAGTATCAGAGGTACCAATAGTGTGCTAGTGGAAAGGTTAGTGTAAGCAGGTATTATAGAATATTAAGTGCATGAGTCAAGAAAAATTATGAAGTTAGTGACTGTGTACTAGAGTGCCTAGAGAGTGCAAGTATTCAATGTGTATCAAGATTATGATGAGTAACAGGTGATATATGTAGTATGTCAGTTTAATATCAGTGACTGTTATTATGTAAGCTAGTATCAATTAAGTGTAACAAGTAATATGGATGTAGGGTATATAGGAGTGTTAAGGGAAGTAAGGTACAAATATTTTAGAGATTAAAGAAGAAGGTTAACCTGAGTAGGGGTAAGTTTCACTGATGTGGTCATTGCTAGTGCATTGGAGTATGGGGGTAGTTATGTGTTAGTGAACTTTATGATGGATATCAATGTACCAGTATGATAGTGTGTTAGTCACATAATAGGTAGGAAGTATTTATATGTTTATATTAGTACCAAGATACATGTAGGTATCCTAGAGTGGTTGCTAGGTATTAGGGTATATGTTGTACCTAGATACCAAAATAAGAGGTATATCAGATAAATTATAACCAATGAGTGGAATTTCCTAGTTATGACTGAGTATTCTCTGATCCTAATATAATATATCCTATGACAGGCTCGTAGTAGTACAACTAACCTAAATACTACCATGATATCGTACTAATTTTGAAGCCTGACCTGCATAGGCCACCATAAAAATGTGTCACTATCTACACCCGGATAATCGGGGCACGAGTACGTGGTACGTCCAGCCTACGTTGCAGCTTCGGCGGTAGAACGTTGTCTAGGTCATCAATATCTAACTATCAATCTCATAAAATAATATCCAACTCCATAAGAAGAACAATAATATATAAGCAATGGAAACATCAATACTCAATCATAATATCTAGAAGCACGATATGATATGGCACGATAAGATAATAAGAGAAAGAATCAAAGTCTCAAATATCTAAACAAGATAACACAACAAGTTAAGAATTCAAATATAACATCCCAAGTCTAAACTAGTTGCCGAAGACAGATTCGGTACCCAAATACTAATAAATGAAACTTAGATGACTAGTGACTCCGGCTAGGCCTCCCGATAATCACTCATGATCTACAGGGTCCAAAGTTGTCACTACCATATTTCTAGATGAGGGTATTTTGTCATTTAGCATATTTATTATTTACTGATTTAATATTTATATTATATGCTACTAATTAATTATATGGTATTGTGCTATTTAATTATTTATTTGTGGGCTAACCTATTTTAATTAGACTTGTCATTAGTGGACCCATTGGATTGTTATGACACAATTGAGCGCAATATTAGACTAGGCCCATTAGATCAATTTCCTTAATTAATTAAGAAGATTAGATTTGTTTCATGTATAATTAAAATCTTCTTAATATAGCCCTTCCTAATTAAATTTCTCATGACTAATTAGTGGGGGTAGATAGAACATTTAGTGTTGCTTGGAGGGGGAGTAAAGGGCCAGCCACTTTTAAGGGGGAGAGTTTCTCTCTCCATTTCATTCTCATTTTAATTCTAGATCTCCAATTGTGTTGTTCCCTAAATTGACTCATTTCTCCACCAAATTCAACATAATTCACTTTCATTCCCTCTCAACTCCATCAAACAATAAGCATTAAAGCTTGGATTTGCAAGAAGAACTTGGAGGAGGATCATTTGGCAAGTTGTTTGTGTCCGAATCGTGTCCATTTGAGCAATTCATTGGGAATCCATCTCCCAATAGTTATAATTCTGAAACTTTCTATCATTCTAAACTCTAATTCATGCATTTGGCTATTAGGAACCATCCCAGGGCTTAGTGCAAATCATAGGAAAAAGTTCTAGGCTCAATTGACCCCTATTTTGACTTATGCATAGGTTTTTGTGCCCAATTAGAAGGAATTACGAGATTTATGCACCAAGTATGTGTCATGAGATCAATTAGATCTAATTAGACTCAGATTGGTGGTATGAGACTAGATATGTGTCCACAAATGGATACGAGTAGGCCGTATTATTGTATTTTGAGATATGTTATGATACGGGGGGTCTATTTTGGGGGTTTTATGCATGATGGTGTAATTCTCTTCAATTCCTAGTGTAACAAGTTGCATTAGTCATTTGTAGGTATAATTGATGGATAGGAATGTTTATTGTGGAGAATTATGCATTTTAGTATTCATTTGGGTAGGTATCATAGTGTGTCACTTTATTGCTCATTAAGTATTTGGTGTTATGACCATTTAGTGAGAAATTTTGCATACTTATATCCTGGTGACTATATATGTAAATTTTAGTGTGTATATATAGTTATACTTATATATATAACTCTAATGTGTGTGTATAGGAATTGTGGACTGGGAGGTGATGGCTTGTGTGTGGAGTATTGTATCAGTGTGAGATGGGGCTCGGGTACTTGGAGTGTTGTGCGTATGGTTGTGTGTAGTATTTGAGATAGTGAGTGAACTGTGAGTATCCTTGTGTTCAGTCCTAGATAACTAAGTGTTTATGAGGTGTGTGGATATAAGTGTTGTTGTCTATCAGTTGTATTCACAGAGGGGGGAATCTGTTTAGTCTAGAGTGTGTTGTGTGTTCTGTTGGATGTGAAGGGGAGCCTAAGGAACAGTTCAGCATTTAGCAGTAGTTGCAACATCTACTAAGTTTCATATTGTAGCAGTTGCAATATCTGGTTGCCAGCAAGCAGTGCTTGCATGTGCGCATTAACACACAGGGACATAAGGGAAGCTTGTGAGCTGCTGTTGTGCATGTGTGAAGGTATTGTGAGAAGCAATGGGGGTCTGTGTGATACTGATGTGTATCAGTTCTCAAGATAAACCTATGTGCAAGAATGAGGGAGAAAAATGAATTAAGAACAGCAACAACAACAACAACATTAACACAAAGGAGAAGTTACACTTGAGTAACAGTTTGTGAGCAATGAGGGGTCGGGCTAATGTGTGTGTGGATGGATGGCATGTCAACGATGAAGTGGAGAGGCAACACATGTTCTCAATTGGGGAAATTTCTAGCCAGGCCAGGAAGGCTATGCACGGTGTGCAAATTGCAGCAGTATTTACAACAATAGTAGGTTACTATGTAATATCAGCTAGTGTATAGTTAGTTAAGCATGGTATTAGTTAGTGTCTGGAATATCAGTGTTAGATAATTATAGTATGAGTTAGCAGTTACTATTATTAGTGTTAAGTTAGTAATTGTTAGTAGGTATTAGTTAGTGTCAGTCATAAGTATCAGTTAGTGTAAATTCAAGATTTTTGTTAGTTTTTACTTGCTGTCAGTTAGTCATCTATTACTTAGTAATATATATATGGTAAGTTAGTATATAGATTATATATAAATTAGTGAGTAGCTAATAGATATTAGCTAAATACTAGTTAGTATTGACTTAGAGCTAGTATAGTTATGATAAGCTAGTATTAGCTAGTTAGTCACCAATATTGACAAGTTACCTTAGTTATGAATCTAGAAAACTAGATGCGACCTAGTATCACCTAGTAACCACTAGTATGGACTAGTAATCACCTTTGAAAATAGAATTAGACCTTAAATCAAGCATTGACCTAGTATTGACTTAGAAAAGCATATTTTAGTGCATTTTTGCTCATTTACCACTCTTTATACCCATTTGACATGATATTCATATCTAGGCGTATGTGACACCAGCTCGGACACCGAATGACATCACTTGCTCTAGACAGAGGCGAGTACATTCTCTGATAGTTTTTTTATTTGATAGTCTCTATATTTCATGTACTTAGTATTGAGATAATTGATTCCTGACACGATGGTTACACGAATTGGTATACGTGGATCCTTGTCATAAGATGTTATTGTCGTGATAACTCAATGATCACCGTATTATGCTTCGTGATTGTTCACCATTAAATGAGTTATTACAAACATTATATTTAAGGAACAAAAAATAGTACAAAGAATCCTAAACAGAATATAATATTTTGATCTGGGGTGTGACGATGGAGGTTGAGAAGTGCAGCGACTCTTTTGCTCCATTGACGATTCGATACAGGGTGAAGAAGCTTATGTTATCTCTTTGCTTATTTCTGTATGTTCTATCTCTGTGTTGGCAACCCTTGTGTGTCCGCTCCCATGTTTGGGCATGCCATCTGGGTATATATAGTCATCCTTGGGAGTGCATATGTTGGGCCACATGGATGCTAGAGGGTGCCACATATGCCTTTTTAACATGGTATAGCGGTAACCGTGAGCATGCCAAGCTGCCTTACGGGCGCTTGATGAGATTTTTTGTTTCTGATGATCTGGGTGGTTCTCATCCTTTGTGGGCATGACTTGGTCAGGTTGACACGTGGTCCACACTTGGTTGGAGAGAATTACTCCTATTGTAATAGCAAGATTTGGTCTTCATGAAGCCTGAAACACATGTGGCCAGAGACGCATAGGACATATGGAGTCTGAGAAGCATGGGACTAGAGACGCATGGAACGCATAGAGCCTGAGACGCATTGGGTCAGAGACGTATGGAACGTATGGAGTCTAGGACGCATGGGGCCAGAGTCTCATGGAATGCATGGAGTCTAGAACACATAAGATCAGAGACGTATAGGGTCAGAGATGCATATGTCACGCCCCAGTCCCAAAAATACGTAGGACTAGGAATACGTAACATGCCCAGCCGTATATATACGAACTCTAATATATGGAAATCAAATATACACGTACGCTGTAAATGAATATGCAATCCCCCAGTGGTAATATACTGTCACAACAAGTCACACACAATCTATATCTCATCCACAGCATAAATAATAAGTAGGAACAATGAGCTAAATAACAACTGAATATCCAAGCTA
Source organism: Iris macrosiphon (assembly GCA_036927795.1). Classification (NCBI taxonomy): domain Eukaryota; kingdom Viridiplantae; phylum Streptophyta; class Magnoliopsida; order Asparagales; family Iridaceae; genus Iris; species Iris macrosiphon. The sequence continues at coordinate 132,443,267 of JAYESA010000009.1, forward strand.
AGTATCAAGTCTGATAGTCGGGGGGAAACAAATCTACTACAAAACGACTATACTGAAGTTGTAACAAAAATCTCAAAATAGTGGAAACAAGTCATAGCTACTCTGAGGGTAAGACCTCCTCAGTCTGGAATGTAGAGTCAGGTCCAGGTCCGTACTCCTGTGGGTACTCCTGCTCGTCCATATCTGGAAAGGGACCAGGTCCTCAGAGGGACGTAACAAGATACATAATAACATGCCAATAAGTACTAAAATATATAAACATCCAATGGGTCGCCTAACCGTCTAAGTGAATGCAATTTGAGAACAACTTTCCAACATGTGGACTATCTGGCCATAATAGGCTTGGCATGATTCTCTAGGAGAATCAGGGGCCTACAGGCGTACCGTCTTTTGAATGGCAAAGGTCGCCTGCAATATATATAGGATCACAACCACCCGTTTCTCCAGCGGAGAATCCGTGCGAACTAGGGAAAGTATAAAGGAGCCCAAATGCCTTACTTGTTGTTCTTCCTACCCCATGCTCTAAGCCTGCCATATCCATGACACGATAAAACCTCTAAATAACTGCTAGGTCTACTAGCATACAAAGTTTCTATTAGCAGTCATCCCTAACGCACGGCTAACACGTACAGCAGGCTAGACCTGTCACGCAATCCATGATCTGTATGAGACTCACAATTCGTGTAATAACTATGTCACAACCAATGAATCTAATGATGCTCCATAATCCTGGGGTGGTCTCAAAAATAGGTCCAAAATTCTACATAAATGAACATCTTATATAAGCAAAATTTAATATGCATGTACCAACTAGAATATAAATAACAGTAAAATGGCAAGATATACTTGCCAAGCAAAAAGTCCTGAAGAGTGCAACGTTCAACACAGTATTTTAGTTCGTTGTAAGGAGAAGTGGGGTTTAGGGTTTTGAAAAGAGTTGTTTGTAATAACATACATATATATAGTGATAAGGGGCGGTGGACGTTACCTAATGATTAAGGAATTTACTGCTGCTGTTGTTTTCTTTTCATTGGTTTAGAATTCGGCTGAGGATTGTTTAGTAATAATAGTGTTTAATAAGTGGTGAAATAAGAAGCTTACACGTGCAGGAAAGCAAAGCAATGCAAAGTAAAATTATGTTTTGCTTCTGTTGTTGATATTTTCTTCTCTCGATGGGTTGTGTTTTGGGTTTTACGCGTGGTGAGAGGAAGAGTTTACGCGGGGGGTGAACTGCTGCTGCTGAGGAGTTTTACGCGCGGAGAAAAATAGGCGGTGGTATTGTTACTGCTGCTGCTGCTGTTTACGCATGGTGAACTATACGCGGGATGATGAGCTGCTGCTGATTAACTCCTTATTTTACGCGGGAAGGGTGGTTAACGATTTGCAGATTTTGGGTTTGATTCCAATAGGAAATTCTATTTTCTCTATTTAGCTCATAATTACTATAAATAATAAATTACATAATTAATAATACTAATAATATAAAAATATGTTTTTCAGAATTAGGGTTCTTAAAGCATGGAACGCATGAAGTTTGGGATGCATGGGGCTAGAGACGCATGAAACGCATAGAGTCTGGGACACATGGGGTCCTTGTTGTGCTGTATACATGGCGTTGCAGACCTATTGAGAGTGAAGTTTTGTGATAACGTGCGACTTCTTTCGTTTAGTATATTCACTTCTTTGCAGGCATTCAAAAAATTCTCCTTGTCAGGATTCTATGTGAGTGACGATCCCGTTGCTAGGATGCCATGTCAGGTCCATCTATGGCCAAAACTGCTGTTTGCCATTTAAATCAAAAGGAAGAACTAAGAGAACTTGATTTGATTAACAAACTAAGAGAGTACAGAGAAGATTCCTAAGAGACAAACTAAGTACAAATTTATTTTGATTTGGGGGCTGAAGATGGAGGTTTAGTAGTGTAGCAACTCTTTTTACTCCATGGACGATATGGACGTAGACTCTTCTCTCCGTGGTTTTAGTATGAATCCGCCAGCCCCTTGTATGGGTGTGGTACCTTGATATTTATATTTGCCCTATGGACGTGCTATAGGTGCCGCATATTCTCGTGCTTGGTGGCCGCATGGGGCTCCTTCAGTAGAATACGGTTGTAACGGTAACCGCATGGTGCGGGCAAGCCGCCACTTGGGTTTGGTTAGGATTTTCTATTTGAAGAGATCTCGGGGCTGTTATGTGCATAATTCGGTCAATTAGATACTTGGTCAACACTAACTGTGTGAGAAATCATCTTCGGTTGTAACAAAAAATCTTGGAAGTCGAGAGCCGCATACTGTTATAGTCGCATAGAAGCTCTCGTTTAGCCTTATTCTGAATGACCCTCTGGCCATATGTCGACGAGGTTGCTTGAGTCTTGAAGCAGCATGCGTAGGGCATGTGGCATGGCCTATATGTCGAGGCAATTAATGTACTGATCTGACTTCTTGTCTTTTCCTAAGTCGTTGTTTGCATGGATTCCAAAGCATCTCTGGGTAATAACTGAGGTGTCAGAGCTTCCGACAGATATTAAAATTTGTGTCAGGGGGTTTTATGCGACTGCCCTGCCTTGTGGTCTCTCAGACCGCATATAGGAACTACTTGGAGTCGAAGCCACATAGGGCCAAAGACGTATTTTATGCATAGAGTCTGGAACACATTAGGCCAGAGATGCATAAAATATATGGAGTCTGGAACGCATTGGGCTAGAGCTGTATGGAAAATATGGAGTCTGGGATGCATTGGACCAGAGACGTATTTGACGCATAAAGTCTAGAACGCATTAGGCTAGAGATGCATAAAACACATGGAGTCTGGAATGCATTTCGCCAGAGCCGTATAGAATAAATAGATTCTGGGACGTATTTGGCCAGAGACGCATTTGATGCATAGAGTCTAGAATGTATTAGGCCAAAGAAGCATGAAACACATGGAGTCTAGAACGCATTGAGTCAGAGCCACATGGAACACATGGAGTCTGGGATGCATTGGGCCAGAGAAGCATGGATCTTTTATCTTTTCTGCATTTGTGGCATTTAAATAGCTGTATACTGCCAAAAGTAATTATAAAAAAATTGTCTACACGGATTCCAATCAATGGTACAGGATTCGAGGCGGTCAGAATGATTGTCGATTTTGTCAGTCATAAATGCTCTGATATGACTTTAGTGACGATGCGTCAAAGAGTGGTATGCGTCTCGGGGTGTCATGCGACCATCGTTGTTATGCGTCCACCGCAGTTATGCGTACCTCTTGCTTAGTTGTTGATTGCAAACTGGAGCGCATGGAAGGATTTTTATTCTTCTACAAGACCCCCTTCAAAGTTTTCAGACTTTGCTAAGTCTGGAATACTTTGAATAAGAAGCATGAATTCAGCACGCATTCACTGTCTATTTTTGTTAGGTTGATGCATGTAGTAATTTTTCGCATAGAAAGATCTGCCATGCTGTCAAATCTGCATTAAATAGTGAGATTTGATTCTATCTTTGAGTCAATTTGTTGGGATCCTGAGCCACCTGATAACACTGAGCCCAAGGTTCGGTTTACTTGAGGATGATGACGGATCAAAATACTCAATCGCCTCTCTCATCCTAGGTTGCCACATGGGCAGAGGTATCTCTTTCTTTGAGGTAACCATGTCTATAAAAGAAAAACAGTTTGCAGAGAGAAGGCCTCTTGTATTTTCTTATATTCTCTATTTTTGTCGCAGTTGGTTCTCTTATTCCCTGTCGATCATCAGGTCTTCCCGAGCTCCTTCATCTTCCTTCGAAGCCAAGGGTAAGGGCCCCGTGTCTGAGGGCATTACGCCAAAGAAGAAGGGAAAGGGAAAGGTTACTGCCGAAGAGGTTGGCCCCCTAAAGTTTCCTTCAGACGTTCAGAGACCCGTCGTAGGTAAGGACTCTCTTATGGGTGAAGATATACAAGAACACAGAGACACAATTTACACGGTCGTCGCACGGATGTAGAGATATGTGCGGCCTTTTCACTAATACATAACTGGAAGTATGCCACGGGCAACCTTGCAGATGCACCAACTAGGATTCGTCGTATGGGCATGTGTCATCGTGCGTGGAAGTGTCATGTGCCTATCATTCTTCTTTGTATATTAAATTTACACAAAGCTTCTTTTACTGATGCGCATGTCTATTATATGCTGTGCAGTAAAGTTACCGACTACCCCTTCAAGGGAGTTGGTGCTCAACCCTGGACGGGTTCTGTTGAATACGAATTTTGATGACCTAGCCGCCTCCGTTCAACACCAACTAGATACAATTTTTTCGTCCGACAGGAAGAGGCAAATTGCTGAGCAGGGCTAGTTTTTCCTTCTGAGTTAAATAACCTCAGGGGCGGCTGCTACAAGGAAGGGTCATACCTCCAAGAAACCCAACTTTCTGTTTGGTGATGCTCTGACCTCGTTTGCCCTTGAATTGGGGAAGTTTCGGGAGGATTGGAGTTTTACCTACCCTAGGACAAAGATGTTCGTACCTTATTTTGAACATCATATGCCTTTATCTGATTTCTATATAGCGATGGACAGGACGATGATTGCTTAAAATTTGATGCCTGAGCTACGAGGGGCTCTTACCGGCAAGATTCGGGCCGGGGGACATCAAAGCAAGGGGGCTTTCTCGTGTCACAAGGAGTCGCCCTCTTATTCATCTACTGGGTTAGCACCCAGTGTCGTTAGGAGTAACATAGGGCAGAACCTTGATATGTATGCTGCAGATACCTTCCTTCACGTGGTCGCAAAGAAGGGCACGTACCCACCGGGGCAGCTGCGAACCCTTGGTTGGACCCATTACACTCCTTTTTGGTATCGATTTACAAGTGGGTGTTGAAGCGCTACGAACGAGAACACCTTGGCACTAATATTTTCTTTGCCTTGAGGTTACTTGTTACAGCCTGTTTACGAACCACTATCCCTTCTTTGTACTATTGGAGATGTATAACTGCTACACGGGGACTTTCTTCACCCCTGGCGGAGAGATGGGGTTGGCCTTACACGAGATGCATTCTATCTCGAGGCTTCCCTAGGGTAAGGTGCCCTATTTGGAATATGCCCCAGGAAACAAAAAGATGAAAGAATTTGTGAAAGAGAGTCTAAGATATTTAGCTGTATATCAAGAATTGATGTGCCATCATAGCTTCTGCCAGAGAGAGTATAAGAAAGATAAGGCTTCCGAGGGGCCTATCCCGTATATCACAGTTTGGATGCATTATCTTTTTTCGGAGGCACTTGGATCAGATAAGGTTTATATCTGGGCGCCGCGGTCCCAAAAGGACGTTGCGGCCTTGATCTGATATTATCGCGAGAAGTCGGTTGTAGGTGAGGAAGTTATTTCCTTATAGACACTCATGAGATGTCCGATAAAGCGTTGCTTGGGGGGTACTTGATGGTCTAGCTGCGCAATTACATTTTTGTGGGAGGGTCAGGCTCGATTGAAAGAATCGTCCGCAATCTCATCATCCCGGTTGTGCGGCTAGCTTTTGGCCACCCACTTGTGTTACTACCTGCGATAGTTTGTTCTATCCATCGAGGTTTTCGGTGATTGGTCGAGAAGGTAAAATGCCACAAGGGGGTTGGAAAATTCAACAAAGTAGAGTTACCCTATCATTACCCGATTGGTTGGCTTCTATTGCACCATTAGTCCCTGATGCATTCTAGTACCCATAAAGGGATATTAGAGGGAGACGACTTTATCCGTCGTTATCGGGGGATGAAGTAGAATCATGAGGACATACCCTCTTGTAGGAGGGAGCTCGCCCATATGAATGGATGAATATTTTTCACGATGAATCCATAATTCACTAAGAAGGAGATGAGTGTCATCCACCGGGATAGCGATATTGTCGGTCGTCGATTGTCAGTGACCCTCTACCGCTGGCTCTTTGACATTCTTCCCTCTCACTTAGTATATCAAAACCGAGTGGAGTTCTTCCTAGAGCCTTAACTTCCCAGTCGGTTCGTCCGTCAATTCGGATATAGCCAACTTTTGCTGGAGACTTCCAGCCCCTCGCTTGGGACTATTGGTTGTCTTCTCGATGGTGCTCGAGCATGGTGTTATTATATCGCCATTGGTACAGAGGTGGAGTCCGAGTTACCTGCAACTAATGTGGCGCCGACCATACTATATGCAATAAAACTTTTTTATTGCACAGACAATACGCTGCCAGCGGACAATATCCCAGATACGGCCTATTTAGCCTGTACCATCTTTGCGCCCCCGTCGATAAAAGGTCGACTAATGCCTAAGAAGGGCCAAAGTATAGCTCGACCTCTGCTAGTTGAATCAGATTCAATGTCCGAAGAGAGGACTTCTCCTTATGACCCTCTAGCTCCTAAGCGCAAGTCCACGGTGGTTCGCCACCCGGGTCATCCTAAGAAGGTGCGAGTCCAAGTGGCCCTAGGGGCGGGACCTGTTGGAGAGTAGGCCCCTGGCTGGGAGGGCTCTATGAGATAGGAGGTAGGAACCCTTGCTCTGATCCGGACTACACTTTGGATGCTATGGCGGTATCCATAAATCCTTTTAGTTTAATTCTTCCTAGTCCTTCGTATGAATACCTTGGTTTTTATATTTTTGATGATTTGCAGACGCAAGGGAGGAAGGGCCTCCCTCAGCAGTCGACGACCTCCAGGGTCTCTTATGCTGAATCGGAGGAGGGGACGATCTCTCATGAGTCCGAGGCTTCCATTGAAGAGCTCGTCCCTGAGGATCTGGGTAATCATATCCCTGAAAAGCCGTCAACGAAACCCACCACTCTCCATGTCTTGGGAGGTAACTTGAGTGCTTTGGAGGTGACTCCAACTGCAGCGGGTGAGCCTTCAATCATGTTATCTTCCCCCATGTACGCTATTTTGTCATTTTACCAGAGATTAGATTTTATGGCTTAATTTTTCAATTCTTCGGGTAACCCTGCCCCAGAGTAGTTGTGATCCTGTAGGTGGCGGCTCCCTTCTACGAATAGAAGACGTAGCTATTGAGGAAGATATAGAGGAAGGAGGGGGGCAGTTGACTCACTCGGAAGAGGTCTATGCCTCTTCCCTCTCTGGCTAGTAATGAAGAACCCATATTGGGTCTTTTGCTGAGACTGGTACAGAGGGGGCTTTGGTTGTCGGGGCTGAGGTGCCTGTCCCTTCATCTGTTGTTGTAGGACCGGCTGACGCCGTCACTGTTTGTGGTATTAAACGAAAGAATAAAATGTGTTATTTCAATGACAGGGTTTGTGCGAAACCCGCGCCCTTTGGTTTACAAACAAACTTGTACAGTATAATCCTATGCGAGGATGTGGGAGTACAATTTATTTAATCTGGGTAGATAACTGCTATAGGTGTCTGATCTGTAGTCGATCACTTTAGCCCTTGGACTGCGCGATGTTGAAGAAGTGCCGTGGAAGACAGGTAGTAGCTTCGAAGATTGCAGGGGAGGGTGGATGCACGATGCCGACGTCGTCGATCCCCGGTCTTTGCCTGAGCCCCGGGTACTCTCTCTCTCTCTCTCTCTCTCTCTCTCTTCTCTCTTCGACCTGGCTCGATCTTCCGAATTGTCGACCCTAGATCTGATATTGGTATCTTTACCAATTTTTCCGACCTAGGATCTGATATCGATTTCTTGACCAATTTTTTCGACCTTGTTCCCCATTGATTGGGGCCTCTATTTATAGAGTCTTTGGTGACAGTGACCACTCCGTTGGTGTAGCAACCGAGGAGTGGAAAGTACAGCACCCTATTACACAACGGTTAAAGTAACCAATGCCTACGTATAGATGATCTTTTGAATGAGCGGGTGACGCGGGTCCAACTAAGGGGACACAACGCGTACAATTGCTACTAAGATCATGGCGTAAAAGCCACGTAGGTAGGTATCCATTGTGTAAAAGGGGTTGGCGTCGAAGCCAAATGTCCGTCACCATGGCATAGAAGCCGAACAGGCATAGAAGCCGAGTTGGCATGGAAGCCGGGTAGTCGTAGAGACTGAGAGGGCGTTGAAGCCGGATGGGCGTTGAAGCCGAGTGGTCCTAGAGGCCGGATGGGCGTAGAAACCGAGCGGTCATAGAGGCCGAGAGGGCGTTGAAGCCGGATGGGCGTAGAAGCCGAGTGGTCCTAGAGGCCGGATGGGCGTAGAAACCGAGCGGTCATAGAGGCCGCGAGGGCGTTGAAGCCGGATGGGCACATATCCTGAATGGGCGTAGAAGCCGCTGCGTACCGTGCTGATGTGGACGCCTTTAGCCGAAATTACGACCTTTGAAGATATAATCAAATCTCTCGCAGAGATTTGCCATCATCTTATGTATTAAATACGGAGGCGTATTTTGAAGGTCTGCACCCCTTCTGTGCACCTGTCGCAGAGACATACCTTGAGAGAAACTGTCACCGCTCTGTGCAATTAGACGTGGAGATGTGCCTCGAATCCCGTACGAAGTGCAACTTTTGACGTGGCAGGCGGTTTGTCCGCTGCGGATCGTAAAACCGCTCATGTTTGCCTATGTAAAATATGGCAGCGTATTCCCTTGTACGCAGAAGAGCGGTTTATGCGGAGGGGGACTCCAGTAAGCGACGGTTCGGTGATCTTTTAACTAAATTCTCTGCATTAAATGCAGAGATCCGCCATTATTCTGTGGTGCGCGTCCCGAGGGGCCTGCCGTCATTTCCAGCCGTCGTCTGGGTGGTCGTGCAGCATTTTTTGTCAGGAGTCAGAGGTCAGATTCACTGCGTGACTTGACAGGTTTATTTCGGGGAAGACGAAGCGTTCTTCGTACGCTATAACGTTGCTTCGAGAGCGGATGAGTTTTACGCCATAGAGGCGATGAAGAACTCTGTTTTACGCTGGAGCGGCCTAGACGTACTGCACTTACGCGGATGGTCCTTTGAGCTTATTCTTCACGCTTGATGGCCTTGAGGTCCCCTGCTTACGCTGCCCTGCATCAGTATGCTGCGTAGCTCCTTCCAGCGTATTTTTCATGCTTCTACAAGACCCCTTTCAAAGCTTTTAAATTCTTCGAAATTTGAAATGCTTTGAATGAAGCATGAACCGCTTTTGAGGACCGTTCAGATGTACGCGTGATCTGGCCGACGTATCCATCAGATGTGCGAAAAGTCGTGGAGCGTGAAATCATAGACTTGTAGTTCCTGAGCGTAAAATCGTAGGTTTGTAGCCTCTCGAGCGTAAAAGCTACTGAGCACAAAGGCATCCGGGCATAAAACCATAGACTGATAGCTGTCGAACGTAAAGCCGTAGATTCGTAGCTGTCGAGCGTAGAAAGCTCCTTTAGAGTAGAACTCGCTGAACCGTTTTGCACAAAAAAACCTTTCGAATTCGATGACTGCCCGTCTTCCAAGGGTAGTGGGCTGACGTAGCACGATACCGTATTTGTTGAGGACATCCCACTGGGGGATTTTTAATGGACCTATTATTTGCTGCACACATTTAAGTACAAATAATAAGTTCGAAATAAACCCTATTAGAGGTAGTATGGACGTGATAGGTATTATAGACTTAACACCACAGGCGTACTTAGAGTTAAGTACGGGTGTTAAGTGTAGATGACAATCGATATCAGAGGTAATATAAACATGATAATCGATAGCCGAGATGACAATCGATATCAGAGGTAATATGAACATGATAATCGATAGCCGATTTTAGGAAGGTTTGTTCAGAGGTAATATGAACATGACAAACTCCCTGGGTTGTGACTCTATCAGGGATAGAGGCATACATCTGCTCAGAGGTAATATGGACATGGCAGTTTTTGTGGACTCAACACCACTGGCGTACTTAGAGTTAAGTACGGGTGCTAAGTTGAGATGACAATCGATATCAGAGGTAATATGGACATGATAATCGATGGCCGATTTTAGGAAGGTTTGTTCAGAGGTAATATGAACATGACAAACTCTCCGGGGTTATGACTCTATCGGGGATAGAGGCATACATCTACTCAGAGGTAATATAGACATGGCAGTTTTTGTGGACTCAACACCACTAGCGTACTTAGAGTTAAGTACGGGTGTTAAGTTGAGATGATAATCGATATCAGAGGTAATATGGACATGATAATCGATGGCCAATTTTAGGAAGGTTTGTTCAGAGGTAATATGAATATGACAAACTCCCTGGGTTGTGACTCTATCGGGGATAGAGGCATATATCTGCTCAGAGGTAATATGAACATGGCAGTTTTTGTAGACTCAACACCACTGGCGTACTTAGAGTTAAGTACGGGTGTTAAGTTGAGATGACAATCGATATCAGAGGTAATATGGACATGATAATCGATGGCCGATTTTAGGAAGGTTTGTTCAGAGGTAATATGAACATGACAAACTCCCTTGGGTTGTGACTCTATCGGGGATAGAGGCATACATCTGCTCAGAGGAAATATGGACATGGCAGTTTTTGTGGACTCAACACCACTGGCGTACTTAGAGTTAAGTACGGGTGCTAAGTTTGAGATAAAAATCGATACCAGAGGTAATATGGACATGATAATCGATAGCCGATTTTAGGAAGGTTTGTTCAGAGGTAATATGAACATGACAAACTCCCTTGGGTTGTGACTCTATTGGGGATAGAGGCATACATCTGCTCCGAGGTAATATGGACATGGCAGTTTTTGTGGACTCAACACCACTGTCGTACTTAGAGTTAAGTACGGGTGTTAAGTTGAGATGACAATCGATATCAGAGGTAATATAGACATGATAATCGATGGCCGATTTTAGGAAGGTTTGTTCAGAGGTAATATGAACATGACAAACTCTCCTGGGTTGTGACTCTATCGGGGATAGAGGCATACATCTGCTCAGAGGTAATATGGACATGGCAGTTTTTGTGGACTCAACACCACTGGCGCACTTAGAGTTGAGTACGGGTGCTAAGTTGAGATGACAATCGATATCAGAGGTAATATGGACGTGATAATCGATAGCCGAATTTAGGAAGGTTTGTTCAGAGGTAATATGAACATGACAAACTCCCTGGGTTTTGACTCTATCGGGGATAGAGGCATACATCTGCTCAGAGGTAATATGAATATGGCAGTTTTTGTGGACTCAACACCACTGGCGTACTTAGAGTTGAGTACGGGTGCTAAGTTGAGATGATAATCGATATCAGAGGTAATATGAACGTGATAATCGATAGCTAAATTTAGGAAGGTTTGTTCAGAGGTAATATGAACATGACAAACTCCCTGGGTTGTGACTCTATCGGGGATAGAGGCATACATCTGCTCAGAGGTAATATGGACATGGCATTTTTTTTGGACTCAACACCACTGGCGTACTTAGAGTTAAGTACGGGTGCTAAGTTGAGATGACAATCGATATCAGAGGTAATATGGACGTGATAATCGATAGCCGAATTTAGGAAGGTTTGTTCAGAGGTAATATGAACATGACAAACTCTCTGGGTTGTGACTCTATCGGGGATAGAGGCATACATCTGCTCAGAGGTAATATGGACATGGCAGTTTTTGTGGACTCAACACCACTGGCGTACTTAGAGTTAAGTACGGGTGTTAAGTTGAGATGACAATCGATATCAGAGGTAATGTGGACATGATAATCGATGGCCGATTTTAGGAAGGTTTATTCAGAGGTAATATGAACATGACAAACTCCCTTGGGTTGTAACTCTATCGGGGATAGAGGCATACATCTGCTCAGAGATAATATGGACATGGCAGTTTTTGTGGACTCAACACCACTGGCGTACTTAGAGTTAAGTACGGGTGCTAAGTTGAGATGATAATCGATATCAGAGGTAATATGGACATAATAATCGATGGCCGATTTTAGGAAGGTTTGTTCAGAGGTAATATGAACATGACAAACTCCCTGGGTTGTGACTCTATCGGGGATAGAGGCATACATCTGCTCAGAGGTAATATGGACATGGCAGTTTTTGTGGACTCAACACCACTGGCGTACTTAGAGTTAATTACGGGTGTTAAGTTGAGATGACAATCGATATCAGAGGTAATATGGACATGATAATCGATGGCCAATTTTAGGAAGGTTTGTTCAGAGGTAATATGAACATGACAAACTCCCTTGGGTTGTGACTCTATCGGGGATAGAGGCATACATCTGCTCAGAGGTAATATGGACATGGCAATTTTTGTGGACTCAACACCACTGGCGTACTTAGAGTTAAGTACGGGTGCTAAGTTGAGATGACAATCGATATCAAAGGTAATATGGATGTGATAATCGATAGCCAAATTTAGGAAGGTTTGTTCAGAGGTAATATGAATATGACAAACTCCATGGGTTGTGACTCTATCGAGGATAGAGGCATACATATGCTCAGAGGTAATATGGACATGGCAGTTTTTGTGGACTCAACACTACTGGCGTACTTAGAGTTGAGTACGGGTGCTAAGTTGAGATGACAATCGATATCAGAGGTAATATGGACGTGATAATCGATAGCCAAATTTAGGAAGGTTTGTTCAGAGGTAATATGAACATGACAAACTCCCTGGGTTGGTCCTGAAGAATCCACTGGGGAAACTTTTTAGAGATTCATCATCTGGTATTTTCTTGAGGGAGCAGATTGTCACGTTGAAGTGAAACCAATTTGAAATGATCGTCCCCTCGTTTATAGATGCAAAGTGATGACCTTGGCATCGATCAACTCCTGAATTCTCCTCTTTAGTACATAGCACGCCTTTGTAGGATGATGAATGTACTGATGAAAGAGACAATAATCTTGGTCATCGTCTTTGCCAGCCCTCTCAGGGTATCTGATGTTGGGTAGCTGAAGTTTGTTTTCCTTCATCAACGTATTAAAGATTTCACTTATGTCATCTTCATTGAAGGAGAAAGTCCCTTTTGGCCTTCGGGCTCCTGATGCTTGAGTTCTATAGTCTTCTGGGAAGATCGTCATCGTTGCATCCTCTTCGGATTCTGAGAGAATTCTACCCCCATCTTTGGATGTTGCTCGGTTTTGTCGAGGGAGACTACCCCCAGACTTGTCGTTGCACTTGCGGAGATCATAGCGCTCATCTGGTTCCCCGTAGAGGTCAGATGTTATCTTGTGCACGGAGCATGATTTATACTTCCGATTTGGCACTGAGGCATCATCAGAAGTTTTGTCTGTACCGTGCATAGCGGGAGACTGGTTTCTACGCGTAGAGCACAGTGGATACCTCTGGGTTAGCGCTGAGGCTTTGCCCGAAGTTTTGTCTGTACCGCGTGTAGCGGGAGACTGGTTTCTACGCGTAGAGCGCAGTGGATACTTTTGGGTTAGCGCTGAGGCTTTGTCCGAAGTTTTGTCTGTACCGTGCGTAGCGGGAGACTGATTTCTACGCGTAAAGCGCAGTGGATACTTCTGGGTCAGCGCTGAGGCTTTGCCCAAAGTTTTGTCTGTACCGCGCGTAGCGGGAGACTGATTTTTACGTGCAGGGCACGGAGGGAGTGATGCTACCACCTCATTGGTCGGAGAGATCGGAGAGATCGGAGAGTCCACAGGAACGGTAGAGGAGGTCTTGGGCATCCACACTTTGCGCAGCTTCCTGTTGTCTTGGACGGAGAGAGAGTGAGAGCTACCCCCAGTCCGAAGCATGTCTTCGTAGGCAGACTGGTCAAATTGGACGACCAGTGTCTTCTTCACGGATCCCACGGATACCGCATCGTGTTGAGCAATTGCTTCCTCGTCAGAAGAGAAAGATGTCCCCAGCAGAGTCACCATCTTGTTTGTGGTATTAAACGAAAGAATAAAATGTGTTATTTCAATGACAGGGTTTGTGCGAAACCCGCGCCCTTTGGTTTACAAACAAACTTGTACAGTGTAATCCTATGCGAGGATGTGGGAGTACAATTTACTTAATCTGGGTAGATAATTGCTATAGGTGTCTGATCTGCGATCGATCACTTTAGCCCTTGGACTGCGCGATGTTGAATAAGAGCCATGGAAGACAGGTAGTAGCTTCGAAGGTTGCAGGGGAGGGTGGATGCACGATGCTGACGTCGTCGATCCCCGCTCTTTGCCTGAGCCCCGGGTACTCTCTCTCTCTCTTTTCTCTCTTCGACCTGGCTCGATCTTCCGAATTGTCGACCCTGGATCTGATATTGGTATCTTTACCAATTTTTTCGACTTGGGATCTGATATCGGTTTCTTGACCAATTTTTCCGACCTTGTTCCCCATTGATAGGGGCCTCTATTTATAGAGTCTTTGGTGACAGTGACCACTCCGTTGGTGTAGCAACCGAGGAGTGGAAAGTACAGCACCCTATTACACAACGGTTAAAGTAACCAATGCCTACGTATAGATGATTTTTTGAATGAGCGGGTGACGCGGGTCCAACTAAGGGGACACAACGCGTACAATTGCTACTAAGATCACGGCGTAAAAGCCACATAGGTAGGTATCCATTGTGTAAAAGGGGTTGGCGTAGAAGCCAAATGTCCGTCACCATGGCATAGAAGCCGAACAGGCATAGAAGCCGAGTTGGCATGGAAGCCGGGTAGTCGTAGAGACTGAGAGGGCGTTGAAGCCAGATGGGCGTTGAAGCCGAGTGGTCGTAGAGGCCGGATGGGCGTAGAAACCGAGCGGTCATAGAGGCCGAGAGGGCGTTGAAGCCGGATGGGCGTAGAAGCCGAGTGGTCCTAGAGGCCGGATGGGCGTAGAAACCGAGCGGTCATAGAGGCCGAGAGGGCGTTGAAGCCGGATGGGCACAGATCCTGAATGGGCGTAGAAGCCACTGCGTACCGTGCTGATATGGATCCCTTTAGCCAGAATTACGGGTTTTGAAGATATAATCAAATCTCTCGCAGAGATTTGCCATCATCTTATGTATTAAATGCGGAGGCGTATTTTGAAGGCCTGCGCCCCTTCTGTGCACCTGTCACAGAGACGTGCCTTAAGAGAAACTATCACCGCTCTGTGCAATTAGACGTGGAGACGTGCCTCGAATCCCGTACGAAGTGCAGCTTTTGATGTGGCAGGCGGTTTGTCCGCTGCGGATCATAAAACCGCTCATGTTTGCCTGTGTAAAACAGGGCAGCGTATTCCCTTGTACGCAGAAGAGCGGTTTATGCGGAGGGGGACTCCAGTAAGCGACGGTTCAGTGATCTTTTAACTAAATCCTCTGCATTAAATGCAGAAATCTGCCATCATTCCGTGGTGCGCGTCCCGAGGGGCCTGCCGTCGTTTCCAGCCATCGTCTGGGTGGTCGTGCAGCACTTTTTGTCAGGAGTCAGAGGTCAGATTCACTACGTGACTTGACAGGTTCATTTCGGGGAAGACGAAGCGTTCCTCGTACGCTATAATGCTGCTTCGAGAGCGGATGAGTTTTACGCCATAGAGGCGATGAAGAACTCTGTTTTACGCTGGAGCGGCCTAGACGTACGACACTTACACGGATGGTTCTTTGAGCTTATTCTTCACGCTTGATGGCCTTGAGGTCCCCTGCTTACGCTGCCCTGCATCAGTATGCTGCGTAGCTCCTCCCAGTGTATTTTTCATGCTTCTACAGTCACATCTTCAATCGTCAATCTTACAGAGGTCGATATTACTCGACTACCTAGTGCTCAGTTGCTTCTTTCAACTGGGAGGCATTTTGCAGAAGCCAAAGTATCTCAACATTCTGTGACTGTCGTTCTACTATAGAGGTCGTCTAGCATTGTTATGCCTCTTCCGCAGCCGACTGTAGTCCCTACAGTCATAACTCCTTTGACTCCTTTCATATTTTCTGACGTAGAAGATTCCTCGAAGGTGTTTCGGATAAAAATAAACGAAAGTAAAAATATGAGGAACGATAAGGTTCTTTATTTTAAAGAAAGCCCCACTCTTCTTCGTCGGTGTTTACAAACAAGATTGTATAATTTTGATCCTACACGAGGAACGTTGAAGTACAATTTATTTAATCTGGGTAAATATTGCTATGGGTGTCTGATCTGCAGTCGATCACTTTAGCCCTTGGACCACACGATGGTGAAGAAGTGCCGTAAAAGATAGAAAGCAGCTTCGAGGGTTGCTAAAGAGGGTGGATGCCCGATGCCAAAGTCGTCGATCCCTTCTCTTTTCCTGAGCTCTGGATTCTTCTCTCTCTCTCTCTCTCTCTCGACCGTTTTCTCTCCCGATTGTCGACCTTGGATCTGATACTAGATTCCTTGACCAATTTCCGATCCTTCGACCTTCAATTTTTTTAACCTATTCCTCTGTTAATAGAGGTCTCTATTTATAGAGTTTTTAGTGACAGTGACCACACAGTCGGCGTAGAAATCGAGTAGTGGAAAGTACAGCACCCTTTTATACGACGGTTTAAAATAACCAATGCCTGTGTATAGATGACCGTTTGAGTGAGCATGTGACGCATGTCCAACTAAGGGACAAACGCGTATATTTGCTACGAAGATCACGGCATAGAAGCCACGTAGGTAGTTATCCCTTGTGTAGAAGAGGTTGGCGTAGAAACCAATGACTGTCACCATGGCGTAGAAGCCAAGTAGGCATAGAAGCCGAGTAGGCGTAGAAGCCAAGTAGGCATAGAAGCCGAGTAGGCATAGAAGCCGAGTGGTCATAGAGGCCGAGCGGGCGTAGAAACCGAGCAAGCGTAGAAGCCGAGTGGGCATAGAAGCCGAGCAGGCGTAGAAGCCGAGTGATATGGGCGTTTTAGCCGAAATTATGGCTCTTGGAGATATAATCAAATCTCTTGCATTAAATGCAGAGATCTGCCCCCATCCTGCACATTAAATACAGAGGCTTGTCTTTAAGATTTGCCATCATTCTGCGCATTAAATGCAGATACGCGCCTTGAATTCTGTATAAAGAGTAACTGCTGATGTGACAGTCTGTCTGCCTTCTGCTGAGCGTAAGAAGCTAATGTCTGCCAGTGTAAAACTGGGCAGCGTATCCCTTGTATGCGTAAGAGCAGTTGGCGCAAAGGGATTGTCACTAGACGACAGTTTGGTGATATTTAATCAAATCTCCTGCATTAAATGTAGAGATCTGCCATTATCTTGTGCATTAAATGCAGAGGCATATTTTGAATGTCTACCACCCTTCTGCGCATAAAATACAGAGATGTGCCTCGGGCATCTGTCAGTATTCGGCGCATTAAATGCAGAGACGTGCCTTAAGAACCTGTCATCGCTCTGCGCTTTAAATGCAGAGACGCGCCTCGAGCCCTGTACGAAGAGCAGCTTTTGACGTGGCAGGCTGTTTGTCTTCTGTTGAGCGTAAATAGCTCACATCTACCTGTGTAAAACTAGGCAGCGTATTCCTTTGTATGCGTAGAAGCGATCTACACCAAGGAAATGGCAGTAAATGACAGCCTGGGTTGCAGTAACGCGACATCATTATAGCCGTCGCTTGGGTCGTCGTGTAGTACTCTTTGTCAGGAGTCCAGACGTCAGGTTCATTACATGATCTGACAGGTTCATTTCGAAGAATATAAAGCGTTCCTCGTACACTTCAATGCTACATGAAAGCGGATAAGTTTTACGCCATAAAAGCGATGTAATACCCTTTTTACGCTGAAGCAGCCTAGACATACTGCATTACGCGGATGGTCCTTGAGCCTATATTTTACGCTGTGCCCAGCGGAAAAGCTCTGTTGAACGTTTGATGGCTCTAAGGTCCTCTGTTTACGCTGCCCTGCATCAACATGCTGCGTAGAGCTATCCGGTGTATTTTCATGCTTCTACAAGACCCCCTTCAAAGCTTTTAAATTCCTTATAATTTAAAACGCTTTCAATGAAGCATGAACCATTCCTCGGAATTTGAATCGCTCTGAATGGAGCCTGAAACGGTCAAGTCTGACACGTTCTTTCAATGCTGACTTTATGGCAGAGTTATTGGGGATCGGTGTGATCTCTTTCGCCTATAAAAAGCTGAGAAGTTAACCTGTTCTTCCCATATTTCCTTTACCACACAGAGATGATGGCCGGAGTTCGTCGGGTCAACTTGAGAAAGAAGGAGACCATGCTCTTCCAGCATGTAAGGAGCCAAAAAAGATGGCATCTTCGAGCAAATGTTCTCTACAACGATGGATCATGGAAGGATATCATAGCCTCCCTTGCTCGGAATAATCAGCATCTTTGTATGGCGGTTCTTCGGTAGAGAGGAAGGGTTGCAAGCGATACCTTCTCCCGTTACCTGCGGACGAGAGCGGGCAAACTGGCTGCTGTCCGAGATTGAGTTGGGTAAAATATCTTAACTCAATCTGTCACGGCGCTGGACGCAAGAAAGCAGATTTACCCTGCTTCTTCGTATTGGAGGACGGGTCTAGGCCCATTTTTGTATCCTCCCGCCGTTGATCATATGTCAGTCGGTTTGCGATCATCGACTGGCTGCAGGAGAAGATGGATGAAGAATTTCGCCCATGCGAGAACCTGGCAGAATAGATTCTAGGCGCGATCTTCAGACGACGATGAGAAAGTCCTTTGTAGATAGGATTTACCTCATATGTAATCATGAAAATGAAGAAAAACCCTTGTAGACTGGATTTTCCTCATATGTAATCATGCTTTTAATTTTAATTAAATTGTCTTTCTTCTTTGCATATGATCATCTTGCCATACTTTGGTGTGAAGTCTGAATATGTGTAGCTTCGACACGTCTGATACTTTACGCCGACCCTGTTTAGAAAGAGTGCTAGGTCTTGTCTTATCTTTTACGCATAACTAAGGATGCGCAGAAAGCCGCTTTAGCAGTCGAGTGTTCGAACTGTCCTGCTGTTAGAAATGATGAACCGCATAGAACTCTGAACTATTTTTACTTCTGATAAACAAAATTTTTGTTCAGACCGTCATCTTCAAGAATGATTTCTCGAAAAATCCCTTGGAACAGAGCGAGAACTAGCTGTTAAAAACTGAGTCGCCATCTTGAACTGTTGAGACAAAATATTCAGAATAGATTCTGGATGAACTTCGAATCGACCCATGAAGAAGAGTAACTTTCAATGTTTGAACTCTGTATGCCTTGGGTACTTGGGGTATTTTGAGGTCAAGAGGAGTATCTTCTGTGTGAACTCCTGCAATTGACCACCTTGAGAATTGTTCAGATGTACTATACTGGCCTGCGCATTTTTTAGATATACGAAAAGTCGTAGAGCATAAAATCATAAGTTTGTTGTCTCTGAGTGTAAAAAGCCACCGAGCGTGAGATCATAGATTCGTAGCTGCTGAGCGTGAAGTCGTAGGTTCGTAGCCTCTCGAGCGTAAAAGCTACCGAGCATGAGAGCATCCGGGCGTAAAACCATAGACTTGTAGCCTGTGAGCATAAAACCGTAGATCCGAAGCTGTCGAGCGTAGAAAGCTCCTTAGCGAAAAAAACTATAGATTTGTAGCTTCTGAAAAGAAAATCTTTCGAGCGTGAAGTCGTGGATCTGTTGCCTCTGAGCGTAAAAAACCACCGAGCGTGAGATCGTAGATTCGTAGCTGTTGAGCATGAAGTCGTAGGTTCGTAGCCTCTTGAGCGTAAAAGCTACCGAGCATGAGAGCATCCGGGCATAAAACCATAGACTTGTAGCCTGTGAGCGTAAAACCGTAGATTCGTAGCTGTCGAGCATAGAAAGCTCCTTAGCGTAAAAACCGCAAATCTTTTTCGCACGAAAACTTTTCGAATTTGCTGATTGTCCGCCTTCTCTTAGTAAATAGGCTGACGTAGTCCCCAATCATAACCAAATATTAATGTGAGATTTGGTTCGATATTCGAGGAGTCCATTCGAACTCTATATACACCCCAAGTTTCTGAGAGAAAAACTTTTCATCCGTCTTCTGCGAATAAAAGTTTTTGTCTGTTCGAGTTCTTCTTTGTTTCTTCTCCGAGTCTTCAAAGTTTCGAGTAATGGCCTCGAAACAAGTCTCCTCCTCTAAGGGAAAGAAGGTTGCTTGTTCTTCTCGTTCTTCTGCTCAAGCGGGGGCGACTTTCATCAGTCACGGCGAGCTTCATTCTGAATGGAGTATCCCGCCGACTAGCAGTACACCCGGCCATAAAGGTAGAGCTTTTGGGACAAAAAATAATGACTGAAAATCCTTCGCACACGTTGTACGTGAATGCGTTAGGTCATCTTCTGTGCTGATAGCCTCTTTGAGGAAGATGATGCACAGAGATATTTCATCTTTTACGCCCACATTTCTAATGTGTCAGCACAAAAACTCTATACTTTCGTAGTCTGGCGTAAAAGCTTTGACTGTCGAAAGTTGGCGTATACTATATAATTTGAGTGTCACGCAGGGATGGAAATTTTGGCGTAATAACTCTAATTTTTGGCAGTCTGGCATAAAGCATAGACTGTCGAAAACTTTGCGTATACTGCCAGTCTTGATTTTTTACGCCTAGGAATGGGTTTCCAGCGTAATGATCAAGTTTTTACAGTCTTGGCGTAAAGCACAGACTGTTGATTTTTCTGCATATGCTGCAAGATTATAGAAAATGACTTGTCTTTCTTGTATTTTGTATTTAACTTGCATGCGTCTCCGCTAGCCGATGTGATGGGCTCTGCCGCCGAGATGCTGCACTCCAACTATCTGGAGGATCTGTCGCATGTGACATTTCCTATCTCTGGGCCCCAGTATCCTGAAGGAAGAGAAAATTTGATATCGGCTCAGGGCGAGCGAACGCTGCTGAACATGATCAACGGAGAGCCCCTGACGTACATAGATGGGGATCAATACATAAAGCCAGCTTTCCTCTTCGGGGACATGATTGACAAGCAGTCCCAAACGAAGCCCAAGAAAGAACTCTGGGTCTTCCCTGCCGGGGGCTTGGTTTTGTATCTGCCCAAGATGCCGAGAGACTATCCCATCTCGGCATTCTTCCATGCTACGCATCCCAGGAGAATGTCGTGGACGCTGACTCCTGATCTTCACGGCAGGCCGGGAAAGATATTTTATCTGAAAGGAGCGGACCAGGGGTCGTTTGTCAGCCACCCTACCGGCAATGTGACGATGTTCAGGGGACTGTACCCGGGCAGTGTCCCTAGTGAAGATAGCTTAGTTATCCAGCCGGTCCAACTACCGACTTTCTGCAATGATTTCATAGGGCGCGGGGGAGTATACCCTAAGGTGAACCCTCGGACAGGCGGGTGGATCACCCCCACAAATCTTCGATGGGCTCGCTTAGCTGATTGGGCCCTGAAGTATTTTTAGATCGAGCTAGAGAGCATTGGTCTGTTTGCAGCTGTGAGTGCCACCAGTGTTGGGTTGCCTCTCAACCCCAACCTGTTTCTAGCACTGATGGAGCGATATATCTCGCTCACCGGGACTTTTGCCACTCTACTGGGGGAGTTGGGATTGGCCCTCCACAGGATGGCAGAGATCTCGAGACTGCCGATGGGGGATACTCCATATGAGGAGTATATTCCCACGAACCGGGAGTTGGGGGATTCAGACCTTCGGGTAGTGGAAGTGTATCAGGAGCTGATGTGCCACTACCTTGCTTGCACCGCTTTTTATGACGAGCCTTCAGATTTGGCTCACATCGGTAAATGGATGTCCTACCTCTTCTTTCACCGGTCCAGGACTGCTAAGCCGGAGAAGGTATTGGAAGGCAAGAATCTGCCTTTGAATCCTCTGAGCGTGCTTAATGCTCAGTTAGTTGACGATCTCATGGAAGACGCTGGGGCTCCAGACTGGATCCTTGACGAAGGGGTAGGAAAGTATCTTGTAGGCACTAAGGCCTATAGTTATTTGAGGCGTTACCGCAGGCCTCTGTCCAGGGAAGCTCAACTGGCTGGCTTTCTCTCCATATGGCTGCGCCGACTAGTTGTACCCGGCATCGCATCTGCGGACCGCATTCACCGTAACACGCTATGGCCTGTAGTGCGTCTGGTGTTCGGGGCAAGACTTGGCTTGCTCCCTGCCATGGTGTGCCGCATTCAAACTGGCCTGAGGGCCATGACTGACGGGTTGTTCGCCGATGAAACTCGGCGTGATAGCTTTCCTAGGGTAGAATTACCATACCTGTATCTGATGGGATGGTTAATTCTTCATAACCCCAGGGTTATGTCTCCCTGCTCTGGTAGTAGTTCGGGGGCTAGTTTCTTGTTGAACTACCAAAAATCTTCCTGGAACGTTACCACAGTTATAGATTGTCGGCGGGCGCTGAATCTTAGTCACAGCTGGAAGCTCTTTTGTACTGTTCCCCCTGTTTATCTCAATCAGCAGGGGATCAGACTTCAGGACGTAGGCGACGGGAAGACCGTTCTTTCTCCCAGTCTTTTAATTAGTTGGTCTGTATTAGACCTTCCCACCTACTGTACAGGAGTGAAGACCATTGCTTCTTCGAGTCCTACCTGCCTAGTAGGTTTGCCAGAAAATTCGGGTACGACCAGTTGCACATGGGCAATGTCGTCACCAGCTTCAGGTCCAGGGGTGGACTTATTGATGGAGCCAGAGGATGGCGATATTTTATCATGGGTTGTACTGAGGCAACTTTTATCGTGCCCGTCCTTTCACTCTCCACGGAGCTGCGCATTCTCCACTCGTATGCCCAGTTCTATGTGGCAACCAACACCTTCCATCGCGATTTTGATATACATGGAAGTTTTAGGGTGCCTTCTTCCAAGTCTGGAGGAAGAGTCGAAGTCCCCTCAGTTTCCTCTGACGATGGTGAGGAGTCCGTCACTCCAAATGAGCCTCTGTTGGCGGTATCGAGGGGTAAAGTACCTCTGCCTGCAGGGCCTTTGGTGGTCTATGGGAAGCGAAGGGCTCCTACTCCGAAGGTGACTTCCCCTCGCAAGAGGAAGAAGAAGACGGTTACTCGTCCTCTCCGGATTCCTGGTATTGAGGCTCCTAAAAATGAGCCTGCATCTCCCCATGTTAGGGATGATTCTTTGATTGGAGGTTCCTCACTTTTTAGAGAGGGAACCTCGACAGTCCCGGCTAGCGACACCGGAGAATTCTTGCTGGAGGCTGCTGTCGCTGCTCCCGCTTCAGGTAGTGGACCGAGATCTCCTTCGGGGCTGAGCCAAATGAGGATATCTTTATTCGGATCAGCATTGGGAGAGACCCCTGCCGTGTCTGTCGGTGCATCCAGCGAGATCCCAGCCGATGAACCTCGGTTGGAATTTAACGAGGACCTGGAAGAGCATTCGCCGATATTCGGAAGAGCACCCCCTTCTCCAGGTATGACAGCTTGCCTAACATCACTAAGAAATGATTTAGCTGTACTGGCCGCGGACACGTCATATACACCATTGGCCATGGATACATGTCGTCTTCTATGCCTCTTCTTTTAGGAAAATTAATATTATGCTGATATTAACTTCCTTTTGTCTTCTTTTCAGGGGAAGACATCTTCGGGAGGGCAGTGTAGATGCGCCCTTTGGCTCTGTGTCAGGTCCTGACGGCGACACGGAGGTGCCTGATTTTGAAGAGGAGATATCTTCGGGTGCCGGCTTGCCTGGCGAAGGTATTCCGATATCTCAAGAGGAGGACGAGCCTGTCATTGCGACAATGCCTCCATTGAGTAAGCCGATCACTTCGTCCGGTGTTGGCGCTTCTTATTTTGTCGCACCTCCTGTTGAGGCGACAGCCGTGGCAATATCGTCTGCGATTGTCCTTGGAGGGGGACTCGCCACTATCGCGGCCACTCCCAGCGTCCATTCGGATCTAGTTGCTGTGACCGAGAAGTACACTCGTATCTTCTATGCCACCTTAAAAATGTTAATATCAAGAGTGTTGGAGAAGAATTTAGGCTTTGCGTCGCTGAGAAGAGCCTCCCGGGCCTCTATAGTGCCGATCTGTGAATTCAACGACACTGGGTAGCTGACGCGCTGGAGGAGATAGTTAATGGTTTGGAGCAACCCATTAACGAATACTTGCAGCTAGCTCGAGGCAACATTGATAGTCTCGTTCAAGCTAGGTATGACTCCCTGACTGTGCATCTTGCTGAACAGATGACATCTCTGAATAAGTCCATTGAGGCTCAACAGCGAGAGATGGACGAAAAACGTATCCAATTGGGGTATGTTGTTCCCGAGTTGACCCGGTGCGAAGTCGAATATGAGGAAGCGGCAGCGTAGGCCCACATTTTGAAGGATGAGCTCGTTCGGGTAGAGGCGAAGGCTCTCTCTTTGTTGGCGGCTTGAGATGCGCTGAAGGAGCGACGGGCGACTGTTCAGCAGAATCTGACGCATGTGGGTGTTATCCATGCTGATTTTGTGCAGGCTCGGTCTGAGCTAGCTGCTTTGGACAATGATGCGGCCAGGTTGGAACGGGCTCGCGCCGACGTCTTGAACTCCCGGGATGAGAGAATGGTTGCTCTGGCACAGCAGATTCACGACCTGACCGCTCCCCCCAAATGATGTACTTTTTTTTGCTTTTAAATATACTTTTGCTCTTTTTTTCGGAATAATAAAGAGGCTTTCATCTGACTTTGTGGACCCATCATTTTGGAATATAAATGACAGGTTTGGGTGAAAGTGATATCAGAGATAATATGGACGTGATATACTCTTGGTAAGTTTTAGCAGGACGCATCTATTCAGAGGTAATATGAACATGATAGAATACGATCCCATTAGTTTCGTTTTGGAAGTAGTTTTGTCAGAATGAGGTTTTCGTCATATTCCACTTGAGCAAAGTAGGTTAAGCATAGTACCTTTTCTAGAATTTGCCATTGATAGGAGCCATTAATAGGTCTCCATTAGGCTTGGCTAACCTGTAAGTGCCGTTTGATAACGTCGTCTCGATCATATAAGGGCCTTCCCATTTGGGCTGGAATTTGCCCTTACTCCTGTGAGTAAGAATCATCGGCCTTCTCACAGCTAATACTAGCTTGCCGACTTTGAACACTCTTTCCTTTACTTTTTGATTAAAAGCTCTGGAAATGCGTGCTTGGTAGAACGCGATGCGCTGTTGAGCTTGGAGGCATTTCTCGTCTAAACCTTCTAGCTCTTGAAGCCTTAAAAGGTCATTCTTTTCTTGAGTCAACTCATTAGCCACGACTATCCTGAGTGACGGAATCTGGATCTCGATGGGGAGGACTGCTTTGCTCCCGTAAACCAGTAAGAATGGGGTACAACCTGTCGGTGCTCGTACCGTCGTGCGGTATGCCCAGAGACATTCTCTTAGCTTCTCATTCCAATCCCTCTTGTTTGAAGAGACAAACTTTTTCATGAGCTTGATAATGGTTTTGTTGAAAGCTTCCGCCAAACCATTAGCAGCTGGATTATATGCCGTGGAGGCCATATTTTGTATCCGATTTTTATCGCAAAATCGATGAAGCGCTTGGCTGATGAATTAAGGCCCATTGTCATAAATTATTCTCCGGGGTATCCCGAAGCGATAAATGACGTGATGCTTGATAAAGCTGATCACATTAGATGCCTTCACCTCAGCAAGAGGGATCGCCTCTGCCCATTTGGAGAAATAATCCGTGATGGCCAGTATGAACTGGTGGCCTCTGGAAGAAGACGGGTGAATAGGACCAATGATATCCATACCCCATGCTTCGAAAGGCCAGGACGCAACCGTAGGAAGTAGATGTTCAGGAGGTTGATGGATAAAGTCTGCATGGACCTGACAGGCTCTGTACTGTCTTGCGTACTTTATTGCATCTGTGATCATAGTAGGCCAGTAATAGCCATTCTCCTGATACGATCCTGTAGCTTAGGCCCGGGCTGATGTGCTCCATATACGCCATCGTGATCTTCACAGATGATCCGCTGTGCCTCATTATCTGAGAGATATCTCAATAGCAGTCCGTCGTAGGTCCGGCGATATAGACACTGTGAGGATGCCTCGAAATAGAAGAGTAATGATCGTCTCTTGACGGATACTGCCTCTTTAGGGTCCTCCGGCAAGATTCCGTATGCTACGAAGTCTATAAAGGGACTTCTCCAGTCTCTCCTGGGAGGATCTGTGTTCATAGCGTAGCTACATTCTATGTAAAAGTTGTTTTTCACATAGAATAAATCTCTGCTAAGAAGGATTACCGAATTCTGCCTTCTTTTAGGAATAGCTAAATCTGCAGCTATACTGGCAAGGACATCAACTTCCAGATTCTGAGATCGAGGTACATGATCTAGGAAGAAACCTTTGAATGTCATGGCTATCTCGACCGTTGCTCAATGATAGGGGATGAGGTCTAGATTCTGGACTTCATATATTCCTGTGACTTGATTGATGATCAGCAGAGAGTCACCGAAAGCTTTCAGAGATTCGACGCCTAATTCTTTAGCGACTTGGAGCCCGATTAGTAGAGCGTTATACTCTGCCACATTGTTAGAACATAGCTCGCTAAGAGAATATGTCCGGTAGATGACGAGTTTATCAGGAGTAACCAGGACAATCCCTACTCTCGAAACCATATTTTCCCTAGGACCAGTTCTGGAGGCACCATCGAAGAATAGTTGCCATGCATCACCTTCCATTGCGGAATTACACTCTGCAACTTCGTCGGGAATGTCCTCGTACAGCTTGGAGGCCTCCGGGATCGGATGAGCAGGTAGGAAATCAGCCAATGCTTGGCCTTGGACGGACTTTTGAGGGACGTACATCATGTCATACGGTGTTAATAACATCGCCCAAGTCGCAAGTCAGGAATTAAGAACACTTGGCTTGTTCATCAGTACCCGAAGGGGATTGACCCTGGAGATGATGTGAATGGTTTGGCCTGTGATATAGTACCACATTTTCTGGATAGCGAACATCAGAGCCAAGCATTCTTTCTCTACTGGGTTATGCCAGTGTTCGGCTCCGACCATTATCCTGCTGAGGTAGTAGATAGCCTACTCATGGCCCATATCGTTCTTCTGTGCGAGAAAAGCTCCCAGAGAATGAACCATTGCTCGAACATACAGCACGAACGGTCTTCCTATGATTGGAGGCACCAGAACTGGCGGGCTAGTGAGGTAGTGCTTGATATCACCGAACGCTTGCAGACATGCTTCGTCCCATACGAAGGATACACCTTTCTTCGTGAGACGAGAAAATGGCTGACATCTCCCAGAGAGGTTGGATATAAATCTCCGAATATAAGCCAGACGACCTTAAAATACCCTGAGTTCTCTCAGATTACGGGGCGGTCGCATTTCTAAGATGGCCTTGACTTTATCAGGGTCGACTTGAATGCCTTTGGCGGTAATGATAAATCCCAGAAATTTGCCACTAGATACCCCCAGGAAGGACTTTGTAGGATTCATTTTGAGTTGATGTTGGCGCATCAATTCAAATATTGTCTTCAAGTCTTGGATGTAATTATCCTTGAGGCGACTTTTGACAGCTATATCGTCCATGTAACACTCTACTGTCTTGCATAAATGCTTATGGAATATGTTACTCATAGCCCGTTGGTACGTAGCCCCGGTGTTCTTCAATCCAAAGGGCATGACCGTATAGCAATAGACCCCCAACGGTGTCCGAAAGGCAGTATGCTTCTCGTCCTCAGGATGCATCTTAATTTGGTTGTATCCTGAGAATCCGTACATGAAAGACATACGTTCGAAACCGCACGTATTGTCAATCATGATGTCTGTGAAGGGAAGAGGAAACTCATCCTTGGGGCAGGCTGCATTCAGATCTCGGTAATTAATGCAGACACGTATCTTCCCATTTTTTTTTATGACCGGGACAACATTGGCGACCCAGTCGGGATGTTGTTCTTCTCGGATGAAGCCGCAGGCTATCAACTTCTTGACTTCAGCTTTGATGGCGTCCTCATATCCGGACGGAACCGACGTTGGTGCTGCTTCACAGGCTTCGAATCGGGCAATATATTGAGCTTATGAGTAGCCACCTTTGGATCAAGGCCTGGCATATCCTCATAATTCTACGCAAAGATGTCGATATATTCTTTTATCAGCTGGATAACTTCTTCCTTTTCTGCTTCGAAAAGATTGTTACTGATAAATATCGTCTTTGGCAAAAGTTCATACCCAACCTCAATCTGGATAACTTTATCTTCAGTGGGAGGTTCTCTCTGCTCGAAGCGGAACTCCCATTGTGTATCCATTTGCTGAGCCCGAGCGTCATTCTCAAACAGTTCAGATTTTTGTTCGTCTACTTCGAAGGAATCTGTCACTACCATATTTACTGATAATGTTCGTTCGAGAGCATGAGATGAGTCGGAGGGCGCTGAGGAAAAGATATCCTCGTTTGACTCAGAAGTTGCAAGGAAGGTAGTATACCCTAACCCGAAGCGAGTTCGTTGATAGTAAGGATTGCCGTGCAGCGGCATTCGTCTGCCTTTCCCGAAGTTTAGCCCTGGTTCCAGCTTTAAGTTATAACCCATACTTTGCATGATCTTCAAAGCTTGCGGGCTGTATCTATGAACCTGCATTTTGCCGGCATCGTCATCGAAAGAATCTTCTTGCACAGTCAGTTTATTGTGCATGCGGCCGAAGACTATTGAATGCTGACTGCTGCAGGTGGGCAGAACAATAAAGATAGAATCCTCATGCGGTCCATATGTCGTGGTGACATTGGATGATGACGCCACTTTCCACATATACGGATGATAGGAATCTATAGCTTCCAAGAATTTTTGCGCTATAGGTTCTATATCGTCATGAGGAAAGGATTCCTGGTTCAGAATTTGAGCGTCTATATACTGGAAAAGAGGATGTTTATTATCATCTGAAACTTCATTCCCGGTTGCATTTACATCGATCGGCTGCATGCTACGCCGAAGGTTGATGACCAAGGATGGAGGCTTCTGGTTCAAAGTGATCACTAGAGGATTACCCCCTTTTCCTGACCTGGTTTTGTTCAGGTGGATCGCCATAGGCTCTATGGCTTTTGGACGAGTAGTCCATCCTTTTACCTTAATTGACAGCGGTTGTTCGACAGAGGCTTCTTCTGGCTCCCGGAGGGATTCCTTCTCTGCTTCGGCTGTCACCTCTTCCATGTAGTCGTGAGAGTATAATACGGCATCGGAGTAGTAGGATTCTACTCCTCTAAATGGATTCAGGTCAGTAAACTCTATTTTTACTGTTCCTTGGACGTCTACATATTTAAAGCACTGATGTAGCGTTGAAGGAACGATGTTGTGGTCGTGGATCCAAGGTCTGCCCAGCAGAATGTTGTAGGACACCTCTAAATCAATTACGTAACATGTGGCCACTGATCTAAGGTTGCCAGTCTGGATCCTCAAGCGAATTTTCCCCAATGGCTTACTCTTTCTGGCATTGAAACCCATGATTATAGTGGTGGTGTAGGCCAATTTGCTGGTAGGAATCCTCGGTGGTCTAAGCAGACTATGGAGAATGATGCTGATTGATGATCCCAGATCTATGTGAATCCGGTCGACCTCCATGGAACTAACGTACCCGGTGTGATAGAAGGGCCTGTCATGCCTGTTATATTTTAACAGCATATCATCTTGAGTGAAAGTGATATTCGGGACCACCTCCATCACACTGTGGCATTGAGGGCATGCCACCGGTTCTTTGGTAGACCTATTATTCGTTGCGCACGAGAGTACAAATAATAGGTTCGGGACAAGCCCTGCCAGAGGTAATATGGACATGGCAGTTTTTGTGGACTTAACACCCCTGGCGTACTTAGAGTTTAAGTACGGGTGTTAAGTTGAAATGACATTTGATATCAGAGGTAATATGGACATGATAATCGATAGCCAGAAACTTCGAAGAGTTTGTTCAGAGGTAATATGAACATGACAAACTTCTGGGTTACAATTCTATCGGGGATGGAGGTGCACATCTGCTCAGAGGTAATATGGACATGGCAGTTTTTGTGGGCCTAACACCATTGGCGTACTTAGGGTTAAGTACGGGCGTTAAGTTGAAATGATATTTGATATCAGAGGTAATATGGACATGATAATCGATAGCCAAAATTTTGGAAAGTTTGTTCACAGGTAATATGAACATGACAAACTTCTGGAGAAAGAAATGAAATGCTTAGATGATAGTTTAGAGGTAATATGAACATAAACTTATGTCTGAACAATTCACTGTGGAGTGATTTTCTCGAGTGAGGACGGTCCTAAAGAATCTATTGGGGAAACTTCAGGGACTCTTCCTCAGGTACATTCTTGAAGGGAGCAAATTGTCACGTTTTAGAAAGACAGATTCGCGATGATCATCGTTTCGTTTACAGATACAAAGTGATAAGTTTGGCCTCAATCAACTCCTGGATTCTTCTTTTCAGTACATAGCACGCCTTTGTAGGATGATGAATGTACCGATGAAAGAGACAATAATCTAGGTGATCAACTTTGCCAGCTTTCTCAGGATGTCTGATGTTGGGAAGCTGAAGCTTGCGTTTCTCCATCAAATATTGAAGATTTCAATGATGTCATCTTCATTGAAGGAGAAAGTCTATTTTGGTCTTCGGGCTCCTGATGCCTGAGTTTTACGGTCTTCCGGGAAGATTGTCGTCGTTGCATTATATTCGGGTCTTGAGGGAATTCTTCTCCTAACTTTGGATGCTGCCCTATTTTGTCGAGGTAGGCTACCCCCAGACATGTCATGGCAGTTGTCCACAGAAGCTGATTTAGCAGGACCTACCTCTGGTTGTACAGGATTAGACTTTGAAGATTTGGGTTTCGCAAGAGATGAAGTGTACCCCAACCCAAAACTAGCTTGTTGACGGTAAGAATTACCATGCAACGGTGTTCGTCTGCCCTTTCCATCGTTGAGGCCTTGTTTCAGCTTCAAATCATAACCCATGCTTTGTATAATTTTTAACGCTTGCAGGCTATATTTGTGGATTTATAATCTGCCAGTTTCAGACTCACAAAATTCTTCCTGCATGATCGGGCTGCTCCGCATGCGACCGAAGACTATTGGATATTGGTCGTCGCGAGTTGGAGGAATAATAAAGATAGAATCTTCATGTGGTCCACCTGTCATGACGACATTAGATGTTGAAGCATCTTTCCACAAGATCTTCCCGCGTTTGACCGTTAGGGGAACTGAAGCCTGTTTATGACCCTCGTCTTCGTATTTCTGTATCAGATAGTCACGTAGGTCAGGAGTCTTTACAGAAGAAGAAGAAGAAGAAGATGGCTTGTTCCTTCTGTTCACACCAGTGGGCATGCAGATGTTGGGAACCATAGTTTGCCCTGTGCCTCCTGTATATAACAGGTTGGCCATCTGGGTGGCGGATAATCCCCGAGGAGGGTGTCTTTCTGCAAATTGAGCCTTCTTTACATTGAGGGGCTTCTCCTGGCATAATTTGGAGCTCTGTTCCGGTTGGCGTAAAGCTGAGGATGTCCTCGGTCGGCCGTCAGCTTCTCGCGTAATCCGGAGGGCTAGCAGATTATTCCCATGCTGGCATAAAGGCCGAGAAGTTGAGTAGTCTGCCGCTTGCTTTCCCTTGTGTAGATTGCAGGGATCATTTGCTTTTCCGCGGAAGGCAGATTTATTTTTACGTACGGAGCGCGTTTGGAACTTCTGATTTGGCGCCAAGGCCTTATCAAAAATTTTGTCTGTTTCGCCAGGGATGGAAGACTGGTTTCTACGCGCAGAGCGCGGTGTAAGCTTCTGGACTAGCGCTGAGGCATTGTCCAAAGTTTTGTCTTTTCTGCCAGGGACGAGAGACTGAATTTTATGCGCAGAGCGCAAAGTATACTTCTGGGTTAGCGCTGAGGCATTGCCAGAAGTTTTGTTTGCCCTGCCAGAGACAGGCGACTGAATTTTATGCGCAAGGCGCGGAGGTAGCCATGCTATATCCTCGTTGGTCGGAGAAATCGGAGAGGTCGGAGAGTCCACAGGAATGGTAGAGGATATCTTGGGCATCCAGACGTTATGCATCTTCCTGTTGTCTTGGACTGAGAGAGAGTGAGAGCTACCCCCTGTTTGAAGCATATCTTCGTAGGCAGATTGGTCGAACTGGACGACCAGTATCTTCTTCAGAGATCCCACGGATACCGTATCGTGTTGAGCAATTACTTCCTCGTCAAAAGAGAAAGATGTCCCCAACAGAGTCATCATCTTGTTTCGGATAAAAATAAACAAAATATAAAAATACGAGAAACGACAAGGTTATTTATTTTAAAGAAAGCCCCGCTCTTCTTCGTCGGTGTTTACAAACAAGATTGTACAATTTTGATCCTACATGAGGAACGTCGAAGTAAAATTTATTTAATCGGGGTAAATATTGCTATGGGTGTCTGATCTGCAGTCGATCACTTTAGCCCTTGGACCACACGATGGTGAAGAAGTGCCGTAAAAGACAGAAAGCAGCTTCGAGGGTTGCTAAAGAGGGTGGATGCCCGATGCCAAAGTCGTCGATCCCTTCTCTTTGCCTGAGCTCTGGATTCTTCTCTCTCTCTCTCTCTCGACCGTTTTCTCTCCCGATTGTCGACCTTGGATCTGATACTGGATTCCTTGGCCAATTTCCGATCCTTCGACCTTTAATTTTTTGACCTTTTCCTCTGTTGATAGAGGTCTCTATTTATAGAGTTTTTAGTGACAGTGACCACACAGTCGGCGTAGAAACCGAGTAGTGGAAAGTATAGAACCCTTTTATACGACGGTTTAAAATAACTAATGCCTGCGTATAGATGACCTTTTGAGTGAGCATGTGATGCGTGTCTAACTAAGGGACAAATGCGTATATCTGCTGCGAAGATCACGATATAGAAGCCACATAGGTAGTTATCCCTTGTGTAGAAGAGGTTGGCGTAGAAGCCAATGACTGTCACCATGGCGTAGAAGCCAAGTAGGCATAGAAGCCGAGTAGGCGTAGAAGCCAAGTAGGCATAGAAGCCGAGTAGACGTAGAAGTCGAGTGGTTATAGAGGCCGAGCGGGCGTAGAATCCGAGCAGACGTAGAAGCCGAGTGGGCATAGAAGCCGAGTAGGCGTAGAAGCCGAGTGATGTGGTCGTTTTAGCCGGAATTACGGCTCTTGGAGATATAATCAAATCTCTTGCATTAAATGCAGAGATCTGACCCCATCCTGCACATTAAATGCAGAGGCTTGTCTTTAAGATTTGCCATCATTCTGTGCATTAAATGCAGATACGCGCCTCGAATTCTGTACGAAGAGTAACTGCTGATGTGGCGGTCTGTCTGCATTCTGCGGAGCGTTAGAAGCTCACATCTGCCAGTGTAAAACTGGGCAGTGTATCCCTTGTAAGCGTAAGAGCAGTTGGCGCATAGGCATTGTCACTATACGACGGTTTGGTGACATTTAATCAAATCTCCTGAATTAAATGCAGAGATCTGCCATTATCTTGTGCATTAAATGCAAAGGCATGTTTTGAAGGTCTGCCACCCTTCTGCGCATAAAATGAAGAGACGTGCCTCGGGCATCTATCAGTATTTGGCGCTTTAAATGAAGAGACGTGCCTTGAGAACCTGTCACTGCTCTGTGCAATAAATGCAGAGACGCGCCTCTAGCCCTGTACGAAGAGCAGCTTTTGACGTGGCAGGCTATTTGTTTTCTACGGAGCATAAACAGCTCACATCTGCTTGTGTAAAACTAGGCGGCGTATTCCTTTGTATGCGTAGAAGCGGTCTACGCCAAGAAAATGGCAGTAAATGACAGCCTGGGTTGCAGTACCGCGCCATCATTATAGCCGTCGCTTGGGTCGTCATGCAGTACTCTTTGTCAGGAGTCTAAATGTTATGTTCATTGTATGATCTGACGGGTTCATTTTGAAGAATACGAAGCGTTCCTCGTACACTTCAATGCTGCATTGAAAGCGGATGAGTTTTACGCCATAAAGGCGATGTAGCACCCTTTTTATGCTAAAGCAGCCTGGACATACTGTATTACGCGGATGGTACTTGAGCCTATATTTTATGCCGTGCCCAGCGAAAAAGCCCTGTTGCACGTTTGATGGCTCTGAGGTCCTCTGTTTACGCTGCCCTGCATCAACATGCAGCGTAGAGCTATCCGGCATATTTTTTATGCTTCTACAGAAGGTTACTATACAGAGCTTCTACATGCACCTAAAGTAAGGGGTACAAACCATCCTAGGATGAGGCAAGGCTTTTACTTGGGCTAAGCATTATTCCCATAATTAGGCTGATCTTTTGAGGACCCTTCCTAGTCATGAGCAACAGGCTGACCTTTTGAGCCAAAAGTTGGCCGAGGTGGAGTAGCGCCGGAATGAATTACAATAGGCGCGACAGACTGACTGGTCATCGTAGTTGAAGAGGAGTGTAAGTTTCTTCTGACATCAATGGAGGAGGAATAGACTTCTTATGTACAGAACAAGAAGGCCCTGAAGCAGGACCTCAAGAAGTTGGGCCTTAAGCATGACGAGTTGACGGATCGAGGGGAGGTCTGTCTTGCTCGGGAGGACTCCGTAACCCATGTTATTGCTGCGATCAACGAACAGATTATAAAACTTCAAGACAAGCTGGCGGTCATGGAGGCCGACTTCCAGGAGGCTCATCGAGAGAGGGAAGCTATCTGCGAGAAAACTAGCAAGGTGGCCCAGTCTTCTGCTGCCCTAGAGGACACATTGAAGAGGCTGGAGGACAAACACCAGGCGTATGCCCACCTTGATGATCCTGTTGCTCTGGTTCAGGAAGCCGAGCGCAGTGTCAGAGCGAAGATTGATGCTGCCATTACTCAGCTCCAAGGGCAAAAAGAGGAGTTGTGCACAGATGAGTAGTAGTAGTAGTTCGTGTTTCATTTTTTGAAACTGTCTTTTGCTCGGTTTAATTTTTTTTTTGGAGATGGATACTAACCTTTTGTTCCTTTTTGGCGTAGCTTATTTTGCTTTTATTGTCAGAATATGGTCCCCAAATGTAGTTTGTTCCTTTTACTTTTATTAAATAAAAGTGTCCTTTTCTGTTGCAATTGTCTTGCTGACTCGATTTGTGTCCTAGAAGAAAAAATGAGCACTTCCCATATTTTATGTATTGAGGTATGCCTGATGTGTTCACACCGTTGTGTCAGTCCGAGTCTCTTGAGAGGATCACTCCAAATCTCAACACTTCTTAGGTCGTATAGAGATGGAAAAGTTATGTAAATATCTTACTCAGAGGTAATGTGGACGTGGTAAAATATGACTCTGTGGGGGAAGTGGAGAGACGTAGTCCAGAGAAAATATGGACTTGAACTATTTGTTTCCATTACGAACATCCCGCTGGGAGATTTTTGGTGGACCTATTATTTATTGCGCATGTTTGAGTACAAATAATAAGTTAGGAAACAATCCCTATTAGAGGTAATACGAGCGTGATAGGATTTATTGATATTAAGGACATCCCGTTGGAAGATTTTGGTGGACCTATTATTTGTTGCGCACGCTTGAGTACAAATAATAAGTTCGAGACAAACCCTATCAGAGGTAATATGGACGTGATAGATTTTGTGTACCCATTACTTTTTTGTGCTTGTTAGTACAAGTAATAGGTTTAAGACAAGCCATGTCAAAGGTAATATGGACGTGGTAGTTTTTGTGTACTTAGCACCGCTGGCATACCTTGGTGAGTACGGGTGATAAGTGGGGATAACAACCGATATCAGAGGTAATATGGACGTGATTATCGATAGCCAAGACTCGGAAGGTTTGCTCAGAGGTAATATGGTCATGGCAAACTCAGCCAGGGAGAAACGTTAGGACGATAGTTCAGAGGTAATATAGACGTAAACCAATGTTCGAGAAATTTGTTAAGGAGTAATTTACTAAGTGTGGTCTATCCAGGAGTATGGATAGACTTGATGATAGCTCTATTGAAGAGATTGGTGGGATGATAGCTCAGAGGCAGTATGAACATGGCCAGCGTCAAAGAAAATTAGTTTTTTTGAGTTGTAATTACGAGAGTGTGCAAGTGGACCTAAGGAGTGCTCTGCTAGGGAGACTTTAAGGATCCATCATCCGTTGCATATCCAGGACTCATGAATACAGATGATGGCTTTTACAGAAATTTGTAATGAAGGAAAAAAGTTGCACATAGGCACTTGCTGGGGATGAAGAACCAAGAGTGTAGATATGTACATCTGGGTTGTCTTACTGGGGATAAAGGGAGTACAAGTCTAGCTTAGACATAGTAATTTTTTAGGAACTTGTCGTTGAAAGCATCAAAAGCAAGTCATCATTGGTCTTCACTAGCCGGTAGGCGCCGTTGGAGAATATAGACCCCACGATAAACGGCCCTCCTATTTAGGCTAAAATTTGTCGGTCGTCTTATGGATCATAACCATCGGTCTCCTCACGGTCAGGACGAGGTCTCATACTTGGAAAGTTCTTTGTTTCACTTGTTTATTGAAGGCTTCATAATAACGTGCTTGATACAACTCTATGCATTGTTGCGCTAAGAGACATTTTTCGTCGAGTGCTTCTAATTCCTGTAGCCGTCGGCGGTTATTGTCGTCCACGGTTAGCTAGTGGAAGAGAGCCACTCGAAGTGAAGAGATCTGGATCTCGAAAGGAAGGACTACTTTGCTCTCATAGACCAGATAGAAGGGTATACTACCAGTAGCTACCTGAACCGTTGTACGATAGGCCCACAGACATTCACCCAGCTTCTCGTTCCAGTCGCACTTGTTGGACGACACAAACTTCTTGAGGAGCTTGATGATAGTTTTGTTGAATGCCTCATCCAATCCCTTAGCTGCTAGATTGTAGGTAGTTGATGCCACGTTCTAGAAGCAGTTTTTATTACAGAACCGGTAAAAAATATGACTTGCGAACTATGAGCCATTTTTGTGGATGATCCTCCGTGGCAAGCCGGAGTGATAGATAACTTGATGCTTGACGAAACTAATCATGTTCGATGTTTTGACTTCAACGAGTGGAACTGCTTCGGCCCACTTAGAAAAGTAACTTGTGATGGCCAAAATAAACCAATGTCCCTTAGACGAAGGTGGGTTTATTGGTCCGATGATGTCTATTTCTCACGCTTCGAATGGCCAGGATGCTACCATTGGGTGTAGGAACTCGGAGGGCTGATGGATAAAATTTGCATAAATTTGGCACGCTTGGCACTTTCTTGCATAGTCAATAGCATCTGCCACCATCGTTGGCCAATAGTAGCCCATTCTTCAAAGACGGTCTAGCAACTTTGTCCCAGGATGATGTGCTTCACTTACGCCATTATGAGCTTCGCGGAGGGCTTGTCTTACTTCTACATCCGATAAGCATCGTAGCAGGAGACCATCGTAGGATCGACGATACAATATTTTGGTGGCTGTATCAAAATAGAACCTTAGCGAACGTCATCTAATCGAAGTAGCCTCCTTTGGGTTCTCACAGAGAATTCTATAAACTAAGTAGTCGATGAATGGAATCCTCCAATCTCGAGTAACCGTATCAACCTTCGCGGCGTAGCTGAGGCACAAGAATAGGCTGATTTTGGGGCAGATAAGTTCTTGGTCGACCACATCGATTAGCAGGTGAGCGTTGTTTGGTATTGCTAAGGAAGCGGCAAGGCCAGCCAGAGCGTCTGCCTCAATATTTTGCAACCACGGGAAATGCTTAATAAAGAACATCTTGAAGGTTGTGATGATGTTAAGTGCAGCCTGGTGGTAGGAGATCAAGTCCTCGTTTCAGACTTAATACTCACACGGACCTATTTGACTATTAGCTGAGAATCACCATAAACCTCCAGATAGTCTACTCCAACTTGTTTAGCAAGTTAGAGCCCGATGATTAAGGCATTGTACTCTTCCACATTGTTGGAATATAGTCCTGTGAGAGAGTAGGCATGATTGATGACGAGGCCATTTAGGGAGATCAATACTATCCCGACCCCAGCGATGATACCGCCTTTAGGACCTGCCCTTGAAGCACCGTCAAATTACATTCGCCAAACAGTTTCATTTGAAGTGACGTTAGAGTCTGCCACCTCGTCTGGAATCTCCTCATAGAGCTTCAATATTTCTGACCCCAGGTGGGCTACCAGAAAGTCGGCCAATGCTTGACCCTTGATGGCTTTTTGTGGGACGAATACCATATCATATGGAGATAATAGTATTGCCCAGGTAGCCAAGCGGAAATTGAGTGCCCCAGGTTTGATCATGAGGACCCTGAGAAGGTTGACTCGCGGGACAACATGAATGGTCTGCCCAGTCACGTAGTGTCGTGTCTTTTGGATGGCGAATACCAGCGCAAGGTACTCCTTCTCGACGGCGGTATATCTATGCCTTAGGCTTACCATCATCCGGCTGAGGTAGTATATGGCTTGCTCGTGGCCCGCATTACTATTCTGGGCTAACATAGCATTGAGAGACTGATCCATCGCGCGTACGTAGAGTAGGAATGGCTTTCCCAGGACCGGGGCAACCAACATGGGAGGGTTTGATAGGTATTCTTTGATGTTGTCGAACGCTAGTTGGCATTCTTTATTCCAAAAAAAGGAGACACGATTCTTCATGAGCTGTGTTAATGGCCGACAACGTACAGAGAGGTTTGATATGAACCTCCTGATTATGCTAACATTCCTTGAAGGCCGTAAATTTCTCGGAGGCAGATCCATCTCCAGGATGGACTTGGTCTTGTCACTGTCTATATGAATGCCCCGAGCGGTGATGATGAAACTGAGGAATTTACTACTGGAGACTCCCACGAAGGACTTGGTAGGGTTTATTTTGAGGCGGTGTGCGTGCATCAAGTCAAATACAGTCTGCGGGTCTTAGAGGTGATCGTCTTTGGAGCAGCTTTTGACAATGATGTCATCAATGTAATATTCCACCGTCTTGCATAGATGATCATGGAATATGGTGCTTATGGCTCTTTGGTATGTGGCACCTGTATTCTTTAGACCGAAAGGCATGACCGTATAGTAGTATACGCCTATCGGGGTCCGAAATGATGTATGTTTCTCATCATTATAAAATATCTTGATTTGGTTGTATCCTGAGAAGTCATCCATAAAGGACATGCGCTCGAAGCCACAAGTGTTGTCGATCATTATGTCGACGATCGGAAGAGAAAATTCATCTTTAGGACATACTGAATTTATATCACGGAAGTTGATGCAGATTCGAATCTTTCCATTCTTCTTATTGACATGGATGATGTTAGCTACCCAGTCGGGGTATTGTTCCTCGCGGATGAAGCTACTAGTTATCAACTTATTGACTTCAGCTTCAATGGAGTTTATTATGTCTGGCCAAACCGTTGTTGTTTCTTGACTGGTTTGGCGTTTGGTAGAATGTTGAGTTTATGGACCGCAATTTGGGGATCCAGTCCTGGCATGTCTTCGTAGCTCCAAGCAAAGACGTCGATATATGCCCTAACGAGTTGTAATAGGGAATCCCGGTCTTCGTCGGACAGACTTTTGCGGACAAAGATAGGTTTAGGGCATGATTCGTCACTGATGTCGACTTGTATGACTTCATCCTCTGTGAGAGGTTGTTATTGTCCGAATCGTATCTCCCATTGCGAATTGTCATGACCCTCACCCGGATATTCGGACACGAGTACGAGAGTATATCCATCCTGTGCCACAGCTTCGACGGTAGAACATTGTTTGGGTCAACTCTACTATCTAAACATTCCAAACAATATATATATGTTACTGTCAATCATATCAACTCCAAACGCAGGAACGATATGGTATTTGATAAATGTAAACTATACTCAATCAGAATGTAAACTATGGAAGATAAAACACGAGATGGAATAACGAAAGAAAGAGTCATAATACATCCACAAGACTGAAATAATATATGCATGCCAATAACCTCAATAAAAGTCTAATACAAGTCTAACAATAATCTAAACCTCCCAAGCTCTGGTACTAAGTCCTCATGTTCTAAATGAGTATCCTCTAATGGAACACCGTCCTGCGGTCCGCCGTATGTGGGATACTGGTCTACGAGCCAATCATCTAAAAAATATATCCAGTCATGATTGAAGCGAAGTGCATACCTCTAAAAGCAGTTTTAAATATATAATCAAGCATATATAACAAATAATAGAAAAGATTACAAGATAACTAAACAACAAAATAAAATAAACTAGAGTGAACAGGTAATGTATTAGAATGAAGAACATACAATAGAATATCTGCAATATAAGGAAGATAAATAAAATCTAGCTAATGTGCCATAGAGTACAAGTTCATTATGTGATTGGTTTAGGTTAAACACGAATACAATATGGTAACTTGATTACAAGTGTGATATGTAATCGACATGTATACGAATACACTGGGGATTGATCATATAATCAACTCCTACTTCCCCGTCCCCAACCAATACTAATGGATCCAATCACGATACGTTACGAACACGAATATGGACACACTGAACACGAGCAGTATGTGAACATGAAGCACACTAAAATCAATATCCGATACACACGATAAAATATATGTGAAGGAGTACCCGTTGAACAGGGTAAGGGATAACATCTCCTGACAGGATCCATGTAGTACCAGTCCATGAAACCACTATGTCAGAATCAAGTACATAGTTCTAGAACATGAGATATATACACTATTATGAAATGAAAACTAACAAAGAAATGTACACACCTGAGGTCCTGAGCAAGGTATGTCTCTCGTTGTCCAAGCTGATGTCACACAGACCTATATATGGAATATTGAATCAATATAAGGTTTTGGAATAAAAATAAGTTAAAGTAGTTTAATTCTAGGTCATAAAGTCATTTCTAAGTCAAAACAGTCAAACTAGATCAAGTCTAGGTCAAACATGGTCAAACTAGCTATTTCTAGGTTGTATGAGTCCAACTCTAGGATATTGGGTCCATACACTATGTAACTAGGCTATACTAGCTATGTTAGGATACTAGGATACCAACACATTACCGTATCATAAGATACGTAAGTTATTAGATATAAAAATTATATATGTATATATATATATATATATATATATATATATATATATATATATATATATATATAGTACTCCTAGCTAAACTAATGCTTCGTGGATACCTTTGCTTTGAGCCAAAAGTGGTATCACACCACCTACACACCCATCTTGATATACAAACTCAATACCTTGAGTATAAACCAATACCTTGACATTACCTTGGTATCACAAGGTAATCTAATATCTAATATTAACTAACTAACCATACATACCTCACTATACACTAACATGCATTTATACTCATAACTTATAACAATACTATACCAAACTAACATACTAACATACCCAATTGATATTCAATACCTATAACCTATGATACATCAACTCTCATTACCTTGGTGTAACTCAAGGTAAATTAGAAATAATATTAACCAATGCTAATACTAACTGGTGCTTATATATATATATATATATATATATATATATATATATATATATATATATATATATATATATATACTAACTAACTAACATATATACATAACTAACTAACTAACAATATTAACTAATCTTAGCTTATCTACAACTTAAACTCTAAGCACTTATGCTACACACTAATGCTACTGCTACTTATTGCTGCTGCGTCTGCTTATCGCTGCCGCTGCTTATTGCTTCTAATGTTGCTGCAGCTTACTGCTTGCTGTTGCTGCTGCAGCTTACTGCTTCTGTTGCTGCTTCTTGCTACTTCTGCTGCTTCATCTTGTTGTTTTTGCTCTGCTTCTTGCTGCTGCTTCTCCCCAGCTC
This sequence comes from Iris macrosiphon, assembly GCA_036927795.1. Lineage (NCBI taxonomy): Eukaryota > Viridiplantae > Streptophyta > Magnoliopsida > Asparagales > Iridaceae > Iris > Iris macrosiphon. Next base: position 132,484,678 of record JAYESA010000009.1, read on the forward strand.
ACATGCACACATCTACACACACACACACACACACACATACATATACACACACACACACACACATATATATATATATATATATATGTTAATACATACCTACACTAATGATGCACATGAACTCTCCTACTCTCCAAGGACCACCAAACACATCACAATAAAATTAGAAACATACATATAACTATATATATTTATATTTATATCATATAACAATTATAATTATAATACTCTAATAGCAATAACCAATATAAATTGAATTGTAATGCAAAGAATCAAACACGTGGAGTGCACCGCACCCGTATCACACTATGATGCTTGCGATACGGCTCCACCACACCACCAAACGTATCTCGAAGGACACAAGCAAGTCTAAAATCATAATTTGAAGCAACACGAAGTGTTAGCTATTCGCCTATGTGCCCGTGTCAAAATATGACATGCTCAAACCCCCATGTCGGAAGAAAACTCCCAAATCAACCCGTATAGTACAATTGTTGGGATACTGCCTATACGTATCCAATTATAGACACGACACTAGTCACAAAATTAAATATATGTCAAGTTGGCCTAATTGACCTTTTGACAAACACAAGATGTGCCAATCTCGAAATTCCTCCAAAATTGACATAAAATACTACATAATTTTCTCCATATGCCTCCTATGAACCTAATTCCACTTCCTATGGCTAACCTTAGTATATTGTAGGGTTCCTAATGATAAAATTACCTTTTTATAGTCTAATTAGAGAGGGAAAACTAAATTGTACCTATTAAGAGATGGATTCCGAATACAATTCTCCAAATGAGTGTCAAGAGCCTTCAACTTGTAGATCCTTGCTTCCTCCTTATAGATCATTGCTTCCTCCTTGTTCTAATAGCCTACAATGATGAGTAGAGAAGAAATTGGGAAGGAATTTGGGTAGAAATTGGTGTAGAGATGAAAGAATTTGGAAAAGGGAAATTCTAGATCTATATTTGGAATAAAAAATGAAGAGAGAGAGAGAAAGTGTCTCTCTCCTCCCTCAATGGTGGCCGACCTCTACCCCTCCTCCAAGCTACTATGAAATATTTATAATATGTCATGACCCACACCCGGTGTAGGAATGCAAGTAGTGAACAACGCCCAGCCTATACCTCAACATCGGCAGTAGAACGCTGTTTGTGTATATTATCTATTAATATAAACATGCCACCAATAATATGAATATACTCAATTATAGATCTATAGATGGAACAAGCACGAATATGATAAAAGAATAGAAGAATCACAATATAACTCACAAGGCAAATAATATCAAATGAGTCAGAGAAATACTAAAAGTAAGCTGGAGACAAATCCAGTACAAAAGGAATAACTAAGATGCTACAAGTCAGGGGTCGTCTGTCTCAGTCGGGATAAGACCCTCCTGAGCCAAGGTCTCTGACTCTAAGCCAACAACATTCTGAGGTCCGTAATGAGTGGGGTACCACTCCTCAATGTCATCTGGGAAAAATATATCCAGTCAGGGAAGGACCAGAGTACATCTCTAACAACAGTTCTAATAAATGATATAAACTATGTAACAATAAATAGATGTAAAATATACAAGATATAACATATAGGTACAAGAGATATAAAATAAGGAAATACTAAAATAAATACAAAAATGAATAATATAGCAATGAACATGAATACCAATGACAAGTGAGTGAGTACTAGCTATAACATGTTATTAGCTTGGGAACTTGCACAAGGATAAGGGCCGGGTTAATCATATATGTGGTGTATGACCAACACTCACAAGGAACAAGACATGTACAAGGAGGGTATGATCACATATCTACACTAAATACTCTCCACCCACGACTGGTATACTGGATCCAACCATGGTACGTTATGACATAGAAATCTCTAGGAAGGAAGCAAGTCTCCCCAAGAATCAGTGTCTGTACATGTACAAGAAGAACAGGAAAATAAGGCTTGTACAAGATACACCATACATACCAAGGAATAATATCTCATAACGAGATCCGGATATACCAATCCGTATAACCATCATGTTAAGAAATCAAGGATATCTACACTAGATACAGGATACATAGAGGATATCATAAATAAGAAACTATCAGAGAATGTACTCGCCTGAAATCCGATGAACAGTATCACAGATGTTCGGTACGGTGTCTCGAAGACCTAGATATGGAATATAACATCAATACAAGGTTTCAGGATAAAAATAAGTAAAACTAGTCAACATCTAGGTCAAATAGTCATTTCTAAGTCAAAATGGTCATACTTGATCAACTCTAGGTCAAACTGGTCAAACTTGGTTAAACTACCTATTTTTCGGTTGTATGAGTCTATTCTAGGATATTGGGTCCATATACTATGCAACTAGGCCACACTAGCTAAACTAGGATACTAAGATACTGTATCGCAAGATACCCAACCAAATAGATATGGAAATATATATAACATGCATATACAAACATCAAGATACAACAATCTTAACTAATCTAATGCTAAGGGAATACCTTGGTTTTGAACCAAAGCGGTATCGCACCACTATACCCCCATCTTGATACTCGAATCCAATACCTTGAGTATCGACCCGATACCTTGGCATATACCCTGATATATCAAGGTAATGTCTATTCCTAATATATAATCAATTACCCAACTCCTAACTATATACTAATGTGCAATATCTAATACAAACTACTATACTATACTAACTACCCATGCAACTAATACATATATACATACCTACATATATATAACTTAGAGATACATAAGATATATATATATATATATATATATATAGATATCTAACTACTAATTAATCAATAAGTACTTACATATAGATAACTAAATTAACTAGATAACTAGCTAAACTATATGTATACATATCTATTTATAACTACCAACTACTAGCTTAACTAGATAACTAATAACTAGATTACTAATTAAACTAACTAAACTACTAGTTAACTAACTAGACTAATCACTAATAACAAAACTAGTAGCTAGGACTTTACCTACTGATACATGCTCTAATACCCTGTTGTTGCATGCTGATATAGCTTTCTGCCTTGCTAAAACTTGCTGGTCTGTACTGCCTCGATGCTACTGTACAGTACTTGCTGTATTGAGCTACTGCAGCTCTGTAGTTGCTGCCTCCTCTGCTTTAGTTGCTGCTGCTGCTGGTGTAGTGTTCGGGCACTACATGATGTTGTAGCTGTGTTGGCTCTAGCTGTGCTGCTCGCTGCATTGCTATTACTTCTGATATAGTTATTGCTGCTGCAGCCACTACGTTTCCTACAGCTGCTGCTGTATTTGCTGCTGCAACAACTATTGTTGCTCGCGGTGTGCTGATGCTACTGCAGTTTGCCAGTGGTGATGCTGCTACACACTGCCTCAATGCTAAACTGATAGCTGGTGAATACTGATGTTGCCCGGCCCTCTCCAACACACACAACACACACACACACAAGCACCTATATATATATATATATATATATCAATATACATCTATGCACATACATAACCATATGCTAATAGATACATATATATCAATATATATATATATATATATATATATATATATATAAACATACACATATACACATATACAAGTACCTATATATATATATAGTATGTATATGTGTATGTTTATATATATATATATATATATATATATATAAACAACACAAATTGAATATAGAAAAGCAATACAACAAATACGTGGAGTGCATCGCACCCGTATCACACTAGATCTATGATGCGCTTGCGATACGAGTCCACCACACAACCAAACGTACCCCGCAGGACACGATCAAGTCTAAAATAATATATAAGAATAATACGAAGAGTCAATTACACATCTACGTGTCCATGTCACAATATGTCATGCATATAGCCCCGTGTCGGAAAAAAAATTCTCGAATCAATCTGTATCTCCAAATTGATGGGACACGACCTACACGTACCCAATTGTGGATACGACATTAGCCACACACAATCAAACACATGTCAATTTGGTCTAATTGACCAATTGACAACACAACATGTGTCAATATCGGAATTTCCCTAAAATTGATACAAAATACATCATAACTTCCTTCATAGGCCTCCTATGAACCTAATTCCAATTCCTATGGGTATACTTAGCATATGGGGTAGTTTCTAATTATTAAAGCATAGATTTATAATATAAATAAAGAGAAAAAAATAAATTGTACCTATTGGAAGATGGATTTCCAATACAACCTCCAAATTTGGTAAAATTAGCCTTCAACTTATAGATCCTTACTTCTCTTTGTAGATCCTTGCTTCTTCCTTGTAGATCCTTACTCTACTAGCCTCCAATAATTATTTGGAATGGAAATTGGGTAAAATTAGGTGTAGGAATGATGAATTAGGGAAGAGAGAATTCTAGATCTAGAATTGGAGTAAAAAAATGAGGAGAAAGAAATTTCCCCCCTCTACTTAAGTGGCCGTCCCCCTTAGCCCCTTCCCCAAGCTACTATGAAATATCAAATAAACCCCTTGGGGCTTCTCCTAAAGAAATAATTAAGGAGAAAAGGTTTTAGTCTAATGGGTTTCATTTAACTAATCATCCTCCTAATGAATGGGCTTTAAATTAGGCTCAATTCTAACTAAGTATAAATGTTTGTCTATGGATCTAATCTAAACTAGTTAGGTCCACTAACAGAAGCCCAAAATGACAAACTAATATCTAACAATAATCAAATAATACAATAAATAATTATTCAACATGTACAATATTTAATTAATTATGAAATAACCAAAAAATTCATTCCTAGAAAATATAGTAGTGACAAGTCTACCCCCCTTAAAATAATTTTGTCCTCAAAATTCAAAGATCAAACTACTCCCAAAAATAATAACAGAACAGAACAGAAAAGAATAGAGCATAACTAGGAAAGAACATACCTCAGGGCACAAACAAATATGGACAACGCTATCCTATTTCATCCTCTCTCTCCCAGGTAGACTCCTCCGGAGAGTGATGCCTCCATGCGATAGGTACCATGGGAATAGTCTGGTTCCTCAGCACCTTCTCTTTCCCATCCAGAATCTCAATTGGCTACTCTGGATAGCTAAGAGTAGGGCCCAACTCTATCTCTGAGTGATCCAACACGTGACTAGGATCCCCACATACCGTCTCAACTGTGATACGTGAAACACGTTATTCACTCCCTCTAATATAGGTGACAAGTCTAGTCTGTAAGCAACTACACCGACCCTCTCTAGAATAGTGAAAGGTCCGATGAATTGCGGACTAAGCTTCCCGCCTCTATCGAAGCAAAATGTGTCTCGTGTCGGAGAAATTCTTAAAAATACCGAACTACCAACCTAGAACAAAACACAACCTTAAGAACTTAATCTATAACAAACAACCAATATCAAGCACAAAACAAAAATCTAAAACTATACCTCAAACTCCAAAGGTCTCCGGTGGCTATCGGCTCAAAGTCGCTGTCTGTCCTGCGCCACTCGAAGTCTGTCTCTAATCAGCTTAACCTTCTCCGCTGCGTCTACAACCATCTTGGACCCTAGTAAAACTCTCTCAATAATATCGTCCCATGACAAGGGAGTACGACATCTCCGACCGTACAGAGCCTCAAATAGTAACATCTCTATGCTAAACTGGTAGCTGTTGTTGTTAGCAAACTCTACCAAATAGAGATGGTCCTCCCAAGATCTACCAAAATTTAGTACAAAAGTGCATAACATATCCTCGAGGGTCTGAATAGTCCTCTCTGACTGCCCATCAGTCTGGGGGTGATATGCAGTACTGAACTTGAGCTGGGTGCCGAAACTTGCCTGCAAACTCCTCCAAAAATAAGAAGTAAAACGACTATCCCGATCCGAGACTATATTTATGGGAATCCCATGTATCCTGATGATCTGTCTCACATACATCTCTGCTAGCTTCTCTGTAGACAAACCCACCTTGAAAGGCAAAAAGTGGGCCAACTTGGTCAACCTATCAATGATGACCCAAATTGCGTCTCTTTCTCCTGGAGATCATGGAAGTCCGGACACAAAATCCATAGTAATGTGCTCCCACTTCCACTCTGGAATGGGTACTGGATAAAGTAAATCTTCTGGTCTCTGCCTCTCGGCTTTCACCTGCTGGCACACTAAGCATCTGGATACAAACTGTGCCACTTCCCTTTTCATGCCATACCACTATACACTCTCTCACATATCCCGATACATCTTGTTGGCACCTGAATGTATGGAATACTGAGATCAATGCGCTTCCTGTAATACCTCCTCACACAGCTCTCCACTAGGTACACACAATCTAGTACCATGCCGCAAAGAACCATCCTCAACAATGGTGAAATCATCCTCCAATCATGCTCTTACCTGAGCTATGATGCTCGTTAGAGAGACATCCTCATTTTGGGCTGCCTTGATCCTGTCCATCAACTCTTAGTGTATTTGCAACCACCTTATCTGCATAGCAAAACCAGGAACTATCACCTCAATACCCAAGCTCTCCAAGTCCTCCAATAAATATTGATCATGCGTCAACAACATAGATACTGGATACCTTCTCAAGGCATCAGCAACTACATTAGTTTTCCCAGGATGATACTGCAAAGAGATGTCAAAATCCTTCATCAGTTCCAACCACCGATGTTGCCTCATGTTTAATTCTTTCTGCATAAAAACGTAATTCAAGCTCTATTGGTCTGTGAAGATCTCCACACGCTCTCTGTACAAATAGTGTTTCCACAACTTCAGGGCAAAGATAACTGTTGCCAACTCCAAATCATGGGTAGGATAGTTTTTCTCATGAGGATACAACTGCCTGGATGCATAGTCAATCACTTTCCTATTCTGCTGAAGAACACAACCCATACCTTTTTTCGATGCATCACTATTAATAGTGAAACCTCCTGACCCTGATGGCAACATCAAAATAGGTGTAGACATAAATTGCTTCTTTAATTCCTCAAAAGTAACCTGGCACTCCTCTTTTTAAACAAACTCTACATCCTTCCTGGTGAGTCTGGTCATCGGCTCGGCAATCCTCAAAAAATTTTGCACAAACTTTCTGTAGTAGCCTGCCAAACCCAAGATACTTCTGATCTCTACTACTGAACTTGTGGTCTTCCAAGACTCCACTGCTGTGTTCTTCTTCGGATCCAATAAAATTCTATCACCAGTCACAACTTGTCCTAAGAACTCCACCTTGTCCAGGAAGAACTCACACTTGGACAGCTTTCCATACATCTTCTCCTTCCTCAGCACATCCAACATAATTAGCAAATGCTCCTTGTGCTCCTCCGGTGTCTTCGAGTATATGAGTATGTCATCGATGAACACCACCATGAACTTGTTAAGGTACTGATGGAACACCTTGTTCATCAAATTCATAAATACCATCGGGGCATTAGTCAACCCAAACGGCATCACTATAAACTCATTTCGACCATACCGAGTCCTAAAAGCAGTCTTCGGTATGTCCTCCGGCTTCACTTTTACCTGGTGGTAGCCTGATCTCAAGTCTATCTTAGAAAATACCTTGGCGCCACTTAACTGATCGAACAAGTCATCAATCTGTGGCAATTGGTATTTATTCTTGATAGTAAGATTATTTAATGTCCTATAATTGATGCACATGCGTACCGATCCATCCCTCTTCGGTACAAATAATACCGGAGCTCCCCATGGTGAAAAACTTGATCTGATATACCCCTTATCCTGCAACTCGTCTACCTGCTTCTTCAGCTCGACCAGCTCACTGTTGTTTACTCTATAGACATGTTATAAAATTGGTTCTGCACCTAGCACCAAGTCTATAGAGAATTCAACATCTCGATCTGGCGATAATTCTGGCAATTCCTTAGGAAATACATCCAAGAACTCTGATACCAACGGATGCGGCAATGCGTTGTCTTCCACCATAGCTCCACAGATAATACCTTCTCTCTGCTCTGCAGCTCCTCTAGCAAACTCAAACTCTGGCTTTCCTGGCGGGCTAAACAAAACTCTACCACCTCTACAATCTATACTAGCATGGTGCCTACTCAACTAATCTATCCCGAGTATAAAGTCATAGGTCGGAAGTGGCATTACAAGTAGACACACACTCAACTCCTAGCCTCCCAGAGTAATTCTCCGATCCTTGCAAATATCATTAACCAGGATAATGCCTCCCCCGGTCATGATCTTGCAAGTCCTAAGTAAAGACTAAGCTACCAAACCATGCTTCAGAGTAAAAAAAATAGATATAAAACTATGGGAAGCACCACTATCAAATAAAGCTAAAGCTGGAATAGAATCAAGAAGAACAGAACCTGCGATGACATCTCCGGTAGGCTCGACCTCCTCGACTTTTATAGCGAACGCTCGTCCCTAACGTGTACCTCCCTGATGTTGGTACTGGATATAACGTTGTTGTTGGGTTGGAAGCGACGGTCCCCTCGGCTGTACTGCAGGTAGCCTCGCCTGTATCCTCGGAGCTGGAGCTGCTTCCTGTACAGCATGACGAGGATTGGAAGGACACTATCTCAGTTGATGCCCCTTGGCACCATAATACAAACAAACTCCCAACCTCTTCCTGCAAACTTCCCAGATGTGGCTGAGCTTCTTGCAGAAGTGGCAGGAAGCTTGTTGTAACTGTCTCTGCTGCTGCGGTACCTGGTAAAATGGTACCCTAGCTGGAGTCTGGTGCTGCTGCGGCTGCTAAAAAATCCTGTACTAGAAATAAGGATGCTTGGCAGTCACTGTGCTTTTGTTAGCCCCTAAAAAAGAATTGTAATCTCTCTTGGGCTTCAAACCCAACTTCCGCTCAACCTTGTGTGCCTCCACAAGTATCTCCAAGTGGGTCTTATAAAAAGACGGAATGATAATTTTTACTTCCCAGTTTAGACCCTCACAAAAATGAATAGGTCTATCCTCCGGCTCTCTCACCAAATACTCCACAAATTGGCTCAGCCTATCGAACTCTGTGGCGTATTCCTCCACAGACAGGCTCCCCTGAAGAAGGCTCTCAAACTACCTACCCAAGTCTAACCTGTCTGCCCGAGCAAAGAACTTATTCTTAAAGAGGTCCTTGAACACCTCCCAAGACTGCCTTGTATCAACAAGAATTGGCTCATTCCTGAATCAAGTGCGGGCAACAATGAATAGTTGAAGTCCTACTGCCTCAACATTCAGATCCTCAGAAAGATGGGACACCCTCATAAGGTACAAAATATCCTCGAGCTAATCATCAGCGTAGACGATGCCCTTCGTTCCTTCGAAGACCCGAGGTTACAGCTTCTTGAAGTCCTGAATGTTTCCTGGCCAAAGCTGAGCAACCTGAGGAGCAACCTACTGCTTGACCGGAACTCCTCTCTCTACTACGGCACGAGTAAGATGATGAGCACTATCGATGCCCTGCCATAACATGTCGGTCTGCCTTTTGTGTGCCTCGGACTGAGCCCTTTGTGCCTCCAATATATTGCAAAATAGTATGAACACATGTGTCGCATCTGCCGACACAGAAGGTGGAGGTGGAAGTCCCTCAGATACAGCCCGAACAGTCCTCTGAGTTGGAGGTGGACCTCCAAACGTAGCTGATACGCCAATTATCGAAGAAGTGACTGGTGAAGGCCCTCGGGAAGTCGAAGATCTCTCAGAAGCTGCTCTCTCCTAGTGTGATCTAGTCTTAGGCGGCATCCTGAGGCAAAGCAAAACAAAGAGTCAATATGGCACATAATATATGATATTCAAAGAAGGACAGTTAAATATCAAATATCAATATCAATATCAAGGAAGAACGGTTGTAAATGAATCAATAGAGTTTTTTCTAGATGTGGTTGAGTATTCTCAGCCTATAGCCTATCTCCTATATCCTGAAACAGTCTCATAATAGCACTCAATTCAGAGCACCACTACAAATTGTACTAATTACGACCTCGAAGACCTGCATGGGCTACCACTAAAAATGTGTCACGACCCGCACCCTGCGTAGGAATGCAAGTAGTGAACAACACCCAGCCTACGCTGCAACATCGGGGGTAGAACGTTGTTTGGGTATAATATCTATCAATATAAACATGCGACCAATAATATGAATATACTCAATCACATATCTATAGATGGAACAAATATGAATTGATAAAAGAATAGAAGAGTCACAATACAACTCACAAGAGAAATAATATCAAATGAGTCAGAGAAATACTAAAAGTAAGCTGGAGATAAATCCAGTACAAAATGAATAACTAAGATGCTACAAATCAGGGGTTATCTGTCTCAGTCGAGATGAGACCCTCTTGAGCCAAGGTCTCTGGCTCTAAGTCCACAATATTGTGAGGTCCGTAATGAGTGGGGTACCACTCCTCAGTGTTATCTGAAAAAAATATATCGAATCAGGAAAGGAGCAGAGTACATCTCTAACAGCAGTTCTAATAAATAATATAAACTATGTAACAGTAAATAGATATAAAATATATAAGATGCAACATATTGGTACAAGAGATATACAATAAGGAAATACTGAAATAAATACAAGAATGAACAATATAGTAATGAACAAGAATACCAATGACTAAGTGAGTAAGTACTAGCTTTAACATGTGATCAGCTTGGGAACTTGTACAAGAAACTTGTATAAGGATAAGGGCCTGGTTAATCATACGTGTGGTGTATGACCAACACTCACAAGAAACAAGACATGCACAAGGAGGGCATGATCACATAACTACACTAAATACTTTCGGCCCCCGACTGGTATACTAGATCCAAACATGGTACGTTATGACACGGGATTCTCTAGGATGGTAGCAAGTCTCCCCAAGAATCAGTGTCTGTATATGTACAAGAAGAACAAGGAAACAAGGCTTATATAAGATACACCATACATATCAAGGAATAACATCTCATGATGAGATCCGGATATAGCAATCCGTATAACCATCGTGTCAAGAAATCAAGGATATCTATAATAGACACAAAAAACATAGAGGATATCATAAATGAGAAACTAGCAGAGAATATACTCGCCTAAAATCCAGTGAACAGTATTGCAGATGTCCGGTACGGTGCCTCGAAGACCTAGATATAGAATATAACATCAATACAAGGTTTCAGTATAAAAATAAGTAAAACTAGTCAACATATAGGTCAAAGAACCATTTCTAAGTCAAAACGGTCAAAATAGGTCAACTCTAGGTCAAACTAGTCAAACTTGGTCAAACTACCTATTTCTAGTTTGTATGAGTCTATCTCTAGGATATTGGGTCCATAAACTATGCAACTAGGCCACACTAGCTAAACTAGGATACTAAGATACCATATCGCAATATACGCAACCAAATAGATATACAAATATATATAAGATGCATATACAACCATCAATATACAACAATCTTAACTAATCTAATGCTAAAGGAATACCTTGGTTTTGAACCAAAGCGGTATCGCACCACTATACCTCCATCTTGATACTCGAATCCAATACCTTGAGTATTGACCCGATACCGTGACATTTACCTTCGTATCTCCAGGTAATGTCCATTCCTAATATATAATCAATTACCCAACTCCTAATTATATACTAATGTGCAATATCAAATACAAACTACTATACTGACTACCCATGCAACTAATACATATATATATATATATATATATATATATATATATATATATATATATAACTTAGAGATACATAAGAGATATATATATAGATATCTAACTACTAATTAATCAACAAGTACTTACATATAGATAACTAAATTAACTAGATAACTAGCTAAACTATATGTATACATATCTATTTATAACTACCAACTACTAGCTTAACTATATAACTAATAACTAGATAACTAATTAAATAAATAAACTACTAGTTAACTAACTAGACTAATCACTAATAACAAAACTACTAGCTTGGACTTTACCTACTGATATATGCTCTGATACCTTGTTGTTGCATGCTGATAGAGCTCCCTGCCTTGCTGAAACTTGCGGGTCTGCACTGCATCGATGCTACTGTGTGGTGCTTGCTGCACTGAGCTACTGTAGCTCTGCAGTTGCGGCCTCCTCTGCTTGAGTTGATGCTGCTGCTGGTATAGTGTTCGGGCACTGCATGATGTTGTAGTTGTTGTTGGTTCTTGCTGCGTTGCTCGCTGCATTGCTGCTACTGCTGATGTAGTTGATGCTGCTGCAGCCAATACGTTTGCCGTTGCTGCTGGTGTATCTACTGCTGATGCAGCTATTATTGCTCGCTGTGTGCTGATGCTATTGCAGTTTGCTGGTTGTGATGCTGCTACATACTACCTCAATGCTAAACTGCTTCCTGGTGAATACAGATGTTGCCCGACCCTCTCCAACACACACAACACACACACACAAGCACCTATATATATTATATAAATATACACATATACACATATACAAGTACCTATCAATATATCTATATATATATATACACATGCATATATACATATATAAATACCAACATATATATATATATATATATATATATATATATATATATATATATATATATATATATATATACAACACTATATATATACACATAGGGAAACATATATTACTAGTACCTATAAACAACACAAATTGAATCTAGAAAAGCATTGCAAAGAATACGTGGAGTGCATCGCACCAGTATCATACTAGATCTATGATACGCTTGCGATACGAGTCCACCACACAACCAAACATACCCCGTAGGACACGAGCAAGTCTAAAATAAAATATATGAACAATATGAAGAGTCAATTACACATCAACGTGTCCGTATCAAAATATGACATGCACAAAGTCCCGTGTCGGAAGAAAAACTCCCAAATCAACCCGTATCTCCAAATTATTGGGATACGGCCTACACGTACCTAATTATGGATATGACACTAGCCATACACAATCAAACACACGTCAATTTGGTCTAATTGACCAATTGACAACACAACATTTGTCAATCTCAGAATTCTCCCAAAATTGACACAAAATACACCATAACTACCTTCATAAGCCTCCTATGAACCTAATTCCAATTCTTATTTGTAGCCTTAACATATGGGGTGGTTCTTAATGATTAAAACATAGATTTAGAGTCTAACTAAAGAGAGAAAACTGAATTATACCCATTGGGAGATAGATTCCCAATACAACCTCCAAATTTGATAAAATTAGCCTTCAACTTGTAGATCATTGCTCCTCTTTATAGATTCTTACTTCCTTCTTGTAGATCCTTGCTCTACTAGCCTCCAATGATGAATTAGGAAGGAAGTTGGGTGGAATTTGGTGTGGAAATTATAAAATTGGGAAGAGGGAATTCTAGATCTAGAATTGGAGTAAAAATAAGGAGAGAGAAATTCCCCCCTCTACTTAAGTGGTCGGCCCCCTTAGCCCCTTCCCCAAGCTACTATGAAATATCAAATATACCCCTTGGGACCTCTTATGAAGAAATAATTAAGGAGGGAATGTTCTAGTCTAATGGGTTTCATTTAACTAATCATCCTCCTAATGAATGGGCTTTAAATTGGGATCGATTCTAACTAAGTGTAAATGTTGGTCCATAGATCTAATCTAAACTAGTTAGATCCACTAACACAAGCCCAAAATAATAAACTAACATCTAACAATAATCAAATAATACAATAAATAATTATTCAACATGCACAATATTTAATTAATTATGAAATGACCAAAATACCCTTTCCTAGAAAATGTGGTAGTGACACAATACTCCTTAGGGCTTGTCATGAAGGAATTAATTAAGGATAAAAGGTTTTAATCTAATTGATTTAATTAATTAATTCATTCTCCTAATGAATGGGCTTACTATTGGGCTCAAATCTAACTAGAATGAAATATGATCCATGGATCTAATCTAAACTAGTTACGTCCACTAACACAAGTCCAAAATTAAATAATAATATATAACAATAAATAAATAATACAATAAATAATATTTACAACATGCACAATATTTAATATTATATTTCTAAAATAAATATTCATGTAAAATTACCAAACTACCCCTAACTGGAAAAGTGAGGGTGACAATCCTACCTACCTTAGAAATTTTTTGTCCTCGAAATTTAGGAAGAAACTAACTACCAAAAGCATCAATACAAGCAAGAAAGAATTATACCTCACGGCTCAAACTGATAAGAATATCGCTCGTGCATCTCGTCCTCTCACTTCCACGTACTCTTTCTTGGCGACTGATGCCTCCACACGACGCACGCCAAAGGAATCGTCTGGTTCCGTAGTACCTTCTCCCTGCGGTCCAAGATCTCCACGGGCTGCTCTGGATAGCTGAGTGTCGGACCAACCTCGATCTCTGAGTGATATTGTACATGGCTAGGATCTGCCAAGTACCGTCTCAGCTGTGACACGTAGAACACGTTGTGCACTCCCTATAATGTAGGCGGTAAGTCTAGTCTGTAGTCCACTGCATCGACCTTCTCAAGAACACTGAAAGGTCCGAGGTACTATGGACTAAGCTTTCTTCCTCCACCAAAATAAATAGTGCCTCATATCAAAGAAATCCTCAAAAAAACCAGATTGCCAACCTCAAACTCCAATGGTCTCTTGTGGCTATCGGTCCAATGTCGATGTCCATCCTGCGCCACTCAAAGTCTATCCCTGATGAGCTTCACCTTCTCAGCTGCATCCACGACCATCTATGGTCCCAATAAGGCTCTCTCACCAATATCATCCCTTGATAACGGAGTGAGGCATCTCCGTCCATACAACGCCTTAAATGGTGACATCACGATACTGGCCTGGAAGCTGTTATTGTAAGAGCCTCTGAAATAAAAAACACAGGTGCATAGCATATCCTTGAGTCTGATTAGTCCTCTTCGACTGTCCGTCTGTCTGAGAGTAATATGCGGTACTAAACTTGAGCTGAGTGCCCAAGCTAGCCTGCAAACTCCTTCAGAAGTAGGACATAAAGCGACTATCCCGATCCGAGACTATGCTCACAGGAACTCTATAAAATCTGGCTATCTGACGAACAAATATCTCCGTGAGCTTCTCCGTAGACGTACCCACTTTGAATGGCAAAAAGTAGGATAATTTGGTCAACCTGTCTACGATGACACAAATCGCATCTTTACCTCCTGGAGAACGCGAAAGTCCTAAAACAAAGTCTATCGTCACATGCTCCCACTTCCACTCTGAATTCGATAAAGGATGAAGCAATCCACCTAGCTTATGTCTCTCTGCCTTACCTGCTGGCATACCAAGCATCTAGATACGAAGCTAGCCACTTTTCGCTTAATACCATACCACCAAACATGCTCTCTCATATCCCTATACATCTTGTTGGCACCTGGATGCATAGAGTACTGAGATCGATGCGCCTCCTAAAGAATCTTCTCGTGCAATGTTTCATCCGTCACACACAATCTGGTACCGTGATACAATGATCCATCATCTGCAATGCTGAAATCCTCTGCCAATCCTATCCGGACCTATGCTCTGATGATCCTCAGAGACTCATCATCGAACTGTGCGGATCTGCTTTGGTCCATCAACTCTGATTGTACCTGAAGTCCCTATATTTATGCAGCAACATTAGGAACTAATACCTTAATACCCAAGCTATCAAGATCGTCCAATAAATGTCTATCCCTCTTCAAGTATAGCCACTGGATACCTACTCAAGGCATCCGCGACTACGTTGGCCTTCCCTGGATGATACTGCAAAGCAATGTCGAAGTCCTTCATCAACTCCAACCACCGCCGCTGCCTCATATTGAGCTCTTTTTTGTGTAAACATATATTTTAAGTTCTTCTGATATGTAAAGATCTCTACCCGCTCTCCATACAAGTAGTGCTTCTACAGTTTAAGAGCAAAAAATAATAGTTGCCCACTCCAAGTCATGGGTTGGGTAATTCTTCTCTTGCGGGCATAATTTTTTGGAAGCATAGGCAATCACCTTCCCATTCTGCTGCAACACATAACCCAAACCCTTACCCGATGCATCACTATATATCAAAAATCCTCTAGCCCCTGATGGAAATGTTAATATTGGAGCTATAGTCAACCTCTTCTTTAGCTTCTCAAAAGTAGACTGACAATCCTCAGTCCAGACGAACTCCACGTCCTTCCTGGTTAGTCTAGTCATTAGCCTCGCAATCCTCGAAAAATCCTGAACAAACCTCCGATAATAGTCTGCCAGTTCAAGAAAACTCCTGAACTCCGCTACGAACTCAGGGTAGACCACGACTCAACTGCTGAAATCTTCTTCGGGTCTACTGAGATCCGTCTCCTGTAATCACATGCCCGAGGAATTCAACCTTATCGAGGAAGAACTTACACTTCGAAATCTTGCCATATAGCTTCTCCTTCCTGAGGGTCTCTAGAACTATCCTCAGGTGCTTCTCATGCTCGTCTAGGGTCTCCGAATAAATCAATATATCATGAATGAATACTACCACAAACTAATCGAAGTACTGATGAAATACCTTATTCATCAGGTTCATGAATATCGCCGGGGCATTGGTAAACCCAAACGGCATTACCAAAAACTCAAATTGCCCATACCGAGTCCTGAAAGCTATCTTCAGAATTTTTTTCTTCTTCACTTTCACCTGGTGGTACCCCGACCTAAGGTCTATCTTTGAGAATACCTTCGCTCCACTCAACTGATTAAATAAATCATCAATCAACGATAACAGGTATTTATTCTTGATAGTGAGGTTATTGAGTGCCCTATAGTCAATACACATGCGTACCAACCCATCCTCCTTTGGTACAAATAAAACTATAGCACCCCACAGGGATAAACTTGAGCGGATGAAGCCCTTGTCCTGCAACTCATCCACTTGCTTCTTCAACTTCGTTAGTTCGTTGTTGTTTACCCTACAGACGTATTATGATATTGGCTCTACGCCTGGCACCAAGTCTATAGAGAACTCCACATCTCTGTTTGGTGGCAATCCCGGCAACTCCTCCGAAAAGACGTCCATATACTCAGCAATATATAGAAGTGGCGGCTCATACTCTTTTACCAAAGCCCCACGGAAGTCTCCTTTGCTCTATTATGTTGCTCCTCTGACGAACTCAAACTCTAGATCTCCTGGTGTCTGGAACAAAACTCTGCCTCCTCGATAATCGATACTAGCATGGTGCCTACTCAACTAATCCATCTCGAGCACTATATCGTAGCTCGAAAGTGGCATTACGAGTAGACATACGCTCAATTCTCGGCCTCTCAAGGAAACTCTTCGGTCCTTGCAACATCACTAACCAGGATAATGCTACCCCCAGTCATGATCTTGCAAGTCCTCGCAAACGGTTCAGTCTCAATGTGATCTTTTAGAGCAAAAGATACAGATACAAAACTATGTGAAGCACCGGAATCAAATAAAATATGAGCTAAAAAAGAATCAAGATAGACTGAATCTGAGATAACATCATCGACTTGCTCCTTCTTCTCGACGGTTAAGGCGAAAGCTCGCCCCTGTCACTGGGCACCTCTCTGCTGCTATTGGTGCTAAGTGAACTATTGTTTTTATGGTGGTAGAGGAGGTCCTCTCTACTGTCCCACTGGTGGTCTCACGGGTGCTCTTTGTGCCTGAGCTCCGCCTTGAGCTGGACGAGCTGGAACTTTAGGACAAGCCCACAACTGATGGTCTCCTGATCCGCAGAATAAGTACTGGCCCAATCTCATCCTGCATACATACCATTCATGTTTTTGCTTCTTACAGAAGGTGCAATGAATAGCTGGCCTCTGGATCTGGTACTTCTGCTGTGCCGGTGCACTAGCTGGTCCAATGTACTGCTGCCTCGGTTGTTGGAAGTGCCTCTTGTCACTACCACATTTCCAGATAAGGGCATTTGTGTAATTTCACTATTTGGAATAATTATGTATTTAATTAATCTGCTGAGTTTTATAAACTATTTATATGTTGTTAATTTGTGTTGGTTTAGGTCAAACCCTAGAATCTTCCATTAGGACTAACCCTAAAGTGAAACCCAAATTCATGACCTAGCTTTAGTAAAACCCTAAGATTCCAATTTGAGTTTAGGATAAAACCCTAGAGGAGACTAAACCCTAGTTAACTAATTCTCCATGACTTAACATAAAGGATTAGCCTAACCCTTGCAGTAGAGAAACCCTAAAACCTAGTCTGATATAAAAAGGAGCCTCCCTCAAAACCATTCTTGATGTAGAAAGAAGAAACCCTAGCCTCCATCAAGAAAACCATTTTCCCACCTCCAAATTTTGGAATCTAACCCTAGGGATTCCATCTTCCTCCTCCAAAGCAAGGGAAACAAGGAGCTTGGGTCAAGAAGCCTTGGAGAAGAAGAACCTCCATTGAAGAAGCCATCTCCCTAGGTAAAACCCTATTTTTATTCAATTATATTCTGTTTTCTGTGGATTATTGCCCATTAGGAAACTCCCTTTTGTGTAGATCTTGATTTCTAGGGATCCTACTTAAAGCCCTAGGAGAAATTAGGGTTTAAGTATCCCCAATATTGGTTTTCCCCAATTTTCGTGAACCCTAACCCTAAGGGTTTGCATGTAGACTGATTTTATCCTCCAATGTGAAGATTCAGATCTCGTTTTAGGGGTTTCATTTGGGTTTTCAGGAGTTTTGTGTATTGGTTCAATTTTAGCACACTAAGTGCTCGATGAAATGTTCATGTAGAATTTATCCATCTAAGGTATTCGAATTTATACATGTTTTGATTTATAGACCTAGATACATAATAAATTGCCTGCGTTTTAGCTAATTATTGGTTTTCCTGTGCATTAGGGGAGAAATACTGTGTTAGCTGTGTCTACCCGTGTCTCAGAATGTCTAGGCAGGTTGTGTATAGTTGGGGAAACTGTGCAGTCGGGTTTTGGGGATAGTTCAGTGCATCAGTGTATGAGACCTGTGATATACCTATGTGTTAAATATGTGGCTGTGTCTGTGTGTGCAGGATCTGGAATTCAGTATGATTCAGTGTCTCATAAAACCAGTACCTGTGTGAATTGCAGAGTATCAATACATGTGAGATAAAGTTGTATAGAGTCGAGTTTGGGGAGATTTTTGTGCAGTGTTGATACTGTAGGCTTGTGTATGGTTGGCATTGGGTTTAGTATCAGTGTTAGGATTTTATGCACCAGTGCCTGTGTACCCAGATCAGGGAATGCACATGTGTGCTGTGTGTGTGTGCAGTGGATTGGGGTAGTGTGAGTGAGTAAAAAATTCTGAGAGAAGGGAGAGAGAGCAGTGAACCCAAACCTGTGCCTCAGTTAATGATACCTGTGTCAGTTGTGTGAATACTTGTGTATGGGGCTATATGTCTACCTGTGTGAGTTAACAGTGAGTTAGATGTGTGTAGCAGTTAAAAGTGTCTACCTGTGTGAATTTCAGGGTATTAGCTACCTGTGTGATAGTGTTGTGTAGAGTGTGTGAGCCTAGCAAATATACCAGTGTGTGTCTTAGTTTAGTAGGGTGAGTGAACCTGGAACCTAGAGTAAGGTGTGGGTGTGCCTTAGATCTTAATACCTGTGTTTTCTCAGTTAGGTATTAGTGCAGTGTGTTAGCTGTGTGTAACTAGTATATTAATAAATAGTATTTCCCTATGTGTTATTGTACAGGAGAGAATGTCAGAATGCAGTGAGGAACTTGTGTGTGCTGTGCAGTTTCTAGTATATCAGTAGCTTGTGTCTAGCTTGTGTGTCAGTTAGGAATTTGTGTGTGCAGTGAATTGGGAGTTGAGATCTAAGTGTGTAAGTGTATAAGAGAACCTAATGTATCAGTATGAGCCTAGAACCCCAGTGTGTGTGAGTGTAAATTCTGTGCAGTGAGTATCTAAGTGAACCTGTGTGTGTGTGTAATCCAGTGAGATACTGTGAACCTGTGTCAGTGTCTCAGGAAGAAGAATCTGTGTGAACTGTGAGTGTATCACTGAGGAGTGTGAAAATTCAGTTAGCAAAAGAGAGCCTGTGTGAGTGAGTTTCCTGAGTTTGAGCATCAGTAAATTCCTGATGCCTGTGTGTGGGGATTTGCATGAATAAGCAGTAGTAGCTGCTACATTCATAGACAGCAACAACAACATAAGGATGCTGAATGCAGGCCAGGAGTTAAGGGCATGTTAGTTGATATGGAGTGGTGTGTTGTAGTCCTAGTATTGTTGTACAGTTAGGGTTAGAGGGATAGCACTGCAAGATGGTGCATCAGTCCAGATAGGTAAACATACAAGATAGATAATTATATATATTATTTTGATATATGAAACCTATTTTTATTAAACCCTAGTATACTTGTACCCTTGGGATTAACCTAGCATAGCCTGAGCCATGACCTAGAAGCCTCATTCTTAACTAGTTAAACATGTTATTTTTCCTTAATTCAGTATCTGACAATTATATTCCACAATTAGGTTCTTGTGACTCCATTTTGGACATCGATCCTCATATTTTGCTCAGGACCACAGGCGAGTACATTCTCTGACAGTTGATTACTTCTATAATCTAGTAGTATTATATACTTGATTCCGACACTATGGATACACGAGTTAGCACCCTAGATCCCTATCATGAGGAGTCGTGATTGGAATCCATCATGCTAGCTGGAGGATGGGGAACTATTAGTAGATTATGTGATCATATCTAAACATTTACATGCATCATAGCTCACCCCACTTCTCACGTCGGGTGCAGCCTGACCATTTACATGCTTCATAGCTGTTATATATGATTAGCCTGACCACTACATGCATCATAGTTAACCATATGGTTAGCCTGACCTACATGAATCATAGTTAATCATATATAACCAGCCTGATCTAGTCCCAAGCCGATCACATAATATACTGATAATTCAAACACAGCTAGATGTCTATTCTTTATTTCAGATTTACTTGTCCTAGCATTCACTGTTTATTGTTCATTGCTAGATGCTCTATTGCCTATTTTATTTCTCCAGTACTTTATATTCCTGTATTTCTTCTCATCTTGTATTCTTACACTGTTTATAGTTTTTGTCAATTTAATGAAACTGCTGTTAGTGCTTGTGCTTTGCTCCAATCCTGACTGGATAACATTTTTCAGAGGACCTGGAGAACTTGTGCCCCACTCATTACGGCCCAGGATTAGAGGGAGATTTCACTCCGGAAATCCCAGAGGAGTTACCTATCCTAGAGGAGATCTTACCTGCCAATACTTAGATTACTTTTGCTGTATTTATTATTTTCGACTGAGACTGAGTTGTATTTATTATTTTGTGACTTTGTGAGGTCATCTAGACCCAGGATTGAGTTGGACTTATTGTGGTTGGTTTATTATAGAACTTTTTTCCATTCTCTTCGTGCCATTATTCTTATAGCTTGTGATTGAGTATATTTATAGAACTGTGGATTATTATCATTGTCCTCCGTGCGGAGTTGAGACTATTGACAGGATATATATGTTATGTTGAGACCTAGACAGCGTTCTACCGCCGATGCTACGGCGTAGGCTGGACGTACCCACGACTCATGCCCAATTTTCGGGTGCGGGTCGTGACACGTTTTTAGTGGTGGCCCATGCAGGTCCAGTCCTAGATTCGCATTAGAACAATATCGTAGTGGTGCTCGCTTAGAGTATTACTATGAGCCTATTTTAGGAAATAGGAATTAGGCCGAGGATATGCTCAATCACAATTAGGAAATTCTGATTCTTATAATACTACTCTTAATGATTTTTCCTTTAGAAATTTACTGTCCTTCCTTGATGATATCGTGTCTATTGCCTTAATTAAATTCTTCGACCTGTCTTCAGGATGCCGTCGAGGACCAGATCCCGGAGAACCGGAGTAGCAGAGTCAGAGAGGTCTGCCACCTCTCGCCTTGCCGGACAGACATCCGCAGCACCTCCTATATCTCCAGTACATGTGGGAGTGTCTGCAGCATTCGGGGGTCCTCCACCACCTGTTCAGAGGGTCCCCATAGCTACGACGGCACCACCACCACCACCACCACCACCACCAGTTCAGCATCCAGGTGGTGTGCCCGTCGATAGAGCAAAGATGTTCGCTTTGATTCAGGGCATGGTCGATGCCCAGAGGACGTCGGCAGAGGCCCAGAGGGTGCAGGCTGAGGCACACCAGGCCCAGACAGAGATGATGAGGGTGAACATGGAGAATGCTCATCAGGTGGCTCTCCAAGCTGTGGAGAGAGTCACTCAGCAGCAGCAGCGTCCTGATCAGCACCACCAGAGGCCGGGCACCATTGTGGATTTCAAGAGGAAGATGCCTCGGGAGTTCAAGGGGACAGAAGAGATACTCTACGCCGATGATTGGCTAGAGGACATCGAGAGAAACTTGTGCTTGGCGCAGCTTCCAGAGGCTCTTCAGATCGAGGCCGCCGGCAGCCAGATGTTCGACATCGCCTTGACGCGGTTTCGCACAGAGCCGAGACTCCTTGACAGGGGACTCACTTGGGAAGCTTTCAAGGAGCTCTTCAAGGAGAAGTTCTTTCCTGATGTTGCCCTGGGAGCTTTGGAGAGTCAGTTCCATGACTTAGCCCAGGGGAGCTCGTCCGTCGATGAGTATGCCGCAGAGTTTTGCCGCCTGAGCCGCTTCGCGCCATCGATGATTAGAGATCCGGGGGACAGGGCTCGAAAGTTCAGAAAGGGGCTGGCAAGGGAGATCAAGTCTCGCACATCGGGACGTCGCACAGCTACCTACGAGGGCATTTTGATGGATGCCCAGATAGCCGAGGACGACTTGGACCTCAGGCCCAAGAGGGGACGCGATGGTTCCGGAGGAGCAAACAGTAGTGCGGGACCGGGCAAGCATCCACACTATCAGCAGTAGCAGAGGCCCTTTCAGCAGTAGCACCAGGCACCAGCCCGAGGGCAGGTTCAGCATTAGCAGCAGAGGTAGACTCAGCCCGCCATCCAGTGTGAGTACTGCGGGAAGACAGGACATACTAGAGAGATCTGCAGGAAGAGATTGGGCTCATGTCTGCCCTGCGGATTAATGACACACCAGTTGAGGAATTGCCCTACCATTCGTCCAGGTCAGGGTGGAGCAGCCGCCCAGAGAGGACCAGGCAGGGTACCTGCCGTACCAGGAGGCCAACAACAGAGGGCACCACTTCCACCGCAACATCAGAAGTTTGCCCAGCATCAGCAGCAGAGAGGTGCACCCCAGAGGCGAGCGTACGCCATGGCAGTCGAGGAGATCGAGCCAGCAGGAGACTTGATCACAGGTTCGGTTCTTCTCGATTGTATTCATGCATTTATCTTATTCGACTCTGGCGCTTCGCATAGTTTTGTGTCTGTATCTTATGTACTTCGACATCATTTAGACACAGAACCATTAGCTAGGACTTGCAAGATCATGACCGGTGGAGGTATTAACCTAGTCCGTGATCACTGCAAGGACCGGAGGGTGTCAGTAGGAGGCCGAGAGTTGAGCGTGAGCTTACTCGTCATGCCACTTCCGGGGTATGATATTGTACTCGGAATGGACTGGTTGAGTAGGCATCATGCTACTATAGATTGTTATAGAGGCAGAGTATTATTTAGACCACCAGGAGAGCCGGAGTTTGAGGTCGTCAGAGGAGCAGCGGAACAGAGGAGGAGCATATTTTGCGGAGCTAGGACGGAAGAAGAGGAGCTGCCACAACCTCTGATAGCGGAGTTCCTGGATGTATTTCCGGAGGAGTTGCCAGGCTTGCCGCCAGACAGAGATGTTAAATTCTCTATAGACTTGGTTCCAAGAGCGGAGCCCATTTCATAATATGTCTATAGAGTCAACAACAGCGAGCTGGCAGAACTGAAGAAGCAAGTTGAGGAGCTGCAGGACAAAGGCTTCATCAAATCCAGTTCATCACCATGGGGAGCTCCGGTATTGTTCGTACCGAAGAAGGACGGTACGGTGCACATGTGCATTGATTATAGAGCTTTGAACAACCTCACTATCAAGAACATATACCCGCTGCCGAGGATAGATAATCTTTTCGATCAGTTGAACGGGGCGAGGGTATTTTCAAAGATAGATTTGAGGTCAGGCTATCACCAGGTGAAGGTGAAGAGAGAAGACACGCCGAAGACAGCCTTTCGGACCAGATACGGCCAGTTTGAGTTCATGGTGATGCCATTTGGTTTAACCAATGCACCGGCAGTATTCATGAACCTGATGAACAAGGTGTTCCACCAGTACCTTGACAAGTTCGTAGTGGTGTTCATCAACGATATTCTTGTGTATTCCAAGACCCCGGAGGAGCATAAAGAGCACCTGAGGTTGGTCTTAGAGACTCTCAGGAGGGAGAAGCTGTACGAGAAACTCTCTAAGTGTGAATTCTTCCTCGACAAGGTTGAATTTCTTGGGCATGTCGTATCGGGTGACGGAATCTCGGTTAACCCATAGAAGATCGAGGCAGTAAAGTTGTGGGCTACCCCTAGTTCGGTAGCTGAGATCAGGAGTTTTCTCGGGCCAGCAGGATACTACAGGAGGTTTGTACAAGACTTCTCCCGGATTGCAGCGCCGATGACCAGACTGACTAGGAAGGATGTGAATTTTGTCTGGACGAAGGATTGCCAGGCCGCATTTGATGAGCTGAAGAAGAAGTTGACGATAGCTCCAATTTTGACGTTGCCAGCAGGGACAGGTGGTTTCACCATCTACAGTGATGCTTCAGGTAAGGGTCTGGGATGTGTTCTTCAGCAGCACGGAAAGGTAATTGCCTATGCTTCCAGGCAGTTATGCCCTCATGAAGAGAACTACCCCACCCACGATTTGGAGTTGGCAGCAGTTATCTTTGCTCTAAAGCTGTGGAAACATTACCTGTACGGAGAGCGTGTGGAGATCTTCACAGACCACAAGAGCTTGAAGTACGTATTCACACAGAAGGAGCTGAATATGAGGCAGAGGAGGTGGTTAGAGTTGATGAAGGACTTTGACATCTCATTGCAGTACCACCCAGGGAAGGCCAACGTAGTCGTCGATGTCTTGAGCAGGTATCCGATGGCTATGTACTTGATAATAGATAGACATTTGTTGGCTGATCTGGAAAGCTTGGAGATTGAGGTGTTAGTTTCCGGTACTGAGATTCAGATATGGGGATTACAGATACAGTCCGAGCTGATGGACAGGATCAGAGCGGTACAGTATGATGATGAGGCTTTGAGGAGTATCAGAGCACATGTTCGGGCAGGATTGTCGGACGACTTTACTATCGCAGAGGATGGTTCCTTACGGCACAGCACGAGGATATGTGTGTCGAGCGGGGAGCTGCGCGAGGAGGTTTTGCAGGAGGCACACCGCTCTCAGTACTCGATACATCCCGGTGCCAACAAGATGTATCGAGACTTAAGGGAGCACGTATGGTGGTATGGAATAAAGCGCGAGGTAGCACGTTTCGTATCCCGGTGCCTAGTATGCCAGCAGGTAAAGGCAGACCGGCAGAGGCCAGGTGGTTTGCTTTAACCTTTACCGTTTCCAGAGTGGAAATGGGAGCACGTGACCATGGATTTCGTTTCAGGGCTTCCACGTTCTCCAGGAGGGAAGGACGCAATTTGGGTCATCGTGGACAGGTTGACCAAATCAGCCCATTTCTTACCTTTTAAGGTGGGCACGTCGACAGAGAGGCTAGCAGAGATGTACGTGCGATAGATCGTTAGACTTCATGGAGTTCCTGTAAGCATCTTCTCAGATTGGGATAGCCGTTTCACTTCCCACTTCTGGAGGAGTCTGCAGGCTAGCTTGGGCACTCAGCTCAAGTTCAGTACCGCATACCACCCCCAAACAGACGGACAGTCAGAAAGGACTATTCAGACTCTCGAGGATATGCTACGCACTTGTGTTTTAGATCTCGGAGGTTCTTGGGAGGATCATCTGCACCTGGTAGAGTTTGCTTACAACAATAGCTATCAGGCTAGCATCGAGATGTCACCATTTAAGGCTCTTTATGGACGGAGGTGTCGTACACCATTATCTTAGGAAGACGTTGGAGAAAGAGCCTTGCTAGGACCAGAAATGATCGTGGATGCAGCAGAAAAGGTGAAACTCATCAGAGACAGACTGCGAGTGGCGCAGGACAGACAGCATCATTGGGCCGACAGCCACCGTAGACCCCTTGAGTTTCAGGTATAGATCGTTATTTTTCTGGCTTGTGTTTGTTTGTTTAGATTGCGTGTTGAGACTGTTTTGTTTTAGGTTGGCGATCTAGTATTCCAACGGATTTCTCTGACGCATGGCACGATTCGTTTTGGTCGAGGCGGGAAGCTTAGCCCACGCTACATCGGACCCTTTGGTATTCTTGCGAGGGTAGGTGCAGTGGCGTATAGACTGGACTTACCGCCTGCATTAGAGGGAGTGCATGATGTGTTCCACGTGTCGCAGCTGAGACGGTACGTGGCAGACCCTAGTCACGTACTTGACCACTCGGAGATTGAGGTTGGTCCGACGCTCAGCTACCCCGAGCAGCCCGTAGAGATCTTGGACCGCAGAGAGAAGGTGTTGCGGAACCAAACTATTCCCTTGGTTCATGTTGCATGGAGACATCACTCTCCAGGGGAGTCCACCTGGGAGAGAGAGGACAAAATACGCGAGCAATACCCGTACCTCTTCTAGACTTGAGGTATATTTCCTTTTCTGATTCCATTCTTGCTCTAGTTCAGTACAATTTCGAGGACAAAATTTTTTAAGGAGGGTAGACTTGTCACTATCACATTTCCAGATAAGGGCATTTATGTAATTTTACTATTTGGAATAATTATGTATTTAATTAATCTGCTGAGTTTTATAAACTATTTATATGTTGTTAATTTGTGTTGGTTTAGGTCAAACCCTAGAATCTTCCATTAGGACTAACCCTAGAGTGAAACCCAAATTCATGACCTAGCTTTAGTGAAAACCTAAGATTCCAATTTAAGTTTAGGATAAAACCCTAGAGGAGACTAAACCCTAGTTAACTAATTCTTCATGACTTAACATAAAGGATTAGTCTAACCCTTGCAGTAGAGAAACCCTAAAACCTAGTCTGATATAAAAAGGAGCCTCCCTCAAAATCATTCTTCATGTAGAAAGAAGAAACCCTAGCCTCCATCAAGAAAACCATTTCCCCACCTCTAGATTTCGGAATCTAACCCTAGGGATTCCATCTTCCTCCTCCAAAGCAAGGGAAACAAGGATCTTGGGTCAAGAAGCCTTGGAGAAGAAGAACCTCCATTGAAGAAGCCATCTCCCTAGGTAAAACTCTATTTTTATTCAATTATATTCTGTTTTCTGTGGATTATTGCACATTAGGAAACCCCCTTTTGTGTAGATCTCGATTTCTAGGGTTCCTACTTAAAGCCCTAGGAGAAATTAGGGTTTAAGTGTCCCCAACATTGGTTTTCCCTAATTTTCGTGAACCCTAACCCTAAGGGTTTGCATATAGACTGATTTTATCCTCCAATGTGAAGATTCAGATCTCATTTTAGGGGTTTCATTTAGGTTTTCAGGAGTTTTGTGTATTGGTTCGATTTCAACACACTAAGTGCTCGATGAAATGTTCATGTAGAATTTATCCATCTAAGGTATTCGAATTTATACATGTTTTGATTTATAGACCTAGATACATAATGAATTGCCTGCGTTTTAGCTAATTGTTGGTTTTCCTGTACATTAGGGGAGAAATACTGTGTTAGCTGTGTCTACCCGTGTCTCAGTATGTCTAGGCAGGTTGTGTACAGTTGGGGAAACTGTGCAGTCGGGTTTTGGGGATAGTTCAATGCATCAGTGTATGAGACTTGTGATATACCTATGTGTTAAATATGTGGCTGTGTGTGTGTGTGCAGGATCTGGAATTCAGTATGATTCAGTGTCTCATGAAACCAGTACCTGTGTGAATTGCAGAGTATCAATACATGTACGATAAAGTTGTGTAGAGTCGGGTTTGGGAAGATTTTTGTGCAGTGTTGATACTGTGGGCTTGTGTATGGTTGGCATTGGGTTTAGTATCAGTGTTAGGATTTTATGCACCAGTGCCTGTGTACCCAGATCAGGGAATGCACATGTGTGCTGTGTGTGTGTGCAGTGGATTGGGGTAGTGTGAGTGAGTAAAATATTCTGAGAGAAGGGAGAGAGAGCAGTGAACCCAAACCTGTGCCTCAGTTAATGATACCTGTGTCAGTTGTGTGAATACTTGTGTATGGGGCTATATGTCTACCTGTGTGAGTTAACAGTGAGTTAGATGTGTGTAGCAGTTAAAAGTGTCTACCTGTGTGAATTTCAGGGTATTAGCTACCTGTGTGATAGTGTTGTGTAGAGTGTGTGATCCTAGAAAAGATCCCAGTGTGTGTCTTAGTTCAGTAGGGTGAGTAAACCTGGAACCTAGAGTAAGGTGTGGGTGTGCCTTAGATCTCAATACCTGTGTGTTCTCAGTGAGGTATTAGTGCAGTGTGTTAGCTGTGTGTAACTAGTGTATTAATAACTAGTATTTCCCTATATATTGTTGTACAGGAGAGAATGTCAGAATGCAGTGAGGAACTTGTGTGTGCTGTGCAGTTTCTAGTATATCAGTAGCTCGTGTCTAGCTTGTGTGTCAGTTAGGAATTTGTGTGTGCAGTGAAATGGGAGTTGAGATCTAAATGTGTATGTGTATAAGAGAACCTAATGTATCAGTATGAGCCTAGAACCCCAGTGTGTGTGAGTGTAAATTCTGTGCAGTGAGTATCTAAGTGAACCTGTGTGTGTGTGTAATCCAGTGAGATACTATGAACCTGTGTCAGTGTCTCAGGAAGAAGAATTTGTGTGAACTGTGAGTGTATCACTGAGGAGTGTGAAAATTCAGTAAGCAAAAGAGAGCCTGTATGAGTAAGTTTCCTGAGTTTGAGCATCAGTAAATTCCTGATGCCTGTGTGTGGGGATTTGCATGAATAAGCAGTAGTAGCTGCTGCATTCATAGGCAGCAACAACAACATAAGGATGCTGTATGCAGGCCAGGAGTTAAGGGCTTGTTAGTTGATATGGAGTGGTGTGTTGTAGTCCTAGTATTGTTGTACAGTTAGGGTTAGAGGGATAGCATTGCAAGATTGTGCATCAGTCCAGATAGGTAAACATACAAGATAGATAATTATATATATTATTTTGATATATGAAACCTATTTTTATTAAACCCTAGTATACTTGTACCCTTGGGATTAACCTAGCATAGCCTGAGCCATGACCTAGAAGCCTCATTCTTAACTAGTTAAACATGTTATTTTTCCTTAATTCAGTATCTGACAATTATATTCCATAATTAGGTTCTTGTGACTCCATTTTGGACATCGATCCTCACATTTTGCTCAGGACCACAGGCGAGTACATTCTCTGACAGTTTTTATTTTGTTGATTACTTCTATGATCTAGTTGTATTACATACTTGATTCCGACACTATGGATACACGAGTTAGCACCCTAGATCCCTATCATGAGGAGTCGTGATTGGAATCCATCGTGCTAGCTGGGGGATGGGGAACTATTAGTAGATTATATGATCATATCCAAACATTTACATGCATCATAGCTCACCCCACTTCTCACGTCGGGTGCGGCCTGACCATTTACATGCTTCATAGCTGTTATATATGATTAGCCTGACCACTACATGCATCATAGTTAACCATATGGTTAGCCTGACCTACATGAATCATAGTTAATCATATATAACCAGCCTGATCTAGTCCCAAGCCGATCACATAATATACTGATAATTCAAACACAGCTAGATGTCTATTCTTTATTTCAGATTTACTTGTTCTAGCATTCACTGTTTATTGTTCATTGCTAGATGCTCTATTGCCTATTTCATTTCTCCAGTACTTTATATTCCTGTATTTCTTCTCATCTTGTATTCTTACACTGTTTATAGTTTTTGTCAATTTAATGAAACTGCTGTTAGTGCTTGTGCTTCGCTCTAATCCTGACTGGATGATATTTTTCAGAGGACCTGGAGAACTTGTGCCCCACTCATTACGGCCCAGGATTAGAGCGAGATTTTACTCCGAAAATCCCAGAGGAGTTACCTATCCTAGAGGAGATCTTACCTGCCAATACTTAGATTACTTTTGCTGTATTTATTGTTTCCGACTGAGACTGAGTTGTATTTATTATTTTGTGACTTTGTGAGGTCATCTAGACCCAGGATTGAGTTGGACTTATTGTGGTTGGTTTATTATAGAACTTTTTTCCATTCTCTTTGTGCCATTATTCTTATAGCTTGTGATTGAGTATATTTATAGAACTATGGATTATTATCATTGTCCTCCGTACCGAGTTGAGACTATTGACAGGATATATATGTTATGTTGAGACCTAGACAGCGTTCTACTGTCGATGCTGTAGCATAGGCTGGACGTACCCACGACTCATGCCCAATTTTCGGGTGCGGGTCGTGACACCTCTGGTGGTGCTGCTGAAAATAAGGCTTCTTCATTGGGCCCGTGTTGGTAGTAGATCCTCCTGTCTCTCGGCCTCTTAGAGCCAAGCTCTATATCATCCTCTGACCAATGTGCCTATCTCTGAATCTCCTCGAAAGTAGCAGTGGGATCCCCATTCGTATGTAATTTGATCTCCCTGTTCAGGCCCTTCCTGAACTTTCTGGCACTTTCTCTGGGGTTCTTCCCCTCTATAAAGCGGCCTAATCTGTAATACTCTGATGTATACTCATCCACCGTCATACATCCCTGAACGAGGTATTGGAACTGGCTCTCTAGAGATGTCAGAGCCATATTTAGAAAGAAACTTTCCTTAAAAATCTCTTTGAAAGCTTCCCAAGTAAGCCCTGGTGCTGAGATCCTGGGGTCCATCCTGAACCAACTCAACGCAATATCGAACATCATGCTCCCTGCGGCCTCTAAATATAATCTCTCTGGAATCTACGCCATCCGCAGGTTCCGCTCAATGTCTTCTATCCAATCATCAACATAAATGATCCCTTCAGTGCCTTTAAAGTCCTTCAACCCCATCCTCTTAAAATCTATGATAGTCCTCGGCATCGGCTGCTGCAGGGTAAACTGAGGTGGTGCCGTATGTGGCTGGGCTAAAGCGACTCTCTCGACTGCGGCGAGTGCAATCTGGTGAGCATTCTCAATTCCCTGCCTCATATCCTCTGACTGACGCTGCTGCGCCTCTATTATCTACTGAAAGAGCGCAAACATCTACTCAGATCGACTGTGGAAGGTGGGGGTGAAAGATCCCCTGAAATTGTCGGTGCTGCCATCTGTACCGAAGGTGGAGCACCTCCGATAGCTGCTGTAGAAATGCCCACCAGGATCAGTGAAGCGGACCTCTGGAATGTAGCTGCTAGAACAGCGTCTGATGGTGCTGCTATTATAGGCGACGAAGTGACCGACCTCGCTGACATTGCGCCTGAGCGCTGGAAACGCATCTTCGGTGGCATCCTAAAGATAGATTAAACAAAGGAATCAATATGGAGTATGCTACGATATCATCAATGAAGGACATAATTTATTCAAAGTAAAGGAAACATTCTAATAGAGAAGGATAGCAAAACTGATATTGGAAGTGTTTCCTAGTTGTGATTGAGTGTACTATCAGCCTAAATCATATATCGTAAAACAGGCTCGTAGCAGTACTCTAGGTGAGCACTACTACGATATCGCTCTACTTGCGAATCTAGATGACAGAAAGGACCTGCATGGGCCAACCACTAAAAATGTGTCATGACCCGCACCCAGATATTCGGGCACGAGTACGTGGGTACGTCTAGCCTTCGCCACAACATCGGCGGTAAAACGTTGTCTGGGTCAACTCTACTATCTAAATATCCCAAACAATATATATATCGTACTTGTCAATCATCTCAACCCCAAACAGAGGAACGATATGGTATCTGATAAATGTAAACTATCTCAATCATAATGCAAACTAGGGAAGATAAAGCACGAGATGGAATAACGAAAGAAAGAGTCACAATACATCCACAAGACTGAAATAATATATGTATGCCAATAACCTCAATAAAAGTCTAATACAAGTCTAATAATAATCTAAACCTCCTCAGGCTTTGGTACTAAGTCCTTCTGCTCTAAATGAGTATCCTCTGATGGAACACTGTCCTGCTGTCCGTAGTATGTGGGACACTGGTCTACGAGCCAATCATCTAAAAAAATATCCAGTCAGGATTGGAGCAAAGTACATACCTCTAAAAGCAGTTTTAAATACATAATCGAGCATTTATAACAGATAATAGAAAAGAATACAAGATAACTAAACAACAGAATAAAATGAACTAGAGTGAACAGGTAATGTACTGGAATAAAGAATATACAAAAGAATATTTGCAATATAAGAAAAATAAACGAAATCTAGCTAATGTGCCATGGAATAAAAGTTTATTATATGATCGGTTTGGGTTGAACATGAATACAATATGGTAACTCGATTACAAGTGTGATATATAATCGACATGTACATGTCACTACCACTTTTTCCAAATAAGGGCATTTGTGTAATTTCACCATTTTTAAATAATTATTTATTTAATTATTCTGCTGAGTTTTATAAAGTAATTATATGTTGTTAATAATATTTAGTTTTAGGTCTAACCCTAGAAATCCATTAGGACAACCCTAATGAGTAAACCCTAGTTAGAAAACCCTATTATAGCAAAACCCTAGAATTTAAAATTAGGGTGAACCCTCAATACCCTAGACTGACTTAACCTGAGTCTATTAGGTTCTACGTGACTTAACATAAAGGTTTAACCTAAAACTAAGCTTGGAAACCCTAACCTAGTTGTTTATATAAAAGGAAGCCTCTTTCTAGGCTATTCTTCACGTAGAGAGAAAGGAAACCCTAGCCTCCACAAGAGAAACCTATTCCCCACCCCATTTTCGAGATTAAACCTAGGGTTCCATTTTCTCCTTCTCCAAAGCAAGGAACGAGGGTCAGGAAGCCTTGGAAAAGAAGAACTTCATTGAAGAAACCTTCCCTGCAGGTAAAACCCTAGTTTTTCTTCATTAAATTCCTGTTTTCAGATGTTGATGGTTATTAGGAACCCACCCCTTTACTGTGTAATTCAGATTTAGGGTTTTGGATTAGGTTGGTGACCCGCATGGGGTTTTCCCCAATTTTCCAGGAACCCTAACCCTAGGATTTGTAGGTAGACTGATTTTATCTCATACGAATAGATTTGATTATGATTTTAGGGTTTAGGTTTGGGTTTTTTTGGAGTTCTTGATGTGGGATTCGTTCATGCCCTTCCTGTGGTTGATGGAATGTCTATTAGGGTTTACTTATCTAGGTATTCTAATTTCTGCATGTTTGGGTATACCCAGATAAATTTCATAGGCGTATAGATTGACTGTGTCCCTGTGTCAGCAACAAGGTATTATGGGGACTGATATTTAAGTATCAGTATAGTAGCAGTGAACTACAGCATACAATATGCTGAACTTGTAGTTCCAGTACAGGGTGCAGTCGGGTAGAGCACTGTGTGGGTGTATTTCTGTAGGGTGTTCATGAGTTAATTTTCTGTGCATAGGGGTTTGTGGCTGTGCTGTGTTCACAGAGTGAGGGGTATCCTAATAACTGTGGGTATCAAATATCTGTGTGTATATACCTGTGTATTTGGGGTTTTGAACTTGATTTGTAGGAGCAGTTGATGTTAGTGAGGGTTATGTGTCAATAGGAGTGTAGGTGCAGGGAACTAGTGTATCAACAATTAGCTATTACCTGTGTGTTTCAGTTTGTGTTCAGTGTATTCAAATCCTATGTGTCAATATAAACCAGTGTGTAGGTATTTAATTTTTCAGTGTGTGTGTGTGCTAGATACCTCTGCATCTATGTGACTGTGTGTTGGGGAAATTCCCTATGGAGCAGTAGGTATGGTGTTAGATGTCAGTGTGTGACTGTGAACTCAGTAAATGCAAACTGTACATGGGTGTGAGGGAGAGATAATTCCCAGGTTTGATGAGGATTTTGATAAGTGTGTCTGTGCGTATGTTTATGTGTGTTCAGTGTAGTGATTTGGATTTCACAACTGTGTGTATCAGTTTTGCTGAGTTATGTGTATACTGTCAGTGTGTGGCTGTGTTCATAGTGTATGAGGGTGTTTTAGTGTATGTTGTGTGCAGGAAATGTATCTGTGTAAGTGTGTCTTGTTTCAGTTTGTGTACTGTGGCAGCATTGTTATATGTGGCTGTGTTTATGTATCAGTAGATAGGAATATATGTGTGTGTTTGTGAGGCCAGTTCAGTGAGTATCAGTATGCATATGTACATGTGAGGGAGTTATGATGTGTGAGATTTGGGGAAATTCCAGATTTCAGTGTGTGCCATGTGGAACTAGTGAGAGTATCAGTTAGATAAGGGTTGTGTGCAGTGTATTATTGTGGCTGTGTGTGTGTGTGTGTATTTCAGAACCTGTGTTTCAGTGGGTGTCTGAGTGCAAGGGGATTTTGTGCAGGGTTCTAGTATCAGTAAATTTCAGAGGGAAGTGTAGTGCAGTAGGTGGTTGTACACAGTCAGTTCAAAACTGAACTGTAGTTACAACTATATGGGGTTTTTAGCTAAGCAAATGTTTAGGTATTATGAGCATCTAGTTAAAGCATGCTATATATTTAAGGTATTAACTTTGTACTAATTAAAATGAGTTTTATATATATATATCTAGTATCTAGTATCTAGTATTAGTAGTAATAAGCTAGTATCACTTAGAAACTTAGGTAAATACCTAGAATAGCTAGTGTTAGCTAGTAAGTGGCAGATTTAGACCAATTGACTTAGTTGGACCTAGTATTGACCAGCAAACCTTAGACATGACCTAGAAACCTCGTTTTTAAATTGTTAAGCATGTTATTCTTTTAATTATTAATTAACATTGAATTTCCATAAATAGGTCATTGTGATTCCATTTTGGACCTCGATCCTCACATTCTGCTCAGGACCACAGGCGAGTACATTCTCTGACAGTTTTCATTGTTGATTACTTCTATAAATTATAGTGTATTACATACTTGATTCCGACACCATGGATACACGGGTTAGCACCCTAGATCCCCATCACGAGGAGTCGTGGTTGGAATCCATCGTGCTAGCTGGGGGATGGGGAACTATTAGTAGATTATGTGATCATATCCAAACATTTATATGCACCATAGCTCACCCCACTTCTCACGTCGGGTGCAGCCTGACCACTTATATGCTCCATAGCTGTTATATATGATTAGCCTGACCATTATATACACCATAGCTAACCATGGGGTTAGCCTGACCTAAAAGAATCATAGCTAATCATATATAACCAGCCTGATCCAGTCCCAAGCCGATCACATAATTAACTAATATTTCAAACACTTAGCTAGATGTTTTATCTTTATTCAGATTTACCTGTTCTAGCATTCACTATTTATTGCTCATTGCTAGATGCTTTATTGTCTATTTCATTTCTCCAGTACTTCACATGTTCAGCCTTTATTTCCATCTTGTATCTCTTACACTGTTTATAGATTTCGTCAATTTAATGAAACTGCTGTTAGTGCTTGTGCTTCGCTCCAATCCTGACTGGATAACAACATTTTCAGAGAACCTGGAGGACTTTTGCCCTACTCATTACGGTCCAGGAATAGAGGAGGATTTCACCCCAGAAATCCCAGAGGAGGTGCCTATCCTAGAGGAGGACTTGCCTGCCCCTGCTTAGATTACTTTCTGCATTATTGTTTTAGACTGAGACTGAGACTGAGATGTATTTATTTTTAATTGTGACTTTGTGAGGTCATTTAGACCCAGGATTTGAGTTGGACTTCTTGTGTTTGGTTTAAATAGAACTCTTTTCAATTCTCATCGTGCCATTATGTTATAGTTGTGATTGAGTATATTATAGAACTGTGTTTGATTTATCATTGTCCTCCGTACGGAGTTGAGACTATTGACAGGATATACTATGTTTGTGACCTAGACAGCGTTCTACCGCCGATGCTGCGGCGTAGGCTGGACGTACCCACGACTCATGCCCAATTTCCGGGTGCGGGTCGTGACACATTTTTAGTGGTGGCCCATGCAGGTCTAGTCATAGTCTTAGACTGTTTTAGGAAATAGGAATTAGGCCAAGGATATGCTCAATCATAATTAGGGAATTCTGATTCTTATGATACTATTCTTAATGATTAATTCCTTTAGAAATTTTTCTGTCCTTCCTTGATATCATATCTATTGCCTTAATTGAATCTTTCGATCTGTCTTCAGGATGCCGCCAAGGAGATCCCAGAGACTCGGAGTAGCAGATACAGAGAGGTCTGCCACCTCTCGCGCTGCCGGACAGACATCAGCACCACCTCCTACATCTCCAGGACAAGTGGGAGTGTCTGCAGCATTCGGGGGTCCTCCACCACCAGTTCAGAGGGTCCCCACAGCTACGACGGCACCACCACCTCCACCACCACCAGCTCAGCATCCAGGAGGTGTGCCCGTCGATGGGGCACAGATGGTCGCTTTGATACAGGGCATGGTCGATGCCCAGAGGACGTCGGCAGAGGCCCAGAGAGTGCAGGCTGAGGCACATCAGGCCCAGACAGAGATGATGAGGGTGAACATGGAAAATGCTCACCAAGTGGCTCTCCAAGCTGTGGAGAGAGTCACTCAGCAGCAGCAACAACCTGGTCAGCAACAACAGAGGCCGGGCACCATTGTGGACTTCAAGAGGATGATGCCTCGGGAGTTCAAGGGGACAGAAGGGATACTCTACGCCGATGATTGGCTAGAGGACATCGAGAGGAACTTGCGTTTGGCGCAGATTCCAGAGGTGCTCCAGATCGAGGCCGCTGGCAGCCAGATGTTCGACATTGCCTTGACGTAGTTTCGCACGGAGCCGAGACTCTTGCGCGGGGGACTCACTTGGGAAGCTTTCAAGGAGCTCTTCAAAGAAAAGTTCTTTCCTGATGTCGCCCTGGGAGCTTTGGAGAGTCAGTTCCATGACTTAGCCCAGGGGAGCTCGTCCGTCGACGAGTATACCGCGGAGTTTTCCCGCCTGAGCCGCTTCGCGCCATCGATGATTAAAGATCCGGGGGACAGGGCCCGGAAATTCAGAAAGGGGCTGACAAGAGAGATCAAGTCTCGCACGTCGGGACGTCGCACAGCTACCTACGAGGGCATATTGATGGATGCCCAAGTAGCCGAGGATGACTTGGACCTCAGGCCCAAGAGGGGACGCGATGTTTCCGGAGGGGCAAACAGTAGTGCGGGAACAGGCAAGCGTCCACACTTTCTGTAGCAGCAGAGACACTTTCAGCAACAGCACCAGGCACCAGCTCGAGGGCAGGTTCAGCAACAGCAGCAGAGGCAGACTCAGCCCGCCATCCAGTGTGCGTACTGCGGGAAGATGGGACATACTAGAGATATCTGCAGGCACAGATTGGGCTCATGTTTGTCCTGCGGATCGACGACACATCAGCTGAGGGATTGCCCTACCATTCGGACTCGTCCAGGTCAGGGTGGAGCAGCCGCCCAGAGAGGACCAGGCAGGGTACCTACCGTACCAGGAGGCCAACAACAGAGGGGACCACTTCCACCGCAAAATCAGAAGTTCGCCCAGCATCAGCAGCAGAGAGGTGCACCCCAGGGGCGAGCATACGCCATGGCAGTCGAGGAGATCGAGCCAGCAGGAGACTTGATCACAGGTTCGGTTCTTCTCGATTGTATTCCTGCATTTACCTTATTCGACTCTGGCGCTTCCCATAGTTTTGTGTCTGTATCATATGCACTTCGACATCATTTAGACACAGAACCATTAGCTAGGACTTGCAAGATCATGACTGGAGGAGGTATTATCCTAGTCCGTGATCACTGCAAGGACCGGAGAGTGTCAGTAGGAGGCCGAGACTTGAGCGTGAGCTTACTCGTCATGCCACTTCCGGGGTACGATATTGTACTCGAAATGGACTGGTTGAGCAGGCATCATGCTACTATAGATTGTTATAGAGGCAGAGTATTGTTTAGACCACCCGGAGAGCCAGAGTTCGAGGTCGTCAGAGGAACAGCGGAACAGAGAGGGAGCATATTTTGCGGAGCCAGGACAGAAGAAGAGGAGTTGCCACATCCTCTGATAGCGGAGTTCCTGGATGTATTTCCAGAAGAGTTGCCAGGCTTGCCGCCAGACAGAGATGTTGAATTCTCTATAGACTTGGTTCCAGGAGCGGAGCCCATTTCACAATATGTCTATAGAGTCAACAACAGCGAGCTGGCAGAACTGAAGAAGCAAGTTGAGGAGCTGCAGGACAAAGGCTTCATCAAATCCAGTTCATCACCATGGGGAGCTCCGGTATTGTTCGTACCGAAGAAGGACGGCACGGTGCGCATGTGCATTGATTATAGAGCTTTGAACAATATCACTATCAAGAACAAGTACCCGCTGCCGAGGATAGATGATCTTTTCGACCAGTTGAGCGGGGCGAGGGTGTTTTCAAAGATTGATTTGAGGTCAGGCTATCACCAGGTGAAGGTAAAGAAAGAAGACACGCCGAAGACAGCTTTTCGGACCAGATACGGCCAGTTTGAGTTCATGGTAATGCCATTTGGTTTAACCAATGCACCGGCAGTATTCATGAACTTGATGAACAAGGTGTTCCACCAGTACCTTGACAAGTTCGTGGTGGTGTTCATCGATGATATTCTTGTGTATTCCAAGACACCGGAGGAGCACGAAGAGCATCTGAGATTGGTCTTAGAGACTCTCAGGAGGGAGAAGCTGTACGGGAAACTCTCTAAGTGTGAATTCTTCCTTGACAAGGTCGAATTTCTTGGGCATGTGGTATCGGGTGACGGAATCTCGGTAAACCCAAAGAAGATCGAGGCAGTAGAGTCGTGGGCTACCCCCAGTTCGGTAGCTGAGATCAGGAGTTTTCTCAGGCTTGCAGGATACTACAGGAGGTTTGTACAAGACTTCTCCAAGATTGCAGCGTCGATGACCAGACTGACTAGGAAGG
Source organism: Iris macrosiphon (assembly GCA_036927795.1). Classification (NCBI taxonomy): domain Eukaryota; kingdom Viridiplantae; phylum Streptophyta; class Magnoliopsida; order Asparagales; family Iridaceae; genus Iris; species Iris macrosiphon. The sequence continues at coordinate 132,523,572 of JAYESA010000009.1, forward strand.
ATGTGGATTTTGTGTGGACGGAGGTGTCGTACACCGCTATCGTGGGACGACGTTGGAGAGAGAGCCTTGCTAGGACCAGAAATGGTCGTGGATGCAGCAGAAAAGGTGAAACTCATCAGAGACAGACTGCGAGTGGCGCAGGACAGACAGCGGCATTGGGCCGACAGCCACCGTAGACCCCTTGAGTTTCAGGTATAGATTGTTGTTTTCTGGTTGTGTTTGTTGTTTGTTTAGACTGCATGTTAAGACTGTTTTGTTTTAGGTTGGCGATCTAGTATTCCTACGAATTTTTTCGACGCGTGGGACGATTCGTTTTGGTAGAGGCGGAAAGCTTAGCCCACGCTACATCGGACCCTTCGGTATTCTGGCGAGGGTAGGTGCAGTGGCGTATAGACTAGACTTGCCGCCTGCATTGGAGGGAGTGCATAATGTGTTCCACGTGTCGCAGTTGAGACGGTACGTGGCAGACCCTAGTCACGTACTTGATCACTCGGAGATTGAGGTTGGTCCGACGCTCAGCTACCCTGAGCAGCCCGTAGAGATCTTGGACCGCAGAGAGAAGGTGTTGCGGAACCAAACTATTCCTTTGGTTCGTGTTGCATGGAGACATCACTCTTCAGGGGAGTCGACCTGGGAGAGAGAGGACGAAATGCGCGAGCAATACCCGTATCTCTTCTAGACTTGAGGTATATTCCTTTTCTGATTTCATTCTTGTTATAGTTCAGTCCAATTTCGAGGACAAAATTTCTTTTAGGAGGGTAGACTTGTCACTACCACTTTTTCCAAATAAGGACATTTGTGTAATTTCACCATTTTTAAATAATTATTTATTTAATTATTCTGCTGAGTTTTATAAAGTAATTATATGTTGTTAATAATATTTAGTTTTAGGTCTAACCCTAGAAATCCATTAGGACAACCCTAATGAGTAAACCCTAGTTAGAAAACCCTATTCTAGCAAAACCCTAGAATTTAAAATTAGGGTGAACCCTCAATACCCTAGACTGACTTAACCTGAGTCTATTAGGTTCTACGTGACTTAACATAAAGGTTTAACCTAAAACTAAGCTTGGAAACCCTAACCTAGTTGTTTATATAAAAGGAAGCCTCTTTCTAGGCTATTCTTCACGTAGAGAGAAAGGAAACCCTAGCCTCCACAAGAGAAACCTATTCCCCACCCTATTTTCGAGATTAAACCTAGGGTTCCATTTTCTCCTTCTCCAAAGCAAGGAACGAGGGTCAGGAAGCCTTGGAAAAGAAGAACTTCATTGAAGAAACCTTCCCTGCAGGTAAAACCCTAGTTTTTCTTCATTAAATTCCTGTTTTCAGATGTTGATGGTTATTAGGAACCCACCCCTTTACTGTGTAATTCAGATTTAGGGTTTTGGATTAGGTTGGTGACCCGCATGGGGTTTTCCCCAATTTTCCAGGAACCCTAACCCTAGGATTTGTAGGTAGACTGATTTTATCTCATACGAATAGATTTGATTATGATTTTAGGGTTTAGGTTTGGGTTTTTTTGGAGTTCTTGATGTGGGATTCGTTCATGCCCTTCCTGTGGTTGATGGAATGTCTATTAGGGTTTACTTATCTAGGTATTCTAATTTCTGCATGTTTGGGTATACCCAGATAAATTTCATAGGCGTATAGATTGACTGTGTCCCTGTGTCAGCAACAAGGTATTATGGGGACTGATATTTAAGTATCAGTATAGTAGCAGTGAACTACAGCATATAATATGCTGAACTTGTAGTTCCAGTACAGGGTGCAGTCGGGTAGAGCACTGTGTGGGTGTATTTCTGTAGGGTGTTCATGAGTTAATTTTCTGTGCATAGGGGTTTGTGGCTGTGCTGTGTTCACAGAGTGAGGGGTATCCTAATAACTGTGGGTATCAAATATCTGTGTGTATATACCTGTGTATTTGGGGTTTTGAACTTGATTTGTAGGAGCAGTTGATGTTAGTGAGGGTTATGTGTCAATAGGAGTGTAGGTGCAGGGAACTAGTGTATCAGCAATTAGCTATTACCTGTGTGTTTCAGTTTGTGTTCAGTGTATTCAAATCCTATGTGTCAATATAAACCAGTGTGTAGGTATTTAATTTTTCAGTGTGTGTGTGTGCTAGATACCTCTGCATCTATGTGACTGTGTGTTGGGGAAATTCCCTATGGAGCAGTAGGTATGGTGTTAGATGTCAGTGTGTGACTGTGAACTCAGTAAATGCAAACTGTACATGGGTGTGAGGGAGAGATAATTCCCAGGTTTGATGAGGATTTTGATAAGTGTGTCTGTGCGTATGTTTATGTGTGTTCAGTGTAGTGATTTGGATTTCACAACTGTGTGTATCAGTTTTGCTGAGTTATGTGTATACTGTCAGTGTGTGGCTGTGTTCATAGTGTATGAGGGTGTTTTAGTGTATGTTGTGTGCAGGAAATGTATCTGTGTAAGTGTGTCTTGTTTCAGTTTGTGTACTGTGGCAGCATTGTTATATGTGGCTGTGTTTATGTATCAGTAGATAGGAATATATGTGTGTGTTTGTGAGGCCAGTTCAGTGAGTATCAGTATGCATATGTACATGTGAGGGAGTTATGATGTGTGAGATTTGGGGAAATTCCAGATTTCAGTGTGTGCCATGTGGAACTAGTGAGAGTATCAGTTAGATAAGGGTTGTGTGCAGTGTATTATTGTGGCTGTGTGTGTGTGTGTGTATTTCAGAACCTGTGTTTCAGTGGGTGTCTGAGTGCAAGGGGATTTTGTGCAGGGTTCTAGTATCAGTAAATTTCAGAGGGAAGTGTAGTGCAGTAGGTGGTTGTACACAGTCAGTTCAAAACTGAACTGTAGTTACAACTATATGGGGTTTTTAGCTAAGCAAATGTTTAGGTATTATGAGCATCTAGTTAAAGCATGCTATATATTTAAGGTATTAACTTTGTACTAATTAAAATGAGTTTTATATATATATATCTAGTATCTAGTATCTAGTATTAGTAGTAATAAGCTAGTATCACTTAGAAACTTAGGTAAATACCTAGAATAGCTAGTGTTAGCTAGTAAGTGGCAGATTTAGACCAATTGACTTAGTTGGACCTAGTATTGACCAGCAAACCTTAGACATGACCTAGAAACCTCGTTTTTAAATTGTTAAGCATGTTATTCTTTTAATTATTAATTAACATTGAATTTCCATAAATAGGTCATTGTGATTCTATTTTGGACCTCGATCCTCACATTCTGCTCAGGACCACAGGCGAGTACATTCTCTGACAGTTTTCATTGTTGATTACTTCTATAAATTGTAGTGTATTACATACTTGATTCCGACACCATGGATACACGGGTTAGCACCCTAGATCCCCATCACGAGGAGTCGTGGTTGGAATCCATCGTGCTAGCTGGGGGATGGGGAACTATTAGTAGATTATGTGATCATATCCAAACATTTATATGCACCATAGCTCACCCCACTTCTCACGTCGGGTGCAGCCTGACCACTTATATGCTCCATAGCTGTTATATATGATTAGCCTGACCATTATATGCACCATAGCTAACCATGGGGTTAGCCTGACCTAAAAGAATCATAGCTAATCATATATAACCAGCCTGATCCAGTCCCAAGCCGATCACATAATTAACTAATATTTCAAACACTTAGCTAGATGTTTTATCTTTATTCAGATTTACCTGTTCTAGCATTCACTATTTATTGCTCATTGCTAGATGCTTTATTGTCTATTTCATTTCTCCAGTACTTCACATGTTCAGCCTTTATTTCCATCTTGTATCTCTTACACTGTTTATAGATTTTGTCAATTTAATGAAACTGCTGTTAGTGCTTGTGCTTCGCTCCAATCCTGACTGGATAACAACATTTTCAGAGAACCTGGAGGACTTTTGCCCTACTCATTACGGTCCAGGAATAGAGGAGGATTTCACCCCAGAAATCCCAGAGGAGGTGCCTATCCTAGAGGAGAACTTGCCTGCCCCTGCTTAGATTACTTTCTGCATTATTGTTTTAGACTGAGACTGAGACTGAGACTAAGATGTATTTATTTTTAATTGTGACTTTGTGAGGTCATTTAGACCCAGGATTTGAGTTGGACTTCTTGTGTTTGGTTTAAATAGAACTCTTTTCAATTCTCATCGTGCCATTATGTTATAGTTGTGATTGAGTATATTATAGAACTGTGTTTGATTTATCATTGTCCTCCGTACGGAGTTGAGACTATTGACAGGATATACTATGTTTGTGACCTAGACAGCGTTCTACCGCCGATGCTGCGGCGTAGGCTGGACGTACCCACGACTCATGCCCAATTTCCGGGTGCGGGTCGTGACAGTACATGAATACATTAGGCTTGATCACATAATCAACTCCTACTCCCCCATCCCCAACCAATACTAATAGATCCAATCATGACACATTACGAACACGAATATGGGCACACAGAACACGAGAAGTGTGTGAACACGAAGTACACTAAAATTAATACCCGATATACACGATAAAATATATGTGAAGGATTACCCGCTGAACACGGTAAGGGATAACATCTCCTGATAGGATCCATGTAGTACCAGTCTGTGAAACCACTATATCGGAATCAAGTATACAGTTCTAGAACATGAGATAAATATACTATTATGAAATGAAAACTAACAGAGAAATGTACTCGCTTGAGGTCCTGAGCAAAGTATGTCTCTCGATGTCACGACCCGCACTCAGAATTTGGGTATGAGTTATGGGTACGTCCAGCCTACGCCGCAGCATCGGCGGTAGAACGCTGTCTAGGTATCTATAATACTAAACATAACTCACAATATGTCAATGATATCAACTCCATAAGGAGGACAATGAAAATAAATATTACTCAATAGTTCATAATGTATACTCAATCACAATAACTAAAAGAAATAAATGGCATGATAAAAGATAAGAAGTACTGACATAAGTCAAGCACAACAACTCAAAACAGAGATAAAACTAAAGTCTAGCTGTCTAACATAAATAGTCTCAACATAAGTCTAAACATAACCTCAACATAAGTCTCAAAATAAGTCTCAAAGATGCATAAAATAACTTTCAAAATAGCTGCAGGTAGTGTCTCCTCTAAAGGAAGGGACTCCTCTAGGATCTCTGGTATGTAGTCTCCCTCTACACCTGGTCCATAGTGTGTAGGAAAGAAGTTCTCAAGATCCTCTGGAAAAGTATATCCAGTCAGGATTGGAGCAAAGTACAAACACTAACAGCAGTTCCATGTATATTGACAAAAACTATAACACAGTGTAAAGAAATACAAGATGGATATAAATACTGGAAAAAGAAAACTGGCGATAATGAAATACTGGAAATAAGAAATTTTGGAGAATATATCATCATCAAAGGTACAACTAGCAATGAACAGAAATACAAGTGCATGCTAGAACAATGAACTAGAAATACATGAATAGAGTATCTAGCTAAGTGTGTGAAACATCAGTTTATCATGTGATCGGATTAGGACAGATCAGGCTTGTTACATATGATTATCTATGATTTATGTAAGGTCAAGCTAACCATCCTGTTAGCTATGATGCGAGCAATAGTCAGGATAATCACATATAACATGCTATGAGGCATATAATGGTCAGGCTGAACCCGACGTGAGGTGTGGGGTGAGCTATGATGCATGTAGAGTGGGGTATGACCACATAATCTACTAATATTTTCCCATCCCCAGCTAGCATGATGGATTCCAATCATGACTCCTCGTGAAAGGTCTCGATGATGCTAACCCGTGTATCCATAGTGTCAGGATCATATACGCTATATAACTAGAATAATAGAGATGATCAATATAATGAAAACTGTCAGAGAATGTACTCGCCTGTGGTCCTGTGCTGGCAATACCAATATCCTATTTCTGAAGTCTCGTTTGAACAATCCAATATTCCTATATACATAATATGATAATAATATAGCATCAGTCGTTACACTAGTATACACACAAACATAATTATACTGAACTCAGAACTGCGCTAGGGGTGATACTGGTCATCTAGCAGGGTCAAGTGTGCGTCTAAATGCACGGGTGTCATGTCCTCAAATGTTGTGCATAATCAGACAGTTAACTCACTAATACATGTCTAAGGATCTAAATCCGGTGTAACACCAATACATGTCTAAGCCAGTACGTTCTTGTATACATGGCAGTCAACTCACTAATACTCAGGGTCATATAGTTATATGCAAATATACGGGATATACACAGTTAATACTTAAGGTCATACAACATATATATATATATGTATATATATATATATATATTACAGTCATACCTAGTACTAGCAATCAATTTCCACACTATATATATATATATATACCAATTAGTTATTATACACACACGCACACACACGCAACTGTTACTAGGTTCACCAACGCAGGGTCTTAAAATCAACCAACTAAACCATCATGAACGATATGTTAATCCCTAATACCATTCACACATGCACACACACACAATCATAAAAGAAGGGCAAGTCGAACATGTGCGTGCATGGGGTCGAGGGTATAGTCGACGTCGAGAGAGGTCGACGACTGGAGGTGGCGCTTGGGCTGCTGTCACGGCGGAGGCTCGCGCTCCGGCGAGCTGCTGTGTCATCGAGGAGAGGTCGACTATCGTGGCGGTCGACGGGATTGTGAAGGTCGGGGTGACTCGCTGCTGTGGAGTTGGGGGAAAGGCTCAGGCTAGCTACTGTGGACGGTGCTCCACGGTGAGGGGGGTCGGCTGTTCCGATGGAGGTTGACGGTGGGGTATTGGTGGTCGGGATCAGATGGTGGCGATGGTGTAGATAATGATGATGGTGATGGTGGAAGGAGGCGTCGGTGGTGAAGTCGGGGATGAGGTTGACGAAGTCGGGTAGAGGGAGGTCGAGGCGGTGAGGACCGGTGGTGGTGTCGAAGTAGTTGCAGTCGGTGCTCAGGCGGGATAATGGAGGTTGATGACGACGGGGAAGTCGGTGGCAATGGTGATGGGTGGTGAGGAATTGCTGCTGTCTGGGTGGTCGCTGCTCGGCAGGGTCAACGGGTCGTGCGGGCGAGGGAAGTCGGTAGAGGCGGCTGTTAAGGCGGTCGAGGGTGACCGAAAATGGGACTGCTCTGGTGTGGGGGTATGGGATGATGGTGCCGGGGATGATAAAAATCGACTAGGGTTTAGGTTTTTGATGTTTGGGATGGTGATATAAATAACATGAGAAAATTATTTATATATGGGACGAAAATATGGTGTTGGTTGACCTAGGGAATTGGGTTGATTTTGCACTCCTTGGAATGGGGTTTGCTTTCTACATGAGGGAATTTAAAGAGCTAGGATTGTGTTGTCTTAAAATGGATGGGTAAGATGGTGAGGGGGAGTGTTTTGAGTGTTGCACACTCCAAAAAATATGGAAAAAATCATATGTGACCGGTAAATGAAGGAAAGGGATGCCTCTTTATGTGTTGGGTCCAATGGGATGTGGACACCTCACTGCACTTTTGCATAAAAGTCCCCAATAATTGGAAAATTGCACAAAAGTGGGAATTTGGTTTAAATGAGGGAAAACACCATGTTTGGTGTGATATAGTAGATGAAAAAGGGTGTGTGGTGTTTAGTATGAGTCTTAAGGGTGTGAGTGGGGGTTTGGTTTGGTGTTGGGTCTAGTTTTGCGTTGAGTTGGGTTCTTACATAAATTTAATTAAATTAATATAAATGGTGTTCTAAAATTAATTGGAAGTACATAGGGTTAAAATTAGGTGGGAGACAAGTGTCATGGACGTAGAAGACTCATAATAGAATATTGTCATAATTTGGGTTGCACAAATAGGTCAAGATTGTGTCTCCAATTTCAATTGGAACGCACAAAGATGCAATGTTGGATTTATTTGGAATAAAATATAAATGTCTAGGACAAATATTGTGCGACTGAAATGAAGAACAAAAGGGCATATTTATAAGTTACACAAATGTCAGAATGGAAGACTGGCACGTCTAGGACAAGGGTGTAAAATATGTTGGAAGACAAAAGCTAATGTAGCGGTCCAAATATCGAAGCAACGGTAAGGTACAACATTCAAATAAAATCACAATAATAAATATAATCTCCGATATTTATTTCCCCAAAATGCTAATTAAATCCATAACCCTATAATTTGGTCAGAGGTTCTACTAGTGGGTTTCTAGGTCTAGTCCACTAACACGTACATTAAAGAACACTATATATAATATATATATATATATATATATATATATATATATAATGGAATATATTAACACATTAAATTAATTAAATGAAAAGACTAAAATACCCCTATTCTGGAATGTGGTAGTGACAAGTCTACCCTCCTTAAAAAAATTGTCCTTTTAATTGAAATAAACTAGCAAAAGAACAAACAATCAGACAAAGAATTATACCTCAAGTCTCGAAGAGATACGGATACTGCTCGCGCATTTTGTCCTCTCTCTCCCAGGTTGACTCGCCTGGAGAGTGATGTCTCCATGCAACACAAGCCAAGAGAATAGTCTGGTTCCGCAATACCTTCTCTCTGCGATCCAAGACCTCTACGGGTTGTTCGGGATAGTTGAGAGTCAGTCCAACCTCGATCTCTGAGTAATCTAGTACGTGACTAGGATCTACCATGTACCGTCTCAACTGCGACACATGGAACAAGTCATATACTCCTTCTAGTGCAGGTGGCAAGACTACTCTATAGGCTACTGCACCGACCCTCGCAAGAATACCAAAAGGTCTGATGTAACGTGGACTAAGCTTCCCGCCTCTACCAAAATAAATAGTGCCCCGTATCGAAGAAATTCGTTGAAACACCAAATCGCCAACCTAGAACAAACAATCTTAACACGTAATCTAAAACAAAATAATCACAAACCAAAAATAACAAAACCTATACTTGGAACTCTAAGGGTCTACGGTGGCTATCGGCCCAATGTCGCTGTCTGTCCTGCGCCACTCGCAGTCTGTCTCTGATGAGTTTTACCTTTTTTGCTGCATCCACGACCATTTCTTGTCCTAAGAAGGCTCTCTCTCCGACATCATCCCAAGATAACGGTGTACGATACCTTCGACCATATAAAGTCTCGAATGGTGACATCTCAATGCTGGCCTGGTAGCTGTTATTGTATGCAAACTCTACTAGGTGTAGATGATCCTCCCAAGAACCTCCGAGATCTAAAATCAAGTGCGTAGCATATCTTCGAGAGTCTTAATAGTCCTTTCAGACTGTCCGTTTGTCTAGGGTTGATATGCGGTACTCAACTTGAGCTGAGTGCCCAAGCTAGCCTGCAGACTCCTCCAGAAGTAGGAAGTGAAACAGCTATCCCAATCTGAGATAATGCTTAAAGGAACCCCATATAATCTAATAATCTATTGCACGTACATCTCTGCTAGCCTCTCTATCGATGTACCCACTTTGAATGGTAAAAAGTGGGCTGATTTGGTCAACCTATCCACGATGACCCAAATCGCATCATTTCCTCTGGGAGAACGTGGAAGCCCGAAAAAAAAGTCCATAGTTACGTGCTCCCACTTCCATTCTGGAATGAGTAAAGGTTAAAGCAATCCACCTGGCCTCTGTCGATCTGCTTTTACCTGCTGGCACACTAAACACCTGGATACAAAGCGTGCTACCTTGTACTTCATACCATACCACCATACGTGCTCCCTCAGATCTCGATAGATCTTGTTGGTACTGGGATGCATCGAGTACTGAGAGCGATGTCCCTCTTACGATCTTCAAACACATCCTTGTATCGTGCCGTAAAGATCCATCATGAGCAATAGTGAAGTCATCTATCAATCATGTCCAAACTTGTGCCCTGATACTCCTCAGAGACTCATCATCATATTGTGTTGCTCTAATTTTGTCCATCATCTCTGATTGTATCTGCAATCCCCATATATGAATCTCAATACCTGGAACTAGCACTTCAATTCCTAAGCTCCCAAGATTGGCTAATTCCATGCCTCTGTCCCAAAATACGTAGCACAAGAAATACGCAATATGTCAGCCATTTGTATACGAAAACTCCAATGTGTTTGAAGATCGTAACACATACGTACGCTGTACATGAATATTAAATCCACAAGTGGTAATATACTGTCAACACAAGTCACACGCAATCTATATCTCATCCACATCATAATAAAGAAATAGGAAATAAATAACTGAATCTCAAAAATGAAGTATCAAAGAATGATAGTCGGATGGAAACAAATCTACTGTCAATCGACTATACAAAGAAAACTAAATGAGAGAAGAGATCAAACTCTAATATAAGATAAATGTCAATAAAAGGAAATAGCAAGTAGAATATCCATCAGCCGTGATGAATCAGGGGTACTCTGAAGGTAAGACCTCCTCAGTCTGGTATTAAGCGTCAGGTCCGGGTCCGTACTCCTGGGATAATCCTGCTTGTCTATACTTGGAAAGGGACCAGGTCTTCAGAGGGACGTAACAAGATACATAGAAGCATGCCAATAAAGTACTGAAAAATAAACATCCAAGGGTCGCCTAACCATCTATGTGAATGCACTTTAAGAACTTTCCAAAACGTAGGCTATTTGGCTAAAATGGGATTGGCATGATTCTCTCGAAGAATCAGGGACCTACAAAGCATGACGTCTTTTGAACGTTAGAGGCCGCCTAATAGTAATAATAATATATAGTGTCATCATGACCGCGCATCTCCGACGGAGCGTACGGGTTACACAAGAAAAGTAAAAAGGAGCCCAAACGACTTACTTGTTGTCCTTTCACCCCATGCCCTAAGCATGTCATATTTATGACACGATAATAACTCTAATAACTACCAAGGCTTCTAATAATGCAAGTTCTATCAGCAGTTATCCCTATCCGTCGCACGTCCCATAGGTACTAGTGGCCAGTCGAGTACGCAAGGCTGTGTCCTACATGAGACTCACACTCGTGTAACGACTGTGTCATAGCCAATGAAACATAAGAATGCCTCATGATAATGGATGGTCTCATAAAGCTAGGTCAACATGCATATATATAATAAAAACAGAATACGACGCCACCGTCGTTTCACCCAAGTTATTCTTGGAAGCGCAGTTTATATACCAGTTAAAATATATGAACTAAACGACAGAAATAAAATGCATGCACCATATGGAATATAAATCACAGTACAATGGCAAGGTATACTTTCCTGGCAAGCAATCTGCGTAGTGTAAGCGTCCAGACATCAAGTACACAGGATCAAAAACTATGGCCTCCGAATAAATGTCTCCGGATGCTGAAATAAATATCAGTAATGTTCTCGGAATCAGCGAGATAGCTAGAAAACACTACCTATTCGTTCAATTTGGGCATAGGGGCAAAACAGTAATTTTGGGTCAAAGCGGGTCTACATATGGTCATTTTGCATCAAAAAGCGTGCTAGAGGTAAGGTCTCTAGATATAACAAATTATAGGTCAAACAAATTCTAAACGTCAATACGAACTCAATGGTATGTCCAATTTTGGATTTCGGTGAGCCGAACACAAATTCGCTCTTAAAGTCAACCGTGGGGCCCGCAAATAAACGGCTTGGTCAACTATCTCGGAATCGCGTGAAACTTGGGTCACAGGACCAACGTGATACCACGAGTCCAATGGCGTAAGTTTCGTCGTATTTCGACGAGCGTACACAAAATAGTGTGGTATTTTACAAAAGTTGCGATAGAGACTTTTTACTGATACAGGTTGATTCCGACGCGCACATACGACCAAATTATTTTCTGCGAAAGCCCACACGTCAGGACATACCATACTTGCCATTCGGAATAATTGGTACATGACGGAGTAGTCCTATTTGGTGGAATGCGCTCCGTATCACAATTTCTAATATTTTAAAAATAAGTTTTTCTCAGTTTTTAACCTAATTTATCTCTAATTCTAACACAAAATAAAATAAAATAATTAACAGGGAATGATCTTGGTTATATAGAATTCATATAGAAAAAAGTATATTTCAATTTGGAGGTCTATGGTGGAAGATATCAGTCTCTAAACATAGGTCATTGAAACAGTTCATAACAGTTTAAAATATATAGTTTTTCCTTAACTTGGCTTCGATTTCTACCTAGTGTTAAACGTTGTTCGATGGAAACTAATCAACAGAGTTGAGAGGGGGATAGGTTGGGATCATACCGACGAAGACAGATTCGAAAATGATCGAGAGACGAGGCTGAAAATGGTGCGTGAAGTAGGGGTTGTCGCAGCCTGGTGCTGCAGATGCTTGTGCGGTTGCGCGGATGACGTTGACGTGGCCGGCCGGTGGCGCTGGGTTCCGGTGGCTGCACGGAGGGGCAAAAGTCGCCGCTGGGGTATGGTCGATTAGATTAGGGTTAGGGTTAGGGTTTTGGTTTATATCATGGGAATATATATATATATATATATATATAGAAAGAGGTGGGGTTGAGATGAGAAGGGTAACAGCCGCGGGGTTCTACTCGCGGGTTGGGTTGGACGTTTGGTTTCAGGGCTTTAGGTATATTGGTTGGGGTTGCCTTTTGGCTTGGGAATTAGTCTTAGGCTGTTGTGGGTTAGTTTAGGCTTAGGGTATAGGGATTAAGTTATGGGTTTTAGTTTTTTCTTTTCTTTTTCTTTACTTAATACTATATATTTGTATATATATGTATATATATGGTATAAAAATTCCAGTAAATTTATTAGTACCTTCTAAAAATCCAACACCCTTCTACCTGGATTCCTAAAATTAAATAAGATATAAATAATAGTTTTGCTCACAAATTTTAAATGAGTAATGATCTAGGTAATTAAATCAATAAATTTTATTTTCTAATTAACTAAGAAATAATGTAATTAAATTAAATAATTAATTATATAAATATAATGTTTTAAATTTAGGGGTTTTATATTCTATCCAACTTATAAAAAATTTGTCCTCGAAATTAAAACTAAGCCACGATAGAAAATCAAAGATGTTGCATGGTAGAAATAAATAATGTAAATCCATACCTTGATCTACGAACAGATATGGAAAACATTTGAGCATGTCATCCTCGCGCTCCCAAGTGGATAATCCTGGCACACAATGCTTCCATGCCACACGGACCAAGGGAATAGACTGATTCCACAACACTTTATCTCGACGATCAAGGATCCCCACAGGTTGCTCTTTCTCACTCCCCAGTCCCAAAATATATAGGACCAGGAATACGCAACATGCCAGCTACGCATTCGACCAGACTCTGGTCCGACTCGAATACGTATAAGATAAATATAAGGGTCACAATCTAAATAATCCTGTAAATGTAAACATCTATGTCTCAATCCACAATGAACAGAAATATACAAGAAAGAGCTGCATGTGCTAAAGTCGGCCGCCCAAAAACACACAAAACTCGGCTATAAAAACTAGGCTACAACAGCAGATGAATACAATATGAGTAAAATAATAATAACGCCGGTAGATGTGATATAAGTACCTGGTACCAATGCCCGCAAGACAAGCAACTCTATCAGCAACTCCAAAGGCTCCGTGAGCATCTATGCTACAAAACTGGCAGGGGATCAGGTCCTCAGAGGGACATAACAAGGTACGAAAATACAATAAGCCATAGTATAACAGAAAAAAACAAGTGCAACACTGGTTTAATCTAGCATAACCAACTATGTGAGACACAGTTTGAAGACAATGTTCGACGCGTGGGCTATCCAAAATAAAATCGTAGCTCCGAACACAGAGACACACGGGGCGTACCATGGCTCCGAGCACAAAGCCACACGGGTGATAGTACTACTCCGGATATAGGAACACTACATCAACAGGACATATACATATATAAAGCACGTGGAGAGGAGCCCAAACGTCTAGTAACTGTCTTCCCCATCCCAAGCGACCTGAACCTCTATCTAGTAGTCTCGTCATACTGAAGTAACTTTGAATCAATGCGACCCTTAGGTCGTCCCAGGTTTCGATTATGATGTTAGTATTAGGATACAGGAAATCTGGCACGATGACAGTGTCTGAATGTGTCCTAGGGTTACGATATACACAGTTGCGTACATCAAGGGGTTGTGAACCATCTATCATTTGTTACAAGACGTTACAACGAACGTCTGTACCCGATTATGATCCGAACGCGAAGTAACGATTCTAATCGAACACGCTCACAATGCATATAATAAAATAATAAATAATTGGTAACTGAAATACAGGGTGGCAAGGTACACTTGCCTGGGTCCGGCTGCTGAAGATGGGGATCCGGTACAACGTCCAAGTCCACAGGTCCCGTAGTACCTAGTGTCGAGATACAAGCTCAATCAATAAACGATCACGAGGCTGAAATAAGGTGTGACACACATCTAACATTTGTTCAAATTCAACTACAACTCACATGAACATGAAGCTAGAGGGTTGACCAAGGTTGACTCGGGGTATATTACATCTAATCCAATTAATCATCTGTACAATATCATCAAACCAAACCTCAATTTTACTATATTCATCACGATAGTCAGTAGTTTCAAACCATGATAAAATCCACAGTTTCACCCTGGGTCTTCACCGACATTATCATGCACGTTGACATATCCAATCCTCAAATAAATTATCAACTATTTATTAAACCCTCGAATATACAATCTTTTTCATTCCATAATAAAAACTACTACTTAATTACGTTCATCATTATTCATCAATCCTCAATGAATAGCTAATGGTTCGATATTACACACTATTACACCATTAATCACCTGCTCCTCAATATCCATCAATGTTTTATTAACCTAATATCATTTCACAACAATTTAAACTACTTGTCACCAATATACAATATGCAAATAAAATGAACAACACCCTAAGATCTCTTACTTAGCATTCAATAGACACTAAACACATTATAGCATTCTCAACCCTAAACTCAAATAGAATCTTTCAAAACCCTAAAGTCTATGTAGCATATAACCATTAATTTGCACATTAACATGTAATAAGCCTAAAATCTCATATGTATATTTAACACAACCCTAAAACTAACTAAACTATATAACAATATACAATAACAATACACAATATACAACACATAGAGAGGTGAGGGTTTACTTCGATGGCGGTGTGGTGGTGCGAGGGGGAGACGGTGGTCGACAGCGGGTCCCGTGGTACTCAAGTTGCACTTAGAGTAAGTTCCATAGTAGATTATACAGGAGATGTTGGAATCTTTTAATGGCTACAGAGACCTTCAATAGCTTTCTTCATTGATTGTGCAAGCTAAAAAATCATGACTTTTGATACATGAGAAGCAGTTGCCTGTACTTCTGCAAAGCGTTCAGCATAGGAACTCTTCACAAGTTCTATATTCTCTACCAACTGTATACATGCTTGTGTCTGAATCTTGCATCTCTTGGCGATCCTTGTCCGAAATGCCTCCACCTCCTTGAGGACTTCAGAATATCCTTGGTCGAGCAGCCTCTTGAGATCGCCAGAGCGGGAGGAGGCCAGGTCCCTTAGCTCTGAGATCTTCGACCCGGGGTCGGAGATCCGACCGGGACCTTCGGATCGGGCGACGATTTCTTGGCGGAAGAGGTGACCGGAGCAAAACTGAAGCTGCTAAAGTCGAAGTCGTAGGGCTTGGTGGTGGTGTTAATAGTGATGATGATGAAGATGCGGGAGGTCGACGACTTGAGGTGGTCGGTCGACTGGAGGCCTGGGTCGACAGTAGCAACGAGAATAGATCAACGTCGGGTGGCTCGGCTGATCGTCGTTGGCTCGGCCGCTGTCAGGAGGTCGGCCGAAGCTGCAGGGCTCAGCTGTTGTCGCCTGCAGGGATGCAACGGTCCGCCGGAGTTGCAGCGACATGGAGGAGACTGCAGGTGGTGGTCGAGGCTGGAGTAGCAGCGGGAATGGTTGCAGGTGGCTGGGGAAATGCTGAAGGATGGTGAGGGTGGTGGTACGGGTGATTGTGCTGGAGACTGGAGGAGGAGCAGGCTCATGGAGGTGAAGTCAGTGGCAGGCGGTTGAGTGGTCGGAGTAACAGTACCAGACGGAGGGTGGGTGTTGCATTGAAGAAGAGGTGAGGATAAAGAAGAACAAGAAGAAGAAAAAAGAATAGAAAGAGTAGAAGAAGAAATATTGCTGTGGTTTGTGAGGAGAGAGGAGAGAGAGAGGGAGGGGGTTTTTCCAAGGCATTGGGATTAGGGCCGGCTTGGGAGAAGTGAGGGGTGATGTTGTTATTTCATAGGGAGGTGTGATGGGTGTGTGTGGTAAGGGTGAGGGTTCCAACAATGGATGGCTAGGATTTTTCATTCAAAGGAGAAGGTGGAGTTGACTAGTCAAAGAATGAAGGGCTTCTCCATTTGGCTTGAGCCAATGGGGTGATACCAAAGAGTACAATTTTTGCAAATTAGTCCCCTAAATTTGGGTATTTGCACAAACACAAGAAATGATAAAAAATTTATGGGAGAATTGGTGTTTGGTGTTTCATAGGGTGAGGGGGTGTTGTGTGTTTTGTATGGGCTTAATTCATGGGGCATTGGGTTAAGTTAGGATTAGTCAAAGTTGGTATCCCCAATTTAATTAAAATAAATTGTCATGTGCTCTTAAATTGATTGGGGGCACATGGGGTCTCAATTGGGAATGACACAAAGGTCATGAACGGTGTAGTCTTGGTGTTAGTCTTGGACCCTTTAATTGGTCTGTCTCAACGGGTTAAGTTGGTGTCTCAAAATTGATGGCAACGACACAGGTGCACGACACATGATTAAATATGAATTTCGGTTACGGTTGTGCAATTAAATTAGATTATGATTTTGAGTGACGAAAAAGTCCAGTGCCTAAATTGGCGTGTCAAGTCTAGAATGCAACAACTTGTTAGAAATTATGGGCCAATGTTGGGCTCCGAATATTTCAACAACGGTAGGGCGCACCAAGGGTTTAATTTAAGAAACAGACATCTGCAACCTTAAATCTAAACCTCAAATACCTAATTTTAAACCAAAATTTTTTAACCCATAACCCGTCTATCTATGAAAACAAATGATGGAGGTTTACATCCTTCCCAACTTAGAAAAATTTTATCCCCAAAATTAAAAGTAAAGCACGATAATAGCTACGAGAATTTAAAAACAAACTGGTATTCAAATATGGTACGAAAAATCCGTACCTCAATCCTCAAATAAATACAAAAAATGCTGCCGAATATAATCCTCGCACTCCCAGGTAGATTCGCCTAGCGAATGATGCTTCCATGCAACTCTAACCAGTCGATTAGTCTGACCTCTCAAAGTCGTCTCACTGTGATCGAGTATTTCCACTAGCTGCTCCACGTAAGATAAACTGGGCCCGACTGTAATCTCTGAATGATCAAGCACGTGGCTAGGGTCTGCTACGTATCTCCTCAACTGCGATACGTGAAATACAACATGCACTCTTTCTAATGATGGAGGCAATGCAAGACGATAAGCCACTTCGCCAACTCATTCCAAGATGTTAAAAGGTCCGATGTACCTCGAACTCAGCTTGTCTCTGCCTCCGAATCTGATGGTACCACGAGTAGGCGATATCTTCAAAAATATATGGTCACCTTCTTTGAACTCCAAAGGTCTGCGGTGTGCATCTGCCCAATGCTTCTGTCGGTCCTGTGCTGCACGAAGCTAGCTCTGAATCTGCTTGACTTTCTCCACTGTCTGTGTCACCAACTCTGGACCAAGTATCTGACGCTCTTTCACGTCACTCCAACATACTGGTGACCTACACTTCTTGCCGTACAGTGCCTCATAAGGTGCCATCTGTATGCTGGCCTGGTAGCTATTATTGTAAGAGAATTCCACCAAGTGTAGATGGTCCTCCCAAGATCCTCCAAAGTCGATCATGCACGACCTCAATATATCCTCTAGTATCTGTATCGTGCGCTCTGACTGGCCATCAGTCTGTGGATGATATGCAATGCTGAACTTGAGACGAGTTTCTAGAATCTTCTACATACTCCTCCAAAAATATGACGTGAATCTGGAATCACGATTCGATACAATGCTGACAGACACTCCATGTAGTCGTACTATCTGTCTCATATACATGTCAGCTAATATCTCTATAGATTGCCCAACTCTGAAGGGCAAGAAATGCGCAGACTTGGTGAGTCGGTCTACGACAACCCAAACTTCATCCTTCCCGCTAGGGCTCCTCAGGAATCCTGTGATGAAGTCCATGGTACTGTGTTTCCACTTCCACTCGGGAATGGAAAGCGGCTGCAATAGTCCTGCAGTCCCCTGATGTTCAGCCTTGACTTGCTGACAGACCAAACATCTCATCATGAATCTTGCAATCTCTTTTTTTATCCTATGCTACCAATAATGTTGTCTCAAATCTCGGTATATCTTCGTACCCCCGGGATGAATAGAATAAATTGAGCTATGAGCCTCGGTCCTCAACTCCTGGCGTAGCTTGCCACTCGAAATGTATAGGCGATCTCCACACCTTAATGTTCCATCCTTATGAATCCTCAGTCCCGTCTGCATGCCAGCCTCTGTCCTCTCTCGCAGTCGTCAAAATCTCGCATTTGTAGGCAGGCTTGCCTTGATCCTCTCAATCAATATAGACTGAATCTCTAGACTGGCCATTGGTCCATCCATGCCTGGCAATACAATCTCAATCCTGAGCTCCTGAAGATCCTCTAATAATTGGCGCTGAGTCGTCAAAAGTATGGTAAGGGCTTCCTGCTTAAGGCATCTGCTACTACATTCGCCTTGCTAGGATGGTACTGTAACTCTATATTATTGTATGTCATCAACTCTAACCATCGCCTTTGTCTCATGTTAAGCTCCTTCTGAGTGTAGACATACTTCAGACTCTTATGATCTATGTAAATCTTATCACGCTCTCTATAAAGGTAGTTTCGCCAAAACTTTAGTAAAAATATCACTGCAGCTAGCTCTAGGTCATGCATTAGATAGTTCTTCTCATGAACTCTCAGCTGTCTCGATGCGTAGGCTATCACCTTGCCATGTTGCTTCAGTACACATCCTAATCTGCTCCCAAACGTATCACTATACACTACAAATCCTCCTGATCCAGAAGGACGTGTCAAAAATTAGTGCTGATGTCAGACGCTTCTTCAGCTCATCGAAAGCCGTCTGACACTCTTTGGTCCAGATAAAGTCCTCGCCTTTATGCGTCAGTCGCGTCATAGGCGCAGCAATCCTCGAGAAATTTTTCTACGAACCTCCAATAATATACGGCTATTATGAGAAAGCTTCTAATCCCTATAACTGATGTTGGGGTAGGCCATGTCTCAACTGCAGCTATCTTCTTTGGGTCAACTGATAGTCCATCTCCGGTGATTATGTGTCCCAAGAAGGGTACTCTATCTAAACAGAAATCATATTTACTAAGCTTGGCGTACAGCCTCTCCTGCCTTAACGTCTCTAACACAATCCTGAGATGTCTCTCGTGCTCCTCCTGGCTCTTAGAATATACCAAGATGTCGTTGATAAATACCACCACGAACTTATCTAAGTACTGGTGGAAAATATTATTCATCAAACTCATAAATACTGCTGGCGCGTTGGTTAAACCAAACGGCATGACTAGAAACTCTTAGTGTCCATACTTCGTCCGAAAAGCCGTATTTGGAATGTCCTCTCTCCGTACCTTGATCTGATGATAGTCAGATCTGAGATCGATCTTCGAGAATACATATGCGCCACTTGGCTGATTCAAATAAATCATCGATGCGCGACAAGGGTACTTGCTCCTTATCGCTACGACAATTAATGCCCTGTAATCGATATACAAACGTACCATCCCATCCTTCTTCGGCACTAATAAGATGGGTGCTCCCCATAGAGAAATACTAGCCCGAATGAAACCCTTATCTAAGTGGTCATCTACTTGAATCTTTAACTCAACTAACTCCTTCGGTGTTAGTCTGTAGACGGAGGAAGTAACTAGCTCAGCTCCGGGAGTCAACTTTATAGTGAACTCTATTTCTCTGTCAGGTGGCAGACCTGGAAGATCCTCTGGAAATACGTCCTCAAGCTCTGATATAAAGTGAAGGTACACTGGTTTACCTTCTGCAATGTGTGTCGCTAAGGTTGGACACCATGCTCTCGGGCTCTCCGAAAAACTCAAACTCGGGGTGATCTGGTGGTCTAAATATAGTGTAACCACGTTGACAATCTAGCGTCGTGTGGTATTGGCTCAACCAACTCATGCTAGGATGATGTCATAGTCTAGACTTAACCTCATAATAAATTCTTCCATTCTGTTTATAACACTAATCCTCCAAAAGAAAATTTCTTCCTTGTCTAATGTATAATTTCTCTTCTTCTCAAAATTTTTCTTAAAGTTTTATTCCTCAAATTTCTTCTTTCCGTTATTTATTGCTCCGGGTCACATAGTATAATTAAAATAATGGTATCACCCAAGTACATGCTAGAATTTCTGGCATCAGATCATTATCTTCCAGGTGAGAGCCTAAAATTCTATCTCCTCTAGCTCATAACATCGTTCCTGGTATTGCTATTATATACAACAACTAATTTCTAGCATCGGGCTATGCACTTCCATAAATTATTCTAGAGGGTTTTGATCAACAATCTTTCTAACTCCCAGTACTTCCCAAATTACTGCTATCTCAAGTACGTGTAGGGTACTACTGGGTCCAATTCTCTTGCTAAACTTCCATACTAGTTCTAGAATCCAATAAGAACCTATCAATCTATCCTACTAAGAGTAACAATCTTCTCAGAGATTAGTACACGAATTCGGTCTGCTGTCGTCTGGACTTTGATCTTCTTCTGGAGGGAACCATCAGGCTAAAACATTCGTCCTTCCGAAATGAAACGAGATGAGAACAATGATAATGATATTAATGAAAAAGTAACGAATAAAATTTGGGAAGTCCAATGGCGATAATCATACGAAGGGAGTTTTTAAAATCAATTATGGATTGAGCCTATACAACAATAAATTATAATATCTATTTCTAATTTGCAGGCTCGCTTGGCACAGTCAGATGACCAAGGCAATTTAAATCAGACCAGCATGGGCCACCACAAAAACATGTCATTCCCTAGTCGCAAAATACATAGGACCAGGAATACGCAACATGCCAGCTACGCATTCAACCAGACTCTTGTCCGACTCGAATACATATAAGATGTAATATAAGGGTCACTATCTAAATAATCCTATAAATGTAAACATCTATGTCTCAATCCACAATAAACAGAAATATATAAGAAAGAGTTGCACGTGCTAAAGTCGGCCGCCCAAAAATACACAAAACTCGAATAGACTCGAGAAGAAATATGAGTCTATAAAAACTAGGCTACAATAGCAGATAAATACAATATGAGTAAAATAATCATAACACCGGTAGATGTGATATGAGTACCTGGTACCAATGCCCGCAAGACAAGCAACTCCATCAGCAACTCTAAAGGCTCCGTGATCATCTATGATGTAAAACTAGCAGGGGACCAGGTCCTCCGAGGGAAGTAACAAGGTACGAAAATACAGCAATCCATAGTATAACAGAAAAAAACAAGTACAACGCTGGTGTAATCTAGCATAACCAACTAAGTGAGAAACAGTTTGAAGACAATGTTCGAAGCAAGGGCTATCCAAAATAAAACCGTAGCTCCGAACACAAAGAAACACGGGGCATACCGTAGCTCCGAGCACAGAGTCACATGGGTGATACTACTACTCCGGGTACAAGAATACTACATCAACAGGACATATTCATATATAAAGCGCGTGCAGAGGAGCCCAAATGTCTAGTAACTGTCTTCTCCATCCCAAGCGGTCAACGATTGTGCGCTGAAGCTGAACCTCTATCTAGTAGTCTCGTCATACTAAAGTAACTATCAATCAACACGACCCTTAGGTCATCCCAGGTTCCGGTCATGATATCAGTATCAGGATACAGGAAATCTGGCACGATGACAGTATTTGAATGTGTCCTAGGGTTACGATATATACAGGTACATACATCAAGGGGTTGTGAACCATCTATCATTCGTTACGAGACGTCACGACGAACGTCTGTACCTAGTTATGATCCGAACACAAAGTAACGATTATAATCAAACACGCTCACAATGTATATAATAAAACAATAAATAACTGGTAACTGAAATACAGGGTGGCAAGGTACACTTGCCTGGGTCCGGCTGCTGAAGATGGGGATCCGGTACAATGTCCAAGTCCGCAGGTCCCATAGTACCTAGAGTCGAGATACAAGCTCAATCAATAAACTATCATGATGCTGAAATAAGGTATGACATACGTCTAATATTTTTTCAAACTCAGCTACAACTTACATGGACATGAAGCTAGAGGGTTGACCAAGGTTGACTCGGGGTATGTTACATCTAATCAAAATAATCATCTGTACAATATCATCAAACCAAACCTCAATCTTACTATATTCATCACGATAGTCAGTAGTTTCAAACCATGATCAAATCCTCAGTTTTACCCCGGGTCTTCACCAACATTATCATGCACGTTGACATATCCAGTCCTCAAATAAATTATCAATTATTTATTAAACCCGCGAATATACAATCTTTTTTATTCTACAATAAAAACTACTACTTAATTATGTTCATCATTATTCATCAATCCTCAATGAATAGCTAATGGTTCGATATTACACACTATTACACCTTTAATCACCTGCTCCTCAATATCCATCAATGTTTCATTATTCTAATATCATTTCACAACAATTTAAACTACTTGTCACCAATATACAATCTACAAATAAAATGAACAACACTCTAAGATCTCATACTTAGCATTCAATAGACCCTAAACACATTATAGGATTCTCAACCCTAAACTCAAATAGCATCCTTTACAACCCTAAACTCCATGTAGCATTCCATTAATTTGCACATTAACATGTTATAAGCCTAAAATCTCATATGCATATTTAACACAACCCTAAAACTAACTAAACTATATAACAATATACAATAACAATACATAATACACAATATACAACAAATAGAGAGGGGAGGGTTCACCTCGATGGCGGTGTGGTGGTGCGAGGGGGAGACTGTGGTCGACAGCGGGTCCCGTGGTACTGAAGTTGCACTTAGAGTAAGTTCCATAGTAGATTATACAGGAAATGCTGGAATCTTTTAATGGCTACGGAGACCTTCAATAGCTTTCTTCATTGATTGTGCAAGCTCAAAAATCATGACTTTTGATACATGAGAAGCAGTTGCCTGTACTTCTGCGAAGTGTTCGGCATAGGAACTCTTCACAAGTTCTACATTCTCTGCCAACTGTATACATGCTTGTGTCTGAATCTTGCATCTCTTGGCAATCCTTGTCCGAAATGCCTCTACCTCCTTTAGGAACTCAAAATATCCATGGTCTAGCAGTCTCTTGAGATCGCCGGAGTGGGAGAAGGCCAGGTCCCTCAGCTCTGAGATCTTCGACATGGAGCCGAAGATCCGACCGGGACCTTCGGATCGAGCGACAGTTTCTTGGCGGAAGAGGTGACCGGAGCAAAACTGAAGCTGCTGAAGTCAAAGTCGTAGGGCTTGTGGTGGTATTAATGGTGATGATGATGAAGATGCGGGAGGTTGATGGCCTGAGGTGGTCGGTCGACTGGAGGCCGAGGTCGACAGTAGCAGCGGGAATAGATCGACGTCGGGTGGCTCGACTGATCGTCGTTGGCTCGGCCGCTGTCAGGAGGTCGGCCGAAGCTGCAGGGCTCGGCTGTTGTCGCCTGCGGGGATGCAACGGTCCGCCAGAGTTGCAGCGAGTTGGAGGAGACTGCAGGTGGTGGTCGAGGCCAGAGTAGCAATGGGAATGGTTGTAGGTGGCCGGGGCAATATTGGAGGGTGGTGATGGTAGTGGTACGGGTGGTTGTGCTAGAGACTAGAGGAGGAGCGGGCTCGTGGAGGTAAAGTTAGTGGCAGGCGGTTGAGTAGCCGGAGTAACAGTGTCGGCCGGAGTGTGGGTGTTGTATTGAAGAAGAGGTGAGGAGGAAGAAGAAAAAAAAGAATGGGAAGAGAAGAAGAAGAAATATTGCTGTGGTTTGTGAGGAGAGAGGAGAGAGAAGAGAGATAGGGTGGGGTTTTTTCCAAGGTGTTGGGATTAGGGCTGGCTTGGAAGAAGTGAGGGGGTGATGTTGATGTTTTATTGGGAGGTGTGATGGATGTATGTGGTGAGGATGAGGGTTCAAACAATGGATGGCTAGAATTTTTCATGGAGGATTTTTCATTCAAAGGAGAGGGATGGAGTTGACTAGTCAAAGAATGGAGGGCTTCTCCATTTGGCTTGAGCCAATGGGGTGATGCTACATAGTGCAACTTTTGCAAATTAGTCCCCTAAATTTGGGTATTTGCACAAACACAAGAAATGATGAAAATTTTGTGGGAGAATTGGTGTTTGGTGTTTTGTAGGGTAAGGGGGTGTTGTGTGTTTTGTATGGGCTTAATTAATGGGGCATTAGGTTAAGTTGGTATTAGTCAAAGTTGGTATCCCCAATTTAATTAAAATAAATTATCATGTGCTCTTAAATTGATTTGGGGTACATGGGGTCTCAATTGGGAGTGACACAAAGGTCATGAACGGTGTAGGCTTGGTGTCAGTCTTGGACCCTTTAATTAGTACGGCTCAACGGGTTGAGTTGGTGTCTCAAAATTGATGACAACGACACAGGTCTCAAAATTTCGGTTACGGAAAGTTGTACAATTAAATTAGAGCACTAG
The DNA here is from genome assembly GCA_036927795.1 of Iris macrosiphon. Classification (NCBI taxonomy): domain Eukaryota; kingdom Viridiplantae; phylum Streptophyta; class Magnoliopsida; order Asparagales; family Iridaceae; genus Iris; species Iris macrosiphon. The sequence goes on from JAYESA010000009.1 coordinate 132,548,305, forward strand.
GGATTATGATTTTGAGTGACGAAAAAGTCCAGCGCCTAAATTGGCGTGTCAAGTCTAGAATGCAATAACTTATTGAAAATTATGGACTAATGTTGGGCTCCGAATATTTCAACAATGGTAGGACGCACCAAGGGTTTAATTTAAGAAACAGACATCTGCGAGCTTAAATCTAAACCTCAAATTCCTGATGTTAAACCAAAATTTTCTAACCCATGACCCGTCGATCTATGAAAACAAATGAGGGGGGTTTACACTCTTGGTATGACAAGCTTGGCCCAATGGTGATCTCAGAGTGGTCGATAACATTACTACTATCTGCCATATATCGCCTAAGTTACGATATGTGGAATACATCATGTACTCCCTCGAGTGAAGGTGGTAGTGCAAGTCGATACTCCACTTCTCCCACTCGCTCTAGCACGTCAAATGGTCCAATATACCTTAGGCACAACTTGCCACGCCCTTCGAATCGAATAGTGCCTCTAGTAGGTGATATCCTCAAGAAGACATGATCGCCTTCTTTAAACTCCAAGGGACGACGGTGAAGGTCTGCCTACTGCTTCTGCCTGTCTTGCGCTGCTCGCAAGTGCTCTTGTATCTTCTTCACTATCTCCACGGTACTGACTACCAACTATGGTCCCAGGATTTGACGTTCTCCCACGTCACTCAAACACACGGGAGACCTACACTTTCTTCCATACAATACTTTAAACGGAGCCATCTGGATGCTCACTTGATAGCTATTATTGTAACAAAACTCCACAAGATCTAGGTGGTCCTCCCATGATCCACCAAAGTCCAACATACAACTCCTCAACATATCCTCCAGTATCTGAATAGTATGTTCGGACTGCCAATCTGTCTGCGGGTGATAAGATGTACTAAACTTCAGACGAGTCCCAAGACTCTCCTGCATTCTTCTCCAAAAGTGAGATATAAAATTTGAATCCCTATCTGACACAATACTGATCGAAATACCGTGCAACCTCACGATCTGCCTCATGTATAAGTCATTCAAAGCTTCTGTAGACTGGCCAACTCTAAAAGGCAAGAAATATGCGGACTTGGTGAGTTGATCCACTATAACTCATACAACATCTCTCCCACTTGGACTCTTCGGGAAACCCGTGACAAAGTCCATAGTGATGTGCTCTAACTTCTACTTAGGAATCGAAAGTGGTTGTAGTATCCCTGTTGTTCTCTGATGTTCCGCCTTCACCTGCTAACATACTAGACATTTGGCCACAAAGCGAGCTCTCTCTCTTTTCATCCCATGCCACCAAAAGTGTTGTCGCAAGTCACGGTACATCTTGGTGCCTCCAGGACAAATAGAATATACCAAACTATGAGCTTCTGCCATCAGCTCCTGTCGAATCTCTCTATTGGGAACATATAGACGATCACCACATTGTAATGTCCTGTCCTCATTAATGCGCAATCCTATCTGCTCTTCGGCCTCTGTCCTTTTTTTTAATCTCCTGAACCTAGCATCCATAGGCAAAGCTGCCTTGATCCTCTATACTAGTGATGATTGTACTTGTAAATTGACTAGTGTCCCATCTGCTCCAGGTAATATCACTTATATGCCAAGCTCTTGCAAGTCCTCCAATAACTCCTCCTACGTCGTCAAGAAGTAAGCTGCTGGCTTCCGGCTTAACGCGTCTGCTACTACGTTAGCCTTGCCTGGGTGATAATGAAGCTATATCTCAAAATCTTTCATCAACTCAAGCCACCGACATTGCCTCATATTTAGCTCCTTTTGAGTGAAGACATACTTGAGGCTCTTGTGGTCTGTATAGATCTCCACTCGTTCTCCATATAGGTAATATCTCTATAGCTTTAGAGCAAAAACAACGGCTGCAAGCTGCAAGTCATGAGTTGGATAATTCTTCTTATATACTCATAACTGTCTAGATGCATATGTAATTACCTTGCCATGCTGCATCAACACGTATCCCAAGCCTTTCCCTGATGCGTCACTGTAAATCACATAACCTCCTGATCCTGATGGAATAGTCAATACTGGTGCAGTGGTCAGTCGCTTCTTTAACTCCTCAAAAGCATCGTGACACTCGTCGGTCCATATGAACTCTTGGTCCTTGTACGTCAACCGATTCATAGGCGCTGCTATCCTTAAAAAGTTCTCCATGAACCGTCGTTAATATCCCGCAAGTCCAAGGAAACTCCTCACCTCCGATGCTGATTTAGGAAATAGCCATGTCTTAACTTCCGAGATTTTCTCTGGATCAACAGAAATACCATCTTCCGTAATGACATGCCCAAGAAACATACCTCTGTCCAAGAAAAACTCATATTTACTGAGCTTTGCATATAACTGCTCTCCCCTAAAGGTCTCTAGGACAATCCGTAGGTGCTTCTCGTGCTCCTCGTGGCCCTTCGAATAGACAAGTATGTCATCTATGAAGACAACCATGAACTGGTCCAAATACTGATAGAATACTCGGTTCATTAAGTCCATAAAGATAGCTGGAGCATTAGTCAATCCAAATGGCATGACCAGAAACTCGTAGTGTCCATAACTTGTCCTGAATGCGGTCTTCGAAATATCCTACTTCCGTACCTTCACCTGGTGATATCCCGATCTCAAGTCTATCTTCGAGAACACCTTGGCTCCACTAATCTGATCAAATAAGTCATCAAACTTGGCAATGGGTATTTATTCTTCACAGTCACTGCATTTAAGGCTCTGTAGTCGATGTACATACGTACAGACCCATCCTTCTTTGGTACAAACAATACTGGTGCTCCCAAGGGTGATGCACTTGGCCGGATAAAACCTTTCTCCTCTAATTCTTTCAACTGTGCCTTCAGCTCATCCATCTCCTTCTTCGCCAATCTATAAACATGCGATGCTATGGTTGCTGCTCTCGGTGTCAATTCAATCGAGATTCTACGTCTCTGTCCAGAGGTAGTCCTAGCAATTCCTCTGGAAAGGCGTCTTAGAACTCTGAAATGATGGGGTAATAAATAACGTCAACCATTGCAAGCTGAACACATCAAGGGCTTTTGTAGATCCCCGTGCAAACTCAAGTTTCGACTGGCTTGGTACCTTAAAAAGAATGTTTCCTGCAAAATAGTCGAAGAAAGTGTAGGACTTGCTTAGCCATTCCATCCCAAGCACAATATCAAAATTTGGCATAAGAAGGACTAAAAGTTGGGCATTCATCTCTCTGCCACGAATCACTACAGGACAAGATCTACAAATCTGACTAACAGGTACAACTTCTCCTCCGGTAAGAATTATAACACAACTAGGTAATGGTGTAGTGGTAATATTGTGCTTGGCAATAAAATTAGAAGATATGAACTAATGGGTGGCTCATATATCAAATAATGTTACAGCAGGAAAAGTAAAAACAAGAGTAATGCCTGCTATAACATCAATCTCCTGTTCCATGTCATCCACTTCTAGTGCAAAAGCTTATACATTCCTTGGTGGTAGTCCATGTCTGTCCCTCGTGAACTGGTCCTCCTTAGTAGGTAGCGGTGGTCCTCGCTGAAATTCTCCGGCTGCTGGGGGTCGAGGTGCTCCTGGTCTAGTCATCTGCTGAACTGGCTTCGGTGTTGGAAGTGTTGGCCTCTGTATTGGCGGTGGAAGTGTCAATGTCTGCTGCATTGGGCAGTCTCTCGCCATATGCTGTCCGGAACCATACCTCATACATTATCCCAAGCGAGTCCGACAGTCGCTCAAAATGTGCTCGCGTTTCCCACAATAATTGCAGTAGGACTTCTCCGGAATCTGGTATGGTCATACTCTGTGCTGCTGTTGCTGTTGCTGTGCCAAAGGACGTCTGATAGGCCCTTCTTGCAGTGTCATTGCTGATAATTGTTGTGTCTTCAGTTGACCTCTTTTTTCCTTGCTGATGGTCTCTTGTAGCCTAGCTTCTGTCAATAATTCGGCATAAGAGATCCGGGACTGTGAGCTAGTATAGTGTTGGAGCTCCTGAGTCAGCCTGCGGTAAAACCTCTTAGCCTTCTCCGAATTATTAGTTATCAGGGCAGCACCATATTTACTAAGGTGACTAAACTTTGCATCATACTCGTCAATTGTCTTGTTCCCCTGCTCCAGTTGGAGGAACTAATAGTACAACGCATCCCTCACAGTGTCCGGAAAGTACTTTCTCTAAAAGCACTCCAAGAATTATTCCCAAGTTTGACGTGTACCCAACTGGCGCTCCATTGTTTCCCACCAGTGATGAGCATTACTAACTAGCTGGGTCCTTACACTTGTCATCCATAGATCTGTAGGCAGCTGTGATGCTTCTAATAACTTCTGGGTGTGGGTAATCTAGTTTGTGGTCTCCTATGGGCTCTCAGTGCCTTTATACGGCTTAGGACCCATATGTACAAAGTCCTTGACTGAACCAACTTGAGCTTGTGGTACTAGAACTAGTGCTTAGGCTTGTACAGGTGCCTTTGCAGCCATTCTCTCAAGTACTGCCAAAAATTCTTGCCTCTGCTCTATCGCTTGCTGCCTCTGCACTACAGCCAACGCGGCAGACTGCTGTCTCTGTTCCTGCATCATCATTTGGAAGAATTGGAACAGTTGTATCTGACCATCCTGTGGTGTCGATGAAGCTGGAAAAGTCCCATTAGGTGAAGTAGAAAGATCAGATGGAGTTGGATTGTGAGTCTGTCCATCCGGTCCCGGAAGTCTAGAAGTCGTTGAGGCCTCCCCTCGAGTTTGGCCGTTGACTTCTGAAGGTGTGTCGCCTCCGGTGGAAGTATATCCACTACGCAAATCCATCTCTCTTCAAGAGGTAGATAAAACGATTAGAAGGAGTACAAGAATCAAACAGGATGCAAGCATTTAAATAGGAAGGTTGAAAGGGAAGATGAGTTTCAGTCAAGTGTAGATGAGATCATATCCTCTATTCCTATACACAGGCTTGTTCGATACAGTAACGTAACCGAGACAATATATTCGAGACCTGCATGGGCCACCACAAAAACATGCCCCGCTCCAGTCCCAAAATACGTAGGACTAGGAATACGCAACATGCCCGTCGTATGTATACGAAAACTCTAATGGGTTGGAAGATCATAATACATACATATGCTGTACATAAATATCAAATCCACAAGTAGTAATATACTGTCAACACAAGTCACACGCAATCTATATCTCATCCACAACATAATAAAGAAATAGGAAATAAATAACTGAATCTCAAATATGAAGTATCAAAGAATGATAGTCGGATGGAAACAAATCCACTGCCAATCGACTATACAAAGAAAACTAAATGATAGAAGAGATCAAACTCTAATATCCATCAGCCGCAAGACAGTAGTCCGATACAAGGGATTGACTTAGGCGCAATAGCCTGTTTGAATAGAATCGTAAACTAAACTGCTCTATCGCTACATCCGTGTTTGCCCGCTACACCTAATCGATGAATCAGGGGTACTCTGGAAGTAAGACCTCCTCAGTCTGGTATGAAGCGTCAGGTCCGGGTCCGTACTCCTGTGGATAATCCTGCCCGTCTATACCTGGAAAGGGACTAGATCCTCAGAGGGACGTAACAAGATACATAGAAGCATGCCAATAAAGTACAAAAAAATAAACATCCAACGGTCGCCTAACTATCTATGTGAATGCACTTTGAGAACAACTTTCCAACACGTAGGCTATCTGGCTAAAATGGGATTAGCATGATTCTCTCAGAGAATCAGGGGCCTACAAAGTATAACGTCTTTTGAACGTCTGAGGCCACCTGATAGTAATAATATATATAGTGTCATTATGACCGCGCATCTCCGGCGGAGCGTACGGGTTACACAAAGAAAATATAAAGGAGCCCAAATGCCTTACTTGTTGTCCTCCTCACCCTATGCTCTAAGCATGTCATATCCATGACACGATGATACCTCTAATAACTGCCAAGGCTTCTAATAATGCAAGTTCTATCAGCAGTTATCCCTATCCGTCGTACGTCCCATACATACCAGTGGCCAGCCGTGTACGCAAGTCCGTATCCTACATGAGACTCACACTCGTGTAACAACTGTGTCATGGCCAATGAAATATAAGAATGCCTCATGATAATGGGTGGTCTCATAAAGCTAGGTCAACATGCATATATATAATAAAAACAGAATACGACGCCATCGTCGTTGCACCCAAGTTATTCTTGGACGCACAGTTTATATAGCAGTTAAAATATATGAACTAAATGACAAAAATGAAATACATACACCATATGGAATATAAATCACAGTACAATGGCAAGGTATACTTACCTGGCAAGCAATCTGCGTAGTGTAAGCGTCCAGACGTCAAGTACACAGGATCAGACACTATGGCCCCCGAATAAACATCTTCGGATGCTGAAATAAATATCACCAATGTTCCCAGAATCAGCGAGTTAGCTAGAAAATACTACCATTTCATCCAATTTGGACAAAGGGGCAAAACGGTAATTTTGGGTCAAAGCGGGTCCACATGTAGGTCATTTTGTACCAAAAAGCGTGCCAAAGGTAATATCTCTAGATGGGACAAATTATAGGTCAAACAAATTCTAAACGTCAATACGAACTCAACGGTATATCCAATTTTTGATTTCGGTGAGCCCAACACAAATTTGCCCTTAAAGTCAACCGTGGGCCCACAAATATGTAGCTTGGTCAACTATCTCGGAATTGTGCAAAACTTGGGTCACAGGACCAGCGTGATACCACGAATCCAATGGCGCAAGTTACGTCATATTCTGACGAGCGTATACAAAATGGTGTGGTATTTTACAAAAGTTGCGATAGGGAAACTTTTTACGGATACAGGTTGATTTCGACGCGCACATACTTCCAAATCAGTTTCCGTGAAAGTCCACATGTCAGGACATACCATACGCACCTTTTAGTGCAATTGGTACATGACGGGGGGTCCCGTTTGGCGGGACGCGCTCCGTATCACAATTTTTAATATTTTAAAATTAAGTTTTTCTTAGTTTTTAACCTAATTTATCTCTGATTCTAACACAAAATAAAATAAACTAATTACTAGGGAATGATCTTGGTTATATAGACTTCACATAGCAAAAAATTAGATTTCTATTTGGAGGTCTATGGTGGAAGATATCAGTATCTAAACATAGGTCATTAAAACAGTTCATCACAGTTTAAAATATATGATTTTTTCTCAACTTGGTTTCAATTTCTACCTAGTGTTAAACGTTGTTCGATAAAAACTAATCAACATAGTTGAGAGGGGGATAAGTTGTGATCATACCAGCGAAGACGGATTCAAAAATGATTGAGAGACGAGGCGAGAAACGGCGCATGAAATAGAGGTCGTCGCTGTCTGGTGCTGCGGATGCTTGTGCAGTTGCGCGGGCGACGTTGACGTGACCGGCCGACGGCGCTGGGTTCTGGTTGCTGCGCGGAGGTGTAGAAGTCGGTACTGGGGTGTGGGCGATTAGATTAGGGTTAGGGTTTTGGTTTATAGCATGGGAATATATATATATATATATAGGGAAAGAGGCGGGGTTGAGATGAGAAGGGTCACAGCCGCGGGGTTCTATTCGCGGGTAGGGTTGGACGTTTGATTTCAGGGCTTTAGGTATATTGGTTGTGGTTGCGTTTTGGCTTGGGAATTAGTCTTAGGCTGATGTGGGTTAGTTTATGCTTAGGGTTTTGGGATTAAGTTATGGGTTTTAGTTTTTTTTCTTTTCTTTTTCTTTACTTAATACTATATATTTGTATATATATATATGTATATATATGGTATAAAAATTCCTGAAAATTTATTAGTACCTTCTAAAAATCCAACACCCTTCTACCTGAATTCCTAAAATAAAATAAGACAGAAATAATAGTTTTGCTCACAAATTTTAAATGAGTAATGATCTAGGTAATTAAATCGATAAATTTTATTTTCTAATTAACTAAAAAAATAATGTAATTGAATTAAATAATTAATTATATAAATATAATATTTTAAATTTAGGGTTTTACAGCTAATAAATATCTATTTGTCGTTAAGTACATAGCCATCAGATACCTGCTCAAGGCATCGGCAACTACGTTGGCCTTTCCTTGGTGGTACTGTAATGAGATATCAAAGTCTTTGTAAAACCCCTAATTCTAAAATCCATATTAATTAATTTTTTATTAAATAATTAAATTTATTTATAGTAATTATGAGCTAATTAGAGGAAATAGATTTTTCTTAACTTTTATTTTAGGTGTTTGTGCATTTACGGGATTTATGGAGCAATTATAAAAATTTTCTAATTTATTCCATGTAGGAGACACTGTGGACAGTTGATAGCTTAATGGTATGCACTAATATAAATTCTAGAATTTATATATATATATATATATATATATATATATATATAGTTTATTAGAAAAGAAAAAGAAAATAGAAATAGAATTTAATTAGAAAGAAATAAGAAAGAAAAGAAAAACAAATAAATCCTTATTGGACATAAACCCGCCACCCTATAACTAAACAAGATACCCACCTAGACACTAAACCCATTAGTGTAATCTATTAACAGCAGCAGCTACAAACGCACCCTCACCCCCCCCCCCGTACGCGAGCAAAATACACCCCCTCCCCATATATAACTCATTTCCTTAAACCCTAACCCTAATCTCCTCAACCCCCTCGACCGTGCCGACCATCGGAGCCCGCCGCCGACCGCCCAGACCCGTCGCCATGCGCCGGAGCCGCCGTCCGAGTCAACGCGCGCATACCCGAGGCAGCGAATACAAGGCAGCGAAGCTCTGTTGAGGCGTTGTTTTTCGCACCCCCGCTCGACCAAACTAGACCCCGTCTTCACCGGTATGATCCTCACCTATCCCCCTTCCATATTATTATGATAGTTGACCTCGAACAACGCACAAACCTAGGTAAAAATTAACGCCAAGTCGAGGAAAAACTACGACATTTAAATCTCAGGAAATCTGTTGCAACCACCCCTGTTCACGGATTCGTATCTCCCACCACAGAGATCCGAATTCGGTTTTTCTTTTTGGTATACGAAGACCACCTAACCTAGTTAATTTTTGTTATTTACATTATTCTATTAACTACTGTATGTAGAACTAAATTAGTTGGAAAAACCCAAAAAAATACTTTTTGGTAATTTCCAGAAATTGTGATACGGAGCACGCCCCGCCAAACGGGACCGCCCTGTCGTGTACCAAGTGTACCAAAAGGTGCTCACGGTATACCCAAACGTGTGGACTTTTGCGGAAACTGATTTGGACTCGTGTGCGCGTCGGAATCAGCCCGTATCCGCAGAAATTTCCCGTGTCGCAACTTTTGCAAAAGCCCTGCGCATTTAGTGCACGCTCGTCAGAATACGATGAAACTTACTTCATTGGACTCGTGGTATCACGCTGGTCCTGTGACCCAAGTTTCACATAATTTTGAGACAGTTGACCAAGTCACCTATTGGCGGGCCCCAAGGTTGACTTTTTGGGCGAAATTGTGTTCGGCTCACCGTAATCCATATTTGGACGTACCGTTGAGTTCGTACAGACATTTAGAGTTTGTTTGAACTACAATTTGTCCCATTTAGAGACCTTTACCCTTGGCATGTTTTTCGGTACAAAACGGCCCACATGTGGAGCCCACTTTGACCCAAAATTACCGTTTTGCTCCTGTGTCCAAATTGGACGAAAGGGTAGTGTTTTCTAGCTATTTTACTTATTCTGGGAACGTTGGTGATGTTTATTTCAATATTCGGAGATGTTCATTCTGAGGCCGTAGTTTTTGACTCTTGGTGTTTGACATCTGGATATTTCACTCTACAGCTGTCTTGCCAGGCAAGTATACCTTACCTTGTTGTACTGTTTAAATTCAGTTATATATTTAGTTGTATATTTATTATTTTAGTTTATATAACTGTACACGTCCGAGAAGACTCGGGTGCAGTCAACGAATGTGTTGACGTTAGGACTTGTATCTAACCTAGTGACTAGTAGACCCACCTAAAGTTATGGAGTTATCGGTATGACTCTCCAGGCCTTGACACATTTCTTACACGTATTGTGAGTCTCATGTAGGGCATGGACTTGCGTATCCGGCTGGCCACATGTACGTGTAGGTCGTGCGACGGATAGGGTATAACTGCTAATAGTGATGCATGTTAGAAGACTTAGCAGTTATTAGTAGGTGGAGCATAGATTATCGTGTTACGGTGGCCAACCCTTATCCTTGTTTGGTTGTAAGGTTGGGCTATTGTTCTAACGATAGACTATGAGCCAGAGTTACGACGCCTCGGCGTAGTAGCTAAGGCGTGTTATGGATACGACATGCATAGATCATTGGGCGGGGAGGACGATAAGTAGGCGTATGGGACACCCACCTCCTTTATTGCAGATACCGCACTCTTCGGAGTGATACAAACGTATATATTATTAAAGATACCACGTCCCTTAGAGTGTTGGACGTTATATATATACAGATATCATACTCTAGAGGACGTTGGACGTTATGTCTACGCCTACCCATACGTACCAAGATGTCCTCATATTATATTCACTTAGATGGTTAGCGCACCTTTTTATTTATTCAGTATTTACTTTATGGCATGCTTCTGTGTATCTTGTTATGTCCCTCTGAGGACCTAGTCCCTTTCCAGGTGTATTATTCATGAGTATTTGCAGGAGAGCAGATCCGGACTGGCTACTTATATTGCGGGAGGTCTTCTCTTCGAGCCTCGTGATTGTTAGAGGTTGTATTTATATTGTATTTGTCTTGTTTATTCTTCATTCTAGTTCGGCAGTAGATTTGTTTCCATCCGACTGTCATCTTTAGATACTTTATTTTGGGATCTGGTTATAGATATTGGTTATTCATTATATTTGATTTTCTGTGGATGAGATTAGATTATACCCTGTGATTTATGATGGTTTATACCACTGGTGAATTGTTATTCATATTACAACGTACGTGTGTTATGGTTTCCATATATTATAGTGCCATATTCATACGGCTGGCATGCTTACGTGTCCTATTCCTACGTATTTTGGGACTGGGGTGTGACATATTTTTAGTAGTAGCCCATGCAGGTCAGAGCATATTGTCTCGGTTACGTTACTGTACTGAGCAAGCCTGCAAATAGGATTAGAGTATAGGATCTCATCCACATTTGATTATGACTCATCCTTCTTCCATATTCGTTCTATTTATATAATTGCATCCTGCTTGATTCATGTGCTTTCCTAATAGTTCCTGGAGTATAGCCTCTGCTAGAATATAGGAATCCCTGTTGATAGGATGATAATTAGGGTAACAATCCTATTAAGAATACAACTAGGGCATTGACACATCATTAAGTTTAGACTACCTAATGAGCCCTAGCAACCCTTACCTGTAGAATGGTTGACCATTATCCCTTGATAATTAGGGATGACTTAAGAGTAGTATAGGCAATACTAGGGCTAGCTATGAATTTGATCGTATTGTTTGACCCTAGCATTGAGGGACCAATAGAAATTCAAGGTTGAATATTAGGACCCAAAACTTAACTCTTATAGTAAGATAGTATTAGAACTATAAATTTAGATTCTTGTCTTGGTATTAGCAGACAACGCCTAAGGAAACCTAGAGGAATGAATATAACATTATCCTCGATCATACCTCGAACATAGAGACTAGCATGCCACATTCCCTTTGGAAAACCAGGATATTATCTAGAGACTTCCTATTTAAATTCAATCTTGTTCCTCTGAAACCCGAGGTTCGCTATTGTGCGACAACTAATTATGTTTTCTTTTCTTCATCTTTCAATTCGTGCCACCTAACACTTCTGATTGTAGGCCAAATAAATTCTCTTATGTTAAGGATATGTAGTTCGCTAGGATTACAGTTGTCAATGTTGAACTTTGGAAAGTTGTGCTTGATAGTTAGAATTTGATAGTTTTGAGTTGTTCTTGTAGATTATAACTTGATGATTACCTTTAGTTTTAAATCACGTAATTCGTATCCATAACCCAATATAGATATATCCACTTTTCACTTAAGAACCAGTAGCTCTTCCATCATTACCATTGACACTTGTTCTGTGAGCACTATGATTAAAACTTAAGGTGACCATTACGGATATAATGCAATAGGATAATTTTCTCGTAAACCATAATAAGAGTTTATGTTGTATTTACAAGGACAATATTATTTTGTAGAATTCCCTTAAGACTGTCACAGTATTAGAAATTTTTATAAGTTGGGTAGTATGCCTCACAACCTAATGACACATAGTCCTTTTGACTCATTATTGAAGTATAATTGAACGACATTAACTATATACTAGAATAAGACAATAGTGTTTAATTCTGATGGTAGAACTTAAAGGCCCATACCCCTATTTTGTCGACTAGCAGCTTAGACAAGGTGTTAGTACTACAACTGTAGAGATTGTAGAGTCTTATTTTTGTAGCTTGGTTTGTTTTTGTGAACTTGAATTAATTTTTGTACCTTCTTTCATCATAATCCAACGTATTTATATTTCTAAATATACCGTGACTTATGCTGCTATTTTTATAGCCTAGTTTTGTAAGCTTATTCTTTTATCGAGCTTGTTCACGATATATGTATTAGTGGATGCATATATTAATACATTTCAGAATCAGTATATTAAGGTCTAGCTAACCTTAGTATGCTTGGTTCACCCTTCGCATAACTACTTTACGTAGATTGAGATATATAGTATCTAGTAGACGAATGTACTTGCCCTCTAGGCATGCCTGAGCATATCGTATCAGTTACATAACTGTACTGATACGAGCATACAAATAATAAATTACCAGATAGGATTTTAATCTACAACTGCCTTGGCAATTCCTTTTGAACTCCTTAAATGCCTTGATCCCTATACTTCTATTCTATTACCTCCACTTGAACTCTTTATTATTGTTATCCATCTTCCCTTATTTCGAAAAGACGAAACCTCGTGTTGGGTATAAGTTTGATATACATATAGTACTAGATATACCCCATAGGCCAACCACATTACTTGATGATGATTTCCGTAATTAAGGGCATATCATAGGTTATATGTTGGTGTTCAACTTTTGAGGATCGAATAGCATGATTAAATAAGTTGATAAAAAAATTTCTTAAGTGTATAGCCTTATATGAAATATGAATAAATTCTAAGTTGGGTAGAAATTGTATTATTAAACTTGAGGAGAATTCTTTTAGATTGTGATCAAGTAGGACTAGATTGAGAGATTAAGTCATTTTAAATATGGAAAATTTTAGAAGAAGGAGTTAGAGGATGAGTGTAGTGAGGACCAAATAATTATACTTTGAGCGTATCACTTAAAGTTTAAATGTTGAAGATTGAATCATCGATTTAAACTTTGAGGATGAATATAATTCTAGGCTTGAACAATTGGTGAAGTAGATATAAAATTTTATAATTTGATGATTTGAATTAAAAGTTAAATTTTGATTGCTGGATTACCTATTGAAAATATTGAGGATGTGAATTGAATTTAAAATTTTGAAGAATACAAAAACTCATAAGTGAAAATAGGAATAATATTGGACTAGAATTATTTTTTAAGAGGAGATTATGATAGCTGGAGCTCGTGATATGAAATTGATATGCGTTATTTAATTCTTGAAGATGTTATATGGATTTGATTTAAATTTGGATATTGATAATTTTAAAAAAAAGGTGAGAAGAGATTACAATAGGTTGAATTTGGATTAGAACAATGATTATCTTAACCTTGAAGTGATTGCGATAAATTAGAATATATTTTAAATTTTGGAAGAGATTGTGATTGACTTGCCTTATACGCGAATGTGAAGAAATTAACAAATTATGCCTTATTTTAAATTCAAGGATGAAATTATTTTAAGTTGGCTGGATTGTAAACCCCCTCACCCAAAATTAGACCTACTTGGCTTAGGTAGTGAGACTAAGGCTAGTTTGAATCAAATTAGAAATAGAAAACGGTATTTTTATGTAATTTTACAACATTGTATCACCTAGTGCACCTTACCGTTGCTTCGATAATTGGAGCACTACACTAGCCATTACCTTCCAACGAATTTCACACCCTTGCCCTAGACATGACCACCATCTATTCTGATCTTTGTGTAACTTATATTTATGCTCTCTTGTGCTATATTTTAGTCGCACAACATTCGTCGCGAACGTTATTTCTAAATTCTAAATAATTCTAATTTTGTGTCCTGGTGCGTACCAATCGAAATTGGAGACACAATCTTGACCCATTTTATACAACCCAAATTTTGATAATATTCTATCTTGAGTCCTCTACCCATGACACTTATGTCCCACCTAATGTTATCCCCATGTACTTCTAATTAATTCCAGAATACCCTGCACATTAATTTTGATTAATTTAATCCAATTACTATCTTTGTGCAATTTTCCAATTGTTGGGTGCTGCTATGCAAATGTCCATTGAGGTGTCCACACCATTAGACTAGACACATGAAAAAACCTATTTTTTTATTCATGTGGATTTTCTCCATAATTTTTGAAATGTGCAACGTGCAACATCGTCCCCTCATTTAAACCTAGCCTTGCATTTTAAATAATGCAAATTATAGCCCTCCGAACGTCCCCATGGCAACTAGAAAACCATGGAAGGTAAGGATGGAGGATGGTACAGAATAAGCTATAAATCTCTATATTATACCATCATTGACTTTCTACCGTGGCTTAGTTTTAATTTCGAGGACGAAATTTTTAAAAGTTGGGTAGAGTGTAAAACCCCAAATTCTAAAATTCGTATTAATTAATTTTTTATTTAATTATTAAATTTATTTATAGTAATTATGAGCTAATTAGATAAAATAGATTTTTTTTAATTTTTATTTTAGGTGTTTGTGCATTTAGGGGATTTATGGAGCAATTATAATTTTTTCCTAATTTATTCCATGTAGGAGACCCTGTGGATTTATGGATAGCTTAATGGTATGCACTAATATAAATTAGAGAATTTTCTATGTATATATATATATATATATATATATATATATATATATATATATATATAGTTTATTAGAAAAGAAAAAGAAGATAGAAATAGAATTTAATTAGAAAGAAATAAGAAAGAAAAGAAAAACAAATAAAATCCTTATTGGACCTAAACCCGCCACCCTATAACTAAACCCGCTACCCACCTAGACACTAAACCCGTTAGTGTAATCTATTAACAGCAGCAGCTACAAACGCACCCTCCCCCCCCCCCCGCGCAAACAAAATGCACCCCTCCCCATATATATATATATATATATATATATATATATATATATATATATATATATATATAACTCATTTCCTTAAACCCTAACCCTAATCTCCTCAACCCCCTCGACCGCATCGACCACCGGAGCCCGCCGCCGACCGCCCAGACCCGCCGCCATGCGCCGGAGCCGCCGTCCGCGTCAACGCGCGCATACCCGAGGCATCGATTACACGGCAGGAAGCTCTGTTCACGCATCGTTTTCCGTGCCCCCGCTCTACCAAACTAGACCCCGTCTTTATCGGTATGATCCTCACCTATCCCCCTTCCATATTTTTATGATAGTTGATCTCGAACAGTGTGCAAACCTAGGTAAAAATTGATGCCAAGTCGAGAAAATACCACGACATTTAAATCTCAGAAAATCTGTTGCAACCACCCATGTTCACGGATTCGTATCTCCCACCACAGAGATCCGAATTCGATTTTTCTTGTTGGTATGCGAAGACCACCAAACCTAGTTTAATTTCTGTTATTTACATTATTCTATTAACTACTGTATGTAGATGTAAATTAGTTGGAAAAATCCAAAAATATACTTTTTGGTAATTTTCAAAAATTGTGATACGGAGCGCGCCCCGCCAAATGGGACCGCCCCATCGTGTACCAAGTGTACCAAAAGGTGCGCGCGGTATATCCAAACGTGTGGGCTTCGCAGAAACTGATTTGGACGCATGTGCGCATCGGAATCAGCCCGTATCCGCAAAAATTTCCCATGTTACAACTTTTGCAAATGCCCTGCGCATTTAGTGCACGCTAGTCAGAATACGACGAAACTTGCACAATTGGACTCATGATATCTCGCTGGTCCTGTGACCCAAGTTTCACGCGATTCTGAGATAATTGACAAAGTTGCCTATTGGCGGGCCCTACGGTTGACTTTTTGGGCAAAATTGTGTTCGGCTCACCGAAATTCATATTTGGACGTACCGTTGAGTTCGTACTGACATTTAAAGTTTTTTTTACGTACAATTTGTCCCATATAGAGACATTTACACTTGGCACACTTTTCGGTGCAAATCGGCCCACATGTGGAGCCCGCTTTGACCCAAAATTACCGTTTTGCCCCTGTGTCAAAATTGGACGAAAGGGTAGTATTTTTTAGCTATTTTGCTTATTCTGGGAACGTTGGTGATATTTATTTCTGCATCCGGAGACATTAATTCTGAGACCGTAGTTTCTGACTCTTGGTGTTTGACATCTAGACATTTCACTCTGCTGCTCTCTTGCCAGGCAAGTATCCCTTGCCTTGTTGTACTGTTTAAATTCAATTATATATTTAGTTGCATGTTTATTATTTTAGATTATATAACTGTGCACGTCCGAGAAGACTCGGGTGTAGTCAACGAAAGCGTTGACGTTAGGACTTGTGTCTGACCTAGTGTCTAGTAGACCCACCTAAAGTTATGGAGTTATCGGTATGACTGTCCAGGCCTTGACACTTTTCTTACACGTGTTGTGAGTCTCATGTAGGGCGTGGACTTGCGTATCGGCTGGCTACCTGTACGTATAGGTCGTACGACAGATAGGGTATAACTGCTAATAGTGATGCATGTTAGAAGACTTTGCAGTTATTAGTAGGCGGAGCATAGACTATCGTGTTACGGTGGCCAACCCTTGTTCTTGTTTGGTTGTAAGGTTGGGCTATTATTCTAACGATAGACTATGAGCCAAAGTTTTGATGCCTCGGCGTAGTAGCTAAGGCGTGTTGTGGATACGACATGCATAGATCATTGGGCGGGGAGGACGACTAGTAGGCGTATGGGACACCCACCTCCTTTATTGCAGATACCGCACTCTTCGGAGTGATACAGACGTATATATATTGTAGATACCACGTCCCTTAGAGTGTTGGACGTTATATATATACAGATACCTCATTCTTGGATGTTAAAGATACCACACTCTAGAGGACGTTGGACGTTATACCTGCGCCTACCCATACGTACCAAAGTTGTCCTCACATTGCACTCACTTAGATGGTTAGCGCACCCTTTTATTTATTCAGTATTTACTTTATGGCATGCTTCTATGTATCTTGTTATGTCCCTCTGAGGACCTAGTCCCTTTCTAGGTGTATTGTTCATGAGTATTTGCAGGAGCGCAGATCCGGACTGGCTACTTATATTGTAGGAGGTCTTCTCTTTGAGCCTCGTGATTGTTAGAGGTTGTATTTATATTGTATTTGTCTTATTTATTCTTTATTCTAGTTCGACAGTGGATTTGTTTCCATCCGATTGTTATCTTTAGGTACTTCATTTTGGGATCCGGTTATAGATATTGGTTATTCATTATATTTGATTTTCTGTGGATGAGATTAGATTATACCCTGTGATTTATGATGGTTTATACCACTGGTGAATTGTTATTCATATTACAGCGTACGTGTGTTATGGTTTCCATATATTGGAGTGCCATATTCATACGGCTGGCATGCTTACGTGTCCTAGTCCTATGTATTTTGGGACTAGGGCGTGACAGTCTTTCATCAACTCCAACCACCTTCTCTGTCTCATGTTCAGTTCCTTCTGCATAAACACGTACTTCAAGCTCTTGAGGTCCGTAAAGATCTCCACACGCTCTTCGTATAGATAGTGTTTCCACAACTTTAAAGCGAAGATAACTGCTGCCAATTCCAAGTCATGGGTGGGGTAGTTCTTTTCATGAGGGCATAATTATCTTGAATCATAGGCAATTAATTTCCCATGGTGCTGAAGAACATAACCCAAACCTTTTCCTGAAGTATCACTGTAGATAGTGAATCCACCTGTCCCTAATGGCAACGTCAAAACTGGAGCTGTCGTCAATCTCTTCTTCAGCTTATCAAATATAGCCTGACAATCCTCTGTCCAGAGGAATTCCATATATTTCTTGGTCAGCCTAGTCATTGTCTCTGCAATCTTGGAGAAGTCTTGTATAAACCTCCTTTAGTATCCTGCTAGTCCGAGAAAGCTCCTAAGCTCAGCTACCGAACTGGGGGTAGCCTATGACTCCACTGCCTCGATCTTCTTTGGGTTAACTGAAATTTTGTTACCCGTCACTATGTGTCCAAGGAATTCAACCATGTCAAGAAAGAACTCATACTCTGAAAGCTTTCCATATAGCTCCTCTTTTTTGAGAGTCTCCAAGACCATCCTCAGGTGCTCTTCGTGCTCCTCTGGGGTCTTTGAATACACAAGAATGTCGTCAATGAATACCACTATGAACTTGTCAAGGTACTGGTGGAACACCTTGTTCATCAAGTTCATGAATAGTGTTGGTGCATTGGTTAAACCAAATGGCATTATCATGAATTCAAACTGGCCATATCTGGTCCAAAAAGCTGTCTTTGGTATGTCTTCTCTCTTCACCTGGTGATAGCCTGACCTCAAGTCTATCTTTGAAAATACCTTCGCTCCGCTCAACTGATCGAAAGATCATCTATCCTCGGCAGCGGGTATTTGTTCTTGATAGTGAGGTTGTTCAGAGCTCTATAATCGATACACATACGTACCGTGAAGTCCTTCTTTGGTACGAACAATACCGGAGCTCCCCATGGTGATGAACTGTATCTGATGAAGCCTTTGTCCTGCAGCTCCTCAACTTGCTTCTTCAGTTCTGCCAGCTCGCTGTTGTTGACTCTATAGACGTGTTGTGAAATGGGCTCCACACCTGGTACCAAGTCTATAGAGAATTCAACATCTCTGTTCGGCGGCAAGCCTGACAACTCCTCTGGAAATACATCCAGGAACTCTGCTATCAAAGGATGTGGTAACTCCTCTTCTTCCTTCCTAGCTCCACAAAAGTGTCTCTGCTCTGCTTCGCTGCTCTTCTGGCGACCTCAAACTCTGGCTCTCCTGGTGGTCAAAATATTACTCATCCTCCGTGACAATCTATAGTAGCATGATGCCTACTCAACCAGTACATTCTGAGTACAATATCGTATCCCGGAAGTGGCATGACGAGTAAACTCACGCTCAACTCTCGGCCTCCCAATGATATGCTCTGATCCTTACAATAATCATGGATTAGGATAATACCTCCTCTAGTCATGATCTTGCAAGTCCTATCTAATGGTTATGTTTCTAAATGATGCGTAAGAGCATAAGATACAGATATGAAACTATGGGAAGCGCCAGAGTCAAATAATGCAAGTGCTGGAATAGAATTGAGAGAAACTGAACCTGAAATCACGTCTCCAGCTGGCTTGGAGTCCTCAATCGTAATAGCGTATGCTCGTCCCTTGGGTGCACCTCCCTGTTGCTGCTGGTACTGAACAAACCTCTGCTGCTATGGTAGAAGTAGAGGTCCTCTCTGCTGGCCTCCTAGCATACTAGGTACTCTGGTTGGTCCTCTCTGACCGGCTGCTCCATCCTGACGAATTTGAATAGATGGACAGTCCCTCAGCTGATGTACTGATGATCTACAGGACAAGCATGTACCCAAACTCTTCCTGCAGATGTGCCTAGTGTGTCATATCTTCCCGTAATACGCACACTGGGCAATGGGCTGAGTCTACCTCTATGGCTGCTGCTGCTGGGTGTATCCTCGAACTGGTGTCTGGTGCTGCTGATGTTGTTGTTGGTACAGCCTCTATTGCTGCTGAAAGTGTGGGCACCTGGTCGGTCCTGTACTACCACATATTCCTCCAAAAATGTTACGTCCTCTCTTGGGCCTGAGGTCCAAGTCATCTTCAACAATCTGGGCATCCATCAGAATACCCTCAAATATAGTAGTGCGATGTCCCAAAGTACGAGACTTGATCTCTCTAGTCAACCCCTTCCTGAATTTTTGGGCTCTATCTCCTGGGTCTCAAATTATCGATGGCACGAAACGACGCAAACGGCAAAATTCTGTGGCGTATTTGTCGACAGACATGCTTCCTTGGACCAAGTCGTGGAACTGACTCTCTAATGCTCCCAGGGCTATGTCAGGGAAGAACTTCTCCTTGAAGAGCTCCTTGAAGTCCTCCCAAGTAAGTCCTCCGACAGCGAGTCTCGGCTCCGTACGATACCATGTCAGCGCGATGTCAAACATCTAACTGCCAGCGGCCTCAATCTGAAGATTCTCTGGAATCTGCGCCAAACGCAAGTTTTTCTCTATATCCTCTAGCCATTCGTTAGTATAGAGTATCCCCTCGGTGCCTTTGAACTCTAGAGACATCATCCTCTTGAAGTCCACTATAGTACCCAGCCTCTGGTGCTGCTGGCCAAGATGTTGCTGGTGTTGTGCTACTCTCTCCACAGTCTTGAAAGCCACATGATGAGCATTATCCATGCTCTCTCTCATCAGCTCTGTCTGTGCCTGGTGCGTCTCTACCTGCACCCTCTGAGCCTCAACTTGAATACGCTGAGCTGCTATCGTTACTCTCTGGGCATCTAACATGCCTTGGATCAGTGCGAGCATCTGTGCCCCGTCAACGGGCATACCTCCAGGAGATAGAGTCGGTGGTGGTGGAAGATTCTCTGTCACAGCTGGGGCATCCCTCGTAACTGGTGGAGGAGGAGGAATCCCAAAAACTGCAGATACTCCCACATGAACAGGAGATGTAGGAGGAACTCCAGATATTTGTTCATCAGGTCGAGAGGTGGCAGACCTCTCCGAAGTTGCTGCTCCTAGTCTTAAAGACCTAGTCTTCGACGGCATCCTGAAGACAGACCAAAAAGAATCAATTAAGGCAATAGATACGATATATTCAAGGAAGGACAGTAAAATTCTAAATGAAACAATTATTCATAATAGCATTGTAAGGATCAAAAAAAATTTAGTTGTGATTAAATCCTATTTCCTAACGCAGTCTCGTAGCAACACTCTTAGTGAGCACTACCACGATATCGCTCTAAATGCGAATCTAGACAGACATGCATAGGCCACCACTAAAAAAGTGTCACGACCCGCACTCAGAATTTAGGCATGAGTCGTGGGTACGTCCAGCCTACGCCGCAGAATCAGCGGAACAACGCTGTCTAGGTCTCTATAATACTAAATCTAACTCACAACCTGTTAATGATATCAACTCCATAAGGAGGACAATGAAAATAAACATTGCTCAACAGTTCATAATTTATACTCAATCACAATAACTATAAGAAATAAATAGCACGATAAAAGATAAGAAGTACTGACATAAGTCAAGCACAACAACTCGAAACAGAGATAAAACTAAAGTCTAGTTGTCTAACATAAATAGTCTTAACAAAGTCTCAACATAAGTCTCAACATAACCTCAACATAAGTTTCAAAATAAGTCTCAATGATGAATAAAATAATTGTCTAAATAGTTGCAGGTAGTGTCTCCTCTAAAGGAAGTGTCTCCTCTAGGATCTCTCGTATGTAGTCTCCCTCTACATGTGGTCCATAGTGTGTAGGATAGAAGTCCTCAAGATCCTCTAGAAAAATATATCCAGTCAGGATTGGAGCAAAGTACAAACACTAACAGCAGTTCCATGCATATTGACAAAAACTGTAACACAGTGTAAAGAAATAAAAGATGGATATAAATACTGGAAATAAGAATACTAGAGATAATAAAATACTAGAAATATGAAATACTGGAGAATATATCATCATCAATGGTACAACTAACATTGAACAGAAATACAAGTGCATGCTAGAACAATGAACTAGAAATACATGAATAGAGTATTTAGCTAAGTGTGTGAAAATCAGTCTATCTTGTGATCGGCTTGGGACATATCAGGCTTGTTACATATGATTAGCTATGATTAATGTAAGGTCAGGCTAACCATTCGGTTAGCTATGATGCGAGCAATAGTCAGGCTAATCACATATAACAGGCTATGAGGCATGTAATGGTCAGGCTGCACCCAACGTGAGATGTAGGGTGAGCTATGATACATGTAGAGTGGGGTATGATCACATAATCTACTAATATTTCTCCATCCCCAACTAGCACGATGGATTCCATTCATGACTCCTCATGACAGGTCTCGATAATGCTAACTCGTGTATCCATAGTGTCAGGATCATTTACGCTATACAACTAGAATCACAGAGATGATCAATATAATGAAAACTGTCAGAAAATATACTCGCCTGTGGCTTGTGCTGGAAATATCAATATCCTATTTTTGAAGTCTCGTCTGAATAATCCAACAGTCCTATATACATAATATGATAATAATATAACATCAGTCGTTACACTAGCACACACACAAACATAATTACACTAAACTCAGAACTGCGCTAGGGGTGATACTGGTCATCTAGCAGGGCCAAGTGTGCGTCTAAATGCACGAGTGTCATGTCCTCAAATATTGTGCATAACCAGACAGTCAACTCACTAACACATGTCTAAGGATCTAAATCCCGTGTAACACCAACACATGTCTAAGCCAGTACGTTGGTGTACACAAGGCAGTCAACTCACTAATACTCTTAGTCATATAGTCATATACAAATATACGGGATATCCCCAGTTAATACCTAGGGTGATACAGCATATATATATTACAGTCATACCAAGTACTAACCATCAATTTCCACATAATATATATATATATATACCAATTAGTTATTATACACACACGCACGCACATGCAACTGGTTAATAGGTTCACCAACACAGGGTCTTAAAATCAACCAACTAAACCATCATGAATGATATGCTAATCCGATATGCTAATCCCTAATACCAATCACACATGTACACACACACAATCATGAAAGAAGGGAAAGTCGAACCTGTGCATGCACGGGGTCGAGGGTGTAGTTGACATCGAGGGAGGTCGTCGACTGGAGGTGGTGCTCGGGCTGCTCTCACGGTGGAGGCTCGGGCTCCGGTGAGCTGCTGTATCGTCGAGGAGAGGTCGACTTTCGTGCCGGTCGACGGGATTGTGAAGGTCGGGGTATGTCACTACCACATTCCGAAAACGGGGGTATTTTTGACTTTTTATAATATTTAATATTATGGTAGTTACAATTAAGTAATTGCGTGATAGTATATTTTATTTAAATAAATATATGATGTGTAATTTAAATATAATATTATATACAGTGTTCATTTAATTTGAGCTAGTAGATTTGACCTAGAAGCCCAGTAGATGAACACCTGTCCAAATTATGGAATTCTGTATTTAATTGTTTTATCTAGAATTTATTTATTGGAGATTGTAATTAATTACCGTAATTTATTTAATTATTGTGCATTGCCTTTGCTTCGATATTTGGAGCGCTATCCTGACTTTTGTCTTCCAACAAATTTTACAATCTTGCCCTAGACATGCCCGCCTTCCATTCTGCTATTTTTGCAACTCATAATTATGCTCTCTGTACATTATTTCTAGCCGCACAAAAATTGTCGCGGACGTTATTTAATAAATTCATATTTTTGTATCGTTGAGCGTTCCAATCGAAATTGGAGGCAATCTTGACCTATTTTTCGTGCGGCCCAAATTAGGGTAATATTCTGTTCTGAATCTTCTTCATTATTGGTATTGATGACCTGACCTGATTTGGCCCCATGTACTCCTAATTAATTTTAGAACACAACTTGCATTTATTTCTAATTAAATTGAGGATACTATTTTAACCAATTCTTAAATCCTAATTTAATTCAAGCGCCCTGCTAATTGAGCCCGTACCAAACTTGCAGCGCCCCCTGACCCTACAAAACACCGGACACCGAATCGCCAGCCAAATTTTCGTCATTTTATGCGTCTGTGCAAATACCCAAATTTAAGGGGGCTAATTTACAAATTTGCATTTTTGTTGTCAACACCCATTTGTTTAAACCAATGAGGAACCCCTAATATTTTTAACATCACCCTCATCCCCACATGAAAATTCCAACATGACCAATCTGGACCACACATTTAATGGGCCAATCCTCACCCTTAAATTTACACACCCTCTCTCCCTATTTAATGTCATGTCCCATCAAACCCTAATCCCTAGAAAACCTAGGTAGGCCTCATCTCACAAGCCCCCATCTCCCTCAATACCAAACCGTAGCTTCTTCCCTTCTCCTTCTCCTTCTCTTTTCTCTTCTTCTTCTTCTTTTTCTTTTCTTCCTTTCTCCTTCTTCTTTCTTGTTTTCTTCATTTAAATTCAAGAAGGGGGGAATACTGTTCATCCTCCTCCCTACTGTTCACCCGGTGGCCCTTTCTCCCTCCGGCGGCCGCTGCTCAGCCCCGGCGGCCAACCCGACGGCTCCCTCTCCCTCTGCCCTTCCTCCCTCCGCCGGACAGCTCCCCTGTGCTCCGGCGACCGAGCTCCCTCTCCGGCGTGGTCAGCCACCCTCCGGCCCGAGCCCCCACGCGACCGGAGCAGCAACAGCAGCTCCCTGCTGCTCTTCTCCCAGCGGCTTCACGAGCCGAGATCGACCCCGACCATCAACCGGCCAACCCCCTCGACTCCTCCCTCATCCTCCCTCAGGCGGCCAACCACCACCATCAAGCCCAGTTTTTCCCCCCGCTGCTCTCAATCATCACCACCACTACTTCCACCGCCGGCCAGTCCTCCCTCCTGCCGTACTCCGACCGGCAAGCATTCCTCCCTCTGCTGTGAGTTTCCTCCTCCCCTCTTCCCTCTTCACAGATATTGTATATATATATGTATGTATATATATATATATATATATATATATATATATATATATATATATATATATATATATATGTATATATAACAAATGTAATGTGTATGTGCATATATGACTAATGTATATGTATTTGTATGTATATAATTAATGTGTAGAAATATATGTATATACGTATGAGTATAAATTCATATATATGTATATGTATGGTTTATTTAGCATATATATATGTATGGTTTATTTAGTATGTACATGTATGATTTAATTAATATGTATATGTATATATATCTAATTAATGTGTATAAATATGTATGTATGCATATACGTATATACGCATATATGTATAGTATATAAATACATTAGTAATGTATAATTTAAGATATGTATATTATTTATTTTATTAATATTTAATTGTATAAGTATAGTAGGTGTTTAATTAATTGTATAAATATGTATTTAATTAATGCATATGTATATGTATGTATATTGGGTATTTTTATATGGTATAAAATTAATTTGGTGAATTAATATTAGTATGTTTAAGAATGATGTTGACAATATATATATGTATATTCTAAAAATATACTTTTGCACATATATGATATATACATATTTTGATATATGTTAATATATATATGTACGTATTTTGGTAAATATACAACTATAGCAAGTATAATTTATATTGGTATATATTTTAGATATATATATATATATATATTATGTTAAATTCTTTTTAGTATGTATACAAATATAAATACGTATTGTATTCCTTTCCATGAACTATGTTTATATATATATACATACAAGTATTATTTATTATGTTTATATATATATACAAGTATTATTTATTTTAAAGTATATATTTTTTTCATATATCTATTATTGTAATTGATGGAAATTATATATATGATTAGTTAATGAGATATATATTTATGTATATCCTACTAGATGATCCTAGTTGACTAGTGCCCTGCCTGGCATGGCCCTGAGGCCAGTGTTGTGACTGTGTGTTAGGGTAGCACCTGATACAAGTGTTATTGTGATATGTTTTTAGGACTGTTGCTTCACCCAGGGGATATTCTGGGACAGGACATCAATAATTACCAGCTAGGACCCAAGGCAAGTACATTCTCTAATAATTTCCAATTCCTTGATAATTTCTATAAGTTCAATAATCATGAAATGTTACATCTAAATCCTTGACACTGTGCTACACGGACTAGTATAGCTTGGATCTGCAGTCATGAGATGTTACATTGATTATCGTATTGACATTGTATACGACATGTATATTAGATATCGTACATGATAGATTGGACTTGCTCGTGTATCGTGACGTGTCATGGTTGGATCCACATTACTAGTTGGGGGCGGGGAAGTAGTTAGTAAGAAATGTGATCATACCCTTTATACAGTATAGAACAATGTAAGTGTTAATCATGCTCTTCGCTCATGATTAGCCAGGCCCTATAGCTATCGTACATGTTCCTAAGCCGATCACATTTCGAAAATACTATTTCAAACACTTAGAATAGATTACAGTTCCCTATTTTAAATTATATACTACATCACCCGTATATGATGCTGTACCATTATTCTTTTCATTTTTATACATGCACTGACTGTATCATATTGCCTATTGCCTGTCTCTTTATATTGCCTGTCTCTCTTTAATTGCCATTGCATTTATTTTACTATCTTCTCAGTAGCTAGCATCACATATTTATTGCTTTATAGTCCTTATCAATTTAATGGAACTGTTATTTGAGATTTGTACTTTGCTCCTTCCTGACTGGAAACATTTTTCCAGACTATGCCTTAGAGGACCGATGTCCGACACTTTATGGACCATATGGTGAGTAGCTGCAGACTTGGTAGTTTAGTTATGATTCCGGAAGGTCTAGCCAGAATCACTAATCTTCTAGTTAGTTCTTTTAGCAGACTATTTGGTACCGAATTTGTCTCCGGCATTTTTTGATGAGACTTGGATATGGTTGAGTTTGATTATTACTTTAGACTTGTGTTGTATTTAATTTTGTTCGATATCTTATCGTGCTGTAATCCTGTGATTGAGTATGTGTTCATTTTATTTGTGTCATCCATGCCTCCTTATGGAGATTGGATGCTTGTGTGAGATTGGCTAGATAGTATCAAGACCTTGACAGCGTTCTACCGCCGATGCTGCGGCGTAGGCTGGACGTACCCACGTACTCGTGCCCCAATTCCGGGTGCGGGTCATGACACATTTTTAGTGGTGGCCCATGCAGGTCAGACTTCGCGATTTGTGTGATGTCGTAGTAGTGTGGCATCTTTGTTACACCACTGCGTGCCTGCGATAGGATCTAGGACATAGGATACTAGGACGAGAGCGAATACTCAATCACAATTCCTTGAGAGATTCCTGGGATGACCCCAGAGAATCTTGTTAAAACTTTTAATTTGAAATCATTCCCTTGTTCCGTCCATTCTCACTTGTTGATTGTTGATCAGGTATTAAATTAGGATTTTGGTTTCATTGTAGGGTTGATTTCATATCAAGATGAGTTACAGACTAATTTATGGTATTATTTGATGACACACGTCGATGAGGACAGTGAGAAAGATAACACTAGGGCTATTGGACTACAAGATATGGATTTAAATTATAATTTGAAGATTTTAATGAATTGCAATTTTTTTGAAATTGAGGAGTTGAAATATTATTATTAAAATTTTGAGGATTCAGATTCGATTTAATGAACATAGACGACTGTAAAGATTTTTAGTGATTAAGTTTTCATTTCAGTATTTAAATAATTAACCTTGAGGAAAGTGTATGCATTTTTACTTTAAAATTTATTCGAGGAGTTATTTTGAGGAATTTTATTTGAGGATAAGATTTTATAGTGGGAGAGATATATTAGTATATAAGTAGATGAGATGCATGTGTAAGGATCTGTTGGCTTGAGCATGATTGAGATCTCACTGCCAACTTACTTGGGTGTTCATCTAGGATTGTATTGGAGAGAGCAGTACTTAGTATGATGTGTTGTATTTGATATGCACTTGAGTGAGAAGAATAACTAGTATCAGCGATTGCAGTAGGTAAGGAAGCTAGCAGTGAGTATGTTTCTAGTAGAACTATGGTACCTTAGAGGGATAGAGGTATCAGACCATGGATGCATCTTTGACCTATGAAATCACAACTAGGATTATTCCAATCTATTTATCTTGAATGTTGCTTCTTTAGAACTGTACTATCCTTCCTTGATGATATCGCATTTTGCCTTAATTGATTCTTTGGGATCTGTCTTCAGGATGTCGCCGCAGACACGATCTATGAGAGCGGAAATATCAGCTTTAGAGGGGTCTGCCACCTCTCCACCTGAGGGACAGACAGCAGTAGTTCCTCCTACATCTCCGATGCACGTAGGAGTATCTGTAAGCCCCTAATTTTTTTCAAAATATTAAAATTAGGATTTTTCATAATTTTCTGGAATTTTCTGGGAATTTTCTGAAATTAAAATCAGGGTTTTAAATTATTACATGATTTTTAATTGATAATAAACAACATTAAAATATTATGAAAATAATATTTTTGGGTGTAAAATAAAAAACTGGACTTAGGGTAATTTTTCTGGAATTTATCGGGCCCCGGACCTAATTTTAAATCACCTAAAACTATTTAATTAATTAATTAATTATTATTATTATTATTAATTATTATTTTTTTTTTTTTATTATTATTATTATTTATATTTAAATCTAGCCCACGGCCCATTGGGCCGGCCCGGCCCAGTCCCCTCCGGCCCAAACCCTAACGGGTCGGGTCGGGTCCGCTTGAACCCGACCCGCCCGGATCCGCCTGACCCACTCCCCCGTTTCCCTCGCCCCGCCCCGCGTCTCCCGCCGGACCCGCCGGCCGTCCTCCGCGCTGCCGCGGCCATGCGCCCCCGCCCCCGCGCTGGCCGCCGTTTCCCTCGGCCGACCCCCACTGCGGCCTCCCTATTTAAATCCCCCTCTGCTCCGCCGCTCACCGCCACCTCGCCACCACGCCACCGCCACCGGCAACCCCTCGCCGCTACCGCACGCCACCGCAGCCCGCCTCCCCGCTGCAGCGCCGGCTCCCCTCCTCCTCCGTCGAGCACGCCGCAGACGACAACAACAGCAGCCGCAGCAGCCGCCTCCACCGCCTCCGGCGCCGCTGCCGCCCGTCCCCGCACGACCTCTCCCCGGCGAGCCACCCTCGACTTCCCCGCCGCCGTGCCAACCACCGGACCGCCGCCGAAGACCCCCCAAATCAGAAACCCTAATTTTTGTGTCGCCGTGTCGGACACGACACGGACACGATTTTCCCCGGTTTTTCGGGTCCCCTTTAGGTACGTGTAACTTTCGTCTCGTAGCTCTGTTTCCATTTCCGCAAATTGCGTTGTGAAGCCTGTATGACCCTCTCGGTGTCCGGATAAACTGTTCGGGATATCGTGTCCTGTGGTGATCGCACACCGCGATCCAAAAACAGAAAAAACCAGACCCTGTTTCACCCCGGAACTGAGTCCGCCCCGCCAAATGGGACGACTTGGTCGCGTATGGTCTTCACAGATACATACGCATCGTCGATACGGACGTGTGAGTTTTCGTGGAAGCTGATTCGGGTGTGCATGCACACCGAAATCAACGCGTATCCGCGGACATCGCCCCATATCCGACTTTTTGACAATTCGCCCTAACTTCTTGTACACTCGTCAGATCAAGACGAAACTTATGCCATCGGACTCGTAGCGATACGCTGGTCCTGTGGGTCAAGTTTGGTTCGATTCTGAGAACGTTGACGAAATCGCGTGTCGTGGGCCCCACAAGCCCCGCTCGACGGGCGATTTTGTGTTCGGCTCATCGGAATCCAAATCTGGAAGTTTCGTTGGGTTCGTATCATCGTTCCTGACCTGTTGACACTAAATTTGGTGAATTTGGAGACCGTTGACCCGGACACGTTTTCGGTGCAAAGCGGGCCCACCGGCGGACCCCGTTTTGACCCAAAACTGTCGTTTTTGCCCTTGTCTCCAAATTGGACCCAAGGACAGGCGTTTCTAGCTATTTGACGTCTTCTGAGCATGATGGTAATGTCTATTTCAGCTTTTAGACTCATCTCTGGATTTTTTCTCCAAAGAACCATATCAGATCCAAACAACAGGCAAGTACCTGCACTTCAAGTTAATCTTTATATATTGTGATAATTAATTCCCTGCCATACATGTACCCTTGATGTTTACACCTAGTGTTAGAAATATTAAATTTTATGTCTTGAATACTGGAGTTCATGTCTTGTTTTTCGTGTCGGGTGGGAGAATACTAAGGAGGCATGGAGTTTACCCTTTCCCCTGTATTGTCTAATAGCTGTTGGTACACGACTGTCCATCAGTCGGATCTCGATTATATTGTCTAATAGCCGTTTATGACGGCCAGATTAGCCTTATAAACCCCTACATGCCAACTATGTATTCTAAAAACAAACACAAGTTCACACAGATAGTTCTGGTCATGTTATATTTCTTGCTGGCTATTGTAGTTCATTTCCTGTTTCATTTATTTTTGTTTCTCATATTCCTGTTTACAGCTAACTCTAAGATAATAATGTTCTGCTAATGCTGTTTCTCAACATGATATCCAATATTTAATTGTTATAAAATATTTAGTTTAATCTTGTTGTGCACTGTGTACTTTGCTCCTTTCCTGACTGGATCTGTTGTTTAGGCGATGATGAGAACCTTGCCCCCACCTATT
This sequence comes from Iris macrosiphon, assembly GCA_036927795.1. Taxonomy (NCBI): domain Eukaryota; kingdom Viridiplantae; phylum Streptophyta; class Magnoliopsida; order Asparagales; family Iridaceae; genus Iris; species Iris macrosiphon. The sequence continues at coordinate 132,578,864 of JAYESA010000009.1, forward strand.
ATGGCCCCTATGAGGCAGCAGGTGATACAGTTGCAGAGCCAGTTCCCGCACAGGAAGCTACTCCTGCTGACTAGTTAGCAGTAGTTATCTTAGTTTTGCTCTTTATCTTAGCAATCGGGTTTGTCCCCGATTTCATTCTGATTCTTGTACTAAAATATTTGAATCTGTTGCCACATTTATTTTAGTTGCAATCTTAAGTTTCAATTCTCATTATTATCTTGCCTATGTTATTTGTGAATGAGCTAGTTAGTAAATCTGGATTTGACCTAGACAGCGTACTACCGCCGATTCTGCGGCGTAGGCTGGACGTACCCACGCACTCGTGCCCGAATTTTCGGGTGCGGGTCATGACAGTATCTTCACTTTTCGGGAATCCTCCTCCCCCACCTGCTCAGAGGATTGCCGCAGCTGTGACGGACAACCTTCCTCCTCCTCCGACTGCAATTTCCGGAGGTTTGCCCATTGACGGGACACAGATGTTTACCTTGATCCAGGGCATGGTAGATGCCCAGAGAGTGACGGCAGATGCTCAGCGAGTTCAAGCTGAGGCTCAGAGGGTGCAAGCAGAAGCGTACCAGGCACAAACTAAGCTGATGAGAGAAAACATAGAGAATGCTCATCAAGTGACTCTCCAAGCTTTGGAGAGAGTAGCACAGTACCAGCAGTTTCCTGGCCAGCAGCAGAGATCAGGCACTATAGTGGACTTCAAAAGGATGATGCCTCGAGAGTTCAAGGGCACCGAAGGGATACTCTACGCTGACGACTGGCTAGAGGATATAGAGAGGAGCCTGCGATTGACCCAGTTTCGGAGAACTTGCAGATAGAAGCCGCTGGCAGTCAGATGTTCGATATCGTACTACCATGGTATCGCACGGAGCCGAGAATTACTGCACAAGGACTTACTTGGGAGACCTTCAAGGAGCTCTTCAAGGAGAAGTTCTTTCCCGACGTGGCATTAGGAACCTTGGAAAGTCAGTTTCATGACTTGGTTCAAGGAAACATGTCGGTCGACGAGTACGCTGCAGAATTTTGTAGATTGAGCCATTTTGCATCGTCTATGATTCGGGACCCAGGGGATCGAGCCCGGAAATTTAGAAAGGGGCTGACGAGAGAGATTAGGTCACGCACTTCTGGTCGTCGTACCGCTACCTTTGAGGCTATCTTGATGGATGCCCAGATTACAGAAGAGGATCTGGATCTCAGGCCTAAGGGGAGTCACAACATTTTTGGAGATACGAATGGTAGCACAGGACCAGCCAAGCATCCCCGTATTCAGCACCAACAACAGTACCAAGTACCGTTTCATATTCAGCAACAACCATGAACATTTTAGCATCCACCGCAGTACCTAGCACCAGTTTTTATCCAGCAACATCCATGGACGTATCAGTATCAACAACAGTACCAGACGCCAGTTCGTATTCCGCAGGATCAGCAGCAGCCTCCAAGAGAGATACAGCGGACCTGTCATTTCTGTAAGAAGCCAGGTCACCTTTGGGAGAGCTGTAGAACGAGGCTAGGACTTTATTTGCACTGCGGCGCTACGGGACATCGAGTAAGGGATTGTTTTCTATCCCCTTATCTTCCCGGCCAGCGCGCAGCTTCAGATTATAGAGATCCAGTTAGGCTACCTGTGGAACCGTATATTGCTCAGCACCCGCGAAGGGAACCACCCCAGCAGGGCGGGGCATTTGCGATGACGGTCGAGGAGACCGATACTGCAGGTAATGTGTTAGCAGGTTCTGTTCTTTCCTTCTTTTCCTAACTATTTGATTGATTGACTGATACCTTAGTACCGTAGCTTGTATGCATGATTTCTTGTTATAATGTAGTTAGTAGTAGCCCTGATACAGAGACTGAAATACCATGACAATAGATACCAAGACCGTACGTATCCCCCTTAGATTGCATGTTGTATGATTGTAGGAAAGATTTTTCTTGGACCATGATTATTGGGGTTTGACCATGACGAAGATTCATGAAGGAGTTATGACTTGACAAGAGAGACAAGATGATTAAAATTCGAGGATAAACATTGATTTAAATAGAGGGTTAAGAAATTAATATGGCATAATTGGTGGTTTATTAATTCCAGGAAGATTATGACATGCTTAAATTGGTTATTAAAATTTAGAAATTTTGGGAGGCTATCATTATATTTATTTAGGTTGCAAGTTACGAATTTTAGAATTGTATATTTGGATGTTGCATTTGGAGAATCCTTAAGTATCGTATTGTTGAGTATTTGAGGAAGGGGAAATCGAGAAATAAAATTTTGATGGATTAATGTTTAAATTCAAACTTGTGGGACGAGATTACATTTTATAATTGTGCATTGATAAAAATCAAATTTGAGGAGTGGATATTAAATTCCGAGTATTGAATTATTAACTAAAAATTTTAGGGAAATTTTTGATAAAAATGGACTTTGATTCTATTTCGAGGATTTTTCAGGAATGCAAATAATTCAGAATTTTTGAAAAATTGTGAGAGGACATTGTGGATTATTAACTGATTTCGTGATTGATGAATTTAAATTTGAGGGAAATAATAATGTGTATGAATAAACGCTACTATGAGAATTTTAAATTTTGAGGACAAAATTCTTTTAAGGAGGGTAGACTTGTCACTACCACGTTCCAAAAATGGGAGTATTTTTGACTTTTTATAATATTTAATATTATGGTATTTACAATTAAGTAATTGCATGATAGTATATTTGATTTAAATAAATATGTGATGTATAATTTAAATATAATATTATATACAGTGTTCATTTAATTTGAGCTAGTAGATTTGACCTAGAAGTCCAGTAGATGAACACCTGTCCAAATTGTGGAATTCTGTATTTAATTGTTTTATCTAGAATTTATTTATTGGAGATTGTAATTAATTACCGTAATTTATTTAATTATTGTGCATTGCCTTTGCTTCGATATTTGGAGCGCTATCCTGACTTTTGCCTTCCAACAAATTTCACAATCTTGCCCTAGACATGCCCGCCTTCCATTCTGCTATTTTTGCAACTCATAATTATGCTCTCTGTACATTATTTCTAGCCGCACAAAAATCGTCGCGGACGTTATTTAATAAATTCCTATTTTTGTATCGTTGAGCGTTCCAATCGAAATTGGAGGCAATCTTGACCTATTTTTCGTGCGGCCCAAATTAGGGTAATATTCTGTTATGAGTCTTCTTCATTATTGGTATTGATGACCTGACCTGATTTGGCCCCCAGTACTCCTAATTAATTTTAGAACACAACTTGCATTTATTTCTAATTAAATTGAGGATACTATTTTAACCAATTCTTAAATCCCAATTTAATTCAAGTGCCCTGCTAATTGAGCCCGTACCAAACTTACAGCGCCCCCTGACCATACAAAACACCGGACACCGAATCGCCCGCCAAATTTTCGTCATTTTATGCGTCTGTGCAAATATCCAAATTTAAGGGGGCTAATTTGCAAATTTATATTTTTGTTGTCAACACCCATTTGTTTAAACCAATGAGGAACCCCTAATATTTTTAACATCACCCTCATCCCCACATAAAAATTTCTTCATGACCAATCTGGACCACACATTTAATGGGCCAATCCTCACCCTTAAATTTACACACCCTCTCTCCCTATTTAATGTCATGTCCCATCAAACCCTAATCCCTAGAAAACCTAGGTAGGCCTCATCTCACAAGCCCCCATCTCCCTCAATACCAAACCGTAGCTTCTTCCCTTCTCCTTCTCTTTTCTCTTCTTCTTCTTCTTTTCTTCCTTTCTCCTTCTTCTTTCTTGTTTTCTTCATTTAAATTCAAGAAAGGGGGGAACACTGTTCATCCTCCTCCCTACTGTTCACCCGGCGGCCCTTTCTCCCTCCGGCGGCCGCTGCTCAGCCCCGGCAGCCAACCCGACGGCTCCCTCTCCCTCTGCCCTTCCTCCCTCCGCCGGACAGCTCCCCTGTGCTCCGGCGATCGAGCTCCCTCTCCGGCGTGGTCAGCCACCCTCCGGCCCGAGCCCCCACGCGACCGGAGCAGCAACAGCAGCTCCCTGCTGCTCTTCTCCCAGCGGCTTCACGAGCCGAGATCGACCCCGGCCATCAACCGGCCAACCCCCTCGACTCCTCCCTCATCCTCCCTCAGGCGGCCAACCACCACCATCAAGCCCAGTTTTTCCCCCCGCTGCTCTCAATCATCACCACCACTACTTCCACCGCCGGCCAGTCCTCCATCCTGCCGTACTCCGGCCGGCAAGCATTCCTCCCTCTGCTGTGAGTTTCCTCCTCCCCTCTTCCCTCTTCACAGATATTGTATATATATATATGTATATATATATATATATTTATATGTATATATAACAAATGTAATGTGTATGTGCATATATGACTAATGTATATGTATTTGTATGTATATAATTAATGTATAGAAATATACGTATATACGTATGAGTATAAATTCATATATATGTATATGTATGGTTTATTTAGCATATATATATGTATGGTTTATTTAGTATGTACATGTATGATTTAATTAATATGTATATGTATATATATCTAATTAATGTGTATAAATATGTATGTATGCATATACGTATATACGCATATATGTATAGTATATAAATACATTAGTAATGTATAATTTAAGATATGTATATTATTTATTTTATAAATATTTAATTGTATAAGTATAGTAGGTGTTTAATTAATTATATAAATATGTATTTAATTAATGCATATGTATATGTATGTATATTGGGTATTTTTATATGGTATAAAATTAATTTGGTGAATTAATATTAGTATGTTTAAGAATAATGTTGACAATATATATATGTATATTCTAAAAATATACTTTTGCACATATATGATATATACGTATTTTGATATATGTTAATATATATATGTACGTATTTTGGTAAATATACAACTATAGCAAGTATAATTTATATTGGTATATATTTTAGATATATATATATATATTATGTTAAATTCTTTTTAGTATGTATACAAATATAAATACGTATTATATTCCTTTCCATGAACTATGTTTATATATATATACATACAAGTATTATTTATTATGTTTATATATATATATATACAAGTATTATTTATTTTAAAGTATATATTTTTTTCATATATCTATTATTGTAATTGATGGAAATTATATATATGATTAGTTAATGAGATGTATATTTATGTATATCCTACTAGATGATCCTAGTTGACTAGTGCCCTGCCTGGCATGGCCCTGAGGCCAGTGTTGTGACTGTGTGTTAGGGTAGCACCGGATACAAGTGTTATTGTGATATGTTTTTAGGACTGTTGCTTCACCCAGGGGATATTCTGGGATAGGACATCAATAATTACCAGCTAAGGACCCAAGGCAAGTACATTCTCTGATAATTTCCAATTCCTTGATAATTTCTATAAGTTCAATAATCATGAAATGTTACATCTGAATCCTTGACACTGTGCTACACGGACTAGTATAGCTTGGATCTGCAGTCATGAGATGTTACATTGATTATCGTATTGACATTGTACACGACATGTATATTAGACATCATACATGATAGATTGGACTTGCTCGTGTATCGTGACGTGTCATGGTTGGATCCACATTACTAGTTGGGGGCGGGAAAGTAGTTAGTAAGAAATGTGATCATACCCTTTATACAGTATAGAACAATATAAGTGTTAATCATGCTCTTCACTCATGATTAGCCAGGCCCTATAGCTATCGTACATATTCCCAAGTCGATCACATTTTGAAACTACTCTTTCAAACACTTAGAATAGATTACAGTTCCCTATTTTAAATCATATACTACATCACCCGTATATGATACTGTACCATTGTTCTTTTCATTTTCATACATGCACTGACTGTATCATATTGCCTATTGCCTGTCTCTTTACATTGCCTGTCTCTCTTTAATTGCCATTGTATTTATTTTACTGTCTTCTCAGTAGCTAGCATCACATGTTTATTGCTTTATAGTCCTTATCAATTTAATGGAACTGTTATTTGGGATTTGTACTTTGCTCCTTCCTGACTGTAAATATTTTTCCAGATTATGCCTTAGAAGACCTGTCCGACACTTTATGGACCATATGGTGAGTAGCTGCAGACTTGGTAGTTTAGTTGTGATTCCGGAAGGTCTAGCCGGAATCACTAATCTTCTAGTTAGTTCTTTTAGCAGACTATTTGGTACCGGATTTGTCTCCGGCATTTTTTGATGAGACTTGGATATGGTTGAGTTTGATTATTACTTTAGACTTGTGTTGTATTTAATTTTGTTCGATATCTTATCGTGCTGTAATCCTGTGATTGAGTATGTGTTCATTTTATTTGTGTCATCCGTGCCTCCTTATGGAGATTGGATACTTGTGTGAGATTGGCTAGACAGTATCAAGACCTTGACAGCGTTCTATCACCGATGCTGCGGCATAGGCTGGACGTACCCACGTACTCGTGCCCCAATTCCGGGTGCGGGTCGTGACACATTTTTAGTAGTGGACCATGCAGGTTAGACTTCGCGAGTTGTGCGATGTCGTAGTAGTGTGGCATCTTTGTTACACCACTGCGTGCCTGCGATAGGATCTAGGACATAGGATACTAGGATGAGAGCGAATACTCAATCACAATTTCTTGAGAGATTCCTGGGATGACCCCTGAGAATCTTGTTAAAACTTTCAATTTGAAATTATTCCCTTGTTCCGTCCATTCTCACTTGTTGATTATTGATCAAGTATTAAATTAGGATTTTGGTTTCATTGTAGGGTTGATTTCATATCAAGATGAGTTACAGACTAATTTATGGTATTATTTGATGACACACGTCGATGAGGACAGTGAGAAAGATAACACTAGGACTATTGGACTACAAGATATGGATTTAAATTATAATTTGAAGATTTTAATGAATTGCAAATTTTTTTGAAATTGAGCAGTTGAAATATTGTTATTAAAATTTTGAGGATTCAGATTCAATTTAATGAACATAGACAACTGTAAAGATTTTTAGTGATTAAGTTTTTATTTCAGTATTTAAATAATTAACCTTGAGGAAAGTGTATGCATTTTTACTTTAAAATTTATTCGAGGAGTTATTTTGAGGAATTTTATTTGAGGATAAGATTTTATAGTGGGAGAGATATATTAGTATATAAGTAGATGAGATGCATGTGTAAGGATCTATTGGCTTGAGCATGATTGAGATCTCACTGCCAACTTACTTGGGTGTTCATCTAGGATTGTATTGGAGAGAGCAGTACTTAGTATGATGTGTTGTATTTGATATGCACTTGAGTGATAAGAATAACTAGTATCAGCGATTGCAGTAGGTAAGAAAGCTAGCAGTGAGTATGTTTCTAGTAGAACTATGGTACCTTAGAGGGATAGAGGTATCAGACCATGGATGCATCTTTGACCTATGAAATCACAACTAGGATTATTCCAATCTATTTATCTTGAATGTTGCTTCTTTAGAACTGTACTATCCTTCCTTGATGATATCGTATTTTGCCTTAATTGATTCTTTGGGATCTGTCTTTAGGATGTCGCCGCAGACACGATCTATGAGAGCGGGAACATCAGCTTTAGAGGGGTCTGCCACCTCTCCACCTGAGGGACAGACAGCAGTAGTTCCTCCTATATCTCCGATGCACGTAGGAGTATCTTCACTTTTCGGGAATCCTCCTCCCCCACCTGCTCAGAGGATTGCCGCAGCTGTGACGGACAACCTTCCTCCTCCTCCGACTCCGATTTCCGGAGGTTTGCCCATTGACGGGACGCAGATGTTTACCTTGATCCAAGGCATGGTAGATGCCCAGAGAGTGACGACAGATGCTCAGCGAGTTCAAGCTGAGGCTCAGAGGGTGCAAGCAGAAGCGCACCAGGCACAAACCGAGCTGATGAGAGAAAACATGAAGAATGCTCATCAAGTGACTCTCCAAGCTTTGGAGAGAGTAGCACAGTACCAGCAGTTTCCTGGCCAGCAGCAGAGATCAGGCGCTATAGTGGACTTCAAAAGGATGATGCCTCGAGAGTTCAAGGGCACCGAAGGGATACTCTACGCTGACGACTGGCTAGAGGATATAGAGAGGAGCCTGCGATTGACCTAGATTCCGGAGAACTTGCAGATAGAAGCCGCTGGCAGTCAGATGTTCGATATCGCACTCACGTGGTATCGCACGGAGCCGAGAATTACTGCACAAGGACTTACTTGGGAGACCTTTAAGGAGCTCTTCAAGAAGAAATTCTTTCCCGACGTGGCATTGGGAACCTTGGAAAGTCAGTTTCATGACTTGGTTCAAGGAAACATGTCGGTCAACGAGTACGCTACAGAATTCTGTAGATTGAGCCATTTTGCATCGTCTATGATTCGGGACCCAGGAGATCGAGCCCGGAAATTTAGAAAGGGGCTGACGAGAGAGATTTGGTCACGCACTTCTGGTCGTCGTACCGCTACCTTTGAGGCTATCTTGATGGATGCCCAGATTGCAGAAGAGGATCTGGATCTCAGGCCTAAGGGGAGTCATAACATTTTTGGAGATACGAATGGTAGCACAGGACCAGCCAAGCATTCCCGTATTCAGCACCAACAGCAGTACAAAGTACCATTTTATATTCAGCAACAACCATGGACATTTCAGCATCTACCGCAGTACCTAGCACCAGTTCCTATCCAGCAACATCCATGGACGTATCAGTATCAACAACAGTACCAGACGCCAGTTCGTATTCCGCAGGATCAGCAGCAGCCTCTAAGAGAGTCACAGCAGACCTATCATTTCTGTAAGAAGCCAGGTCACCTTTGGGAGAGCTGTAGAACGAGGCTAGGACTTTGTTTGCACTACGGCGCTGCGGGACATCGAGTAAGGAAATGTTTTCTAGCCCCTTATCTTCCCGGCCAGCGCGCAGCTTCAGATTATAGAGATCCAGTTAGGCTACCTGTGGAACCGTATATTGCTCAGCACCCGCGAAGGGAACCACCCCAGCAGGGCGGGGCATTTGCGATGACGGTCGAGGAGACCGATACTGCAGGTAATGTGTTAGCAGGTTCTGTTCTTTCCTTCTTTTCCTAACTATTTGATTGATTGACTGATACCTTAGTACCGTAGCTTGTATGTATGATTTCTTGTTATAATGTAGTTAGTAGTACCCCTGATACAGAGACTGAAATACCATGACAATAGATACCATGACCGTACATATCCCCCTTAGATTGCATGTTGTATAATTGTAGGAAAGATTTTTCTTGGACTATGATTATTGGGGTTTGACCATGACGAAGATTCATGAAGGAGCTATGACTTGACAAGAGAGACAAGATGATTAAAATTCGAGGATAAACATTTATTTAAATAGAGGGTTAAGAAATTAACATGGCATAATTGGTGGTTTATTAATTCCAGGAAGATTATGACATGCTTAAATTGGTTATTAAAATTTGGAAATTTTGGGAGGCTATCATTATATTTATTTAGGTTGCAAGTTACGAATTTTAGAATTTTATATTTGGATGTTGCATTTGGAGAATCCTTAAGTATCGTATTGTTGAGTATTTGAGGATGGGGAAATCGAGAAATAAAATTTTGATGGATTAATATTTAAATTCAAACTTGTGGGACGAGATTACATTTTATAATTGTGCATTGATAAAAATCAAATTTGAGGAGTGGATATTAAATTCCGAGTATTGAATTATTAACTAAAAATTTTGGGGAAATTTTTGATAAAAATGGACTTTGATTCTATTTCGAGGATTTTTCAGGAATATAAATAATTCAGAATTTTTGAAAAATTGTGAGAGGACATTGTGGATTATTAACTGATTTCGTGATTGATGAATTTAAATTTGAGGGAAATAATAATGTGTATGAATAAACGCTACTATGAGGATTTTAAATTTCGAGGACGAAATTCTTTTAAGGAGGGTAGACTTGTCACTACCATGTTCCGAAAACGGGGGTATTTTTGACTTTTTATAATATTTAATATTATGGTAGTTACAATTAAGTAATTGCATGATAGTATATTTGATTTAAATAAATATGTGATGTATAATTTAAATATAATATTATATACAGTGTTTATTTAATTTGAGCTAGTAGATTTGACCTAGAAGCCCAGTAGATGAACACCTGTCCAAATTGTGGAATTCTGTATTTAATTGTTTTATCTAGAATTTATTTATTGGAGATTGTAATTAATTACCGTAATTTATTTAATTATTGTACATTGCCTTTGCTTCGATATTTGGAGCGCTATCCTGACTTTTGCCTTCCAACAAATTTCACAATCTTGCCCTAGACATGCCCGTCTTCCATTCTGCTATTTTTGTAACTCATAATTATGCTCTCTGTACATTATTTCTAGCCGCACAAAAATTGTCGTGGATTTTATTTAATAAATTCCTATTTTTGTATCGTTGAGCGTTCCAATCGAAATTGGAGGCAATCTTGACCTATTTTTCGTGCAGCCTAAATTAGGGTAATATTCTGTTCTGAGTCTTCTTCATTATTGGTATTGATGACCTGACCTGATTTGGCCCCATGTACTCCTAATTAATTTTAGAACACAACTTGCATTTATTTCTAATTAAATTGAGGATACTATTTTAACCAATTCTGAAATCCCAATTTAATTCCAGCGCCCTGCTAATTGAGCCCGTACCAAACTTACAGCGTCCCCTGACCCTACAAAATACCGGACACCGAATCGCCCGCCAAATTTTCGTCATTTTATGCGTCTGTGCAAATACCCAAATTTTAGGAGGCTAATTTGCAAATTTGCATTTTTGTTGTCAACACCCATTTGTTTAAACCAATGAGGAACCCCTAATATTTTTAACATCACCCTCATCCCCACATAAAAATTCCTTTATGACCAATCTGGACCACACATTTAATGGGCCAATCCTCACCCTTAAATTTATACACCCTCTCTCCCTATTTAATGTCATGTCCCATCAAACCTTAATCCCTAGAAAACCTAGGTAGGCCTCATCTCACAAGCCCCCATCTCCCTCAACACCTAACCGTAGCTTCTTCCCTTCTCCTTCTCTTTTCTCTTCTTCTTCTTCTTCTTTTCTTCCTTTCTCCTTCTTCTTTCTTGTTTTCTTCATTTAAATTCAAGAAGGGGGGAACACTGTTCATCCTCCTCCCTACTGTTCACCCCGGCGGACCTTTCTCCCTCCGGCGGCCGTTGCTCAGCCCCGGCGACCAACCCGACAGCTCCCTCTCCCTCTGCCCTTCCTCCCTCCGTCGGACAGCTCCCCTGTGCTCCGGCGACCGAGCTCCCTCTCCGGCGTGGTCAGCCACCATCCGGCCCGAGCCCCCACGCGACCGGAGCAGCAACAGCAGCTCCCTGCTGCTCTTCTCCCAGCGGCTTCACGAACCGGGATCGACCCCGGCCATCAACCGGCCAACCCCCTCGACTCCTCCCTCATCCTCCCTCAGGCGGCCAACCACCACCATCAAGCCCAGTTTTTCCTTCCGCTGCTCTCAATCATCACCACCACTACTTCCACCGTCGGCCAGTCCTCCCTCCTGCCGTACTCCGGCCCGCAAGCATTCCTCCCTCTGCTGTGAGTTTCCTCCTCCCCTCTTCCCTCTTCACAGATGTTGTATATATATATATATATATATATATATATATATATATATATATATATATATATATATATGTATGTATATATAACAAATGTAATGTGTATGTGCATATATGACTAATGTATATGTATTTGTATGTATATAATTAATGTATAGAAATATATGTATATACGTATGAGTATAAATTCATATATATGTATATGTATGGTTTATTTAGTATGTACATGTAGGATTTAATTAATATGTATATGTATATATATCTAATTAATGTGTATAAATATGTATGTATGCATATACGTATATACGCATATATGTATAGTATATAAATACATTAGTAATGTATAATTTAAGATATGTATATTATTTATTTTATTAATATTTAATTGTATAAGTATAGTAGGTGTTTAATTAATTGTATAAATATGTATTTAATTAATGTATATGTATATGTATGTATATTGGGTATTTTTATATGGTATAAAATTAATTTGGTGAATTAATATTAGTATGTTTAAGAATGATGTTGACAATATATATATGTATATTCTAAAAATATACTTTTGCACATATATGATATATACGTATTTTGATATATGTTAATATATATATGTACATATTTTGGTAAATATACAACTATAGCAAGTATAATTTATATTGGTATATATTTTAGATATATATATATATATATTATGTTAAATTCTTTTTAGTATATATACAAATATAAATACGTATTGTATTCCTTTCCATGAACTATGTTTATATATATATACATACAAGTATTATTTATTATGTTTATATATATATACAAGTATTATTTATTTTAAAGTATATTTTTTTTTTCATATATCTATTATTGTAATTGATGGAAATTATATATATGATTAGTTAATGAGATGTATATTTATGTATATCCTACTAGATGACCCTAGTTGACTAGTGCCCTGCCTGGCATGGTCCTGAGGCCAGTGTTGTGACTGTGTGTTAGGGTAGCACCTGATACAAGTGTTATTGTGATATGTTTTTAGGACTGTTGCTTCACCCAGAGGATATTCTGGGACAGGACATCAATAATTACCAGCTAAGGACCCAAGGCAAGTACATTCTCTGATAATTTCCAATTCCTTGATAATTTCTATAAGTTCAATAATCATGAAATATTACATCTGAATCCTTGACACTGTGCTACACGGACTAGTATAGCTTGGATCTGCAGTCATGAGATGTTACATTGATTATCGTATTGACATTGTACACGACATGTATATTAGACATCGTACATGATAGATTGGACTTGCTCGTGTATCGTGACGTGTCATGGTTGGATCCACATTACTAGTTGGGGGCAGGGAAGTAGTTAGTAAGAAATGTGATTATACCCTTTATACAGTATAGAACAATGTAAGTGTTAATCATTCTCTTCACTCATGATTAGCCAGGCCCTATAGCTATCGTACATGTTCCCAAGCCGATCATATTTTGAAACTACTATTTCAAACACTTAGAATAGATTACAGTTCCCTATTTTAAATCATATACTGCATCACCCGTATATGATACTGTACCATTGTTCTTTTCATTTTCATACATGCACTGACTGTATCATATTGCCTATTGCCTGTCTCTTTACATTGCCTGTCTCTCTTTAATTGCCATTGCATTTATTTCACTGTCTTCTCAGTAGCTAGCATCATATGTTTATTGCTTTATAGTCCTTATCAATTTAATGGAACTGTTATTTGAGATTTGTACTTTGCTCCTTCCTGATTGGAAATATTTTTCCAGACTATGCCTTAGAGGACCGGTGTCCGACACTTTATGGACCATATGGTGAGTAGCTGCAGACTTGGTAGTTTAGTTGTGATTCCGGAAGGTCTAGCCGGAATCACTAATCTTCTAGTTAGTTCTTTTAGCAGACTATTTGGTACCGGATTTGTCTCCGGCATTTTTTGATGAGACTTGGATATGGTTGAGTTTGATTATTACTTTAGACTTGTGTTGTATTTAATTTTGTTCGATATCTTATCGTGCTGTAATCCTGTGATTGAGTATGTGTTCATTTTATTTGTGTCATTCGTGCCTCCTTATGGAGATTGGATGCTTGTGTGAGATTGGCAAGATAGTATCAAGACCTTGACAGCGTTCTACCGCCGATGCTGCGGCGTAGGCTGGACGTACCCACGTACTCGTGCCCCAATTTCGAGTGCGGGTCATGACAGGGTAACTCATTGTTGTGAGGTCGAGGGAAAGGCTCAGGCTAGCTGCTGTGGGCGGTGCTTTGCGGTGAGGGAGGTCGGCTGCTCCGGTGGAGGTTGACGGCGAGGTGTTGGCGGTCGGGATCGGATAGTGGCGATGGTGTAGATGATGATGATAGTGATAGTGGATGGATGCGTCAGTGGCAAAGTCAGGGCTGAGTTTGACGAAGTCCGGTGGAGGGAGGTCGAGGCGGTGAGGACCGGTATTGGTGTCGAAGTAGTTGTAGTCGGTGCTTAGGCGGGATGATGAAGGTTGACGATGATGGGGAAGTCGGTGGCGGTGGTGATGGGTGGTGAGGAACGGCTTCTGTCGGGGTGGCCGCTGCTCGGCAGGGTCGACGGGTCGTACGGGCGAGGGAAGTCAGTGGAGGCGGCTGTTCAGGCGGTCGGGGGTGACCGGAAATGGGATTGCTCTGATGTGGGGGTGTGGGTTGATGGTGCCGGGGATGATAAAGTCTGCTAGGGTTTAGGGTTTAGGTTTTTGATGTTTGGGATGGTGTTATAAATAACATGAGCAAAAGTATTTATATATGGGAAAAAATAGGGTGATGGTTGACCTAGGGAATTAGGTCGGTTTGGCACTCCATGGGATGGGGTTTGCTTTCTGCATGAGGGAATTTGAAGGGCTAGGATTGTATTGTTTTGAAATTAATGGGTAAGATGGTGAGGGGGAGTGTTTTGAGTGTTGCACACTCCAAAAAATATAAGAAAAATTACATGTGACCGGCCAATGAAGAAAAGGGATGCCTCTTTATGTGTTAGGTCCAATGGGATGTGGATACCTCACTACACTTTTGCATAAAAGTCTCCAACAATTAAAAAATTGCACAAAAATAGGAATTTGGTTTAAATGAGAGAAAATACCATGTTTGGTATGATATAGTGGATGAAAAAGGGTGTGTGGTGTTTAGTATGAGTCTTAAGGGTGTGAGTGGGGGTTTGGTTTGGTGTTGGGTCTAGTTTTGGGTTAAGTTGGGTTCTTACATCAATTTAATTAAAATTAATGTAAATGGTGTTCTAAAATTAATTGGAAGTACATAGGGTT